>OX465295.1:80177048-81465845 GCA_949987735.1 Leucophora obtusa
GGCATATTTAACTAATTTTTTTTTTATTAGTTTGAACTAAAATGTTAACCGAATTTTTTCCATTAGTGTATGAATGATAGGAGTAAAGGAGTGAAATGTTCATATGCAGAACGTAAAATATCACAAATGATATCACATATGATAGCACAAATATTCATATGAGTGAATTCACTGATGCGGCACTTTCAGAAATTGTTCGCCACTAATGTGGTAAAAATTAAGGTTCAAAAAGAGAAAAAGTCTTCCTCTTAATAGCTTGTTCAAACCGATTTAGCTAGAATGTTCAATATGTGTTCCCTGTGTACGGGATAATTTTCTGATAAAATATTATTTGGAATTTTCTCCAGGATCGTGGTAAAAATGAGGTTTAAAAAAGAAAAAGTGAAAACTAATCCCTAAATTCATAAACGCTTTGTAAAATTACAGGAGGTTTACTGAACAAATTTTGTATGAAAATGACGTTTTGTAAACCTGCTATAAATTTACAAAGCATTTATGAATTGAGGGGTAAATATCCATTAACTCGCTAAAGCGGTATTTTTAAAAATTTTGAATTCTTTCACTTAAAGTCGTACCCCAACTCTTTGGCTAGAAATCTGAAACTTAAGATATGTGTTCCTTATCATATGGGATAATCTACTGAAGAGGGACTTATTGGAATTTCCAAGAACTGTAAATAGTGCGAACTTAATTACCCAACCTAAACCGTTGTAGCTAGGATTCCATCTTTGGCGGAGATATTCACCAAGACGTGATTTTTAGAATTTTTACGGAAAAGAACAATGAGGGAAACAATTTTTTCCTTAATGCCTTTCCCAAACCCTGGAAATCTAAAGTTTAAAATAAAAATTCCCTATTATTGGTATTTCTTATTGAGTTAACCCAAATAATGTTGCCACAATCAAATTATTGTGTTCTAGACTGATTTTCTGCTATCTAAACCAAAAATTCAGTTAACATAACCAAATTATTCGTTTGACAATAAATTGGATTGACAAAATGAATCTGGTTTGTCTTATATAGATACTATGAAGATAAACTCCTAAATTGGTAAATTTACCCCCAGTGGGTAATTGAATTTCGATTCGGTTTTTTTTGCTATAACTTAAACTAAATATACTACATATTTGTTTAATTTTTTAGAGCGATCCTTTTTTTGTAAAACTTTTTCTAGTTTAACTTTAACTGTTTCACTTACTTTTCCTTTTCATGCGAAAATTTCTTTAACATCCACAACTAATTTTAAATGCAACAAAAAAACACCATACAATTTTCAAATTACACATAAAGCAACAACAAAATTATTTTCGTTTTTGTTAATTCGTTTGTCATTTTCAAATTTCATTATAAATTGTATTTCATTTGTAGACACTAGTAAAAGACAACAAGATAAATACAGTTTTGGAAAAATATGCAAAAATGTGTGGAAATATGCAAAATATACATTAAAATATGCATTTGTAGCAAAATATGCAAAACTATACATTTATGGCAAAATATGCAAAAATATGTGTTGACAAATCGATGCCATTTTATTGCGAATTTGCTAATTCATTACATTGTTATCCAGCTAACGACAACAAAGATTTATTTACATGAAAATCCGAGCCCTACACTCAAAATAATACGTCTGTGGCTGGACAGAAAAATTTGTTACTTTAATAAAATTTTTTTTTTTTGGCTTAAAATAAAATTTGTTGATTTTAATACTTTTTGTTTTTGTTAAATTTAACAAATCTAAATTTAAGTAAACAATATGTAATTATAGTGAGTCGTATAATTTATCCAAATTTAAGGTCTCGGGACCCTCTCCTGGCCTAGTCCATATCATATGAGGGCATATAAGGGCACTCCAGCGACATTTTTCCGTTTTGCTCTATCTTGCTTAGTTTTCGAGGTATGGGCCATTTTATGAAGGGGAAAATTTTTATTAAAAATTTCCGAGGGTCCAAGGTCCCGCCAAGGTCCATTTTTGGATAGAGATAACCCCTTTCGCTGGGGTATTGTACGGTTAGGGGTAGTCGAAATTTTCATAAAATTTGCTCTATCTCCCTTAGTTTTCGAGATATGGGCCATTTTAAAAAGTCGGGATGGGAAAAAATAGCGCAATCTTTAAATTTTTTATATTTTTAAAATAAATTTTGTAATTTTTGTTTTGAAAATTAACACTCAAAACTAGTTAAAATACTGAGGACATTTAGTATTGTGTTAAATTAAGAAAAATAAAATCTTTGTTTAAATCAATGTTTCAACTAAAAATTTGTTAAAAATTAGTCAAACCGATTTGAAACCCGTCCGACAGATTTTTATACTGACGTATTATTTTAAGTGTATGTATGAGTGATAGAAAAATCATGCATATTATTTTTCCAGATCGATGTTAAGTTAGCTGGGGATCGAACCGCCAACCTCCTGTGAAATGAAGGGTATTTACGTTACGCCCAAGGTCGGCTTTGCTGAGGAAATTTTTTCTGCATAGCGGTCTTCGGTCGGCTATAGGAAGTTTTTCTTCTGTCGAATGTTTAATAATCCCCATGGGGATTATGCCAGTTTTGTAATCGCTCATTATCCCTAAAATGTAGATGGGTATAATGTCCATGAGTTTTACGAACTGTCACCCAAATTCTCAATATTCATGTCTTAACCTTCGCTATACTTCCCTAATCAAATTTGAATGAAAATAAAGGTTAAGTGAGGATTCTCTTTACTTTATACTATAAAAATTCTTAAGGAAAACCTCATAACCTTAAAAACTGTCTTAACAAAATTGTTTTTTTTTTCTTTTTGGCTTTCTAGTGATTGTCAACCAAATTTTTACAATATATATTTTTGGGTGTGTTTTTTTGTATTAAAGTATGTGCGTGTGTATTTGGTGAAATTTAGTGCGTTTTTAGAATCTTTAAACAGCTCTTGAGAAAGTAAGAATATGAAATTGGTTTGTTCTGATTTCATTCAATAAAACCCAAAAAAAAAGAAATACAAAATCAAAATTATGTCAACGATTCATGTATTTATTAAGGGACTATGGTTTCTTTTAATTTTTTCGTAAGCCAATTCAAAAATTTTGATTCGTTTTGTTAAAATGGTACGAATAAAGGTTGTTTTGAAATTGAATTTTTTTTTTTTTTTGTAGAAATTTAGTTTGTTTGAAAAAAATGTTTTTTAATTTAACCTATTTTGCGGTTGTTGTGTATAATTTTTTGTATTTCAATAATTTATTTTTGGGTCAGTGCGATATTTATCAGTTGTTTATGATTATTTTGTTTTTATTTAAATTGGCTTATGTTTATTAAAAGTTAAGAACTTGATATCTTTTTTAAATTTTTTAATATTGTGGGATCACTTTTGCAAAAAATAAAAGAAAGTTAAGAATAAATTTGTTTAGCAATAGCGTATAAAAATATAAAAAAATGTGTGTTTTTTTTTAATCTTAACATTGGTTTTAATAAAGATAGTGCGATTTTGAGAATCAAAATAATGTGATGGGAGACAAAAAAAAACAAAACTCAGCTTTAAATGTCAATGTATTCCATGTTGGACAATACATTCAGGAACGATGTGGTCTTTACCGACGAGAGCAAAATTTTAATTTTTACTAAGAAAACACCAGTTATAATTTATTTAGAGTTGTAAAATTTTATAATTTCCCCAGTAAAATATACTACACGCACAATATTTTATCGCTAAAAACAACCTAAAATACATATTAAATTAATTGAAAACACAATTAAAAAAAAAGGACTACTGATTTTTCATTATATTCAAACCATTTTGCTATTTATTTTCAAATATTGTTTAAACAATCCATGAAAGAAATAAAAATAACTGAAGAGTCTGTTAAAACAATCATCAATTTTTAACTGAAAAAACGTAGAAAAGCGATTTTATGGTTTGTTTTTTCATATTTGAAAGTTTTTTTTGCTTGTATTTTCAAAATACTGCACACACAACACACACCTTTATATTTTTATTGCCTATGTTTGTGTGTATGAGTAAAGAATTTCTTGTAATTTGAATGGAAATAATTTGGTATATAAACAAACTATTTTAACAAAAAAAGAAAAACGAAAATACACACCAATATACACAAATTGCCTGCTCTTGAACGAAAAAACCATACGCCAGTGTGGCAATATTTGCGAAAAAGGAGACACGGAGGAGATTAGAAAATAAACAAAAAATATAAAGTAGTAGTTTGTATGTGTATGTTTGATAATTTCTGAAAGTAAAAACAATAGCAGAAAGCTGAATAGGAAAGAAAACTATGAATAAGCTACACTTTACTCAATGGATAAGCTGTCGAACTCTAGTATAGTTACGTTTGTAATGTAGGAATGCACGGGATTGATTCCTACATCCGAAAATATAAACAATAAATACAATTTAATGGAAAATCACTGATGAAGCCTGTCCATAGAAAAGGCAGAAACTAGATCTAGTCTGATTTGCAAATTTATGTGTTTATAACTTTTAGAAAAAACGTTTATTTTTCTTCTTAACCTCAAACCTACCCAGTGTAGAAAATCATTACCAGATATGTGGTTATGTAACTACATACTTGGTAATGGTAATTAGTTACTTTTGTTATTACATTTGTTATTACATTTATATGGCGATGTCGCGAAAAATAATGAGTTATGGTTATACACCAGCATACAAAAAATCAAAAAATATATCGTTACCTATGTGCTTACCAGTACTGACAAAAATAATGAGTCTAAAAATAGATTTTCAAAAAAATAAATTATATAAAAAAAATATTTTTTATTGTATTTTTTTTTTAATAAAATTTGCTGGTGCGGGAATGGAACCTGGGTCTACAGATTGCCAGTCAATAGCTCTACCATCTCAGCTATATCGACATGTAATATTTAATAGATAAAAACATAATTGACCTGCTGCACACAAGTAAGCTTACTCGCCAACATACAAAAAATTTGTGGTTACATATATCCTTACCAGTGTTTAAAAAATATTAAGTCTAAAAATAGATTTCAAAAAAATCTAGAAAATTATTTTCTATTTGAAATAATGATAAAAATAAGTCATTATCAGTAACTCATTATTATATGTTTTAAAATAATGCAGAAGGTAAGTGGTTGTCATTCTTGGTAGTCTAAAAAATAATGATATGTCATTACCGTTTCTACACTGGGTACTAAATGAAAATTAATGAAAATGCATATTAATTACAATATTAATTGCAGCTGGTCTATATGACGCATTTGAAAAACAACATAGTACTAAAGAAAATATTTTAATTTTTTTTTAACAGAAAACAACGAAATTATTTAAATTATTTTTTTTTCTAAAAATAGGAAATTAAAAATAGAACATTTGACTGAATATATCAACCCCTACAGCCGATACATATTTTTTTGTAGTTTGTTTTTTATTGACTTATACAAAAAGTTAAACAATATGTTCCCATGTATTTTAATTGATTCTTCAATTGAAAACAAACTTTACCTATTACTTTTTAAATAAATCTCAATCGGTTATGGAAAATATATTGTGAGTATATCCATAGTGAAGCACGGTGGTGGTTCGGTCATGGTATGGAAGTGTAGGGCGGCCAGTGTACTTAGGTAATGTAGTTTTCAGAAAGAACACTACGACTAAAACAGATTACTTCAACATTTTAAAAGATAATTTGCCACCCAGTGTGGGAAAGTTGGGCTTAAATCAAACTTGCGTTTTTCAACACAGCAAGGACCCGAGCTCACCGCAAAAATAGTAAAGGAATGGCTGCTCTACCGTACTCCCTAACAGCTAGAGCAACCCCCCAGTCACCTGACCTCAACGCCATTGAACATTTGTAGGTGCATCTGGACCGGAAAATAAGAAAAGAACAATTACCAGCAAGGAGTCTCTCAAATCAGTGATAATGTAGGAATGGAAAAAAAATCTCTCCCGAAGTAATCACAAACTAGTGGAATCGGTACTCAGAAAATTTCAAACTGTAATAAAATTAAATGGAAAGCAGACAAAATACTAAACTATTTTAAATCCTTTTGTTCTTCTTACTATACAATTTCTTTTGACGCTGTAAATATGAAGTATTTTTTGTTTTTGTTGCATATTTTTTGTTATTGTACACTAATAGAAAAAAGTCCTTAAAAAATTTTGTTAAAACTACTTAAAATTAGTTAAAAATTATGCTGCAGAAAATACTGCTAAAATTAGTAGATTATTTTTGCTATATATTAGTAACAGCAAAAATAAAACTGTTAAATGTACAGAATTTTAGTTATATTTGAGTTAAATTTTTGTAAATGGAAAATAGCAAATTAACCAGCTCAAATCAGCAAAAAATTTTGCTTAATAATTAGTAGCCTAAAAATAAAAAAAAAAAATAAAAAATTAAATTTTCTAAGTTTTTTTCGATTTTTTTTAAATGCAAATAAAACAGCAGTTTACAATTTTTTTTAGCAAATATTTCCGCTGATTTTAGCAGTACAGACTCCTATTTGCGTTCAACTTAATTTAGCTTAAAAATAACAAAATTTTTTGAGATATAAATAACAGTTTATTTTTGCAATTTTTATTCTTCTAATATTTAGCAAAATTTTCTGCAGATTCTACAGTACAATTTTTCATGTTCAATTAACTAAAAGTTAACTTAAATTCTGTAAATTTAACAGTTTTAATTTTGCTTTTCTTATTTTACTAGTATTTAGCAAAAAAACTGCTAATTTTAAGAGTTTTTTCTGCAGCATCGTTTTTACCTAACTTTTAGTAACTTTTTCTTCTATTTTTACAGATTTATTTCTATGAGTGTACGATTTTTATAATTGTTTTTTTTTATGAAATGGTAAGAAAGAAAATATATTTTTCAAAAAGCAGAAAATGTTGAACTAAATGATAAAACAAATTAGTAAAATGAAATTGAAAACATAAGAGTCTAAAGTGAACAGCTTTTTTCCAAGCCCACTGTATGTTTTACGAACAAATAAAACATGTCGAGAGAGCTCATATGATGGCGCTGTCGACTAGCAATCTGGATTCCCAAGTTCGATTCCCGTAACAAGCTCATTTTATAAAAAAAATATTATTTTCGTGCTTTTAAATCTATGTTTCGGCTCATTATTTTTCTCATTACTGGTAACCACATATTTTTTTGATTTTTCGTATGCTGTTGCCGTCATCCAAACAAAATACGTATGTTTTATTAACCACATATCTGTTAATGATTTATTACACTGGGTAGATTGGGTGATTTCTTTGAATGAATTGTTTATAAAGGAATTAGAAAAGTATAAATAAATTTCAATTTAGTAGGTTTGAGGTTAAGAGGAAGAATAAACCTTTTCCTCTAAAAGTTATAAACACATTCAATTTGCAAATCAGGCTAGATCTACCCTACGGGGAAAGGGATCGGTCCCAGATGACACGCAGGATAGGTTCCAAGGGGGCAGAGACAGGTCGTTGATCGGTCTTTTTCTTTGAAAGAGACATATCACTTTAACATGGCGTTGTCATTGGAAATGACGTATTGCCACAGATTAGACACCTTTCGACATGTCGCAGGTCTAGCCCCAAAGGACATGTCGTCTAACTGACTTAGAGAGACATGTCACCGAAGTAACCCAAAAGGAAGAATGAGTCACACTTTGTATATTTTGTGAAATGTCACCCAACTAACCTAAAAGGAACTGATACAGAACCAGTCCCATTACAAAATTGACAAAAACAGTGACAAAACTGAGCTGAATGGAAATTGTTATGGTTTTGGTATTATAAGTAAAATTGTCACAGCAAAACCTTGACAAAATTGTTATGTAATAAAAAGCACAAATATTTTCATTTGTCAACAAATTAAAATATAAAAATTTGTTTTTTTTTTGAAGAATTTTGGTATGTTTTTTCACAGAAATAAAATATGAAATACATATTCCATTTTTAAGATGTTTTTCTAAGATATAAGATATATGCATATATACGTCGAACCTTTTACCGATTCTAAAATTCCTGTAAAATCCTCCAAAAGCTTGGAGCTGAAGTTGTTAGCAATAAGCTCAGGGTTCTTGATGCTAAAATTTAAAGAAAACTTCAAGTGCTTAGAACTAGAACTAAAATTATCAAAAAAACGTAATTTTTCACAAATTACGATTTTTTGATCATTTTATTTAACCAAATTCATCATTGAACTTACGAAAAAAAATTCTATGAAATTGTTCATCATGAAGGATAATTCTATCAGTGTACTGGGAAACCGACCAATTATGGACGTGAGGTTGCGGATCCGATCCCCAACCAAGGCAACATCAATTTATGAAAAATATAAATATGTATGCGTTTTTCTATCCCTCATACATATCGCAGCGTCCTCCTTCGGTGTTCCCATAGCACTTAACCCCACCGAAGTAAAATAGTAGAACAGGGCTATGAACTAAAAAGCTTCAACAAAGTTCGCCAAATCACCATCAGATGGAGCGCAACAACTGTTCTAAAATTCAACATCTCGCGCAATTACAGTGTTGCCATATTTGAAGCCTTTCATCTTTCACCATCTTTCACTTCTTCTCTATCCCCTTTCCAAAGGAAGCAACACGTTAATTAATAGGAAGAATTTCTTGAGTGTTGCTTCTCTTTAAAAAAAAAAATAAAGTCTTACTTGTGGGTTTTTTTATGACACACTTATCCAGTTAAGTGATATGTCCTTTTTGCACCAGTCTTGGGGCCAGTCCTTTAAGTATAATTTACAGAGCTTAACCCATAGAAATAAGAAATATACCAGTCCTGCGACAAGACCATCTTTAACCATTCACGGGATAGGTACTTTGAGGACAAGTCAGTGGTATGTCATCATTTCACCAGTCACGAGACCAGTCCTTTAAGTATAATTGACACTGCTTAACCCACAGCAATAGTAAATTATACCAGTCCTACTGCAAGTCCTTCTTTAACCAGTTACGGGATACGTACTTTGAGGGCAATTTAGTGGTATGTCCTCTTTTTACCAATCACGGGATAGGTACTTTGAGGACGATTAAGTGGTATGCCAACGTTTCACCAGTCATGGGACTAGTTCTTTAAGTATAATTGTCACTGCTTAACCCACAGCAATGGTAAATTATACCAATCCTGTAACAAGTCTTGATTTAACCACTCACAGGATAGGTACTTTCAGGGCAATTGACCCCTCACTCCCGTAGGGTAGTTTCTGCCTTTTTCTATGGACAGGCTTCATCAGTGATTTGCTATCAAATTGTATTGTTGTTTATATTTTATTGTCAGATTGTCTCTATATGATAATTTTTCATCAACCCGTCGGCTATAGGAATCGAACCTGTGAATATTCCTACATTACAAACGTAACTATAACTAAAGTCCGACAGCTTAGCCATCTAAACCATGTATGGCCTTGAATGTAGTGTAGCTGATTCACAGTTTTCTTTCCTATTCAGCTTTCTGTTATTCTTTTTACTTTCAAAACAGACACATACAACCAATCTACTTTTAGATTTTTTGTTTATCTTCTAATCTCCTCCGTGTCTCCTTTTTCGAAAATGTAAATTTATTTTTCTTCAAGCTAAAACAATTGAAAAAAAAGGAATTTTATTCAATCACTTAAAATTTGTCATTAAATTAGTGCCCAAAATAAAAATTCAGTTAAAGAAACAGGAATAGGGGAATTAATTCCTTCGTAGCTCTGACTCTGGGTGTAGGTTTTCTTGGTCTGAACAAAGCATCTTTATAAAAATCTTATCGAGTTATTTTTTACAATCGAAAATTAATCAATCTTATTCTGTCATTGTTTAAATTAAATTTTCTTTATAAAAAATTTCAACGGACTTCTAACCAAAAATAAACCAGTTGTATATTATTACACTTTTTTTTAAGAAATGATTTATATTCATACATTTATGTCATTTATCACATTAGTAACGGGCCATTTCATTACATACTTAAAAAAGCAACACATACAGACTAAAAAAAACTTGGCAATACAAAAGACGATTTTTATCAAAATTTATTGACAGTAACGGCGTAAATGTCAAAAATGTCAGATGGCAAAGTAACCACAACACAATTACACAAATATGAATACCCATAAAGATAAAAAATGGTTTAAGTAAAATATGTTTAAACAGATCCGGCTCTCAAGTAAGGAAAAAATTAATACAAAAAGAATTTCTTTAAGACTTGGAAAAAAAAATGGTGGACAACAATTTAATTTATTTAAAATTGCCAAGACAAAGAAAAAGAAAATCATTAAATAAACTTGAATCGACAAAAAATCTCTTGTACTTGTTACTTTAGTGGGATAGCAAAGAAATAAAAAGTAAAGAAATCTAAAAGTAATCATATGCGTAAAAACGTTTTTTAAACATTTTTAGTAAGCGGCAGCAGCAGGAGAAGAAAAACAAGGCTACAATGTTAAGAAAAAATTGTAACTAAATTTAAATTTTAAAAACGAATTCTTTAACTAAAGATTAAAAGAAAAAAAAAAAACAGAAACCAAGAATGAAATACAATAAATATTGGCACATGAACTATGGTTTGTTGGCTACTTACTGCATTTAACTTTCTGGCTGAATACTCGCACAAGAACACAAGTATTTGTAACAATCTGAAAGTGATTTAAAAATACAAAATCTAGCCATAGATCCTTGGCGAGTGGTGTTCAAATACACGATGATGTCTTCTTTTCTTATATATCAATTGCTGCATTTATTTTTTTTTTTCTCGAAAGGGAGCTAAAAGCGATTTTCGCATAATAATAATTTGGTAGACGTGATGTGAATTGATGGTTACTTGACTGGCATATTTGGCTGGTTGGTGATAATGACGATGATGATAACGATGATTTTATGATAATAATGAAAATGATGTGGACAATGTAAATGATGATTTTAATACAAAACAGAAAATGAGAAGCAGATAATGAACGCATTTAATACTTAGCTACCATCTCGTTGCAATTGTCAACATTTTCAATTACATTATCATCATCAAGTTTATAATCATTAGTATCATCATCATCATCACCCTCATCAATACAGAGACAAGTATTTTGACCAATCAGAAATTATACTCATAGCAAAAACAAGTTGCTATTCAATTTAATTTTGTAAAGAAATCTTACAAGAAAAAAAAAAACAGAAAACAAATTTTAATTAATTAATTATAAATAAAAATTTAAATTCACTACAACTTTTGCAGCAGCTATTCAGAAAATATCAATTATAATTCACGATTTCCAGTTGAAATTCAAAAAACTTCCATTGAAATTCAGAATTTCCATTTGTAATAGAGACAACATCACTTGTTACTTTCTTATTTTCCACTAACTTTTTCTGAATTTCAATTGAAATATTCCGAATTTAAAATGATGTGTTCTGTAGTGGCATTCTCTAACTTCTTAACGACAAAATTCGGTAGTTAAGTTGTCAGTTTACTATGAAAACTTGTCAAGTTAACAACCGAATTTTGTCGTTAAAAAGTTAGAGAATTGCCCCTCTGAACTACATTTGATACGTTCTGATTTTTCGTTAATGGTTTCCGATTTAATTATATATTTTAAGCATTAAAATGTTTTTCTCTGACTACTATTTCACAATTTCAATTGACAGTTTTTTGAATTTTAATTGGCGATTTCCGATTACATCCTACCCCATTACCAAATTAACACTCCCTCTTTAGTTTGATTTTGAGCTTATATACTTATTTATTAACCATCTGTTATTTTATACACAATAGTTTAACACACACAGAATCTTTAATGACATTGCATGACAAAATCTCGACTTTTAAAAATTAATAGAGCTCTGACCATCAATTCTATATAATTCCGTCATGCTGATTACAATGGAGTACTTTATTTTTCGATCAATGGTACAGATTTATCACTAAATGTCTTTAAAGTTTGGCGGTTGTCTATTCAGTTTCTTATATAAAAAATTTTTCAAATTCAATTAATATGAATTTTTTTGTGTTAAAAAGTAAGCACAGGACCCGTGGCCGTATTTACAATATAAATACGATGTGATAATATTGATATTTAAATCACTACTTGGCGTTTTATATAGGTTTTTATGGTTTTTTGATATTTCAGCGACTTTTGTCGCTGAATATACAATCGACCTCAACAAATGTAATGCCTTAGTAAGGAAGCAGTTAAAGGGAAAATATTTCAATAAAAAAATGTATTCATCTATAGCGGCCTATACGTTAAAATCGCGATTTTTCAAAAATTTTTTATGGCAGTATAGCTTTTCAAGATGTCCCCAAAGTCCAACTTTTAGTATAATATGGGGTCACCTCTGAAAACTGTTCTTCCAAAATTTCAAGCGAAAAAGTTTCCATTTGCAAAAGTTATCGCAATAAATATATTTTTTACTAAGGTTAGTATCATACCTAGGGTGACCATTCGTACTGATTTGATCAGTACATGTACTGATTTTTGGTCACGTGTACTGATGAAAAAGTCGTGTACTGATTTGTACTGATTTTTTAAAATTTGTACTGATTGTACTGAATTTTGGCATTTAAAAAAATATTAAATTTTTTAATTAATATGCTAAAATCCCAAAAGTATTTTACAAATTGTGAAAAATAATCTGTTGGAGGCATGTCCCTATCCGGATTTCATTCTTGCCTAAGGAACTCGTCAGGGGATGATGTTTTTAGAACTTCTGGAAATATTTGTTAAGTTAAATTACAAACTCAATGAGAATTTCTTGTTCTCGTCTAGGAGCGTTATTAAACATTCAAAATTATTAAAGAAAAAACAAAAACAACAACAAAGAAATTATCACAATTTGCTTTGTTATCTTCCAATATACTACTTTATACTAAATGTTTTTAGTAAAAGAAAGTCATAATGCAGGATAAATTTTTGTTAATGTGAGAGGTTTTCTCTACCAGAAAGAATTCAAAATGATTTTTCTACATGTAAATTTCTTAATCTAATATTTAGTTTCATACATAGAGAAGATTCGTGGTGACAACTGAATTAATCAAATGGTTCCATTGCGATAATAACATCAGTTGATACAACAGTTATTTGACTGTGTTAAAAATATTTTAATTATCAGGTTGTCAAAGCGGTTGTCAGAATGATTCTGCTTTCTGAGTATAGGAAACGCCATCCAAAGCTGAAGATTTGTCCGTACAAAAATTCTTAAAATCTGAAGAAATACATGTGGGTATTTCTGTGGAAAAATTTTCGAATCTTTGGAATATTCAATAGAAAAAGTACACAAAACAATAAAATTTTCATTTTTAAAAACGTTACGTGTTTTTGTAGAAAAACGTAGCCAAAAAGTGAAGTTTTTATTTCAGAAATCATTCAGAAATTATCAAATAGAAGAAAGATTTGTTCTGACAGCTAAATTTGTAGCCAATCGATGGGTTAGTTTGTAACTACAACAAATTAATTTAGACAATGCAATTTGCTCGTGACAACAGAAATTCGTTGGCCTGAATAAAAATTCGGAAGAATTAACTATCCTGGGGTCCATTCGTAGCATGGCTATATTTCATCAAAAATTAGAAAAGGAATGGGAACAGATCATTGAAATTTCTAAATAATGGATCCATTTCCTGTACTTAAAAAACTGGAGTTTTTTAATGCGAAAAAAATATTTTTGTCTTGGGGTCTCTAATGGGAGAAATGTGTAGGGTTTTTTTTAGGATGGTTAACCGAAAAATTTTGTTGCCTCAACCAAAGCATTCGGTTGACAACAAATTAGGTTGGCTGCATAATCATTTTTTTTATATTTTTTAAAATTTGTACTGATTTGAAGTCAGACAAAAATGGTCACCCTAATCATACCCCATAAAGACAATCTGATGATAGTGCTTGGTAGTACTTGAAAATGCATCAATTGTCAACCATTGGTTCTAGGAAAGTTTTTTCATAAGTTTTTTCTCTATTTGTTGTAAAATATAATTGTGAATTCTATTTGGAATTTGTCGTATTTGATCTTAAACCAGGGATCGGCAAACGCATACAACCTAAGTTTTGTGCTAGTATGAGTGAGATGTAACTTTCCCTCTCTCAATGCACTGAAAGAAATTTCTGTATAATTTTCTCATACTTATTCAGAGCTTTAAAGAATTAATTCCTTTTTGGAATGAATTCACAAAAATTTAATTCAATTCTTTAATTCAAGGAATGAATTCATCAATAAGACATAAGCAGGAATTAATTCCTGTGAATGAATTCAAAGAACTCAAATTTATAGAATGCATTCCCTGACCAAAGAGTAAAGAATTAAAATTAAATAATTCATTCACTAAAGAATTCATTCAACACTATTTAATTCAATTTTAAGTCAAGGAATTCATTCAATTCTAGTTAATTTAACTTTTGGCTAAGGAATTCATTCAACTGTGCACTTAATTCAACTTTTGATCAAGGAATTCATTCAATTCTAGTTAATTCAACTTTTGGTCAAGGAATTCATTCAATTCTAGTTAAATCAACTTTTGGTCAAGGAATTCATTCAAGTTCAACTTTTGGTCAAGGAATTCATTCAATTCTAGTTAATTCAATTTATTTCGTTTAATTCCCTAAGAAATTAAATTTTTTTCGTTTAATTCCCTAGGAATTACATTTTTTTTTGTTTAATTCCCTAGGAATTGAAAACTTAATTCAGGGAATTAAGTTGTGGAATGGCAAAACACAACGAAAAAAATTTCAGTAAACGAGAAATCGAATTCCCATTCTTCGTCAAATATTTCGTTCAGTGTAATGCTAGCAACATGCGTCGACACAACCTCATCGAACGAATGCTCAAGCAAGACTGAATAAATTTGAATGCTTTTATTCAATGTGTGAGCACATGTATGTCTTAAACCGAACAAAAATGACATTCATTGTAGAAATTATTTATTTTAAATTTTATTAAATTTAAATTTTGACTCATTTCGTTTCCCGAGTGTAAGTGTGTAATAAATCGAAATCATTATGGGTCAACAAAAAAAAAACATTATTTTTCTAAAATCCACTATGTCTATGTGATTTAGCAACTATATGACTTTGGAGAAGGAATAGCAGTGGCAGTAGTAGTCATTATCCTTGTCTTTCCTTTTCAACCAGCATCACAGTCAATATTGAATACCATCAAACAAACCAATCGAACGAACGAAGGAAGGAAGCAACAGCAGCTGTTTGTTTTTAGAAAATCAAATAATATTTTTTTTTGCAATATGGAGTACAAACTTCATGGTACACCAGGGTTACCACCAGTAAAACAAAAAATTACACAGCTGTAGATCAAAAATTATCCAAAACCGTATGAAATTACACAAAAAATATATTTTTCATATAATTTCAAAATAAACTCTCCTGGGCACGGTGGAGAAGAATAAAAATATTTTGGGAAGAATTTCACCATTTCTTACCGAGTGATATGAAATTTTACACTGTAAGTTTTGGATGCCCGAAA
Source organism: Leucophora obtusa (assembly GCA_949987735.1). Classification (NCBI taxonomy): domain Eukaryota; kingdom Metazoa; phylum Arthropoda; class Insecta; order Diptera; family Anthomyiidae; genus Leucophora; species Leucophora obtusa. Next base: position 80,192,450 of record OX465295.1, read on the forward strand.
CTGCGGAAGCTATGCCATTCGACTCCAAAGTTTTCCCATTTTACTATTTACAAATCGATTTTTAAAGACGTAACATTTCTATCATCTACAAAGTGCAAAAGTTATTTGCATTTTAAAACTAAAATATAGCATTTTTGCTATAACCTGTTCTGTGTTTTTGCCTTCTGCAAAAGCAAATCCAGGGCAATTTTTCAGAAAATATTATAACAAATTATTCTACTAACTAAAGGGAATTTCAATGCAATATCTTTTTCAGGATTAAAATAGCGTGCTTTTAAATTTGAATATTAAAAAAATGGTATTTTATCCACATTAAAAGATTCTTTCAGAACAAAGAATTTATGTTTTTCAGAAAAGCTACTTCATTCAGATGCATTGCATGCAAAAATATTACTTACTTGCTAATTATTCTCTTCCATACTTCTCAGAATTTAACCGTTTATATTTAAATTAAACCAATTTTTCTCTGAGTACAAAGCTGGAATTTAAAAAAAGCTGAAGTAGATCCTCCAAGGAGTCCGTAATGTGATGGCATAAACCCTATTCAACCCTAGCTTTAAATGTCGGCAAGACAGAAAACAAAATTAAAAAAAAAAAGTATTTGTAAAATTTTGCCTGTTTTTTTTTAAATTTTTATGTTAATGGTAGCAAGGCAGACCTTAACATGAAATTTCTTTGCAGTATGTGTCTCAAAAAAATTTTTTTTTAAATAAAAATATAACATTTTTTTCAAAAATTTCATACGATTCTGTTGAAATCTGAAACAAGTTGGATTTACAGAATTCTAAAATATTCTGATTCTGCTCCACCTTGCTGCGTTAGAAAAATTTTTGTCTGGTCAAAGCCCAGTATCATGATAACTACAGCAAAAAATTTCAGACATTAGAAAGTTACAAACTTTCCCACTCTTTCGCTGAATTTTTAAATGTTCTTGCAAACCAAGAAAATTTTTAAAAGAAGCTTGACAATTATTTCCGCAAAAAATAAATAAAAGGCGGTGCTTTAAACAAAACAAAAAAACACAGAACACCATTTTTGATTTCTTCTAAATAGGGTTTAGTGTTGAAAAAATCTACAAAAGTAATTCACCAGAAAATCGAGATTTGTGGTAAACAAACTCGTTTCGACTCGACTAATTTTTATTAAGTTATAAAAAAGCTCCGGGACTTTTAAAAATTTGCGGAAATTTCTGTAAAAAGTGAAATTACACAAAAACTACACAAAAATGTTATTATTCAAAAATTATCCAACGAATGTGTAAACAGTCCCGTTTTTGAATAATTATTCAAAAAGTGGCAACACTGTGGTACACAAATCTACTCTCTATTCATCTTTTTTTCTATTTGCAACTGTATTCCAATAGTGAAGTGTATTTGAACAATAGTGTCAATTAAAGTTTACACAATTGTTAAGAAATCTCTTCTCGTTTTCCCAAAACCACCGAAAAAAAACACTCATAGCCACAAAAACCAATAAAAAATGTGTTTTTATATAAAGAAACGTGCTAGGAAATTTAAAAGTTATTTTTTTTTATTTTTGTTAATATTACAAAATAAATTTGTTCAGCATGATTAAATTTTACGTGCACATAATTTTGTTTAAAATTAAATATTTAATTATTAATTGAAGTTTGTTTTTTTTTTTTTTTTTTTTACTTTAGTTCTGTAAAAAAGTACTTTCCCATTCTAGCTAAAGCTAAACTTTGTTTGTGGTTATTTAGTAGAGTCGATTTAGATTTTTTTTTGTTTGTGTTAAGCATTATGAATTTAAAATATACTTGATTAAATGTTGATAATTTTTGTTGTAGTTTTCTACACTTTTAATGGCTATTCAGTTGAATTTTTTATAATAAACTTTTTGTTTTTTTATTTTCAGGTCCGTGAAAATTCTGTCTATATATTTTCTTTGAAAGGTAAAGTTTTTAATTGCACTCAGTATCCAACAACATTTATTAAACAAACCTTTAAAATTACACTGTGCAAAACCATTTCTGGCGGGTTTGGATGATTCTTGTGCCAATTGAATCAATTAAGTTTATATTGTAAACCCCTAAAGGGCATTGAGGTGTGTTGATACATTGTTATTTTATGATCAAATCAATATTGCGGAGATGTTGACCAAAATTAGACAAAAAAAAAATTTTTTTATGCAATCGAATTTGAATTTGCATAGGATGCTTGCAAACGAAACAGGGTTGGCACAACGGCATAGAACATAGAACACAGCTGAACTTTAGGTTGCAGCAACCGAACGGTTCGATTAGCCCATGTAAAAAGATCAGGGGTCGAATTACGGCATTCGTGATCATAATTTTTTTTTCGAAATTAGTTTTAATAATTTTTTTATTTCGGAAAATTAAGCATTTTGATAAAATTTTTGGGCCAGGGATGTTGCATTTCGGCCCTTTATTAGCCCACAGTTTTACGGTCGGCCGGTCTAGTATACTATTTACAAAAGGCAGGTTTTTCGTACTTTTTAGCACAATATACTACAAAATATAAAAATTGCTAAAATTATGTAAATTTTATATAAAACAAAATCTATGTATTTTATAAAAATCGAATTTTGATAAATAATCGTAGATTTTATAATTTTTTTTATAAATCGATAATTTTAATTAAAATCAATAAATTTTATAAAAGTCGATACGTTTTTATAAGAAGTCGAAAAAACTTTTAAAAATTAAATATTTTTTTTAAAAATTTTATGAAAAATCAATGTTTTATAAAAATTTATAAAAATCAATAAATTTTTGAAAAATCGGTAAATTTTTTAAAAAATCCATAAATTTCTTAAAAATCGATAAATTTTTTAAAACTTTACAGATTTTAGAAAAATCCGCAAAATTAAAAAAAATCGATAAAATTTTGAAAAATCGATAAATTTCTTAAAAATCGATAAATTTTTAATTTAATTTAATTTAATTTAGTCCGATTTTGCTCAAACAATTTTAAAAAAATTAAAAAATTCAATTCCTTTAATATGTTCATATAACGTTTTTCTATATACTCAAAAGTTTTGCCGGTAAAAATAAATGTATGAAGAAAAAAATATTTTTTGCCTAAAATATTAAAAAAAAGTAATAAACAAAAGGTTATTGCTTTTTATGGTAGCGGTAACAAACATTTATTTTTACCGGCAAAACTGTTGAGTGTATAGAAAAACGTTATATGAACATATTAAAGGAATTGAATTTTTTAATTTTTTTAAAATTGTTTGAGCAAAATCGGACTAGTGGTTCTCGAGTTATGTCAAAAAAAAGATATATCTCGATTTCTAGGGGTGACCCAGCGAAACGCCGGGACACGTATAACTTGTTTTTGACCGATATAACATTTCCCGTTGGTTTCATCCCATCCATATTTTGACTGTCGCATAGTGTTATTAATCTATAGCTGTGTTTTCTACTTAACTACATCCGTTAACTCGGAAAACAAAAAATCAAAGTACCTACACAAAAACGTGTTTGAGACTAAAACTAACACATTACTTTTCGTTTTCACGGTAGCTTTCAATGTGAATAATTACCAACGTTGATAACTCAATTTCTATACATACATTTTCACATCTAACATAACCTCTTTGCGTTACTTCCTAAAAAGTTTTCCCGGCATACTTTTTTATAATTTTTGTATACTTTAATCGACTAAAACTATATTTGCTTTAAATTCTTAACGTTGATAGGTATGAGCGAAGTACAGCTTATATAAATTTGCCTCCCATGGAAAAAAAGCCGTAAAAACAGCAGAAAAATCTAGTAAAAAATAGTTAAAAATGACCTAGCAAAAAAAAAAAACATTTTGTTTTAATTAGCAGATTTTGTTTTGCAAATTCTACAATCAAAAAATAAAGTGAAGAAATGTTGCTTTGTCAGCAAATTTTTAGTCAGGAGCTTGCTTGAAAAAATGGTGGTAATTTCAGCAAAATTTTTTGCTAACTATTGGTAGGCTAAAAGAAAAGCTTAAAAAATTTGTAGAGCAATTATACTTTAGTCTAAATAGTGTATTTTTGTGAACCTTTTAACTCTTTCACTATCCTTTGCCTAATGTGTGAACAGATTTTGGAAATGAAAAAAGATGACATTACGAAAAATTTATTTGAATTCAAAATTTTTTACAGAAAATTTACATTCCCATATCGTCGGCATGCCTGCAAGTAGTGCTATGTGTTTTTTAATAGATTTTCAGGAGAGCGAAAAAACTGTTAAAAAATAGCCTTTCAAGATATTTTATTGACATCATATGCCTTAATGATGATTTTAGTAAATGAGGTCGTGAATCATCAATAAAATATCTTGAAAGGCTATTTTTTTCAACAGTTTTTTCAAAATTTCTTTATTTGTTTTTGACTATCAATAATTGACGGCCAGAAACCGTAAAATCAACTTAAAGTTTATTTATTTTTACTATAAAAATAACAAACAAAACGGTGCGAAGAACTAAATTTATATTTGATTTTACTAAAAAATTTAAAATAAAAACAATTGACATAACTGTAGTTTTTTTTTTTTTTATTTCAAACAACCTTTTTTTCGGTTAATTTTTTTAGTTTTATTTTAAGACAATAAAAATTGACTAGAAAATTTGACTGTTATGAAATATTCGTTTATTCATTTATTTAATTTTTTAAATAACTTGTGAAAAAAGATACAAATTTTTTTTCTTCTACAAACAACTATTATTACTTTAAAAATAACTGAACGGAAAATTTTCAGAAACAACAAAAAAAAGTGACTGTATTTATTTTCTGAGTATATTTTTTCTTATTGTGTTATATTTTTATGTATTCTTTTGTTTTATGTGTGAAAGCCAGACACAAAAATCGTTCACGGTTGTATTTTTATATGCCTAAGAGGAGTTGTATTTTTAGTATCATTTTCTTTTTCCACACTACATCTGCGTCATCTAAATCTTGTCTGTACGGTTGTTGTCTGCACCATAAATGTGGTTATCAGCACAATTTTGGTAGAAAAATAAATTAGTAAAATATTAATTCGAAATTAGTTTAGTGCTAAAAAAAATATAACTAAAACTTTTGCTTAAAACACAATTTCAGCAAAAAAGTTGCTGAAAAATAGTACACTTGATATACAAGACGTTTTACTAATTTTTCTGCTAACTTATTTTTTTGAGTGTAGTACCAAAGATAAGATCAGCAAAAATAAATCTGCTAAATTCACAGATTTTTAGTAATTTTTATCTCTTTTCCAACATGGCTGAAAAATATAAATTCTTTAGCTTTTGGGTACTGCAACTAATTTCTAAGCCAATTCCAGTAAAAGTTTTTACAATCGGTAACCAACCTCACCTATTCTACAACTGGTTCCACTGCAACCGATTCCATGGAACTGGTTCCGGAACCAGTTCCTGGGATCCCATATGGAAGGTATGACTGAAGTAGAATCAGTTCTAGAAATAGTTCCAGAACTGATTCTAGGGTAAGCGGTTCCACTTTGGAGCTATGGAAGTGGTTACTTTTGGCACAATTTCAAACAAAAAGAATCGGTGTTAGAAGTAGCTATTCTATAACCGATTCTTTGGAACAGGAAATTTTCGTAGGATTCTAAGTAGAAATCGATCGGACCATTTAATTTAACGTTATCTTAGAATTCTTCAGGCATAATTTAGCACAAAAAGCAAACGGCCCCCAATATGTGAAACGATTGCTAACTACACTATAGAAATAAATCTGCAACTACTACACATTAGTTAAAAATTATCTTCCAAAAAAATAACTGTTGAAATTAGCAGATTTCTTTTCTGCACTCATAGAACTAAATCTGTAAAAATAGCAGAAAAAGTAACTAAAACTTAGTTAAAAAGGACATTGCAGAAAAAACTGCTAAAATTGGCAGATTTTTTCGCCAAATACTAGTAAAATAAGATCAGTAAAAATAAAACTGTTAAATTTACAGAGTTTTAGTTATATCTAAGTTAACTTTTAGTTAAGTGAAGGTGACAAATTGCACTGCAAAATCTGCAGAAAATTTTGCTAAATATTAAGAGACAAAAAATAGCAAAAACAAACTGTTATATCGACAAAACTTTTTGTTGTTTTTAAGCCAAATTTAGTTGAGTGCAAATAGCAGTCTAACCTCCTAAAATGAGCAGAAATATTTGCAAAAAAAAATTGTAAACTGCTGTTTTATTTGCATTAAAAAAAAATAAAAAAAAACTTCATAAATTAAAATTTTTTCTGATTTCTTAGTCTTTCAATTATTTAGCAAAATTTTTGGCTGATTTTACCAGGTTAATTTGTTATTTTCTATTAAAAAAATTAACTCCTAGATATTTAACAGTTTTATTTTTGCTGTTCCTATCTTACTAATATATAGCAAAAATAATCTTCTAGTTTTAGCAGTTTTTTCTGCAACATCATTATTATCCAATTTTTAGTAGTTTTATCTAAATTTTTTTCTTTCAGTGTAGTAAGATAAAAACAGTAAAAATAAAACTGTTATATTTACAGACAGTTAGTATTTGAGTTAACTTTTAGTAGATTGAAAATAACAAAATAAAATATAACAATATAAATATATAAAATATTAATACACTCATAATATTTTATCGTTAAAAACAACCTAGAATACATTAATTTAAAACACAATTAAAAAAAGGATCCTGACGTCTCATTATATTTAAGCCAGTTTGCTATATATTTCGATAAAAGAAATAAAAATAATTGAAAAAGTCTGTTAAAACAAACAATTCAATTCCTAACTGACAAAACGTTAAGAAAAAAAAACGATGTTGTGGTTTAATTTTTCATATTTGAAAGTTTTTTTTTTTTGAATTTTTAAAACACCACACACACAATACACACGTTCATACCTAATAAGCATTTACCCTTAAAACTAAATTGAATTCGATTTTATAACAATAATTTTTTCAAATATTAGCCTTAGAGAATACTGTTGAGAAATTGTAGTTCTCTAACTGAGAACTATAGGATTCTCAATAAAGACGACTTGTTGATATCAAGCTTTTTTTGTAAATATTTTTCGAATCAATTATTAGACTCGATACTACTACATAATTTAACTTTTTAATATTGTTGATAATGATTTGAGAATTTAATCTTTCTCAAACTTGAAAACAGAAAATTTAAATCGAGGAATATTGTTGATAGAAAATATTATATTAAACACTTTGATAATGATTCAATATCAATAATAAATTTCAAAGCATATTTTTAACTAGAAACACATTTGAGTTTAGACTTGAGATTAATACACAAATTTGAAATTTTTAAAAAATAATTCTAATATAGTTTTGTAATTTTTCACAATTGTTTGACAAAGAAAATTCAAGGCTATATTTGTTTCATAGGTAATGACTTGAAGTAAACGTTTGATATCAAATAGAGAATTTAAAATTTCTTTAAGGCTTGAATCGATGTTTATTGGGTATTTTGATTGGCTATGTTTGTGTGTATGAGTAAGGAAATATTTGAAAATATTTGAATTTTTTATTTTAAAACAGAAAACAACGAAATTATTTAAATTATTTTTTCTAAAAATAGAAAACTAAAAATAGAACATTTGACTCAAAATATCAGCTCCCACAGACGATACGTATTTTTTCGTAGTTTGTTTTTTATTGACTTATTAAAAAAAGTTAGACAATATGTTGCCATGTATTTTAATTGATTCTTCAATTGAAAACAAACTTTACAAACAAACTAATAAACCTCAACATGGTTATGGAAAATATATTGTGAGTGTAATTTTTAGTAGTTGTAACTAAATTTTTTAAAGACTTTTTTTGCCATTGGTGTAGTGTTTTCGTTTTTTGAAAAATTTTTGGTTAAATTAAAGGCCAATAAAATTATAATTCTATTTTATTACTATTATAATTTTTTTTTTAAGAAATTTGAAGTTGATTTGTAAATTTTATATTTACAACTAATTGCTTTAAACTTGTTGAATATTCACTGCAGCATTGTAAATTAATGTGAGAATTTAATAATTTATTTTTTTGTTTGTTTGTAATCAATCACTCACCGTTGTTAGATATTAGATAAAAAATATTTGCTTTAGTTATATTCCCATTACAATATGACGACAAGTTTTTAAATTAACTTTTTTCAGTTTTATTAGATTTTTTTTTGTTTTGTTAATTTTTGAAATTTTAATTATTTCTGATTGTAATACTTTCTTTTAAATTTGTTTCAACGGTTTTCACTTTTTTCTATAATTTTTTTTTTTAAATATTTAAATTTTTTTTTTCTTTAGTTTTAATGTATTAAATAACTTTTTTGAAATTTGTTGAATTTTTATTTAGGTTTTAGTTTTTGAAATAACCGCTTTTTTCGAAGGATATGCGACATCCACTTTATACAATAACACCGACCGTTCTTTAAATATTCTTCTATAAAGAAAAACGTTGGGTTCTTATATACCCTCGCGTCGTTAATTCTGTTCTGAATTGTAACAGCTGAATGATGTTGATTATATGATGATCATGTTGGTGATGAAGAGGATTGTAAAAGCGAAAATTGTATTAAAAAAAAAAGTAAAAATGTTGTAGTGTTTAAATTTGGCGGAGAGTGTTTGCCCCACACACACACTCTTTATTAAAGAATACACTTGTATGTAGAATTTTTGCGCGAAATGCGAAACTTAAATTAAATTTTTGAGTTTGTTTTCAAGCCGCCGTTTCATTGCAGTAGCAGAATTTTGTAATTCTGCCACGCATTGTGTTGCTGTGTTTAAGATGTTGCTAAAAAAAATCCCAGTGTATAGGGCCCAGTCATGTTAGCCAAGTTAGCCAGCAAAAAGCTAAACGAAGACCAGCAACATTGTTGAAATTTATATTCTATGTTCTTAACTCTCTGTTTACAGCACTGCTGTTGTATTGTATTCCCAAAATTCTTTATATTCTGTTTCTACATAATTCTCTAAAGCTTGATCATACCGAATTCGGTAAGAGTAAACACTTAAGCAATGATTTGTTTTGTGATAACTTCAATACTCTCGCAAATTTTAAGCAAACAAAAAGCTTTTCTCTTCTTCCTAAAAAAAAAAAAATGTAACGAAAGTTACGAACAGTTTTGGTTTTAATGTGGCTGTAAGTTCTTCTTCAACTTAATGGTTGATTGTTTTTTGTTCAGTATTTCGGTGAATGAATTCATTTAAATTTTTGTGATATTTTTAAAGAATATAAATAGTGATTTTTTATATATTTTTTGTTTGAAAATATGTCAGTTTAAAATACCAAGGTGAGGCTGATCAGTGATGGTATTTGAGAATTTTCGTTTGGTGCCTCAATGATGCCAAAAAAGCTTTAAAAGTGCCAAGAAAAACAAAAAATTAAGCAACATTTAATGTTTCAAAAAAATATGTTCAGCTTTTATTTCAAATATTTATACATTTAGTTACTTTAACCCTTAAATGCATGGTGTAGCCATTTGGCAACATACCAGTTTCTTAATAAAAAACGCCACTTGATGCATAAAACTCAATTTTGGGGCATTGGGGCCCTTTCTGCACAAAGTGCTCTTATAAACTATAACTCAGATTTTCAAACAGTTATAGGAAAAATCTTGGTTTTGCTTCGTATGTTTGTGAAAAATCTAAAACACGCGTTTTTTTTTACAAAAAGTGCAATATTCAAAAATGTTTGTTTAAATATTTAAATTGGTATTCTCGCAATAAAATTAATTTTGGCAACAATAAATGTATAATTAATATTTCATATATTTTTTTTGTTTATTTTTTTTCATACACGTTAAAATAATCACAATTTAGCTATTTGGCTATTTTTTTGGTATTTTTCTTGAAATGTACACGCCTTTAGAAATCATATATAAAAAAATGCTTAAAATTGTAGAGATCATGCATTTAAGGGTTAAGTAAAAAGACAAAAAAAAAGGCGGGCAACTTATCTAAAAAGTAACCCGAGTTTAACATTGCCTACCACAAATATTTTCATATAAAAATGCCATTCTTAACTATAGTAAAGCACTAAACTTACGTTATTTTAAGATAAGTCAGCAGGTCCAAGACTTTCAAAAAATTTTACAATTAAATTTGACAATACAATAGAATCAATTAAAGTTTTTATAATTTTATCCCCGTTGCTTTTATTTTTAAATATCAAAATAATGATTAAATTGTCCCCGAAGAACTGGAAGGTGGTCCAAAAAATTGTAGATATTTTTAGTGTAGCATTTGTTTTTTAATTTTGCTACCCCTTCTTAATAGGCGTGGCTTTTAATGAAAAACCAGCGATATCGACCTTTTATCAAATTATATAGAAATTTTCGTAAAAAGTGCCAAAATTCTATGGAGAGTGCCACAAATGGCACTTTTGTACCACTTTTACCAACAGTGGTGCCGATAGCAACCAGGCACATGATGAACATGGAAAATGTCGGCGTTAGCAACATATTTGTCGACAGCGTCAAAATGTTTTCCGACCTTAACTATAATAAAAAAAACAGCGTTGCATGAATACAGAGTTGTTTAGAAATAGTCACCCGATTAAAATAAAGAAAATTAAATATAGTTTAATCGGCTTGATTAAGCAGTTAATTTGACTTTTACGAGATTAACTTTTCTACCTAAACGGGGTATTCTCTCACTTGTATTAAATGACTTAATTTAATTCTGAGTTCGAATGTCCTCAATGCGATTTAACTACACCTTTTGCAATTATTATTCTGAAAATATCACTCGAAATTCAGAACTTCCATTTGAAATTCAGAAAATATCAATTGAAGTTTAGAAAACATCAACCGAAATTCAGATTTTTCATTTTATATTCAAAAAATAAAATTTGAAATTAGAAAATATTATTCTAAATTCAGAAAGTGTCAATTGAAATTCAGAAAATATTTTTTGGAACTCCGAAAACATCAGTTGTAATTAAGAAAATATCTATTGATATTCAGAAAAATATCAACTAAAATTCATAAAATATCAATTGAAATTCAGCAAATGTCAATTAAAATTCAGAACATGTCAATTAAAATTTAGAAATCATAAATTAAAATCAATGTTATATTTTCTGAATTTCAATTGATATTTTCTTAATTTGATATTTTCTAAGGGGGTAATTTTTTAAAACACTTCGGTGAAGTGTTGCGTTATTTCTATAGAAATTGTTTTTGTTACAAAAACAATTTACATTGAAAGTTCCCTTCACTACACCCAAGCGTTTTACGAAATTAGGTACTAAATTTCAGTTGATGTTTCGGAATTTCAATTGATGTTTTTCTGAATTTTTGATTGATATTTTTTGGATTACAATTACAAATGAATTCAAAATGATAGTTTTCCTAGATTCGGTTTTCCTAGAGCTCAAAAATGGCCTTTGACATTCCATCTAAAAAATACTTTCACCTTTAAAAGGAAACCAAAAAATAAATCGTGTCTTGCAAAATTCAAAAGTTGTGACCGCTTTTGTAAGGACACCGTTGAATCCGTAGGCATGATATTTTGACGTGGCTTCAATGAATAAATCATTCAACCAATGAAGAGCTTCATAAAATCTATGAGGCAATTTCATTTACTATTATTTATTATATTTGGTTGTTGTCGTTGCTAAGCCGGAGTGGATAAATAAAAAGTATTTAGCAAATGCAAAAAGCGTAATAAAATTATAGCATATTTTACGGATGTAAATAATAATAATAAAAAATTAATGAAAAAAAATAAAAATTATAAAAAATTATTCTCCCAGGAAATGACGACATTTTATAAAAAAAATTAAAAAAAAGTAAATACCATTGAACAATTTCATAAAGAATATTTTCATTAAATTTATGGAGATCTAATTTATAAAATTCAATGAATTTTTTTTAACGAAATTATGAAATTTTATGAAAACTTTCATAATATTAATTAAATATTATATAGATAATGAATTTCTTCATTGATTTTACGAAAAAATTTATATGAAATTATAATATTAATGTCATGAAGGATAATTCTTTCAGTGTACCTCAACTATTATGAAACTTAATTAAAAAAAAAAAAAATTATGCATTAATAGGTTTAATTTAGATTTGCTTAAAATGCTTAACGTTGATAGGTATGAGCGAAAATACAGCTATTATTATCTTGTTTATTGTATGAAAAATCTTATGAGCAATTGAAAAAACAAATTGAGTTCTTTTAAAGTTCTGCCTTCACTCTCATTTTTATTACCAATTTTGGCCAATATCTTTTTCATGGTATTGTTGTATTTTTTTCTTATATTTTTATACCCTCGGTTCTTTTGGTCTCGTTACATTAAGTCGCTCTTTTTTGTTCTGCAAAACGAAGTTAAAATTTTGATTGGTTGTTGTACCATATATTCTTCTTCTTTAGAAACGATCACTTTATTGTTGTTCTGGTCAATTGGTTAAAAAAATTTTTGTGTTTGTAAGTATTTTGTAAAAAAAAACAAAAAATCTGTATTATAATGCTTTTAGCATTCAAATATTTTTTTTCTATACTTGTATTTATTATTCTACCGGCAAAACAATTCTGAACAGGGTGAATCACATTTTTTATTTGTTATTTTAATGTTGGCTATAACCTACTTATTTGCATCATTTTACAATTAGGGAACAACAGATTTTTGTCTCGTAAAATATTTTTTTAATGGAATAGTTTTCTCTTTTTTATACACTTATACAGGAGACCTCATATATTTTTAGCATTAAAGTGGTAATATAAAAACTTAGTAGTTAATGTAAATGTATTTCGACATTTTGGTGAAGTCATAAGGAAATTAGTTGCTGTGTCAGCCAATGATTTTAGTGGAATTTGGATATGGACCAAGCTCATAACCGGGGCGCAAAAATGAGGGTATAAAATCTTTGATTTATTTTGTAATAAAACATGACTTAAGTTCTGAATTATTTTTAGTATGGAAGTTAAATTTTCAACTTTGATGTCTGCAGAGACTTATAGTAGAATTTCATGGCAAGTATTTTTGAAGAACATTTTAATCCTCAAACTCTTCAACTTACGGGTGTTTTTTGACCCCTTTTAAAAAGCGACGACAAAAAAAGTCTCTTGAGTTGAAGGGTTATGTACCCGTACTAAGATTAAAATAAACTTTGAAATCATTACCAATTACTAGGGAAGTGATTGATACTTAAGCACCAATACCTGAAAATTTACTGGTTACTTGCTAAGTACTATGGGTACTTTCAAAGCAATATGGTACTTGTTAAGTACTATAGGTACTTACTAAGTTCGATGGTACTGGCTAAGTTCTATGTTACTTATAGTACTTATGGTACTTGCTAAGTAAATTTGGTAATTGCTAAATAAAGGGTTTTTCAATAAGAGCGCTACAAAAGTAAAAAAGTTTAAATAAAACAAAAACGGTTTTGGATATCAATGAAATTCTTTATTCCTGTGAAAGTACGTTCGATGCCATTATGTATGAAAATCGATCTCTTTTGCATGGCCACCACGGGCACGCTTGCAGAAGTCCAGACGCTGAACCCAATTTTCGACGGTTTTCAAGCATAAATCGGCCGATACTGCTGCAACTTCACGTTCGATATTCGTACGAAGTTCATCAATCGTCGCTGGCTTGTTGGCATAGAGCATAGATTTGACGTAGTAATTGTACTTAAGTATCAAGTATATGCAAAGTATTTGTATTTATTTTTTTAAGTACAAATATTTCTATTTTACTACAATAGTACTTAAGTACTGAAGTACTCAATACTTCTTGACTATGCTGCAATCAATCCATTCGATTGAAAAAAAAATCTTTTGTAAGTTAGAATCAAGCAAAAAAACAAGCAAAAATATCAGTCTGCAGAAGTTACTATCGTATACAAATATTATTCTTCTGCTAGTCGCATTTTTTATTATTTTGTTATGCACAAATGCTTTTTTAATAATAAATAACTTTGTAGAGTTTACACCCAGCAAAATATTTCACATGCATTACATGTATTATAGCGAAAATTTTTATTAAAAAGCAAGACATAGCACGGTAAAGCTAAAAAATCATACAAATGTCGAGAATTGAAAAAAATTTTAGTTAAATTCAAATAGTTTTAGAAAAGAATAGTGGATAACCTCATACATACTTACAAGTATAATAATCCATTCATAAAAATACGAAATAAATATCAAAACAACAAAAACTTTCGTAAAATAAACAAATTTTTCATATATTTTATGAAAGTTTTTGTTATTTTGACATTTTTTCGCGTTTTTATGCATGGATTATGATTAGTATACAGACCACATCTCAGATTCGAAGTTAAGATTAAAATCAATAATTTGTAAACAACACTCATGGAATTAGCCTATTAGTGCATACTTTTTCTGGTTTTTTTTTCCAAATTTTGTTTGCATGTTATAAAATGCACAAAACATTTCTAATTTAAACCCGGGGTATTTCAGATAACGATTGAATTTTGTCATAGAGGTAGCATGGGCCTGTTCAGAAAGGTTAGGACTAGTATGAGAGCACAATGGGAAACTTTTGCCCCTCCCCTTACAAAGAGGGAATTTTGCTGGACGGGTTTTAATGAAATTTTTCAGTAAACTGATGAAGTTTCCTTCACAAAGTAAATGAAAATTTTCTTAAAATTTGACGAAAAAGTTCATATATTTTATGAATCCAGTTTTAATTAAACTTTGCATTGAGTGTATGAAACTTTTAAGAAATAAAATGAAATTCTTTATAACATTTTATGAGTCAAACTAAAAAGAACATTCATTTAACAAAATAAGAGATCAACTAAAAATATTCCCCTAATTCCATTAATTTAATGAAAAAGTTTCAATGGACGAGCTCCAGTAAAACTTCATTGGTTTCATATATTATGCAAATAATTCTCTCAGCGTAGGAATTTACAAAAAAAAATCATTTGCTGCTGGCCGCAAATACGAAGATATTTCATTAAAATTTGGTACGCTGACTCACATGGGCCTAAGAACAAAGCTAATTGATTCTAGATAGTATCGTTGGCCCTATCTTATATCCCATATGGACTTTATTTTCGATTTTCTCTCAAATATTAGGTGTATCAAATCAAAATTTCTTAACGTATTTATAATTTGTTATCATTTTATAAAAGAAAAATTTAGACACAAGTCATTTGAGCCTATTCGAATTTCGCAGCAAAATATTAGTTGTCTTTTAACCACACTGGTGTAGAGTATCATGTAGTAGGAATGTCCGACTTTTTCCTAGTTTTTATTATATTTTAGCTTTTTGCACTAAAATTACTGAACTGATTAATAAACAGTGTTCTTAAATTTTCTTTCCTATTTAATTGCCTTTAAAATGATAATATCCATAAACAGATTGCTTTTCTTGCGCCGAAAAACATTAAAAAATATCAAACTGCCTTTAACGAAAGTTTTAAAAAAATTTCAAAATTAAAAACAAAAATTAAATATTTTTCATTAAAGGAATTAAATATGCTAAAATCCCAAACGTATTTTACAAATTGTGAAAAATAATCTGTTGAAGGCATGCCCCTATCCGGATTTCATTCTTGCCTAAGGAACTCGTTAGGGGACGATGTTTTCAGAACTTCTGGAAATATTTCTTAAGTTAAATTACAAACTCAATGAGAATTTCTTGTTCTCGTCTAGGAGCGTTATTAAACATTCAAAATATCAAAGAAAAAACAAAAACAACAACAAAGAATTTAACACAATTTACTTTGTCATCTTCCAATATATTTTTCATTTACATAACTGCAGAAATGGCTGTAAATTAGGTTAGACTTCGAAGTAAACCGGGTTTTCATACCGAGCCAATTTTTTGCCCCAAGATATTAATTAAATAAGATATTAATCTTCAATTATTTTTTATTAATGCCAGACTAGGGTGGTACCAAAACTCGTTTTTTTTTTTAATTAAAAACGAAATTGAAGTTTTGGTAAGACTTTACAAATACTATATAAAAATTTTGCTGGGTTTTCAGACTATTGTTACTACATATATTGTTACATTCATACGTTCATTCATATCACATTCATTGATATTTTTGGTTTAAACTTTTAGTATTAGACGATTGTTTTATGTTGCTTTTATTATTGTTGTTTACAGTCATCATCGCCATTCAAATGAATATTTGCTAATATTATGCCATCCCTTGCCATTCCATCCCAATTCATTTATTTGTAAGTAAGTAAAGTCTGAGCCAGAGGTGTTAAATAAAAATTGTCATGTTGACATAATCGTTAATATGCTTATTGATTGGATCGTCTTTTAGTTATATTTTCTTTTGTTTTTTTTTTTTTTGTTATTTTCATCTTTTTATATTATTTTATATCTTTTGTAAGTGGCTGGCTATGGGATTAACAATATAATTTTGGTCTCGTCTACAAACAATTCATAATTTTAATAATATTTTGACACTAATGATGGTTATTATATTGATTCGTATTAAATTTCGTTTTCATTTTTGTTATTATTATTTATTTTTAGTAGATACTTATTATGCAGATATGCAATCATGTGTGTGAGTGGCATTTGAGAGATAATAGTGAATTAATAACAGGATTATATTAAATTGCCCAGTGTAGAAAACACATTTACAATTATTGGGTTATATTGTACAATCCAATAATAGTCATTTGTAAATAATTACTTTTCTCATTACTTTTATATGTGGATGCCACGCAAAATAATAGGTGCTTACCAGTATTGACAAAAATAATGCGTCTAAAAAGAGATTTTTAAACTGAAACAAATTCAAACTGAAACAAAATTATTATAAAAAAAAAATATTTTTTTTTTATTGTTAAATTTGTTTTTATAAAATATGCTCTTGCCGGGAATCGAACCGGGGATTCCAGATTGCTATTGTACAGCTCTACCATCTGAGCTATGTCGAGTCGAGATTATGGATATGTAAAAAAATATAAAAACATAGTATTTTTCTGTAAAACCTTTACTTTAAGAGTTATAGCGCAAGGAATTTTTAAGCTAATTTTAGTCTGGCTAAAAATCGCGAGTAACTGGGCTGTTTTAATCCGAGAGCACCAATTTTTGCGGGAATTTTATTTTTGCATCCAATCAACCGGAAAGTTGTTGCGGAGGTGAAAAAATAACACTTGCACATATGGGTTCTCTATTGTGCGCCAATACGGAATAAGCATGAAATTAACTTTTAAACAAATTTTTTATTTTGACTTCTTTCTGGCATTGAACCCAAATTTTGAACTTTGACGTCTTCAGAGAATTATAGTAGAATTTCATGACGAATATTTTTGCTGAACATTTTAACCCTCTAACTCTTCAACTTAAGGGTCGTTTATGTCTCTTTTTAAAAAGGCGCCAAATAGTCCTTTTTATTCAAGTGCTCGAGGGTTAAAATGATCCTGAAAAATTCGTCATGAAATTCTACTATAAGTCTCTGAAGATATCAGAGTTGCAAATTTAAGTTCAGTGCCAGAAATAAGTCAAAACTTAAAATGTGTTTAAGGGTTAATTTCGTACTTATTCAGAATTGGCGCTCAAATGTCCCACAAACATGAATTTTAAGAGGAAACCATGCCGACCAAACCAACGAATTTATGTAAAACATTACGAGAAAAATTTCTGTGGAAAATTTTAAGTTCGCTTACCACATCCTATACCTAAAATGGAAGATTCACATTGTTTCTTAATGTGATAAATCTATAACTCAGAATCAGTTTTTGGCCTTTCCATCATAGAGTGGACGAAATATTAAAAAAAAAGCTTATTTTGCTTAAATCTACACTCTAATTAAATTCTGTTGAAATTTACCCAACTTATAGTAGGAAACTGAACTCCTACTATAAATTGGGTAAATTTACTCTATGTGCGTAATTGAAAAAAAATACGCACATTGTGTTTAAGTTGGTGCACAAATAATTTGTAATTTTACATTGAAAGTGCGTAAAAATTAAATGAAATTTTGAAATTAGTGTGTTAATTTACTAAATTTGTGTGTAAAAAAGCACGTTTCACGTGTAAATGTACGCATAAAATGCGTAAAAATCCACAAAAAATGCGCAAAAATCCACAGAAAGTGCGTAAAAATAAAATATAATACGTACACTCAAAAAAAAGGTCAGTAAAGTCAGCAAAAAATGTTGGTGTGTCAGCAAATTTTTAGCCAGGAGCGTGCTTGCAAAAAAGTTGGTAATTTCAGCAAAAGGTTTGCTGAAAATCAGCGAGCTTATTTTTACCAAAAAAATAGTAGTCATCAGCAAAAGTTTTGCTAACACTTAGTCGACTGCAGATGAAAAAAAAACTTGCTGAAATCACTAAACTGTTTGCTGAATATTAGTAGACTGAAAAAAACTCAAAAAACTTGTAGCGAAATTTTACTTTAGTTAATTTATTTGCTGAAAATTTAAATATAGAATATGTGTAGAGTTGTTTTTCTTTTTTTGTCATTTCCGTTTCCAGACAAGCTGAGACATCTACATCTTGTCTATCTGTTTGTCGTCCACGCTATGAATGCGGTTATCAGCACAATTTTTGTAGCAAAATAAATTAGTAAAACTTTAGTTCAAAATTAGTTTAGTGCTAAAAAAATATAACTAAAATTTTTGCTGAAAACGGAATTTCAGCAAAAAACATTGCTGAAAACTAGTACACTTAATTTACAAGACGTTTTACTAATTTTTCTACTAACTTATTTTTTTGAGGGTACATTTACAACAGGTGTGCTAACTTTAAGCACCACCCAAAATTTTTTTTAAATAAAATAACAAATTAATTTTTAGTACGTATTTCATTAATAATAATATCCGAAACATTCTCTCATAATCGTTTATGTCCAAATTAGTCGTTTTGGGATCTTAAGGCATTTGTATAAAATTCATATAAAAATTTGTTATAACTATTGAATTGGTGAGATGACTCCTGCTCAACAAAATGCCTTCTTTGAAAGGGGGGCAGTAACCGTCAACAATAATGGGAGAAAACGCCTTAAGAGAGATATGGCCTACGCAGGAACAACTGAGTGCAATGACTCCTGCTCAACAAAGTCAGTATTCATTGAGTACTGCCTAACTTGCAAAGAAAGCATTTTGTTGAGCAGCAGTCATTGCACTCAGTTGTTCCTGCGTAGGCCATATCTCTCTTAAGGCGTTTTCTCCCGTTATTGTTGACGGTTACTGCCTCCCTTTCAAAGAAGGCATTTTGTTGAGCAGGAGTCATCGCACCCAGTTGTTTTACCTAGGCCGTATCTCTCTTATGGCGTTTTCTCCCGTTATTGTTGACGGTTGTTGGTTGACTGCCTCCCTTGCAAAGAAGGCATTTTGTTGAGCAGGAGTTATTGCACCCAGTAGTTCCTGCGTAGGCCGTGTCTCTTACGTCGTTTTCAATTTTGAAATGAGGTTTAGACTACCACATGCGTTAATAATAATTACCAAAAACAATTTCATGCTTATGTTGCTATTTCCAGACTCTAATGTGTTTGTGGAAATGTTGTAATTTACAAAAAATAATCCGTTTTCGCTTTTTCTTTTTATTATTTATAATTTTTTTTTCAATTTTTTCCAATTTGAAATGTCAGAGTATTTATTACTATTATTGGATGGTATATTTACCAACTTTGTGCGTAAAAATTTTATTTAACAAAACAATAGTAATTTTAGGCACAATGTGTTTATTTATATATATCCGTTCCTTTTACTCCTACAAGGAGCATATAAGCACATAATGTCTAAAAATACTTTGTGTGTGTATTATTGCGTATGAAAGTGTGTACAAAAAAAGTTTACGCATTTTTTGTTTATATTTACCGAATTTTCGTAAAATTAAACAAAATTTTACCCATTTTATAGTAGTAAATTTACAAACATTTTTTAGAGTGTACGCTTAATTTCCTATTATATAATGAAGAGTATAACACATCGGTAGGATAACCAATAAAAAAACAATTTTTTTTGGCAAAATTCGACTCTATTCATCAACATAGTCTCCTTCTAGAGCGATACAATCACACGAAAGCTTTTCTAACATTTCGATACCTTTTTTATGGAATTATTTTTCTTTGGCCTCAAAATAAGCCTCTGTTTCACCTCTTCATTCGAACCAAATCTATTTCCAATGAGCACTTTCGCAGTCTGAAAACAGGTAGAAATCGCTGGGATTCAAATCTGGTGAATACGGTGGGTACGGAAGCAATTGAAAGGGTAATGCATACAATTTGGCCATGGTAGCCAAGGATTTGTGACACGGCGCATTGTCTTGCTGAAAGACTACTTTTTTCTTCTTTATATGGGGCCGTTTTTTTTGCGATTTCCTCCTTCAAACGCACCAGTTGGGCCAATCGCTATTGATGGTCTAGCCTTTTTCAAGGTAATCAATGTACAAAATTCCAGCCGCATCCCAAAATACTGATGCCAAAACTTTACCATGCTCCTTGCAGGAGTAAAAGGAACAAATATATAACTTTACCAGCTGACTGTTGCGGGTCTGGCTTCTTCGGTTAAGGTTCGCCAGTTGCTGTCCACTCAACTGAACACCGACTAGACTCTGGAGTGAAGCGGAAGATCCAAGTTTCGTCCATTGTTACATATCGATGCAGAAAGTCCTTTTTATCTTGACAAAACAGCTCCAAACTGCTCTTAGAATCATCGACACGTTGTTGTTTTTGGTGCACTGTGAGAAAACGAGACACACATTTTGAAAACAGCTTTCTCATGCCCAGCAAAAAAAGAGATGCCGAAGCAGTAGAAAAAGCACTACAATTGATGATCTAGATATACTTTTTATTTAACATAAACACTAATGATTTTAACATTCAGTACTTTTTGAACGAGTGCAAAGGAAGCTCTTTTTCACCAAATAAAAGTTAAAAAAAATTATTTACAAAAAAAAATTATATATTTTTTTATTTTCAAAAGTTAAAAAAAAAAATTAATAGAATAAAAAAAAATTAAAAAAAAAATAAAAAAATATTGGTCCTGCCGGGAATCGAACCCGTAACCCTCTGCTTGAAAATGCCAAATGATACCAAAATCAGTTTTTACGATCACTTCTAGAGCAATTACTCTTTAGAAGCAATACTTAAGTGATTTTTTGGATGTGGTTCAGAAGTAATTCTATAAAAGCTGTAAAAATGTAATAACGGATACTTTGGAAGCAATGAAAGAAGTGATTTTTTGAAGTTGTTCAGAATAACTTCTAAAAAAGCAGTAAAAATACACTAACGGATACTTCCCAGCAAAATCTTTCATTACCAAATAAGTGGTTATATAATGAAACTAAAATTTTTTACTACTTATAATTCGGCGTCAGTACTAGTTATTTTTGTTAGCGAAGCCGTTTTTGTAAGCAGTCTAGTTTACGCGCGATTACTTATTTATTTATAAAGATAATGTGAATTTGGTAACTACTTCTTTTTTAACCACTTGTAAGTATATAAGTAAGTCGTATTATTTAAGAACTTGTAACCACTTATTTTTAACTGCGTATAAGCACACGAATAACTACTTATTTTGGTAACTACTTATTTTATATACTTTTGTAATGCAGCGGGTAAGCGGGTGCACAAATTTTTTGCGTTTTTCATGCGGCGAATATGGACAACTACTTACAGAAACGACCTTGTCGAGCAAAAATAATGAGTTTTGACACCGAATTATAAGCAGTAGACCCTAATACTACTGCCTATTAATAGGTTCTTTTCCTCCAAACTAGAACAGGTTGCTTTGTGACCAGTTCTAGAACCAGTCCTGCGACAGTTAAACGACAGTTGACTAGCAGGAATCAGATCTAGAACCTGTTCCATGGAACCGGTGGTAGAAAGACCTGTTCTAGAACAGATTCAAGGGTAACCAGTTCAAAAAAAATCTTGCTGGGATGTGTCATCCTACGGATTTTTAAGCCGGTGGTTAATTGATTTTTGGATATTGTTCAGAATTAATTTTAAACGAGTAAAAAGGTTAAAGTCGGGCATGCCGACTATAAAATACCCTACACCAGTCTGGTTAAAAGCCAACTAATATTTGGATCCCAAATTCGAATGGGTTAAAATGGGACTGAAAATGGGTGGGAAAATTTTCTATAATGTGAGTCAGCGAACCAAATTTCATTAAAATATCTTAATATTTGCGACCTGCAGTTTGTAACCAAGCCAATTTTAGTAGGACCCTTATATGGGCACTAGGTCTAAACATGGACCGATGTTCACCAAAATCAATAGGCATCGTTCTTGGGCCGACGTAAGTCGGTGTACCAAATTTCATCAAAATATCTTAATATTTGCGACATGCAGCGTAAAAACAATATAATTTTGGTAGGACCCTTATATGGGTACTAGGTCTAAACATGGTAAAAATTTGATCAAAATGGATTTTTTAAATTACAATTTTTAAAATACAAAATAAAATTGTAATATTTACCTTTTTGGTATTTTAACAAAAAATATTTGAAGAATTACATATTTATTTAGAACTTTTATATTTCCATAAAATTTCTTTAAAAATTAATAGAAAATTAAAAAAAAAATTTTTAAATCGTTTCAAAAATTAATTTTTGAGTGTACAAAATCAGAAAAAAATAAAAATTTTACAGCGAAAACTACAAAAAAATATTAGTTGTGTAAAAAAAGTTCCAAAATTTTTTTTCCAACTGGTCGGATTCGAAGCTGCAACCCTCTGATTTCTGTGCCAGCACGTTCCTATTCAACCCCCATACAAATATTAACTTCTTATCACCCATGAAAAAGAACTTCTGACTAGGATATATTTATTGCACCATCAGATGTTGTTTAAGACCCATTCCTAAGGGCGTAATTCTTTGTGATGTAATAAAGGAAGTGATACATTTAGAAGTCATTCCATTTATTTTTGCTGCGTACTTGTCATTCAATCACTCAGTTAAACTAGTTCGCTCGTGAATTACGAAACTCTATTATAAAAGTGCTGAAATTAAATAAAAATTAAGAAAATGTTAAATAAAAAGTGTTTTTACATAAAAATATAATTTAAATTAATATGATTTTATTTAAACCAAATTTTTCATGATTGATATTTTTAAGAATATGTATTTTTTATTTAATGGATGTTTTTTAATTAAAAAATAAGCCAACAATTTCGATTGTTTAATTTTTCTTTGAACTTCAACAAATGTAATTGTTGACTATTTATTTAAAATAAATTAAACAATTAAATAACAAACATGTTGTTTGTATCTACAAAATCAGTTGTGGGCTCAACTTCAATTAAAATTTAATTGTATTTACAAAAATTTTAATTGTATTTACAAACTATTTTATTTGTGTGTGAATTTTTTCGCACTCTACAGTTCGCAAATACTAACGTAATTTAATTAAATTTGGTACACTTACTCAAATCAAATCAAGAACGAACCCTATTGATTTGAATTAGTATATGTTTAGATAGGGTGCCGCTGCAAATGTGCCATCGAAATAGGGACAACACCTATTGATTTAAATTGAAATGGGCCCATGTTTGGGCCAAGCCCCCATGAAACCGATTTTCTCACAAATACACCTAAACTGAGAGAATTATCTGCATGAAGTGGTGCCTTAAATCAATACAGATTCACTAGAGATTGCATTAAAAACTACTTTCGTAAAAATTATGAACCTTTTTTTTTATTAAAATAATGACATTTTGAATCCTCTGTGAAGAAAACTTCACTAATTTATTGAAAAATTTTATTAAAACTTGTTCAATATATTTCTCTCTGTGCAAAAAAAGAAAATAAAATTTTGCATAGAAATTTAATTTTTTTTTTTATTTACTGAACAGTTGTGTACACACAACCATTTCGACCCATGCCTTTAGAAAAACGTATAATTCCACACAATGTAATCGATTTCGTGTACTTCACATTGTGTGTACTTACGATATGGGATACTTGTGTATAACAATTGTATATGAAATTTTAAGTATTTGAAATTTTTAAAAAAATTGTATCTAACTTACATGCCACTATACTTGTGGCTAGTTACGAAGTATATTGGCTTGTGGGCCATTACAATGCGACCATACCCTGGGTAAAGTAAGCCAGTTTGAAAGCACTCGGGGATTCTAGTAAGTACACACAAGTATCTCCGAGTACTTTCAAACTCTACATACATGGCTTACTTTACCCAGGGTATGGCCGCATTGTAATGGGCCACAAGCCAATATACTTCGTAATTACCCTCAAGTATAGTGGCGTGTAAGTTAGATATAATTTTTGAAAATTTCAAATATTTTAAGTTTTATATACAATTGTTATACACAAGTATCCCATATCGTAAATACACACAATATAATGTACACGAAATCGATTACATTGTGTGGACATACACGTTTTTCTAAAAGGATTATAATTTCGGAGCCAAACTTTTGTGAAATTTTACCTAGACTGTTTTAGGATGTCGTAAAATTGGCATTGTTTTCATAGGAATTGGACTACTGCAACATTTTTAAAAATATATTCCAGAGCTTCATATTCCTGTTAATGTTTCTTGAGAAGGCAATAAAGGATAAATATGTTCATTGATAACATACATGGGACTAATGAATTAGGTGGACTAATTAATTGACGATTTCATTAACATTGATTGATATAAATGGTAATGAAATTATTTTCGTTACCATTGTTTCAAATTAATGTTAATGATTTTGGAATTTGATTTCATTGAATAATGACAATGGTTTTTAATTTCATTACCATTGATAATGTATCAATTAAAAAAAATAATTACCATTGACAGATAATCCTTTCGAGGAACGTAAAAATGCAGAAAATTCACTGAAATCAGGGTTGGAAATTGTCAAAATTTTAAAAAAATTCCAAAATTGAAAAAAATGACAAAAATTGGAACATATTGGAAAAAATCGTCAAAATTTGAAAAATCGTCAAAAATTCGAAAAAATCGCAAAAATTCGAAAAAATCGCCAAAATTGAAAAAATCGCCAAAATTTGAAAAATCGTCAAAAATTTTAAAAAAATCGTTAAAAATTTTAAAAATCGCCAAAATTAAAAAAATTGTCAAAATTTGAAAAAATTTCCAAAATTGAAAAAAATTGGAAAAAATCGTCAAAATTTGAAAAATCGTCAAAGTTTGAAAAATCGTGAAAAATTAGAAAAAATCGCCAAAATTTCGGTTTTACAAAATTGAAAAAATCGCCAAAATTCATTTCTCGCAAAAATTGAAAATCGCTTAAATAAAATTTTAATCTTCCATATCTCGAAAACTATAAGAGCTAGAAAAAAAAATTACTGCACCAAAGGTCAAAACTCACTACCAATACCCCGATAGCGAAACTAGATTTTGACTTCCATTGCTAGATTTTAAAATCGCGTTTTTCTCGCAAACTAAGCCTCGTAGAGAGAAAAGGGCTTTTATTTGGAATATCCCCCATATCTCGAGAACTAAATGAGTTAAATGAAAACGGACAACGGTTTTGAAACAGGGAAGTCATAGTGAGTTATCTGCGGAAAAATAAATGCGAAAATCGCTTAAATAAAATTTTAATCGCCCATATCTCGAAAACTAGAAGAGCTAGAGGAAAAATGACTGTACCAAAGGTCAAAACCCACCACTAATACCCCGATACCGAAACTAAATTTTGACTTGCATTGCTAGATTTTAAGATCGCGTTTTTCTCGAAAACTAAGCCTCCTAGAGAGAAAAGGGCTTTTATTTGGAATATCGCCCGTATTTTGAAAACTAAGTGAGATAAATGAAAACGGACAGCAGTTTTGGAACAAGGAAGTCATAATGAATTATATGTGGAAAAATAAATGCGAAAATCGCTTTAATAAAATTTTGATGGTCCATATCTCGAAAACTAAGAGAGCTAGAGGAAAAATGTTTACACCAGAAGTCAAAACCCGCCCATAATACCCCGATACCGAAACTAAATTTCGACTTACATTGCTAGATTTTAAGATCGCGTTTTTCTCGAAAACTAAGCCTCCTAGAGAGAAAAGGGCTTTTATTTGGAATATCGCCCGTATCTTGAAAACTAAGTGAGATAAATGAAAACGGACAGCAGTTTTGGAACAAGGAAGTGGAAGAACAATGAATTATCTGCGGAAAAATAAATGCGAAAATCACTTAAATAAAATTTTAATCGCCCATATCTCGAAAACCAGAAGAGCTAGGAGAAAAATGACTGTACCAAAGGTCAAAACCCACCACCAATACCCCGATACCGAAACTAAATTTTGACTTGCATTGCTAGATTTTAAGATCGCGTTTTTCTCGAAAACTAAGCCTCCTAGAGAGAAAAGGGCTTTTATTTGGAATGTCCCCCGTATCTCGAAAACTAAATGAGTTAGATGAAAATGGAACAAGGAAAAAATAAATGCAAGAAATAAATTTTGGAAATTTCGTTTTTTAATACCTGGACTATTTTTTAAATTTTGGCGATTTTTTCTAATTTTTGTCGATTTTCACAAATTTTTAAAAGTTTCTCAATGCTGGCAATTTTTCCAATTTTTGACGACTTTTTGAAGTTTTGACGATTTTGTTAATTTTTACAAATATTGACAATTTTTTCAAGATGATTTTTTCAAAATTTTTAGGATATTTTGCAATTTTGGCGATTTTTTTAATTTTGACGATTTTTTTAAATTTTGACTATTTAGGCAATTTTTTAAAATATTGACGATTTTTTGAAGTTATGACGATTTTTTCAAAATTTTTCAATTTTGGCAATTTTTAAAATTTTTCTGATTTTTTCCAATTTTTGGCGATTTTGTCTAATTTTTCACGATTTTTTTTTTTAAATTTTGACTATTTGGGCAATTTTTACAAATATTGACGATTTTTTCAAGTTATGACGATTTTCTTCAAAATTTTTATAAAATTTTTTCAATTTTGGCATTTTTTCCAATTTTTGACGGCTTTTTGAAATTTTGACGATTTTGGTAATTTTTTCAAATATTGAAAATTTTTTCAAGACGATTTTTTCAAAATTTTTACGATATTTTGCAATTTTTGCGATTTTGTCTAATTTTTGACGATTTTTGTTTAAATTTTGACTATTTGGGCAATTTTTTCAAATATGACGATTTTTTACAAAATTTTTCAATTTTGGCATTTTTTCAAATTTTGCCGATTTTTTATAATTTTTGCATTTTTTTTGCGATTTTTTCTTTTCTTTTCCGCTTTTTAGAAAAATGTTTATATTTTTGGCTAGCTTGAGGGCTTTTCCATCCCTGATTGTAGCTTATGTTATATATTAAAATTTTTGTAAACAAATGGTTTTTTAATCAATTGTAATTAGTTTTTTTTACATTAGTGTGATTTCATTACCATTAGTAATGATTTTTCTAATGAAAAATATTTCATTACCATTAAATGGTAATGAAATTTTTTTCATTGTCATTAGTATGAACTAATGGTAATGAAATTTCAATGGTAATGAAAAATTCCCATGTATGATTGATAACAATGAATTTGACGATTTAACTACTTGATGAATATGATGATGAGGTTATTGATGTTGATGACGATAAAGAAATAAGACAAAAGTTGCTTGATTGTCGATAAAACGAACGCATTCTCTTTTCTGCGAGTTGATTTTATTCATTGGCTTGATTTTGAATTGGTTTCGATGGATAGATAGATAGATACCATTTAACTTAGTTTATATGCATAAAAATTCTTCATGTTCATCTACTGCTGATGTGTCTATAGTTATGTATGGAAATCACGTACAGGCATAAACAACAAATATAATGTTGCCTGCTGCTGCTGCTACTGTCGCTGTTAACACACTAAAAATGAACAAAATTGTCTACTTTGTTTCAGGTGTAGGGGAATATTAGGTTGAAATTTAACTTAATGGCGCATTAGTTTTTTTTTTTATAAATTAAGACTAAATATTTTCTTTCACTATCAGTCAAAAATTCATGATATAATGATGTGTATTTCTTTTAAAAAATTTAAATCTTAAAAATAAAGTTCCCGCCCTAATGTGTTCAAGTTTGTTGTTGATAATCAAGCCTTATGGCAATTTTAATATGCCTTCACAACACAAACAATATTGAGGTTTTATTGTCATTTTCATAAAACAATATGTTCGATTTTGGAATTTGTGGCATTTGCGGCACAAGCCGGCATGTAAGTTTTGTAAAGAAGTTGTACTTTATCCACATTTTACATGATTTTTATCATGCTGATAAAACAACAAACAACACCTGTTTCTTTAATTTTTCTTTGTTTGTGGTGGGAGGCATAAAATGGTGTAAAGTACAACACCCATATATTTAAAATAAATGTATTAAACCATGTTTGAACATCTTTAAGGTCGTCCTTGTTCCTTGTGCTCTGCCGTTATTGAGTGTTGTTAAGGTTTGTTATACTTTTGGGTATTATTCAACAAAAATTTACCAAGAAAACATCCATATATATCCTTATTATGGCAGTCCGTTTACTTAAGGGGATAGTCTACCTTTGATTGAAAAAATTTGGCTTCTAAAAATTTTTGAAACAATTGTAAAAATAATTTTACCGATTATTTAAATTACTATTAATTTTCGAATAGTTATGCTCTACAAGACTACTTGAACGGTGAGTTTGTGCTGATGTTTGTAATATTGGACTTAGACCTACCTTTTAGAAACCCGATCGACAGAGAATAAACTTTTGAGTCGATTAAGCGATGTCTGTCAGTCCGTCGGTCTATCTGTCCATTAGAGGCCAGTATGAATGTTTTGCAAGACATTCACAAAACATTTTCTTATACAACACCAAAATATTTTTTTTTGTTTTCTGTTTTATTTATTTTTTTTTGTAATGATCTGAATTTTAACATTTTGTAAATAACTACAAATAAGTAAAATGGTAAATTTTTGTTATATTTAGTATTAAAAATCGTCAAATCTCTCATCAGCGCATGCAAGAGAATGTTTTGTAAGTCATTCATTCAGCCCTTTACTGTCCATTAATCCTTCTTCGCACGCTACAGGTCGCAAGTATGTATTAAGATATTTTTAATAATATTGGTACACCGACTTGTACAGACCCAAGGCGAAAGGCCATTGATCTTGGATAAAATCGGTCCATGTTAAGGCATAGTGCCCATCAGAGATACAAGCCAGGCGACTTTAGCCGGTCAGCCGCCGCCAACCGACACCTTTGTCAAGCCGATTTAGCCGCCGACAGTATTCGGCTGAGCCGACAGCAAAATGCTTAAAAATTTTTAAATTAAAAACGAGTAAAAAAGTTAAAGTCGGGCATGCCGACTATATAATACCCTACACCAATCTGGTTAAAAGCCAACTAATGTTTGGATCCGAAATTCGAATGGGTTAAAATGGACTTGAGTCAAAATTTTCTATAAAATGATAAAAGAAGCGAAAATCAAAAATATAGCCCATATGGGCGATAGGTCCAAATATGGACCGATCGTATCTAGAAGCAATGGGATTTTTCCTTGGGGCCATGTAAATTAGCGAACCAAATTATATTGAAATATCTAGCGACCTGCAGCGTGTAGAAAAGACAATTTTGGGGGATCCTTATATGGGCACTAGGTCTAAACATGGACCGATTTTAACTAAAATATATAAGCTTCGTCTTTGGGCCGATATAGATCTGCGTACCAAATTTCATTGAAATATCTTCGTATTTGCGACCTGCAGCGTGTACACAAGGCAATTTTGGGGGACCCTTATATGGGCACTAGGTCTAAACATGAATAAATCAATAGGCTTTATCCTTGGGCGGACATAAGTAGGCGTACCAAATTTCATCAAAATATCTTAATATTTGCGACTTGTAGTGCGCGCACAGACAGACGGACGGACAGACGGACATAGTTAGAGCGAAATAAAAATTGATTCTGAGTCGATCGGTATACTATAAGGTGGGTGTAGGTCCAATATTTATAAAAAAATAATTTAAAAAATATAAGATCCATCAGTATTCAAACCCGCGATCTGTAAAAATATTCTAACGATTAGTACGGAAGGAGTAAAAATGTGATTTTATTTGAAGTTGTTGAGTATAACTTCTAAATAAACAGTTAAAATACACAAATGGATACTTTGGAATCAATGAAAAAACGTTTTTGTAAAGCATGACTTCCATTTTTTTCTGCTGGGAGAGTGGGTTGTATTAAATTTATTTTAAAAAATTGATTATTTTACAAAAAATAACAGTTTGCAATTAACTGGGACTTTAACTGAATCATTTGTTCTTGTTTACCACATAAATTTTGAATTTAAGTTTAGAGTAAATTTTAACGGGATATTGGGTGATCGGGATACGGGTAAAAATACAAGACTCATTTTTCTTTAATTTTTAAATATTGTGATGATGAATTACTTTACAGTTAATTTTAATAAAATAATAATACCAATAATTTTACCAATTTTTTCAGGTGTTTTAAAATTTTTGTATTAAAAATTTTTTATTTATTTTTGCGATATTGTTGGTTGTTTTTAATGTATTTCTTAGCTATTTTTTAACAGTTAAAATAACTACATTTTCACTTATTTTAAAGGTAAATACCATTGTCGCCTGTATAACTTAACTGCGTCTTAAGTGCAATTTTCCGCAGATTCTACCATCGATTTATTTGCGTTAAGTTATTTAAATTTGAAGATGACAAAATATTAAATTTAAGATTTTTATGAATATGTCATCTTTAAAAAAAAAATTAATTATGAATCGTATTGCAAAAAAACATAAATTTTTCATCCGAATGAAATTTCTTCTAATTTTGGCAACACAATTACTTTTTCGATCAAGTTAGCTATTACTATTCTTTTATTGTTATTATTCAGGCTAACAATTTTAGTAGAATACTTTTGTTTTATAAAATGACCATCCCCCCTTAAGAAAAGTAAAATTGTTTTCATTTTTTTTATCATCTTGAGAATTGATAAAAATTATTTTTTTACATCTTGTGTTTTATGTTTATGTTCATTTTTTTTGTTGGCAGCAGATTGATTTTTAAAATTTTATTATTATTGCCGTTAAATATTTTCATATATATTTTTTTTTATTAATAAATCGATACACGTTCATCGCTGATATTGGAATTATTATAGCAATGCCATGTTTTGGCATTATTTTAATGTTTAAAAGTATGAATACAAGTGCTAAACAAGTACTTGTTTTAATATGGCGCTAAATTGTTTATAGTCATGGTTAATGATTATAATCGTATAGACCGCTATAAAAATAGTCGTGTTTAAAATCATATTTACTTTCGTTTTTTTTTATATTGAAATTTGTTTTTATAGTGGCTTGTTTATGTATTTGTTAAAAATTTTATAATCGGTTATGTACTAAGTAGATTTAAAGAATCGAAATGGACTTGAACGGTTTTACTTATAGTTTTCTTTTTTTAATTCACGTAGAATTTATTTTTTATAACGCGAGAAGTAAAGTGCAAAATTTACATTAAATATAACTATAAAATAGTTAGTTTATTTTCATATCCAATCTTCAAATTTGGGTTAACAAATTTTTCTAGAAATTCTAAAATCGCCGTCCCCTGTCGATTTCCTTAGGCAAGAATGAAATCTGAATAGGGACATGCCTTCAACAAATAATTTTCCACAATTTGTCAAATAAGTTTTGAAATTTTTACACATTTAATTTCTTTAATGAAATTTTTTCAGATTTATCAGAACTAATAATAAAAGTTTACACCTTACTTAAATAACACTGCACAACAAAATTACATTTTTTTTCAAAATAACAAGGTCTGACAACTTACTCTGGCAGAGGGTACAAAAAAAAAGGAAAATATGTATACGTGTATAGGTTAAAAGTTTACGTCTGGCCCTATATTTTTGGGGGTTAAAGTTCCCCCCCTCCCCTTTGCAAATATTTATTGTGAATCGGTATAGGGAACCATGTGAATCTTCCATTTTAGGTACAGGATGTGTTCAGCGAATTTATGTAAAACACTACGAGAAATATTTTTGTGGAATATTTTAACCCTCTATCTCTTCAATTAAAGGGAATTTTTTGTCTCTTTCTAAAAAGGGACAAAAAAGACCAATAAGCTGATGAGTTAGAGGGTTAAAATTCTCGTAAAAATATTTGCCATGGAATTCTTCTGTAAGTCCCTGAAGACACCAACGTCGAAAATTTAATTTCAATGCCAGAAAAAAATCAAAACTTCTAATTAATCCTCTAAAATCCAGGTTTGTTGGACATGGCAGCGCCTATTTTGAATAAGTACGAAATTAAGACCTTAAGCATAATTTAAGTTTTAACTTACTTCTGGCGTTGAAGTAAAATTTTTAACTTTGATGTCTTCAGAGACTTATGTATATTAGAATTTAAAGACAATTATTTTTGCGGAACATTTTAACCCTCTAAATCTTCAACTTATGGGTCGTTTTTGTTACTTTTTAAAAGGTTGACCCCCTTTATTTGAAGAGCTAGAGGGTTAAACTTGTTTGAATTTTAATTAAAAATAAATAAAAATGTTTTTAAATAATGCAATATTTATTTGATTTTAATTTAATCCAAATTTTTATTAGCTAAAAAATAATAAGGCATTTTCTTCAATTTTATTTTCTTGAAATAGTTTAAATATACTTTATAAAACAAATTTTTCATACAAAATTCATTTTATAAATATGTTGTAAAGTTATCAAATTATTATGCAGAAGAACTTTTCTACAATTTGGTAAACTAAAGATAAATAAATCCAAAACATGGTTCAGAACTAACTCAGAAATGAAAACAAATTTTAATATTTTGTGAGCAATTAAAAAAGCCACGTAAAAAAGATTATTTTTTGAGACTATGGAATTGACTAAAAATTTGCGGACACAGCAAAATTTTTTGCTGACTTTACTGCCTTTTTTTTTTGAATGTGGTCATTTGAAAATATTGCATAAAATCAAAACATTTAAGCTCAGATAGGAAATTTTCATGGCTAGTGGGTCAAAACATGGACTAATTATAACAATTTTCAACATTATTCATACTTGTGTCGCTACAAACCTATGTACACCATATTAGGAGGGTATAGGGGTCATACTATAAGAAGTGTCTACGCCCATTATTTTTGTTAGTTAGAAACAAACTCAATATACCTTGTACGATTGAGTGGTGTAGAGTATACTTAATTAAAATGTACCATATTCATGTTATTTTACAATTATTCCTAGTGTATGCTTTTAATTACTGCTTCGTTTTAGCGTTTTATTTTATTTCTAAAAATTGTTACTTTTACGAATTTCATGTTTATTTTTAAGAAACTCGCAACACACAGAACATTTTAAAAGCCCAACCGTGATTGCACCACAAAATAAAATAATTACCTAGTTATTATGATTAAAATCAACTGGTTTTTAACATGAAACGTTAATTTGTAATTTTTTATATATAAATACCAGTGGGTGGTTGCAGGGGAAGGACTCAATAAGGTAAATTATATTGAAAAAAATGGAACATAATTTTTAATAACTTGTTATATATCAACATGCTTTTTTTATCAAGAAAGGTCGTAAGAAAGAGTATGAAAAACAAACATAAAATGTTTATTAAAAAGGACAAGTATAATTTACTTTGCATTTAAGTACTATGCCGTAGACACAAAATTCCAAGAAACCGTATTGAAGTGTTCTGCGCTTTCCTTTTTTAATCTATTTACAAAACAAATATTGAGTGCGTTTACTAGACGCTTAACTGTTACTAATCCACTACTCAACAATCTGGTGAAAGATTTGATTACCTACCGCTAAGTACACATGTTGTGGTAGCCGCTACTTTATGTTTTTATTAAATTCACCACAAATTCTATAATAGACATTTATTTACGGAGAACTAAAGTTCTCAGAATCCACTATAAAATATTTAGGGTTGTTAAGACTTTTTTAAATCCTCATTTTTAAAAGTATAATTAATATTCCCAAGGCCTCTAAAAACCGGTCTTCAGATCTTAAGTAGTTATTGGCTAAACAACATTTTGTTTATAAAAGCAATTGTATTATGTCGATAGAAAACAGAATTTAATACTTATTTTGCCTTCAAATGAATGTAAAGCAAAATTCTCATAAATTTGAAATAACGATTTTTGCACCACGACTCACAGGATACCGTCAGGACACGTCTCACTATGCTTCTTCCCATGGACAAAAATCAAATTGTGATTAAAGAAGAATTTTTTTAAAGATAAGAAAGTAACTCAAACAAATGTGAAAAAAATATTTGATGTGATTGCTTTTGCTGCCAAGAGAGGGCGCTAAACTCAGAGAATTTTATGCAAAAATGACTTAACAGAAATATGGGTTTTAATCGTTTCACGAAAATAAATCTCAAAAATACATTTTTTAAAAACTTGTTCGAA
The DNA here is from genome assembly GCA_949987735.1 of Leucophora obtusa. Classification (NCBI taxonomy): domain Eukaryota; kingdom Metazoa; phylum Arthropoda; class Insecta; order Diptera; family Anthomyiidae; genus Leucophora; species Leucophora obtusa. The sequence continues at coordinate 80,226,654 of OX465295.1, forward strand.
AATTTGTTTTTAAATTACTTCAATATATTTGTACCCAGTGTAGAAACGGTAATGACATATCATTATTTTTTGGACTACCAGTAATGACACCCACTTACCTTCTGTATTATTTTAAAACATATAATAATGAGTTACTGATAATGACTTATTTTTATCATTATTTCAAATAGAAAATAATTTTTTAGATTTTTTTGAAAATTTTTTGAAATCTATTTTTAGACTCAATATTTTTTAAACACTTGTAAGGATATATGTAACCACATATTTTTTGATTTTTTGTATGTTGGCGAGTAAGCTTACTTGTGTGCAGGAGGTCAATTGTGTTTTTATCTATTAAATATTACATGTCGATATAGCTCAGATGGTAGAGCTGTTGACTGGGAATCTGCAGAAGGTTAAAATGTTTCACAAAAATATTCCTCGTGGTGTTTTACATAAGTTCACTGAACATACCCTATGCCTAAAATGGAGGATTCACATGGTTTCCAATGCGGCCCTATGCTCCTTGCAGGAGTAAAAGGAACAAATATATATATATATATACATGGTTTCCTATTTTAATCCTATTTAATTTTTTTTGTTTTAGAAAAATCATTTTAAGCGTTTAAATCCCATTTTTTGTGAAATGCATTTTTTTTTCATTAATGAATCGATTTTAGCCAAATTTGGCATAACTATGGCTTGAGCTTATATCAATTCATGTGCCAAATTTTATGGCAATCAGATAATTTTTGAAGGTTTTATAAAGATTTTGATAAAAATTGGCACAAACGTTTCCAGTTTTATGTGCATCTCATTGGATACTTTATTATTATTTTACGTCCATTTATGTACCTATTATAATATTTTTAAATTTCAGGACATATGGGAGGTGGGCGTGTCCTTGGCCGATATTTCCAAAAACTAAAATTTTTCCTAACTCAGTGTACCAAATTTCAAAACTCTCTCTCCACTCATTCTATTTTTGTCCAATCGTTATATGGGATCAAAGCATTGTGCGCCTTATGGCTATCTCTTTAACTTAAAAGCTAGCTGACAGATTATAAACTCACAAGGGATGTATCACAAGTAGTACAGGCCGATTTGAATGGAACTCGGTTATGTGATAGAAAATAAAAATCTAAGGTTGACATCAGGTGCGGATCCAGGATTCACTGAAAGTGGGGAGGGGGCTAAACATTTTTTGTGTCTAACACGATAGTTTTATCTATAGATATTTTATGAACTAGACGCAAGAAGGGTATAAGACTGGGAGTTGCAAATGCTATCGGATCGCACATCGGACATCACATTGGACAAAACAGTTGCTTCAATTATAATATGATGGTATACACAAATATAAAGGAGCTTTCGCTGAAAAAAAAAATATTGATAATATCAGAAATTAAAAAAATACAATAAATTATGAAATATCTGAAAATACAAATATTTGAGAATGAAATTTGATAATTAATATTTATTTTCGATATTTTCATATTTTTTATATTCTTTTTTCTTATTTCTAACAATTTTTTTTTTAATTTTTATTAAAGTTTTTAGTTTCTGCCAATTTACTTTCACTTTTTCCTAATATTTCGATTGACTGTCTGACAACGCCATAATGTTCTGTCCGATGTCTTGAAAAAATATTTAAAATTTTAAAAAGAGTAAACAACTAACGAGGAAACTATCCCGATGGGTTCTTTTCGATCCCAATGAAATTCGGCTATGTGGTAGAGCTCTGCGGCAAAAGTCGCCATAAATACAAAGTAATGAGTTTGTAGTTTCAGAGACTTACAGTGGAATTTGATGACAAATATTTTTGCGAAACACTTTAACCCTCTAACTCTTCAACTTGGGGGTATTTTTTGTCCAAAAATGGAAGACTCACATGGTTTCGTATGCCGATTCACAATAAACATTTGCAACTTCTTTCTTTGCTTCAAAAGTATGCATTTATTTGTATTTGTATTTTCCAGAAGTTGTTCTGTAAAACTTCAATAAAATCACTTCATTCATTGCTTCCGACATCCAAACAATCACATAATTATTGCTTCTAAAGCATTATTGGACACTGTGGTGTAATGGTTAGCGCGTTGTTAGCGCTGTTACACATAAGGTTGAGGGTTTGATCCCCATCCAGGGCAACATCAATTTATGGAGGACGATAATATGTATGAGTTTCTTTTGTGATATTCCTCATACATATCGCAGCGTCCTTCTTCGGTGTTCCCAAAGCACTTAACCCCACCGAAGTAAAATAATATAACAGGCCTATGAACTAAAAAGCTTCGACAAAGTTCGCCAACACTTCATCAGATGGCACGAAACAACTGTTCTAGGATTCAACATCTCGCGCAATTACAGTGTTTACATATTTGAAGCGCTTCATCTTTCAACGCCTTTCACTTCTTTTCTAATCCCTTTCCAAAGAAAGCAACACGTTAATTAAGAGCAAGAATTTCCTGCGTGTAGAAAAAGTGATCCTAAGAAGTGATTTGGATGCAGTTTGTCTCCAAAGAAATGATCGCGAGTTTATTTAAAAATATTTTTTTAATGTTTAATTTGTTTAAAATCAATTTTTTTTATTTTTTCAATTTTTAAAAATAAATAAATTAAGATTGTGTAGATAGCCCATGTTACATTCATTAACAAATGATTGGTAGATTGCAAAATACCTGAAATGAGAAAAAAGTTGAAATTATTTTTTTCTGTCCGCAATTAGTATCATTTATCACAGATGTATAACTGAAACCTTTTACATCACAATCTCATTTTCCTGAAACCAGTAAATGGCCACTTTTGAATATAAGACCTCGATAGGTAGTTTGCAAGATGCATCCTAAAATACGTTTAGGTATTAAAGGGTTAAGCACTAATCCATACTTTACCTTTATTAAAAAGTATTACCATTTTTTTTTGTACTATTTATCAAAATGTTAAAAGTATAATAAATAGATTTTGAAGAAATGTTTCATTTCCTTGAGTTAACAATTTCATATTTTTATACAAATATGTTAAATATATTATCTTTTTATCTTAATAAACAAAACATTATTCTTTTTATAAACCTGTTTTTAAATGAAATAACAGCTAAATGATCATGGGTGTGTTTGAGTAACAAACAATTTAATTACATATTGAACAATACTCTATGCAAAATAATGGTGATTTTTTTAAATATCGTATGAATAATTAAACTTAACTTTCTGTGCCACTGACCGATAACCAAACAAAATACCAGTACCTGAAATAATAAAAAAAAAAAACAATACCCGCACAAAAAAGTGAATAATATGCGTAAACTTCAGTTCAATATTTATATAAGAATACAAAGTACAGAATTCGTAAATACCCAGGCAGAAAAAATAGAAAGATAGAAGTTCTTAAAAGATGGGAAATAAATCTTTGGAAATATTTCAGAGATTTCCTAATGTCCAAAACAATCCCCTAGTAAAAATGATTTTTATATATTCATATATGATTTTTATAGTATCATTTATGATTTTATAGAATTATAACTTGTCGAGTATTGTGAAACATATATTTTGATATGATTATATCAAAAGATATTTAATTATATAAAATTATATTAACCATATCCACCATTTTTCGGATCAAATAATATATTTTTTATATATTTATATTAATCCATACATGATTTGATCCGGAAAATGGTGAATCTGGTTAATATAATTTTATATAATTAAATATCTTTTGATATAATCATATAAAAATATATGTTTCACAATACTCGACAAGTTATAATTCTATAAAATCATAAATGATTGAATAAAAATCATATCTGATTATATAAAAATCATTTTTACTAGGGTCCAGCAAAAAAAGTGGAAGCGATTTTAAAGAATCAATTTTTCATTGATGCCAAAGTATCATTAAGTTATGATTTTCCGCTTCTAAAGCAGATCATTTTCACAATTTCCAAAAATGTGATTTTGAATGAAATTAATTCTTTTCAAATCTATCTAACTACATATATTTCCATATAAATTTAACATTTATGTAGAGTGTCCAAAACCGTAACCGAAAACCGGTTTTTTTAATTTTCAAAAACCGTCCGGTTTCGAATAATTTCTAAATTCGAATAAACCGAAAACCGGTTATTATTTGTAGGTTAACCGGTTTTTTAAATATGTTTTTATCAAAACTATTTTTCAACTAATCGTTCGAAAATTCTATATTTCGACTGCATTTTGTTTTTAAAGTATTATTTTAACAAACAAAACTGCAGTTTTGTTCTCCTTTATATAAAAAATAATATCTTTTCACATGTATTCGAAAAAATAAGATACGAAAATCCTTTGTAATCGTTTGGAATATTGTATAAATACAGGGTGACTGATGAATGTTGCTAAAAAAAAACCTAATTACTTTTTTCTGTGTAATTAATCTGTTCTATTTAAGAAAAATGTACGATTGGGATGATGAAACAAGAACTGCTGAATGTACAAAAATTTTAGTTAAATAATTTTAGTTGCAACTAACTTAGAATAACTTAACTCCACAAATGCTAATGCGCTACTCTATCTCCAAACCTAAGCGGCAGCCCTTTTACAGTATAATATCTGTGATTGTAGAACGACCTCGAAAGTTTCAGAAACACCCAGATTATTAGCTGTGGTTGTATAACAAACTAGAAAGTTCTAGAGGCACCCAGAGTATTCATAGCCGAGATAGAAACCACTCTATTCTTAGCCGAGACACCAACCACTTTGTTCTTAGCCTAGACAATAACCAATTTATTCATAGCCGAGCCGCCAACCTCTTAAATGTATTGCTACCAGATTTTTCTTTTAAAATACTAGAACTAGACTAATCAAGTTTCGTAACAATATTAAAACTTTGTCGAATAGTCCTAATCAAAATTCTTTTCTTTTTTTAGTGAGGTTGTGGTTAAGAAGAATAATAAACGTTTTTCTCTAAAATTTAGAAACTCGTTAATTTTCAATCAAACCAGATCTAGTTTCTTCCTTTTCTATGGCTTCATCAGTGATTTTCCATTAAATTATATTGTTTATATGTTTTTTTCTTCGCTGATTTATTAAACTATTTGCAATTTCTGCCTGGGTATGTCTATATATTTATATATATGATTCTTTCCGCACTAACTTTCCAATTAAAAAATATCATATATATTATTTGATGACATGTCCCCATTTCCAATTTGAGCGTTATGGCCGAAAAATTTTCGGTCATATCCCAAAAATTAAAATGGCGACTATCAGGGTATGGCATCACAAACAAATTTATTAATAATATTATTGGCACTCTGGTCAGCAAATTGACACTTTTTTTTATTCAAAATTAAATGCAAACAAAGAAAAAGCTAAAGCATATTTCAAATTTTGTTATTCCAACGTAGTTAACGCTTGTTTTTTTTTTTTTTTTAATTTTACGCTGTTTTCAAGAATTTTTATGTTTTCAAATATAAGTTTAGCTGATACTAAATAGTTGATCAAGTAATATTGGATTTATCGCCATCTACCGGTCAGTAGTGCAAGTTCTGATGCCTTATCTCTATAATTAACAGTCAACATGATTTTGGTCTAAAGCCGGCTTCGCCGCGTAAAAGGTTTTCTGTATGGGGTTCTCTGCTCTGTGATATGTTCGATGCCGGCTTCGCTAAGTAAAAATTTTCTGCGAGGCCGGCCTTCCACCCAGCATAGGAGTTTTCTACTCTATGTAGTTCGACTTGAAATAGGGATAATGGCCAACAAAGTTTTGGTTTTCATTTTCGTTTTAATTAATTTGCTTAAATTAAATATTTTTTAAATTTTTCAATTACAAAAAATTATAAAAATTGTTGCACTTGTGAAAGAAGTGCTGAACTAAATATTGAATTAACACTTATTGAAAAAGGCACACGTTATTTTTTCTGTAGCGGGACAGTTGATATGGAAAGTCTAATATGTAGTATTTGTGTAAAGTAAAAATATACTGGTAATGTTTAACTGTCATCAATAGACACACGATCAGTCATTCCCCATAAGTTGTAAGATACAAACAAACAATACGCTCATATGATATTGTTTTTGGCAGTTTTTTTAAACTCTGAATCTTATTACTTACTACCTGTTTGTATTTTCTTTGTTGTGGTTGTTGTTCTTTTTGTATACACTTCCAAACGAAAATGGCTAAGTAAATGACGTCAAAATGAAGGCCGTTGCTTTACAAGTAAAACAAATTTTTGCGGCGAATACTAAATACAAGCTATAACGGTTTTAACTTGTTTTTTTAGGTTTCTAGTAGTCTCTGTATAAAAAGTAGAACAATTTTTGATTTTGAATTAATCAAATGTCTAGTAAATTATGCGCATTTCTTGAAAGCACAATTATATCAAATTGATTATAAATTACTGATTTTATTTTCTTTAGATTCTTCATAAAAATTTTAATGAATTTAGACCACAATATATTTACAAAATTTGTTCTTTTGATTATTTTGAAAAAAAAAAAATTCTGAAAGTATATAACAACATGACACACAAATGACGTCCAGTGGTAGTAAATGATTTTTAAAGACACCTGCTCCATGATAAAGGTTTTTTTTTTAACTGTTACAGACATATTTCTCTATGGGTATTTGGTTGTGTATATTCTTGCAGTTTCCTTGGCAAAATTGCCAAATTTTCTAGTGTCAGTCAACTTGTTCATTGCACGCCGATACTCCGATGATTATTTTAAATCTTGATATAAGTTTTATATTTATCAACACCGGTTATTTCAAATGCTCTTTCGGGATCTGAAAAGAATCTTCTTGCAGTATGCCCATTATTCATATTACCTGATCCTTGATTTGGTTGATCTGTAATCAACCCACATTTGAGATATTCATCTTGAACATACTTTCTTTTTAAACTTCTTAACTGCTTATTGTTGTCAATGTTTCTTATTGTTCCTGTAATTCCGAAATCCTAATCATACACCCAAAAAAATTCGGTGCTGACAACCCCTTTTTTGGAATGGTTCAGTTGCATCAAATGAATTCTTCGTTTGCGGCTACAGAATTATTCATGATACAACTGAAATTCCGTCAAATTAGTCTTGTCTCAATTGGTTTTCTGTTGCCGCAACTGAAAAATTCGGCTACAACAACCGAACCATGCGATTGACTACAAATGGGGTTATCAGAACTGAATCTGTTTTCTTGGTGTAACTGATTTTTAGTATGTTTTCCATAAATCGTATGCATCAGTATTCATATACATCAGTATGATCTAATGATTTGCTGGGGCTTGGATTAATTGGCTTGATGTTGTTTGGCATATAATGCAGCTGGATGAAGCCTTTGTGTCAGTCAAAGCCTGGCCTACTTTCCCATCTGTCATTGTTATCACTAATTTGCAGCTTACTTCAATTGTTTGCCCATCAATCTTTAATTTTAATAGCTGTAGTGTTGCAATTTAAGATCTGCTATCACTGATTTCTTTTTTAATGGTATCATGAGTTTGCTTTTGAAATTCAAATTTTATTGGTCTGCAGTATTTCATGGAAGATGGTATTTGATTCTACAAAATATCATTTGTTTGCATTGTACTGCTCGAAGGCTCTGAATCTTTCAAATTCTTTATCAATCGTAATGGTACAAATGACATCATGAACATATTTGTGTCCGAAGTATTTTCACATCCAAATTATTTGTATTGTTTCATTCTAAATAGAAGGACCATCACATCCACATTTGCAAAAAAGAGTCAACTTTCAGTTTCCATATTTCTTCAACCCATTTCTGAGATTGCAATTGATATAGGAAAGGATCTTGAATATTTTCACATCCGATTTCTTCATTGACATGTTTAAGCTTCCGCCTTTTTGATCTATCGCTACAGTTGCCCTGTGATTTTGATGTAAATCCCTTAATGGACCTGTCGGTGAAAAGACCTTATTTTTTGTGAATTTCGAGAAAAGTGTGATTTTTATAAAAAATTAACCCCTAAATTCATAAACGCTTTGTAAAATTATAGGAGGTTTATTGAACAAATTTTGTATGAAAATGACGTTTTGTAAAACTGCTATAACTTTACAAAGCATTTATGAATTTAGGGGTAAGTATATTTACTCTTTTTAAATACTTTGTAGCAAAAATTAATCAATTTTGTACTTTTAAATGTTATATTTCATCTTAATAGCTTAGCGGTTTAGAAAAAAAAAATAATATAACCTCATTAACCCTTTTAGACATGGGTTCACATATGACCCCAAGATAATAAAGGCTAATTTATTAAAAAAAAACGGAAATATTTTGTAACTACTGTTGAATTTTTAGAGGTGATGCTTGAAATCGATTTATAACACAAGAGGTTGAAAAAATTAAACTATAGAACGAAATTTTCCTAAAAACTGAAAAAAGTCAGATTTTTCCTATATAAATATTATTGAAATTTTCAATCGATTTCCGCCTCGACTTTTCTTTATTCGATTGCCCCTAAACTTCAAATTTATTAGTTTTATATAGAAAGGAAACAAATTGGATCCCGACACCCTTTAAAATCGCATTTTCATTTTATTGGACACCTCTAGTGGTCGCACATACCATTTTTAAAAGCCTTCAATCCTACCAACCTAGCAAAAAAGAGCGCAGCCTATTATCGATGCTAGTTTCCGAGGTATGAAAATTTTTTTCTAATCGAACATAAAAAATTAAATTTTACTGGTTGCTGGGAGTCAAAATGGAAGGTTCCACTGTCGCAGAACCAGTTCTGTAACTGGTTCCAGAACCGGTTCCAAAGCAACCTGTTCTAGTTTGGAGAAAAAGAACCTGTTGCTTTTGGGCCAAACTCAAACAAAAATCACCGATGATAGAACATAAAGTAGAACAGGTTGCATGGAAGTACAAGTTGTTCTACAACCTGTTCTTTGCATCCGACAATTTCGCTGGGCGAATTCAATTCCTGGGCTACAGTGCGGCGATCATCTGTGTGCAAATAAATTGCATCAAAATCAGTTTTTAGGAACACGTTTGGGGCAATAATGCTTTAGAAGCAACACTTAAATTATTTTTTGGATGTTGCTGTAAAAATATACTAAATGATACTTTAAAAGCAATGAACGAATTGATTTTTTTTGAATTTGTTCAGAATTACTTCTAAAAAAGCAGTAAAAATACACTCGGATTCTTTTGAAGCAATGAAAGAATAGATTTGTGAAGCATTTTCATTTTTTTGCGGGTTGCTTAATATTTTAAGTTTCGATTTCATATAATTAATTATTTACACTGTACAACAACATAAAATTTTTGCAAAATAACAATCTTCTGACAACCAAAAAAATATATGTGTACTGACGTTTTAAAAGTTTACATCTGACCCTATGTTTTTTGGGGGGTTAAAGTTTCCCCCGGTTTGCAAATTTTTATTGTGAAACGGCATAGGAAGCGATGTAAATCTTCTATTTTAGGTATCGGATATGTTCAGCTAACTTATGTAAAACACTGCCACACTTTTATTTTTTATTCGTAAAGACCGCTGCATATGTAATTTAAAACAAATGAAAAATCACTTGAAAACAGGACTACTAATGTTTCATTAAATTCAGCTTGCATTTTCTTTGTTTTTGACTGTTAACCAACCAACCAACTCTGGATAAGTACGAAATTAACCCTTAAACACATTTTAGGTTTTGATTTATTTCTGGCATTGGAGTTGAATTTTCAACTTTAATGTCTTCAGAGACTTGTAGGTAAATTTCAGGACACCTATTTTTGTGGAATATTTCAACTCTCTCTAACTCTTCAACTTACGGCCATTTTTTGTCACTTTTTAAAAAGGGACCAAAAAAGTCTTTTTAATTGAAGAGATAGAGGCTTTAAATGTTCCACAGAAATATTCCCCGTAGTGTTGTACATAAATTCGCTGAACGTATCCTATACCTAAAATGGAACATTCACATGGTTTGCTATGTCGATTTACAATAAACATTTGCACAAGGGGGTAAAATTTTAACCACCCAAAAAACATAGGGCCAGAAGTAAACTTTTAAAACGCCAATACACGTGTTTGTTGTTGTACCCTGAGCCAGAATAAGGTGTCAGAACCTTGTTATTTTCATTCATTTTTTGTGTTGTACAGTGTGACTAATTATTATAAAATAGACCGCAAATTCCTATTTTCGTGTTTTTTTTGGACAACTCTACTATACATATTTAAAAGTTGTATCGTTATTGTTTTTATAAATTGTTTCATAATATATGCATATTGCGATTTGCATATTAATTTGTTTTTTCTTTTCTTCTTATTTTTTATACATTTTTAAACTTTTAACATAACTAAAATCGTTGACCAGGTTTTTGCTTATAATTATGTTTGATATTGACAAGCCATTGACATCAAAATTAAATTACTTTTCTTTTTAACATACACTGTAAAAATTATCTACGAGATATTAATAAATTTCTGCATAAAAGCAATGAAGTTTCGCTTTCGCTTTTCAATAATATTTTCAAAAAAAAAAAAAATTTCATGGTAAATTAAATTTTATTAATAAAAAGTTGTATCTTGTAATGAAGAAATTTAATGAAAACTTGTCTTTGAATTTAAGAAATCCGTCATTTACTCTGTAAAGAAAGCCTCGGTAATTTACTGAAAAATTTCACTGAAATTATGTCTGTATAAGGAAAATGTATCTTGATGCTTTTGTCAAGAATCATCTGGATTTTAAAAAAATAACTGGACAATTTGAAAATGTCCATTTATTTAAAAAAATGAAAATTTTAGTTCAGAAAATTTTGTTTTTAAATATAACATAAAAAACAAGGAAACCTTAGTAGGTGTGAGGTTAAGAAGAAGAATAAACATTTTTTCAAAAGTTATAAACACATTAATTGGCAAATCATACTAGATCTAGCTTCTGCCTTTTTTCTATGGACAGGCTTCATCAGTGATTTTCCATTAAATTGTATTATTGTTTATATTTTATTGTCAAATTGTCTCTATATGTGACCTTCTCCGAGAAAAGGGACCTAGTGTGTCAAAAAACGGGTTTTGACTTAAGAGTGGATTCTGGTACCTAAAAGGGTGTAGAATAAGATGAAATGAGTGAGATTTCTGATAAAAATTTATTTACCCCATAAAAACGTACAAAACGAACTTGGAAAAGGTTTGTGATAATGCGTTATGAAACTTTAAATGCGTTCTTCTCAAAACTTCATTTTCACACACTAGGTCCCTTTTCTCGGAGAAGGTCACATATGGTAATTTTTTTTCTACAACACGTCGCACTATGCTTCGTCCCATGGACAAAAAAAAAATTTTTTTGTCTCAAATTGTGATTAAAGAAGGATTTTTTTAAACATAAGAAAGTAACTCAAACAAATGTGAACAAAAATATTTGGTGTGATTGCTTTTGCCGCCAAGAGAGGTCGCTAAACTCAGAGAATTTTATGTAAAAATGACTTAACAGAAAAAAAAAACTCAAAAAACATTTTTTTAAAAACTTGTTCGAAGATTTTTTTTAATTACTTCAATATATTTGTAGTTAAATTAAAATATGGATTTTAGCATACACACAGAGAACAGATTCGTTGTGCGAACCGAATTTGTTGCCAACCGAATTTTGGTAGTTGCATGTACTATCGCATTATTCGGTTGGAGCTGCAGATATATTTAGTTATACCAACTATATTTTCGAATATAAAAACTTTGGCCCAACCGAATTTATTCTGTATTCGGCAGATTCGACTGAACTCAAATTCTGAAAATTTTTCTCTACAAAACCCTTCAAATTCAGAGTATTTCTTCTTAAAGAAACTCTCTCAGATGCTAAGGGTTTTTAGCAAGAGAAAACAACTCAGGCGCTGAGGAAAACCTTAGAATTATGGAGACCTTTTTCTTAAAAAATAATTACAAAAACAAAAATCTACGGTTTTACCTTCACTGATTATTTAGCAAACACTGTCTTTAAGTATTAGCAACGCCCACGATCTTGTATAACAAGTCCCATTTGGAAATATAAATTTCCTGCTGTCGTCAATATTCTACTGAAATTTGTAATTTTTTTTGATAGCTTTTATATTTTTGGTTATTTATTGTTATATGCTAATGACTTTTGGTTATTACTGCCGAATTTATTCGAAATAGATAGTTTTACAGTAGTGGACTAAAGTGGATACATATTTGAATATTTTTAAATCTGTATTAATAACTTTTGTTCAATTTGTGATATCCAAGTGTAGTTTTTCCAGTTTTTGAAGTGGCCAGGTCAGAGCCCCGATTTGAATCCCATCGAGAATTGGTGGGTAATTATCAAAAGAAGACTCTCCCAATGCGAACGAGCATCGACCAAGTTAGATGATCTTTGGTCAGGAGTTTCAGCGGAATGGGCTAATATTCCACCTCAAACTATTAAAAATCTCGTGTAAAGCATTCCTTCTCGCATAAAATCTGTTTTAAAGAACAAAGGACTTTCGACAAAATATTAAAGAAAGAGCTTGCCGAAAATTTCAAATATGAACAATACTGGATAAAAGCGGTCACAATTCCAAATTATTTTTTTCATTAACTTCTTAATGATATAATCTACTCTATTTAGGTTTTTATTGAAAAAGAATGTTTTAGTTTTATGCTTTAAAAAAAATCATTTAAGTTTCTATAATAAAATAAAAATAATAACAAATTTCGAAAAATGTGGAATGAATGTATCCACTTTAGTCCACTACTGTAAGTGCCGAATTAAAAAAAGTTGAGGTATTTATATTTGAATTTATTTTGTACTACTGACTTATAGTTGTTACAACCGCAATATTGGGAATTATGTATATTTTGTTCATTTTAATATGATTGTGATTATGGAATTGTTTTGAAAAAAATAAATTTTCTCGTAATTGGTTATGAACACCGATTTTAATTTTACAGAGCACTTCCTTCAGTTGTGAATATAGAAAATGTTTTTTCAACACAAAATATTAGTTATATCGGTAAATTTACGACAAATGCAAATAATATTAGGTGTTATTAAACGAGTCTTGGTTGTTTTGATAGTTTCCTAACTGAATCGTTCTCTGTGTGTATGTTTACAAAACAATTATTTTTATTGCTCCGAAAAATACATTTTTTTTGTTGAAAATCCAGAAATTATTTAAGTTTGATGGAGTATAAGAAAAAATTATACAAAATTAGATATTTTTTTTTCTTTTTTTTTGTAATTTTATAGTGTTATATAATAGATCATTAAATAATTAATTCCTATTTTTTACCACAAATTAAAAAAAAATAGATTTTTTGAAATACCTAAATTCATGATTTTTACACAAATACCACGCATTTCGAACCATGTGAACCTTCCATTTAAGGTATAGCATGTGTTGAGCGGACTTTTGTAAAACACTGCGAGAAACATTTCTAACCCTCTAAGTCTTTAATGAAAGGGAATTTTTTGGGCTCTTTTTAAGAAGGGACAAAAAAGACCCGTAAGTTGAAGAGTTAGAGGGTTAAAATGTTCCACTAAAATGTTCCTCGTAGTGTTTTACATAAATTCTCTGAACATATCCTATACCTAAAATGAAATATTGCCATGGTTTCTTCCTAAAATCCAGGTTTGTGGCCAATTCTGAATAAGTAAGAAACTAACCCTTAAACATATTTTAAGTTTCTACTTATTGCTGGCCGTTAAGTTAAATTTCCAATGCTGATGTCTTCAGAGACTTATAGTAGAATTTCATTACAAATATTTTTGTGGAACATTTTAACCCTCTAACTCTTCAACTTACGGGTCAATTTTGTCCCTTTTTAAAAAGGGGCCAAAACAGTCCTTTTGATTGAAGAGATAGAAGGTTAAAATGTTCTTCGTAGCGTTTTACATAAGTGCGCTGAACATACCGTATGCCTAAAGTAGAGGCATACATGGTTTCTTATATTAATCCTATTTAATTTTTTTTTAGAAAAATCATTTTAAGCGTTTAAAACTCATTTTTTGTGAAAGGCATTTTTTTTTTATTAATGAATCGATTTTACCCAAATTTTGCACAAATATGGCTTGACCTTATATCAATTCTCGTGCAGGTTTTATAAAGATTTTAAAGTAAAGGATATATGGCAGGACTAAGAGTCCTTGGTTCGATTTTGATAAAAATTGTCACAAACGTTTCCACTTTTATGTGCATCTCAATGGATACTTTTTGTAATTTTACGTCCATTTATGTAGCTAAAGTATTATTTGTAAATTTCAAGACCTATGGGAGGTCGGCGTGTCCTTGGCCCGATATTTCCAAAACTTAAAATTTTTCTTGACTAAGGGGTTCTATATTAGTATACCAAATTTCAAAACCCTGTCTCCACTCCTTCTATTTTTGTCCAATCGTTATATGGGGACGAAGCACTGTGCGTCGGCTGTACCCATGCATTCCTACATTACAAACGTAGCTATAGTAGAGTTCGACAGCTTAACCATTTAATCCACGTAAGGCCTTATAACTAGCGATAGTTTCTTTCCTTCCAATTAAAATTCAGACTTACGTTTGCATTGATGTCTGTCCTATGTTTTTGGGAGTTAAAGTTCCTCCTTTTTGCAAATGTTTATTGTGAATCGGCATAGGAAACTATGTGAATCTTTTATTTTTGGTATATGATTCGTTCAGCGAACTTGTGCGCACATTGCAGTGAGAATTGCTGTTTTTTTGTTATATTAGAATATCCTTCTAATAACGCTTAACTGCACTCCACAATGTACTATTGCAACATACATTGTCTGCTTTAGAAAAAATCGCCACAAAATCCAATTAGCGAATACTTAACTCAGCAAAAGAAAGAGATGCCAAAGCAGTAGAAAAAGCACTAAAATTAATGATTTAGATGTACTTCTTATTTTAAGACACACTAAAGATTTGAACATTGAATTGTCATAAGAGAGGAGTACTCCCACTTCAACATTTTTTCAGTACTTTTTGAACGAGTCCAAAAGAAACTGTTTTTCATCTACTGAAAATTTAATAAACAGATTTCGCAAAACAAAATTATATATTATTTAATTTATTTTGCCACCACCGCGTATCGAACTCTCGAACTCAAGATAGTTTAGCTGTGCTGTTGTTTGATAAGAAACCCAGTGTGGAAACGGTAATGACATATCATTATTTTTTGGACTACCAGTAATGACACCCACTTACCTTCTGTATTATTTTAAAACATATAATAATGATTTACTGATAATTACTAATTTTTATCATTATTTCAAATAGAAAATAATTTTTTAGATTTTTTTGACAATTTTTTTAAATCTATTTTTAGACTCAATATTTTTTAAACACTGGTAAGGATATATGTAACCACATATTTTTTTGATTTTTTGTATGTTGGCGAGTAAACTTACTTGTGTGCAGCAGGTCAATTATGTTTTTATCTATTAAATATTACATGTCGATATAGCTCAGATGGTAGAGCTATTGACTGGCAATCAGTAGACCCAGGTTCGATTCCCGCACCAGCAAATTTTATTTAAAAAAAAATACAATAAAAAATATTTTTTTTTATATAATTTATTTTTTAGAAAATCTATTTTTAGACTCATTATTTTTGTCAGTACTGGTAAGCACATAGGTAGCGATATATTTTTTGATTTTTCGTATGCTGGTGTGTAACGACAACTCATTATTTTTCGCGACATCGCCATATAAAGGTAATAAGAAATGTAATAACAAAAATAACTAGTTACCATTACCAAGTATGTAGTTACATAACCACATATCTGGTAATGATTTTCTACACTGGGAAGTTATATGCCTTATTCTGCTCGATAAAAGTACTTATTAAATAAGTGCAAAAGGTGCACTGCAATTCCGCATTTTTTCGCTACTATTTTCACAGATGCATAAAAATCAACGTTTTCATTAATCTTTTCATAATTTTTATTTTATATACAATTTTTTTAAAAATTTAGAAACTTTAAAAATACTGAATATAAACAAATTAGTTGTAAAAACAAAAACTAAAAAAGATTTTGGTCCCGGCAGGAATTGAACCCACGATCATCTGTTCGGAAATACCAAATGATACCAAAATCACTTCTTAGGATCACTTTTAGGGCAATAATTCTTCATAAGCAATACTTAAGTGGTTTTTTGGATGTCGTTCAGAAGTACTTCTCAAAAATCTGTAAAAATACTTATAATAACGGATACTTTGAAATCAATGGAAGAAGTAGTTTGTAAATTGGAAGTCATCAATTTTTTTTTGCTGGGAAGTTAATTATGTTCTGTTAGGCTAAGTATTTAGACCACTAACCACTATTTGGAGTGTTAGAGATCCACGACGAAAAATAAAAATTCATGGCTACTTTTTCGAGGTTAGAAACAAGTGTTACCCACTTTACTCCCCTTTCCCCTACATTGTCCAAAATTATTTAAAATCAAATTAATATTCAACAAGAACTTTGAGAGTTTGTTATGAACAATAATTTGAGTGTAAGTACTTTGTACGTTCAAAAACTAATGGCTAAAGGCTATTTATTTGTATACAAGGTAAATAAATAATTGAACAGAAATAATAAAATCTAATAATAAAAGAACAATTACTTCAAAAGAATAAATTTTGCAGTACATACAAAAACGACACCCTCTAAAAACTTTCACCAGAACATTTTTGGTATAAAAAAAATTATTGTTTTTATGCCCTACACCACAATCTGGTACGGGGTATTTTGAGTTTGTGCTGATGTTTGTAACTACTCCAAATGCTGGACCTACACTGAGAGAATTATCTGCAAGCTATTAATGAATTTTTACACTTATTCAATGAACATTCTCTAGAATTCGTCCACTGAAACTTTTCATTAAATTAATCCGGTTTTTCATTAAATTTTAGGAAAATTCTCATATTATTCACTAAAGATTTCATGCACCCAATGAAAAAATTTCATGAAAATATAATATGAAGATTTTCATTAAATTTAAAAAATTAATTTAGTGAAAAATTTCATTAAAACTTGTCCGGAGAAATTCTCTCTGTGTATACCAATCTTGTAGTATGCGAGCCGACTCAGAATCCTGCTCTCAGTCTGTTCATGTTAACCTTGTGATCAAACTACTTGTCGCAAATACAAATACATTTGGATGGGATTTGGCAAATAAGCTGTTCTTGGTCAATGGCTCTTGAATGCAATTATGTGTTTGTTATTCGTTGTGGATGTTGTATAGAACCATTAATAGTGCCTCCATATTAAAAAAAATTCCAACCACATTTGAACCTAGTACATACGCATATAAAACCAGGTTTCCAGTATTTGCTTAAATTATCTTCTTTAGGAAATTTCATTTAGATTATGTATATTGCACGGTTAAGTTTTCTTCCAATATAACAATGATCAGGTCACTTCCCGGAATATAACCCAAAGTGTTATGTATTGTAGAGTACCTCATAAAGGAGCGTGCTCGACTATTAATAATGATTACTTGTTTGATTATACAAAGCCAACTCCACAATTTTTTCTTCAAATAATGCAAATTATTTATGATATGAACTTGTATACCTACTCAAAATTTATATTTATGTGAATATGTGTAAGATAAGAATCAGTAGAAAGTTAAACATTATTATAAATTTAAAAATTATGGAAAAAAACTTGAGTATGAGCATAAATCAACAAAAGAATATGATACTATTTTTTAATGAATATTTAATAAAGCAAACATTTTATTTGTTGATTGTTATTGTTTAAATTTTTTAAGCCTGTTACACTGTACAACAAAGTAAAATCCGTTACAAAATAACCAGGCTCCCTACGGGGAAAGGGACCGGTCCCAGATGACACGCAGGATAGGTCCCAAGGGGGCGGAGACTGGTCGTTGATCGGTCTTTTTGTTTGAAAGAGACATATCACTTTAACATGGCGTTGTCATTGGAAATTACCAATTGCCACAGTTTAGACACCTTGTGACAGTAAGGTGGTGTGTCTAAAAATAGCTTTTCAAATAAACTAATAAAAAATTAAGAATTAAAAATAATCTACTTGGCGTCGAAGTAGGGCTCGATAACACAACCTCCTGCTTGTAAGGCAAACGCTCTACTATCTGAGCAAATGTTGCTTATGATGGCTGGCTAATGGTAAAGTTATATATTTTTCGTTTCTGTTCAAATAAAAGAGAAAAAGGAAAAACAAACACTACAAGCAAATAAAAAAAATTGAAAAGAAAAAAATAGAAAAGAAAACAACACTAACACACACACAAATATGGTGGAAGTGCCTTCAGTATGCCCCCGATTGACCAGTCACGGGATAGGTCCTTTAATGGCAGTTGACTCGTTTTTTGCGTTGGCCATAATTACATTAAAAAAGCAATTAAAAATTAGAAAATTACCTCAAAAACTCTGATAATATAAATAAAAATTTTAAAAATTGCCCTTAAGTTAAAAGGAAAATTAAATGAAATACCAATTATTAAAACTAAAACAGCTTTAACATTAAAAATACAAAACTTAAAATTTTTTAGCAAAAAATTATAAAAATTTAAAATAAGAGCTAAAATAAGCAAATCGTAAAAAAATAAAGTTCAAAATAAATAAAAGAGTAAAACAAATAAAAAAATATTTTAAAAAATATGCCGCGAATTTTATTTTTTATTTCGGTATTGGTCAAGTTTTTTAAAAGTAACAAATCAGAAAATACTTAGAAAATTAATTCATTCTCTTTGGTTCATTAATTAATGGTATTAATTTAGTAATATGCCTTCGGTTGACTGGTCACAGGATAGGTCCTTGGAGGGCAATTGACTCCTCATTCCCCGTAGGGCTCTGACAACTGATTCTGGTGGAGGGAACCAAAAGAAAATATACGTGTGTCGGCATTTTTAAAGTTTACGTCTGGGACTATGTTTTTGGAGGGGTTAAAATTTTCATTAATCGGCTGTTCATGTAAACCGTCTGTTCATGTAAACATGTAAACCGTCTGTTCATGGGCTTTGGCAAATGTTTATGTTAATCGGCATAGAAAACCATGTGAGTCTTGCATTTTAGGTATAGGATGCGCTCAGCGAACTTATGTATAACATTACGGGAAATATTTCTGTGGAACATTTTAATCATCTAACTCTTCAATTAAAGGGACTTTTTGGCCCCTTTTTAAAGAGGGACAAAAATAGACCCATTAGTTGAAAAGTTAGAGGGTTAAAATGTTCCGCAGAAATATTTGTCATGAAATTTTGCTCTGAAAACATTAAAGTTGAAAATTCTACTTCAATGCCAGAAATAAGTCAACAAACGGCTTTTTGTGTCCTTTTTTAAAAAGGACAATATTTTCGCGATGTCGCTGATTAAAAATTGTCCAGTTTTTTCGGTTCGATTTTGAAGAACCCTAATGGCATTCATAACAACGTATATATTTACATATTATAAGATAAAACAAGATATGACCACATCTGTACTCGGGTATATATTCTTGTTCTTACTCGATTTTTAACATCGATGTCGTAAGTGAAAGCTAAATTGTTATCTATTTAACAAAAAAACCGCACCAAAATAGGATAACTCCTTCAAAAGTTATAGACTTTTGAACGCCTTCACTGAAAAAATTCCACTGTGCGACAGTGTAGAAAGTCCCGCAAAAAACTGGTAAAATACTTTTTTTCAAATAATTATTTGACAACTCTAAGAATATTCTAAAATTTTTTTATTTACGATTGTAGCCAAGATGTTGCTTATTTACTGATTCTTAAACCAATTAATAAAAAATTTTGTGTTAGAATATAATATTAAATTTTTCTTATTTGCCTAGAAAATACTAAATCCCTGAAATTCGCCAAATATGAAATTCAGTCCACCCTAATATACCTCTCTATTTAGTTGGTATATTTGTCCAGATATTTAATAAATTTTCTAGTAGAAAATAACATTTTTACCAAACTGTATACACTTTACATGTAGTAGACTAAAACAACCGGTATTTATGTGAATAATAAGTAATAAAATTCATATCGGAATTAATGCACAAAAACACAGTATCAAAGAAAATCATAAAAGAAGAACTTTACCAAAGTCTTTGATTTGTTTAAATTATAGTGTAATGGTATGATAACAAATGAGCCAGCTACAAAAACCAAGTTGTAAAAATAATCAAAGCGATAGCTTGGCTAGCTAATGTTAATAAAATTAAGGTGAGGCAGATGACCAAAAGATTGGTTCTTAAATTTAGTGTAAGAATTGTTGAACACAATGACCTTCATAATATTCTACGTACACTCATAAAAAAAGCCCGTACAAATAGTTAAAAATTCTGCTAAAATAACAGGAAATAGTACCTGAATTTGTGCCAGCAGAAATTTCAATGATGTTGGGAATCATGGTCTGCTAAATTTAGGTGACCTAAATTTTAGGTAAAAAAGTTAGTTCAAATACAATAATTTATAAGAAATGTTGTTTAATGGAAATGAAAATTTCTCAGCTGAAATTAGCACATGTTTTCTGCTAGATTTTAGTTGGTTATAAACAGGTAAAAAATTCAGTTAACATTCAAAAATTTAGAAGAATTTTCGTTTAATAGAAATGAAAGTGGGTCAGTTGAAATCTGCAAAACATGCTGCTAAAATTACAATCACTTTTTGTTAATAATTGAATAAAAACAAATTAATGTAAATATTGTTAATTTTATTTTCGAATAAATTACACAATCCAAAAACACTATTTGCACTATATATCACTTTTATTTTCTTGCCAATATGTTAAACTTCCGCTGAAGTTGTATTATTTGGTTCCTTTTTTTCGTCTACCTGTGGGTCGAATTTAGATGAAAATGTTAAAGGGCTGAAATAAAAGAAAAAAATACCATAATCAATAGTATTCCCTTAAATAAATATAGTTTATATTATAAAACAAACCTCTATTATTTTATTTTTTAAATACAATTTTAACTGCGAAATGTTAATGTCCAGTATACCTCCGTTTTCTTTTGCGTTCCTTTGCTGACTAACAGAAACAAGAGAAAACATGCTCGTATCATATTATTTTTATTTGTAATGGTAAGCGTTATCAGTGATGACTCATCACACACATTAAAATACACTTACTAGAAATTTTCTAATTTATATTGGTCGGCATACTCACAAATCCACACTTCACCATCAAGCACCATCAATCACTATACACTAGCGACCCTATCGTTTTCTTTTGAAAACACAAATATTAAAAAAGTTGCCAATAAATTTATCTATGTATATTAGCTGATAACATTGTCAAAATCATTTATAAAAAAATAACTAAATATCAGGAGGAAAAATTAGTTCAAGTACAGCAGAAATATGTTTTTGTGGTAACATTGGATAACTACCCTAAGGGGAATGAGGAGTCAATTGCCCTCCAAGGACCTATCCCGTGACCGGTCAACCGAAGGCATATTACTAAATTAGTACAAATATGAACAAAAGAAAATGAATTAATTTTCTAAGTATTTTCTGATCCGTTATTTTCACTGTTGCTTTTAAAAAAACTTGACCGATACCGAAATAAAAAACAAAATTCGCGGCATATTTTTAAAAATATATTTTATTTATTTTACTCTTTTATTTATTTTTAACTTTATTTTTTCACGATTTGCTTATTTTAGCTCTTATTTTAAATTTCTAAAATGTTTTGCTAAGAAATTTTAAGTTTTGTATTTTCAACGTTTTTTTAATGTTAAAGCTGTTTTAGTTTTAACAATTGGTATTTCATTTAACTTTTCTTTTTAACTTAAGGGGAATTTTTTAATTTTTTATTTATATTATCAAAGGTTTTGAGGTAATTTTCTAATTTTTAATTGATTTTTTAATTTAATTATGGCCAACTCAAAAAACAAGTCAACTGCCATTAAGGGACCTATCCCATGACCGGTCAATAGGGGGCATATTCAAGACACTTCCACCATATTTGTGTGTGTTAATTTTGTTTTCTTTTCTATTTTTTTTCTTTTCCATGTTTTTTTATTTGCTGTGTGTGTGTTTGTTTTTTCTTTCTCTTTTTTATTTGAACAGAAACTAAAAATATATAACTTAAACATCAGCCAGCCATCACGCATAAGCAACATTAGCTCAGACGGTAGAGCGTTTGCTTTACAAGCAGAAGGTTGTGTTATCGAGCCCTACTTCCACTCTAGTAGATTATTTTTAATTCTTAATTTTTTATTAGTTTATTTGACAAGCTATTTTTAGACACACCACCTTACTGCCACAATGTGTCTCAACTGTGGCAATTGGTCATTTCCAATGACAACGCCATGTTAAAGTGATATGTATCTTTCAAACAAAAAGACCGATCAACGACCGGTCTCCGCCCCCTTGGGACCTATCCTGCGTGTCATCTAGGACCGGTCCCTTTCCCCGTAGGGTAACAACTTTAGCTAAACAACGGATTTAAACGAAAACAACAGGAAAAATTAGTTCAACTGAATTAGAACGCGTTTAACAGACTTTTGTACTAACTTTTTTTTATGAGTGTAGTTATAAGCGTTTTGTTAGCTCAGTGGTACCATACGTGACGATTCATTTTGACGATTTCTTTAGTAAAAAATTATCAAATGACGTTTGACAATTTTTTTGGTAAAAATACAATAAGGGGTTCAGATTTCTGATAATTATATATTTTTAACGAATTTCGGAGAAAAATCATTAACAAATACCCAGCAAAAAAAGAGATGCCGAAGCAGTAGAAAAAGCACTACAATTGATGATCTAGATGTACTTCTTTTTTAACATAAACACTAATGATTTTAACATTGAGTTGTCATAGGAGAGGAGTACTCCCACTTCAACATTTTTTAAGTACTTTTAGAACTAGTGCAAAGGAAGGTCTTTTTCACCAATTAAAAATTATATATACATATTTTTAAAAATTTAAAAATTAAAAAAATATTGGTTTTAGAGAAATTAATCATAAATACTAAAAAAAAAATTAATAGAATAAAAATAAATAAAAAAATATTGGTCCCGCCGAGAATCGAACCCGGGACCCTCTGTTTGGAAATGCCAAATGATACCAAAATCACCTTTTACGATCACTTTTAGAGCAATTACTCTTTAGAAGCAATACTTAAGTGATTTTTTGGATGTGTTTTAGAAGTAATTAAAAAAAAGCTGTAAAAATGTAATAACTGATACTTGGGAAGCAATGAAAGAAGTGATTTTTTGAAGTTGTTCAGAATAACTTCTAAAAAAGCAGTAAAAATACGCTAACGGATACTTGTGAAGCATTGAAAGAAGTAGTTTGTAAAGCACTACTTGCAATTTTTTTTGCTGGGTAACTTTCTTGGTACGTCACATTTTTGGAGCTTATTTCTAACTATAGATGAATAATTATGCTATGATGTAAAGTTTTAAAAGCAGGATTCGCTCTAATTAATATACATCAGTTATCTAGTTAATGAAAAATCGGAATTTTTCTGAAAGAGCTTTAAAGCGTTAATACAGGAAGCCGCTAACATCAATTGTTGCTTCAGTTATATGAAACAATTTTGATTGAAAAATAAGTCTAACTTGTGTTTTTATGATATTTTCCCGTTGACATTTTGTTAAAGATTTTTAATAAAATGCTTGATAATTTTGACGATTTATTTTTGCGTCTTTGGCGATTTTAGACCAAACGGCACCACTGTGTTGGCTGGTTAAATATGAAATAGTGTTTTGTACATTCCTAAACATTTGTTTTCTATATTTAGCCACTGCATTTTTATGTCTTTGGAATTTTCCGCTCTTACCTTAAGCATTTTTATTCACTAAACTTTTATTTGTTCTGCTGAAGAACAGCATCATAATTCCCGTCGACATCAACTATGAATGTAGAAAATGAAATCACACCAATATGATTGTCATCATCATCAACAATTTTATAAGAAATAATATTACCAACAGGTTAAAAAAATATTTATATGTATACAGTGAGGAGCAATTACATATAAGGACTGCAGATGAGATAGGGTGGGCACATATACTAATCCCATTTTTCTCCGATGTTAAGGGATATAAAAAATTCGAAAAAATATATTTTGTGCATTTTTCAATTACTTTTCCTTGGCATCCACTTTGACGAATTTACATGACATGTGGTAGCAGACAGACGAATTTTTGTGTTTTTTGGGGTGCCAAAAAATAATACGAAGCAACCACCTTTTCGAATAACTCCCTCAAATCATATGATAAAAAAATTAAATAAATCTGTAAAAATAGCAGAAAAAGTTACCAACAATTAGTTAAAAATGATGCTGCAGAAAAAACTGCTAAAATTAGCAGATTTGTTTACTAAATACTAGTAAAATAAGAACATCAAAATTAAAACTGTTAAATTTACAGAATTTTAGTTATATTTGAGTTGACTTTTAGTTAATTGAAAATAGCAAATTGTACTGTAAAATCTGCAGGAAATATTGCTAAATATTAGTAGACTAAAAATAGCAAAAATAAACTGTTATATCTATAAAGGTTTTAAGCCAAATTTAGTTGAATGCAAATATCAGTCTATTCTGCTAAAATCAGCAGAAATATTTGCTAAAAAATTGTAAACTGCTGTGATCAAAAGGCTCGATTTTTTTTTGCATTTAAAAAAAATGGAAAAAAAAACTTTGAAAATTTTAAATTTTTTGGCGAATTTTTAGGCTACTAATTATTTAGCAAAATTTTTTGCTCATTTTAGCAGGTAAATTTGATATTTTCCATTAACAAGAATTTAGCTCAAATATAACTAAAATTTCGTTTATTTAACAGTTTTATTTTTACTGTTCGTATATTACTTATATATAGCAAAACTAATCTGCTAATTTAGCAGTTTTTTTCCGCAGCATCATTTTTAACTAATTTTTAGTAGTTTTAAGTAAATTTTTTATAGACTTTTTTCTATTAGTGTATGACTCTAAGCTTTCGAATAATAATAATTTTATTTTAATAAATGCTTAAAAAGTGTGAACAAATATTAATTTTATGTTCGTGGTTGGCTCTGGGTTACAATCACCAGATGGCCGCTGGAGCTACAAAGAGTTGGTGCATCACGGCTTAAAATGCTCTACATGACTTTTCTATATTTAGAAAATATGTTTAATGGTAGATTAGGACAATCGTATTTATTTTAAAATTTATATTAATATTTTGGGTTTTTAAAATTTTGAAGAGTCATTTTATTATAATTTTAAATTATTTGTTTCTAATATAATGAAGATTTATTAATTGAAAAAAATCACACATCTTAAAGAACTTATTCTAAATTATTTATTTCAATCATTAAAATATTGACTTTACTGTACTAACAAATTTTTTTGTTGAAGCCAAGATATATTGATGTTCAATTTGAAGGTAATTTTTGAAAAATAACACGGTGCTACAGTAAAAATATACTTGTAAAATGACATAGTGTAAGTTGTAGGCCTGGTTGAGTAAATCACTTTTCAATTTTCAGAACTTTGAATATACCCTCAAAATCTGACGTTATCGGCAAAAGGCGTTTTTTCAAAACTTCACGGACCAAAATATTTTTAACTGAATCACTTTTGAACCGATTTTCAATTTTCGAACTGTTTCAAAAAGGTGAATAGTTGGCCTTTCCAAATATATATACATTTTTATACTTTTAACAAACCCAAGTGAAAGTATTATCCAAAAAATTTCAAATTTAAAATTTTTTTTTAATTTTTTCAACTTTGGCGCCTTTATTTTCTAATACTTTGTTTGAAAACATATTTTTTTATTATTTTTTATTAGAAAGTGCGTTTATTATTGAATAAAACAAGTCCTTGTTTGTTAGAATAGGTTGAAAATTGTTCAAGTTACAATTTTTTTTAAGATACAATTTTAATTTTTCCCAGTATGTGGAAAATATACATACAAAATAACGGTAAAATT
This sequence comes from Leucophora obtusa, assembly GCA_949987735.1. Lineage (NCBI taxonomy): Eukaryota > Metazoa > Arthropoda > Insecta > Diptera > Anthomyiidae > Leucophora > Leucophora obtusa. The sequence goes on from OX465295.1 coordinate 80,252,427, forward strand.
GTTTGGGTCTAAGGTAGTAGGTATGTATGGAAAATTAAAATTTTATTTAAAAGAAAAAAACGCAACCTGAACAATTTTCAACCGATTCTAACAAACAAGGACTCGATTTACTCACTAGTAAACGTGCTTTCAAATAAAAATAAGAAAAAATAAGTTTTCAAATAAAGTATTAGAAAATAAAGGCGCCAAAGTTTAAAAAATTAAAAAAAAATAAAATTTGAAATGTTTTGGATAATCATTTCAAATCGGTTTGTTAAAAGTATAAACATGTATATATATTTGGAAAGGCCAACTATTCACCTTTTTGAAACAGTTCGAAAATTGAAAATCGGTTCAAAAGTGATTTAGTTAAAAATATTTTGGTCCGTGAAGTTTTGAAAAAAAGTTTTTTGCCGATAACTTCAGATTTCGATGGTATATTCAAAATTCTGAAAATTGAAAAGTGATTTACTCAACCAGGCTTACAACCTATACTAGGTCATTTTACAAATATATTAAATTTTTTCTATTTTGTAGCACCGTGTAATTAATGGTTAAGAAATGACAGTGCTTTGAAAAAGAGGTGCTTTACCCTACATGAGACTTGCTATATCACATATTTAAAAAAAATTTACACACATTTGTAGGATTTTGATATATGTTATTAAGTTAAGACAGAAGTATTTGACTTGCTATCGTAAATACATACTTAAATATTCACGACATTAGATATATTTGAAACAAGTCTAATAATGTTACTTTTCCTAGAAAGTTTTCAAAGTAATCTCAATCTTTTACACCATTTTGTTGTTCCTAATAAAGAAATTCGATTTGGAGGAAATGTATATATGTTGTAGCGGGTAAACAAGTATTGACTACTTATTGACCCATTTTTTTTTTAAGGCCCTATGTGAGTAACAAAGTTAGAACACCGACTACTCTAGAATATACTTTTTAAAATAAGGGGGTAATTTTCTAAAACACTTCGGTGAAGTGTTGCGTTATTTCTATAGAAATTGTTTTTGTTACAAAAACAATTTACATTGAAAGTTCTCTTCACTTCACCCAAGTGTTTTATGAAATTAGGTACTAATTAAAAAAATTATTCATTCCCAGCAAAAAAAATTTAAGAAATGCTTTACAAACAACTTCTTTCACTTCTTCACAATTAAGCGTTAGTGTATTTTTACTGCTTCTTTAGAAGTAATTCTGGACAACTTCGAAAAATCACTTCTATCATTGCTTCCAAAGTATTCGTTAGAATATTTTTACAGCTTTTTTAGAATTACTTCTAAACAACATCCAAAATGTCACTTATTAGAAGCAAGTATTGCTTCTAAAGCATAATTGTTCTAAAAGTGATCCTACAAAGTGATTTTGGTATCATTTGTTATTTCTAAACGGATGATCGCGGGTTCAATTCCTTTTTTTTAATTTTTTTATTTTTTTAGTATTTATAATTAATTTGTTTAAATTTAATATTTTTTTTTTAATTTTAAAATTTTTAAAAATATATAAAATAAAAATTGTAAAAAATTGCTTTTTATGCGCTTTTATACTGAAAACAATACTGAATTGCAGTGAAGCAAACGGTGGTTTAAAATGTACATTTATTGAAGAGAATAAAGCACAATATCTCGCATCGACAAATTGGTGGGTTTATGCCAGTCAACTTTCATATCAAGGAATAGCTCAGCGTTAGAGAGCTAGACTAGCAATCAATCGTTACCCGGTGGCGGCAATAAAAAACTTTTGTAAAACAAAACAAAATAATTTTTTTCCCAGAATTTTTTTTAACTTCTAATTGGTGAAAAAGAGCTTCCTTTGCACTAGTTCAAAATGTACTAAAAAAATATTGAAGTGGGAGTACTCTCCTATGACAACTCAATATTAAAATCATTAGTGTTTATGTTAAAAAATAAGTACACCCAGATCATCAATTTTTCTACTGCTTCGACATCTCTTTTTTTGCTGGGCAGTAATTTGTAACTGAAGAATTGTAATTTTTAAAGTTTTACGCCGAAAATCAGAAGAATTCTCGAATAAATTCTATGCTTCGATCAAATTTGAAAATTACTCTAAAATATTTAAACTATTGAAGAATTGTTGCTTAAATATTTACAAATCTTCAATTAACGAAAAGCAACTCAGCTCAAAATTAATCAAAAAACCTTCTGTCTTAAATAAAAATTTTGACTAAGGTCAGAAAGCACTAGGGGTTTTCATTTGAATCGTGTAAACTCGAGCTATGAAAACCTAATGTTCAGAATAGTTTATAAACCCTAGAATTTAAACCTACTAGATTTACACGTAATCAAAAACTAGTAGTTTTTGAAAACTACCCATATTTAATTGTCAAATTCCAAACAGATTTTTGGGGGAAAAAAAATAATTTGCACGATTATACGTTTCGTGTGAAAATCGTAAAAAACTTTGTTTTCTCGCAAATTTAATGCACAAGACTATTATATTATTATTTTGAAAAAGTGACATTTCAGCTAAACTGTGATTGTGTTTTTCTTATAATAAAAAGATATTTACTTTTACAATTTAAAAAAGATTTGAGACCTTGAAAGTTCGACTGAAAAAGTAAGTATTTCTTTGTAAAATATTCGATTTAATTTACTTTGCTGAATCATTTCTTAATAATTTTCTTGAGTTAAGAACGATGCGAACTTGGCTTCTATTTTTTTCTTTTAAATTGGGTTTTTGTTTAAATTAAACCGAATTGGGTATAAAATTGGGGATTAAAACTTTCAAAATGGGAATGAGCTAAAACTTTTCCGACAAAACTGCTCCCCACTAAACAGAACAGTGTTGCCAGAAACATCAAAACAACAGTCAATGCCATCTGTCGCATTAAAACCCGGTATTTCCGTAATTCAGGTTTTTTATTCAAATTAAAAAAAAAAAAAAAATGATATCCTTTCAAGAAAGGTATCCCAAGTCGAATACTTTGATTTTTAATAAGATTTGGATGTATATTTGAGGAGACTAATCTATGGATAATTGAATGTTTCGCTCTGATATGGACATTAACTCCAACCCGATTTTTTGTGATATGCGATATTTCAACCAAAAAAAATATACTGCCACCAGTAAATTTTTTCAAAGTTCTGACTTACATTTTGATTGCCTATTTCTTTTATTTTCGTGGCCTAAAAAAAATTATAACTTTATCAATTATTTTAATTTTTGCATTAAAAAATACAAAAATTGTTTTTTCGGACTTTCTATATTTTCATATATTTAGTTAGAATATTTCAAAAAGGTTGTTCATTTTCATCATCGACACTACAATTGTTTCGTGGGCATCACCCCAACTCATCAGTTGTCCGCAATACGAAAATAATGACTGCACTGAGAGAATTATCTGCATGATAGCAATGAATTTTTGCATTAGATCTATGAATTGTCACTGAAATTCGTCCATTGAAACTTTTAAGTTTCATTAAAAATATTTTCATTAAAACTAAGAAGCTTTATCATAGAATTTAAGAAATTTCTCATTCCTATTGTGAAGAACACTTCATTAGTTTAGTGGAAAAATTTCATTAAAATTCGTCCAAGGAATTCTCTCTGTGTGGAACATAAAAACCGAGAAATTACATAAGGTACAAAAATTCAACAGGACGAGAATTTTGTACTTTTGTATATGAGCTGTCTGATTTGGTAAAACCAGTCATAAATCAAGACTTTTTGAAATCAACATTGACAGCATTTTATGTAATGGGCAGTCTTAAATTTTACTGGTTTTTGCTGTTTGTGTTAAGTTTTCCGCTTTAGTGTATTCTAACATACGTAGTAAAATTTTATGGCCAACATTTTTGTAGAACATTTCATCCCCACCCTCCCCCTTTTTAGGGGTGTTTTTTACGATTTGTTACCGTTATGTGGGGGAGTTAGAGTGTTAATATGTTCCACAAAAATAATTGTCTTGATATTTTCTACAAAGTTGCTAAACATACCCTACACCTCAGATATAAAGAACACACAATTTCATGTACCGATATGTTGCTTTAACCCCCCTCCCCCCTAAAATAAAATTCCGATATGATCTTTCAACAAGCTAACACACGTATAATTTTTTTTGGTCTCCTCTACCAGAATCCATTGTTGTAACACCCTAATTTTTTTTGTGTTGTACTGTGTTATTATTGTCTTGTCTGTAACTTTTCCTACTAATCAAAATAGTCAGTGTGTTCGTTTACTCGAAATTCTTACTACTTTTACTACAATTGGAAAGTTTTGTTTACTTTTTGTATTGAATTTTTCCAGCTGTAGTAAATGTAGTAACTTGTAGTAAGTAAACGAACAAGCTTATTATTTTATATTCAAATTCCAAATTTTTTCCAGTTAAATTTTTTGACTTTTTTTTGCAAAAAATCCACTATTTTGTTAAAGCTTTTAGTTACAGAAGCAAATTTCCCACATTAAGTGTCATAGCAAACAACAATTCTTTTGTAATATATCTTTGAACATTAATAAAATGAACATTTACTGGCAATCAACATGGCAATTTATCACAAATTGTTTAAAAGGTTTTTATTTCTCTCGTTTTTGATTGGTGTTCCCCTTCAGAAAAAAAAAGAAGAAAACACTGTCATCATTATCAACATTTTAAAACCATTTCAACATTGTGAACCACATAAAAATTTATGGATTTTTGCGCAAAGGAAACAAACGGGAAAAAACCTCATATCTTTGAGAACTTGATTTACGCAACAAAAAATAAATAAATATTTCGCACATAAAGGAAAAAAAACTCCTACATTTTTGATTTAGTGCCAAAATGATAAGCATTTAATAATGTTAGAAAATTAATGAGCAAAAGTGTCAAAGGTTACATATCTACCTACAGGATTTTCTTGTTCCTTAAGTTTTCTTTTGTATTCTTTCTTCGCATAGAGGAACAAACCCCACTCCATGTGCCCTTTCCCATTTAAGTGTTAAGATGTGTATGAATGAAGTCTTAAGGCAGTGTCTGTTTTAAATTACTTAAGGGAAGTCTATGTCCTTACACCTAATTGTTGTATATTGTATGAAGTAAACAGCGTAATATGGTTTAGGGCAACATAAAAAGAAAGGTTTGTTGTATTCTTTTTATTTTATATATTCATACATAATCCAAGAGAAATTAAAGGTTTTTGTTCCACACTGACATTTATACTAATGCTTGTCATGTACATTTTTTTACTACTTCTACTACCTTTTTGCAGCTATTTACATCTAAATTTTGAGCTTGTTGTTTATATTTGTTATACAAAGAGTTAAAAGAAAAAAAAAATAATGCAATTTCATTCATTATAAATGTTAAAGAATGCTATGAGACAATACAGTGTTTCGATTTTCCTTTTTTGGGTGCTAGTAGTGTTGTTCTTTAGTGAAAAATGAATGTCATAAAGGAGCCCAAAACCTTTATTAATCTTCTATTGTTTTCTGTTTGCAATAAAACTAACATAATATTTGTCTCTATTTGGGGTCGCTCCTGAGGAGACTTTTAAAAATTTTCAATTTTCGCGAACTCAACGCGAAACATTTCGATATTTAACCTTTTCAGTCAAATTAAAACAGAAAAGTTAAAAGTTGCTTTTCAGATTTATCAATTGTATTTTAGAAATTATCAATTGATTTTCAGTTTTACTAATTTTATTTCAGAAATTATCAACTGTTTTTTAGATTTATTAATTTTATTTCAGAAATAATCAATTGCGTTTTAGAAATTAGCAATTATATTTTAATAAGCTTCGGTGAGCAATCGATCTGCTTCAGCCGCACTTTTTTCAAATTGAAGAAGTAAAGCAAAGCTTCCAGCAAATGATGCATTGCTGGCACAAAATTCGACATTTTCGACGAAAAAAAAAACTTTGTTGTTTACACTAATTCGTTCAATGACTAAGTGAGAATAAATGACTGATGTTTAACCTAAAAAATGCCATATAAGTTATTAAAGACACAAACCATGTTTAAAAGATACGCCGTCTGTTGTAAAAGCCGCTTTTTTAAGTTATACACCCAATTTTTTGAAAAATCTCAAATATATTTCAGAAATTATAAATTTTTTGTTCAGTCACTGAATTCAATCATTAGGGATTCAATCATTGGGAATTCAATCGATTGAGCAATTTGGGAATGACAAATGATGATTTTCTTCATTCGATTTCAAATTTTGAAAACAAAAAACTACGTTATTAGTTTTTATTAAAGGATAATATTGGAATTAACAGTTAAGTCATACAACATAAAAAAAAACCCTCCCAGTTGAGTAAAGTTGAGTTTAGGTGAGTTATTTCGGTGCAAATTTCGAAGTTTGACTTGCTAATAACACCGCGAATAATTGTCGGATTTGGATAGTGTATGCACCATTGGAAAGGTCTTTAAAATATCTTTCACATGACAATTAACCCCTTACGGCATAGTTTAAAATTTTTAATTTTTAGAAAGGTCTTTTTTTACAAAAAGAGTTCTATTTCAGAAGATGGCGTATATAAGAATATAATTTGTCGAGACTTATACATTTTATTCAGGATATACATAGCTCGACCTTTTAAACCACCAAACAACACAGTTCTTAAGGGCCAAACTTTTACTTTTTATACCCTACACCACTACGTGTAGAGGCTATAATAAGTTTGTGCTGATATTTGTAACACCAAAAAATATTGAACTTAGAGCCGCCTTATAGTATACCGATCGACTCAGAATCACTTTTTATTGCGATTTAACGATGTCCGTCCGTTCGTCTGTCTGCCTGTCTGTCTGTCCATGCATTCTTGTGCGCACTCTACAGGTCGCAAATAAGATATTTTGATGAAATTTGGTACACCTACTTACGTCGGCCCAAGGACGAAGCCTATTGGTTTGGTTAAAATCGGTGAATGGGCACTAGGTCTGCCCATATAAGGGTCCCCCCAAAATTGGCTCTGTTACACGTTGCAGGTCGCATATACGAAGATACTTCAATTTGGTTCGTTGACTCACATGGTCTCAAGGACAAAGCCTATTGACTCTAGATAGGACCGGTCCATATTTGGACATATCGCCCATATGGGCTATATTCCGATTTTCTCTTCTTTTATCATTTTATAGAAAATTTTACTCCCATTTTTACCCATTCGAATTTTGGATCCAATCATTAGTTGGCTTTCAACCAGACTAGTGTAGGGTATTATGTAGTCGGCATGCCCGACTTAATATGTTAGTTTTCGTTCTTAAACGCGTTTTTATGCACTTTGAGTTTTTTTATGAGTTAACGGATATAGTTAAGTCGAAAACACAGCTAATGTTACAGAAATATCTTTCACTTGGACCAGAAATAAGACCGATTAGTTAACCCATTGAGAAACATGAGACTTTTCCATGGCGATACTTTAGAATATTCTATACTAAATATTCCCCCATTCATCTTAAAACACATTGACACGGTGCAAAAATATAATTTAAACAATATACATTTAAAAATTAAAATTTAACGGTTCGTTGTAATTCAAAAATCTGTGGTTATCATACACAGAGTTGAATAGAATCAGCTGAGATATCTTAAGAAGTAAGGTTCAAAGCAAAATAGAGTAATAATAACAAAGGATAAAAATATCATTGTTAAATTCCGTTGATGTTAGTCTAAGTTGAGTTGTTAATACGAAATTCGATTTTCTTTCAGCGGTCACATAAGTAGACAGCATTAAAAATATTAGCCCACACAAGACGAAATACACTGATGATGGCTTTGTAGCGAAATCCGAAAATACGTATTCTGCATTGCTGGTCTTATCGAATTCTTTCAAATATATTTTTATTCTTTGTAATTTACTTGTCAAAATTGTATCATCTTTCTTTGATTTGAAAATAATTTAAACAGAATTAATTTATGATCTAGAGTCAAACTAAAGAGAACATTCATTTACTTAAAAATAAGAGATCAACTAAATATTCTCCCATTTATATTAAAAAAAAAAAATATATAAATATTTGGGGAAAAAATTGCGCGATTTTTCCCATTAAAAAATTTTAAAATTAATTTTAACCCTTTAAAACTTTGCCCCAAATTTTACCTCAAATTAAAGCTTGTAATCTTAGCTACAATTATATGTGCACAAATCATACTATTATATAAGCAATTTTTTGGTATTCAAATGCTTTTTCCCGAAAAACTCGTTCTAAAAATAAAAAAAAACCAAATCGGATCGTAATGGGTTAATAAATATTAAAAACATTTATGTCATGTTAAAGCCATTTCAATTACCTTTCTATTGTCCAAATGCGATAATAAATAGTGAAGGTACGGACAAGTCCATGTTTCAATTTTGACCCGAAATAAAACCCAAAATAGGGGTCTCTGACGAAAAAATTTGTTTCCCCTATTCAGCCCAAAAAGTACTATCTGTCAATTTAAATTTTACTGTAATAAAATAACATAATTGTTAACTTTATAAATTTTTTAAATCGAATGAAGAAAATCGAATGTTATTCCCAAATTGCTCAAGCAAATGATATAAAATCGACTCAGTGATTGAATTCCCAAATTGTCATTGATTGAATTCCCAAATGTGAATTCCTAATGATTGAATTCAAAGATTGACAAAATCGAATGAGATTAATTGATTGAATTCCTTAAGAGTGAATTTCAAAGAATGAAATTAATTCAATCGATTTAGAAAGAAATCGAATTGTATTTTTAGGAACTTAGTTTAAAATAGAATTCATTCTTCGAAGCTCTGCTTTTAAGCTACATATATATTAATAAAGGGCTGGAAGAAACTGAAGCAGTTAACTTTCCAAAATAGAATTTTTAAATTCATTTGAATTGCCAGGTCTGCCTTGACATAAATTGCAATTAAATAAACCTTAAGACCGCTAACAAATCAATAATTGAGTCCATGCGAGTTTGCGCACTAAATTTCCTTTATATATTCACTAGCCCTAAACACGGACCTATATAAATCAGTGTATTAAATTTCATTAAAATACCTTAGTGCGAACTAGCTTAAGAGCCTTTACATAGGAGCTAGAACTAACCAAAATCAATGTAAAAATTTTATCACAATATATCTATATTTGTCAATAGTCGGACATCGTTAAATCGAATTAAAAAGCAATTCTCTGTCATTCGGTATACTTAAAGATGGGTCTAGGTCCAATAATTTTTGGTATTACAAACATCAGCCCAAAACTCAATACACTCTGTTCTGGTGTAGTGTACAAAAATACTGATCCTAAACTTGAACATCTGGCTCATGTTATAATTTATATAGAAATATTAAGAATATTACGATATGCTGCTAAACAAAAAAACTATCAACAAATAAGAGATTTTTTATCCCATCAAGTAACTACTATGTTCCACTGTGCCACGACATGCAAATTTAGCGGGAGAGGTATGCGACACTTATTTCATTATTCACTCCCAGCATCAATTGTTTAGTCACGACTTTAAACTTTTTTTTTTATGTTGTTTTCATTTTAAAACTCCTGGGTACTTTTTTGCATACAATGACCTTAAGACACTTGCATCTTGTAAAACAACAGTAGTAGTGGCAATAAACAAGAATTGTTAGAAAAATTAAAAAGTTTCCACCCGTTATTGTTGTTGCTTTTGTTTGTTAGAACAATGTCACATGATTAATGAGTTTACAATGACATTGTCATTGTAACAATGTTTCAAAAGAAAACAACAGCAATAATAATAATAAAAACATTTGTATAAAACAATTGTTATTAGTTGTTAAAGCTTAAAAGGATGAAAAAAAAGAGAAATGTTTTTCATCCTAAACACTTTAGTTGTAACTGCTTTGTTCTTCTGCGTCTTGTAAAATGTACTGTAAACTGTAAAATTCGTATATTTTATCGTGACTTTACTAAATTGTATTAAGACTTGGAATAACATTTCCGTAATTTCTCTTCAAAATACTTCATCCTGTGTAGAATGTAGATTAATCAATGATTTGAACAGAAAAAACAAAACAAGAAAAAGCTTAAATATTTATTTGTGTGAATGACACATGATATTTAACAAGATACTCATCAATTTGTGTTAATGGAGAAATTCTTGAAATATTAACATAAATTTATTGTATATTTCAAAATTCGTTCTGTGGTAATTTTAGCATGAAATATGCTAATTTTATTCGTCAAGTGTTCTCGATAAGTCACAGTTTGTATTGGTAATTTACAAATTTTTTGGGTTTTGCTTGTTTTTGTTGGGAGGAAATGTTAAAATGATTGTCATCTTCTTCTGAATAGACAGAAAAAACTTTTCAATATTTTTTTCACATACATTACCTTTTAATAATAACACTTTACCTTCGGTATTATTTTCAAAAAAAAAAAAATGAATTGACAATAACACAGTGCAACAAGAAAACTCAGCTTAATTAGTTGCAATGCAGAACTAAAGTAGACTATTTTAAAAGCAAACTCACCTAATGATTTTGGAACACAAGCTCGTACTTTTATTTTACGGCCTCTTGACATGTCTTTGTATTGCAATTTCGACCGCGGCGCAAAATGTAACGCTACTTATTTGAACTCACAAGGGAGATCTCCTGGGGCGGACTCTCAGATCTTAATGAAGCTTTTGGTTATAGCCGATATTTTACAAAAAAATTAGATAGTATTGAACAATTTCGTATGTATAAAGAACATTTTCATTAAAATTATGCAGATCTAATTTATGAAATTCAATGAATTTTTTTAATGAAATCATGAAATTTTATGAAGGAAAAGTTATGAAAAATTTCATAACATTAATTAAATATTATATACATAATAAAATTTTTCATTGATTATATGAAAAAAATTCTATGAAATTATATAACTAATATCATGAAGGATAATTCTTTCAGTGTAGGTATGTTATCTGGAAATACTATCCTATTATCGCAAATTGCTGGTTAACACTCCTCGAAATTCGGCATTCTGCAAACTAGCGATCAACCTAATATCCATGCAAAAATGAAGTAGCGGTATGAATATATATATTTTTATAATTTTAAATTGAAATGAACAATGATTTATAATGGACGCATAATGAAAAAGTATCCATGATCCAAAAATAATATATGTAGCATATAACCAAAGTTTTTATGAATTAAATTATCAAGTTTATTTTATCAAGTACGATTAGCCATAGCACGTATCTTTTTCCGGCCTCTATCTCGTCGGCAATTGGGGGGATTCTTGGGGCTATCCTGGCTTGAAAATAACGATATTTATGCACAGAGAATTATTTTATTTGTACGTGCTAAAATGAGGTTAAAAGAGTAGATATGAAGGGGTGAAATTATAAAAGAAAGACATTTAGAGGAAGTTAAAGACGACATGTTGACCGAATGTGTATAGATGGTAACACATTAGATTTCCCCTCCCAACCATGACCATATAGTGGAAAGCTGCCATTTTATATATGGTCCCAATAGTGTTTCCCCTATCCGACCATCTACTGAGAAATCATAACAACGAAATTTAGTTCAACATAATTAAATTCATAATTTTATTTAATTGAAAATTCCTAACAATAAACATAACCCAAGGTTATTAAAATTTAATTAAAACTAGCTTATATGGATAGTTAATATGAAGTGAGATGTAGAAAAATTACTACTTAACATAGTTCACAACCAAAAAAAAATATTTCAAAATTTAATATTTCAAAAAAATTAAAAAAAACAATCACCAAAAAAAAGTATGTTTTTGTGCAAAAATCAAAAAGACAGGCTGAAAAAAAATTAAAGGTCTATATCCAGTTCGGATATCAGGGTAATATGTATCACAACAATTTAATCTAATATATGCAACGGAACAACGATAAAATACCCGATTAGAATATGCAAATTTAAAAATTCAGTATTAAAAAAAATATTAACCGATCAAAACAAATAAAAATCTCTATACGATTTAAACAAATTGTCGTGAAGAAATCATTCCTTTAAACGTATGCACACTTTGAAACTTAAAACTTTTTTTTCCCCGATGAATTTACTCTTTCGAATGTAGCAAGATAAAAATAAAACTTGAAAAAAATTAAAAACAAATTTAACAAAGAATTAATTCTTTTAAGTAACAACAAAAAAATTTTAATTTTTTAAAATCTTAACGATGAACTTTTGTATATAATAAAAAATAATACTTTAATATGAATGATCATTAAATCACATTATCGACAAACGAATGTATTCCTCTCCAGGCATGAGAGAAAAAAAATTAAAAGTATTAAAGAACGCATCAAATACATGCAAAAGGGAAAAAATAAAAAAATGTGTTAGGTACTGATTTGTAAAAACTTTAAATTTAATTCATAGGAAAAGAATTCATTCCTTAATATGAATGGAAAAAAAATTACTTTCGTTACCGATGAAAGAATTAACTCCCTTATAAGCGTGCAAAAAGAATTCCTTCTTTCAAATATTTGCAAAATTAACTTTAAAGAAATTCACCATGTTGCTTATTAATAGAAATTATCTCTTCTTCTTCCTTTCCGCTATTTATTTTCTTGTACTTTCGTATATATAAAATAATTAATTACGTTTCCTTCGATTAATCCGATGTTTTAAACAATTTATACCACATATTTGGTATCAAAATTTAAGTTATAGAATTTCCGATAATATGGTTTAATTTATTTTTGTATAAAATGATCACTTTATTTAAAAGCACACTTTTGTCACTGTATGGTTAACAGATAAACCCGAAAGCTAACGTTGGTACATTATGTCAACAACAAAAGCAAGGATGTTAAATTTATATAAACAGTGGTACTGCTAATGTAATAACAGTGGCAAAAGCTTTGCTTATAGATGTATTAACACAGAATTAATAGAAATTAAAAGTTCAACTTACAGCCTTTTTACTCCCACGTTGAAAGATCTTTCAAGCTGGAACAATTAGCGCCGGTTTATGGTGTAAATGATGGTGTTGATGTAAAATGATGATTTGATATGGATGAAGTTATTGTATTTTATTAATTTTAATTAATCATTTTAATTAATTTCTCGAAATTAATTAAACTATTCACTCAAAAAAAAAAAATATATATTATATAAACCCGGGAAAAATTTTAGCGCGATCTGGCTATCGAATAGCTATTTCTGTTCTTTTCTTTTTGTTTTGATTGACACTTCACAACATCTAATATTTAGATAAATGCCAAAATCACATGACTTTTATCATATTTACTTTAACTCTTTCACTTGTGACTCGGTTTTGCAAATTTTTAATTAATTTTTAATAAAATTTATCAATTTTAGTACATTTGTACTTATAAAAATTTAACTACCCGTGTAAAAAAAATCGCGATTTCTTTCTGATTAGTGCACTGGTGATGGTGAATAACAATATAAGTGGAAATATGAAATTTTTAAGTGACAAATGAATTTATTGTTATTATCTCACTTCATGTATATTGTTAACATATAAGAATAAATATAAAAAAAATCTTGTTATTTCGTTTTACTTTACGTTTTTTTGTTCTTTTTTTCCCAGTTTTTGATTCTAAAGTTTTTAATGGCACAATAACAATTTGTATAAAAAAAAATGCAAAATTAATTAAATTTTAATGTGGGTGTAGAAATACTTGGATATTAGTTTTTTTTTCTTGCGCTTTTCCTTTATTTTATTTTCAGTGTTCTTAGTTTTAGCCAACTTTCAATTCAGAAAATATTTTTTTTTTTTTGTTTTTTTTGGCTGTGGATTTTAAATTTAGCCCAAATTTTATTTTACACTCACATAAATTATGTTAGCAAAAAAAATTTATTTTAGTTTCAGAAAAAATGTTTTACAGGTAAACACCTTTAGTTTTTTTTTTTTTCCTAGATTCTCAAGGTTTTTCCCGGGAATTTTCACTGCACTTTAGAACTTAATTTTCCCAATACCACTGACACTATAACACTTCACTGGTAGTATTTTTATATGCTGCCGATGAAAATTATTGGAACTTGTCGGGTTTTCGTTGAGGGTTTCCCGTGCCCGCTGAAAAATTAACCCACAAGAATTAAGGTAAATAAGCCGAAACTAGTGTATCCTCTCCTCTCAGATTCCCTCTCAATTCAACTAAAGGTGGATGCTTTTTGTTAGCTAACAACAGGGTATATGAAGAAAAGCTTTTGCTGTTCTTAATTTTGTGTAGAAATTCTTAACTGGTTCTTTTTGGATTCGCCGATAGAATTTTTGAGAACCAAAGGACGAAATTTTCTAATGAAAATTTTAAAAGAATTATTACGGAAAATCCGAAAATAAATTTTCCCGAAAAATACACACTTTCCCTCTAGAAAATTGAAAAACCAAATGAAGCGCAGCTGCTTAAAAAAAATACCCAGAATTTAACAGGGATTTTCCTTGTTTTTTTTTCCTTTTGTAAAATAAAATTGAAGTCGGTGATTTAAAGAAAACGTTAGGCAGCGATCAGCAAAAGATGGCCCTTTTTTCAATCCCGCAATCCCGGGAATTTAGTGCGGGATTTCCCGGGATTTTTTTTATTCTTTTACAGAAGTTTTAGCTAGTATATTAAAATTTTGGAAGCTTTATTTCAATTAAAAACATTGATTGTTTTAAAAATAATTTAAATAAAAAATATTTAACATTAAAAAATGCGATTTAAAATTTAATAATATAATATATAATATAAAAAATATTATTTAGGCCGAATTTTTTGGGTTTAGTTAAACCGAAAAAAAATTTTATTAGACATTATCAAGTTTAAATACCAACAAAAATATTCGTACCTCGGAAATTTTATATTTTTTAATGATGGTCTTTGTTCAAATAAAGCAATATTCATACACAATATTTCAAAATCAGTATTTCAGCTCCAAATACCTCCAAAAAAACTCGGCATTAAAATTAAAAAAAAAGGGTAATATTTTCGTATTTTCAACTGATGTTGGTGTTTTGAGTTTTTTTTACTTCAAATAATTTCCTTTAAATTTCAATTGCTATTCCTTTATTTCAGTTGTATTTTTCAAATTTTATGTTTTTGTTATATTAAATATTGTTGACCTTTGGTGTTGTTATATTTTTAGTATTGTTTGGCTTTAGGTCATAAATTTTTAAAAAATAAAAATCCAAATATTTTGTATTTTATTTTTCAATATTTTATTTTTTAATTTTCTTCCGATATTTCGATTTGCATCGCAAATCATCCTCTGGGATATTTAAAAAATACAATATATTAAAAAATATATTTTTGAACGGGACTGAGTTGAAAACTTCCCGCTGCACTTAGAGCTTACTATTATTTTTAAAATAATGCATCATAATGCTTTTTCAAATTATTTTCGATTTTTTATATGTTAGTTTAAAAAAAATGCAACAATGAAAATTAAATTATTTTTTTTTAAGTAGTTGTGCCATAAAAAATTTCTATTCAAAAAATACCAATTAAAGTTATAAAACTATTTAATAATATTTTAGTGTCTATTTTTATAAAAAGATTTAGACGATTGGCCTAAAAATTTGTGTGAAAAATACTCACTTTTAAACTTTTTAATAAAAATAGACGAATACTTCTGAAAATCTGCATAGAAACAAAATATCTAGATATAGAAATTTTTGGATTCCATATTTAATCAAAAAATCGATCTTAGTTCTGATTCTAAAGCTGGTCCGATACAAATTTGCACCCATTAACAATTTCATTATATCCTGAAAGAATTTATGATTCAATTTGTTTAACCGTTTAAACCGCGAATTAATATTTAATTAATGTATTTCTAAGAGTTATTTTAAAATTAAGACGGCCTTACATACAAATATATTACCTGCACATTAGTTCGCTATTTAAACTGTTAAACGAATTGATCTCGAAAAAAAGTAAGACATGGACATTTTATATTAAGCCCTTATTTCAGAATATATTAAGTAGATTTTCTCATGGCTGCAACCAAAAGATGAACTTTGTCGTAAGTTTTTTTTAATAGATATCGAGTTTTTCAAGTAAACATACGTCGGATATATTAATTTTCTAACGAGCGGGAATTCCCGGGATACCGTGAAATTTAGAAAAAAATCCCGCTGTCCCGGGAAATGAAAAAGTCCGAGAAAAGAAAAACCCTAATGATGGCACAAATGACAGACAACTTTCACTCATTTGTCCTATACTTTAAAATTGTAATATAATGTTACTTATATGTATAATATAAGATTTACTTTCATACATTTCTTTATGCAGAATGAGTATGAAAATGTTGTCAGTTGATATGTCCACAAGAAAAAATTCAAAGTGGAAAACTAGAAAATAATAATGAATCCAGAAAATATGCGACCTGGCCACACTCCTAAATAAATTACATGATTTATTTTCTACAATGAAAATAGTATTACAGTAATTGACTGTAGTTTATTTAAAAAGTTATCCGTACATTTATTTTTAAATGATTATTAAGTTAAAATACAAATAAATTTATTTTTTTAGCTGTTTTTGTCGTTTATTTAAAAAATAAATTACATATAAATACGGATTTTTTGTTACAGTTAATATTTTCATTTAAAATGTTTTGTTAAAAAAAGAATTCATTTTCGATTTCTAGGTCAGTTAAAAAAATTAAATAAACTAAATATCATGTATTCTTACGGATTTTGTAGTTAATTTTTTGAAATTTAAAAAAAAGAAATAAATGAAGAATTATTATTTTTTAAGGATTTTGTAGTTTATTTATTAACATTTAAAAATAAATGAAAAGTTCTTTTGATTTGAATGAAAAGTCAGTAGACCGGTTTTCAAGTAATTTTTCATTTATTTTAAATTACATTTTCAGTTAATTTAAACTACAAACTATTTTGAGTGTATAAATGCACAAATTTTGAAATTGATGTTTAAAACACTTTTAGCCAAGTTTATAAATGTTTTGTTGATTTTTATAACGGCCTTAAAATAAAACTTACATGTAAAACAAAAACAAATTTCATTTATTAGAGTTTTATAAAAAGCCAATAAAATGATTATGCCTTCGATCATTTACATATAACTTATCAAGTAGAAAAGTTTTGATATAAATATTCATAAATTATTAAATAAAATTTCGTATAGTTATATATTGGAAAATATATATCCACACCTAATTACATAATATTGTCTAAAATTATATTTTGAATATAAGTTGTATTATTTTATTTGAAGAAATTATATGTAAAGGGTTGTTCAACAGGGACGCTACAAAAGTAGAAAGACAGGGACAGCAAACGACGCCATATTTCTTGCCGCTCTTTTGACATTTCACTTCAGTAAGGTTTGCCATTTCATGATGGCAAGATATACGAGCCAACAACGAGTCGAAATTATTAAAATTTACTACCGAAATTCGGAGTCAGTGGCCACAACGTTAAGAGCGCTACGTCCAATTTATGGTCGTCATAATCGTCCTAGCAGATCAACAATTGATCGTGGGGCTACGCCAAATCTATGGTCTATGCCAACAAGCCAGCGACGATTGATGAACTTCGTACGAATATCGAACGTGAAATTGCAGCAGTATCGGCCGATTTATGCTTGAAAACCGTCGAAAATTGGGTTCAGCGGCTGGACTTCTGCAAGCGTGCCCGTGGTGGCCATGCAAAAGAGATCGATTTCCATTCATAATGGCATCGAACGTACTTTCACAGGAATAAAGAATTTCATTGATATCCAAAACCGTTTTTGTTTTATTTAAACTTTTTTTACTTTTGTAGCGCTCTTATTGAAAAACCCTTTATATGTAATATAATATACAATTTTATATGATGTCACATTAGGAGACACCTAATTAGATATGATTGCATAAAATTATTATACTACAATATTATTCTAAAAGCATTTTTAATTGGGAGGGTCGTATTTTTCCGTTTCCTATTATTTTTCAACCATCAATATTGTAACTTTTGACAATACGCATTGCAGTTGTATATACGCATATCCACTTCTGCATGTAATTGTGTGTGTGTGGTATTGATGATATTGATATTATTGTTATGATGATGATTGTCATCCTACATATACAAAGCCAGCCATACCATTCAATCATACTGCGGGATATGTGTAACCACACCAAGTGCGAGTGTTGTACTGGTTAACCTAAAGTAAGTGTGTAAGTATTTATGCGTGATTTGGGTTTATGTGTCACTGAACAGTGTATCCGTCATTCTTTTTATTGTTATTGTAAGTGACACGCCTTCCCATAACCACCTTCAGATATTAAAAGTCTTTTCTCATGTTTGCTGTTGTTGTAAGTAAAAGTTTACACATATTTTCTTTTTCACTCTCTTTTTCTGTTTGAAATCAAATACGTTTGGGTGGGGGGCAAACTTTTTATTGTGGTTGCTCCTTGAATATTAAATTTAAAGTTTTTTGTTATTATTATTGTCGTTAATTAATTAAAAGCATAAGCTACGTGATAATATGTCATTCTTATTGTTTCATTATGTTCGTTCTTAATGTTTTTTATTTTTTATGTAATGTGAATACCCGATCAAAAAAAAAATATTATATTTGTATTTGTAGTCATATCTCATTTGGTAAAGATCGACATTTAATCTTTAATCAACGGTCATCTGAAAGTTGAGGTATCCAGTAATATTCAATTAGATCCCTCAAATAAATTACAAGATTATATTAGATCAAAATTGATTTCAACATTGGGGGATCCAATAATGTCTAACTTGGATCCAATTCGATACAATAAAAAAAAACAAATACAATTTTGCCAGATCGAATTATTTATTTTGAGATAAAAATTTATACCATCCCTACGGGGAATAAGGGGTCAATTGCCCTGAAAGTACCTATCCTGTGAGTGGTTAAATCAAGACTTGTCACAGGATTGGTATAATTTACCATTGCTGTGGGTTAAGCAGTGACAATTATACTTAAAGGACTAGTCCCGTGACTGGTAAAACGGTGGCATACCACTTAATCGTCCTTAAAGTACCTATCCCGTGACTGGTAAAAAGAGGACATACCACTAAATTGCCCTCAATTTAGTGGTATGACTTGCAGCAGGACTGGTATAATTTATTATTGCTGTGGGTTAAGCAGTGTCAATTATACTTAAAGGACTGGTTTCGTGACTGGTGAAATGATGACATACCACTGAATTGTCCTCAAAGTACCTATCCCGTGAGTGGTTAAAGATGGTCTTGTCGCAGGACTGGTATAATTTCTTATTTCTATGAGTTAAGCTCTGTCAATTATACCTAAAGGACTGGCCCCAAGACTGGTGCAAAGAGGGCATATCACTTAACTGGATAAGTGTGTTATAAAAAAACTCACAAGACTTTATTTTTTTTTAAAGAGAAGCAACACTCAGGAAATTCTTCCTATTAATTTACGTGTTGCTTCCTTTGGAAAGGGGATAGAGAAGAAGTGAAAGATGGTGAAAGATGAATGGCTTCAAATATGGCAACACTGTATTTGCGCGAGATGTTGAATTTGAGAACAGTTGTTGCGCTCCATCTGATGGTGATTTGGCGAACTTTGTTGAAACTTTTTAGTTCATAGCCCTGTTATATTATTTTACTTTGGTGGGGTTAAGTGCTATGGGAACACCGAAGGAGGACGCTGCGATATGTATGAGGGATAGAAAAACGCATACATATTTATATTTTTCATAAATTGATGTTGCCTTGGTGGAGATCGGACCCGCAACCTCACGTGTAACAGTCCAACGCGCTAACCATTACACCACAGCGCCCATAATTGGTCGGTTTCCCAGTACACTGATAGAATTATCCGTCATGATGAACAATTTCATAGAATTTTTTTCGTAAGTTCAATGAAGAATTTCGTTAAATAAAATGATCAAAAAATCGTAATTTGTGAAAACTTACGATTTTTTTGATAATTTTAGTTCTAGTTCTAAGCACTTGGATTTTTCTTTAAATTTTAGCATCAAGAACCCTGAGCTTATTGCTAACAACTTCAGATCCAATCTTTTGGAGGATTTTACACGAATTTTAGAATCGGTAAAAGGTTCGACGCATATATATATCTTATATCTTAGAAGAATATCTTAAAAAAGGAATATGTATTTCATATTTTATTTCTGTGAAAAAACATACCAAAATTCTTCAAAAAAAAAACAAATTTTTATATTTTAATTTGTTGCCAAATGCATATATTTGTGGTTTTTATTACATAACAATTTTGTCAAGGTTTTGCTGTGACAATTTTACTTATAATACCAAAACCATAACAATTTCCATTCACCTCAGTTTTGTCACTTTTGTAATGGGACTGGTTCTGTATCAGTTCCTTTTAGGTTAGTTGGGTGACATGTCACAAAATATACAAAGTGTGACTCATTCTTTGACGGATCCTTTTGGGTTAGTTCGGTGACATGTCCCTTTAAGTCAGTTAGGCGAGATGTCCTTTGGGGCTAGACCTGCGACATGTCGAAAGACACCTTTCTGTGGCAATACGTCATTTCCAATGACAACGCCATGTTAAAGTGATATGTCTCTTTCACAGAAAAAGACCGATCAACGACCTGTCTCTACCCCCTTGGGACCTATCCTGCGTGTCATCTGGGACCGGTCCCTTTCCCCGTAGGGATGATATATACGGATTTATTAAATTTTTAATAAAAATAAAAAAATACAGTTTTCTCAAAAAATTCAAAAAAGTATAAATTTATTAAAAACGAGTAAAAAGGTTAAAGTCGGGCATGCCTTGTCTGGTTAAAAGCCAACTAATGTTTGGATCCGAAATTCGAATGGGTTAAAATGGGGCTTGTGTCAAAATTTTCTATAATGTGAGTCAGCGCACCAAATTTCATTAAAATATCTTAATATTTGCGATCTGCAGTTTGTAACCAAGCCAATTTTGGGGGGACCCTTATATGGGCACTAGGTCTAAACATGGACCGATGTTCACCAAAATCAATAGGCTGCGTTCTTGGGCCGACGTAAGTCGGTGTACCAAGTTTCATCAAAATACCTTAATATTTGCGACCTGTAGAGTGCGCACAAGAATGCATAGACAGACAGACAGACAGACGGACGGACAGACGGACATCGTTAAATCGAAATAAAAATGAACCGATCGGTATACTATAAGGTGGGTCTAGGACCAATATTTTTTAGTGTTACAAACATCAGCACAAACTTATAATACCCTGACCACATAGTGGTGGAGGGTATAAAAATAATTACAGTGAATATTCTATAAATGTGAGTTACAGGAATCAATTGTTTTCAAAAAGAAAGCACATATGTGACGCGCAAAATAGAAAGGGACCTAAGTTCCCCTTAGGTCCCTTTTTCAGGAGGGCTTGTGATCGGTCTCATTCGATGCTCAGATGTTGTCCACATCAAAAAAAAAATTGATTTTTTTACCCTTAGGTCCCTTTCTCTATGCGCTGTCACATATAAAATAAATGGGCACTTCTAAAATTATGGACTAGCAATATTTGAACTTAGGTTTTAGTAAGAATTAACAAAAAAATAATTGAAAGTTTGTATTTAATTTTCCGGCACTTTTGAAGGGTGAGACTTATAGAAATGTGACACTTTCATCATATGAGAATTATAGAACTTTTGGTATATTTATTAAAAAAATAAAAAAATAACTATCTTTCAGTTGGTTATAGAAAATAAATTTTTCAGCCAACCAGCGTTTTTTAACATAAAAAGTGGGTAATTTTGACACCATGCTCTCAAATAGGTTAATTCTAATTTTTTTCTTCTAGGAAATCCCTAATTAAAAGTTTTTATATCGATTTTCATGTCAAATGGCATTTTTTACATTTTAAAAATTTGGGCTCATTTCGACCCCATGTGCCTATAAGGGATATTTTTAAATTTTTTATTACTACCCAGTGTAGAAACGGTAATGACATATCATTAATTTTTGGACTACCACTAATGACACCCAATTACCTTCTGCATTATTTGAAAACATATAATAATGAGTTACTGATAATCACTTATTTTTATCATTATTTCAAACAGAAAATAATTTTCTAGATTTTTTTGAAAATTTTTTGAAATCTATTTTTAGACTCAATATTTTTTAAACACTGGTAAGGATATATGTAACCACATATTTTTTGATTTTTAGTATGTTGGCGAGTAAGCTTACTTGTGTGCAGCAGGTCAATTATGTTTTTATCTATTAAATATTACATGTCGATATAGCTCAGACGGTAGATCTATTGACTGGCAATCTATAGACCCAGGTTCGATTCCCGCACCAGCAAATTTTATTAAAAAAAAAGTACAATAAAAAATATTTTTTTTATATAATTTATTTTTATGAAAATCTATTTTTAGACTCATTATTTTTGTGAGTACTGGTAAGCATATAGGTAATGACATATTTTAAAATTTTTCGTATGCTGGTGTGTAAGCATAACTCATTATTTTTCGCGACATCGCCATATAAAGGTAATAAGAAATGTAATAACAAAAGTAACTAGTTACCATTACCAAGTATGTAGTTACATAACCACATATCTGGTAATGATTTTCTACACTGGGTATATACAAAATTTGGTGTTAACAGAATTATTTGGACAACTTTCACCATATTCCGCTAGAAACAACACTATGTTTTGATATGCTTTCAGGAAAAATCGAAAAATTTCAAAAAATTCTCCTTTGAGCTTGGTAAAGAAAGGCCCAGCAAAATCTTCTATTACCAGGTAAAGGGAAATGTAATAAGAAACTAAAAATTGTAACTACTTACACTTTGGTCGCATAACACATTATTTTAACATGGGGGTGTCATTGGGGGTAAATGGTTGCCTAAATCGTACCGGTATAGGCTAAAATAAGTGGTTGCGAAGGAAGTACTGAAATAAGTTGTTACTTGTAATATTAAATTCACTAGTTAGCTAAAATAAGTACATACTTTTATAGAGTGAAGTAAGTCATTACACATTAGTACATATTTCATTGGTTACATATAGGCAATACAATAAGACCCGAGCAATGTAATTAGATTCTAAATTTTTATTATATCGTACTTTCGCATAATGAGCAATTCCATATGAAAACGATCAAAATTGGCAAATTTTTGGACGACCCCTCTCCGATTTTAAAATAAATAGTCTCAATCGATTGCCCAGCAAAAAATAATGTACCTACATATTTTTTTTTTTTTATAGTGACTGGTTTAGTGGTGGTGTGCACCACTGTCATGTGACAAAATTGAAGAATTCTTCATAAGGGACCTCATTGAAAGTTGTTTTAAAAAAAAACTACTAAAGCGATCGCAACGAGTGATTGATCAGGCTTTAAGTGAAAAATAAAATTTTCCTAATTTTTCTCAGAAATTTACCTTTTTTCCCATGAAAATTAAATTTTCCCATGAAAATTAAATTTTCCGATTTTCCACAGAAGCTCCTAAATTTTCCGGCTAATTTTTTTTTTTTTGGATTCCTCATAATTTTTGCTTTAAGAATCAGCAATAAAAAAATGGGCCCCGACTCCTTGTTTGGACAGGAGAGGAGCATTTAAGAGACCACCTTGTTCTCATTGTTTTTATATTTTTTATAATTGAATTATTTGTAATTATTTAACATTATTTTATTTTATTATTAAAAATACATTTTAAAAATTATTTTACAGTTAAAAATACATTTATGAAGAAAAAATCAATTTTTTTTAAGAGCCCCAAGTTGAGTGTGTAGTGAATATGGTCTGCCTGCCTTCACAAGATCGGCCATAAATCCATGGATAATAGCAGCAGTGGCATGTAATGGCACACCAAACCCGACTGAGGCTACAGGTCATAAAATGTTTTGTAAATTTTTTAAATTACCAGGTAATAAATATTTCGCCTAAAATGACACGTGCAGAAACAAGTCATAAAACACGGATTTTCCATAAATATGGCGAAATATTTATTACCTGGTAATTTAAAAAATTTACAAAACATTTTATGACCTGTGGTCGGCTTATTGGCAGTAACTAATTAAGTCCCTCTTTAAAAAACATTTTATGACCAGTAGTTCACGCAAATTTTCCTATTAAAGAAAAGCAAATATCGCTTATTTTTTTTTTACCTATTTTTTACCAAAAAATAAATATAAATACTTTACACACTCTGAGTCAAATTTTAGTTGAATACTAAACGTGAAAGTGTTAAAGTGTTTTTTTTGTAAAGTAAAGAGTGAAGCTGTAAAGACAATTTAAAGTAAAATGAATAAATTTTGCTGCAATCCGTTTAACAAGAGTGGACATCGTTCGAAAAAGATAAAAGTATTAAAATTAACTGGTGTTTCGAAGCGATACATGAATGAATTAAATATACAATACGGTGAAGAAGCAGAATTCATTTGCCCCAAGTGTAAAATCGATTTGTCTCAACAAGCAAATGCATTGAAACAAATGCAACCACAATCCGAGAGTGAAATGACAATTGAACAAAATGTTTCATCTGCTAGTGAGGCAGACATTCCGATGGTCAATATGTCTTTGAGTCCTTTGAATGAGGCTATTACCACTTTAGGTGAATCGCCTATTACAAAAAGAAAGTTGCGAAGTGAAAAATACAGGAAAGAGAAAAAAGGCAAGGTTATGAGTGCAATCGCGACAATATTTGATGAAGGCTCTGATAACGAATGCAGTCAAGCAGATGACGTTGATGACGGCAAACAAATGATTGAGCAGTTGAAAAGAAAATTCAATTTAGCGACCACTTTTCCGGAGAAATATCTCATTTTATCTGTGCTGCCTCAATCATGGTCTATACGCAAGATTTCTGAACAGTTTCAAACATCTTTTTACATCGCGAGAAGAAGCAAAGAATTAGTTCGACAGAAGGGCATATTGGCGACTCCCACCAAGAAATTTGGCTCAAGGACCCTCAGCGAAGCAACGGTGAAATTGATTCAAGATTTTTACTGCAATGATGACAACAGCCGCGCCTGCCCAGGTACACGTGACTATGTTATCACACGTGAAGATGGAGAAAAAGTACACAAGCAGCGCAGATTATTATTATGTAATCTATCCGAAGCATACCATCAGTTCAAAGAGAAACACCCAGCAGAAAAAGTGGGATTTTCTAAGTTTGCCATCCTACGACCAAAAGAATGCGTGCTGGCATTAGACAGGCACGGAACGCATTCACTCTGCGTTTGCATGTTTCATCAAAACATCAAATTAATGTTCTTTCCATGCAAGAAATTGAAAGTATTTCACGGTGAAATTGAAACATATAGGGACCTCCTGTCGAAGTCGTTGTGCGCATACCCCACGGAAAATTGTCATCTGTCCAAATGCGACAATTTACCGAAGATTGACGAGCTAGAGCAATATTTGGCGGAAAAGTTTGAACAGCTGTTAATTCAGGAGGTGCATTTCAAACAGTGGATAATTAGCAGCGGCATATGTTCCCTTGAGACCGTGGTAAAGCAGATTCCGGAATTCATCGAGGAATTCGGATTCAAGTTGAATGAACTGAAGGCGCACCATTTCATATCCGAGATGCAATCGAAATTTCTAAAGGAAAGTAAGGAGAAATTAGCCCAAAATGAATTCATTGTGATAAGCGACTTTGCCGAGAATTACACTTTTCTCGTTCAGGATGAAATTCAGGCTTATCACTGGGCAAACGACCAGTGCACGGTGCATCCTTTTTGCATTTATTTCAAAAACGAAGATAACGAACTACAGACCGTAAGCCTTGTTGTTGTCGCGGAGAGTTTAGCTCATAATTATGTGTCCGTTTATTTATTTCAAATGAAACTGTTTGAATTCTTAAGATCAAAATTCGATGCAATCGACAAAGTAATGTTTTTCTCAGACGGCGCGGCTTCTCAGTACAAGAATAAAAAAAATTTTTACAATCTTTGCATAATTGAAGAAGAACAAAACTGCAAGGTCGAGTGGCACTTTTTTGCGACGTCCCACGGTAAGGGCCCATGCGATGCGTTAGGGGGAACCCTAAAACGCATGGCGACTAAGGCAAGTTTGCAAAGGCCATATACTGACCAGATCTTAAATGTACAACATTTGTTTTCGTGGATTCAAAGCAAGGAAATTGCCATTAACACAGTTTTATGCACTCAAAAAGAACACGATGCCATGGAGCGACGAATTCAAAACAGATATAATAATGTCAAAACTATAACTGGAACGCAAAAGTTTCATTGCTTCATACCAAATATTTCTGATATGTCAATTAATGTAAAGCGGTACTCTTCGTCTGCCGACGTGCTAAATTTAAAGTTACTTTAATTTTATAATGATGCCAAGACAATTGAAATTTTTAATAAATATTGTAATTAAGTATAAGCAGCAAAATAAGAAAGATTTTTTCTTCATAAATGTATTTTTAACTGTAAAATAATTTTTAAAATGTATTTTTAATAATAAAATAAAACAATGTTAAATAATTACAAATAATTCAATTATAAAAAATATAAAAAAAAATTAGAACAAGGTGGTCTCTTAAATGCTCCTCTCCTGTCCAAACAAGGAGTCGGGGCCCATTTTTTTATTGCTGATTCTTAAAGCAAAAATTATGAGGAATCCAAAAAAAAAAAAAAATTAGCCGGAAAATTTAAGAGCTTCTGTGGAAAATCGGAAAATTTAATTTTCATGGGAAAATTTAATTTTCATGGGAAAAAAGGTAAATTTCTGAGAAAAATTAGGAAAATTTTATTTTTCAATTAAAGCCTGATTCAATACCTTTCCAACGAGCTATCACTCGTTGCGATCGCTTTAGTAGTTTTTTTTTAAAACAACTTTCAATGAGGTCCCTTATGAAGAATTCTTCAATTTTGTCACATGACAGTGGTGTACACCACCACTAAACCAGTCACTATAAAAAAAAAAAATATGTAGGTACATTATTTTTTGCTGGGCAATCGATTGAGACTATTTATTTTAGAATCGGAGAGGGGTCGTCCAAAAGGTGATCGCTTTCATATGGAATTGCTCTAATCAGTAGTTATATGTATTATGCAACACCAATAACTTATTATTTTTACCCTTATTAATAAGTTATTATAAAACAAAATATCGGTAATATATTATTTTAAAGGCTCCAAGTAAGTAGTGATATATCTCCATATCGGTAACTCATTACTTCATACCTCCCACATAAGTATTGATGTATCACAATATTAGTAACGTATTACTTTACGTTTCTAAGTAAAACTAAGGGTAAAGGGGTACCCATTGCCAGGCAATGCGTGAAAAAGGTCAAACCCATTACAAAGGTTTTGCTGGGGGGCTAACTTTGTCCGAGTTTAACAAAATTTTCGGAAAGCAATGTCTTGTATCAGAGTTAAAAAATAAATCGCAAGTGATTTTGTTACAGCTAGCTAGAAACACAAAAATTAAAATCTAAATTACACTGTGAGACAAATGGTAGGGGTCAGTGATCGGGAAGGGTTCAAACTATCGGGGAAAGTTATAAATGTATGAAGAAAAAAATATTTTTTGCCTAAAATATTAAAAAAAAGTAATAAACAAAAGGTTATTGATTTTTATGGTAGCGGTAACAAACATTTATTTATACCGGCAAAACTGTTGAGTATATAGAAAAACATTATATGAACAGATTAAAGGAATTGTAATTTTTAATTTTTTTAAAATTGTTTGAGCAAAATCGGACTAGTGGTTCTCGAGTTATGTCAAAAAAAAGATATATCTCGATTCCTAGGGGTGACCCAGCGAAACGCCGGGACACGTATAACTTGTTTTTGACCGATATAACATTTCCCGTTGGTTTCATCCCATCCCGATTTTGACTGTCGCATAGTGTTATTAGCCAAAATCACACTTTTCTCTAAAATTTTCAAATATAAAACGCCGCACTCTTTAGTTAAAAAAAGGGATATGTGTAATTTTCAGTAGAATTATTCTCTAAGGTGGGTTTAACAAATCTCTATGTATTGACCACTTTTTTTATATTTTGTTGAACAAAATTTAAAAAAAGTCAAAACTGGAGTTTTGAAAATTTATAAAAAAAACGAGTAAAAAAGTTAAAGTCGGACATGCCGGCTATATAATACCCTACACCAGTCTGATTAAGAGCCAACTAATGTTTGGATCCGAAATTCGAATGGGCTAAAACGGACTTGTGTCAAGATTTTCTATAAAATGATAAAAGATGAAAAAATCAAAATATAGCCCATATGGGTAATAGGTCCAAATATGGACCAATCCTATCTACAATCAATAGGCTTTGTCCTTGGGACCATGTGAGTAAGCGAAGCAAATTTCATTGAAATATTTGCGACCTGCAGCGTGTAACCAAGGCAATTTTGGGGGACCTTTATATGGGCACTAGGTCTAAACATGTCCGATTTTAACCAAAATCAATAGGCTTCTTCCTTGGGCCGACATAGGTCTGTTTACCAAATTTCATTGAAATAGCTTCGTATTTGCGACCTGCAGCGTGTAAACAAGGCAATTTTGGGGGACCCTTATATGGGCACTAGGTCTAATTATGGACCGATTTTAATTTGCGACCTGTAGAGTGCGCACAAGAATGCATGGACACACAGACAGGCGGAAATCGTTAAATCGAAATAAAAAGTGATTCTGAGCCGATCGGTATACAATAAGGTTTAGGGATACCGATCCCTTTAAACCCACATGTTTTTATTTATTTTATTGATGATTTGCTGAAATGATGATTTCATGCAGAATAATTTTGCCGAATATTACTATACTAAAAACGGAAAATTTTTCTTCAAATATTTAGTAAAATCTAACAATCTACC
The DNA here is from genome assembly GCA_949987735.1 of Leucophora obtusa. Classification (NCBI taxonomy): domain Eukaryota; kingdom Metazoa; phylum Arthropoda; class Insecta; order Diptera; family Anthomyiidae; genus Leucophora; species Leucophora obtusa. Next base: position 80,281,049 of record OX465295.1, read on the forward strand.
TTTCTGAAATCAGCAGAGGTATATGCTTAATATTTTATATTGGTAGACCTAAAACAAAATAATATAATCACTAAATATTTCTGATGATTTCAGCTGAGTAGTTTGTATTTGCAATCAATTAATTTAAGCCAAATATAACTAAAAACTTGTACATATAGCAGTGTTTTTTTGCTACTACTAAAAACTTTTTTCAGAGGTTTCGGAAATTTAAAAATTATTTAGCAAACAAATTCTGCTGATTTCAGTTATCGGGGAACTTTGTTTTGATAATTTTGTGTAGCTTTTTCTGCTATTTTAACATAGTTATTTCTATCAGTGCAGTTTTAGTTTAAAGCCAATGCTGTGGTACTCCACTTTGAGTGGATTTTTTTCCTTTCTTTTTCGCACTTACATATTTTTCGTATCATGCCATCTCTATTTTAGTCCACTCCACTCTGCAGCGTTGAGGAGCACTCCAGCATTATGAATCCGGTTAATTTGTTTATTTTTTCAATACTACAAGAAATAAATAAGTAGATTTATAATGAATTATTATAATAATAATTATTATAATTATAATAAAAAATAATTTTTATTTTTAAATAAAAAACCAACATGTTGACAGCACGGAGAAAAAATGTTTTGCCTCTTCTTGTATTAACAAAGAAGTAAGGTAAAAATCAAATTTGTATTTATTTATACCGATGGTATGAAATACAAAAACAAAAAACTTTTATAATATTTCTATTGTTGGTTATGCTTTGCAGAAGACTTCGAAAACATATTTTATTGGTTTAATATAAGATTTTGATGCTTCAATTTGCATTGCACTAACGCCACCACTTTCTAAAGGAAATTTATGAAGGGGACCTGGAAAATTCCCGAAACGCTCGTCCTTTCATTCCTGAAAGTGTATAGGTTTTTTGAAAGCAAAAACTCTGTGAAGTATTTGTCAGGAGAGTATCCTGAAGAAAAATAGCAGTTTTGGGAAAAAATCCTTATTATGTTAATTCACAATAAGGAAATTAGCCTCGAACTAAATTAATAAATTTCTATAATTAATGAGTTATTATAATTTGTAAAAATAAAAAAATCCCGAAGCCCCAAAAAATCCCGGGATCCTGATAAATCTCGGGATCCCGAAAAATCCCGGTATTCCGGGATTTAAAGTGATTTTTTCGCCTTTTAAATCGTATTTCAACGGGAATACGTGCTGCATCGGCGATACGATCACCTTGATTTTTTGTATGGTGTATTTTTTTACCCAAAGACTCATTCCTAGGGGGGGGGGGGGGGCGGCCACAGGTCACCATTTTTTTCGTCCATATAATGAAGGTCGACCCTAGTGACTATATATAAACTTTTACACGGGTACTGTTATAATATTTTGTTCTTATTTATAACTAGAGGTTATATTAAATAACAGGAAATGTCCTTTAAAATTATGTTGGGATATTGGTAGAGATGCTGGTTGTTATTTTCATTGAAGTTTACATGTTTTGCTTGTAGTGTTACGTGTCGGATATTGTGAACAATTTGTGATATTTAAAATTGGAATGAACTTTCAGAATTTCGTCATTTGCCCTTTTGAGTCTAGAAGAGATTTTTGGAATGTGTTTCTTTTTTTATCCAGGAAACGCGCCGTTCGCAGGTAACTGCCTGAAATATGCTTTGTTTATCCTGTCATATCCTGCGATCGTCCTTCAACATAATTATCATCCATGAAGTGTGTCGTTCGTAGATCACTTCCGAGTGCCCTACAAATGTCTTGGCATCCCCATACATCCGTCAATACCTTAACCAAAGGCGAAACACTCCTCTCAAATTTTCTTTCATAAACCTCAGACTAACGTGCCTATTCCTATGAAAAGTCTGTAACTCTTAGTTACGACTGTATTCCCCAAGCATTTGTTGTTGCAAAGTCATAATAAATTATATTTATTAACCCCTAAATTAATAAACGCTTTGTAAAATTATAGGAGGGTTATTGAACAAATTTTGTATGAAAATGACGTTTTGTAAACCTGCTATAACTTCACAAAGCATTTATGAATTGAGGGGTAAAATTTTTGTTTGAAAAGTTCAAAAAGATTAAGACCTGGTATCGACACAATCATAACATTGACAAATAAAGTTTGAATTTTTCGTATGTGTTCTTATAATTAGATATAAGTGAATGAATAAATAAATTTTATACCGTTTTAAACTACGCCTTTACCCTCAGTCACTGACTGAAACGTATTTCTGTGACGATCCCTACCCCCTCATGCTTACCCCAGCTAACGGAGGAAAACTCTTCGTTACAACATTAAAAGCTAATTTTATAAAATTACAGATGCATTATTTTGAGCGTATGATAAACTTTGTAAACAACATTAAGCAAAAATATATTTTGTTTACCATTATAGCATTTATTTACAACATTAACTTTATTCGTATCCTTTGGTTTGCCTAACAGACACATACAGATTTAATTTTTTTTTCACCAAATGTGTAAATGTCCATAAGCCAGCAAACATGCAAATCTCAGAAAAAAATGAAATAAAAATAAATGGCTTTTAAGTTGATAAAAATCAAATTTTTTAACTTGACACATCAACACTTGAAATAAATTATCAACACAAAAACCTACACAGACGCAAATCAAGCAACCTGGACTAACTTATGCACTCACATTAACGCGTTTACACACAAACACATTAATTTCCTTGCAATAGGGAATGAGAATTATTGTTACCCTTTATGTTTAACCAGTGTTGCCATAACGGCGATTTTCTCGTCAGATCTAGCGATTTTATTTCGGCCCTAGCGGTAAAAATTGTCCTGTAGCTATTAGCCTAAAATCTAGCGATTTTTTCATCAGCCGTAATATAATTTATAAAAATCAGTTTTATGTTGAAAAATGTTGTAAAATTCGCATATTGATATTCTTTTGTTATACAAAAACAACTTCTTAAACGATTTTAGTAAAAAAAACTTTCTAAAAAATACACATTTCGATAAAATATGGGTATGTAGTTTTTCACCGTAGAATGCACCCTTTTGAATATTTTCAATACTAATATAATTCAATGAAAATCGGGATTCATTGTTTCCAGCTTAATCGTAAATTTTTTTTTATTATTTACAAGTTTATAACACTTCTTATAAACATATTAAAGAAATTTTTGAGTAAAAAACTCCTTTAAGTACCATTTTTCGACAATCTAGTGATTTTCTAACGATTTTTGTGTCTGATCTAGCCATTTATTTTGAAATTTTGTTGGCAACACTGTGTTTAACTATGTTTACCAGTATATGGTGTCCACACGTACACATATGTGTTCCTTACACCTTTCGTACACTCATCTACAGACTTGCTAAAATATTTGATGTACAACTAAAAGGTACTTTGGTCAAATGGGCAGTCAACCAACGAAACATTTTTCTGTTGTTTTTGCTGACTTTGTCGTTGTTTTAGGAGTGTGGTGAACACATGTGTGTATGTCTCACTATGCGAGAGCGTGTGTGAGAATTTATGTAAAATAACTAAAATAAATACTGCGTATACTTTGCTCAATAAATAGTTAACGTTTTTAAATTAAATACAATATAAAATATTTAGGGATTTTCATATAAACTCGTATACTACTTGTAAACGGGTTAACCCGGTATATTTATGAGTTTAATGTAAAACTGCATACATAAAAAATATGGTTTGTATTTATACAAGGTTTACAAGGAATTTACGAGTTTATATGAAAACCCCTATTAATATGTTTTTAATGTATTCCATGCTAAATACTCCAATTTTGTATAAAACTTGGATATATCAATGGCCTTGCAACTCTATCAATATTTTTTATTTGGAAAAATATTATGCGGCTTCGAACAGGAACGAACTCCGACTGGTTAATCAGGGATGAAAAAGGCTCACTCAATCGGGCTCTTATACTAAAAAATGTTAGATCGCTCTTATATGGGTGAAATCAAAAAATGTGATAAATTTTTGGGCCAAATTTGTGAGAAGCAAAAAGTGTTAATATTTCGGTTTTTTCTTAATGGAATCAGTAAGTTTAGTCATTATAAACCTAATTGCAAAAAATCTCTTCTACAAGTTGTCGCAATAACTTTTTTTGCACAATTTTAATTTTTGTTGTTGTAACGGATTTTACATTTCTGCAAGCAAAAGATATAACAAAAAAAATTGCGTAGGAATTTTCTTCAATTTATTAGTTTTTCGTATTTGGGTTTTCAACTTGCTTTCCAATGATATATAATTTGTGTTGATCAAATTGGCGGTTTCGCGAATAAAAATACAATTCATTCCGCGAAAAAAATTTTTATTTTTTTTAATTTTGTATTTTTGGTCCTTTTAAATGCTTTTCAAAAATATAAAATTTTTTAAAATCCAAACATCGGTTGCGCAATTACAAAATAATAAATTAAAACCATAACATTTCGCTATCAAAAAATTCTTAAATTGTGTGAAACAAATTTAATTTGTCAAACTAATGTCAGTAATGACTCGAAATATCGATTCAAAACCAATGAAATGCAAAATCAATCGTTTTTCGCTCCAGCAGCTTAGGGTAAAAAACTGATAACTTTTTTTGATTTGACGCAAAATTATTAGTTGAATCGTCTTTTGATGCATAAATATTAGTTGAATCACCTCTGTTTATGGTTATTTTAAAATATTTTAAACATTAATCTACATTTATTTGAATGAAACCTGATGCAAACAATTGTGGTTACGGAGTTTACAGTTACGGAGTTTACATTTGGTTACTTTTTTCGTTTTCTTTCAGAAACGCTTTGTCAGAATTTTTTTTCCGAAACAAAATCGCATGATGCCTACAAGGTGAATCCAAACATGACATTGTTTTTCTTACTCGTTAAATAGTTTGGTGTAAAAATTAGGAACGGAGTTTACAACATTTTTTCAAATCTTATTAAAGACATCCTTTTTCATCTCGAGAATGTTACATGCTGCAGAAAAGCTTCAAGTCTGTTATACTGGATGATTACTTACAGTCCAACGATCATTTGAGTATAAATAACATTATACTTTTCGGAATATAAATAATAGATAACTCCAAAATTCTGGTATATGCATTTCTATCAAAAATTGTGACGAAAAATCGTTACAGAGTTGAAGTCGTGATAGCTAAGATATACGAAAAAGTTTGTAAAATGTATTAATTTTTATTAAAAACGGCACTTTTCCTCTTCATAAAAATTCTTACAGTTAGTATTTAGCTTTATTGGTTATTAAAATATAAGCTATTAAAATTAAAAAAGAGTTACTTGTTACGGAGTTTACATTTGGCCTATAAAATTGGTCACAAATTTTATGTATTAACCAAAAATTGGTTAGATTGTTATAAATTTTGTAAAACAGGTGACAATGCGCTGATATATATCGAAATATGTAACTCAAATGTAATCCATGCATTAGAAATTAGGTGGTTACGCGGTTTTTATCACATTTTTTGATATCACCCATATATGTAAAAATGTAAGTAACTAAAAAATAACTTCCTCTTTGGCTCGTTAAAAAAAATTAAAATTAAATATTTAGATATTAGGAAATATTAGCAAAAATTGCGAAAAAAAACATTGGCAAAAAGGGAAAGTTTTGCAACAATATATTCGTTTGCAGAATGTCGATCGCTGATTACCTCTTTTGATTAATTTTCTATACCATAAAGCCTTTGCCGAACTCCGCCAATATTTTGCAACTTTTTAAGTGCGGTTTTTTTTAATTTATAACCTAGGCACTATAATACCGATTTATACAATAAAGTTTGTTGGTTGATTTAAAAAAAAAATACGCGAAAAAAAATTCCAAAAAGGAAATATTTAGCATCAATGCACTTATTTACCGAATGTAAATCGCTGATTAAGTTTTTTAATTAAATTTTTGTACCATAAACTCTTTTTTTAAACTCCGCTATTATTTTGCAATTCTTTATGTGTGTTTTTTTTTTTAATTTATAATCTAGGGACTATAACACACATTTCATACAACAAAGTTTGGTGACTAGTTGCAAAAAAAATCGCGAAAAATAAAATTTGCAAAAAGGAAAATTTTTTAATCAATATATTTGTTTGCATAATCTAAATCGCTGATTACGTTTCCTAATTAATTTTTTGTACCACAAACTTTTTTTTCGCGTTCCGCTTTTATTTTGCAATTGTTTAAGTACGTTTCTTTTTAATTTATAATCTAGGGACTATAATACACATTTCATGCAACAAAGTTTGGTGGCTAGTTGCAAAAAAAAAAAAATTGCGAAAAATAAAATTTGCAAAAAGGAAAAATTTTTTCATCAATATATTTGTCTGCAGAATGTAAATCGCTGATTAAGTTTTTTAATTAATTTTTTGTACCATAAAGCCTTTTTTGCTTTCCGCGATTATTTTGCAATTTTTTTAGTGTTGGCTTTTAAAAATTTATAATGTAGGGACTATAGTTAGGGTGACCATTTTTTTCTGACTTCAAATCAGTACAAATTTAAAAAAATATTATCATCTAAAAAAAATGATTATGCAGCCAACCTAATTTGTTGTCAACCGAACGGTTTAGTTGAGGCAAAAAAATTTTTCCGTTAACTATCATACCATCCTAAAAACCCTTACACATTTCTCCCTATACAGACCCCAAGACAAAAAATTTTTCCCATGAAAAAATCCAGTTTTCTAAGTACAGGAAACGGATCTATTATTTAGAAATTTCAATGATATGTTTCCCATTCCTTTTCTAATTTCTAATGCTACGAGTGGAAATTTTTATTTAGGCCAACAAATTTCTGTTGTCTCGAGCAAATTGCATTGTCTAAACTAATTTTCTGTAGATATAAACTAACCAACCTACAAATTTATCTGTCAAAACAAATCTTTTTTCTCTTTGCTAATTTCTGTATGATTTCTGAAATAGAAAAACTTCACGTTTTGGCTACGTTTTTCTACAAAAACACATAACATTTTTGAAAATGAAAATCTTAAGGTTTTGTGAACTTTTTTTTATTGAAAATCCCACAGATTCGAAAATTTTTCCCATATATTTCTTCAGATTTTAAGGATTTTTGTACGGAAAAATCTTCAACTTTTGATGGCGTTTCCACACTCAGAAAACAGAATCATTATAATAACCGCTCTGACAACCGGATAATTAAAATATTTTTATCACAGTCAAATAATATCAACTGATTTTCTATTATCGCAATGGAACCATTTGCTAAATTCGGTTGTCACCACGAATCTTCTCTGTGTATGAAACTACATATTAGATCAATAAATTTACATAGAAAAATCATTTTGAATGCTTTCTGGTAGAGAAAACCTCCCACACTCACAAAAATTTATTCTATAAAAAAACTATTGTAAATTGCACTTGCATTTCGGCTTTTTTTTTCTAAAAAAAATTTAATATTTTTTTAATGCCAAAAATCAGTACAATCAGTACAAATTTTAAAAAATCAGTACAAATCAGAACACGACTTTTTCGTCAGTACACATGACCAAAAATCAGTACATGTACTGATCAAATCAGTACGAATGGTCACCCTAATAATAGTACCAATTTTATATACAAAAGTTCGGTGCATAGTTTGCAAATAAAAAAAAATCGCGAAAAAGATATTTGCAAATATGAAAATTTTTGCGTCATTGTATTCATTTGCAGATTGTTAATCGCTGATTGAGTTTTTAATTATTTTTTTCTACCACAAAGTCTTTTTTCGCGTTTTGCAATTTTTTAAGTGCGGTTTTTTAAATTTATAATCTACGGAGTATAATTCCCATTTCATGAAACAAAGTTTGGTAGTTAGTTGCAAAAAAAGAAAATTTTGGCATCGTTTGCAGAATGTAAATTGCTTATTAAGTCTTTTAACCCTTTGAGGACCATACATTTTCCGCGGAAGCGATTTTGAAGTTTTAACAATTTTTATGATCTCTGACCTAATAATAGGTATGCCTAGAAAAATTGGCTCCGTTGAACCCCTCCTTACCCCTCATTTCGCTTGTTAAAAATATTTGCCATTTGAGGACGCCGCAGTTCCGGACGAACCGATTTTTATTGTGATTTTATTTTCTTAATCTGCAACTTAATTATAGATATTTAACAAAAAATTGGCCCCATAGACCCCTTGATTGCCCTTCATTTTGCTTGTCAAAATTTTTGCTTTTTACCCCCCAAATGATGAATTCTAGTTAACCAACTTCGAGGGCTCGCAAGGGGAAAGCGGAACCAGGTAGGGATTTACCGCCTACTACACTTTTTTTGCCTCAACCCTCCTTTACAAATCACCTTTGGACATATTTACTCTATCTTTTGTCTGGGCAATTATAAGTGCGAAAAGCCCTTTGGCAAGCATACTTGCCTATGGTCGTCAAAGGGTTAAGCCTTTTTTCGCATTCCGACATTATTTAGCAATTTTTTTCGTGTGGTTTTTTAAAATTCATAATGTAGGGCTATAATACTGTTGGAGTAGAATAATTAAGGTTCCATTCTTGACTTTTATAATAACAAAATTATTATTTTCCATCCCTGGTAACAATCGATGTTTGGAGTCATACAAAGAGCGCATATAATGACCCTGCAACATTTGAAAGATATCTTCCAAGAAGATATTAAAGCGATATCTTCTATTTGTCATTTGAATGAAAATAATCAAGTAGTATTTACTTTGAAATTGTTTTCTTATATCATTTGGAAGATAATTCGGCGATATTTGTAAAAAAAATAATTCAAAAATTTTATCTTTTATAATAACTTTTTATGACAATATTGTGGCAATATCACCTTTGTACCATTTGGAAGATAAAGCAAATTTGTTTGAAATCTTTTGTCAATTTGGAAAAAATAAAAACTAAATTTGTACAAAAACAATCAAAAGATTTATAGGAAATAAACTCGTGGAAAGTCAAGATTAATGCGCGGGAAAAATCGGCTAAGAAATCAAGATAAATTATAGGTCGGTCAGTGGATTATTTATGCAGATATTGTTTTTCAGGCTTAAATTTAATAATGAAAAAAGTAAATTGTTTTTTTTTTGTACCCGGTGGTTTATTTAGCAATATCACCCTTTTATCTTCCATATTAGTTATTGCTTTTGTATTGTCTGGAAGTATTGTTTTAGGGTAACAGTTGTTTCCGACGGAGGAAACTTCTGGAATACGTTGTTTTCTTCCAGGCGATATGATCGGAGAATTTTCTTCGTTTTGCCATGTTTGCTGGGTGATATTGGTTTGAGTATGTTCCTGTCCCAAGCCAAATAATAGAACAAATGCTTTCTCAGTGAAAGAGAGTCCCCAATCTCTTTATTATGTATACTCTTTGGATATATCGAAGAAAATATATTATAAAATGTGTTGGGGTATCTCAGAAGTTAACCTTATAAAAATTGGGAAAAATATACATCCTCTTCGATTTTTCACTTTTTATGGCATTTCATCTGAAAGAACCTTATGAAAATGTACTATCTTTGGAAAGTAATTTTTAAAGATTATTCTCTGGTAACATTTTATACTCAATGCCAATCTAGGCCGATGCTTATAGCTACCGAAAATTGTGGGTGTAGACCCGCCTAATTGTATACCGACCAACTCAGAATCACATTGTAAGCTATGTCCTTCCGTCCGCCTTTCATTTCAAATTGAAATCATATAATCAATTTAGGATTTTGAATTCAATAAAAAAATTAGCAATCATTAAGGCGAAATCATGTGATTGCAATTAAATCGATTGCAATCTTTTACAGCTCTGCTTTCTACCCACTATTTCACCTTATAAATCGTGGTGGTGGCTGAACAAATTACTGATTGTCACTGGTTTTTAGAGACAAGTCGGAGATTTAAGCATGGCAATAGGGATTAAGGAGTTTATGAATACACAATGTTTGGGTATGTCTTTTGAGCGCAATTTTCAGACACCATGATTCTTCTGGTTTGATAAAACTATTTATAAAAAGATCACGAAAAAGTTAATTTTTTTATAAATGTAGCATACTTTTTGAGAATTGTGTACAACATTTTAGTTACGGTCATCGTCTGTATGGAATTGCTACCATAATGTACAACCATAAGTTAAGCTTGAAAAACATAAACAAGCTAAATCAAGTCAAATGTGGCAATAAATCTTGTAACGCTTCATGCAAATCGGTAGAAATCTATGATAAAACTACATAGAACTCAAGAAGTGTTGGTTGAATGTGTGGCATACACAGAAAAAGAGAATCAATTTAAAATTTCGTATACTAACTAAATTGAATTTCGATATAATAAGGTAATTTTTAGTATTAATCAGAATAAATTATAAATATTTTGTTGATTATTTTTCAGATAATATTTTAACATATTTTTATTTAGTTAGAATATTCTTCCACCTCAAGTCCAAATTCTAATATGATATTGTCATACTAGATTTTTATTTGTTGTTTCAAAAAGAGTTGATCATTTTCATGATAGACAATACAATTGTTTCGTAGACATCACTCTACTCTTCAGTTGTCCGCAATTTAGAATATTAGAATTTGGACTTGAGGTGGAAGAATATTCTAACTAAATATATGAAAATATAGAAAGTCCGAAAAAACAATTTTTGTATTTTTTAATGCAAAAATTAAAATAATTGTTGTTAATATTTTAACCATATCAATTAAAAGTGTAATTGAAAATATTCTAAAATTTCAATTTAAATTATTATCACATCAATTAAAAATTTCATTGAAAGTGTTCACAAAAATTTAATTAAAGTTAAAAACAAACAAAAGTTGTAATACATATTGATAATGCCTCTTTAAGTCTTTCAAGAACCTGCTCTTTGTACTATAAATTAAATTTTTAATTGATACCAATAATAGTTTAATTATTTGTTAAAATTATCTACCCAAATTTGTTGAATTTATCCATTTTATTTCAAATAAATATTTAATTTAAAATATTTTAACGATAATTTTTTTACATGTAATTACCACGAGTGTGTGTAAGTGCAATATTGTCAACATTAATATGTTTGTACCATGTTATGAAAATGTTGGTAAGGGCTTGTTTAGATCATAAGAATTTTGAGATAGTTTTACATGAGATATGTCTAGGACAATTCGTAAAATCTTATCGAAAATCCTATAATGTAAACCATCCTTGTATTTACCTATATTTGTAGTTTTGTAGGTTTCTTTTATTCTGTTCCTGGGAGGACAGTTTATGAATATGTGATGTGAGTTTGAAAACTATGACTTCTGGTATTACAAGGACACGTCAATGGTAGGTACGTAGTGAATGTAGTTGACATATTATAGGTGTGTACCTTTATCATATTTTACATCTTTATTCGAAGTATATTTTGCTTATATTCCTTATTTTTTAGTAAATTAAGACCACGTTTAATGCAAGATATTAATATTGTTTATGCAGTATGGAAAATTGTTTGTGGCAAATTGATAACCAAATTAACTTTATCAAAGCGTTTTCAATTTTGTAAGATTTAATTATATTCCAAGTTGGAAATTTCATGAAGATGTCTTCATGACGGCTCACAACCATTGTCATTGTCACTGCTGACTTGCTGATCCACTCACATATAAAAAATCTACACTTAACCAAAAAAGTCTGTAATGGCGGATTCTCAACTCACACTCACCAAGATTCGAACCAGAAACCAATTTCTTAGAATTGATCGAATTTGATAAAAATCTGAAAATTAAACAAAAAATAAGAACTCACAGCAAATTAGAAACTACACAGCAAAATCTGTCATTTCCAAAAAAGTGGCTTCATAATGAAACCAATATTTTTTCCACTTATAATTTCGCATCCGTACTAGTTATTTTTGCTCGTTGTTTTTGTTTTATTTTTAATATTTTAAGTGCTTAATAACGCTCCTATACGAGAACAAGAAATTCTTATTAAGTTGGTAATTTAACTTAACAAATATTTCTAGAAATTCTAAAAATGACGATTTCCTTGTGCAAGAATGAAATCCGGATAGGGACATGCCTACAACAGATTATCTTTCACAATTCGTTAAATAGCACTATGCGACAGTCAAAATCGGGATGGGTTGAAACCAACGGGAAATGTTATATCGGTCAAAAACAAGTTATACGTGTCCCGGCGTTTCGCTGGGTCACCCCTAGGAATCGAGATATATCTTTTTTTTTGACATAACTCGAGAACCACTAGTCCGATTTTGCTCAAACAATTTAAAAAAAATTAAAAATTACAATTCCTTTAATCTGTTCATATAACGTTTTTCTATATACTCAACAGTTTTGCCGGTAAAAATAAATGTTTGTTACCGCTACCATAAAAATCAATAACCTTTTGTTTATTACTTTCTTTAATATTTTAGGCAAAAAATATTTTTTTCTTCATGGCTCCTTTATTAATGGCTCCAAAAAAATAATAAACAGCGTAGCGCCTTCAAACATATGTTTTATAAGGTTGCCACTTTTCACCAAAGTAATGCTCTTAAAACTACTACCGCCATTCTCGTCCTCGTAAATACTTATTTTTTATATTTTTATAATCTAGCGGGAAAGCAGATGTACAAATTTTGTGTGTTTTTTTTCGTGCAATATGGAAAACTTCTTACGAAAACGACCTTGATGAATTAAAATAATGAGTTTTGATACTGAATTAAATTCAGTATGTTCTCATTATACGCTTATTATTTAGATTCTAGTATTGAACACCCATTACTGAAACTTTGCGAGGAGGTTAATGAAAATTTTTAATATAAAATATTTTCCCGAGCAAAACAATAAGCAGCCATTACTAAGATTTTGCTGGGTATTCGATTAGTTAAAAAAAAATTTGCTAAATGAGAATTCAAAGCATATTGCTAATAATTATTAGCATTATAATTAAAAATAATTATTGCAACAAAATTATTGCAAACCAAATTAAATTAAGCGAAAAACTGTTTAACATCATAATTTTTTATATTTTTCCAAAGCTCTGATGTCATTTTTTATATTTGCAAAAAGATGCCCCCTATTACACATCTCAGATTGGGCGCCAAAAATTTGCTGTCTCTGCAAAATTACTAAATCTCTTTATAATTTCACAGTATTGGTTAGAAGACCTTCCTTGTTAAGTTAAAAATTTAAATTAAAACTACAAAAAATAAACCAAAATTCTGCAAATTCAAAAAATTTAGATTTATAAGGGGTTTCTTCACGGGCTATTTTAATAATTTTTAAAAATCAATTTTTTCATATTTTTGCTCAACGTTTCGTTTGCTTTATTCAAACTTCTTCAGGAGCGTACATTTTTTTTTAAAATCAGGCGACAAATACAAATTAAATTTATTTATAATTTTCCGTCAAATTTACCATTGCTGTTCTTATTTTACTAGAATTTAGCGAAAATATTTTGCTAATTTCAGCAGTTTCACTAATTTTTAATATCATTTTATACTAATTTTATATAAGTGTTTTGTCGTCTTGAAATCATTAAACTTTTCTTCGTAAAAAGTATGTTTTTGTCATAATGTCTGACTTTTATATCACAAAAAAAAAAAAAAAAATTAAAAATACTTTAGTAAGACTACCAAGAATTCAAACTTCATACGTGAACTTTAATTTGTTAGTAGAAATAAAGAAAAATGGAAAAAAAAAACTACACATATCGTAACTTTTCTTAGCGCGCGACACATATTAAAAGAAAATTAATTAAAACTTTTGCGAAAGCGAATGAATGAAAAGAAAATATTTATAAACGAGTAAAAAGGTTAAAGTCGGGCATGCCGACTATACAATACCCTACACCAGTCTGGTGTATTGTTTGGATCCGAAATTCGAATGGGTTAAAATGGGGCTTGTGTCAAAACTTTCTATAATGTGAATCAGCGCACCAAATTTCATTAAAATATCTTAATATTTGCGACCTGCAGTTTGTAACCAAGCCAATTTTGGGGGGACCCTTATATGGGCACTAGGTCTAAACATGGACCGATGGTCACCAAAATCAATAGGCTTCGTCCTTGGGCCAACATAGGTCTATGTACCAAATTTCATCAAAATATCTTAATATTTGCGACCTGCAGCGTATAAACAATATAATTTTGGTGGGACCCTTATATGGGCACTAGGTCTAAACATGGAGCGATGTTCACCAAAATCAATAGGCTGCGTTATTGGGCCAACATAGGTCTGTGTACCAAATTTCATCAAAATATCTTAATATTTGCGACCTGCAGCGTATAAAAAGTATAATTTTGGTAGGACCCTTATATGGGCACTAGGTCTAAACATGGACCGATGTTCACCAAAATCAATAGGCTGCGTTATTGGGCCAATATAGGTCTGTGTACCAAATTTCATCAAAATATCTTAATATTTACGACCTGCAGCGTATAAAGAGTATAATTTTGGTAGGACCCTTATACGGGCACTAGGTCTAAACATGGACCGATATTCACCAAAATCAATAGGCTACGTTATTGGGCTAACATAGGTCTGTGTACCAAATTTCGTCAAAATATCTTAATATTTACGACCTGCAGCGTATAAACAGTATAATTTTGGTAGGACCCTTATATGGGCACTAGGTCTAAACATGGACCGATGTTCACCAAAATCAAACTTGTTCGTCCCTGGGCCAACATAGGTCTGCGTACCAAATTTCATCAAAATATCTTAATATTTGCGACCTGTAGAGTGCGCACAAGATTGCATGGACAGACAGACAGACGGACGGACAGACGGTCATCGTTAAATCGAAATAAAAAAAAATTCTAAACCGATCGGTATACTAAAAGGTGGGTCTACGACCAACATTTTTTGGTGTTACAAACATCAGCACAAACTTATAATACCCTGACCACAGAGTGGTGTAGGGTATAAAAATATACATACACTATTCTAGATAGAAAATGTTATTCTACAAAAATACACTGAGGCAGAAAAAAAAAGTAATTGTCAGCTTCAAAGAGATATGAAGAAGAGAAAAAGAAGGATACATTGAACCATATCCAGAAAAAAATGTAATTAACACGATTTTCGTATTTTATGAAAATCAATAATTATTGGCAATACGCATCAACACCTAAAGGCAGGAAGGGATTTTGAAAATCCTGACTACACAGTTCAGAATTACATGTTATTTCATTTTCAAAATTACTTTTTCTGTAAACTCGTAACGGTAATTTTTGTAGTTAACACAACCATACACGTTCAATATTATTGATCAATGTTTTTAAAATCAACCAATCAGAACAACATATTTAAAAATAAAATGTGCTGATTGGTTAATTTTAAAAACATTGATCAAAAATATTGAACGCGTATGGTTGCCTTAACTACAAAAGTTACCGTTAAGTAGGGCATACACGTTCAATATTATTGATCAATTTTTCAAAAATCAACCAATCAGAACATTTTATTTTTAAATATTTTGTTCTGATTGGTTGATTTTAAAAACATTGATCAATAATATTGAACGTGTATGTTTGCCTTTAAGGCACGTTCAATATTATTGATCAATATTTTTAAAATCAATCAATCAGAACAAAGTGTTTGTAAATTAGCTTTTCTTATTGGTTGATTTTTAAAAGATTGAACAATAATATTTAAAGTGTATTCTTGCCGTTACGAGTTTACAGAAAAAGTAATTTTGAAAATGAAAAAAACATTTAATTCAGATAGGTAATTGAATTAAATTAAACTGTTTAGTTAGAATTTTCAAAATTTTGAATCTGATCAAAAATGTTTCCGTTAGAAATAAAAAATAAAAAGCGAACTTTTTAAAAATGCCTTGAAATAAAAAAATATCTGTATATTTTTGACTGTTTGGAGTAATCTACATTGAAAACTGTTCCTTCAAAAAATATCATAATAATTTTGGCCGCCTCTAGTAAACTGTGTTATGTTAAGTAAGATAATAAACATTAAACACATGAGAAAATTGTGGGTTAAAAAAAACAAACTCCTCAATATTTGAGGAATACATTAGAACATGGTGCAACAAGAACTTGCAAACAGTAGCAACATAAAGCCTGCATGACTGAACATGAAGCTAAAGTTAAACGATGTCATTAAAGTGGAAAATTGTCGCTACTAATATCAGCATGCATCCAAGCATTAATCCAAACAACCAACCAACACTAAAAGATGATGATTACAACGTAAAAGACAAATTTATAGAAAGAAAATTAGAAGGAAAAAAAAAACACAGAAAACAACTAAAAACATTGCATGTGCAGTTATTTAACTTAATTGAGGGAGTTTTTAAAATCACAGCTTAATTGATAAATCTCAGTTAAATGTAAGTGATTAAAGGATATAAGATGGTGGTGATGATGATGTTGCCAAGGAAAAAAATAACATAAGGATCACCAAGAATGGGAGATGCAATTGGCATAGAAATCGCCATCAGGTTTGGGTAGATGTTTGTGAAAATTTTACTGTAAATACAAATCCTAAAGAAACATCTAAAAAAAACTAATTATAGTTATATCATTTTCAATTTAAAAGCACGAGAAAAAGTTCTTCGCTATTGCTTAAA
The DNA here is from genome assembly GCA_949987735.1 of Leucophora obtusa. NCBI lineage: Eukaryota > Metazoa > Arthropoda > Insecta > Diptera > Anthomyiidae > Leucophora > Leucophora obtusa. The sequence continues at coordinate 80,297,522 of OX465295.1, forward strand.
CGAAAATTTAACTTTCATGTTATTTTAATTTAATTTTGTATCCCTTTTAACTAAAATAATTAATTCGAAATTGTTGTTGGAACCATTTATATACACTGGTAGAAAAATCTGCATCATATTTGTAAAGAGATTAATCAATGTTTGTCTAAAGAAATATAACAAAACGTTTCAGTGTTTAGATTTCTCAAACAAAATTACGATAATAAGAAAAATTCTGTAAAAATTTTAGTTAAAACTACTGAAAATTAGTTAAAAATTAGCTCGCAGAAAAAATTGCTGAAATTAACAGATTATTTTTACTATACATATATTAGTAAGATCCCAGCAACAATAAATGGAATGACTTCTAAATGAATCACTTCCTTCTTTACATCACAAAGAATTACTCCTTTAGGAATGGGTTTTAAACAACATCTAATGATGCAATAAATATATGCTAGTCAGAAGTTCTATTTCATGGGTGATAAGAAGTTAATATTTTGTATGGGGGTTGCATAGGAACGTGCTGGCACAGAAATCAGAGGGTTGCGGGTTCGAATCCCACCAGGTCGAAAAAAAATTTTTGGAACTTTTTTTACACAATTAATAATTTTTTGTAGTTTTCACTGTAAAATTTTTATTTTTTTCTATCTTTGTACACTCAAAAATTAATTTTTGAAACGATTTAAAATTATTTGTTAAAATACGAAAAAAGTAAATATTACAATTTTGTTTGTATTTAAAAAATTGTAATTTAAAAAATCCATTTTGATCAAATTTTTACTAAATATATTTAGAAACTAAATATAACAGAAAAAGAAAAATCCTGTAAACATTTTAGTTAGAACTAGTAAAAAAAGTTAAAAATTACCTTGCAGAAAAAACTGTTTTTTATCTAATGTAACCAAAATTTTGTAAATTTAACAGTTTTATTTTTCCTTCTTATCTTACTAGTATTTAGCAAAAAAACAATCTGCTAATATCAGCAATTTTTTTGCAAGGTCATTTTTAATTACATAATTTTTAGTAGCTTTTTCTCCTATTTTTACAGCTTTATTTCTGAGTGTATTATTTTTATAAAAAAAAAAAACACTTTTAAAAAACAACTTTATATATTTTCCAATGTGTTATATATTTTTGTTAATAAAAATAGAAAAGAAATAAAGATAACAATTTACTATAGCATAGGAGGTAGAGCGTCTGCTTGAAATGCCAACGAGTGTGGGTTCAAACCCCACACGATGCACGACGATTTTTTTTTTTTTTTAATTAAATTAAAATAAAAACAAGTGAAAAAGAACTTCCTTTTCATTGGTTCAAATATACATAATTTGTTTCAAAAAAGAACAACTTCCGTCCTATGACAAGTCAATGTTAAATTCATCAGTGAAAACCACAAATTATCACTACTCCCTATTCATTTGTTGTTATGTTTTTACTATTTCTTTTTCCTCACTTTTTTTCCTGGGATATGAACTGCAAAAATAAAACTGTTAAATATAAAGAATTTTAATTATATTAAGTTTTGTTAATAGAATATAACAACTTACCTGCTAAAATCAGAATTTTTTTTAATAATTAGTAGGCTCAAAAATATAACAAAATTTATAATTTTCAAAGTTTGTTTTCGATTATTTTAATGCAACTATAAATCTAGCCTTCTGAAATCAGCAGTTTACTATTTTTTTTTAGCAAATATTTCTCTTGCTTTTAGCAGAATAGGGATTTCATCCTTAGGCAAGAATGAAATCCGGATAGGGACATACCTGGAAGAGATTAAATTTCAAAATTTGCTAAATAAGTTTTGGGATTTTAGCACATTTAATTCATTTAATGTAAGTATTTTCTATCCCGATAAAAATATATTTGAAATAAAGAGCATTAAATAAAATTTAGCTTAAAAATAGCAAAAATTTTGTAGACAAACAGTTTGAATTTGCTATTTTTAATCTACTAATATTTGGCAATATTTTCTGCAGATTTACAGTGTTCTGTCATTTTCAATTAACTAAAATATAACTAAAATTTTCAAAATTTAACAGATTTATTTTTGATGATCTTATCTACTTGTATTTAAAATAGAAATCTGTTAATTTCAGTAGTTTCTTTATTGCAAGGCAGTTTTTAACTAATTTTTAGTAGTTTTTCCTGCGGAAATCAAGCGTGGTTAAACTTTTATCCGCGATACAATTCGCGAAGTTCGTTTAACAACTGCTGTTGGCAATTTTAAATTAAAACGATATAAGAATAGTGAAAATAAAATTTTTGTAAACAAGAACAGCACACAACATATCGATGGAGTTAAATTCTTAATTCTTGAGTCTTTTCAATTCTTTCGTTCTTTAAAGATAAACAATCGTATAAAACAGTTATATTTTGCAATGTGCTAATTAGAGTTGTCCAATAAAATGGAAATGCGATTTTAAAGAGTCTCGGGGTCCAATTTGTTTCCTTTCTATATAAAACTAATAAATATGAAGTTTGGGAGCAATCGAATAAAGAAAAGTCGGTGCGGAAATCGATTGAAAATTTCAAGAGTGTTTATATGGGAAAAATATGTCTTTTTTTCAGTTTTTAGGAAAATTTCGTAATATACTTTAATTTTTTTAACCACTTGTGTGATAAGTCGATTTCAGTTTAAAAAAGTTGTCTTTTCAAAAAGCGACATAACTTCAAAATCGGTTAAGAACTCGCCAAGAAATAGCAAATGCCCCAGACCAATTTTGTACCAAAAAACACTATTTGAAATTTGATGGCACTTTTTTAATATTTCAGAAATTGATTAAAGCAATAACTGCACACATAATAATCCATGCATAAAAATACGAAATAAATGTCAAAACAACAAAAACTTTCGTAAAATAAACCATTTTTCGTATATTTTACAATTTTTTTTGTTATTTTGACATTTTTTTTATGAATGGATTATTATATGTGTGTTTTTTGCTCTCTATACTTATAAATATTTTGATGTAAAATATTGTTTTATTACCTGTCCGTTAACCTCTCGCGCAATAAGGCAAAAAATGCATACATTTTTTTGCATAATTTTCAAAACTCCATTTACGATTTTTAAAAAATTTTCTTAAACAAATTTTAAAAAAATTGATTTTTCACTCCAAGGGCTTGTTAAATACATCCTAGAGATGAAGTATGTCAATTTCGAGGTAAATCCCTCCATGGACCTGTCGGTGACAAGTACTTTGTATCAAAAATGAATAAATTTTGCACTTTTAGCTGTTATATTTCATCTTAATAGCTTAGCGGGTTGGAAAAAAATAATATGACCTCATTAACCCGTTTGGACATGGGGTCACATATGACCCCAATCTAATAAAGGACAATTTATTAAAAAAAAACGCAAATATTTTGTAATTACTGTTGAATTTTTAGAAATGAATTCTAAAATATAATAGACCAATGTGCAGAGCTGCTATGCTAGAAAATTGGAATAAATCGAACAACGTTAGCCCATTCCTTGCCAGCGCCAAGCTTTGAATTTTGAAAGAATTTGATAATTACGAATGTAGATTATGATATGTAATTTTGACATTTCAATCACAAACATCTTCGTACAAAAGAGTCAACAATTTTTTTTTAAGAATATCCTTAAAAATATGACATGTCTGGATATACCTTTCGACACGCCTCAAAAAAACCTTTCATATGATACTCTTATTGAGTATGTTGTCTTCAGCTAAAATAGAAAATTCGTACAAAAACTAAAAAAAGACCTTTTTAAAAATCGTCCAGCTCATTAAATCTCATGCTAGTCCCGAAATATTTTGAGAATAATCATAAAACAAACGAAGATTTGTTTGAGGGGGGCACTTTTTTACTTTTTTTTGTGAGTCGGTCTAATATATATTTATATTTTTTCATTGAAATGCCATAAGAGTTATATCTCAAAAACCTAACCTAAATCAAGACAAAAATTATGCCAGTAGAATAGCCATAACCGATATTCGTGTTACTTGCCATCCTTGATTTTGACGACATAATAACATTAATATAAAATTTAATCAGTAATAATAAAAATGTGTCTAAACATTCTGCGAATTGTAAATTCTTACACCATTCTTTTTTTCTAATGTATTTCCATACTATTTCTCTACATCCTTCATCCATCCATTTTTATTTAGTAGTGGAATTTTTTTTTTTCATTCAAACTCTAATTGTTTGGATTACATAACTAAATAAACAATGAGTGAAAACAGAGATCAGTGTGTTTTTCTACAGCACCATCCTGTTTTTTTGCTCCTTTTTTGCATTCCAACAAACATCATGCTAAAGCTCATCTTTAATCAATTGTATAGAATGGAATGTCTTTTTTGTTGTTGGTTTATTTTCTACTATCTTCATCTACTTCGGATTTCATAAAAACTGCTATTCATCACTAATGCTACTGTAATGCTTAAATTGCATATTGTACAGAGAACAGATAAAAAGTGTTGCTGTTGTTGTCGTTAGTATGAAGTGCCACTGTTGTTGCCGCTACTGCATCCTGACGTTGCTCACTTTGTTGCTATTTGGTCAATCAATTGACTTCTGTTTACATTTGTGTGTTGATGTTTTTCTTTAAGCTTTCGTAACATCGTTAGAAAAACCTAAAACCCCAATCAAGACGACAAACTGCATCCAGCGAATACTCCACTAAGCTTTCGTTTTTTTAATGTGTATTGTCGCCTGTCGCTTTTGTTCTGTCTTCTAGATTAAGGGTTTGCATGATGGTTAAGCAAGTCAGACTCTTTTTGTTCCAAATGTTTGCTATTAATGGCATTTTATTTGAAAATTTGTTGATTTTGTCGCTGTCAATTTTTCGACATTTGACTTTGTTCTTTGCTAACTACTAGTAACATTACAAAGTACGTTTAATTCGTAATTGACAAGTATAAGCTGCATTATCTGTTTGTATTAACATTGCGTTTTGCATAATTTTTTTAAATTTAAAATACAAACACAAACTTGTGCTTTTAAATATGATAAAAAGAAGAATTTGTTACACAATTATTTGCTAATTCAAAAAAAAAAAAAAAAAAATTACCAATTTGGTGTTTAAATTTTGCTAAAGTTAAAGTTCACTTTTTGTTTAATAAAGATCCAGGAAAATTTCCTGTTCCAAAGAATTGGTGGTAGAATAGCTTTTCCTTTGCTGTCAATTCAAACACCGATAATTTTTAATTGAAATTATCCCAAAAGCTAGAGCTTCTATAGCTCCAAATGTAACCTAATAAACTCAGCAAACAAAAATTGCCAAATACTTAGCATAGCTGCTATCTTCAATTACTTTTATCTAAATTTTACAGAAAACATTAAATAATTTTTATTTGTTTCCAAAAAATAAAAACTGGGAAAATATTATTCTGTTTTCGTCATAGGGTCATATAGGCCCCAACAGTATTTAAGGGTTAATTTTCAAAAATTAAATTAAGAATATTATTTTTAGACCTAGAAAAAGAATATCAGGAAGTTTCATCTATGTCTACTCAGGAAAATCTATTATCCTTGAATTTGACTTTTGATCTTAAGCAGGCGCTATACATATATTGGATATCCATTTTTCCCTAATTTAGAGGATTGAAGCATTTGTTGTTCTGCTCTAATATTTGACTCAAAAACATATTGAATTAAAAAAATAATAATAATAATAAAAACATACATAAATCCGCTGAAATAAAATCTCTGCCCTACAATTTTTGTAGTTTTTATTCTCTAATATGTTCTAAGTCCAGTAACTGATTTTTTAAAATTTCTTTAAAAAAAAATTTAAAATTCTAGATTTGAAAGCAGTGTTTAAAAATTCTGACCATTTTGGCACTAATTTAAAACGAGTTAGCAAAACATAGTAGGGGATTTCATATAAACTCGTAAATTCCTTGTAAACCTTGGATAAATTCACTTAAAATAATACGACAGAAGAAAAATCTGTCAATCGGGTTTCAAATCGATATGACTAATTTTTAACAATTTTTTAGTTGAAACATTTGATTTAAACAAAGATTTTAGTTGTCTTCATTTAACACTATACTAAAAATCCGCAGTACTTTAACTAGTAGTTTTGAGTGTCCATTTTCAAAACTATATATAACAAATTTTTAAGAACCTATTCGTCAAATTTTATAAAATTTATTGTTAAAATATAATATTTTCATGCTTCTGTTATTACCCGGTAGATGACGCCAGCGGTGTATCCTTTCTTTCCCTCCCGATTTTTTAAAATGGCCCATATCTCGAAAACTATGAGAGATAGAGCAAAATTGATGAAAATTTCGACTACCCCTAACCGCATAAATCCCAGCGAAAGGGGTTATCCCTATCCAATGGACCATGGTGGGGTCATGGACCCTCAGAAATTTATAATAAAAATTTTCCACTTCACAAAATGGCCCATATCTCGAAAACTAAGCGTGATAGAGCAACACGAACAAAATGTTTGCTCCTTCGGAGAGACCTTACATGCCCCTAGATGATATGGACTAGGATCGGGGAGGGTCCCAAGATCCTAAATTTGAACAAATTTTATTACTAAGTATAATTACAAATAAAACTGTAGTCTTACAAATTAAAAAAAAAAAAAAAAAAATGGGTCGGCAGTAGATTATTTTAATAAATCTTTTAAATTTGGACGCGTGGAATATACTAGCCCTCTAAAGGTGGGTTTCCGAATGCACCATAATCGGCGCTGAAAACGAAATTCCATAATATAATAGAAAAAAAATATGTAAAAAATTTAAACTACTAAAAATTAATTTTACAAATGATGCTGCAGAAAAAAAATGCTAAATTTAGCAGATTATTTTTGCAGATTTTCAGTAAAGTAATGAAGCTTTCTTCACAAAGTAAATGAAAAATTACATAAATATGATAAAAAAAAGCTTCATATATTTTATGAATTTACCCAGGAAAATTTTCTGTTCCAAAGAATCGGTTGTACAATAGCTACCCAGGAAAATTTTCTATTCCAAAGAATCGGCTGTACAATAGCTACTTTTCATTCACAACCCCTTCTACTGTCGATTCTAACACCGATTCTTTTTGTTTGAAATTGTCCCAAAAGCAACCCCTTCTATGGCTCCAAAGTGGAACCGGTTGCTCTAGAATCAGTTCTGGAACTAGTTCTGGAACTGATTCTACGTCACCCACACCTTCCATATAGGATCCTAGGAACTGGTTCCGGAACCAGTTCCCTGGAATCAGTTGCAGTGGAACCAGTTGTAGAATGGGTGTGGTTGGCTACCGATTGTAAAAAATTTTCCTGGGTAGTTTTAATGAAACTTTTTCATTGAGTGTGTAAAAGTTTTAATAAATGAAATGAAATTTTTTTAAAACATTTTATGAAAAATTCCTTTAATTCAATGAAAAGTTTCAATGGACGTGTTCCAGTGCAACTTCGTTATTTTTATGCAAAAATTCATTAATATCATGCAGATAATTCTCCCAGTGTACAGAATTTTAGTTATATTACCTCATAACATTTGTTAATAGAAAATAACAAATTAACCTGCTAAAATCAGCAAAAAAATTTTGGTGAATACTTAGGCCTGGTATCTCATGTAATATTAAACAACCCAGGAAAATTTTCTGTTCCAAAGAATCGGTTGTAGAATAGCTACTTTTCATTCACAACCCCTTCTACTGTCGATTCTAACACCGATTCTTTTTGTTTGAAATTGTCCCAAAAGCAACACCTTCTATAGCTCCAAAGTGGAACCGGTTGCTCTAGAATCAGTTCTGGAACTAGTTCTGGAATTGATTCTACGTCACCCACACCTTCCATATAGGATCCCAGGAACTGGTTCTGGAACCATTTCCATGGAATCGGTTGCAGTGGAACCAGTTGTAGAATGGGTGTGGTTGCCTATCGATTGAAAAAAATTTTCCTGGGAATGATTAAGAAGAAAATCATTGTTAAGGTCTTAATTACAGTAACTTGTCGAATTTTAATCTCTGATTCTACCCTAAACATTGTTTAAATTTAATTACAGAAATGTCTGTGCTCAAGCCCTTAAACATAGCCCAGCAAAATTGTCGAATGCAAAGAACCGGTTGTAGAACAACTTGTACTTGCATGCAACCTGTTCTAATTTATGTTCTATCATCGCTGATTTTTGTTTGAGTTTATCCGAAAAGCAACAGCTTCTGTTCTTCTAAACTGGGACAGGTTGCTTTGGAACCGGTTCTAGCACCAGTTGTAGAACCGGTTCTGCGACAGTGAAGCCTCCTATTTTGACTTCCAGGAGTGAGTTCTAGAACCTGTTCCACGGAACCGGTTGTAAAAACACCTGTTCTAGAACATATTCAAAGGCAACCAGCTCAAAAAAATTTTGCTGGGAGATTTTAACCCTACAATTCACGTTAGTACTTACATTTTTTACTAATGTTGGTAACTTTTAAAAAAGTTTTGCGTATACCAATTATTTTCTAAAATAAACACCTTAAAACATTTCATTATGCCCTCTAAATGATGTTCATCTTTAGTAAGTTGCCAAGTAATGTATATCTTTTCTAAATAGACCAATTTTAATTACACTCAAAAAAATAAGTTAGTAGAGAAATTATTAAAACGTCTTGTATATCAAGTGTACTAGTTTTCAGCATTTTTTTTTGCTAAAATTCCGTTTTCAGCAAAAGTTTTAGTTATTATTTTTTAGCACTAAACTAGTTTTGAACTAATGTTTTACTTATTTATTTTGCTACAAAAATTGTGCTGATATAGCGTGGACGACAACCAGATAGACAAATGTAGATGCCGCAGCTAATCTGGATGTAGTACAGACAACGGAAATGATAAAAAAAGAAAAACAACTCTACACAATTTCTATATTTAAATTTTCAGCAAATAAATTAACTAAAGTAAAATTTCGCTACCAATTTTTTGAGTTTTTTTCAGTCTACTAATATTCAGCAAAAAGTTTAGTGATTTAGCATGGATTTTTTTCATTTGCAATCGACTAAGTGTTAGCAAAACTTTTGCTGAAGATTACTATATTTTGGTAAAAATCAGCTCGTCGATTTTCAGCAAACCTTTTGCTGAAATTACCAACTCTTTTGCAAGCACGCTCCTGACTAAAAATTTGCTGACAAAGCGACATTTTTTGCTAACTTTACTGACTTTTTTTTTGAGTATAGGAAAGTATTTGGGGGAAATTATGATAATATGTCTTAATATTGGATTCGGTTCAAATGTTTTGTTAGAATCGGTCAACATATTGATATTCCATGTATTTAATGTGTCTCAGAACAATTTTGCAGTTCTGCCATTTTGAATTGCAAATAATTTAAATTGTCGAATATTCTCTAAAAATATGAGATATATGAAGACATAAGATCAGGCCCTATGCAAGTCGCTCAACTACTGTTAAACGCCCTCTCATTGGCTCCGGTAAGACTTTAAATTTTAGTTTATCGGTATAATATTTTTATTATATTTTTTTCACATTTATTGAACCAATTTTTACTATACACTGAACCAAAAACAGCTGTGAAATCAACTAAAATCCATATTAAGTTGATGAATGGGTGATCACTAGGGCAACCAAAAGAAAGCTCTAAAAGCAATGTTTTAAGCTCTTAAAAAGAGCTCGAAAAAACAGTAAAATAAGGAGTTAAAATGCAAAGATAAGCCCTTAAACTTCATCACTTCTGCATTAAAATCCTCATAAAATTAAAATTTTTATTTAATACAATGCTATATTCCTTGGAACTTCAGGAATAAGACAAAGTTGTGACATTCTTAAATTTATTTTCATCGGGAAATGCATTAAAGGATTAAATGTGCTAAAATCATTCTTGCCTAAGGAAATCGTCATTGTCATATTTTTACTACTAGAATTCAGGTTGGAAAAATTAAAAGTTTATTTTAACAAGAGATTTTTTGATTTAAAATAAATTTAAAAAAAAAAAATTTTAAATAAAAAAATTTATGTCGGCTTAAAATAATTTTAAAATGACTGATTTTATGAAAAAAAGCAAAAATATAGCAAAAAAATAAGCCAATGTTTACAAAAAAAGAAAAAACAAGCAAAATTAGATAAAATAAGCAAAAAAAGCTCTAACAAATATAGCTTAAAATTCTTATATTTTTAAGATCAGAACTTGTATTTAATCTAAACTGTTCTATCTCTTCAAATAAAAAACATGCCTTGGCTTCTTTTTGGTTGGCCTAGTGATCACTATACAACTAACAAAACCTGTCCATCAATTTAACGCATTGTTTAGTAGATTTATATTTTGACGTTTAACTATTTTATGTGGTATTATTTTGACAAAATATCATCAAATGTATTAACAAAAATTAGTTTAGTTAGAACATTCTTCCACCTCAAGTCCAAATTCTAATATGATATTGTCATATTAGATTTTTATTTGTTGTTTCAATAAGGGTTGATCATTTTCATGATAGACAATACAATTGTTTCGTAGACATCACTCTACTCTTCAGTTGTCCGCTAAGAAAATGATAACTTTCCTACTCAAACCGAGACATTACATAAGGTACAAAAAACCAACGGGATGAGAATTTTGTACTTTCGTATATGAACTGTCTGATTTGGTAAAACCGGCAAAACTGTTGAGTATATAGAAAAACGTTATATGAACAGATTAAAGGAATTGTAATTTTTAATTTTTTTAAAATTGTTTGAGCAAAATGAGACTAGTGGTTCTCGAGTTATGTCAAAAAAAAGACCACCAAAGGTCAAATCGATATATCTCGATTCCTAGGGGAGACCCAGCGAAACGCCGGGACACGTATAACTTCTTTTTTACCGATATAACTTTCCCCGGTAGTTTGAACCATTCCCGATCACTGACCCCTACCATTTGTCTCACAGTGTTATCTATACTTTGAAAAACAAAAACACTTATTGATATTTCCGACAATTACAAATACACATGTTAGCACGAGTAATGACGTGACCAAACTAACCTCACTAACTTTTTTTAATACTTTTTTTTTAAATTGAAGAAAATTTATATCAAATTTAAGTTACTGCCTATTTACAAAATTTTTTAGAGTTAACAAATTAAATTTTGTTAAAAAATGGACAAAAAATTATCAAAACAACAATTGTTTTGTAGAGAATTATTGACGGAAATAAGTATGTTCATTTAAAAAAAAAGTAGTTGATTAAAAAAAACACATTAATTTGAATAAAAAATATAATGTTTTAACAATTCTTTTCATCAAAAAGTAACAAAATTTTTATGTTGATTTCACTTACGACTTTTGGTTCAGTGTATATCAAAACCTACCCATAAAACTTAACCTACCACATGTCCATAGCTGACCATATCTTGAAATCTTGGACAGAGCCAATTAACAAAGGTTAAGATTTATACATACTCTTGAGACTCTAATGTAATGACAATTTTATGTGCATCATACATTTCTCCACCGAGGAGTATTTTTGGATTCATATCTTTTATTCTCCACAAAATTTCTTAGTTTAAATTTTTGCAATCAACACAAGATTCCGCAGAAATAACTCCTCCAAGATATCTTAGAAATAGAATAAAGAAAATCAATCGTTTACGATTCACGGTTTGTAGAAATTTACTCTATATTTTCTTTGGGAGATGTCACTGCATGTGTATATTTTTTTTTTAATATTTTTTTGTAAAGAGAAGCAGCACTCAGAAAATTCTTCCTATTAATTAACGTGTTGATTTCTTTGGAAAGGGGATAGAGAAGAAGTGAAAGGTGGTGAAAGATGAAGGGCTTCAAAAATGGTAACACTGTAATTGCGCGAGATGTTGCATTTTAGAACAGTTGTTGCGCGCCATCTGATGGTAAGTTGGCGAACTTTGTTGAAGCTTTTTAGTTCGTAGCCCTGTAATATTATTTTACTTCGGTGGGGTTAAGTGCTATGGGAACACCGAAGGAGGACGCTGCGATATGTGTGAGGAATAGAAAAAACTCGTACAAAAAACTCAACACACGCTTTTTTTTTGGCGGAATACTTTTTTTCGCTGAAAAAAAGTTATTATAAAATTTTATTTAGCGTCAGCCTATATTTAGATTTTTCTTAAAAAATTATAGACACGCGTATATCAATAAAATATTTTATTTAATAATAAACTTTCAAAAAATGCCATAAAGTTTATTTATTGAATTGGGGTTATTCCAAATTTTATCAAAATTTAATCCAGAGCACCGTGGAAAATATATAAAATTCTAAACTATATCCACTCGGCGATGATTTACTTGTCAAAAAGAAAAGTTTTTGTAGCCATATTGCCCAATTTAGAACATACTGTTTTCACCACATTGAATTTCTGATAAAACACGAATAATCGCGAATTTCAAAAAAATCTGAAACATATGTTCACTTAAATCAACTCTAGATTATAATATGTTAGTTTGACATTTCAATCACAAACTTCTCTGACCAACAGAATCAGAAATTTGTTTTTTATAGAATATCCTTCAAAATAGGACATGTTTGGATATGTTTGAACATGTTTTAGTATGTTTCCTACAGCTAAAATGCAAAATTCTTACAAAAACAAAAAAAAAAAAGACATTTTTTAAAAATGGTCCAGCTCGTGAGATCTCATTTCTAGACCCGAAATATTTTAGGAATCATCATAAAACAAATCATGGTTTATTTTGAGGGGGTCACTTTTTATCTTTTTTCGTTAGTCGGTCTAATATATATTGTAGAAAGTGAATATGATTTGATTGGTTTACTATTAAGTGGTTGTACTTCCAAGAATTTTGATAGTGCAAATGTCAGCACAAACTCAATGCTAAGTGATATTTGTGGATTTCTTCTTTACACTTTGAAGTCTCCTTTTTTTATTATTCAATTTCACATTCTTTCGTTAAATGAAGCTTTATACCAACTTTACTTTAATCTTTATTGCTCACTTAAGTGGTAATAAATATTTTTTTTTGTTTTTAAATAAATAAAACAAATAATGGAAAAGACTTTTGCACTAATAATGAATTTGCTTATATTTGTATATTTTGCATTCTTTATTATGTAAATAATTTCAAATGAAATTATATTTTTTCAGTCTTTTGGTTATTATTTAAAAAATACATATTTTTGTCTTTTAGTACATAACAATGTATTCATGAAAAATTTGTACATTTTCGTTAATATATTTATTATTTTATTAAGTTTTTAACACTAAAGTTACCAATAGTTGTTGCTGGAATTACATTTGAAGTTAAGCTGGCACCACGGTAATAAGAACCCTTTTCGAACTTATATTTCAAAGAATATTTTCTTGAGAAAAGAGTACTTACATACATACTTTCTAATAAAATTTGATGTGCTCAATCCAAATTTGTCAAGAAAAAGAATTTTCAGTGGACCATTTTCGAAAAATCATGATTTTTATATTTTTCTTCGATAACCTTTTTAATAACTTTTTATTTAATTTTTTACATATGAGGTTAAAGTTTATATAAATATCTGAAATCTACATACATTGGTCTTTAATTTGAGTATAATCATGATGGTGGATGTTTAAGATAATTTTACTGGTGATGCAAGGAAGTCTGAAAGTACAGTTTTTAATTTAATCTTTTCAAATTTCATATTTCCCAATAGAATTTGAAATTTTTAACTTACATTTGAAGCACACAGTTGACGCTGTGTAAATTTGATATCCTTGATTTGATTTGTTTAAATTGACCCTATTTATAGTAGGTAACTTTTCACCTACTTATTTTATTTATAGCACTTAACATTATAGCATATGCTGTGGTGTAGTGTTACCAGATTACGGGTTTTGTAAATTCGTCTTTTGGGATATTTTTATTCCAAAATTTTAGAACATTTTTTATTAGGTTAATCCAATTTCGTAACAATATTTTAACTGTAGCGTCTTAACTTTAATATTTTTAAGACTTTTTGTGTAAAACTATTAATGTTGCAAGGCGTCCTTATAAAAAAACACAGAGTTGCACTCAATTAGTATTATGAAGAAAAAGTGGTTTCCAAATGTTTAGCAACCATATTAAAAGCTGGATTAAATTTTAATCAAAAATAGTAAAATATGTTTTGTTCGACTTGTGTAGTGCTGGTTAATCCGACTTTTGCTAGATTAACTCTTCTGTGTGAATTGGGTATTTAGTGTATATTATATGGTTATTTATTTGAATATGAAATCTAGTGTTAATAATTAACTAGCATCAATACTTTATGGAATTATTAAATTTTCATGTCATTCTTTGTTTTTATTTACAGACTTCACAATAATCCTTTTTATGCATTATATATAAGGGATGTTGGGTATACTTGTTCCCTATTTTTATATTCTAGCGTTAATTAAATCTTTCACGTTTTCAAAAAAGTTTCGATATTTATTCGTTATACTTTTCAAAAACTAATATTTGAATTTTGTCGTTTTCAGGATAGGGGTAGATTAAATAAAATTACTAATTTTTTTTTTTGACAAATTTGAGTACCAAAAACGTTTGGGAATTTTCAAAAGAAAACAAAAAATAATTTAGTTCGGCTATTATCACTTGAGTGTACCCATCATTAATTTAGTTTGAAAATAATTACAATTAATTTAATATTCTCTTGCAGTATTATAAAACCTTTAAAGCATTTTTGGTTTGAAATACAAAGTCTGATTGTAAATGGTAATTTTAAAGCCCCAAAAAATGTTTCAGCAAGTTGATTTATTTAATGAACATTAAAGTCGTGTATGCCGACATTCTTGAAAATAACTAAAATATTGATTATTATGCCCATTTAATTTGGATTTATTCAACCTCATAAACTGTGGTAGTTTTCGTATTTAAACCCAAATTAAAAAAAAAAATTGCTTTTTATTTTTAGTTAGATTTTCTGTAATTTAAAAAAATCTCAAATAAATTACCTTTATTAAGCTGCTATCAAAAATGTGTTCACGTCATTTTTCTCATCAAATTCCAGATTCTAAATTAATTATTAAAAGTCGTTAGATCTGTAGGGGATCAAGTATACCAATTTTTCCCTTCGTGTATATATGACAATGTGGATGCAACATCAATATTTATAAAGCAGTGGTAAGTTTATATATTTATGTACAATAAAAAAATATATTCTTATTATTCCGTTGACATTTTTATTTACACATACAGTCGAATAAACAGAATTTCGCTCAATAACTGTATGCAAAAATTTAATAATAAACTCAATTATGAAAATGAAAAATCCATATTTTTATATTTCGGTGAGTAGTTATTGTTTTATTCCGATCAATCACATTTTGGCAAAACACGCACGTTCGGGGGATACCAAAATTTGTCACAAAAATAAAGCATATAAACTGAAGATCCATTATTTTCGTAGTTCATACACTCCGGAAACTTCTACAGTTAAGATTTGTTAGTGTTTCAGTTCTGATATTTTTAAGTGAAAAAATATTAATTTTCTAGAAGAAATTAAAATTTTAACTACATTTATACTGTTACATACAAGGTTGCGGGTTCAATCCCCAGTGACGGCAACATTAATTTTGAAAAATAATATGTATGAGCTTTTTGTCTACCCAAAAATTTTGAGCACGTCTTATACATCTGTAAATAGGCCTCCCAAATACCTTTCTAATATAAAGGGTTCTTCAATAAGACAGCTACAAAAGTTTTTTTAAATAAAACAAAAACGGTTTTGGATATCAATGAAATTCTTTATTCCTGTGAAAGTACGTTCGATGCCATTATGTATGGAAATCGATCTCTTTTGCATAGCCACCACGGGCACGCTTGCAGAAGTCCAGACGCTGAACCCAATTTTCGACGGTTTTCAAGCATAAATCGGCCGATATTCGTACGAAGTTCATCAATCGTCGCTGGCTTGTTGGCATAGACCATAGATTTGACGTAGCCCCACAGGAAATAGTCCAACGGCGTCAAATCGCACGACCGAGGCGGCCAATCGACTGGACCATTTCGTGAGATAACACATTCTCCAAACTTGGTTTGCAATAAATTGATTGTGACATTCTCTGTGTGGCTTGTGGCGCCGTCCTGTTGGAACCACATGTCCTCCAAGTCCATATAATCCAATTGGGGCCAAAAATATTCGGTTATCATTGAACGGTAGCGATTCCCATTCACAGTAACGTGCCGGTCTTGATCATCACTGAAGAAGTACGGCCCAATGACGCCGCCGGACCATAAACCGCACCAAACCGTAATTTTTTCGGGATGCAATGATGACTCATGGAGTACGTGTGGATTGCTGTCTGACCGATAACGCATATTTTGTTTATTGACGAAGCCATTCATTATGACGACCATAAATTGGACGTAGCGCTCTTAACGTTGAGGCCACTGACTCCGAATGTCGGTAGTAAATTTTAATAATTTCGACTCGTTGTTGGCTCGTATATCTTTCCATCATGAAATGGCAAACCTTACTGAAGAGAAATGTCAAAAGAGCGGCAAGAAATATGGCGTCGTTTGCTGTCCCTGTCTTTCCACTTTTGTAGCGTCCCTGTTGAAGAACCCTTTAGTTATAGTTAACTATAGTTAATATAGTTACTTTGGAACAAATATGAAGTAAACCAATTTTTTAACGCGTAAATATGAGACAGGGCAGCTAAAAAAATTACGTGTCCTTTAAATTTTTCTCCGAAGATCATTAAGAGCTGCCGGTCTGCTTTAGGATTTGAGTTAAAAAAAATCACTTTTTTTAAAATTTTCAAATTTAAAAGACCAGTTGAAACTTAACTTTCTAACTCTAAGAATGTGCAACATTATTGGGCTTTCGCGCCACACAGATATTTCAAGAGGTCATAAAATAAAGAAACCGAGCTAACTTTGCAAAATCCTCTGGAATTTTACTTTTATTTCGTGTTGGAACCATCGGGCTTGAAATTATTGTTGCGCTTTGAAATTAGTCTAAGATCATATTGGAATGGCACCCTCCATTAGAAATCAAAATAATAATGTTGTAAATTACTTTTAATATTTAACCTTTCCGATAATCTATAAAATTGTAATAAAACCCCAGCAAAAAAAGAGATGCCGATGCAGTAGAAAAATCACTATAATTGATGATCTAGAAGTATTTACTTCTTTTTTAACATAAACACTAATGATTTTAACATTGTGTTGTCATAGGAGAGGAGTACTCCGAATTCAACATTTTTCAGTACTTGTATTTTTTTTTTATTATATGCAATGGATACTTTGGAAGCAATGAAAGAAGTGATTTTTTGAAGTTGTTCAGAATAACTTTTAAAAAAGCAGTAAAAATACGCTAATGGATACTTGTGAAGTATTGAAATGAGTAGTTTGTAAATCATTACATCCAATTTTTTTTGCTGGTACCTTTTAAAACTAATATTGAAAAAGGAAACCGCACAAATAAATTAAAAGTTTGTCCACAAAATGTTTGAAAATATAATTTCACTGTTAAAATCAAGTAACAGAACTATGAGATACAGTATTTAAATTGTTTAACCCATTTTTTACCAACATATCTCTAAAGACATGTCTACCTGTCCTTCTACGAAGTTTTGTCAGAAAATTCGCACGGAATCCATGCTTGGCAGAAAATGGGTAAAACAATATACTCCATATCACAAACGGATAGCAGAAAATTTTAAATATTGACAAAAAACTGAAATTTTTATAAATTGAAATCACCTAGAAATCAAATTACACTAGAAATATATAATATAGTTAAGAACTTAGAAAATGCTTTAGAAATGAAATTTTCCTTTATGGTTATTAGCCACTTTTAGTTGTAATATTAAACAAGTTTTAAAAACCTTTAGGCCCTTACATATATTTTTGCGTTCTTACAGATATTATTAACAAATTTTCTGCCTCTGTCTACTATTAACTTCTCTTTTTACTATTAAAAAACTTGTAAAAGGGACATCTGGTGCCATGATAAACACATAACGCCATTGTGAAAATTCTAAATTTTAATTAAGCAAAGAAATACACAAAATAAAAATTTTATATATAAAAATTAACTGAACGAAATCAAAAAAACTTAAATGCAAAAAATATTTGTGTCTGGGCGATTTTTGAGACTAAAACTATACGCATTTTAATTTTTTTCTTTTAAATAGTTTTGGGTTAGAAAAGTGATAGAGGATTTTGTGCTTACTCTCTCTTTTATTGAACTTTACACAAAAAGTAAAGGAGCACACTTAACTTAAAATAACGAGTTTTTTAAAGTTTTATAAGCTTCCCCAGTAAGCAAAAAAAAAACGGGAAAAATTAAACAAAAAATTTATGAAAAGCTGATGTAAAAATAAAATTGTTATTGAACAAAAATAACACACATTGTTTAAATAATATATAAAAGAAGTAAACAAAATATGTAAAACTCAACAAATAAAGCAATGCCAACAGCACCATAGAGCAATTCCATATGAAAGCGATCACCTTTTGGACGACCCCTCTCCGATTCTAAAATAAATAGTCTCAATCGATTGCCCAGCAAAAAATAATGTACCTACATATTTTTTTTTTTTTATAGTGACTGGTTTAGTGGTGGTGTACACCACTGTCATGTGACAAAATTGAAGAATTCTTCATAAGGGACCTCATTGAAAGTTGTTTTAAAGTTAAAATTAAATTTTCCCATGAAAATTAAATTTTCCGATTTTCCACAGAAGCTCCTAAATTTTCCGGCTAATTTTTTTTTTTTTTGGATTCCTCATAATTTTTGCTTTAAGAATCAGCAATAAAAAAATGGGCCCCAAATAGATCTGATAAAAACGTTACTTTGTCGATTGCATCGAATTTTGATCTTAAGAATTCAAACAGTTTCATTTGAAATAAATAAACGGACACATAATTATGAGCTAAACTCTCCGCGACAACAACAAGGCTTACGGTCTGTAGTTCGTTATCTTCGTTTTTGAAATAAATGCAAAAAGGATGCACCGTGCACTGGTCGTTTGCCCAGTAATAAGCCTGAATTTCATCCTGAACGAGAAAAGTGTAATTCTCGGCAAAGTCGCTTATCACAATGAATTCATTTTGGGCTAATTTCTCCTTACTTTCCTTTAGAAATTTCGATTGCATCTCGGATATGAAATGGTGCGCCTTCAGTTCATTCAACTTGAATCCGAATTCCTCGATGAATTCCGGAATCTGCTTTACCACGGTCTCAAGGGAACATCTGCCGCTGCTAATTATCCACTGTTTGAAATGCACCTCCTGAATTAACAGCTGTTCAAACTTTTCCGCCAAATATTGCTCTAGCTCGTCAATCTTCGGACAATTGTCGCATTTGGACAGATGACAATTTTCCGTGGGGTATGCGCACAACGACTTCGACAGGAGGTCCCTATATGTTTCAATTTCACCGTGAAATACTTTCAATTTCTTGCATGGAAAGAACATTAATTTGATGTTTTGATGAAACATGCAAACGCAGACTGAATGCGTTCCGTGCCTGTCTAATGCCAGCACGCATTCTTTTGGTCGTAGGATGGCAAACTTAGAAAATCCCACTTTTTCTGCTGGGTATTTCTCTTTGAACTGATGGTATGCTTCGGATAGATTACATAATAATAATCTGCGCTGCTTGTGTACTTTTTCTCCATCTTCACGTGTGATAACATAGTCACGTGTACCTGGGCAGGCGCGGCTGTTGTCATCATTGCAGTAAAAATCTTGAATCAATTTCACCGCTGCTTCGCTGAGGGTCCTTGAGCCAAATTTCTTGGATGGGAGTCGCCAATATGTCCGTCTGTCGAACTAATTCTTTGCTTCTTCTCGCGATGTTAAAAGATGTTTGAAACTGTTCAGAAATCTTGCGTATAGACCATGATTGAGGCAGCACAGATAAAATGAGATATTTCTCCGGAAAAGTGGTCGCTAAATTGAATTTTCTTTTCAACTCAATCATTTGTTTGCCGTCATCAACGTCATCTGCTTGACTGCATTCGTTATCAGAGCCTTCATCAAATATTGTCGCGATTGCACTCATAACCTTGCCTTTTTTCTCTTTCCTGTATTTTTCACTTCGCAACTTTCTTTTTGTAATAGACATATTGACCATCGGAATGTCTGCCTCACTATCAGATGAAACATTTTGTTCAATTGTCATTTCACTCTCGGATTGTGGTTGCATTTGTTTCAATGCATTTGCTTGTTGAGACAAATCGATTTTACACTTGGGGCAAATGAATTCTGCTTCTTCACCGTATTGTATATTTAATTCATTCATGTATCGCTTCGAAACACCAGTTAATTTTAATTCTTTTATCTTTTTCGGACGATGTCCACTCTTGTTAAACGGATTGCAGCAAAATTTATTCATTTTACTTTAAATTGCCTTTACAGCTTCACTCTTTACTTTACAAAAAAAACACTTTAACACTTTCACGTTTAGTATTCAACTAAAATTTGACTCAGAGTGTGTGAAATATTTATATTTATTTTTTGGTAAAAAATAGGTAAAAAAAAATAAGCGATATTTGCTTTTCTTTAATAGGAAAATTTGCGTGAACTACTGGTCATAAAATGTTTTTTAAAGAGGGACTTAATTGGTTACTGCCAATAAGCCGACCACAGGTCATAAAATGTTTTGTAAATTTTTTAAATTACCAGTAATAAATATTTCGCCATATTTATGGAAAATCCGTGTTTTATGACTTGTTTCTGCACGTGTCATTTTAGGCGAAATATTTATTACCTGGTAATTTAAAAAATTTACAAAACATTTTATGACCTGTAGCCTCAGTCGGGTTTGGTGTGCCATTACATGCCACTGCTGCTATTATCCATGGATTTATGGCCGATCTTGTGAAGGCAGGCAGACCATATTCACTACACACTCAACTTGGGGCTCTTAAAAAAAATTGGTTTTTTCTTCATAAATGTATTTTTAACTGTAAAATAATTTTTAAAATGTATTTTTAATAATAAAATAATGTTAAATAATTACAAATAATTCAATTATAAAAAATATAAAAACAATGAGAACAAGGTGGTCTCTTAAATGCTCCTCTCCTGTCCAAACAAGGAGTCGGGGCCCATTTTTTTTATTGCTGATTCTTAAAGCAAAAATTATGAGGAATCCAAAAAAAAAAAAATTAGCCGGAAAATTTAGGAGCTTCTGTGGAAAATCGGAAAATTTAATTTTCATGGGAAAATTTAATTTTCATGGGAAAAAAGGTAAATTTCTGAGAAAAATTAGGAAAATTTTATTTTTCAATTAAAGCCTGATTCAGTACCTTTCCAACGAGCTATCACTCGTTGCGATCGCTTTAGTAGTTTTTTTTAAAACAACTTTCAATGAGGTCCCTTATGAAGAATTCTTCAATTTTGTCACATGACAGTGGTGTACACCACCACTAAACCAGTCACTATAAAAAAAAAAAAAAAAATATGTAGGTACATTATTTTTTGCTGGGCAATCGATTGAGACTATTTATTTTAAAATCGGAGAGGGGTCGTCCAAAAATTTGCCAATTTTGATCGTTTTCATATGGAATTGCTCCATATTCTGTTTAATACCCCAGTGTAAAAACGGTAATGATACATCATTATTTTTTGGACTAAAAATAATGACGCTGGTTAATTTTCTGCATTATTTCAAAACAAAAAGTAATACGTTACCAATAATCACTTGTTTTTATCATTATTTCAAATATAAACTAATGTTCTAGATTTTTAATTCTATTTTTAGACTCAATATTTTTGTCAATACTGTTTTTATCTATCTTTATGTTTTTATCTCAATTATATTTTTATCTATCCAATATAACATGTCGATATACATAGCTCCGATGGTAGAGCTTGGTAGAGCTATCGACTGGCAATCTGGAGTCCAATGTTGATTCCGGAATGAGCAAATTTTATTAAAAAAAAAGAATTTGCAATAAAAAAATTTTTTTTATGAAATTTACTTTTTTTGTGCAACATAGCGATAAAAAATTACTAAGAAATTTTATAACAAAATAAAATAGTTACCATTACCAGGTATGTAGTTACATAACCACATATCTGGTAATGCTTTTTCTACACTGGGATCTATAACTACTGTTAGCATTACAATGCCCAGTGCTGGTTTTGATTAACAAAATAAAATTAATTGTAAAAGTATTTATTACAAAATTAAAAAAGAAAAAAATTGCAAAAAAGTTATATTTTTTCAAGTCAGAGTTTGTAAGTAAAATCTTAATTTGAACTAAAAACGAGTAAAAAGGTTAAAGTCGGGCATGCCGACTATACAATACCCTACACCAGTCTGGTGTATTGTTTGGATCCGAAATTCGAATGGGTTAAAATGGGGCTTGTGTCGAAATTTTCTATAATGTGAGTCAGCGCACCAAATTTCATTAAAATATCTTAATATTTGCGACCTGCAGTTTGTAACCAAGCCAATATCGGGGGGACCCTTATATGGGCACTAGTTCTAAACATGGACCGATATTCACCAAAATCAATAGGCTTCGTCCTTGCGCCAACATAGGTCTATGTACCAAATTTCATCAAAATATCTTAATATTTGCGACCTGCAGCGTATAAACAGTATAATATTGGTAGGACCCTTATATGGGCACTAGGTCTAAACAAGGACCGATGTTCACCAAAATCAATAGGCTGCGTTATTGGACCACTATAGGTCTGTGTACCAAATTTGATCAAAATATCTTAATATTTGCGACCCCCCGAAGTTGGCTTGGTTACATACTGCAGGTCGCAAATATTAAGATATTTTAATGAAATTTGGTGCGCTGACTCACATTATAGAAAATTTTGACACAAGCCCCATTTTAACACATTCGAATTTCGGATCCAAACAATACACCAGACTGGTGTAGGGTATTGTATAGTCGGCATGCCCGACTTTAACCTTTTTACTCGTTTTTCATTTAAATTTTTGCTATGAGTGTTTTGAAAAATAAAATCGACATTAAATTTAAAATACTTTTTTATAGTAAGGCCCTAAGTCTTCTACTCTTTTTCCTTTTGAAATTTGATGATTAACAGCTTCAGCACTTTTTCAAATTATAATTCTATTTATCGAGATGTATCCATTACTATTATGTATTTAATTTTTGTTATAAAAATGTAAATGTTTAAATTTCATCACGTTCACAAACAATTCCAAAATTTCGTTTATTATTTTTAAAGTAGAGGCATTAAAACACATACCCAAATAAATATTTCTTTCCGCATGAGAACGAAACAAAATTTCGTTTTTTTTTACATCATCATAAATTTATTGTTTTTATTAAAAATTTCACAAACAGTGACAATTTTTAGAGGTTTTTTTTTATAATTTTTTCGGCAATTCTATAAAGAATAAAATACAAAAGAAAAGAATACATTTTTTAAATAATTTTATGTTAATTTTTCTCCAACTGTTTACATTTTATTTAAACTGAAAAATCTTATATAAATTACACAGTACAACATTTTTCAGCTCATTGATGTGGGACTCAGTTCTGAGAATTGCACGTGAAAGTAGCCCCAAAAATAACAACTTCTGCATCATTCGTTTTGTCAAGTTGGCTGAATTAAAAATTTAATGGCCATAGGAATTTTATAGAGATATAACCGTGTTAAAATATAGAAAAAGTGCTAAAAATCCGCCTTGATCCAAAAATTTCGTATGACCATTAAATTTTTAATGCAGCCAACTTGACAAAACGAATGATGCAGAAGTTCTTATTTTTGGGGCTAATTTCACGTGCAATTCTCAGAATTGAGTCCCAAAATCATGTGTTGTACTGTGTTATAAGTGCTTTTTCAAAGTCTATGTTAAGCACTACTTTTTTGGATTGAATTTTTGGTTCTGGTTTTTGCTTTTTTTTTCTTTAAACACCTTAAGAGTACATACTTGTTGTACAAGTACGAGGGATTTTAACCTTGTATGTTGAGGTATGAATGAATATAATCATGTAACTGGGTCAGTAAAACACATCATATTCGCGTTCTTAAAATGTCTCATATAAATTATAAGGAGGTGA
Organism: Leucophora obtusa; assembly: GCA_949987735.1. Taxonomy (NCBI): domain Eukaryota; kingdom Metazoa; phylum Arthropoda; class Insecta; order Diptera; family Anthomyiidae; genus Leucophora; species Leucophora obtusa. The sequence goes on from OX465295.1 coordinate 80,321,402, forward strand.
GTAAATGAAGGTGATTCTTTAACCGCATAATATTGTGAATATTAGAGTGAAGTTTATTTTGATAAACATAAAATTACGAACTAGTAGGTTTGAGGTTATAAACACATTAATTTTCAAGCAGGCAAGATCTAGTTTTCTGCCTTTTTTGTTGTAGCGACATGCTTCATCAGTGATTATCTGTTAAATTTTTTATTTATTTATATTTTTATTATTGTCAGATTGTCTCTATATAATTTTTCAACAACCCGTCAGATGTAGGAATCAAACACATGCTCCAACATTACAAACGTAACTATACTAAATTTAAACAACTTAACCATCTGACCCAAGTAATGCCTTGAGTACAATGTAACTAAATTCTTGTTTTCTTTGGTTTTCAGGTTTCTGTTATTGTTTTTACGCAGAAGTAATTAACACAAACGCATACAAACATTCTGGTTTTAGATTTTTGTTTATGTTCCAATCTCTTCCGTGTCTCCTTTTTCGCAATTCTCATCTTTGAAAGCTACTCACCGATTTGGATAAAATTTAGATGTGAAAATAATTGATATATGCTTTATGTCTGAGAGTATTAAGAAATTTATACACTAATAGAAAAAAGTCTGTAAAAATACTAAGAATTTGTTAAAAATTACCTTGGGGAAAAACTTTTAAAATTAGCAGATTATTTTTGCGAAATATTAGTAAGATGAGAACAGCAAAAATAAAACTGTTGGGTATAAAGAATTTAAGTTATACATGAGTTAAATTTTATTTAATAAAAATAAGAACTTTACCTGCTGAAATCAAAAACAAATTTTGCTAAATAACACTGTGAGACAAATGGTAGGGGTCAGTGATCGGGAAGGGTTCAAACTACCGGGGAAAGTTATATCGGTAAAAAAGAAGTTATACGTGTCCCAGCGTTTCGCTGGGTCACCCCTAGGAATCGAGATATATGGATTTGACCTTTGGTGGTCTTTTTTTGACATAACTCGAGAACCACTAGTCCGATTTTGCTCAAACAATTTTAAAAAAATTAAAAATTACAATTCCTTTAATCTGTTCATATAACGTTTTTCTATATACTCAACAGTTTTGCCGGTAAAAATAAATGTATGAAGAAAAAAATATTTTTTGCCTAAAATATTAAAAAAAAGTAATAAACAAAAGGTTATTGATATTTATTATAGCGGTACCAAACATTTATTTTTACCGGCAAAACTGTTGAGTATATAGAAAAACGTTATATGAACAGATTAAAGGAATTGTAATTTTTAATTTTTTTAAAATTGTTTGAGCAAAATCGGACTAGTGGTTCTCGAGTTATGTCAAAAAAAGATATATCTCGATTCCTAGAAGTGACCCAGCGAAACGCCGGGACACGTATAACTTGTTTTTGACCGATATAACATTTCCCGTTGGTTTCATCCCATCCCGATTTTGACTGTCGCATAGTGTAATTAGTAGACTAAAAATTACAACAAAATGTAGTTTTCAAAGTTTTTTTCGATTGTTTCAATTCCAATTAACTAAAAGTTAACTCAACTAAAACTAGTATTCCGTAGACGTAACAGTTTTATATTTACTGTTCTTACCTTCCTAGTATTTAGCCAAAAAATCTGCTAATTTCAGCAGCTTTTTTCTGCTATGTCATTTTTAACTAATTTTTATTAACTTTTCTGCTATTCTTATAAGATTATTTCTATGAGTGTATCGATTTTTACAATACATAGTGTTAAAGCTTTCTTATTTAACTCCATAACACTGTGGAACAAATTCAGGTTAGCAAAAGTTAGGTCGGTTCTGAGAGTGAAGGGTGAAAATAGAGGCTAAATTAGAAGACCCGTATCGCGGCGTTTGCTTATGTTAGTTTTTATTTTTTTATATGGTTTTTGGCTATAACTCGTCGACTAATTGATATTTTTGAAATATGTAAAAGCCAAATTATAGCTAGAGACCTGAACAACAATTTAAAAAAAATCAATCAAATCAATTTGTTTACAAATTTTAATTGTTGTTCAGGTCTCTAGCAATAATTTGGCTTTTACAGATTTAAAAAATATCAATTAGTCGACGAGTTATAGCCAAAAAACCATATAAACAATATGAAGAAACTCGAACTAACATAAGCAAACGCCGCGATACGGGTCTTCTAATTTAGCCTCTATTTTCACCCCTCACTCTCAGAATCGACCTAACTTTTGCTAACCTGAATTTGTTCCACAGTGTTATTTAATTGACCACAACTTTTGGCCATTTTTTGATATTTATAATCTCTTTGATTATTTAGCTTTTTGAAAACTTTGAAATCTTCAAAAAAAAACCCTCGAATAAATTACAGCCACCCTAATATTTATACATATTTCGTTTTTGTGTTTCATTTTAGCTGTTCTCTGTTCTTGGTACTGTTAAGTACCCATATGTTTGTTAACTGATTATAAATTTAAATTTAAATCAAAGTAATAAAAATGTTACTTACATATTTGTGAAAAGAGAAAGTCAGTCAAGTCCGTGTTGTGTTTTTTTTAAGGGTGCGAAATTCTTTATTGTCAAAAAGTGAAAAGCGTAGAGTAGAGTAAACTAAAGCAAGAATAAAAAATATTATATTATGCATACTGTAAAACATTCTTTACAGATATTATCATCAGTTTGCCGTTTATTGTAGCATATAAAATTTGTGGGATTTTCTCTGCAAAAAAATTTAATAAAATTTATTATAATGACTTTAACATACATAAATAAACAGTTTAATATCAATAAAAAAATTTCAACATTAAAAAAACTTTTATTTATGAAATTATTAAAATAATAAACGCCACTTAAAATTCCTATAATAATACATACATTTTAAGATCTAAAGGGAAATAATTTAGTACTTTCATATTTCGCAATCGAATCAGCAAATTTGTATACAAATTCAAACTAACACTTTAGGGTACACTCAGGCAAAAAGCTTTATCATAATTATAAAACAGTTAAATTGGACGAAAATCTAGAAAGAATTGTTATATTTATAAGGTTTTCATAAATATGATGAAAATTACATAAATTAATGTTTTTCGTTCGATTTGAGATTATATATTAATTATCAAATTTTTTTTTATATTATATTTAAATTAAGGGAAGATTATAAAATACTTTACAAGTAAATTACAGAAATTAAAAATGGAAAAATTCGATAAGCCCAGCAGGATAGAATACATTTTTTCGTGTCCCGCTACAGACCCATCCTCAGTATCCTATGCTTTTGTGGGTTAGTAATTGATGATGATCTATTTATATTGAATGTGAAACACATAAGCAAATGACACACAACTCAATTAGACTAACATTAACGAAATTCTAATAGTGATACTTTTATCCCCTGTTATTACCTTGTGGGAAAACAGGGGTCAGTTGTAGTGAGAATACCTGTCCCGTGACCGCTGAAAACAGGACCGGTCTGAAAGTACCTACCCGGTGACCTGTCCCGTAACCGGTGAAAACGCAACTGGTCTTATAGTACCGGTCCTGTGACTGGTGAAAAGAGTACCGCTCTGAAAGTACCTGTCCCGAGACAGGTGAAAATGGGACTGAACCAGTGGTACAAATATTAGAGTTGTCAATTATTCGGATTTTTATTTTGATCGATTAACCCTTACATGCCTGAATTGTTATGGCAGGGAATTTTCCGACCACACTTCGTGGAAATACAGATCTATGCCAAAGATATATTTTTATTATTTTTATAGCTTTGCAGCAGCCCCTAGCGGAGATATTGGGAATTAAAGTTCGAATGTTAACATGCTGCAGGACCTGAGCGGGTTAAGATTTTTTTAATTTTATTTTTATATTATTTCCATAACTAAACTCTACATATAATTTTTATTTATTTTGCTTTAAACTTTAATGTGAGAAAATTTGAAAAATAGCTCGCAAATGAACACTATCAAAGAATGTGATATAAAAATGTACATACGCAGTGTGGAGCTGCAATGCTACTGAGTAAAAAAATCGTTATAAAAAAAGGAGTAAAAAGTTAAAGTCGGGCATGCCGACTATACATATAATACCCTACACCAGTCTGGTTAAAAGCCAACTAATGTTAAAATCGACTCAAAATTTTCTATATAATGATAAAAAAAGGGAAAATCGAAAATAAAGCCCATATGGGCGATAGGTCCAAATATGGACCGATCCTATCTAGAATCAATAGGATTTGTCCTTGGGACAAATGTGTACCAAATTTTATTGAAATATCTTCGTATTTGCGACCTGTGGCGTGTAAACAAGCCAATTTTGGGCGACCCTTATATGGGCACTAGGTCTAAACATGGACCCATTTTAACCAAAATCGATAGGCATCCCAGTGTAGAAACGGTAATGACATATCATTATTTTTTGGACTACCAGTAATGATACCGACTTACTTTCTGGATTATTTTAAAAGATATAATAATGAGCTACTAAGAAACACACCCAGAAAACAGATTCAATTCTGATAACCGCATTTGATGCAACTGAACCATTCGATTGGCAACAATTGGTGTTGTCAGCACCGAATCTGTTTTCTGGGTGTAGTTACTTTTTCCACAAGTTCAAAATAAAAAGTAATGCATTACCAGTATTCACTTTTTTTTATCATTATTTCAAACATAAAGTAATGTTCTAGAATTATTTGTAAATTTTTTTGAAATCTATTTTTAGTCTCAATATTTTTTCAATGTAACTACATACTTGGTAATGGTAACTAAAGGGTTCTTCAATAAGAGCGCCACAAAAGTTTTTTTAAATAAAACAAAAACGGTTTTGGATATCAATAAAATTCTTTATTCCTGTGAAAGTACGTTCGATGCCATTATGTATGGAAATAGATCTCTTTTGCATGGCCAGCACGGGCACGCTTGCAGAAGTCCAGACGCTGAACCCAATTTTCGACGGGTTTCAAGCATAAATCGGCCGATATTCGTACGAAGTTCATCAATCGTCGCTGGCTTGTTGGCATAGACCATAGATTTGACGTAGCCCCACAGGAAATATTCCAACGGCGTCAAATCACACGACCGAGGCGGCCAATCGACTGGACCATTTCGTGAGATACCACGTTCTCCAAACTTGGTTTGCAATAAATTGATTGTGACATTCGCTGTGTGGCTTGTGGCGCCGTCCTGTTGGAACCACATGTCCTCCAAGTCCATATCATCCAAATGGAGCCAAAAATATTCGGTTATCATTGAACGGTAGCGATTCCCATTCACAGAAACGTGCCGGTCTTGATCATCATGGAAGAAGTACGGCCCAATGACGCCGCCGGCCCATAAACCGCACCAAACCGTAATTTTTTCGGGATGCAATGATGACTCATGGAGTACGTGTGGATTGCTGTTTGACCAATAACGCATATTTTGTTTATTGACGAAGCCATTCATTATGACGATCATAAATTGGACGTAGCGCTCTTAACGTTGAGGCCACTGACTCCGAATGTCGGTAGTAAATTTTAATAATTTCGACTCGTTGTTGGCTCGTATATCTTTCCATCATGAAATGGCAAACCTTACTGAAGCGAAATGTCAAAAGAGCGGCAAGAAATATGGCGTCGTTTGCTGTCCCTGTCTTTCTACTTTTGTAGCGTCCCTGTTGAAGAACCCTTTAGTTACTTTTGTTATTACATTTCTTATTACCTTTATATGGCGATATCGCGAAAAATAATGAGTTATGGTTACATACCAGCATACGAAAAATCAAAAAATATATCGTTACCTATGTGCTTACCAGTACTGACAAAAATAATGAGTCTAAAAATAGATTTAAAAAAAAAATTATATAAAAAAAAATATTTTTTATTGTACTTTTTTTTTAAATAAAATTTCCTGGTGCGGGAATCGAACCGGGTCTACAGATTGCCAGTCAATAGCTCTACCATCTGAGCTATATCGATATGTAATATTTAATAGATAAAAACATAATTGACCTGCTGCACACACTTAAGCTTACTAGCCAACATACAAAAAATCAAAAAATATGTGGTTACATATATCCTTACCAGTGTTTAAAAAATATTGAGTCTAAAAATAGATTTCAAAAAATTTAAAAAAAATCTAGAAATCTATATTTGAAATAATGATAAAAATAAGTCATTATCAGTAACTCATTATTATACGTTTTAAAATAATGCAGAAGGTAAGTGGGTGTCATTACTGGTAGTCCAAAAAATAATGATATGTCATTACCGTTTCTACACTGGGGATATAAGCAGCAACGTTTATAAGTTTAAATAATATATATTGAAGTTAAGGTGCATTTTCGCCACATCCTCTTAAATAACAGCACAAAAAATGTAATTTTTCCATTGTAATTACATCTTGGTAAGAGAAATAATTTATTTCTCCGCTAGTTTTCGAGATTCCCTCTTAGCATATTTTGGCCCATATCGCCTAAAATAGACAACAACAAAAAAAATGTTGTAGAAGAACTTAGTGTTTATTTTTCGTGAGGAACACATGGTATAAATTTCAATGCAAAAAAGCTTAGGCCGGTTAGAGGGTTCATTCGTCTTACTGCAATGTTCATGTTATACCATTTAAGCTATTGTGTAGTGCATATAAAATTCGTCTATAATTCATTTGTATCGATATTTATACACAATTTACTATATATATTTTATATAATTTTCCACCTGTTTTTTTTTAACACATTCGATTTAATATCTCTTGCATGGTTTAACATTTGTTGGATTAAACTACAAGTGGCAGGTTAAAAGAAGTCGTACAAAAAATAACCACACGTGCTACCAATCAAATTTGTGATATGAAGACAACAAACGAACGACACTGATAGTTTTAATTTTAAAGGCCTCTATTTTTTATTTGGTCAGTTTTGTTTGAGGATTAGATTTGAGTAGTGTATACTCGTATATTTAGTTGCTGACTTTTTTCTGGCTTTTAACTTCTGGTTTATTATAGAGGTAGTTAAATTGACTGTGATATCGTATGACAGTCACGTTTAAAATAAAATATATGTTATTTTTTTAAGCTATATGTGATTTTATTGTCATGTATTTTATTACAACAAATTGCTGGCATTAGGTTTTTCAAATAAGGTAATAATAAACTAAATTAGTTAAAACATAAAATGGGAAATAAATTTGAGCTTATACCTACAATTTAATGCAATACTACCTAATCCTATATGGATAGCTATTAAAGTTTTGAAGACGTGTTAAACGTGTTATATTAAACACTTGAGAGTCATTTTGCTTAATTTATCATTTAGTTCGGATTATTTATTTACCTTCTTCGATATTTAGGAAAGCAACTGATATACGAGCAGCAGTGTGGTTTATTCTTACTCTATGCTAGCAGTATGCTGCAGCAGTGTGGTAGAAAGTATTAGATATCATAGAGTATTGATACATTCATAGAAATAAGTCTGTAAAAATAATATTAAAAGTTACTAAAAATTAGTTAAATATGACCTTGCAGAAAAAATTACTAAAACCAGTAGAATCTATTTGCTAAATATTAGCTAAATAAAAGCCGCAAACAATGCTGTCAAAACTACTAAATTTTAGTTATTTGAGTATTATTTTGTGTTTCCTTTCCCTTTTTTAACAAAAAGGTTTTTATAATATGAAAGCCATAGTTTATTTCCTTTTTTTTTGTTTAGAAGTGTCTACGTGGTAGTCTGGACATTTTTATATTTTACGAGGTTTCCGAAATAATGTTCTAAAAATCGCAAAAACACACATTTTAAGGCAGGAATACACTTTCAATATTATTGATAAAATTTTCAGAAATCAACCAATCAGAAAACTTAATATTTAAATACTCTGTTCTGGTTGATATTAAAGACATTGATCAGTAATATTGACCAACTCCTGACTTAAAATTTGCTGACACAACGGCATTTTTGCTGACTTTACTGATTTTTTTTTGAGTGTACCATTTCTTTATTATATCTTTTTTTTATTTTCTAACAAGATTTTATTTTTTATATTAAATTTTATTTTATCTATAAAATAATTTTTTTTTGATCATCTGTGTTTTGGTTTTCTTATGCCTATGTTGGCGTAACGCCGAGATAACGGACGTTATGCCAATATTTACAATCTAGCCATGTAAGAATTCATTTATGATTTAACTCTTAAATGCATGGCGTACCAATTTGGCAACATACCGGATTTTTAATAAAAAAAACCCACTTGATGCACAAAACTGCATTTTTGGGCATTAGGGACCCCTTCTGTACATAGTGTTCCTATAGTTTAGCGCAGAATTTTCAAACAGTTAGAGTAACAATCTTGGTTTTGCTCTGTATATTTGAGAAAAATCCAAAACACGCTTTTTTTTACAAAAACTGTAATATTCAAAAATATTTGTTTAAATATTTAAAGTGGAAACGGGAATGAAAAAATTTGATTCCCGGGATTCCCGGGATATTTTTGAACAAAATTGTTAATGAAAACCACCTATATAAGTAATTTTTGTTAAAAAAAAAAAACACTATTTCAGTACAAATTCAGTTTGTGTAGTGAGAATTCAACGAAAAATATCAGAATGTTGAACATTTGATTTCACATAAATTACTCGCAGCACTGCCAAATGAATTGCATGGTTCCAGCAGGCACCTATTACTGGACTGTCAGAAACAAACCGTTTCATCACACTTGGCCCATTAGATATGGTGGCCACAATGTTATTTTCCAAAGACAAATAAAACTCTTCTAGTCTTATTTCTACAATTCTTCTTATTTCATCAGCATTACATCTTCCTGATATATAAACCAACCCCAGGTTATAAAATGAATTATTTCCGTTTATACATATGTTCAAATATCTCTTTTGTGATATTCTTGTACATTCATTTAAGATTATAGTAAATCTCTTATTGTTAGAAATATTGCTCGATATTTCTTTTATCATGATATCTTTTACATGATTGTAGTAATTTAATATAATGTTTTTTACATCGGTTTCATTTTTTTCCAATGCCAGGTTTTTATTATAAAAACTTTCTCGAATAAACGAAGATCTAGTTATGGTGCGGATTGACTGCAGCTAATTTGAATAACATTTCAGGAAAAGTTTGCACTACCATAAAACCTTTAATGCCTATTCAGCTTACACTTTTTTCTTCAGGTTCTTTGCTAATTTTAGCTGAAACGTTATTCTTGTTGTTGTTTTCTTCGAGAGAAGTTGCATGACCATCAATTTTTTTTTTTTTTGTGAACTAAATTTAGATGTCGGATTTTTTTCTTTTCACATTTATTAATGAAAACGTTACTTATAAAATTATTGACCCTTAATACAAAGGCGTATTTTAAATTTAAAGTCGACTTTATTATCAATCAAACGGTTTTGTTCATTTTGTGTATGAAAACCTTACAAAAATATTTATATTTTCAAATATTTTGATTGGTTGAAAATAAATTAACCAATCAGAATGCTCCAAAAATAAACTATGTCAAGGTATACTGCCACCCAATATTTTAACTAAAGGAAGTGCGATTATTTGTAAGAAACAAAGCTTTTTTTTCATATTTCTTTTAAACATTTTACCAAGTTTTTAGGTTTTACTACTTAAATTTTGAATAAGTTATGCGAAAAATCTTTATTAGTTGAAATGCTCCTTATTACTTGGCAAAGATTTTATTTGTGTGTCAAATAAATGTATTCCCTTTTAAAAGATTTTAACAATGACATTTTTGTTTTGGTATTTAAAATATTTTTTATGACTAAAATTAAAAAATCCTATTCGAAACAAACACAATTTAAAAAATTTAATATTTTTAAAATTTCCCGTTTTCCCGGGAAAAATATATTATTTCCCCGGGAATTCCTGGCAAACTTTTCCCGGGATTTCCCGGGAATTCCCGAACCCCAAACCCTAGTGACAATAAATGTATAAATTATAACTTCCAGGTGTAGAAACTGTAATGACATATCATTATTTTTTAGAGTACCAGTAATGACACCCACTTACCTTTTGCATTATTTTAAAACATATAATAATGAGTTACTGATAATAACTTATTTTTATCATTATTTCAAATAGAAAATAATTTTTTAGATTTTTTTGAAAATTTTTTGAAATCTATTTTTAGACTCAATATTTTTTAAACACTGGTAAGGATATATATAACCACGTATTTTTTGATTTTTTGTATGTTGGCGAGTAAGCTTACTTGTGTGCAGCAGGTCAATTATGTTTTTATCTATTAAATATTACATGTCGATTTAGCTCAGATGGTAAAGCAGTTGACTGGCAATCTGTAGTCCCAGGTTCGATTCCCGCACCAGAAAATTTTATTTAAAACAAAAAATACAATAAAAAATATTTTTTTTTATATAATTTATTTTTTAGAAAATCTAGTTTTAGACTCATTATTTTTGTCAGTACTCGTAAGCACATAGGTAACGATATATTTTTTGATTTTTCGTATGCTGGTGTGTAACGACAACTCATTATTTTTCGCTACATCGCCATATAAAGGTAATAAGAAATGTAATAACAAAAGTAACTAGTTACCATTACCAAGTATGTAGTTACATAACCACATATCTGGTAATGATTTTCTACACTGGGTTATAGATTTTTTTTAGCTATTTTACAATTTAGCTATTTGGCAAAATAACATATTTTTCAATAAAAATCACCTTTTTTTTAAAAATGATTTTTTTTGTATTTTTCTTGAACTGTACACGCCTTTAGAAATCATATATAAAAAATGGTTAAAATCGAAGAGATCGTGCATTTAAGGGTTAAGCTATCTTGTACTACATATGTGGCATTCCGCTGGCAAACCGTTGGTGATGGTCGGTTTAATGTTGACAGAACGTGGGATTAACAATCTCAACAGTATTTACCTGTTACCCGATTGATAACTAACTCACTTTCCAACGCTGGCATAACGTCAAAAAACGCAAAACATCGCATTTTTTTTGCCTGGGACGATAACACTGTGAGACAAATGGTAGGGGTCAGTGATCGGGAAGGGTTCAAACTAGCGGGGAAAGTTATATCGGTAAAAAAGAAGTTATACATGTCCCGGCGTTTCGCTGGGTCACCCCTAGGAATCGAGATATATCGATTTGACCTTTGGTGGTATTTTTTTTTACATAACTCGAGAACCACCACCACTAGTAAAAATAAATGTATGAAGAAAAAAATATTTTTTGCCTAAAATATTAAAAAAAAGTAATAAACAAAAGGTTATTGATTTTTATGGTAGCGGTAACAAACATTTATTTTTACCGGCAAAACTGTTGAGTATAGAGAAAAACGTTATATGAACAGATTAAAGGAATTGTAATTTTGAATTTTTTTAAAATTGTTTGAGCAAAATCGGACTAGTGGAGTTATGTCAAAAAAAAGATATATCTCGATTCCTAGGATTGGCCCAGCGAAACGCCGGGACACGTATAACTTGTTTTTGACCGATATAACATTTCCCGTTGGTTTCATCCCATCCCGATTTTGACTGTCGCATAGTGCAATGAGAGAAAGAACTGAAGTAAGGTGCTCGGCGTGTTGAACAAGATATTTCAATTCGAATGCTGTATATTTAGACGAAAAAATTGCCAGTTCTTTTAAAAAATACAGCCGGTTAAAGTCGTTTGCTTGTATATCCGCTATTGTGGGATCTATGCGACCTGTTTTAATATTCTTTAAAAAAAATCATAAAGCACTTAATTCGCGAGAACAGAGAAAAGAAAATTAAGTTTTTAATTTAAAAATTGTTTAATATCGAGTTAATATGTTTTATGCATTAAATTATTATCTTATTAGAATCAAAGACTCTTGCTAGAAATTTCAGCACTATAAAATTTAATTTTTATTTTAACTAACTTTAAAAATAAAACTTTTTATATTTTCCAAGTAGATACATATATATTCAAACAAGTGGCAACAATGAATTGCAGTTGCTGTTGTAGTTGCCGGGCAATGTTGTTAAACGTTGTTGTTGTTTCTTGCAGTTTTAACTAAAAACACTATAAATGCACTTTAAATGTTTATTAAACGAACAAATTAAAAATTCTACTCTACTCGCTGGTTGCTTCTTTTCATTTCATTTTGTTTCAATTACAAACAAACATTTTCCATAAAATTGTTAATAACAACTTTTTAATTACTTATTCATGTTCACAGTATTTTGAAAATACTAACAAGGAGTAGTTTTAGTTTTATATTAGATACGTGACATGATAATTATTAAAAATTTAGCGTAACTTTTAAATATGTAATTTGGAAGAATATTTTCTAATTTCAAATATTTCCCATAGCAGATTCGTATCTGGAGATTCCAAAAATCCGTTGGTAAATAATATAAAAAAATTGATATTTTTTTTAAAACTCAACAGCCACATTTAATCTGCCATTACAAATTTTGATAATTGGTTATAAGATTCATATTCAGACACTTCAAACTGCCTGGCAAATAATTGCAAAAAAAATTATGAACTAAAAAAACATTTTTATTTAAAATTTTTTTTCATTTAATTTCAGCACTTTTAGTATTTTTGTAAGAATTACGCGTGTGTATAATAGCGTTCACGAACGAACTAGTTCAATTGAATGAATTGAACTAGTGCATCATTATTCGTTCTTTTCATTCAATCGTTCTTTCGTAATTGAAATAGATTTATAGGAAATAGTAATATTTTTGTACAAGATTTAGAAAAAAGTCAAACATCATTAAAAAAAAATGTTAACGAACACCATTTTCAGATTATCTGATAAAGTTTCAGATAATCTGATGCATTTAGCTTGTAGACAACGACAGCCTGCTCCTTAAAAGCGTGCTCAAAATTCCTTTCACTATAAAACTAAAAGTTGAAACATATGTGGACTGGATTATGGGCTAATTACTTATGAGACAAATTTTCGCCAGGAACGTAATAAAAATTGGCGTTCACAAGTGAAAGTGTGCCCACTTAACAACTGGGAACGAAATTATTTAAAATACCGTTAACCCTAAAATATCCTAACAAAATTGACTTGAAGCAGTACCGAATAGATTAATCGAATAAAATTTCAAAATTAATCGATTAATCGAAAAACATTTTATATAAAATAATAAACAAATTTCATGCAAAGAAAAATCATGGTTGGGATGACCATATTCATACGTATGTTTTTGGGTTTATGATTGCGACATTCATATTAGGAAATACCTATCATAATATGATAGAATATAAATATTATAGTCCTGTATATCATACTATTATCCTTATAGTTTTTTTTTTCCAGCATTCTCTTGAAGGTGAGTGAAAAAACTGTGCACGATTTGTTTTATTCAAAATAGTACATTTATTTATTCAATGACTAATTTACAAATTAAAATAATTTAAAATTATTATTTATATATTTATAACTAAAAATAAATTATGGATACATCTGATAACAGCGCCTAGAAAAATATTGTTAAAATTACAATTTTAGAGTGTATCCGAAATGATCATAACATTTTCTCAGTGATCAGATTATAATCATAATGATCATAATATTTTCCTCATGATCATATTATGATAATAAAGAATATTTTTTGATCATTTGGGATCATATTATGATCAGCAGCATAATATTATCTCCACGAATATATTATGATAATTTTTTTTAATTTTACTTTTTTTTCAATTTTGTTTTCGTAATTAATTACTTTTTTTACTTAAAAGGAATTTTAATTTAAACCGAAAATCTGATTGTTATTAAAGCCCTATAAGGCACTGAAATTAGTTGATAAGTGCAATGAACATTTAAGTCGTATATGCCGAATTTGATTATAAGAACTGTTTCCAAATATATTCCGGTATTTAAAATTACCATTAACGAAATATCGGGATTTTAAGCTAGTTTGAAATAAAACTGCAGTGTATGCATTTTTAAAATTAATTGCAGTTGATTTTAGCGACATAATTATCTGGTTGATTGTACACAATCTCTAAATAAAATTTTCTATGCCAAAAACTCGGTTGCAGAATAACAGATTTTTGTTCGAAACCTATTCTACTGTCGGCTCTAAACCGATGATGAAATTTTCAAAAAAAACAAACACTTCTATAACTTTGACTTATTTTCATATTTAAGTTCTGTGGAATGGGTTCTGGAACTCGTTCCGTGACATCGTAAAAATTTGTCTAGCTTTCATTAAGGCTAATAAGAAAAAATACCAATTTATTAATTTTTAAAAGTATTGACTTGACTCATTAATGTTTAAATATTGAAATTAACTAGCTTTCAAAATACTTTGATACAATCATTTCAATAAATATATTTTATGGAAAGCGCCCTTCGTTCTTACATAATATCGGTCAAAAAATATGAGAAAAAAATCAAATTCGGAAAAAATCAGACATTTCGTTAGCCAGTAAGTCGTTATGGAGAAAAACGATACACTGAGTGAATTATCCTTCATGATATTAATGATAAAATTTCATAGAATTGTTTTCGTAGAACCAATGAAGAATTGCATTATGTATTTAATATTTAATTAATCTTATGAAATTTTTCATAAATTTTCTTTAATAAAATTTCATAATTTCATTAAAAAAATTCACTGAATTTCATAAATTAGATCTCCATAAATTTAATGAAAATATTTTTTATATACACTGAAAATATTATTACAGTAACTGACTGTAGTTTATTTAAAAAGTTATCCGTACATTTATTTTTAAATGATTATACAGTTAAAATACAAAGAAATATATTTTTAACTAATTTTGTCGTTTATTTAAAAAATAAACTACAAATAAATACGGATTTTCTGTTACAGTTAATATTTTCATTTAAAATGTTTTGTAAAAAAAGGAATTCCTTTTCGATTTCTAGTTCAGTTAAAAAAACGAAATAAACTAAATATCATTTATTCTTACGGATTTTGTAGTTAATTTTTTGAAATTTAAAAATGGAAATAAATGAAAAATCATTACTTTTTAAGGATTTTGTAGTTTATTTATTAACATTTAAAAATAAATGAAAAGTTCTTTTGATTTAAATGAAAAGTTAGTAGACCGGTTTTCAAATGATTTTTCATTTATTTTAAATTACATTTTCAGTTAATTTAAACTACAAACTATTTTGAGTGTATATGAATTTCTTCATTAGTATTTACTTTTTATACCCTACACCACTAGGTGGTCAGGGTATTCTAAGTTTGTGCTGATGTTTGTAACACCAAAAAATATTGGTCCTAGACCCACCGATCGGCTCAGAATTTTTTTTTATTTCGATTTAACGATGTCCGTCTGTCCGTCCGTCCGTCTGTCTGTCTATCCATGCATTCTTGTGCGCACTCTATAGGTCGCAAATATTAAGATATTTTGATGAAACTTGGTACACCGCCTTATGTCGGCCAAAGGACGAAGCCGATTGATTTTGGTTGAAATCGGTCAATGTTTAGACCTAGTGCCCATATAAGGGTCCCCCCAAAATTATATTGTTTATACGCTGCAGGTCGAAAATATTAGGATATTTTGATAAAATTTGGTACACAGACCTATCTTGGCCCAAGGACGAAGCCTATTGATTTTGGTGAACATCGGTCCATGTTTAGACCTAGTGCCCATATAAGGTTCCTACCAAAATTATATTGTTTATACGCTGCAGGTCTCAAATATTAAGATATTTTGATGAAATTTGGTACACCGACCTATGTTGGCCCAAGGACGAAGCCTATTGATTTTGGTTAACAGCGGTCCATGTTTAGACCTAGTGCACATACAAGGGTTCCCCAAAATTATATTTTTTATACGCTGCAGGTCGCAAATATTAATATATTTTGATGAAATTTGGTACACCGACCTTGATTTTGGTTAACAGCGGTCCATGTTTAGACCTAGTGCCCATATAAGGGTCCCCCCAAAATTATATTGTTTATACGCTGCAGGTCGCAAATATTATGATATTTTGATGAAATTTGGTACACCGATTTATATCAGCCCAAGGACGAAGCCTATTGATTTTGGTTAAGACTGGTCCATGTTTAGACCTAGTGCCCATATAAGGGTCCCCCAAAATTGGCTTGGTTACAAACTGCAGGTCGCAAATATTAAGATATTTTAATGAAATGGTTCGCTGACTCACATTATAGAAAATTTTGACACAAGTCCCATTTTAACCCAATCGAATTTCGGATACAAACATTAGTTGTCTTTTAACCAGACTGGTGTAGGGCATGCCCGACTTTAACCTTTTTACTCGTTTTTTATAAAATTATGTCATTTCCTGAGAGAATAATCTTTTATAATTTCTTTTTTTTTTCAATTAATTTTTTATTATTAATTTTGGACTATGAAATTATTTATAAATCATATTAATTTTTTCGAAACTGGTTTTTTATGAAACTTTTAAATTTAGTGAATTATTTTTTTAGATATCTTTTGTACATCCGTAGAATATGCTGCGATTTTATTACGCCTTTTGCATTTCCTAAGTTTTTTCTTATTTATCCACTCCAGCTTAGCAACGACAACAACCAACTATAATAAATAATATTTAATGAAATTGCTTCATAGATTCCTGTTTCATAGATTCTATGAAAAGTTTCAATGGACGAGTTCCAGTGACAATTTTGATTGAAACTATGAAGAAATTCATTACTAAAATAATGAAAATTCTCTCAGTTTAGGTTTACATATTTTTTTTATGCGAAATTGACATAAAAGTCGATGCTGATATCTCAGCTATGATACGAGAAAGGGATTTCGGAATCAGAAAATGGATATTTATGTTATGTGCAATCCGTTCCTAACACAATTTTTTCAAAAACTGTCAGTACTTAGGTCAAAACAATAATAAGCTGACGATTTACCCTTTTAAGAATTCATTGATTTGATTAGAAATTGCGTGGAAAAACTCGTAATCTGGTTTACGTTTATATTAAAATATATTGATAATTTAGAAATATATTATAGCAGAATTTATTACAATCTCCGAACTATCTTCAGGAAAAGTCTTGAGCTACAGGATATTAAGAATCTAAATGTTTTTACATAAAGGACATTTCTTAAGTCTGGATTAGCCAGACGTAAACGTATCTCGGCGTAGCTGAATTAATGAGTTAAATATGAACAGAAGATGTGTTGTGTTTTTTGTTTCATTCTTATAGAGAAACGTAAATAAACAACGAAAATCTATTCACAACAGATCTAATAATTACATTTACATCTGGCTAATCCATGCTTTAGTCTAACCGCGTACTCTTACGCGCTCTCCCGCTGGCTCTGGCTGAGATTTCGAGATTTTAAATTACAGTTAACGGGTTTGGTTTTTTTTATTCTATTTTTTCATATTATGCTTATTTATTGAAACAATTTTTAATATGTATTAAAACTTAACCACAAGAATAAACCTATCACCTTTTAATAAAATTTCTTCAAATGCCGGCCAGAGCAATTTAACACAGGAAGAGACGCATGCATCCTGTTGAGATTCTATGCTCGTTGGTCTAACGTTTTGTAATACCTGAATTACTCATACAATTTAGATTAAAAGGGGAAAAATATTAAAATTATAGGGGTTATCGAACGGTGTGAATGTTCTTTGATTATCTTACTGGTTTTTCTAGATATAATTTGAAAAAAAGAAGAAAAAAATAAATAAATAGTTGTCTAAAGTGGTGCAATGTTACAATTGAATCTACTGACACTACCTACTACCTATCTAATGCACCATGTCCACTAATTATTCAGAATTCTGCAAATTTGATAATATTTCGTGTACTGCTTCCAACTGTTCCAGACTTTGGCCCACTTTCCTTCCATTTGAAGGCTAGGAAGCTGAAAGTTTGATGTGTAAGGTTACGAAGCTTTTCGGCATATGACCTGGTATATGAAGAATTATATATTTTTACTTGTTTTTTTTGTGTTTGAACTTTTGATTAATACTTTCTAGACATAGTCTTCAAACTAACTAATATAAAAACACAAAAATTCTACTTGGTGGGCAAAAGCAATTATTACAGTTGTAGTACTGTGAAAAATAGTTACAAGTGCACCCAGCGGTATTTAAGCCTTTAATACATTTCTGAAACACGTAGTAGCAGCAGAAGTGAGATACGATGCATTTTTGTTGTTGCTCTCGGGGAGAAAAGAAGGGTTTTGTTTTAAAAAACTTTTGTTGTTTTTTGTTCGTTCATTTTTAAAATGTTTCTTTATTAGTTGTTATTTTTTTCATAATTTCTTTTTCCTATAATTGTTTTTTTTTTTTTTTTTTTGAGATTTCTGAGAAAGGGTTGGTTGGCCAAACTTTAACTATAACAACATTTATTGCAGTAGTCACATTAACCTTTAGATGATCATAGAGGTCGAAAGATGGGTTTCTCTTATTTTTTTATTATTGCTCTTTACTAGAGACCTGCACTCTTAAAATGATTGAAAATTTATTACTACAAACTGAGTAAATTTGTATTTAATAAAATGTATATTGAGTGAATATAAACAAATAATGCGTAAAATTATTTTGTACACACTTTCATATACAATTATACTCAAATAGGGATTAGGCATTATGTGTTTATAATTAAATATGTTGCGCGCAATATTTTTTTTTTTTTTTTAGATGAATTTAAATTTTACGCACAAAATTTGTAAATTTACTAATTTATAATAAAATAAATTTACTAACAAAATAAAATATAAAAATAATATGCTTTATTATGAAAAATCCAATCGGAGACAATCCAATCCAATGACAGATACGAAATCGAAAATAGAGATGGATAGTGCATACACTGCGAAAGCGCCAAATCGATATGTGGAAGGCTGCTCTTGATCGGAGACAACGAAGTAGAGGTCATCCCAGAGGTACATGATGACGAAGCTTAGAAGACGACGTTAAAAGAACGAACGAAAATCAGACCTGGCTTCAAATAAAGGCAACAGCTATTAATTATCATCTCTAAATGCTCAAGATTTGTTTTCATCAATTTTTTTAATTTAAAATAATCATTTTTTCTCCAAATGCCTAAAAGTGCATTTAATAAACTGAAATAAATGTTTAATAATTAAACAAATATTTTAAAAATTTGTTTTCATAATTAAAGAAATTGCGTGTGATAGAAGCTCTCAAGGATTTGAAGATTAAATTTTTCTGAGTTATACAGAGCTGCATTTTAGTAAAGTCTTGTCAGTTTTCTCTCGCGTGTAAACGTGCCTTTATAAAATAGAAAAAGTTTTAACTTTCACAATTTAAATTACGATTCAAGGCCGGCCTTCAAAATTTAAGTAATTTTTCTTCACAACAAAAACAACATAATATGCTTTACAACTTACTTTACTTTGCAATACACTATTTATGCTTTACAACTTACTATTCATTTACAAAAAAAAAATTAAGTTATTCCAGGGTTAAATAAGGCTTGATTACATTGTAACAACATTTACAACTTTTTTTTTTTGCATTAAATTGAGGGTGTGTTGTGTGTGTAAATGGTTGAAATTGAAAATAAAAACTAAAATTAAACTACAAACTACAAGCATTATTAGTTTTTCTACTAAATTTTGCAAAGTAGGCTAAGAAAATGGTTAAAGTTTTAATTTTCTTTCGAAAAACTTTTAATTTTTCTTACAATCAAAACCAAAGTTGTTAAATTTTGTTAGAAGTATAATTTAACAGAGTTGTGGCTGATGCTTAAAAAAAGTTTTTCAACCCTTATCGCTATGAAACCGTAGCC
This sequence comes from Leucophora obtusa, assembly GCA_949987735.1. Taxonomy (NCBI): domain Eukaryota; kingdom Metazoa; phylum Arthropoda; class Insecta; order Diptera; family Anthomyiidae; genus Leucophora; species Leucophora obtusa. The sequence continues at coordinate 80,341,038 of OX465295.1, forward strand.
AATTTAAAGCTATTCCAGCAGACTAGCGGTACCTTCCCAGCAAACCATTGGTAATGACAGGTCATTACCATACGGATTAGCAAGTAATGATAGATCATTACCTTTTGCATTAATTTAAAATACAAAATAATGACTTAATGTTCTTTTTTATACTTGCAAAGTAATCATTTACTGGTAAGTGATTAAATAAGTACCGATTTAGTCTTTTTTATATTAATATTTTACTTATTTATTTTGTTTTGAACTAAATATGAAATTTTCCAAGGTAAAAAGCTATTTTGCCAATATGACCAACTATTTCAGAATGTGGGGTAACCACTTATATCCTAAGTTCTGAGTAACTACTTATTCTATCTTTGTGACTTTTTGCAAAAGTCGATTTTAATTTTTAAAAGTTCCCAGCAATAAAAAAATTAAAGTAATGCTTTCTATACTACTTCTTTCACTGCTTCACAAGAATCCGTTAGTGAATTTTTACTGCTTTTTTAGAAATAATTCTGAACAGCTTCAGAAAATCACTTCTTTCATTGCTTCCAAAATATCCGTTAGTATACTTTAACAGCTTTTTTAGAGTTACTTCTGAACAACATTCAAATATCACTTAGGTATTGCTTCTAAGTAAAGCATAATTGCTCTAAAAGGATTCTAAAACGTGATTTTTGTGCCATTTGGTATTTCTAAACAGATGGTCGCGGGTTCAATTCCTGGAGGGACCATTATATTTTTAATTTTTTTTTTAATAATTATAATTAATTTGTTCAAATTCTATATTTTTTTAATTTTTCAATTTTTAAAAATATATAAAAATAAAAATAATTGAAAATAACTGAAAAAATACTGAATTGCAGTGCACCTTTTGCACTTGTTTGAAAAGTACTTTTATTGAAGAGAATAAATCACAATATCTCGCAATTCCAAAGTGGGGTTTTTATACCAGTCAACTAGGGTTGCCAGACTGGCTTGATTGTCAAGCTTTTTCTATGCGGGTCAGGAATAAAGAAAAAATGTCATTTGTCAAGCTAAAACGGAATTTTAGAAATTTTTCCATCAAATTGTTTTTAAATGTACCCTGACTAATTTTTACAGATAAATTACTGTTTCCGTGGTAGTAAAGCATAAAGTCTTTCTTTGAATGAAAAGGAAGCGTTTGAGTTAGAAGTTAACCAATTTTTACAAAATGCTGTAAAATACTTAGAAAAAAGATATGATTTTGGAAAAAATCAGTTTTTTTTTGCAAATTTTTTTTTTATTTTTTTTTTAAATTTTTTTTTATTATTAATTTATTCTTTATTTAATGTTCTCATTTAATAAAATTTGATTTTGCCCCAACGCCAGCAATGGCTTTATAGAGGCTAATAAAGTTGACAACAATTAATATTTTACAAATTTAACAAAAGTTTAAATTGCTGTTTAAAATATAAAAAACTCGTTGTTGTCAAGGAATAATTATGCAGAGCTGCCATTTATTTTAAAAATATCAAATTCAATTAAATTCTATGCAGATTGCTGCTGCCTTCGGGAAGTTTTTGAAGAATTGCCAAAAGACAACATATGGGCCCATTTCTTTAAAAAATGTGGTACAAAGAATGTAGAAAATCTGTATAAATTAATATCATTTAAATTTTCAAGTCAATTTTGCATTTTTTTTCTAATTAAACTGAATTTTAAACAGTCAAGAAAAATCAAGCCTTTCTTTTTGAATGTTAAGAAAAATCAAGCTTTTCCCTCTGAATGTCAAGCTTTTTTGCAAATTTCGATCTGGCAATCCTACAGTCAACTTTCACATCGATACCCGGTGGCGGAATAAAAAAAACTTTTGTAAAATAAAAAAATTATAATTTTTTTTACGAAGAATTTTTTTGTAACTTTTAATTGGTGAAAATGGCTTCCTTTGCGCTCGTTCAAAAATAACCGAAAAAATATTGAAAAGGGAGTACTCCTCTCCTATGACAACTCAATGTTAAAATCATTAGTGTTTATGTTAAAAAAGAAGTACATCTAGATCATCAATTGTAGTGCTTTTTCTACTACTTCAGCATCTCTTTTTTTCTGGGAATTGTAGCTATATTTCCTATTGAAAAAAATCGTCATTTTGAAGAGGAAAATCGTCATTAGGCTATTTACGACAAAGACTATTTTTTATAGAGATAGGAAATCAAAACTCACACTACTCACCGGTAGATGGCGTTGTAATTTAATATTACCTGAGCAACTATTTAGTATCAGTTTAGTATCAGCTGAGCCTATATTTGAAAACTCAAAAACTACTTAAAACTGCTCAAAATAACGAAAAAACAAGCGCGGTATATATTCAAATAATAAAATTTGGGATATCCGTTTGTTTTTTGCTTTGTTTTTTGTTATTATTTAAAAATTAAATAAAAAAATAAAAGTCAATTTTTTGAACACAGTGCCATCTAGTGATAATGGTGTTTTTATAATTTATTTTTTTGTAGATGCCATACCCATGATTTACGATAGTAGAAATCGTCAAAATGATGATAAATTGTCAAAACTGGCAACATTGGTTGTAGTGTTTTGAAAATTCAAATGAAAAATCTTTCAAATATGAAAAAAACGTTTTTTTTTAACGTTTTGTCAGTTAAAATTTTAATATTATTTTAACAGACTTTTCGATTGTTTTTTATTTCTTATATAGATTATTTAAACAATGTTTGAAAATAAATGGCACAATGGTTTGAATATAATGAATAATCAGTGGTATTATTTTTAGTTGTATTTTCAATTAATTTAATATTTTTTTTAGGTTGTTTGTAGCGAAATAATATTGTGAGTGTGTAAATAATTTAAAAACCTGAGCTGATAACCCAATCGTTTCGTTCACCAACTTTCAAAATTTTCATATATATTTAGATACAATAAGAGAAATGTACTTTTTCAGTTGGCCAGCACTGGTAAGTGTGATAGGAAAACAGTTCGATTCTAACGGAAAGTTTTCAGAACACAAGACTTTTTTTGTATACATTTCTCCCAGGTTACGTCAAATTTCCTGTTACAGGCAAGGTTCCAAGCAAACACATTTGTAATTTAGTAGCTTTAAGGTTAAGAAGAAGAATAAACCTCTCTAAAAATTATAAACACATTAATTTTCAAATCAGACTAGATCTAGTTTCTGCTTTTTTCTATGGACAGGCTTCATCAGTGATTTTACTTTAAATTGTATTATTGTTTATATTTCATTGTCAGATTGTCTCTATATGATAATTTTTCAACAACTCGCTGGCTGTAGGAATCGAACCTGTGCCTATTCCTACATTACAAATGGTGGGACAACTTAGCCATCTCACCCCACTAAGGCCTTGCATACAGTGTAATTGATTTATAGTTTTCTTTCTTATTCAGCTTTCTGTTACTGTTTTTTACTCAGAAGTGACCAAACACAGACAAACATTAAACTTTTAAATTTGTATTTGTCTTCCAATCTCCTCCGTGTCACCTTTTTCGCAAATGTTGCCAAACTGACGTATGGTTTTTACGTTCAGGATCAGGCAGCTTGCGTATATATTGGAGACGGGTTGCCACGGGACAGATTTCATAATGTATTTTAGTACACACGGAGAGAATTTTGCTGGACGAGTTTTAATGAAATTTTTCAGTAAACTAATGAAGTTTTTTTCACAAAGTAAATAAAAAATTTCATAAATATGATGAAAAAAACTTCATATATTTTATGAATCTAGTTTTAATGAAACTTTTTCATTGAGTGTATGAAAGTTTTAATAAATGAAATGAAATTTTTTACAACATTTTATGAAAAATTTCACTAATTCAATGGAAAAGTTTCAATGGACGAGTTCCAGTGCAACTTCGTTATTTTTATGCAAAAATTCATTAATATCATGCAGATAATTCTCTCAGTGCAGTGTCGTGTTAACGTCATATACACATCTGCAATTAATATTATTATTATTATGCATTTTTATCAATTTTGATTTAGTATGTTTGTGTTTAATTTAAAATGCTCAAAGCATAAACTTTTTCGTCAATTGTGGTACCAATTAATTTTTAAAATTAATACTAAAAGATAGGCGATCCAAATAAAGTCAGTCCGTCGCAATAACATCAATTGTAGGTAATTTTTCTTTTATTATATTCATGTGTTCAAAATTAGCAAGCTTCATCTGTGCAGCAGCAAGCAACAGCAGTTTTTCCATCTCTGTACCTTTATTTACTGTAGTTGAAATACAATATAAAGAAAGAATGCAATTAATATGCGAAGACTGAAACTGACAAAGGAAAACAAAGTTATAAAATCTATAGAATATTTCATATACATATATTATTTTCTATAAGCTTGTATATAAGTATGTAAGTAAACGTTTTCTATATGCATGTATTTAAAATAAACATACACACCCAGAAAGCACCCTACGGAAAATTTTAACAAACTGTCACCGAACTGGCCCCTTTTTATGAAATAGACTGGTCACTTTTACATGGCGTTGTCATAGAAGGGGGAAATTGACCCCTTGTGACATGTCACAAGACAAATCCTAGGACAGGTTACTGAACTCTCATAAAAAACAAAGTTCTGGGACCTGTCCTGGGATTTGTCTTGTGACATGTCACAAGGGGTCAATTTCCCCCTCCTATGACAACGCCATGTAAAAGTGACCAGTCTTTTCATAAAAAGGGGCCAGTTCGGTGACAGTTTGTTAAAATTTCCCGTAGGGCAGATTCAGTTTTGATAACCCCATTTGTAGTCAATCGCATGGTTCGGTTGTGGTAGCCGAATTTTTCAGTTGTGGCAATAGAAAACCAATTGAGCCAAGACTAATTTGACTGTGACAACGGAATTTAAGTTGTATTAAGAATAATTCGGTAGCCGCAAACGAAAAATTCATTTGATGCAACTGAACCATTCGATTGGCAACAAATGGGGTTGTCAGCACCGAATCTGTTTTCTGGGTGCATACATATATGTATTGTAGACCGTACCTCAAAAAAAAAAGTTCGCCGTACACCCTCCAAAAGAAGTATTTTTGCAAGGCAATTTCAAAAAAAAAATTTTATTTTTGTGTTTTGCTATAAAGGAAAATTTCAATGAAAAAAAATTTAAAAAGGCGACCCCTACGTTCGGCAACCAATATATTAAAAAAAATTTCTACTGGATTTATCGAAAAACTTCATTAGCAAAAGTTTAATGATTTTTTGCGAGCTTTAATTTTCTGACGTTAGGATAGTACATTTGGGTGGTAGCAACTGAGATCTGGTGGCTAACTACTAGAACAGGATACTTGAGGTCAATGGCCCTCGAGAGAAAAACATCGATGCATCATACTTTAAGATCCGACTGTAAATGCCAAAGATATAACGAAAAATGTAAAATGGCGACCCCTTGCAAAAATACTTCATATTGGAGGGTGTACGGCGAACTTTTTTTGCCTGTAATGTGGTACGCTCTAATGTATTGTATACTCTTAACTACGCTTTAAACTTTTCCATTTTTAAACATGGTCATTCTTTCCAAGACACAGGCATTAAATACCTAGAATACACACACATACATACTTATACGTATACATTGAGGGATACACTCTTTACTGGCACGTTCGGAGATATATTTTATTCCATTATCCTTATTGTATACACTCCTTTATGCTATTCATGCCACATTGTTTCTGTGTCACTACCAAAAAAATTTATGAAAACTGTTTTAAATATTGTTTTTTTATTACTGACTATATTGCATTCTACATTTTGTTGTTTTTTATTTTTAATTTCATTTTAAAGAAATTGCATATGAGTATGAAAGCAAAACTTTTATATTTTAAAACAACATTGACAACTTTTACCAAAATGAGTGACACTATGGAACAAAATCGCAGAAAAGTAATAAAAAAATTTAAGATATTTTCTGCCGTTTAGAGGATTTTTTATATATTTACATAAAAAAAGTCTGTAGTTAACAGCAATAGTCATTATTTTCGGCCTTTAAAATTTAAAAATCAAATTAGAAAAATTTGTAATGGAAAAAATCTGTAAAAATATTAACAGAATTGTCATAAAAATAACTGAGAAAGCCGATTTTGTTTGTTTTTTTTTAGTGAAGTATTCAGTAAATATCACTAGCAAAATCTTTCATTACTAAATAAGTAGTTATATAATGAAATTAAAATTTTGTGTTGGTTATAGTTCAGCGTCAGTACTAAAAGTTTTTGTTATACGAACTCTTTTTTATTAACAGTCTAGCTTACGCGAGACTATTTATTATTAAAATAATGTGATATTGGTAACTAATTATTTTTTAACCACTAATATGTATGTATGTATATGAGTAAGCCCTATTATTTAGCAACTTGTAACTACTTAACGAATAACTACTTATTTTGGTGTCTACTTATTTTTAATAATTTTTAATGCATTGCGTTTGCAACATATCGGAAAATTAGTCTAAGACCATACCGATTTAGCCGTGTGAATCTGTCTGTACTTTCAAATGGCAATCACGTTACGAAGATTAACCAAAATTGTCCTCAGTTGTTTGATATTAAAAATGAGCACATCGGGGCAGTGGTTAAAAAAGTACCTCTAAATTTTCCATAAAAATTAGTATATTTTATTACAATTTCATAATACAATAGCATCCCAGTGTAGAAACGGTAATGACATATCATTATTTTTTGGACCACCAGTAATGACACCCACTTACCTTCTGCATTATTTTAAAACAAACAGTAATCAGTTACTGATAATGACTTATTTTTATCATTATTTCAAATAGAAAATAATTTTCTAGATTTTTTTTTAAATTTTTTGAAATCTATTTTTAGACTCAATATTTTTTAAACACTGGTAAGGATATATGTAACCACATATTTTTTATACCCTACACCACTATGTGGTCAGGGTATTATAAGTTTGTGCTGATGTTTGTAACACCAAAAAATATTGGCCGCAGACCCACCTTATAGTATACCGATCGGTTGAGAATTTTTTTTTATTTCGATTTAACGATGTCCGTCTGTCCGTCCGTCCGTCCGTCTGTCTGTCTGTCCATGCAATCTTGTGCGCACTCTACAGGTCGCAACTATTAAGATATTTTGATGAAATTTGGTACGCAGACCTATGTTGGCCCAAGGACGAACAAGTTTGATTTTTTTGAACATCGGTCCATGTTTAGACCTAGTGCCCATATAAGGGTCCTACCAAAATTATACTGTTTATACGCTGCAGGTCGCAAATATTAAGATATTTTGATGAAATTTGGTACACAGACCTATATTGGCCCAATAATGCAGCCTATTGATTTTGGTGAACATCGGTCCATGTTTAGACCTAGTGCCCATATAAGGGTACTACCAAAATTATACTGTTTATATGCTGCAGGTCGTAAATATTAAGATATTTTGATGAAATTTGGTACACAGACCTATATTGGCCCAATAATGCAGCCTATTGATTTTGGTGAACATCGGTCCATGTTTAGACCTAGTGCCCATATAAGGGTCCTACCAAAATTATATTGTTTATACGCTGCAGGTCGTAAATATTAAGATATTTTGATGAAATTTGGTACACAGACCTACATTGGGCCAATAACGCAGCCTATTGATTTTGGTGAACATCGGTCCATGTTTAGACCTAGTGCCCATATAAGGGTCCTACCAAAATTATAATGTTTATACGCTGCAGGTCGCAAATATTAAGATATTTTGATGAAATTTGATACACAGACCTATATTGGCCCAATAACGCAGCCTATTGATTTTGGTGAACATCGGTCTATGTTTAGACCTAGTGCCCATATAAGGGTCCTACCAAAATTATACTGTTTATACGCTGCAGGTCGCAAATATTAAGATATTTTAATGAAATTTGGTACATAGACCTATGTTGGCCCAAGGACGAAGCCTATTGATTTTGGTGAACATCGGTCTATGTTTAGACCTAGTGCCCATATAAGGGTCCTACCAAAATTATACTGTTTATACGCTGCAGGTCGCAAATATTAAGATATTTTGATGAAATTTGGTACATAGACCTATGTTGGCCCAAGGACGAAGCCTATTGATTTTGGTGAACATCGGTCCATGTTTATAACTAGTGCCCATATAAGGGTCCCCCCCAAAATTATATTGTTTATACGCTGCAGGTCGCAAATATTAAGCTATTTTGATGAAATTTGGTACATAGACCTATGTTGGCCCAAGGACGAAGCCTATTGATTTTGGTGAACATCGGTCCATGTTTTTGGTGCGCTGACTCACATTATAGAAAATTTTGACACAAGCCCCATTTTAACCCATTCGAATTTCGGATCCAAACAATACACCAGACTGGTGTAGGGTATTGTATAGTCGGCATGCCCGACTTTAACCTTTTTACTCGTCTATTTATACCCTACACCTCTCTGTGGTCAGGGTATTATAAGTTTGTGCTGATGTTTGTAACACCAAAAAATATTAGTCGTAGACCCACCTTATAGTATACCGATCGGTTCAGAATTTTTTTTTATTTCGATTTAACGATGTCCGTCTGTCCGTCCGTCCGTCCGTCTGTCTCTCTGTCCATGCAATCTTGTGCGCACTCTACAGGTCGCAAATATTAAGATATTTTAATGAAATTTGGTACACAGACCTATGTTGGCCCAAGGACGAACAAGTTTGATTTTGGTGAACATCGGTCCATGTTTCGACCTAGTGCCCATATAAGGGTCCTACCAAAATTATACTGTTTATACGCTGCAGGTCGCAAATATTAAGATATTTTGATGAAATTTGGTACACAGACCTATGTTGGCCCAATAACGCAGCCTATTGATTTTGGTGAAAATCGGTCCATGTTTAGAACTAGTGCCCATATAAGGGTCCCCCCAAAATTGGCTTGGTAACAAACTGCGCTGACTCACATTATAGAAAATTTTGACACAAGCCCCATTTTAACCCATTCGAATTTCGGATCCAAACAATGTATGTTGTATGTTGGCGAGTAAGCTTACTTTTGTGCAGCAGGTCAATTATGTTTTTATCTATTAAATATTACATGTCGATATAGCGCAGATGGTAGAGCTATTGACTGCCAATTCCTGAAATTTTATTAAAAAAAAAATACAATAAAAAATATTTTTTTTTATTTAATTTATTTTTTTGAAAATCTATTTTTAGACTTATTGTTTTTGTCAGTACTGGTAAGCACATAGGTAACGCTATATTTTTTGATTTTTCGTATGCTGGTGTGTAACCGTAACTCATTATTTTTCGCGACATCGCCATATAAAGGTAATAAGAAATGTAATAACAAAAGTAACTAGTTACCATTACCAAGTATGTAGTTATATAACCACATATCTGGTAATGATTTTCTACACTGGGATCTAATGAAAAATATTTTGTAAAAATGATCAACATTTTTTTTTTATCACAAAAACTTCTTATCTCAAAAATTTTTTTTTCACCACAAAAACTTTCTTTCACCTTAAAATTCTTTTGTTCACCTTCTCCTTATGTTTTTCTATATTTTATTTCCAACACAGATACTGTGGAGGGTATAAAAGAAATTCGGTAAAACCGAATTTAATATTTTTACTTCATTTTAGGTCACTTTACCCATAGTACCCCATATCACAGTATTTTGGTTTTTTGTATTACATACGTATCTCAACAACAGACCTACGACACCATATAACGCTGTTTCAAGTGACAATGTGTTGCACATTTATTGTTGCTGTTATCATTGTTTTACGCTTTTGTTGCCTTTGTAATTGTTACAGTTGTTATGTGGGTGCAGGATAGGACAGGGAGCAGAGGATGGGTATATTATGAACAATTTTATGGTTATTTTATTAACTTGTTTTTCAACCCATTTATTTGTTTAATATTTTTTTATTCTTTTAATATCCGCTGCATTATTTTTTGTATTTCTTTTTTTTTTTGGTTCACGCAATGACAACAAAAAATATGACCTAAATTTGAAAATGAGCATTTTGTCTTCTTTCTGTTACAATGAGTTTACTACAAAAAGGGAAATTTTTAATAATAAAATTATAAATGCAAGATAATTTAAATAAATATATTTAACCAACAGCACAAATTTAAAATTTATATGCAAAAATTGTTCAAAGACTTCAAACACTTCACCCAGAATTTAGATTCGTTGTAGCAATCGAATTTGTTGCCAATCGAATTTATGCGGTCACATGAACTACCTCAAAATTCTATAGCAAATTCTTTTCTTAGGGCCGAATTTGAATGAGACCAACTATTACTTAGTATAAGATTTTGTCAGTATTACAAAAATATTAGGTGAAGCTGTAGAAAAATAAAAGCAGTTTTGGTTGTAAGTACCTACCATAAAATTTATTAAAAATCGAAAACTTTAAAAATTTATTGGACTTATTATTTATTTTCTTTCAAAATTAAAATATTAAAATCAATTTAATCAACAACAATTTAATTTAATGTACAAATAATTTCAGTTTTTTGCAAATTAATCTTAATTATGATCTACGACCAAAAAAATTGTTTCAGAATTCGAAAAATGTTCATCATAATATTGAACGATAAGCATTATGAAATGATAGGATAAAGTGATGTGTGAATAATACTTCTTAAACTTTTCTTAAGAAAACAAAAATATTGCAAAACTTTCTATAAATAAATTTACATTAATAAGAATTTTAGTGATTGATGAAAAAAAAATATTAATACACCAATTGTTTTTTTTAAGAAAAAATATCCAAAGACTTGACGGCGAAAGTACAATAATATTGTTTAGATACAATTTTGTAAACTTTTGTGCCCATTTCGATATTGGAAGAGCCCTCAATTTAACAATCTTTTGGTATTTCTTCGCAAAAACAAAATTTTTGGCAAACGGCGTCACATTGATTAAAATAAATATTAAAAAACAAAAAACACAACAAAACTCGACGAAACACTATGGGATTTTTGTTTTTTTAAATGGACTAAAGTTTAGAAAATTTTTTAACCAAACGCCATATTGATGATATTATGTGCGTTCCCGTACGTTACCGCGGGTTCCCGCGGGATCCCAAAACAGCTCAAACAACAACAATTTACATGCAATTTTGAGTACGGGAACGCCTTTGGGCTAGTTTGAGTAACCGCGGTAAAGTACGGGAACAGACATATTATATGTAAACCCACACACTTTAAATGACTTGTAACTCCAAATTTGTTCGTCGACTTAACACATTGTGATTAAAAGTTAAAACTTTTTTTTACAACTATTGTTTGTTCAAATTTATTTTTTATTAAATTGCCTTGACATTTTCTTTGGATAAAATAATTTACAACAAATATTTGTTTTATGCTATTCTTATTCGGTTTTGAATACCAAATTAAATTAGAATTATGTTTTTCTGCTACTACAACCGAAAAATAAATACAGTTCACTTTAACGGTTTATGTTAACAGCGGAAAATTAACTATAATAACTGGAAACACATTTTTGGCTTCAAATATGTTGCCAGATTAAAATTTTTTATTCTCATCGCCAATATTTGGGTTTAGAACATACTTCCATGTACTAAATTTAGTTGCATCAATCAAAACAGTTTACAAATTCGTAAAAATACTGTGACTGATAAAATGAACTGTTTTTTTGATTTAGGTACTTTTATTTCGTTACAGGTATGTTATAACAGTTATTAGTATAGAAAATCTATTCCGATTTTGAATATTTAATGATAGAAATATAATTTTTTTTAGCCTACTGATATTTTTCAATGATAACCGATTACCAACCAATCTTTTTCCTGTGTGTGGTTTTTAAAAAATTATCAAAATTTTGAATACTATTTTATCAAAATATTCGAAAAGAAAGTTTGTTTAAAATGACCTAAAAATTTGTTTCAAATGAACTTGAATAAGAAAGTGCTGAAATTAGCAGATTATTTTTTACTAAATATTAGTTAAATACACTTCAAGTAGTATGTGAAAAAGGTGACAAAGAGGAGATAAGAAGATAAACAAAAAATCTAAAGTAGAATGTTTTTATGTATGTTTGATCACTTCTGAGAGTAAATTATCATATAGAGACAATCTGACAATAAAATATAAACAATAATACAATTTAATGGAGAATCACTGGTGAAGCCTGTCCATAAAAAAAGGCAGAAACTAGATCTAGTCTGATTTGCAAATTAATAATGTGTCTATAACTTTGAAAAAATGTTTATTCTTCTTAACCTCAAACCAACTTAAGTAGTATTTAAGTTTTATTATTTGAAATGAAAATAGCATTCATTTGTAAAAGAATTGTAAATTTTAACTATATTCGTAAGCCATTTAAAATAAAATCAACATAAAATACTGAAAATTCGTAACGTTCATTTTATGCAGTCATTTTGTTTTAAAAAAATAAACCAAATAAAATGTATGTAAATTAATTTTGTTAATTGTTTTGACTAATTTGTAGTTCATTTCATTAACAGTCAAAAACAAAAGAAAATGTAAGCTGAATTAAGTAAAATGTTAGTAGTCTTGTTTTCAAATGAATTACATTTACCCAGCAAAAAAAAATCAACAAAAGAAGAGAAAAAGAAGCAGTGATTTCGATTCGATATTGTGAAAATTTGGATCGGAACCAATGAATTTTACATAGGGTTGTCATAGGGTGGAAGTTTTCTTTTATGATCCTTTTGATGTTCTTTTTAATTGATGAAAAGGAATTAATTTTTATTCGTAAAAAATTTAAGCAAATCACATGGACCTGACAACTTGTCTCAAAATAATTAGAATTAAGTGCTTAACCATAGTTATAAATGTTAAATTTATATGGAAATATCTGTAGTTAGATAGATTTGAAAAGACTTAATTTCCTTACAAAATCACATTTTTGAAAGTTGTGAAAAAGAACTGCTTTAGAGGCGGAAAATCACATCTTAATGATACTTTGGAATCTATGAAAAATTGATTCCTTAAGATCACTTCCACTTTTTTTGCTGGGTAAGTGTAGGAACAACAAAACTGAAACTGTTAAATATATTGAATTTTAGTTATATGTGAGTTAAGTTTTAATTAATAGAAAATAACAATTTAACCTGCTAAAATCAGCAAAAAAATTTGCTAAATACCCGTGTAAAAAAGATCAGATCTGGCCAGATCTCAGCACATCTTACCAGATCTAATTAGATCTCAAAATTGGGGACAAATTTGAGATCTAATTAGATCTGATCAGATCTAGGCATATCTGGCCAGATCTTTGTAGATCTTACCAGATCTAGTTAGATCTCAAAATTGGGGACAAATTTGAGATCTGATCAGATCTAGGCATATCTGGCGCATTTGTCCAGATCACTTTAGATTTGAACAAATTTGGCACTAGATCTGATCAGATCTTGCCATAAGGTATTATCACATATGCCATATCTGATCATATTTGATGTGATCTGGTACAGGATCTAATTAGATTCAATCATATCTATTGAGAACCAAAAAGATCTGGTCAGATCTAAACTTTTTTACACGGGTAGTTAGGAAACTAAAAAATCGTACAAGATTTTAAAATCTTCCATGTTTTTTCGATATTTTTTAATGCAAATAAACATCTGTACTTCAGCAGTTTATTAGTTATTTTAGAAAATATTTCTGTTGACTTTAGCAGGATAGACTGCTATTTGCATTCAGCTAAATTTAACTTAAAAATAACAAAAGTTGATATAACAGTGAGTTTTTGCTAGTTTTGATCTATTAATATTTAGCAAAATATTCTGCAGATTTAACAGTGTAATACGCCATTTTAAGTTAACTAAAAGTTGACTCAAATATAACTAAAATTCTGTAAATTTAACAGTTTTATTTTTGCTGTTCTTGTTTAACTAGTATTTAGCAAAATAAATTGCTTATTTCAGTAGCTTTTTCAGCTTGGTCATTTTTAACCAATTTTTGGTATCTTTTCCGCTATATTTAGGTTAGGTTTGAAATTGGAAAATTTTCAAGTTTTATTTTTAAGTTCATGATTTGAGAATTGATTTATCGTAGACACAAAGCACAAAAGAAAAATAATTAAGATATTCTATATTTTATAGCCTAACTTTTTAAAATGCTTTTCAGCAACCCGATACCCCCTTCAAAAACTCTTGAATCTTTTGCGCCACAAGAAATCATGACAAAACTGCAGTTTATGGCGTTTCGTAAAAAAAAGAAGTAGAAAATCTGACCGCTCTGGAATTAAAAAAGAAAAAAACCGAAATTAGTTTTGGGAGAGGCTTGGACCCGGGATGCCCGTGGGGGCAAAAAACTGGAGAACATAATAAGAAATAAGTGTGGGTATTTAAATTTAAGGAAATTTTGTTAAATTTTAGACTTTCGAAAATATAAAAAAGTCTAAAATCACGTTATTTTAGTTTTGGTAAAATCCTGCAGATGTCCATTTTTTGTTGTTTATTTTGAAAATTTGGAACATAAAAGGCAAATGGAAGTGGAAATCACAACAGGAATCAACTTTTAATTGATGAAAAACGCAATTTCAGAACTGTCCTTCCTAGTACTTTAAATATAATAAAATCGGTGATTTTTTATACTGCTTTGGCAGTTCATTCCAACAGTGATATTTTTGTTATTTGAAATTCATTTTATTATAAAAGAAACACATACAAAATAAAATACACAAAAAATAAAAAATTAAAAAGGTACTGGGAACATGCCAACTGTCAACGTTTTGTGAACACCCGCGAATAACGTCAATTGATCGTCCCCCGTTGGTATCATTTCGACACCATCACAGTACCGTAAAAGCAGGAAATACGGTGTTGCGCTAGTACCTTATTTTTTGTACGGCTGGCAACTTCTGACTGGGTAATATGCACGGTTTTTATGTAATAAAATATAAAAACATTAACCTAGAGGCTGAAAAATAGCTACCCAGTCAGAAAAATACAAACGGGAAAGCGGTGGCAAAGCACTTTAACAGGTGGTACAAGTACTGGCAAAAAGTGCTTTCCCATTCCCAAAATGATAACATCATTAGACAAAAGGACCGGCTGTTCAAAAAGCGCCGGAAAAGCACTGGAGGAACAAAATTGTTAAACGTTGGCAACACGCTGGCAAAACCAATAAATAGGTGGTCTGGAAATATATTTTACAAAATAAAATTAAAAAAAAGTTCATATGTATTTTTTTTTGGACCTGCCGTGATTTGAACCCAGGCCGTCAGATTGGTAGACGATTGCTCTACCCACTGAGCTAACGAGACATATAATATTTAATGGCTAAACACATAAATGAGTGATAATAGCTGGACAACTACTGGCTATGCCAACATGATAGTACTGGCAAACAATTTTTTGTAACTAGTATGCCAGTGTTGGGAGGGCAAAAAAAAGTTGGTCTTGAAGGAGCTTTCCTACAAACAAAAAAATTGATTTTATAAAACAAAAAAAATTTTAAATTAAAAAAAATCCAAAAAAATTTTTTTGCTTGCAACCGGATTTGAACTCGGAACCTTCCGACTACAAACATTTTTTAACGAAGCGTCAGCATTTTTATAAAATCATTAGTTTTCCAGTGAATTGAGTTTTGTACGCCTGGTAGCATTGGCTAGGTAGCACTGGATAACCACTGGTTGCAAACCTTGGCATATCACTATAAGCCAATTCTTTGCCAGTGGTTTTTTTATAAACCACCGAAATTTTTGTAAAACAAATACTGGTAAAACGCTTTTCGCAAACGCTGGCAAAGCGTCCCAAATGAGTGTTCTGCCAGTCATTTATTTTTAATACCGTGGTTACCCAGTGGTATGCCAGTGCTTGATTTTTTGTACCACTGGCGATTTCTGACGGGGACTCTCACTAATTTGTGATTAAAGTTCGAACAAACATGTTTTGTTCGATTTGAAAACAAAATAATAAAAAAAAAAAAAATATCGAATAAAAAAGTTAGTACTTGATTTAAAAAAAGTCATTCAGTAACTTTTATAAACAATTTTAAAATAAAAACAAAAAACAACAGAAATTTATAGAGTAAAGCCTCATTCATGCTGAACCCAAAACTAGAAGTTTTCGTTTTTTTTTACTTTTCGATTTGAAATTTGTATGGGATTTGACAATCAAAAACAAATTAAATTTGAAAACTACTAGTTTTGGGTTCAGTATGAATGAGGTATAAAATACAAAATTGATTTTTTTGTATTGTGAATTTTTTGCATCTCTGGGCCACTTTGAGATTGGGCAGATAAAAAAAATACTTGTCCTTTAAATTTTTCTTCTCTACAACATATCCGAAGCTCATTAAGATCTGCGGTTCCGCGTTGGGAGTATTTCCGTGTAAGCGGCCCATAATTCAAAAATCAACCCAGGTTTCACCTTGAAATTTTCTACAAATATAGAAGGGGGTTTACTAATTCTTATACATTTTTAAAGAAATTTCAAAAATATAGTTTTTGCAGCTATGGGCTTTTGATTTTGAGACCCCGAAAAATCACCTTTGACCTTTTCATTTAAAAAATCTATATGCCTAAAATTTTAAAGGGTACGCTTTTCTCTTTATTAGAAAAAAAAATTGTATCTTGCAAAGTTCAAAAGTTGTACCGGATTTTTTAAGAACATTTTAGCGTTTTCCCCAATTTTCGTTAGGTCATATTTCGGAAACCACAAACATCTCTGATCTGAAAGTTTATCGTGGTCTTTATGAAATCTCCAACGGAATTCAATTGGAGACGGATTGGATTCTGTAAACGGGCTTATAAAAATTAACAGAAATGGCATTGTAATGACGTCATAAAACCTTTAATATATTTATGTTTTAAAATTTAAAATTTTTTATTAAAAGTAATTAATTTAATGAAAATAATTTTAATCGGATTGGAAATTTCCTCATCAAATCAGTAGAGAGAGGGTTTGTAGAATCCAATATTGGAAATTTCCGTTTAAAAATTTCCGTACCAGCAAAGGAATGAGGAAATTTTCTACATTTTTCTTACGGAAATTTTCGATTGTTGGATTCTATAAATCCACTCTACGGATTTAATGAGGAAATTTCCGATCAGACTAAAATTGTTTTCTTAAAAAACAAACTTTGATAGCCAATTTTTACCGTTATTAATTTGTTACACATATTCATTAGATTTTCTGAAACATAAACACATACGTATATTAAAAGTTTTATGACATCATTTTAATGCTATTTCGTTAATTTTTATAAGCCCGTTTGCAGAATCCAATCCATTTTCAATCCAATTCCGTTGGGGATTTCATAAAGACCACTTATGTTAATATTAAACATTTGTGGTGAATTGAGCTGAACGCGGAGGGGTTGCATCCGAATGGTATGATTGCTGGCATGGATTCTTCCACTTTGATTATTCGATAATCGTGTCGATTTTTCCCTATACTATGAATGCCAAAATAAATGAATTCGTAAACATAGAAATACGTAAACATTGCTATACCGATATTTGCCCAAGAAGTGTCAAAGCAGCCCTCGTAAATAAAATTAAACTTCCCTTCATCCTATTTTTTACTACAATTTAGAATTTAGTTTTATTAATTTAAAATTTTTTAGGGAAAAATTGTTCCAAACCTCTAAAGATTGTTTATAAGCATGGTTGGCAAACATTAATCCTGAAATACCAATACTTTAAACTGGTTACCGTTAACCTTAAAATACCCATAAAAAAATAATTTAAAATATATTACATTTAACATTAACCTTAAAATACATTAAGGTTAATATTAAATTACGCTTACAAAAGGATTTGAAATACACCTTAAAATACAACTAACGAAATAACTAAAAATACCGATAACATTAAAATACCGCAGCGCAATACTTTTGAAATTACGTTTTTCATTATCACTTACCTTATGAAACGGTTGCCAACCCTGTTCATAAGCAATTTTGTAACGCAAATTAAATCCATGTAAAAGATGAATGACATCTTATTCCCATTTTTGTATCCCAGTATGAATTTACAAGGCGTTTAATTTATCTTTGCATGTTTTTGTTTTTTATTTAAATGTTTTTTTTTTTTTTCTTTAGTAAGATTCTTAATTCCTTTGGGTCATCTTTTTTTATACGGCTGCAAATATTCATATAAATGTTTGATATTAATTTTGTTGTTGATAAATTATGCCATTAGTAAGTTTTTTTTTTAGGTTTAAGTAGTTACATGAATATGTACATTTAAATTTGTTATTCATAATGTTTATTTTGTTTTTTTAATTATATCTCTTGATTTATTTTTTTTTTGTTTCTGTTGTCGGATTTGTGAAACAAAAGACAAGAAAAAGAATCAGGAAATGTCAACAATTTCTTGTAATTCTTATAATTTGACAATGACAACTAATTAAATACTTAAAGTGATTTTACAATTTAATTAATTAAAATCACTTTATTAGAAACAGTGTAAATATATACACAATAAATATTTAAACTAATTTACTCAATATTATTAAATTAAATGTTGTTTTGTTATATTAATTAATCTTTTATAGGGATTTAATAAAGAAATGTAAATGAAAAACGTTTAATTAAAATTATTTTCGTAAAATCTATGAAAATTTAATGAATATTTAAAAATATTTAGTTTTGTGAATGAATAGTTACTTTTCCTTTGTAACCCCTTCTACTGTCAACTCTTTCACCCAGGATTTTTGTTTGAAACTGTTCCAAAAGAATGCTTTACAATCAGTTGTGGAACTTGTTCTAGAACTGATTCTCCGTCAGTTGTACCTTACATATAAGATCCGTATAAGAGCCAAAAATCACAATTTATGCCGACTTTACTTTAATCGCACTAGATCGGATAATTTATAACACTTTCCGAAAATACTATCACTAAGCACCAACCTTCGACATTAAAATGCATTTTAAAGAACGGTATTGAAAATGTAGCGGTTTTCAAAGAAGTCAAAACCCTTGGAAAAAAGGGACGGGTCCCAGCGGACACACGGGATATGTCCCAAGGTGGCAAGGACTGGTCATTTTATTTTTTGACATGCCACATTAGTAACCTAAACAGTCTTGTCATAGAACTGACCTAAATGAATATGTCACTGAACTAACCCAAAACAACTGACGCAGAATGAGCCACATGTTATACATTTTGTGACATATCACCAATAATCTAGAAGGAACTAACACAAAACCAATAACATCCCATGTAGTTTGTGACATGGATAGGGTTGTCAGATGGCCTGGATTGTCCAGTTATTTTGGGTGTTGTCCAATTACCAGCTAAAATCAATTTGTCCAGTTAAAAAAGAATTTCTTCAATTTTGAAAAATAATTATTTTATTAATTTAATTAATATTCAGCAGTATTAGCCCTAGAAAGTAATTCCTGTACTATTATGGAACTGCACAATGTAATACAGGCCGACAAAATTTGATGAAATTTTCTAACCAAGAATCAGACTATACTTTCCCCAAAGTTTTAGACGTGTTGAATCCGAATCTGACCTCAGAATAGCCTTATCACGTCAGGTTTTCGAGTGTAAAAAATACGTTTTGTGAGGTCCTATAACTTTCAGAATTTTTTTCAAAAAGATCCTAACGGTATCTAAAAGTACTACAACTCCCATCCCAAAATCCATTTCGAATTGTTAAAAATCTTCATTTTTTCTGGAAGTTAATGTCAAATGTACCCAGAAAACGTGTTTTTTGCAATTTTAGGTTAGAATATCTCGAAAACCTGACATCGGATTCAGCACGTCTAAAACCTTTGGAAAAGTATAGTCTTATTCTTGGTTAGAAAACCTTGTCGGCCTGTGTAAGAGTTAGTAAATTCTGTAAATAAAAATACAAAATATATGTGGGAAAAAAATAGTTATACTTTTTTATGGGATTTAAAATAATATATATGTAATAAGACGTAGGACTGAATTTTAATTGTTACGTTCTCTTGCTTTCTCAGTTTTTATTATTTTTCTTTTAATTTTATTTTTGAAAAACAAAAATTTTAATAAAATTTTACTTTTTTAAACTATAAGTACATTTTTAAATTGTCCAGTTATTTTTTTAAAATCCAGGTGAAATTTTTCCATTGTCCAGTTATTTGACTTTTGGTATCTGGCAACCCTATACATGGAATATGTCGGCGTTGGAATAAAAAAATCCTGACTGGGGTTTTTAGTATTAGTGAGCATCTTTATAACAGTAATGACACCACTTCCTTTCTATATTAGTACAGAACAAAAAATAATCTGATTTTACCAAATCAGACAGTTAATATATGTTACAAAAGTACAAAATTCTCGTGCTGTTGAATTTTTTACCTTATGTAGTTTCTCGGTTTGTAAGTCATCATTTTCTTATTGCGGACAACTGATGAGTTGTGCCAACGAAACAATTGCATTGTCTATCATGAAAATGATCTACATTTTTGAAACAACAAATAAAATCTAATATGAAAATATCATATTAGAATTTCGACTTGAGGTAGAACAATATTCCAACTAAATATACATATGAAAATATAGAAAGTGCGAAAAAATAATTTTTGTATTTTTTAATGCAAAAATTAAAATAATTGTTAATCAAAAGCATACCACGGCTAAGTCTTATTCAAAATATTTATTTTGTTTGAGGTTATTCTGGTTTTTTTTTGCAAATGTTAGTGACAACGAACACAAAAACCTAAAAGAAGTGTTGATTTATGGCCGGTTTTACCAAATCAAACAGTTCATATACAAAAGTACAAAATTCTCGTCCAGTTGAATTGTTTTACCTTATTTAATGTCTCGGTTTGTATGTTCAATTCATGATTTTCTTATTGCGGATAACTGATGAGTTGGAGTGATGCCCACGAAAGAATTGTATTGTTTATCATGAAAATTATCAACCTTTTTAAAACAACAAATAAAATCTAATATGATAATAACATATAAGAATTTGCGCTTGAGATAGAACAATACTAAAACTAAATATATGAAAATACAGAAAGTCCGAAAAAATAATTTTTGTATTTTAATAAAAAAATTTAAATAATAAAAAAAAAAATTAAATAACCCAGCAAACAAAGATGATCATTAATGACTCAGAAATGAGCTCCAAAAACATAAACATTTTTCCACTTTTTCCTATGAAAGTGGTCCGTCCAAAAGAGCCCCCTTTGTACTCAGAAATGACTCAGAAAAAAGAGCTTATAATTTCGAAATTTTCCTCATAAATTTAAATAATTTTGGAATCTTCTTTGAGTCCGAAAAATGAACCCTCATTTTGAGACAGCTTTTTAGATTGTAGAGACAATTTTTTGGATTGTTTTCTGAGGGTTCATATTTTCTACCAAAAAAAGAGTGTTTTCAAAAAAACAATAATCATTTCTATGAGCCATTTAAGAATCTTATTTATGAGCGCTCCGAAATTGCTGGATGGGAATAAAAATTAAAATAATTGTTGAAAAAATAATGCTTTAAGGCTGGTTTACACTATAAGATTTTAGGTACGATTTTACTTTAGTACACATGCAAAACATATAGGCAAGGTTGCAAAATCTTTTCGAAAATCTTATAGTGTAAACCAGCCTTTACCAATATTGACTTCTTATCATAATTATATAATTTTTTTTATTTAAAATTTTTCTTAAATAAAATATGTTTGTGTCGCGAATCGAACTTAAGAATCGAGATTGCAAGTAGATAGTTCTACCAATTGAGCCATCTCGACATGTTATATTTGATAGATAAAAACATAATTGGTCATAATTGGCACAAATACATATGAGTATGCTTACGCGTCAGCAAACAAAAACTAAAAAAAAATATCCTTACCAGCGTTGTAAAAATATTGAATCCAAAAATTGGTTTTAAAAAAATTTACAAGAGTCTAGAACATTATTTTATATTTGAAATAATGATAAAAAATAAATCCCTATTGGTAGCGCATCATTTTTTGTTTTGAAATAACCGAAAAAGTAACTTATTATTAGTAAGTCGTTATTATATATTTTAAAATAATGCAGAAAGTAAGTCGCACATAATTAGTAACAGGAACACAGAGTCGTTTAGAAATTAACATATTAAATGTTGAATAACTGTTAATCATCTTAAGCTGTTAATCCACTTATTACTAGATTTACTTTGCTATCTAAATTCTGCTCAATTCAAATAATGTGATAATTCAAAATTATGATTATTTAATTAAGATATTTTGTTCTTGTTGTCACCGTTATATTAAATCACAAATTTGTATTACATCATGTCATTTTCTTGTGTATTTGTTATGTAAGTAGTAAATACCGGAATTAGTTATTGGATGTTGAGAAATTGTAAGATTATAATGTTACACAATAACACTGTGGTACAAATTCAGGTTAGCAAAAGTTAGGTCGATTCTGATGGGTGAAAATAGAGGATAAATTAGAAGACCCGTATCGCGGCGTTTGCTTATGTTAGTTCGAATTTTTTCATATTGTTTATATGGTTTTTTGGCTATAACTCGTCGACTAATTGATATTTTTTAAATCTGTAAAAGCCAAATTATTCCTAGAAACCTGTGTAACAATTAAAATTTTTTAAAAAATTGATTTGATTGGCTATAATTTGGCTTTTACAGATTTAAAAAATCTCAATTAGTCGACGAGTTATAGCCAAAAAACCTTATAAAAAATTCGAACTAACATAAGCAAACGCCGCGATACGGGTCTACTAATTTAGCCTCTATTTTCACCCCTCACTCTCAGAATCGACCTAACTTTTGCTTACCTGAATTTGTTCCATGGTGTAATTATAGCATGCTTTAAATATACACAAAGAAAAAATGTGGTTCGAACGATTATATTTGAAGAGCATGATGTATTTCTGGGTTTACGATTGCGACAAACATATTATTAAGATGGTGTTTCTAGATGACGTTTTTCGTCACACGAACGAAAATACAATAACAAAGTATGTACATTCAATGCAAAAACAAAATACATGTAATCACTCATTCGACGAACGACGCACGTCTTGTAGAAATCCACCGTATATATTTATTACATTATGATTAGAAGATGATCTGAATATTATCATATTACACTTTAACATATACTATCATACTATGATCAATATAGTATTCTCCCAGAATTCTGTTGAAGCTGAATTAGAAAGCTACACTCATAGAAAAAAGTTTGTAGAAAAGTTAGTAAAACTGTTAGTACTTCAACTTAACAAATTTTTAACTAATTTTTAGTTAAAATTGAATTTTTAGTTAATTTTTTTGCTACCTCCACATTACTAACTTACAAACTTTTTTGCTATTTTGTTTGCTGAATTTAGTTACTAATTTTTAACAATAAATTTGCTAACTTTACAGTATTTTTCTGAATTTTATTTACTAATTTTTAACAGAAGATTTGCTAATTTTACAAATTTTTTGTAAACTGAACCACCAATTTAGGAGCGCTTATAAAGAGAATGTTACATTACTCATAGAAATTACTGCATATTTTTCACTCGACAAAAATAATGCAAAATTTTAAATAAAGCTAAATTGAAATGGTTGAAAATTTGTCCTACTCATAAAATATCTAAATTATTAAAATTTATGAGAAAAGTTTCTATTTGTCGTAATACATTAATTTTCAAAGATCAAGGTTTATTTTGGACGAACCATTTTAATATGAAAATTGTGATTAAAAGTATTTCTGAGAAGCAAGTGGAGTTTACGGGGAAGACCATAATTTTTTCCCCCAATATTGTACTTTTTAAGCTTATTTAAAGAATACGATATTTTTAATCGGCCACACCTTCTTTCCTGTGGGTGGAGCTTTAGAGGTGAAAATGGAAACTCAAAAAAATTCGGAAGTACATATCCGATCAGCAAACAATGAAAAATCAAAAGAAGGGTCTCTGAAAAACATTTTGTTATGGTTAACATATTAGGGGTTTTCATATAAACTCGTAAATGCCTTGTAAACCTTGTATAAATATAACCCATATTTTTTATGTATGGAGTTTGACATTAAACTCATAAACATATCAGGTTTACACCGTTTACGAGTAAAATACGAGTTTATATGAAAACCCCTATTATTGTCTATAAATATTACCACTTTTACAAAAAATCATTCTTGGGAAATTTTCATTGGCATTGAAATATAATTGGCATTACTTTATATTAATGTCAATGCCAACAAATTTCATCACCATTCAATGCCAATGAAATTTTTTTCAATTAGCATTAATGAAAACACTGGTAATGAAATGTACATAATTGAAGAAAAAGCATTGTAAATATAAAAAGCATATAATATAAAAAAAAATGTAAGAAATACGCGAATTTTTATTTTTTTTTCTTAATTTATTCTTTTATTAAAATATGAAAACAGATACTTTTTTCATCAATTATAAATGGGCATTTAGGCATTGAACAATGCCAATTGAAAAAATTTTAATTAATAGACACATTGAATAAACTGGTCCCAAGTATGTTTTTTAATACACATTTATTTTTTATTTATTAATTTTCATTTCATTTGCTTCTTTTTTACATTTTTCCAGTTCACTAGTAATCTGCAATAGTTTTGTTGATTTCAGAAAATTTTAGCAAAAATTTTGTAGATTTAACAGTTTTTGTTTTTGCTATTTTCAGTTGCCACATTTTTTATCCGATTTTTATAAGTAATACCTTTCTGGAAATGTTGTAATGTTATATTAGCCGTTTTTTCTAATCACTTGGATTTAATAAATCCTAAAAGAATTTCTAAAAGTATTTCTAAAAGTGCTCAACAGAAGGGGTTAGATTCTCTCTATTTTAAAAAGAATTTTCTGTCCGACACTTCTTTCACCCTAATTTTTAATACCGAATTCGATGATGAAGGATTTTACTTTAACTTTTAATTTTTAATTATATTGTATATAAAACAGCGATAAAAAGTCTGCCTTTTCAGTTTTATCACTTCAATTTATATTTTTACACAATTTAAAAATTCCATTGCAATATTTAATATTCACTAATTGGATTTAATTAAATTACTTACTGTAGAGTGAAAAATTGCCATTTCTATTTCAGGTATTTCTCCATGTCCAAGATTAAAAATATGTATTTGGTGAGGTGTAGTTTTTTTTTCTAAACATATTTCATAAAAAAAAAAAATTTAATAAAAACCTTTTATTTGTTAGTTTTTCAATTTTTTTGTTTCTCTTTTAATTTTTATTCGTATTTTTTTCTGACATTAAATTAATAGGCTGTTTCATATATTTGTGCTTTTATTATGGATTTATTAAATCCAGCTTTTTTTTTGGATTTAATAAATCCACTTTTTGTATGAAAAATTCTAAATCCAGGTGATTAAAAAAACGCTAATTGCTTACAACTTTATTAGTTGTTTCAAAAAGACACCTCAAGATGGCGCTAATCGAGATTTATTAGGAAATTGCAAAAAATTTAAATTTGGGAGCCTCGAAAATGATTTTTTTGATATGTCGTAGTGGAACTTTTTTTTCCTTTCGAAAAATCGAGTACGCAATATCAAAAAATTTTTATCCATAAAATTTGACCCGCCCTAATATGTATATATTAGAGTTATGACTCATTTTTAATAAAAATTTTACCTATCACCACGTGATAGACAATACTAAATTAATAATTAAATTCGTTATAGAAATACTTTGGCAAAAAACCCTTCCGCACCAGATGCAATTTCTAAAAATAATTTTTTCTCGGGGATTTTGTTTAATTTACATAACGAATTATTACAAGAATTATTGTAGACGACAAAAAATGTATCCAAAAGTCCCTCCAAAAAATTTCGTAATTTTTACCTTAAATAGCTTTTGATACGCATCGTTTGAGTCTCATTTTTTTAAAACTTCGGAGAAATATTATAATTAGACTAAAAAAATATAGACCAAGTTTTAACCCTTTTGATGTAGGAACTTTTTTGACAGCAGCAAAGATTGCTTTTCTTAATATTTTTTATGACCTTTTTGGCTAGGGCATGTAAAATTTGATATTTAAAAAAAATCAAAAAGTCATAACCCTAATATATATATAATAGAATTGCACAAAAAAATGTAAGTGTATTATAACAGTTCCTGTTGCACTAGTTTTTTCACTTAAACATAAAAATTAATTGTATGAAATTCGGCGGCGATTGGATAAAGGTAAAGGGTGAGTTGCCCAACCGTAAACGTAACTGTAACGAATCAGCTGTTTCGAAACCACAAGGAGAAGTGTATACAAGTGGTTAGTAACGCGCAAATATAAACGTACTTGCGGGATCATTCTGTTGAAATCAGAATTTTCTATCCGTCATCGAAATAGCTGAATGATTTTAGTCGAAAAAAAAAAAATAAAATTAATAATGAAAATAGATTTAAACAACAAGTATGAAATAAAAATTAACAAATAAACGGAAAAACTTATAATAAAATAAAAAACCACATGAAATAGATGCTAAATAGTAATGTCGTTTACGGTATTCTATAAGTGTACTTTTTATATACGGCACGTTACAGTTACATCACATTTACATTTACGGTCGCATAATCCGCCCATAAGTCTCGCCGGATATCGATTAACGACATAATTCTCTTAGTGTGCCATTACTTATCAAGTTTTAACCAAATAAATGTTCGAATAATGATACATATATACGTATTTTTAATTTCCAACAACGTGGACGGGGTCAGCTACACTGAGAGAATTATCTGCATGATATTAATGATCTTTTGCAGATGAAAATATATTCTTAAAATATATTTAGTTAGAATTTTTTTATATTATTAAAAGTTTAAACTTTTTTATGAAAGGGGTTTATTTAAAAATTACTACAAAAATAGATCTAAAAAAAATTCTTTACGTTCAAAATTTAATTTTTTGTAGGGCATTTTTTGAATTGTTTACATATAATTCAAATTTATCTACATTTCTGAAAAATTTTTTGGATTCAATAATTTTTCTTCAACTTCGGTGCCTTTTATAATTAGAAGGCTCACATTTTAGTCCTAAAAGTTAAAAATTTTTGGAAAAAAAATATCACACTTTAAAATCCGACTTTAAATGCCGAAGCTATAAAGAAAAATTAAAAAAGGCGACCCCTACGTTCGGCAAAAACAATTTTTTTTTTGCAACGTCCTTGCAAAAATACTTCATATTGGAGGGTGTACGGCGAACTTTTTTTTTGAGGTACGGTCTAGTGCACAATTAACAAATAATTTTCTTGACAGTCTAAGTGTTCCCTACACATCCTTGGTAGACCGAAATCCTTCTTAAACAAACAATTTAATAGCAATTTGTTGTTTTTCTCTTATTTATATCTTTTTGTTTAATATTATATTATTTGACTGCTTCTTTTCACAAAATCTCAAGCAAGAATAACGCTAATTGAACGATGACGCTCACAAAATGCATACCATCCCAGCAGAGATAGACATTACCGAGTAATTAAGCCAGTAAGTAGCACACAAAGGGTTCGCGATGTCCAAAAATTCATGGGTGGTCATTACCATCTCGCTTACAAAAAAAAGTGCGAATAACGAGTTAAACATAGTGAAAAAATAAGTAGTTACTCACAAAGATAGAATAAGTGTTTACTCAGAAGTTAGGAAATAAATGGTTACCCTAAATTGTAAAATAGTTGGTCATATTGGAAACATAAATTTTTACCTCGGAAAATTTTCTATTCAGTTGGGAAAATGTTCGAAACAATTTAACAAATAAAATATTAATATAAAAAAAATACTAAATTAGTACTTATTTAATCAATTACCAGTAAGTGATTACTTTGCAAGAATATATAAGTACTTCTGTAATTTATTATCTGTAAGTCATTATTTTGTATTTTATAGTAATGCAAATGGTAACGACATATCATTACTTGGTAATTCATATGGTAATGAGCTGTTATTACTATGTTTTTTTCTAAATAATAAACAATAGAATTGGGGTCTACTGCATATAATTCGGTATCAAAACTCATTATTTTTGTTCGACAAGGTCGTTTTTGTAAGTAGTTGTCCATATTCGCTGCATTAAAAAACGCATAAAATTTGTCCACCCACTTACTCGCTGCATTACAAAAGTATATAAAATAAGTAGTTACCAAAATAAGTAGTTATTCGTGTGCTTATACGCAGTTAAAAAACAAGTGGATACAAGTTGTTTAATAATACGACTTACTTATATACTTACTAGTGGTTAAAAAATAAGTATTTACCAAATTCACATTATCTTTATAAATAAATAAGTAGTCGCGCGAAAGCTATACTGCTCATAAAAACGGCTTCGCCTAACAAAAATAACTAGTACTGACGCCGAATTATAAGTAGTAAAAAATTTTAGTTTCATTATATAAGCACTTATTTGGTAATGAAATATTTTGCTGGAATACCAATGATTGTTGCAAATATAAAATGATTTTGATCGTTGATATGTTGTAGTTTGAAGAGAAAAATATGATTATCCAGATAGAAAGTACGGTACGCTTTGCCAGCGTTTGCAAAAAGCGTTTTTCCAGTATTTGTTTTACAAAAATTTCGGTGGTTTATAAAAAAAACTACTGGCAAAGAATGGGCTTAGAGTGTTATGCCATCGTTGGCAACCAGTGGTTATCCAGTGCTACCTGGTAAGAAATTCCATCTGTACAAAAAGCAATTCACTGGTAGAGCATTGATTTTTTAAAAATGATGACGCTTCGTTAAGAAAGTTTTGTAGTCAGGAGGTCTTGAGTTCAAATCCGGTTGAAGGCAAAAAATTTGTTTTGGATTTTTTTTAATTTAGAAATATTTTTGTTTTATAAAATCAATTGTTTTGTTTGTGAGAAAGCTCCTTTAAGATCAACTTTTTTTGCTCTCCAAACGCTGGCATATTAGTTCCAAAAAATTATTTACCAGTACCAGCATTTTAGCACAGCCAGCAGTTGTCCAGCTGTTATCACTCATTTATGTGTTTAGCCACCAAGTATGATATGTCTCGTTAGCTCAGTGGGTAGAGCAATCGTCTGGCAATCTGACGGCCTGGGTTCAAATCAAGGCAGGACCAAAAAAAAAACATATTAACTTTTTTTAAATTTTATTCAGTAAAATATATTTCTAGACCACCTATTTATTAGTTTTGCCAGCGTTTTGCCAACGTTGAAAAATTTTGTTATTCCAGTACATTACTAGCGCTTTTTGAACAGCCGATCCTTTTGTCTAATGATGTTATCATTTTGGGAATGGAAAAGTACTTTTTGCCAGTACTTGTAAGGTGCTTCGCCACCGCTTTCCCGTTTGTATTTTTCTGATTGGGTTATTTTGAGATCTTATAATTTATGTTATTGGTTTTGAAACAACAACATTTATAACGAGTAAAAAGGTTAAAGTCGGGCATGCCGACTATACAATACCCTACACCAGTCTGGTGTATTGTTTGGATCCGAAATTCGAATGGGTTAAAATGGGGCTTATGTCAAAATTTTCTATAATGTGAGTCAGCGCACCAAATTTCATTAAAATATCTTAATATTTGCGACCTGCAGTTTGTAACCAAGCCAATTTTGGGGGGACCCTTATATGGGCACTAGTTCTAAACATGGACCGATGTTTACCAAAATCAATAGGCTTCGTCCTTGGGCCAGCATAGGTCCATGTACCAAATTTCATCAAAATAGCTTAATATTTGCGACCTGCAGCGTATAAACAATATAATTTTGGGGGGACCCTTATATGGGCACTAGTTCTAAACATGGACCGATGTTCACCAAAATCAATAGGCTTCGTCCTTGGGCCAACATAGGTCCATGTACCAAATTTCATCAAAATAGCTTAATATTTGCGACCTGCAGCGTATAAACAACATAATTTTGGGGGGACCCTTATATGGGCACTAGTTCTAAACATGGACCGATGTTCACCAAAATCAATAGGCTGCGTTATTGGGCCAATATAGGTCTGTGTACCAAATTTCGTCAAAATATCTTAATATTTACGACCTGCAGCGTATAAACAGTATAATTTTGATAGGACCCTTATATGGGCACTAGGTCTAAACATGGACCGATATTCACCAAAATCAATAGGCTGCATTATTGGGCCAATATAGGTCTGTGTACCAAATTTCATCAAAATATCTTAATATTTACGACCTGCAGCATATAAACAGTATAATTTTGGTAGGACCCTTATATGGGCACTAGGTCTAAACATGGACCGATGTTCAAAAAAATCAAACTTGTTCGTCCTTGGGCCAACATAGGTCTGCGTACCAAATTTCATCAAAATATCTTAATAGTTGTAGAGTGCGCACAAGATTGCATGGACAGACAGACAGACGGACGGACGGACGGACAGACGGACAACGTTAAATCGAAATAAAAAAAAATTCTGAACCGATCGGTATACTATAAGGTGGGTCTACGACCAATATTTTTTGGTGTTACAAACATCAGCACAAACTTATAATACCCTGACCACATAGTGGTGTAGGATATAATAATTGCAAGAAATTGTATATTTTAAATTTAAATATGAATGTATTGATACTGTGAAGGCTTAAATATATACAGTAGACGGTACCTCAAAAAAAAAGTTCGCCGTACACCCTCCAATATGATGTCTTTTTGGAAGACGATTCCAAAAAAAATTTTTTTTTGCCGACCGTAGGGGTTGCCTTTTTTAATTTTTTGTTATAGCTTTGGCATTTAAAGTTGGACTTTAAAGTGTGATATATCGATTTTTTTGCCTCGAGGAGAGCAGTGTTTTGCTATAAAGAAAAAATCCAATGAAAAGAAATTTAAAAAGGCTACCCCTACGTTCGGCAACCAATATATAAAAAAATTCCTACTGGGTTTATTGAAAAACTTCCTTAGCAAAAGTTTAATGATTTTTTGTTAGCTTTAATTTTCTGACATTAGGGTGTTACATTTGGGTGGTATCAACTTAGATCTGGTGGGTTACTACTAGAACGGGATACTTGAGGTCAATGGCCCTTAGAGCAAAACACTGGTCTCCTCGAGAGAAAAACATCGATGTATCATACTTTAAGAACCGACTGTAAATGCCAGAGATATAACGAAAAATGTAAAATGGCGACCCCTACGTTCGGCAAAAAAAAAAAACAAACAAATTTTTTTTGAAACCTCCTTGCAAAAACACTTCATATTGGAGGGTGTATGGCGCACTTTTTTGTTTTGCGCGGAAGGTGGTACGCTCTAATATATAGTTACTGTGGAGACTTAAATATGAATATAGAGTAGAACGTACCACCTTACAGGCAAAAAAAAAAAAAGTGCGCCGTACACCCTCCAATATGAAGTATTTTTGCGAGGTTTCAAAAAAAAATTTGCCGAACGTCATATCTTTGGCATTTACAGTCGGATCTTAAAGTATGATTTTTTTCTCTCGAGGAGACCAGTGTTTTGCTCTAAGGGCCATTGACCGCAAGTATCCCGTTCTAGTAGTTACAACCCTAATGTACAACCCTAATGTCAGAAAATTAAAGCTCGCAAAAAATCATTAAACTTTTGCTAAGGAAGTTTTTCGATAAACCCAGTAGAATTTTTTTTTTATATATTGGTTGCCGAACGTAGGGGTCGCCTTGTTAAATTTTTTTTCATTGGATTTTTCCTTTATAGCAAAATTCTGGTCTCGATATATGTGTCACACTTTAAAATCCAACTTTAAATGCCGAAGCTCTAAAAGGCGACTCCTACGTTCGTCAAAAAAAATTTTTTTTTTTGAAATTGCCTTGGAAAAATACTTCATATTGGAGGGTGTACGGCGAACTTTTTTTTTGAGGTACGGTCTAATATGCAGCCCTATTAAATATAAATCTCTTGCTCGTTTCCTATTCAATAGCTGAATTGCTAAAAACTAAATTTTTAAAAATCACTCAAAGCAAAATCCCTTTATGACCTTAGGCAAGTCAACAAAGCGTTTGGAATAAAGAATTTCTAACATTAATTACAATTTAAATACATCTCATTTGTTTAAACTAAACTCAAATTATATGTTTACAAACAAAATACATGCTGAAATACGTCAACAAAAATTGCAAATATACAAATGTTCTCTGTGTAAATAAAATAAAAAAATATGCTGAAAAAGTATACACATTTCTCCAAGGGAAACTTAATTTTGTCTTAACTTATAGCTTTATTATTGTCAGTAACCTAGAAATGACTTTTGCATTCAAACAAGAAATGTACTCAACCCAGTACACAATTGACCTACTGACCATTTTTGAAGAAATTAATTTAGTAATGGATAACATATAATGTTACTATCCTCTTTCTCATTCCGAAACCCGATTCCTGATATCTCGTATTGTACTTACTGCGTCCATAATAGAGGTTTCATACCCAAAAGCTTCGCAAAATCTTTAGAATACTACAAAAAAAAAAAAAAAAAAAAATGCGCGGTGCCTGAGATACATGTCTTGTCCATATAAGGTTACACTAATAGAAAAAAGTCTGTAAAAAATTAGTTTAAAATACTAAAAGCTTGTTAAAAATGGCCTTCCAGAAAAATCTGATGAAATTAGCAGAATATTTTGCTATATATTAGTAAGATAGGAACAAAAAATATAAAACTATTAAATTTGCATAATTTTAGTTATACTTGAGTTACTTTGTAGTTAACTCAAAATGAAAAATTATATTGTAGTAATTGCGGAAAATTTTGCTAAAAACCTTTATTTTTTTTTATTTTATTTTTTTCTGTTCTTATTGTACTAGTATTTAGAGGAAAAAACGCTGATACTTACCGAAAAATTGAGTTTAGGCAATGCGTTAGCCAATTTTAAAAATAATTGTGAATGCCAAATGGGAAAACACATATTTTCAAAAAATGTATGGTAATTCTATAAAAAATTGTGATGCTCGTATCCTGTCCCTGACGTTAACTTGATACGAATACCTCAAACTGTGGCAAATTACAGCATCATTCTTAAAATGAATTTTAATTAAACGATGCACGCAATTTGTATACACTCAAAAAAAAAGTCAGTAAAGTCAGCAAAAAATGTTGCTGTGTCAACAAATTTTTAGTCAAGAGCGTGCTTGCAAAAAAGTTGGTAATTTCAGCAAAATCGACGAGCTGATTTTTACCAAAATATAGTAATCTTCAGTAAAAGTTTTGGTAACACTTAGTCGATTGCAAATGAAAAAAAACCATGCTAAAATCACTAAACTTTTTGCTAAATATTAGTAGACTGAAAAAAACTCAAAAAATTGGTAGCGAAATTTTACTTTAGTTAATTTATTTGCTGAAAATTTAAATATAAAATATGTGTAGAGTTGCTTTTCTTTTTTTGTCATTTCCGTTTACAGACGAGCTGCGACATCTACATCTTGTCTATCTGGTTGTCGTCCCGCTATGAGTGCGGTTAACAGCACAATTTTTGTAGCAAAATAAATTAGTAAAACATTAGTTAGGAATTTCAGCAAAAACATTGCTGAAAACTAGTACACTTGATATACAAGACG
Organism: Leucophora obtusa; assembly: GCA_949987735.1. Taxonomy (NCBI): domain Eukaryota; kingdom Metazoa; phylum Arthropoda; class Insecta; order Diptera; family Anthomyiidae; genus Leucophora; species Leucophora obtusa. Next base: position 80,374,349 of record OX465295.1, read on the forward strand.
TTTTACTAATTTTTCTACTAACTTATTTTTTTGAGTGTAGCACTACACAACTTTTCACCAAATAACGATATGGAAGTTGTTTATTTAGTAAATATATCCGCCAGGTCTAGTGACTCCATTTCGTATTCTGCATATCCTCTACTTTTTAGTGTCCTTTGTAAAACTATCAGTACTTTTAAGGCAAAGTGTAAATCAAACACAATAATAGAGTAGAACTTGTAACATCTGTTTATGTACTAGAATATTTACCAAACAATTATTATGATACACTGTACTATGTATACATACTACACACTTCTATGCGACATACTATACAGTTAGTAAAACATTTATTTACCAAACATTTAATTGTTAGTTTTTCTATGTTGTTGTCGTCGTTCAACAAGGATGATGACGTTGACAATAACATTAGAAAAATACAAAAAAAAAATTACCATACCAGCATTTATGACAAGGTCAAGCCCGAAGATAGTACGCCCTACAGATACTTATGGTTAACCGCCTAGCAAAAAAAGAGATTCCGCAGCAGTAGAAAAAGTACTGCAATTGATGAAATAGATGTACTTCTTTTTTAACATAAACACTAATGATTTTAATATTGAGTTATCATAGCAGAGGAATAGGTACTTCCACTTCTACATTTTTTCAGTACTTTTTGAATGAGTGCAAAGGAAACTCTTTTTCACCAATTTATAAAAAAAAAACAATTTCTCAAAAAAAAATTATATTTTTTTTATCGAACTTCCGACCTCATGGTTGGTTGTCTAAATCTTTACCACTGAGCTATTTTTTGATATGAAAGTTGATTCGCATAAAAACCCCACTTTGTCATTGCGAGATATTGTGCATTATTCCCTTCACCAAAAGAACTTTCTAAACAAGTGCAAAAGGTGCACTGTTATTACATTCCTAAGCTCATAAAAAGCAATTTATTATCATTTCTATTTTATATATTTTTAAAATTAAAAAATATTGAGTTTAAGCAAAATAATTATAAATATAAAAAAAAAATATCAATAAATAAAAAAAAAATTAAAAAACTATTGGTCCTTCCAGGAATCGGACCATCGACCATCTTTTTAGAAATACCAAATGATACCAAAATCACGTTTTTGGATCACTTTTAGAGCAGTTATGCTTTAGAAGCAATACTTAAGTGATTTTTTGTATGTTGTTTAGAAGTAATTTTGAAAAAGTTGTAAAAATGTACTAATGTTTACTTTAGAAGCAATGAAAGAAGTGATTTTGTGAAGTTGTTTAGAATTACTTATATAAAAGCAGTAAAAATACACAAATCATTACTTCTATTTTTTTTTGGCGTGATCAGGAATATGTCGATGGAATGAAATTAAAAGTTGAAATTTTTATGGCACATAAAGAAAAGGATTTACTATATTTATAAAAATCTTAATAAAAAACTTTCAATAATAATTGACGAAGCTGTTCCATAATAATATTGATACTATCATTCGGTCTCTGATTCAACCCGGATCTGGATCATTTTTATTAAAGATTTTTAGCATTGTAGCAAAAATTTTGTAACGCGTATCTAAATTATTTTTAGTGGGTCGGGGGCCCCAAGCAAAGCAAATTTTTGATAATGGTTAACACTCTTACCTTTAGAGTGGACATTGAAATATTTTTGTACATCTCTCAATATAATAACAATGATATAAGCTGTACTTTCGTTATATAAAGTATAACGAAATTATAAATAGGTAGTGTTTGTAATAACTGCGATATAGGCGAACGTATTCCAGCAAAAGTTTTTTGGAAGTAACGCGAATAAGTTATGTTATTGTAGATATGAAAATGCATAAACGTTGAGTTTTCAGCGTTGATACTCGTAATTATCCATGTTGAAAATTAACGTTCATATGAAAAGTATTGTTTTATCATCTCAAACACGTTTTTGTGTCCTTTTAGTTTCTTTTCTGAGTTAACGGATATAGTCAAATCGAAAACACATCTATAGTTATTGTGTTACAACCTAAATAATAATATATTACTTGTAGAATCTAGTGGTAATTGACATTTTGCAAAAACTTTGGGAATTTCCGAAGTATAGGAAGACAAGAGTAAACTGTCAGTAGTGCTTTCTTTTAAATTAGGAGAATTGTTTTTCTTAGAAAAAGGAAAACATAAACAGCCTTAAGGAAAAACTCAAAACTATATTCATCTTTGTATTTTATTATAGGGTACAATGAAATGATGTGACAAGTTATCCTATACCAAACGGGAAATACACCACTGCAATGGTAATTTTGAGGTTTTTTGGTAGTGCTTTTTTGTGAGAGTTTTTAACTGTAAATGACAGACTTTTTTAAAAGCAACTGAAATACACAAAAAATATATTGTTAAATGAGATTTTAGTGAAAATTTTACATGAAACATAATGTCAACAATAGAATGTGCTTGGTTCAGGTCATACACTCATAAAAATTTTTAAGTATAGATATAAAATTTATTTGGCTACGAAGATTTACATATATATCGGAGTATAAAAAAAAACAAAAATAATAATTAATGGAGAAAATGTTCATTACAATTAAATACAATATTTTGTAAAATAGGAGCTGAGCCCTTTCCGGAATTCAAGCCAATATTTTTCTGAGCGCTCAGAAATTAAGATTCGTAAAAGAATCTAAAATAGAGGAGATCTAGGGGCTTTTTTTATAAGTCTTTTCGAATTCTAATTATACACTGGCATGCAATTTAATTAGTTATTTTAATTGGTTAAAGTATTTATGAAAAACCGACTTATTTTTGGCGGTTTTCGGTTTCGGTTTTGAGTCTTGAAAAACCGCGGTTTCGGTTTTGATTAAAACCGAACAGCAAACTCTACCTGGTATCGACATAATCATATGTCATTTATTGTTGTTTTGTATTGAAAGTTGTAACTTTCAGTCTTAAAAATAGTCTTATGACATTCACAATTGGTCACAAGTGGAAATAGGCTTCTTTCGCATTATATTTTCGCATAGGGATTTTTAAGGGCCGTTTTTGATACCTTTCTTTGGTACTTTTTGGTTGTTTTGTAGTTGTTGTTCTGAGACATGTGTTTATTTTAGGGTACTTTATATGGACGTGTATAGTCGTACGATCGTCAAATTCACATATATTAATCCCTGTTAAGTTTTAGCGGACCCGTATTTTTTTATTTTTCGATATTCCAACTATTTCGGGTTTTTCCCGAAACCCTATATTGTGCATAATGTTGGCAACCCTATGACTCCAATATAGTCAGTATGGATATCCAACTTCACATTTTTTCAGAGTATTTCACGGTCTTTGAAATTTTGGAAATTGGAAATTCGGAAATTTAAGGTATACTGCCATTCAAAAACCTATGAAAAAAGTGGTTTTCCCATTTTCATAGAAAAAATTAAATAATTTCAAAAAATTAAAATTATTATGAAGGAGGGAATTTTTAGTTGATCTTTTATTCTGGTAAATGAATCTTCTTTAGTTTGACTCTAGATCATAAATTAATATCACTTTCTGTTTAAATTATTTTTCAAATTAAAGAAAGATGATTCAATTTTCACAAGCAAATTACAAAGAATAAAAATTTGAAATAATTCGATAAGGCCAGCAAGACAGAATACGTATTTTCGGCTTTCGCTACAAAGCCGTCATCACTGTCTTTTGCCTTGAATGGGTTAATAATTGATGATCGTCTATTATATTTTTAATAACATATAATTTAAATAACATACATTTAAATTTAACGGTTCGTAGTAATTCAAAAATCTGTGGTTATCATATACAGAGTTGAATAGAACCATGTAATATATTAAGAATTTAGGTTCAAAGCAAAAAAGAATAATAATAACAAAGGATAAAAATAGCATTGTTAGATTTCGTTGATGTTAGTCCAAGTTGAGTTGTTGTTAACATATTCTATTTGCTTTCAACTGTCACATAAGTAGACGATCATCAATTATTAACCCATTCAAGGCAAACGACACTGAGATGGCTTTGTAGCGAAAGCCGAAATACGTATGTCTTGCTGTCCTTATAGAATTCTTTCAAATTTTTATTCTTTGTAATTTGCTTGTGAAAATTGTATCATATTTCTTTAATTTGAAAAAGAATTTAAACAGAAAGTGATATTAATTTATGATCTAGAGTCAAACTAAAGAACATTCATAATTAAAATTATTTTTAAAATAGTGTGACTTTAGTGTTCTTTTAGTGTGACTTTAGATCATAAATTAATATCACTTTCTGTTTAAATTATTTTTTAAAATTAAAGAAAGATGATACAATTTTTACAAGTAAATTACAAAGAATAAAATTTTTTTGAAAGAATTCGATAAGACCAACAAGACAGAATACATATTTTCGGCTTTCGCTACAAAGCCATCATCAGTGTCATTCTTTTTCAAATAAAAATATCAATAGCCTTAATATATATTTGCTATGAGATAGAATTAAATATTTGTTTAATTAATATTTTTATGTGAGCACAATTCAAATACTTTTTTCCAATTGACATATCTATTCGTTAAATTCTAATTAAAATTTATTTCGTTAAGAATTTTGTAACTATATGTAAATATTTTAATTTTTAATGTTTAAATTCATAAATGCTTAATAAAATTATACGAGGCTTATAAAACAAATTTTGTATGAACAATTTGTTTTATTTGCCTCTTATAACTTTATAAAGCTTTTATGAATTTTCACTTAAAAATATAAAACAAAATTTTTCTAATAATTATTTCCTTTGCTTTCAACCAAAATAATCACTTGGATTTAATAAATCCAAAAAGTATTTCTAAAAGTGCTCAACAGATGGGGTTAGATTTTTCCTATTTTAAAAAAATTTTTTGTCCGACACTTCTTTCACCCTAATTTTTAGTACCGAATTCGATGATGAAGGATTCTTCTTTAACTTTTAATTCATAATTATATTTTACATAAAACAGCGATAAACAGTCTGCCTTTTCAGTTTTATCACTTCAATTTATATTTTTACACAATTGCAAAATTCTATTGTAATATTTAATATTCACTAATTGGATTTAATTAAATTACTTACTGTAGAGTGAAAAATTGCCATTTCTATTTGAGCTATTTCTCGATGTCTAAGATGAAAAATAAGTATTTGGTGCGGTGTAGTTTTTTTTCTAAACATATTTCATAAAAAAAAATTTAAGAAACACCTTTTATTGTTAGTTTTTAAATTTTTTTGTTTCTCTTTTAATTTTCATTCGTATTTTTTTCTAACATTAAATTAATAGGCTGTTTCATATATTTGTGCTTTTATTGTGGATTTATTAAATCCAGCTTTTTTTTTGGATTTAATAAATCCATTTTTTGTATGAAAAATTCTAAATCCAGGTGATTAAAAAACACGCTAAATAATATATTTTATTCAAATCTATTTATATTTTATAGTGCTTATGCATAATAATTTGAAAACCTTATAAGACGCTTATAAAATGAATTTTGTATGAAAAATTTGTTTTATAAAACATTTATAAATTTAAAAATTGATTATGCATATGACCCTATATATATTTTAGTCAAAACGATTTAAAACAGATTTTTTTACTGACGTATTATTTTATGTTTAGTTATTAACACTATCCTAGTCGCAAATTTTAAGAAGCTGGGCACCCTGCTGGTATTGTAACTCGAGTTCGCTGCATTCAATGGTGCTATCCGTTTTTCAAGTTAGCTCTTGTATTCGCAATTTAGGACTTTGATTCGAATATTTTTATGCCTTTGATAAATTTTTTTCTTCAATAATTTAGTTAAATGCAATTTTTTTGGTTTGATTTGAATTTACGACATCTAAGCTGCTAGCCGTTTTCAAAGTTATATTTTGTATTCGCGATACTCGTAATTGTTGAATTTTAATCATCTAAACTCTATTGAAGATACATAAAATAACAAAATACTATAATTTTTATTCGCCCAAAATCATTTTTTCCCTAAATTTTTTTTATTCTTATTTTTTAAATTTAATATTAATTTATGAAAATGTGTGGAACATGAGAGAAAGCAGAAACTTTCTGCTTTAGAGTCAATTTATTTAATCACTTCTCTCTGATTCTTCTGTTTCAAGAATTTAAATGTCACCTAAAATCGAACTCAATTTTTTACCATTGTACCAGTGACTAAGTCTTGCCTTCACTTGATGGAATCGCTCTCCATGCTCTTCAGGTATTTATTGCTTAGAAAACTTGTTTGCATGACGTCTAGCAGCATTATTTTCGGCGTACTCGAATTAATTTCTAACTCGAAGCAAAAAAAATTTCGCGAATAGAAATTTATAAAAATATTTTTGTGAGAATTTTTTTATTCTTATTTTTTAAATTTAATATTAATTTATGAAAATGTGTGGAACACGAGAGAAAGCAGAAACTTTCTGCGTTAGAGTCAATTTATTTAATCACTTCTCTGTGATTCTTCTGTTTCAAGAATTTAAATGTCACCTAAAATCGAACTCAATTTTTTACAATTGTACCAGTGACTAAGTCTTGCCTTCGCTTGATGGAATCGCTCTCCATGCTCTTCAGGTATTGATTGTTTAGAAAACTTGTTTGCATGACGTCTAGCAGCATTATTTTCGGCGTACTCAAAATTTTTTTTTAAGACCCTATGCTCCTTATAGGAACCGAGGGAACATATATACTCAAATTAATTTCTAACTCGTTTGCATGACGTCTAGCAGCATTATTTTCGGCGTACTCGAATTAATTTCTAACTCGAAGCAAAAAAAATTTCGCGAATAGAAATTTATAAAAATATTTTTGTGAGAATTTTTTTATTCTTATTTTTTAAATTTAATATTAATTTATGAAAATGTGTGGAACACGAGAGAAAGCAGAAACTTTCTGCGTTAGAGTCAATTTATTTAATCACTTCTCTGTGATTCTTCTGTTTCAAGAATTTAAATGTCACCTAAAATCGAACTCAATTTTTTACAATTGTACCAGTGACTAAGTCTTGCCTTCGCTTGATGGAATCGCTCTCCATGCTCTTCAGGTATTGATTGTTTAGAAAACTTGTTTGCATGACGTCTAGCAGCATTATTTTCGGCGTACTCAAAATTTTTTTTTAAGACCCTATGCTCCTTATAGGAACCGAGGGAACATATATACTCAAATTAATTTCTAACTCGAAACGAAAAAAAAAAATTTCGCGAATGGAAATTCCGAAAAAATATTTTTGGGAGAATTTTTTTTTTTTTGAGAAAAAAATTACAACATTCCTTAATTTTGCGCATATTTAATCAAATTTGCTGAACTCAAATTTAAAAATTGTGCCAAAAGTATCAAAATATAGTTATACCCTACACCACTATGTGGTCAGGGTATTATAAGTTTGTGCTGATGTTTGTAACACCAAAAAATATTGGTCGTAGACCCACCTTATAGTATACCGATCGGTTCAGAATTTTTTTTTATTTCGATTTAACGATGTCCGTCTGTCCGTCCGTCCGTCCGGCTGTCTGTCCATGCAATCTTGTGCCCACTCTACAGGTCGCAAATATTAAGATATTTTGATTAAATTTGATACACGGACCTATGTTGGCCCAAGGACGAACTAGTTTGATTTTGGTGAACATCGGTTCATGTTTAGACCTAGTGCCCATATAAGGGTCCTACCAAAATTATATTGTTTATACGCTGCAGGTCATAAATATTAAGATATTTTGACGAAATTTGGTACACGGATCTATGTTAGCCCAAGGACGAACAAGTTTGATTTTGGTGAACATCGGTCCATGTTTAGACCTAGTGCCCATATAAGGGTCCTACCAAAATTATACTTTTTATACGCTGCAGGTCGTAAATATTAAGATATTTTGATGGAATTTGGTACACAGACCTATATTGGCCCAATAACGCAGCCTATTGATTTTGGTGAACATCGGTCCATGTTTAGACCTAGTGCCCATATAAGGGTCCTACCAAAATTATACTGTTTATACGCAGCAGGTCGTAAATATTAAGATATTTTGATGAAATTTGGTACACAGACCTACATTGGCCCAATAACGCAGCCTATTGATTTTAGTGAACATCGGTCCATGTTTAGACCTAGTGCCCATATAAGGGTCCTACCAAAATTATACTGTTTATACGCAGCAGGTCGCAAATATTAAGATATTTTGATGAAATTTGGTACACAGACCTTTATTGGCCCAATAACGCAGCCTATATAAGTTTGTGCTGATGTTTGTAACACCAAAAAATATTGGTCGTAGGCCCACCTTATAGTATTCCGATCGGTTCAGAATTTTTTTTTATTTCGATTTAACGATGTCCGTCTGTCCGTCCGTCCGTCTGTCTGTCTGTCCATGCAATCTTGTGCGCACTCTACAGGTTGCAACTATTAAGATATTTTGATGAAATTTGGTACGCAGACCTATGTTGGCCCAAGGACGAACAAGTTTAATTTTTTTGAACATCGGTCCATGTTTAGACCTAGTGCCCATATAAGGGTCCTACCAAAATTATATTGTTTATACGCTGCAGGTCGTAAATATTAAGATATTTTGACGAAATTTGGTACATAGACCTATGTTAGCCCAATAACGCAGCCTATGGATTTTGGTGAACATCGGTCCATGTTTAGACTTAGTGCCCATATAAGGGTCCTACCAAAATTATACTGTTTATGCGCTGCAGGTCGTAAATATTAAGATATTTTGATGAAATTTGGTACACAGACCTATGTTGGCCCAATAACGCAGCCTATTGATTTTGGTGAACATCGGACCATGTTTAGAACTAGTGCCCATATAAGGGTCCTATCAAAATTATACTGTTTATACGCTGCAGGTCGTAAATATTAAGATCTTTTGATGAAATTTGGTACACAGACCTACATTGGGCCAATAACGCAGCCTATTGATTTTGGTAAACATCGGTCCATGTTTAGACCTAGTGCCCATATAAGGGTCCTATCAAAATTATACTGTTTATACGCTGCAGGTCGTAAATATTAAGATATTTTGATGAAATGTGGTACCCAGACCTATATTGGCCCAATAATGCAGCCTATTGATTTTGGTGAACATCGGTCCATGTTTAGACCTAGTGCCCATATAAGGGTCCTATCAAAATTATACTGTTTATACGCTGCAGGTCGTAAATATTAAGATCTTTTGATGAAATTTGGTACACAGACCTACATTGGGCCAATAACGCAGCCTATTGATTTTGGTAAACATCGGTCCATGTTTAGACCTAGTGCTGGGTCCTACCAAAATTATAATGTTTATACGCTGCAGGTCGCAAATATTAAGATACACAGACCTATATTGGCCCAATAACGCAGCCTATTGATTTTGGTGAACATCGGTCCATGTTTAGACCTAGTGCCCATATAAGGGTCCTACCAAAATTATACTGTTTATACGCTGCAGGTCGCAAATATTATGATATTTTGATGAAATTTGGTACATAGACCTATGTTGGCCCAAGGACGAAGCCTATTGATTTTGGTGAACATCGGACCATGTTTAGAACTAGTGCCCATATAAGGGTCCCCCCAAAATTGGCTTGGTTACAAACTGCAGGTCGCAAATATTAAGATATTTTAATGAAATTTGGTGCGCTGACTCACATTATAGAAAATTTTGACATAAGCCCCATTTTAACCCATTCGAATTTCGGATCCAAACAATACACCAAACTGGTGTAGGGTATTGTATAGTCGGCATGCCCGACTTTAACCTTTTTACTCGTTTTTATGATACTTTAGCTTCAAAATTTTAAATCGAAAACGATTGCTAACTTCGAAAAATAGCTAAGACTTTGAATTCAGCGTTCTCGAATTACCTTTACCAGTAGGGTGTCAAACTTGTTAAAAAAAAGTTTCAAATTCGAACGCAGAGTAATTACTGTACAATTGTTTATTAAATACTCGTTAATATTTAGAAACAGCGGAAAACTATTTAAATACAAAAATAATTAACAACACCAACAAAATGTTTGTTCCATTAGATTAGATTCTAATGGAATCAAAGATAGTTCTGTCTTCGTTTTTAATGAAATTTAGATTTCTACATAATTCAAACCTGTAAGATTGCCATAATTTTAAGCCAACTCTAATATTTCATATTTAGTAAATTTTCTTTTAAGTGTAAATACGACAAAGAAATTATATTCATTGTGTGAGTGTATGATTGTTTTAAAAGTAGAATTTAATTTAACTCAGGGGAATGCAAATATACACATCGTTTTTATGTATTTTTTTCTGTTTTTTTTTATTTTTGTTGCTTTATAAAACTCTTGACAAAGGCTGACAATGATAATTTTGGTTGATGGCCTAAGGTAAATGTAAACTTTAAATAACAAACAAAAAAAAAAAAACAAAGTATGGGAAAACACAACAGTTTTTACTAATTAAAATAAACAGAAAAACATTGTCCTACTCTTTAGTTGTTTTAGTTGAATGGTTATGCAAAGGTCACGCAATAGCCTCATAAGCCTCTTTTGTCATCAACATCATCAACAAATAGTTGTAATATAACCAACATAACCATCATCAGCATCAGAGTCGTCATCAAAAGCAAAGTAATTTACTATGCCACTCTTTTTTTTTGTGTTGCTTTTCTTGCTTTCCGTATAATTGCAAGGTTAGCAATTAGTTTTTATATAAAATCATATATTTATAGTAAAAATAGTCAGAATATTTAAGTAAAAAGTTGGTTTTGTTGTAATTATATTTGGCAAATGATTTATAATTGGCTAAAAATTAGCATTGCCAGATATTTGGAAACAGAAAGTGGGACAATATTAAAAAAAAAAATGGTTGTGGAGTGCAAAAAAATTAAAAGTTTTAAATAAAATTTAAACATTTTCAACAATTGCAGTTAAAAGCAATGTTTGGAAATATGTAGTAATTTTGAAAAATCTATTTTTACAAGGGAACTATTCGAAATCGGAACTCCGATTTAGCTGAAATTTGGATATATGTATATTAAAGGACAGAAAACTAAAACATCTGATTTTTTATCGGCCCAATCACAAATTTAGTGGGTAAAATGGAGTGATAAAAATATGAGAAATTTAAATTTTTTCATTAAGTAGGTTTGAGGTTAAGAAGAAGAATAAACATTATTTCAAAGTTATAAACACATTACTAATTTGCCAACCAGACTAGATCTATTCTTAGCTTTTTTTATCTTTTTTTTATGGACAGGCTTCATCAGTGATTTTCCATTAAATTGTATTATTGTTTATATTTTATTGTCAGATTGTCTGTATATGATAATTTTTTCAACAACCTGTTGACTGTAGGAATCGAACCAATGCACTCCTACATTACAAACGTAACTATACTAGAGTTCGACAGCTTAGCCATCTCACCCACGTAATGCTTTGCTCATAGTGTGGCTAATTCATAGTTTTCTTTCCTATTCAGCTTTCTGTTATTGTTTTTACTCTCAGAAGTGATCAAACAGACACCCAAATATTCTACTTTAGATTTTTTGTTTATCTTCTTATCTCTTCCTTGTCACGTTTTTCGCAAATCTTGCCACACTGATATAAACAAAATTTATTCTTGTTTTTTGGCTAAAAAATAAAATTAGTTAATTTTGAAACTTTTTGTTAAATTTAACAAATTTAAATAAAAAATTAGTAAAACTACAGTTTTTTCTGTAATTATACTGAGTCGTAGAATTTATTCAACGACTCAAATTTCAACAACGACCCCGGGCCTAGTCCATATCATGTGAGGGCATGTAAGGGCACTCCATAGAAGCAAACATTTCGTTTGTTTTTCTCTATCTCGCTTAGTTTTCGAGATATGGGCCATTTTATAAAGTTGAAAATTTTGAATGAGGGGTATTTTTAGTTGATCTTTTATTCTGGTAAATGAATGTTTTTTAGTTTGACTCTAGATCACTTTTTGTTTAAATTATTTTTCAAATTGAAGAAAGATGATACAATTTTCACAAGAAAATTACAAAGAATAAAAAAATTTAAAGAATTCGATAAGGCCAGCAAGACAGAATACATATTTTCGGCTTTCGCTATAAAGCCATCATCAGTGTCATTTGCCTTGATGGGTTAAACATTGATAATCGTCTACTTATGTGATTTTAACAATATTTTAATAATAAATTTCGTAAAATTTAACGAATGGGTTCTTAAAAAATAGTTATAAATTTCAGAAATAACTTAAATTTATTCTTAGACGTGCAAACCTCTATTTATGACTTAGATTCCCGATTTTGTTGTAGCTTAAAATTGATTTCATTTATATGATAAAACGTGCATGTTAATGTACTGTTAAGCGCATATACAGTGCGATGAAGTGGCACATTAAAGGTATCAATAAATCTAAGATTCCTAAGTGGGACATAAAATGGAATAAGAGACAGCAAATCAGAGTGGCAATTCTGTAACTTTTTAACGACAAAATTCGGTAGTTAATTTGACAAGTTTTCATAGTAAACAATAACTACCGAATTTTGTTGTTAAAAGGTTAGAGAATCCCACGACAGGACAAACAGTTACACCATTAATTATATCAAATGCCAATAACGCCGATTGGTGTATTCTACGATATGCCAAAGTCTGCAGCCCTAGAAATACGCATTTAGATCTATATCGTTTTGAAAATTAACACTCAAAATTAGTTGAAGTACTGAGGATTTTAGTATAGTGTTAAATGAAGATAGCTAAAATATTTAGTTAAATTAGTGTTTCAATTAAAAATTTGTTAAAAATTAGTTAAATCGATTTGAAACCCGTTTGATAGGTTTTTCTACTGACGTATTAGTTTAAGTACATGAAAAAATTTTATGCCAGATTCCGTTTCAGTATACCAAAGTCTATAAGGAGAAATGTATAAAGGCCATTCATACGTCGACTACCCCTATTTACTATTATTCAGTTTGGGGATATAAATTGTTAAGTTTTTGTCGATTTTTTTCTTTTTTTTTATTGAAAATAATATTTTACATCTTTTTCCTGGGAAATAGTAGATATCGATGGATAGGGATGGATAGCTTGTGAATCACGCTTCAAAAAAATGGTTTTAATATCCAGACAAAACAACCTTAAATCGTTCCACTCTATTGCTAAATATACATCAATTTCATTCTGTAACCTTGTCAATGTATCTACAGTAACCACCAATATAAATGCAGTTATTTACTTAACAAAACCTTCGTTTGGTTTATTTTTTGGGTAATAAAACTACAATTGTTGCTTGCGTAACATTGTCCTTTATCTGAAGAGTTGTGCTCAGTGCCTTTTCTACAAATTTATTTCATTAAAATTGTTGGAAAATAAAACTTTAGTATTATTTACCAAAAAAAAAAAAAAGAGTATAACGCCAATTTTTGTTGTTGTTTGACTTACCTTGAATCCGAAAGAATTGAATTGAACGAATAAACTAAAATTTAAAAACTTTATAGCAAATATGTTTGTATTTACCTTAACTTTTGAAGTAGTGAAATAAAGAAATCATTTAAAATTTTTATAGTGTTTTTTTTTATAAAAAAATCTATAAAAAAAAGTCCTTGATGTCAAATGTGTTTGCAATTTCTAATTTTTTCAAAAAAAAAACTTTTAACGATTATTAATATATGTTGGCTATACGTAAAGGATATCCATAAAATAATTGTCTTGATTGAAAACAATGTTCGTGAAAAATTATTAGAAAACACTTGCACAGTGTTGTGAATTTATATAACGAGCGGAAAAAAGGAGAAAGAGTTATCTAACATAGTTCGCCGTACACACCAATATGAAGTATTTTTGCAAGGCAATTTCAAAAAATTTTTTTTTTTTTGCATTATAGCTTTGGCATTTAAAGTCAGATTTTAAAGTGTGATATATCAATTTTTTGCCTCGACGAGACCAGTGTTTTGATTTAAAGGTAAAATCCAATGAAAAACAAATTTTAAAAGGCGACCCCTACGGTCGGCAACCCAAAATTAAAAATAATTCTACTAAGTTTATCGAAAAACTATCGAAAACTAGACTAGAGCAAGACACTGGTCTTCTTGAGAGAAAAACGTCGATGTATCATACTTTAAGATCCAACTGAAAATTCTAAAGATATAACAAAAAATGTAAAATGGCGACCCCTACTTTCGGGAAAATTTTTTTTTTTTTTTAAATTGCCTTGCAAAATCAATTCATATTAGATGGTGTACGGCGCACTTTTTTTTTTGCTGTAAGTTCCCTACGGGAAATTTTAACAAACTGTCACCGAACTGGCCCCTTTACATGAAATAGACTGGTCACTTTTACATGGCGTTGTCATAGGAGGGGGAAATTGACCCCTTGTGACATGTCACAAGACAAATCCTAGGTTACTGAACTCTCATAAAAAACAAATTTCAGGGACCTGTCCTGGGATTTGTCTTGTGACATGTCACAAGGGGTCAATTTCCCCCTCCTATGACAACGCCATGTAAAAGTGACCACCCGAGTAAAAAAAATAATATGATATCATATGTAATGATATCTTATTTAATATAACTGGAGATATGCTATGATCCGAAAAATGGTGGATAAAATTATATCGGATAAGATCTAAATATATTGAATCATATAGAATCTTATCCGGATTTTGACCCGATATAATCATATCTAATTTGATGTAGAGAGACATAATTATATAACGCTTTATATTTCAGGTTCAAAACAAAAACTAATAAAAAGTAAATACTAAAAAATAACACCCTTAAGTATTCAAAATTTAAATAAAAATTTAAGTATTTAGAAGAAGTTGTACACAATTGTAACCAAGTATTTTAATCCTTTTCATATAAAATTGTATTTTACCCGTAAACTGTGTAAACCTGGTATGTTTACGAGTTTAACCCTCTAATGCGCTTTCTTCTGATTGCGATAATATTTAAATTATATATTTGTAATTGAAAATCTACTATGGAAGAAATATTAAAATTTTAATTTATCGCTTAATTAAGCGATATCGCATAATAAAGGTTGAAGACGAATCAAGAAATCCAGTAATTAAAAAATTTCGGTTTTTGCTATAAATAACACTATAAATAAAATAAAATCACGTAGTGAAAATTACTCATTTAGTCTTGTTCTTTCAGAAGTTATGGCGATTTTCGCTTTTTGAATATTACGAAATTTGGCACAAAACATCAATAAATTTTGACGAAACTAGTTTTGCTTACTACTAGCTCTGAGTATGTAATCTGTGTTTAATTTCAGCTAGTTTTTGAGTTAGAGATATATTCGTAAGATTTATCCTGACGTTATCCTGTGAGTCCTGGAGAAAAATTTGTAGCTGATTTTATAAGACTCTAAGCTAGCTTCGGTATTGTCGATAATGTATGCCAGATCGTAAATGTATTTTTTGACGATTTTTCAAATATTTTTTACGGTTTTAAAAAGTTATTTTTTCAAATTTACAAAATGTTCACTTTACATTCTCGCTTGAAAATCGTTCCCTATACAAAAAAAGTTTGAAGGCGAAAAAGTAGGTAATTATGTTTTCTATTGATATAATATAACTTATTTAATAAAAAAATATTATTTAGCGAAAAACTATTTAATATCTGAAGACCGCTTTTTAGCGGCCTTGGGTATTAGAGTGTTAATGTCAAATTCCATACATAAAAAATATGGCTTGTATTTACACAAGGTTTACAAGAAATTTACGAGTTATAATGAGTACACCTTTTATATTTTGAAATCATACATAAATACACCCAGGAAAAAGATTGGTTGGCTTTCGATCAAAACCATTAAAATGAATTTGTCAGGATGTTATTTTATTTGGAATTACCTATAATTGAATACTACATCAAAAATATTTTACTAGGTATTAAAAATAGGGAGAATGAACTAAAAAACAATCCTTTTAACAAATTATTGGTATCTCCAATCAATTTTAAAATTAGTATCAGTTTAGTAATTCTATGCAGTAGAAGCAGCAATTTATTTAGTGAATATACAAGAAAATTGGTGTTATCTATAACCTTTTTTAAAAAAATTTCAATATTCGAAAGTGGTAACTACAAATACGGGTATCCTAATCAAATATGACCTTAAATTCAAGTTTCTGTAGAACCAACCGAATTGTGGATTGTATTGATAACAGACACAACTATTAATTAGTATTGATAAACGAATTTTATACTGTATTAATAAAACACATAAGTTCAAAATTAGTCATTAAAATTATTAAGTGTTTGTGGTGTAGTGGGTGAGGAATTGGCCTAGTACGCCGGATTTCCGGGTTCGATTCCCGGAAAAGACAAAAATTTAGATGTTTTTTTTTTTTAATTAAAATAAAATATTCATATGTATAAACAGTAAATATGGCTAAGAAATTTAAAAGTAGTTGTGGTGCAGTGGGTAAAAGTGTGAACTATTAACCTGAAGGGCCGGGTTCAATACCAGAAAATTCAAAAAAAGTTTTTTAATTTCAATAAAATTTTGTAGAACATAATAATATTTATGTGGAACATAATATTGAATTAGACAACCGAATATTGGCTTTCACGACGAAAAATATAATTTAATATAAAGATAGTTGTCGTAACCGCACGAATTCGATTGGCAACAAATTCGGTGGCCACAACTGAGACTGTTTTCTGTGTGTATATCTCAAAAAAACATAGAATTTTTTTACATTGCTGCGCTATACTTAAATATATCTAAAACAACTTAGAAAAAAATTTAACATTGAGCTATATAAAACTTTATATGTTTACC
This sequence comes from Leucophora obtusa, assembly GCA_949987735.1. Lineage (NCBI taxonomy): Eukaryota > Metazoa > Arthropoda > Insecta > Diptera > Anthomyiidae > Leucophora > Leucophora obtusa. The sequence goes on from OX465295.1 coordinate 80,391,037, forward strand.
GATAAAGCCATTTTTAATTATACGTATATGACGCTGTATTAAAATTTTCATAGCATATGTAACTAAATGTGGTACATATTAATATATATGGGGACATATATATTTATACTGATCTATATATGACATCATATAAGAAATTTTTGAAAAACTCAAAGCTATACATAATTATATCCACAAAGATATAGTGTCACACTTGACTATATATAAACATATTAGTCCATATTAAATTATATAATTTCATATATAACTATTTTTACTCGGGCAGTCTATTTCATATAAAGGGGCCATTTCGGTGACAGTTTGTTAAAATTTCCCGTAGGGTTGGTATGGTCTACTGCACATACAGTGCCAGTCAAAAAAATAGCACCAATGACAAAATTATTTTTCATTCGAACAAAACAAAAATTATACCGTTATTATTTGGACATAACTAAGCGATATCGTTATACTAAGTGTATTCTCTCTGAGAATGCTTTTTTGTTAACGGGTTTTTACTCATGACTAGGGATACCGATCCCGAAATCCCGATCCCGAAAATCCCGGGATTGGTCTTGAAAAAATCCGGGATTTCCGATTTCATTATTTGCCATATTTTATCTCTTTTTATATTTGTTTTTATTGTTATGTTCGACCTAAATCACATAAATCTAATATCTTATTAAATGTTATTAAAGAACTAATTTTTCCCTTTCATAAATGAATGCTTCACTTGCCAAATCGATTAACTCCATTTTCTCAACTTTATAAAATTTTAATTTCAAACCTCTTTATTGACTCCCAACTGTGAAATATTCAAAACAACATGCTCTGTTAAGAAATATTAACACTACTAAATTACAAAATCTATAATTTATGGGAATTTTAAAAAACGGTATATAATATTTTCTCATTTTTCTCACTAAGACTCCTTTATTTTTATATATGGAGTTAATCGATTTGGCAAGTGAATCATTCAAATAATAGATTAAAATAGATTACAGATTAAAAAAATCTGAATAAAAAACTTAATAACTAAAAACTTTTATTCAGTTGTGAAATTTTTGAAAATCATAATTCAGGTTTATTTAATCTTTTAACGGACATGTTTTTATTTATTTTATTGATGATTTGCTAAAATCATAACTTCATGCAAAATAATTTTGCCGACTAAAAACAGCAAATTCTTGTTAAATTAGAAAAATCTAACAATCTGTCTTTCTGAAATCAGCAGAAAACTAATAGTCACTAAATATTTCTGATTATTTCAGCAGAGTAGTTTGTATTTGCATTCTATTAATTTTAGCCAAATATAACAAAAAATTTGCAGTGTTTTAGTAAAAACTTTTAGTTAAAAAGTTTCTTCAGAGGTAAATTGTAATTCGCAATTTGTTTAAATTTAACTCATTAGTATAGTTTTTCTCGCGGAACCTTTTTTGCTAATTTTTAGTAGCTTTTTCTGCTATTTTTACATACTTATTTTTATGAGTGTAGTTTCTGTTTAAAGCCAGATTTAAATTGCTGTAGTACTCCGCTCTGAGTGGATTTTGTTCCTTTCCTTTTTGCACTTACATATTTTTTGTAACATGCTATCTCTATTTTACAAACTGCACTCTGCAGCGTGGGGTACTCCAGCATTGCGAATCCGGTTAATTTGTTTGTTTCTTCATACAACAAGAAATAATAAGTTCATTTATAATGAATTATTTTAATTTGTAGGATTTATTTACGCTACTTATTTAAAATTAAAAATATGAAGCAACAACAAAATCCCAAAACCCTGAAAAATCCCGAAATCCCGAAAAATCCCGGGATTCCGGGATTTCAATTTTCAAAATGGCGAATCCCGGGATTTGTAAAAACCAGTCCCGTTCGGCATCCCTACTCATGACCGATCTTAGAAAAAAAGACTCTGCATCGGGAGAGTCATTAAAATAGCACCAACATGCAAAAATTCTTAAAAAATGAAATATTGATTTAATAACTGAAATAAAAGTAAAAAACGTAAAGGTCAAATAATTTATTAATGTTATTAATAAATTTTATTAAACATTTTATTATTTATTTTGCAAGTAATGGAACATGAAAAGCATTAAATGCCTGAAAAATGCGCTGTTATAAAAAATTGGTTGGATGTTGTAAGAAAATCCATGTAAATACAACAAAAATTTACTTAAAACTATGAAATGTGTTTCTCAGTTTATAGCAGACAATAACAATAATCTTACAGCAACATGAATTAGGCAAACTGTATTCGAATTTGAAACTTTTTTTTAAACGAGCTGGCCACCTTACTGGTAAGGTTTATTCCAGTACGCTGAATTCAATGGTGCTAGCTAGTGCTAGCGAAATTTGTTTTTGCTTCGTTTTTGAAATTAATTCGAACACGCCGGAACTAATTTTTCTAAACATTTTCATGAATTAATAAAGGAACATGGTCTATTCTCGGTAGTGGGATAATAACAATTTTGACACTGTGCTCTCAAACCGGTTAATTGTGATTTTTTTCTTCTAGAAAATGCTTAATTAAATGTTTCCATGTCGATTTTCATTTCAAATGGCACTTTTTTAATTTTAAAAAATTTTAGATCATTTTGGCCTTTAAGGGTTAATTTCTAGTTTTTTATTACTGTATATAAAATTTGGTGTTAATAGAGTTATTTGGACAATTTTCACCAAATTCCGCAAGAAACAACACAATGTTTTGATATGCTTTCATGAAAAATCGAAAATTTTCAACAATTTCACTTTTGAAAGGGTTAACGTTGTCGAAGTTTTACAAAACTTTCGGAAAACAATCTCTTGTAGCAGAATTTAAAAAAATCGGTAGTAATTTTGTTACAGCTAGCTAAAAAGACAAAAATTAATATTATTATCTAATGTATTGGCCAAAATCACAGTTTTCTCTAAAATTTTCTAATTTGAAACGCCGTCACTGCTAAGTTGAAAGAGGGATATGTGTAATTTTCAGTATAATTAATCTCTGAGGCAGGGGTCTCCTATGGTCCTGATGGATGGCAACACCGGTTTTTAATGCAACTAAAATTATCGATGTTGCATCTCTATGTTATATGTCTCTGCTCTGAGGTGTATTTAAAAAACTCTATGCGTTGACAACTTATTTTTTTGTATTTTGTTTAACGAAATTTTAAAAAATTCAAATTAGAGTTTTGCAAATTTATAAAATCCCACTTTTGGCCAAACCTGGGACCAGGTTAGCATAATCCAAGAGAGACAAAAATTTATATCTGATTATTTATAGATCCTGGAAATGAAACTGGAGTGTAAAAGAATATTTAATTTTTTACGATTTTTATAAGTTATCTTATTTTAACCTCACAATGGCCTGGGGTAATTGAAGTTATTGAAATAGTTTCCAACTGATTTTGAATTTTTATGCATTGCTAGAAAGGTAATTCAGTCCAATTTTTTTTTTTTAAAGAGAAGCAACACTCAGCAAATTCTTCCTATTAATTAACGTGTTGCTTCCTTTGGAAAGGGGATAGAGAAGAAGTGAAAGGTGATGAAAGATGAAAGGCTTCAAACAGTTGTTGCGCGCCATCTGATGGTGAGTTGGCAAACTTTGTTGAAGCTTTTTAGTTTATAGCCCTGTTATATTATTTTACTTCTATGGGAACACCGAAGGAGGACGCTGCGATATGTATGAGGAATAGAAAAAACTCATACATATTACTATTTTTCATAAATTGATGTTGCCTTGGTTGGGGCTCGACCCGCAACCTCACGTGTAACAGTCCAACGCGCTAACCATTACACCAAAGCGCCCACGCTTCCATTAACAGAAATACGGTTATTTAAGGGCAGCATTCTCAAAAAAAGCCAAAAAAAATTTTTTGCCTTGTGAATCGTATTTCAAACTCCAAGCCCGATGCGGCACCTAAATTTTCTGTAAGATGTATTGTTATACCTAAACGAACATTTATGGTGGGGGGACGGCCTTAAATCGCAACTTGAAAATTAAGGTCCACCTGATGTATATATGTATGTACAGCGCATGCAGCGGGGACATGCTGTATCAAATGTCTTCAATGTATTCTCTAGATTAATGAAACATTTAAGGACTGTACCCAAATTCAGCAAATGTCGCCAGAGTAAACTGTAGATCGAATTTATACGTATTGCGCAGTATTGGAATTGCGAATACTTTAGGGACATCTGTGTATATAGCCAAAAAATTGTCCAAACTATGCGCTATATAGAAACAAATGTCTTCAGTGTGTTGTCTTATGAGCCCCTCTTTCAAAGGCGTCAAAACGATCGGTTCAGTATTTTAAGAGCGAATTCGAAAAAAGCTTAACTTTTTAAATATGAAAGACAATATTATACAATTTGCAATATAAATAGTAAATTTTTGATTTCGTGCAAAACCTTTTTTGGTTTTATAAACATTCGTTTAACTGCCATTGTTAAACAAGCCAACAAGTACCATATGGTTATGAGTTGATATGTATGTATTGTATGAGTATTGTATAAAAGCAGATGTATTTGTTATAAAAATTTAACTGATATTGTTTGGTTTCGTTTTGGTTTGTGTTTTTTATATATATATATATATTATTTTTTTGCTTGGAGGAACAACTTTCAAGGATAAAAACTAAAATTTTTATACTTTGAATATGAAAATCCGTATAATATTTTTTTTAACACAAATATGACACTTGTAACACAAAAGCAAATATGCATATATATATATTTACCTACATATGTATAAAATTGCATACAAATGCAACAATATGTTTTAGTTATAGCCTAAAGTTTTAAGTTTTGTGATTTTTGGTTCAACTTACTAAATTAGTTATAGGTTTATTATGACATCAGCTATGTTCAAGAAGTATTTGGAAAGTCAAAACTACACAAACCCGAGACAAAAGTATGGTAAAAAATACGTTTGTCATGTCATGTCATTTACTAGTGTTGCCAGAAACTTTCATTCCAAATATGATAAATCGTTGAAAAAATATGTTAAATTCTGGAAAATCGTGAGAAATGAAAAATATGCCAAACAAAAAGTTACAAAAATGTTAAAATATTCATTATGCTAAAAATCTGCTAAATTATCACATACAAAAATATGCTAAAAATCTGCTGCGTAAACAATATTGCAGTTTTTACTCTACTAGCTACGTTTGTCTTAAGTTTTCGTATTAGATCAATATTTTTGAAAGTTTTTTTTAACGTATACGCGTTTAATCATTTAAACAAGAGTGTAATCATTGTTGAAAAAATTAATAAAAACTGAATCTTGCGTGGAAAAGAATATGCTAAAAATCTGCTTTTGTCAAACAAAATATGTTAAAAAGCATTTAGCATATTTTTCTAAAAAAAAAATAAGCAGTTTTTGAACTCAATCTGTTAAATACGAAAATACGCTAAATGGCAACACTGCTGAACAACAATATTCTTGCATCTTAATTATTGGCCACTCTAGCGTATGAGTGTTATTATTTTTAAATTAAATATAACTCATACGCTGTCATACGCCCAGCCACTAAAATTGGATAATTAAAGTGCTTTCCTGACACCTAAATGAAAACACCGATCTATTTCATGCTTTGCAAAGTATTGAAATAGCACCAAGAAACATAAAAATCAAGTGTTTTCCCTGCCACCAAATTATGACCCCCCTTATCACTTGAGAATTTTATATTACTCTAAAAATAGACGATTCTTGCAGTTATTGTATTGTGGAGTCAAAAATTATTTAAATATTCACATTTTGGAGTTTCTTTTTCAAAAACAAAATAATGTTATAGGAAACCAAGCGTTGGGAATTCACCCTTTTAAAGCGTTGGGGAGGCGTCCAAATTTAGTGCTTTGCTAGTACTTCTTTTTGTAAGACCGTGGTCTACTTGCGCTTTGCCAGTGCTTCGTTTTTGTGACCACACATAATTTCCACCTGGGTTCTTATTTTATGATTCAAAACTTATTCAAACAAAATAAATTTTTTTTGAAATTTTAAAATTTTTTGGATGAAAATATGAGGCTTCTAAAATTAATCATAAAAGACACAAAAATTTGAGCCAAATTATTAAATCCAAAAGACGGTTCAGAAATGTAAACATTTTGTGAATATTTGACAATAATTTTCATCGAGTAATGAAAATCATCATCTTCGAACTTTTTTGCCTGAATTGGGTGGTTTTTGTCGTCCCTGTTAAAATCTTCCCTTCTGAACCGCACAGACCATCTCTCGCACGTTAAAATCGATAGCGTATATTCAGTACAAGCTTCGGTGAGTAATCGATGTGCTTCAGCTGCACTTTTTCAAATTCAAAACAAAGAAAGAACTTTGTTTTTACAGTATTTCGTTCAATGACAGATATCATTTGACAGATAAATGACAGATTTTTGCCCTCCAAAATGCCACATAGGTTATTACAGACCTAAACCATGTGTGAAAGGTACGCCATCTGTTGTGATTCCCACTTTTTTAAGTTACACACCCAATATAATTTTTTTATTTTATAATTTCATACGCTAATTCCCAGCAAAAAAATCTGAAGTAATGCTTTACAAACTACTTCTATTACTGCTTCACAAGTATCCCTTTTTACTGCTTTTTCAGAAGTTATCCTGAACAACTTCAAAAAATCACTTCATTCATTCCTTCCAAAGTATCCGTTAATATATTTTTATAGCTTTTTTAGAATTCCTTCTGAACAACATCCAAAAATCACTTAAGTATTGCTTCTAAAGAGTAACTACTCTAAAAGTGATCGCAAAAAGTGATTTTGGTATCATTTGGCATCTCCAACCAGAGGGTCGTGAGTTCAATTTCCGGCGGGACCATTATTTTTTTATTTTTTTTTTATTTTTTTATTATTTTATTAATTTTCTTTTATAATCTCCTTAATTTATAATTTTACCAATATCTTGGCATCAATTTCTTGTGAATATGAGAAAATTCAAGAAAAAACGTAGCTCTAAAATTGCTCACTTTGTTTATTTGCGTTTATACTAATATTAAAAAATAAGAAAATCCCAGGATTTCCCGAAAATCCCGGGATTTCGGGATTCGAGATTTCCCGTTTGGCATCCCTAGTGTTTATGTTATAAAAGAAGAACATCTGGATCATCAATTGTAGTGCTTTTTCTACTGCTTCGGCACCTCTTTTTTTGCTGGGTTATTTACAAATAATTTAAATAATCCACTTTTATTCTATAGACTTACCCTCATTCTTGCGCATTTCGTCTTTTGAGTGACTGGTAAAAGAAGCTAAAAAAATATGCTGCTTTGTAATTTTACTACTTATTGAATTGGAAACAACTTTACTGACTTGCTTTTTGAATAACTCTTCAACCTTTGCGGTAAATATATTGCGAGAGTGCTATAATATTGTTACGTTTTTACACTTTAAAAACGTTGGTTTATCTTCTTTAAATAAACCTGATTCTTTTCTATTGCAATCAAAATAACCAATATAAATTCAGACACCAATTGTTACGTTTTACCATCAAAAACGTACGTTTATTTCCATAAAAAAAAACTTGGCTGGTGCAATTAAAAATAACTAAAAAAACATACACACTTGTTGTTTACTATTTATTATTTATTTCTTTAACACTTTATTACACAGAAAAAACAGTAGGCACCAACAATGGGAATTTGTAAAGCAATCACATTTTCTTTTAAATTGAAATTTTATTCCCAACAATTTTTTGTTTGAAATATTTGTAACTCGCTTGTAAATTGTTATCTTTCATACAAAAATTGTTTAAAAATAAAAATTCAAAGTTACAAAAAAAAATTAAATTTTTTTTTGGATTTACAAATTTTTTTGTTGGTGCCTTTTTAAAAAGTTTTTTTTTTGTATTTACAATTTTGGTATGAGAAAGGTGTTTAAAAATTTAATTAGAATATTGTAAATTCTTTCTGTGTACTTTACAAACAATTTCACAATGATTTACTAGAGCACAACTGAACTGTACAAACGCTACTGCATGACTGACTGACTTAGCACAACTTAACTCCACTAATGCTAATGCGCGACTGACTCTCCAAACTTAAGCTGCAGCCCTTTTATAGTGTAATCTGCTGTTCTAGAATAAGCTCGAATGTTCCAGAGACACCCAAGTTGTTTTTAGAACAAACTAGAAGGTTCTAGAGGCACCCAGATTGCTACCTATGATTCTAGAACAAACTAGAAGGTTCCAGATGTACCCAGATTATTAGCCATGGTTGTAGAACAAACTAGAGGGTTCCAGAAGCACCCAGATTATTCATAGCGGAGACACCAACCTCTTGGATTTTAGACGAGACACAAACCACTTTATTCTTAGCAGAAACACAAACCACTTTATTCTTAGCCGATTCACAAATAAATTCACAGTATAACACTTTATAGCACATTACAGCATACTGTGGTATACTTAAATGTAGCGTTGCCAGTTTGACAGATTTAGTAAATCCCGTTTCTCGGGATATTTTTATTCCAAAATACCAGAACTAGACCAATAAAATTTCGTAACAATATTATTGTTTTTGCTGTAATATTATTCTTTTTTTCGAGCTTTATTACTGTTTTTTTTTTCTTTATACTTTTTCAACATAGTGCAGCCATGCACTTTACTTTTGTTTGTATGCGAAATATTTTTATTCAAACACCCTTAAGTTATGCTTGAGCTTTCTTGCATTTAAACCATATTTAGCTTATGTATTTGTTAATGCATAAAGTTCATACATTAATCCAATAAGTGTTCTTTCATACTGCAATGCCTGCCTGGATGGCGGATAGTTGCCTCGCTATATGTATTAATAGTTTATGTTAGTGTTAGTATACAAATTTTTGTATAATTTTTTTAACATAATTATTGCATTCTGCATACTGAAATATGTTATACCGAGTAAGAGCAAAAACGCATGTTATTACATTCCTTTCTGAGACATAATGAGTTTGCTTATGGTAAAGAAATTCTCACTCAAATACATACAAACCTAGATACATCCATAAATTTGTGGGCAATTATTTCAAGATGCTTGCTTGGTTATGCATTGAATACAAAAGCGTTTAAAAATAAATTTATGCTATTTTAAAGGCAGGGGCTTTGTCGAATAGCTGGTTATTAAATATATTATTATATTTATTTGTTCCTTTTACTCCTGCAAGGAGCATAGGGCCGGTTATTAAATAGATTCATTTTAATTAAGAATGAAGTATTTTGAATGAATATTATAAATTTAAAAAGTATTATTGGTAAACAGAAATGTTCAATAAAAAAATTTAAATAGAATTACATGTGAATACCCTTACTAATGTGTGTTCTTGCCAGATATTTAAACGTAGTTATCGTCAGATATCCCAAAGGTACTCTCACAATATTTTATCGTTAAAAACAACATAAAATACACATTAAATTAATTGAAAACACAATTTAAAAAAGGACTACTGATTTTTCATTATATTGAAACCATTTTGCTATCTATTTTCAAACATTGTTTAAACAATCCATAAAATAAATAAAAATAATCTTCAATTTATAACTGACAAAATGTTAGAAAAAAACCGATTTTTAGCTTTTGTTTTTCATATTTGAAAGTTTTGTTTTTGTTTGAATTTTCAAAACACTACACACACGTTCATATTTTTATTGGCTATGTTTGTGTATATGAGTAAAGAATTTCTTGTAATTTGAATTGAAATAATTTTGTATATAAAACAAATTATTTTAACAAAAAAAAAAAAAAAAAAAAAAAAAAAAACAGAAAATATTTGAATTTTTTGTTTTAAAACAGAAAACAACGAAATTATTTAAATAATTTTTTGTAAAAATAGAAAACGAAAAGTAGAACATTTGACTAAAAATATCACTTCCTACAGACGATACGCATTTTGGTGCAGTTTGCTTTTTATTAACTTATAAAAAAAGTTAAACAATATTTTTCCATGTATTTTAATTGATTCTTCAATTGAAAACCAACTTTACCTATTACTTTTCAAATAAACCTCAATTGGTTATAGAAAATATATTGTGAGTGTATATATTTTTACTAGAGTTGATTAAATTAGAAAATATTTAAGGTTTTAAGTTCCTATACAGCGGAAAAGTTGTGCAATAATACTTCAAATCAGCCAGAAATTAAATTTTCAAAATCAGTTAACATCTTAAGCTTCCAAGTTCGAAAAATCTCCTGAATACCTAATATTTAATTTTTATCATGTTATATGTACATCTTTTTCATTCCTTGTCACTGTCAGCACTTATACACCCAGGAAAAAGATTGGTTGGAATTCGATCAAAACCATTAAAATGAATTTGCCAGGACGTTATTTTATTTGCAGTTGCCTATAAGTTAATACTACAGCAAAAATATTTTAATAGGTATTAAAAATAGGGAAAATGAATTAAAAAACAATCCTTTTACAAATTATTGGTATCTCCAATCAATTTTAAAATTAGTATCAGTTTAGTAATTCTATGCAGTAGAAGCAGCAATTTATTTAGTGTATATAAAAGAAAATTGGTGGTACCTATAACCTTTATTAAAAAAATTTCAATATTCGAAAGTGGTAACTACAAATACGGGTATCCTAATCAAATATGACCATAAAGTCGAGTTTCTGTAGAACCAACCGAATTGTGGATTGTATTGATAATACACAGAACTATTGATTGGTATTGGTAAACGAATTTTTTACTATATTTGTTTTCCAAGCAAACCATATAAATTCAAAATTAGACTTCAAAATTAATAAGTGTTTGTGGTGTAGTCGGTAGAGAGTTGGCCTAGTACGCCGGATTTCCGAGTGCAAATCCCGGACAAGACAAAAATTTATGTTTTTTTTTTTTTAATTAAAATAAAATATTAATATGTATAAACAGTAAATATGGCTAAGAAAATTAAAAGTAGTTGTGGTGCAGTGGGTAAGAGTGTGAACTATTAATCTGAATGCCTGGGTTCAATACCAGAAAATTCAAAAAAAGTTTTTTAATTTCAATAAAATTTTGTGGAACATAATAATATTTATGTGGAACATAATATTGAATAAGACAACCGAATATTGGCTTTCACTACGAAAAATATAATTTAATATAAAGATAGTTGTCGTAACCGCACGAATTCGATTGGCAACAAATTCGGTGGCCACAACTGAGACTGTTTTCTGGGTGTATTCGGCCCACCGTAATTTATACTTTTCATTAAAACCCTTGAGGCCTGTTCACAATACTGGAGTTCTGCACCGATTTTATTCTTTTTTCCATTGCACTTACGTATTTTGTATATTTTATCTCTTCTTTTCTAGAATCTAATCTGCGGAGTAGAGTAAGTACTTTAGTATTGTGAATAAACCTTTATAAATATTTATTTTCTTATAAAACCCACAAATAAATGTTGTAGAAATCTTGACATATAAATACTATTATACTTTTAATGTAATTTATATATTTAAATTTGTTGAAAATAATTTATTACACTATGCGACAGTCAAAATCGGGATGGGATGAAACCAACGGGAAATGTTATATCGGTCAAAAACAAGTTATACGTGTCCCGGCGTTTCACTGGGTCACCCCTAGGAATCGAGATATATCTTTTTTTTGACATAACTCGAGAACCACACTCAAAAAAAAAAGTCAGTAAAGTCAGCAAAAAATGTTGCTGTGTCAGCAAATTTTTAGTCAGGAGCGTGCTTGCAAAAAAGTTGGTAATTTCAGCAAAAGGTTTGCTGAAAATCAGCGAGCTAATTCTTACCAAAAAAATAGTAATCTTCAGCAAAAGTTTTGCTAACACTTAGTCGACTGCAAATGAAAAAAATCTTTGCTAAAATCACTAAACTTTTTGCTGAATATTAGTAAACTGAAAAAAACTCAAAAAACTTGTAGCGAAATTTTACTTTAGTTAATTTATTTGCTAAAAATTTAAATATAGAATATGTGTAGAGTTGTTTTTATTTTTTTGTCATTTCCGTTTCCAGACAAGCTGCGACATCTACATCTTGTCTATCTGGTTGTCGTCCATGCTATGCATGCGGTTCTCAGCACAATTTTTGCAGCAAAATAAATTAGTAAAACATTAGTTCAAAATTAGTTTAGTGCTAAAAAAAATATAACTAAAATTTTTGTTGAAAACGGAATTTCAGCAAAAAAATTGCTGAAAACTAGTACACTTGATATACAAGACGTTTTACTAATTTTTCTACTAACTTATTTTTTTGAGTGCACTAGTCCGATTTTGCTCAAACAATTTTAAAAAAATTAAAAATTACAATTCCTTTAATCTGTTCATATAACGTTTTTCTATATACTCAACATTTTTGCCGGTAAAAATAAATGTTTGTTACCGCTACCATAAAAATCAATAACCTTTTGTTTATTACTTTTTTTTAATATTTTAGGCAAAAAATATTTTTTTCTTCATACATTTATTTTTACCGGCAAAACTGTTGAGTATATAGAAAAACGTTATATGAACAGATTAAAGGAATTATAATTTTTAATTTTTTTAAAATTGTTTGAGCAAAATCGGACTAGTGGTTCTCGCGTTATGTCAAAAAAAAAGACCACCAAAGGTCAAATCGATATATCTCGATTCCTAGGGTTGACCCAGCGAAACGCCGGGACACGTATATCTTCTTTTTTACCGATATAACTTTCCCCGGTAGCTTGAACCCTTCCCGATCACTGACCACTACCATTTCTCTCACAGTGTTATTAAAATAATAAATAAGTCTATCTGTTACATACATATTTCTAAAATAATAATAAATTTGTAAGAGAAAGGACAACCAAATAAAAAACCTTATTCAGTTGGCATTACTGAATTCGGTTGGGTTAACGGAATTACGATGATGTGAAAATCGAGAAAAATCATTTGGAATAAAATCGGTTACCACAACCGTGTCGTTATAAGAATGTAGCTCGCGAACAAGCGGAATAGCCAATTTTTGAAGGACCTTTATATAGGTACTAGTTCTAAACGTGGACCGCTCTTCACCAAAAACAATGAGCTTCGTTGATAGGCCGATGTAAGTCAGTGTACCAAATTTAATCTCAATATTATAAAATTTGCGATCTGAGGCGTGCGCACTAGGGTGATCCAAGCTTCTATGGAGGAAAATAAATTTTGAGTTTTTAACCAGGCTACCCCCTGGAAATATATACTTGGGTGTAAAACTACGTCTTCCAAAAAATTAGGATAATCGGATATCGGAAAGGCGTGCCGCATCGGCCCTGAAGTTTGGAACAGCGATTACAAGGGGAAAATATGACTTTTTGTGCATTTTCTCGAAAACATTGATATTTTGAAACTAATTCGAAATAAAAACATTAAAAAATTGTGATGCGGAGTAAATTGTCTTTGTAATAAAACAAAAACACTTAAATCGGTTAAAAAACAGCCGAGTTATTACAATTTCCCCAGGCAACTGATGAGTCGCAGACCACCTAAATAAGAAATTCGGGTTCAAATTTTAAAATTTATTGAAATAATCTACCAAAGAAACATTTTTTTATTCTATAAGTTCCAAGAAACTCAGATAAGAAGAATTTTTTTTCTATTTTGTTTTGCTAACTCGTTTTAAATTAGTGCCAAAGAAATCAGAATTCTTAAAAACAGTTTTCAAAACTACAATTTTAAATTTTTTAAAATTTTTTCAAAGAAATTTCAAAAAGTAAACAATTGGACTTTAAGGTTTTATTAAGAACATATTAGAGTTTAAAAGCTACAAAAATTGTAGGAATTCATTTTATTTTATTTGGCTGGGGCAGAGATTTTATTTCAGCGGATTTAGGCAAATTTTTCCTTTTTCTTCTTTTAATTCCAAATAATTTTGGCCGGAGTACAATACAAGATTAAATACTTTAGTACTGAAAATTAGGGTAAAATATAAATACATTAAATTGCCCCTGTGTAAGGTCAAAAGTCAAATTTTAGGAGATTTTAATTCCTGAGCTGATATTAATGAAACTTCTTGGTGTTATTTTGCTAGGTCTAAAAATAATATTCTCAATTTAATTACTGTTGTAGATTTTTTCAATAAATTTTAAAATTTGGACCCGAATTTCTTGATTAAGTGGTCTGCGACTCATCAGTTGCTTAGGGAAATTGTAATAACTCGACTGTTTTTAATCGCTTTACATTTTTATTGTTTTATTACAAAGAGAATTCACTCCAAATCACGATTATTTAATGTTTTTAATTCGAGTTAGCTTCAAAATACCAATGTTCTCAAGAAAATGCACAAAAAGTCATATTTTCCCCTTGGAAACCGTGTTCCAAGTTTCAGGGCCGATGCAGCATGCCTTTCCGATATCCGATTATCCTAATTTTTTGGCGAACGTAGTTTTACACGCAAATAAATCCTAGTAAACTCAAAAGAAAAAAATTTTTTAAGCACTCTAGTGTACGCAAGGATACATGGATAGACTGACAAATAGACAGACATACAGACGGATATCGTTAAATCGAAAGAAAAGTCTATGTAATAAGAAAACGTGTTTCTATGTTCTTTTCTAAAATCCGAATAATAAAATTTTATTTTAAAATTTTACAAAATTAAATTCAAAGCTTATTTGATTGAAAATTCTAAATATTTAAAAACAGTAGTTTATAACACTTTATAACATTTGAAGAGATGGGAGTTCTACATTAATATAGGAATCCGACATTCTCCCCCTCATAAAGTAAAAACTACCGTTTTTGCTTTATGCAACAAAACATAAATATACTACAAAATGTGAATTAAATAATACATTTCAAGAAATAAAATCTCAATTCAAAGAAATCTTACGAGGGCGACCTCGTTTTTTAATAGGATATAATGGTTTCATTTGATTTGAATTACAATGCACAAGAGTCAATGCAGACGAATGGTACGTACCAATAGAAACGCCATCATCTACACCGCCCAATTCGAAAGTATTCTCACCTAACTTCCTCAAAATAATATAAGGTCCATCTCTTTTTGGTACAAACTTTGAAGTAATATTTCTAGACCCGTCACTTAAAATATGCGTAGTAACCCAAACTAAATCACCAATTTTATACTTATAACTCATGCCGCGTCCCTCATTTGTGCAATTAACGTCATTATTTCGTCTGTTGAAGTCATTGCTCTGAATGTTCTTAAACACCTCTGCAAATGCATCTAACTGCGGAGTCAATTCTTCGACAAAATTTTCTCTAAACATTACTTCCGATAAATCATGGGAAATTTCAATAGGAGTACGTAATTCTCTTCCAAAATTTAAATATGCTGGTGTGTGACCAGTATTACGACATATGGCGGTATTTAAGGCAAAGCGAACAGCTGACAAAAATAAACTCCATGAACTATGTTTATCTTCAACTAGAATTGATAAGCGTATTTTTAAATCCAGATTTTTACGTTCCACCATATTTGCTTGTGGATGATAAAGAGGAATTAATTGTTGATTAGTGCCTAACGAACGAACTAAATATTGCATAACTGACGAAATAAATTGTGGCCCATTATCACTAATAATTTTCCGTGGTAATCCAAAACGCAAAAATACATCATTTAATAGTATAACTGCACATGCAGCGGCAGTTGCTTCTTTAAGGGGAAATATTTCAACCCAACGCGTTGACGTATCTTCTATAATAAAAATAAATTTAAAGCCATTACTTGAAGGTAAGGGACCAAATAAATCAATCGCCAAAACTTCGAAACGCTGATTAGATGCACTTGATTTAAAAAGACCCGAAGGCTTTGTATTTGAAGGTTTATAACGTTGACATTTCTCACAAGATTTTACAAATTGTCTAATGTCCTTATTTAAAGTTGGCCAAAAGAAATGTTTTTTAATTTTATCTGTAGTTCTTTTAGCGCCATAGTGTCCACTAATATCTGAAGAATGAAATTCTTCAATAATTTCGTTTCTTTGATGATCTGGAACTAAAAGTTGAGCTTCTTCTGAATCTCGAGAATAACGATATAAAACACCATTATTTAAAATATAACCAAGTTGTGTAAATTTTATAGCAAAGTCTTCATTCTTAGGATCAGATATTTCAAGAGAATTAATGATTTTAGACAGTTCAGTATCCTTTAATTGTTCAATTCTTATTTCTTTTGCAGATTTGGATGGAATATCAATTTCAAATAAATTAATGTCACAGGACAAAATTGGTCTTGATAAAGAATCCGCTACACTATTAAATTTTCCTTTTACATATTTTATTTCTATATCATAAGACTGTAGTTGGAGAGCCCACCTGGCTAATCTTCCAGATGGTGATTTAAGGCTCATTAACCATTTAAGAGGTTGGTGATCGGTTAACAAAATAAGTTTTGTTCCTTCAAAATAACCTCGAAATTTGTTTACAGCCCAAACAATTGCTAAGGCTTCTCGTTCAATTGTTGAATAATTTCGTTCTGCATTAGTTAATAACCTACTTGCGTATTCAATTGGGTGTTCTTCATCACCCTCCCCCTGGACCAAAACTGCTCCAATGGCATACCCACTGGCATCAGTCTTTAGAAGGAATGGCATATTTTCATTGGCTTGTTTCAAAATTGGTGCAGACACAAGCAAGGATTTCAGTCTGTCAAAGGCGTTTTGCTGTTCATCTTTCCATTGCCATGAAATATTCTCTCTGGTTAAATAACTTAATGGTCTACTTATATGAGCAAAATTATCAATAAAACGTCTATACCAAGAACAAGTTTGAAGAAATGTCAACAATTGCTTAACATTTCGAGGTTCTTTCATATTAAGTATAGCGTCAGTTTTATTTTTATTAACATGAATACCATTGGCCGACAGAGTATGTCCTAAATAATTGATTTCTGCGCATAAAAAATTACATTTTTCTCGATTGATACGAAATCCTTTTTCAAAAAGACGTTTGAATACAGCTTCGATATCTGAAAGATGTTCTTCTAGTGTGCTGGAACAAATTATAATATCATCAAGATAAATAAGAATCAAAATGTGTGGCAAACCGTTCCGGAATTGATCCATTGCTCGTTGGAATGTTGCAGGAGCGTTTCGAAGACCGAAAGGCATTCTTTTAAATCGATATGTTCCAAAAGGTGTAATAAATCCAGTTTTATCCATATGTTCTGGTTTAATGTTGATTTGCCAATAGCCACTTTGTAAGTCTAAAGTTGACATAAAATTAGTTTTCTTTGCAGCATGAAGCAAATCATCAATCCTTGGTAATGGATAACGATCGGGAATAGTAATATCATTTAATCGTCTGTAATCTACACATACACAAATTTTCCCATCCTTTTTGGGAACCATTACTACCGGTGATACCCATGGTGTGTCACTTTCTTCAATTACATTTTTCTGAAGCATAGTATCAATTTCTTTTTTAAGTTGATTTTTACGTAGTCCAGATAATCTATATGAAGGAGTACATATTGGTTCTTCACTTGTTGTATTAATGGCATGGTAAACATTTGTTTTAGCTGTGTAAACCTCGTCAAACAACATTACAAAACGGTTTAAAAGTTCGTTGAATGTGTGTCTTTCTTTGTATACTAAATTATCCGCCTCATTATCTCTTAATTCAACCTCAACAATATTAAAGTCAATCTGTATTGGAGGACCAAACAAATGGTCATCGTCATCATCATATAATTCACCACGAACATGTTTTAAGAAAATATTAGTTGAGGATTTCTTTTCTGGTGTTACAACATGGAGAGGAAGAGCAGATTTAAACAAATCATAAAGTTCAACGGTATTACAAACATTAGGTTTTTCTGTTCGCAATTTCTTAGTTTGAGATTGATTAAAGTTTTCTTGATATGCCGACTGAAATTCAAGTTCGGGTAAATATTCAAATTTTTCTTCTGGTTGATTTGCAAAATACCAAATCATCTGTGATGAATCAAGTATTATACCTGCCTTCTCCATAAAATCTATTCCAAGTAAAGTATTTTTAGATCTTGAATTTGGTAAAATCATAAAAAATGTATTGATTACACGATTTCCAAAAGTTATATCAACATAAGTTGTTAAAACCTGTTGAATTTTAGTTCTACCATCAGCGAGAGTTATTTCAACTTCAGATTTATTAAAAGTATGATTTTTATTCTTGAGATAATTGTAAAAATCATAACTAGCCATGCTTGTACGAGATGCCGAATCAATGCAAGCAAATTCTTGAAATTGTTTAAAACGCAAAACTCCTTTAGGCAAACCGTTGTTTTTCTCAATATTTTTCCTATATGGAGCACATTTTGGACAGTTGGACCGATAATAACCCGGTTCTCCACATTTATAGCATTTTAATGATTCTTTAACATCATTTGCTGTTTTTTCTTGCTCTTTATATGATTTTAATTTTCTACATTCTTCAATACTATGAGTTTTAAATCGACAAAATTGACATCTTTTGGATTTTGAGTCTATATAATTGTTATCTAATTGTTCATAATTTTGATCGATTTTAGCTTGAGCCTCGTATATACGAGCTTTTGTAGCAAGATCCGAAAAATGACTTATCTCATAACGTTTTACATTCTTTTGAATATCAAGGCGAAGTAACCCATAAATCATGTCTAATTGATCATCCGTTGTTAACCTTTGAGATGGAAGTTGAGCAAACAGAGCTCGCTTACGACCTACAAAAATGTCCGTTGTCTCCCCCAACCTCTGAGGATTATTAAATATAGCCTGGTAAATTTCATACGGTTGTCGCGATGGAGCAAAATGGTCTCGTAATCGTTTTATAGCGGTTTCCCAGCTGTCTACTTCAAAAACGATTCCAGAGTACCAAATTGCTGCATATTCGCGAAGCAAAAGAGGCAATTCCCTCAAAGCTATGTCATCCGGGACATGCTTAACCTCCTTATAAATCAAAAGATTCGATAAAAAATTCTCCAAAACGTTCCTATCAAATTCTCCGTTAAACCTTTCCGAAAAACCGGCTAAGGTTTCTACAATTACTCTATCCTGAAATAAACTACGGAACTGTGTATCTGAAAGCGTCACCGAAGAAACGGATGGGACAGATATAGAGCTTCCTGGTGCACCACCACCTTCCAAATTTGGAGTAGTCGATCTTCGCACTCGTGGCATTGTAATATAATAAATCAAACAAAACATACAGTTTTTTTTTTCTTAAAAATACCACCAAATTGGATTGTAACACACAAAGAGCAATCAGAAATGATAATCAGCAGGAACACACCAATCAAAATCGCAAATACTGGAACAAACTTTAAAACATATAGCACAGTACCGCAATTGGTACCACCAAATTGGACTGAAACACACAAAGAGCAATCAGAAACGATAATCAGCAGGAACACACCAATCAAAATCGCATAAACTGGAACAAACTTTATATATAGCACAGTACCGCAATTAGTTTTAAAACAGCCAATCAGACTTTTTCAAGCAAATGCAATACATGGATAAACCACAAATCAAATAGCCAAACTTTTAACCAGGAGTAACAGATTAGGCACCCCGGATATGATATTACAAAGTTCTTGGTTGACCAAGTTTCAAATTTCCTAGAAACTGGATCCTCCAAGTTCAGTTATATAAATTGCAGCGAGCTAAGCCAGAATAGCAATCTGGATATTAATTCCAATTTTGTTTTCGCTGGAACAGCAATTGCAAAAATATTCCACAAAAAAATAGGATAATTTAAAAATTTACGTTGGGCGCCAATAAGAAAACGTGTTTCTATGTTCTTTTCTAAAATCCGAATAATAAAATTTTATTTTAAAATTTTACAAAATTAAATTCAAAGCTTATTTGATTGAAAATTCTAAATATTTAAAAACAGTAGTTTATAACACTTTATAACATTTGAAGAGATGGGAGTTCTACATTAATATAGGAATCCGACAATGTTCAATATTTTTTGGTAATAAAAATATTAGCACTACGTCATTATTCTCTGTCCGTAGAGTGGTATAGAGTAAAACTATATTTTTCCCGCTGTGTTGTCAGTTTTATATTTAGTTACGAAATTTCCTCTCATTTGCCTATTTTATTCAGTTTCAGTCTTAAATAGTGAAGTCTTATTTATTTTCAATATCATTCCTCTTTTCTTCACTATTGAAATACATTTGAAAAATTCAAAATATATTTTATAAAGTGTTTATAGACCATAAATGAAAACTTTATGTCACTTCCAATTAAAAACACTTTTTTTCTTCTTAATTTGTTTAGAGAGATTTTTTTTTTTAAAACTATAGTTTTAAAATCCTTTAATGAAACTATAAATAATCTTTTATGAAAAATACGTATGCATTAGGGTGTCCCCACAAGAATTCAAGATATTATAAATTGGTTGAAGCAATGCACTCTAAATAGCTAAATTGGAAAAAAAATAAAGAAAAATATTTTAGAAGACATCTATATTTGCCTAGTAGCAATTTTAATGAATATGGTTAAAAAATGCGAATTTTGAAAAAGGTATTTATTGTACAAATTTGTCATTGAGTAACTTAAGACCACTGCTTAATTTTAAAAATGTGAATTTTTAACCTTTTGGCGTAATAGTGTAACAAACCTTTCGTCTTTGGTCTACCTCTTCCAGGGCAGGACTACCTATAAAGCCTGGCCACCTATAAAGTATATTTTTAGGCAGATGCTACAGTATCTTTGAATATAAAATCTTTATAGTCCTCCACAATAGCTAATTAAATTCTGTTGAAATTTACACAACTTAAAGTGGGAAACTGTACTGCTACTATAAATGGGTTAAATTTAGTCAATGTATGTAATTGAAACAAATACGCACATTATGTTTAGTTGGTGCACAAATCATGTGTAATTTAATATTGAAACTGTTTAAAAGATAAATGAAATTTTGAAACTAGTGTATTAATTTACAAAATTTGTGCATAAAAACGAGATGCCGAAGCAGTAAAAAAAATCACTACAATTGATGTTCGAGACGTACTTCTTTTTTAACATAAACACATTGAGTTGTCACAGTACTTTAGTACTTCTTGAACGAGTGCAAAGGAAGCTCTTTTTCACCAATTAAAAGTTAAAAAAAAAAATTCTTCGCAAAAAAAATTATATTTTTTTTTTAGTTTACAAAAGTTGTTTTATTGCCACCACCGGGTATAGAACTTGAAAACTCACGATTGCTAGTCTAGCGCTTTACCGCTGAGTTGACTGACATAAAAACATCACTTTGTTACTGCGAGATATTGCTCCTTATTCTCTTAAGGGGTTACATGACATTCGCGGCAGAGAAAAAAGACCTTTTTTTAAAAATTCATAACTCAGTCAAAAACAAACATTTTTCCAAAATTTTTATTATTATTGTAGAGAATTGAACAAATTACAAGAAAAAAAATTCTAAAAAATATATTTTTCACTCCAACATGGTTTTATAGAGCTCCAAACTGGCGGCAGAGAAAATAAAAGGGGCCTCGTGGTTGCAGCGCTGGGAGTCGCAAAAATTGTCCGATCTGGAAAAAAAATTAATTTTTTAAATCTTAACAAAATTGGTTATCGTATGAATAACCACCCAGTCAGAAAAATACAAACGGGAATGCGGTGGCAAAGCACTTTAACAGGTGGTACAAGTACTGGCAAAAAGTGCTTTCCCATTCCCAAAATGATAACATCATTAGACAAAAGGACCGGCTGTTCAAAAAGCGCCGGAAAAGCACTGGAGGAACAAAATTGTTAAACGTTGGCAAAACGCTGGCAAAACCAATAAATAGGTGGTCTGGAAATATATTTTCCAAAATAAAATTAAAAAAAAGTTCATATGTATTTTATTTGGTCCTGCCGTGATTTGATCCCAGGCCGTCAGATTGGCAGATGATTGCTCTACCCACTGAGCTAACGAGACATATGCTATTTAACGGCTAAACACATAAATGAGTGATAATAGCTGGACAACTACTGGCTGTGCCAAAATGCTAGTACTGGCAAACAATTTTTAGTAACTAGTATGCCAGTGTTGGGAGGGCAAAAAACAAGATGGTCTTGAAGGAGCTTTCCCACAAACAAAAAAATTGATTTTATAGAACAAAAAAAATTTTAAATTAAAAAAAATCCAAAAGAAATTTTTTGATTGCAACCGGATTTGAACTCGAAACCTCCTGACTACAAACATTTCTTAACGAAGCGTCAGCATTTTTATAAAATCATTGGTTTTCCAGTGAATTGATTTTTGTACGCCTGGTAGCATTGGCTAGGTAGCACTGGATAACCACTGGTTGCAAACCTTGGCATATCACTCTAAGCCAATTCTTTGCCAGTGTTTTTTTTTATAAACCACAGAAATTTTTGTAAAATAAATACTGGTAAAACGCTTTTCGCAAACGCTGGCAAAGCGTCCCAAATGAGTGTTCTGCCAGTCATTTATTTTTAATACCGTGGTTACCCAGTGGTATGCCAGTGCTTGATTTTTTGTACCACTGGCGATTTCTGACTGGGCAATTTTGTTAAGATTTAGAAAAGTCATTTTTTTCCAGATCGGACAATTTTTGCGACTCCCAGCGCTGCAACCACGAGGCCCCGTTTTTTTTCTCTGCCGCCAGTTTGGAGCTCTATAAAACCATGTTGGAGTGCAAAATATATTTTTTGGAATTTTTTTTCTTTTAATTTGTTCAATTCTCTACAATAATAAAAAAAAAATTTTGGAAAAATATTTGTTTTTGACTAAGTTATGAATTTTTAAAAAAGCTCTGTTTTCTCTGCCGCGAATGTCATGTAACCCCTTAAATAAAAGTACTGATTAAACAAGTGTAAAAGCTGCACTCCAATTCAATATTGATTTCAGTACTATTTCTAAAGGTGCATAAAAAGCAATTTCACATAATTTTTTTCATATACATATACATATTTTTAGAAAATTAAAAAAATATTGAATTTAAACAAATTAATTATAAATATTAAAAAAAATAATTAATAAAATAAAAATAAAAAATATTGGTCCTGCCGGTAATAGAGACCCGTGACCCTCTGTTTGGAAATGACAAATGATACCAAAATCATTTTTTAGGAACACTTTTACAGCAATTACACTTCAGAAGGAATTTTTAAGTGATTTTTTGGATGTTGTTCAGAAGTAACCCTAAAAATGCTGTAGAAATAAATTTTTTTTTTGAAACCTCCTTGCAAAAATACTTCATATTAGAGGGTGTACGGCGACCTTTTTTTTTGCCTGTAAGGTGGTACGCTCTAATGTATATATATTCCTCATAACCCATTTTGTCATAGTTAAGTATTATGCTGGGAAATTTATTCACACATGTCTAAAATTTGAATCCAGATTATACATCTTAGTTAAGTATTTGTGAATATTTGTTTATTATGACAACTTTATATTCATTTTAGATTTTGTTTTCGAAAACTTTTTACAAAAAGAAATAAAACTCTGATAAACAAATGCAGCATCTTTTGGCAAAACTTAGTTAAGTAAACTACTTGAGAAAATTAACAAAATTTCAATCACACTTCATTAGTTTAGAAAATTTCAATAGAATATTTAATGCATTTAGGAATAAATTGTGGTATACAATCTTTATCATCATAGATATGTGCATGTGTGTGTTTGTGTAAACACACAAAAAATGTTTGTTGAACATTTATCTGTTTTCCAACTTATTTCTAACAATTACTACACCCAGAGAAAAGATTGGTTGGAATTCAAAAACACTATCAAAATTTGTTTGTTTTATGGTAATTTGATTGATAATACACACAGAAAACAGTCTCAGTTGTGGCCACCGAATTTGTTGCCAATCGAATTCGTGCGGTTACGACAACTATCTTTATATTAAATTATATTTTTCGTCGTGAAAGCCAATATTCGGTTGTCTAATTCAATATTATGTTCCACATAAATATTATTATGTTCTACAAAATTTTATTGAAATTAAAAAACTTTTTTTGAATTTTCTGGTATTGAACCCGGCCCTTCAGGTTAATAGTTCACACTTTTACCCACTGCACCACTACTTTTAAATTTCTTAGCCATATTTACTGTTTATACATATGAATATTTTATTTTAATTAAAAAAAAAAACATCTAAATTTTTGTCTTTTCCGGGATTCGAACCCGGAAATCCGGCGTACTAGGCCAACTCCTCACCCACTACACCACAAACACTTCATAATTTTAATGACTAATTTTGAATTTATGTGTTTTATTAATACAGTATAAAATTCGTTTATCAATACCAATTAATAGTTGTGTGTGTTATCAATACAATGCACAATTCGGTTGGTTCTACAGAAACTTGAATTTAATGTCATATTTGTTTAGGATACCCGTATTTGTAGTTACCACTTTCGAATATTGAAATTTTTTTAAAAAAGGTTATAGATAACACCAATTTTCTTGTATATTCACTAAATAAATGGCTGCTTCTACTGCATAGAATTACTAAACTGATACTAATTTTAAAATTGATTGGAGATACCAATAATTTGTTAAAAGGATTGTTTTTTAGTTCATTTTCCCTATTTTTAATACCTAGTAAAATATTTTTGATATAGTATTCAATTATAGGTAATTCCAAATAAAATAAAGTCCTGGCAAATTCATTTTAATACTTTTGATCGAAAGCCAACCAATCTTTTTCCTGGGTCTACTATTGAAAAAATTTTACAATTTTGAAGGAACTTCTCTGGTAATGCATATTTACTAATTGTCTATGATATGCTGCGCATTTAAGTAAGAAATACATCGTCTTCAATAAATTTCTGTTTTAAAATATGCACACAGAAAACAGTCTCAGTTGTGGCCACCGAATTTGTTGCCAATCGAATTCGTGCGGTTATGACAACTATCTTTATATTAAATTATATTTTTCGTCGTGAAAGCCAATATTCGGTTGTCTAATTCAATATTATGTTCCACATAAATATTATTATGTTCTACAAAATTTTATTGAAATTAAAAAACTTTTTTTAATTTTCTGGTATTGAACCCGGCCCTTCAGGTTAATAGTTCACACTTTTACCCACTGCACCACAACTACTTTTAAATTTCTTAGCCATATTTACTGTTTATACATATGAATATTTTATTTTAATTAAAAAAAAACATCTAAATTTTTGTCTTTTCCGGGATTCGAACCCGGAAATCCGGCGTACTAGACCAACTCCTCACCCACTACACCACAAACACTTAATAATTTTAATGACTAATTTTGAACTTATGTGTTTTATTAATACAGTATAAAATTCGTTTATCAATACCAATTAATAGTTGTGTGTGTTATCAATACAATCCACAATTCGGTTGGTTCTACAGAAACTTGAATTTAAGGTCATATTTGATTAGGATACCCGTATTTGTAGTTACCACTTTCGAATATTGAAATTTTTTTAAAAAAGGTTATAGATAACACCAATTTTCTTGTATATTCACTAAATAAATGGCTGCTTCTACTGCATAGAATTACTAAACTGATACTAATTTTAAAATTGATTGGAGATACCAATAATTTGTTAAAAGGATTGTTTTTTAGTTTGCTTTCCCTATTTTTAATACCTAGTAAAATATTTTTGGTGTAGTATTCAATTATAAGTAACTCCAAATAAAATAACGTCCTGGCAAATTCATTTTAATAGTTCTGATCGAATTCCAACCAATCTTTTTCCTGGGTGTGGGTTCTGCCAATTTTAAAAAATTTTGTAATCTGATCCATATAATTGTACGCACAACTGGTACCACAAGAACCGATTCCATGAAACTAGTTCCAGAACTTGTTGCACTGACTTTAAAAGTAAGGTGTAACTCGCGGAGAATCACATCTAGAACCAGTTCAGTATCTGATTCTAGGACCATCTTTTCTAATTTGGAGCGAAAGAAGCTGCTGGTTTCAGAAAAAATTCAAACAAAAATCATCCGTGAATCGCATACAGTGAACTGAGCACACAGTACAGTTGAAGTGATGGAATTAAGGTAGTACCGTAAAATTTACGGCTTATATAGATTCTCACACCCTTATTTCAAAACTGAACTCAAAAAATTAAAAATCCTTACGTATAACCTATATGGGGGCAATATTTTTTTCATAGCGCTAACCCGTTCCAGATCATATCCAAAGCTCCAGGGCTTTCAAAAATTTACAGAATTTGAAAAAAATTTCTCATGTCATGCAGCATATCGTTTCAACTTGCACCCAAAAAATTGCTTACAAAAATTAGAGCATTTGAACTAAATTTTAAGAAATTTGGGGATAATTTAGTTCCAGAAAAATTTAATTTAAACCGAGTACAATAAATTTTGTCTTAAATTTTTCGGAATGTTACTAAGTTTTAGAATTGATTATACTAAAATTAAGTTTAAATGTGTTCTTAAATTTTTTTAAAATGTTTTAAAAACAAGCAAATATATCCTAAATTTTAAGACAACTTTAGATGCAAAATAAATGTTATTTTACTTCACGGTATATACTCATATTAAATATACTCCAAATAAACAAGCAAAAAATATTTTGTATCATATATGTATATTAATTTGTAATTTTCATTAGCTACAAACATTTTACTCTATACGAGTAGGTATTTTAGTTTTTTCACCTAAAATCTCACTAATCAATTTGATAAATTGCTTTAATGTTTATGGATTATAAATTATAAAAAGAATAATAATTTCTACAAAATTTATTAAAATTTTTTTGTCGCGACTTGGGATAAAACCGGCGACCTTCGATTTAAATTTTTTAGTCAAATTTCATATTTGAATTTTTTTAGGTTTGAAATTTAGAAATAAAGTAATAACAACAGCAGAAAAACAACTGTATCTTTGAACTTTAATTAATAAAAAAATATATTAAAAAAAATATAATACCTTTGCTGAGATAACTAAGACTATCGGAAGGTGTCTCTACCCCCAGCACCCCAGACACTTATATTTCGATTTCTATTTTTTTTTTTTTATTGAAATATTCATATGTATGAAATTAAAAAGTATGGTACATTCACCCAATCGAATTTATTGCCTACCGAATGCTTCGGTTGCGACAACAGAATTTTTGAGTTGTGACCACCAAATTATTGTTGAGGCAATATAAATTCTGTGTCCACTATTAAATGACTATTGATTCTACTGATATTCTTTCTTTTGTGTAGTGAATTTTTTTTTATATTTTTCTCATACAAATTATCCCCCTAAAATCCAGGTTTTAGCACTAATTCTGCATAAGTACGAAATTAACCCTTAAACACATTTTTAGTTTGCCTTATTTCTGGCATTGAAGTTAAATTTTCAATTTTCAGAGACTTATAGTAGAATTTAATGACAAACATTTTTGAGGAACATCGTAACCCTATAACCCTTCAACTTACGGGTATTTTTTGTCCCTTTTAAAAACGGGCCACAAAAGTACCTTTAATTGAAGAGCTATAAGGTTTAAATGTTCCACAAAAATACTCCCCGTGGTGTTTTACATAAGTTCGCTGAACACATCCAATACCTAAAGTGGAAGATTCACATGCGTTCTTACGGCGATTCACAATAAAAATTTGCAAATGGGGGGAAATTTTAACCTTCCCAAAAAACATAGGGCCAGGCGTAAACTTTTAAAACGCCGATACAGGTATACTTTTTTTGGTCTTCTCTGCCAGTGTCAGAATCTTGTTGTTTGGGAAAAAATTTGATTTTGTAGTATAGTGTAATAAGTAGCTTAAGAAGTCACAAAAGAAAATTATAGGTTTTCGAAAATTTTCTTAATTTTTTTATACAAATAAAAATCGAGCTTTCTAAAATCAGTAGTTAACTATTATTTATAGAAAATTTTAATTGATTTTAGCAGGATATACATACATTAATAGAAAAAATCCGTAAAAAATTTAGTTAAAACTACTAAAAATTAGTTAAAAATTATGCTGCAGAAAAAATGCTAAATTAGCAGATTATTTTTGCTATATATTAGTAATATAGGAACAGCAAAAATATAACTGTTAAATATACAGAATTTTAGTTATATTTGAGCTAAACTTTTGTAAATGGAGAATAGCAAATTAACCTGCTAAAATCAGCAAAAATATTTGCTAAATAATTAGTAGTTTTTTTTATTTTTTTTAAATGCAAATAAAAATCGAGCCTTTTAAAAACAGCAGTTTACAATTTATTACCAAATATTTCTGCTGATTTTAGCAGAATAAACTGCTATTTGCATTCAACTAAATTTAGCTTAAAAATAGCAAAAATTTTGTAGATTTAACAGATTATTTTTGCTATTTTTAGTCTACAAAAATTTAGCAAAACTTTCTGCAGATTTTACAGTAGAATTTGCTATTTTCAATTAACTAAAAGTTAGCCTAAATATAACTAAAATTCTGTAAATTTAACAGTTTTAATTTTGCTGTTCTCATTTTACTAGTATTTAATACAAAAAAATCTGCTAATTTTAGCAGTTTTTTCTGCACCATCGTTTTTAACTAATTTTTAGTAACTTTTTCTGCTATAGGTAAGTTTAGCTTAAAAATAGCAAATATTTTGGAGATTTAACAGTTTATTTTTTATTTTTAGTCCACTAATATTTATGAAAATCTTCTGAAGATCTTACATCATATTTGTCATTTTCACTTAACTTAAAGTTAACTGAAGTACAACTAAAATTTTGTAAATTTAACAGTTTTTATATTTGCTGTTCTTATTTTACTAGTATTTAACAAAAAATAAAACTGCAAATTTCAGCAGTTTTCTGTGAGGTAATTTAAACTTATTTTTATGAGATTTTTTGCTAGTTTTACTGGTTTATTTCTATGAGTGTAGTATTGTAGTTCTTATGCCGTTTTCTTTTCTGAAAAAAATGTTGCCTTTTTTCTGCCCTATTTTTACAAAATATATTTTTGTGCATAGAAACAAAAAGTAAATATAGGCAATGTAGGTATCAAATTAAAGGTATTCCAAAGACCTATTTAACGGTGTTTAAAATATTTTAAATCATGATCAACTTATTTAGCAAAACAAAAATATATAGAAAAATGTGAGATTTTGTTAAACTGGGCGTAAATTAGGGAATGGTTGGATATGTTTTATACACAATTAGATTCATCTCTAAAATACCTTTAATTTAATATTAAAGACAAAAAGACATTTTCTAAAAAAAGGGCAGAAAAAAGGCAACATTTTTTTCAGAAAAGAAAAAGCCATTAAATACAGTTGAGTTTTGATCCAAAATTTCTATGGAATTTGACACGTTAATACAAGGTCGTTTTAAAAAACTACACTTAAAATAATAAGTCTGTTGGCTGAATAGAAAAATTTATTACTTTAACAAAATGTATTCCTGCACTCACAAAATATTTTCCATAACCGATTGAGGTTTATTTAAAAAGTAATAGGTAAAGTTTGTTTTCAATTAAAGAATCAATTGAAACATCTTATTTAACTTTTTTTATAAGTCAATAAAAAACAAACCACAAAAAATACGTATCCTCTGTAGGAGTTGATATTTGCAGTCAAATGTTCTATTTTTAGTTTTCTATTTTTAGAAAAAATTATTTAAATAATTTCGATGTTTTCTGTTTTAAAACAAAAAATTCAAATATTTTCGGTTTTCGTTTTTGTTAGAATAGTTTGTTTATATACAAAATTATTTCCATTCAAATTACAAGAAATTCTTTACTCATACACACAAACATAGCCAATAAAAATATAAATGTGTGTGTTGTGTGTGTAGTGTTTTGAAAATTCAATAAAAAGAACCTTCAAATATGAAAAAACAAACCACAAAATCGTTTTTTTTTTTACGTTTTTTCAGTTAAATATTGATGATTGTTTTAACAGACTCTTCAATTATTTTTATTTCTTTTATGGATTATTTAAACAATGTTTGAAAATAAATAGCAAACTGGTTTGAAAATAAAGAAAAATCAGTTGTCCTTTTTTTAAATGTGTTTTCAATTAAGTTAATATGTATTTAAGGTTGTTTTTAACGATAAAATATTATTGGCTTAAAATTTGTTGATTTTAAAACATTTTTTGTTAAATTTAATACATCTAAATTTAAGTAAAATATTGGTAAAACTACAGTTTTATTTGTAATTTTACTGAGTCGTAAAATTTGTTAATATTTAAGGTCCGGCACCCTCCCCGGGCCTAGTCCATATAATCTAAGGGCATGTAAGTACACTCCAAAGGAGCAAACATTTTGTCCGTTTTTCTCTATCGCGCTTAGTTTTCGAGATATGGGCCATTTTCTGAAGTGGAACATTTTTACTAAAATTTTCTGGGGGTCCCACGCTCCACCATGGTCTATTTTTGGATATAGATAACCTTCTCACGAGGGTGTTAGAGGTAGTCGAAATTTTCGTCAATTTTACTATATTTCTCTTAGTTTTCGAGATATGCACTATTTTAACAAATCGGGAGGGAAAGAAATATCGCCGTCTTTAAAGCTTCGCATACACTGGTGGCGCCATCTTCAAGGTATTAACAAAAAGATGAAGATAATATAATTTAATAATAAATTGTGTAAAATTTAACAAATTGGTTCTAAAAAATTAGTTAAAAATAATTTTAAAAATCACCGCTCAAAATTAGTTAAATTACTGAGAATTTTTAGTATTGTGTTAAATGAGGAGAAAATATTTTTTAAAATCAGTGCTTCAACTAAAAATTTGTTAAAAATTAGTCAAATCGATTTGAAACCCCTTTGACAGATTTTTCTACTGACGTGTTATGTACTAGTTTCTGGTTAACTGTTAATGTAGTATTGTAAAAATGTTTCGGATTTGAGGTCGCCGACATAACGTAAGATCAACTAACTAATGTGAAATTTCATCGGTTAGAAATGACTTTAGAACAAAACATTACGATTCTGCACCCTTTTGTTAAATTTTTTGTTTAAACTTGTTTTTATATCAGTCTCTTAATTGTTTTTATCATAATTGTTGCTTTGATTTTATTTTATTAACCGCAGTATAAATTGTTGATTGCATTTATAATGTGTTTTGGTTTTCATTTAATATTCTGGCCAATAAATCTTTTTAAATGGTTTTAACAAAAAAATCTCTTAAGTTGTAAAAAATTATGAGATTTATTTTAAAATTTATTACATTTATAACCAGAACTCGTAAATATAAATTAACTAAAACAAACAATTGCTTTACATTTAATTGCTTTATTTTAGATGATGATGATGATGATATTATCAGAATACTTTATTCGGGTTTATAAATAAATTTCGCTTAAAGAAATTTATATATAAAATTAACTTTATATAAAGGTTGGATATATTTCGTTTCCTTTTCTTATACTAAATATTATTGAATGAAATTGCAAAAAAAGTATGTGTAAAAGGAAACCTAAAAAACCAACTATTATTGTATTGTGTGTTGTTTTTAACAAGATAAATCTTTAAAACAGAAGCATGTACCTTACAGCAAAGGAGGAGTAAGGAGGAGGAGGTTTAAAAAAATTTTTTTACATCTTACATTTTTTATTATATCTTTGGCATTTACAGTCGGATCTTAAAGTGTGATACATCGATGTTTTTCTCTCGAGGAGACCAGTGTTTTGCTCTAAGGGCCCCTTGACCTCCAGTATCCCGTTCTAGTAGTTACCCACCAGATATCAGTTGCTACAACCCAAATGGACTACCCTAATGTCAGAAAATTAAAGCTCGCAAAAAATCATTAAACTTTTGCTAAGGAAGTTTTTCGATAAAACCAGTAGAAATTTTTTTTATATAATGGTTGCCGAACGTAGGGGTCGCCTTTAAAATTTTTT
Organism: Leucophora obtusa; assembly: GCA_949987735.1. NCBI lineage: Eukaryota > Metazoa > Arthropoda > Insecta > Diptera > Anthomyiidae > Leucophora > Leucophora obtusa. The sequence goes on from OX465295.1 coordinate 80,422,637, forward strand.
TTATTGGATTTTTCCTTTACAACAAATCACTGGTCTCGTCGAGGCAAAAAAATCGCTGTATCACACTTTAAAATCCGACTTTAAATGTCAAAGCTATAACGAAAAATTAAAACAGGCGACCCCTACGTTCGGCAAAAAAAAACTTTTTTTGGAAATCCCCTTCCAAAAATACTTCATATTGGAGGGTGTACGGCGAATTTTTTTTTTTGAGGTACGGTCTAATGTACATAAGAGTGGTCCAAAAAAACATGAAAGTTCGAATTCGCTATCCCCGGAATGTTGCCCCGAATGATGTTGATGTCTAAAAACTCTGTGTGCCAAGTTTCACCTAAATTCGCGTCTATTTAGAGGTAGTAGAAAAAGTTACCTTTTAATGATTAATAATTTTTTTTGTAGAGTAATTTATACAAAAAGTAGGATAGGCTATAAGTTGAATTAGTTTCAACCTATACGCTATAATTTAGCAACAAATTTTAATCTAGTCTTAATTAACGTGCAGAGAAGAACATGAAATCAAAGCTTAAAAAAATAAAGTACCTTATAGGTAGTTCGCGACTTTTTTAAAAATTATACAAAAAAAAATACCTATTTTAGTTCAAATTTCTAAATTTAAAATATAAAATAGCAGAAAAAGTTACTAAAAATTAGTTAAAAATTATGCTGCAGAAAAAACTGCAAAATTAGCACATTTTTTAGCTAAATACTAGTAAAATAAAAACAGCTAAATTAAAACATTTAAATTTACAGAAATTTAGTTATATTTAAGTTAACTTTTAGTTAATTTAAAATGACAAATTGTACTGTAAAATCTGCAGAAAATTTTCTAAATATTAGTAGACTAAAACGAGTAAAAAGGTTAAAGTCGGGCATGCCGAATATACAATACCCTACACCAGTCTGGTGTATTCTTTGGATCCGAAATTCGAATGGGTTAAAATGGGGCTTGTGTCAAAATTTTCTATAATATGAGTCAGCGCACCAAATTTCATTAAAATATCTTAATATTTGCGACCTGCAGTTTGTAACCAAGCCAATTTTGGGGGGACCCTTATATGGGCACTAGTTCTAAACATTGACCGATGTTCACCAAAATCAATAGGCTTCGTCCCTGGGCCAACATAGGTCTATGTACCAAATTTCATCAAAATATCTTAATATTTGCGACCTGCAGCGTATAATTTTGGTGGAACCCTTATATGGGCACTAGGTCTAAACATGGACCGATGTTCACCAAAATCAATAGGCTGCGTTATTGGGCCAACATAGGTCTGTGTACCAAATTTCATCAATATCTTAATATTTGCGACCTGCAGCGTATAAACAATATAATTTTAGGGGGACCCTTATATGGGCACTAGGTCTAAACATGGACCGGTGTTAACCAAAATCAATAGGCTTCGTCCTTGGGCCAAAATATGTCTGTGTACCAAATTTCATCAAAATATCTTAATATTTGCGACCTGCAGCGTATAAACAATATAATTTTGGTAGGACCCTTATATGGGCACTAAGGTGGACCTTGAAATGAAATTTTTGCGATATTTTGGTAGATGAGGGCTCTATTCCGTGCCTTTTTGAAAAAAAATGACAATGCCGAAAAAAAAAATTAAAAAAAAAAAAAATTAGGGGTTGCGCACGAGCCGAGAAAAAGGTCCACTTTGCCAAAATTAGGGGGGAAATTGCCATAGGTCATCAGGGGTCACCCGTAGGGGGGAAGAATGTATGGCCGACCCCCATTAACTTTTTACCGCCAACATTTTCCCCCAAGCCACCCACCCCCTAGCTCCTCCCCTTAGGGGGGTCACCATACAAAAATGGAGGTTGCTCAGTATTTTCGAAAAACACCATAGGTCATCAGGGGTCACCCCTAGGGGGGCAAAATATATGACCGACCCCCATTAACTTTTCATCCCCAACATCTTTTCCGAACAAACTTACCCTCTATCTCCACTCCTTGAGGGACTCCCCATACAAAAATAAAAGAAGCTGTAATTGAGTAGTACTACTAAGCACTTTTAATATAATATAGTCAAATTAACATATTTTTGTTCGCTGATGGGTATTTCTTGCGGTAAGAATCGATAACATGTAGTAAATACTGTTTCTCTTCTTCGCCTTGACACAGTATTCTATTATAATCTTGTATCATTTTTACTCCTCTTTCGGCAGTGTCGTTCACAACGCGCAAGTTATTTACAATTCTACGACCTTCTTGATAGTCTGCGCGAGATTTCCAGGTTGCTGGATTTGCTAGAATGAAATCTTGCGATATTCCAAATCGTACAAATAAATTTTTGGTATTATGAGAGACGAAGTTGCTCAAGTCTTTAGCCAAGAATTCCTCATTCACATCTTTGAATTTCACCTCGATTTTTTTAACGCTGGTGCTTTTGATTACGACGCGAGGAGCTGGGGGAACCGGGTCGTCTTCTTCATCTTCTTCACCTTCTTCGTCTTCTTCGTCTTCTTCATCTTCTTCACCTTCGTCATTCTCCTTTTCTAGCAATGCTTGGGCCATTTTGGCCTTCAACTCATTTGAAACCTTGTCATCGAAAAAGGCAAGGGCTATGTGCTCATCGGCGAGATACCATAGGTGACCGATAAATTTCTTTATCATTACCCGAGATAAATCCTGGTCAACGGACTTGTACTCGACGATGTCCTTCAAAAACTTCCAATCTTGATTCGGCGCCTCAGCTGCTCGAGAAGAACCAAACCATGCCTTGACGTAAAGTCGCACCACAAAAATACAAACGTGTCGAATACCATTCAATTCACATACAGATAAGTGAAAAGTTCTCCGAAACAAAAACATCTTGAGGCTGTAAATGGCTTTTGCCATCCATCGAGCATGGGAAACGGGTCCTGGAGCTCGGAAATGGTAATTCTCAAGTTTTTCACCCAGAAACAAAAGAATTAATTGTAGCATTTCTTTGTAGTCATCGCGAGGGTGTTTCTCCTTCAATTGATCTAAGCAAAACTCCTTTATGCCGACTTGCATTGCCACAGGAATTTTTCTGACGACTTGATCGTCTATCAAGCCAGAATGGAATGGTTTAACCTTTACAGCGTCCCATTCCTGTTTGAAACGGTCAAAGCAAGGAACGCCTGGTGCACTGGTCTTTCCCATTTTTGTCTCAAAAACTTCCCTTAGCACCAGTTCGTATACGTGGTGTCTGCAAGGTAAATATAAGATTTCTCTCTCCAACAGCCGCTCAAGAGCAACTGCGGCTCCGGAGAATGGGCCACTGTTCGTTGATGTCGTGTCGAAAGAAAGTCCTTGTATTCGATGTGTCATATGCCAAGATGCCAACAGTTGATAAACGGCATGTGCTATTCTCCGGCCTTTTCCTTTCCCATCTTCTACTTTGGGAACTCCAAGAAGTTGTTCTTTTTCTCCGTACGAGACAATTACCGGTAGACGGTCCACCTTCTTTGTACCCACAAAATCCAAAAGCATTTTGCCATCCCAATGGACTACGAAGGATTTAGCTGCGACAAGCTGGAGATAAATGAAACGCGTTGAAGAATAAGAATTCTGAATGAGAGCAAATAAATCTATGCGATCTTACTTCTGGATTGTCTTTCACATAACTCAGCATGTTCTCTCGATTTGAACGCCGACATCTCCGAAGCGACGTACGGTTTATTGTGTATTGTTGAGGATCGCGTCCAAATGCTTCTGCCGCCGCTATCATAATGCCGACCGCGTCTCGGTCAGTCACTTTGCACTTGTCCAAAGCTGATAGGACTCGTTCAGTAAAACATTGTTTGTAACCTCTTATGTCACCAACATTTGATGGGCCAGCTTCTGCCGGGAAGTTTTCGTCCTGTCTCCCATTATCATCGCTTGAATCACTGCTTGAGAATTTAACCACTGCAATTGAAAGAATTTCATTTGAATATAAACATTGGACGAACACACAAAGCGCGAAATAACTTACCGCCTTTAGCGAACTGATCTCTACTAGATTCCGTTGCACGTTTGCGTCGCAACTCTTCTTGTTCTTCGCGCTCAGCTTTTCTTTTCCTCGTTCGAGTATCAGTAGCGTCCACACCTCCCATAGTTCCTGGCCGGCCATCTTCTCTTTGCTTTAGCAGAAACTCAATGTCTTCGGTATTTGTCATTTTCTCAAGGGCGTTGGCGTGTGCGATGTCGAAAAGATTATCCAAGCTATCAGAAAACTTATTCTCTTTTTCTCTAGTGGACTCAGTCTTTCTGTGAGATGACTTTCTTAAAGCATCCCACTCATCGTGCAGCGCAGCTATTTTTCTTGTAACATCTCCTCTGGCTTTCGTCGGAATAGCTGCTTGGCGCCAAAAAATCATCACTGCGTCCGCGACTATAACCGCACTATTTTTCTTCGACATGTTTCGTTTGCGAATGTTGAAGAAATGCATTCTTAGCACTTGCTTCTTCGACGGTAATTTGTTCCCCGTAATATTCATGCTTGGATAACCAATCAAAAAAATATCGTCGCGCGATCTAAGTTGTGTTGTCATCTTAACTTTGGTGGAATATTGGTGGAATTTCTGTAAAAAAATCAAAAAAAATCAAAAAAATCTCGATATTGTGCAACTGTAAATACATAGATTTTCAGTATTTTTGTATGGGGAGTCCCTCAAGGAGTGGAGATAGAGGGTAAGTTTGTTCGGAAAAGATGTTGGGGATGAAAAGTTAATGGGGGTCGGTCATATATTTTGCCCCCCTAGGGGTGACCCCTGATGACCTATGGTGTTTTTCGAAAATACTGAGCAACCTCCATTTTTGTATGGTGACCCCCCAAAGGGGAGGAGCTAGGGGGTGGGTGGCTTGGGGGAAAATGTTGGCGGTAAAAAGTTAATGGGGGTCGGCCATACATTCTTCCCCCCTACGGGTGACCCCTGATGACCTATGGCAATTTCCCCCCTAATTTTGGCAAAGTGGACCTTTTTCTCGGCTCGTGCGCAACCCCTATTTTTTTTTTTTTTTAATTTTTTTTTTCGGCATTGTCATTTTTTTTCAAAAAGGCACGGAATAGAGCCCTCATCTACCAAAATATCGACACAAGGTCCACCCTAATGGGCACTAGGTCTAAACATGGACCGGTGTTAACCAAAATCAATAGGCTTCGTCCTTGGGCCAAAATATGTCTGTGTACCAAATTTCATCAAAATATCTTAATATTTGCGACCTGCAGCGTATAAACAATATAATTTTGGTAGGACCCTTATATGGGCACTAGGTCTAAACATGGACCGATGTTCACCAAAATCAATAGGCTGCGTTATTAGGCCAACATAGGTCTGTGTACCAAATTTCATCAAAATATCTTAATATTTGCGACCTGCAGCGTATAAACAATATAATTTTAGGGGGACCCTTATATGGGCACTAGGTCTAAACATGGACCGGTGTTAACCAAAATCAATAGGCTTCGTCCTTGGGCCAAAATATGTCTGTGTACCAAATTTCATCAAAATATCTTAATATTTGCGACCTGCAGCGTATAAACAATATAATTTTGGTAGGACCCTTATATGGGCACTAGGTCTAAACATGGACCGATGTTCACCAAAATCAATAGGCTTCGTCCTTGGGCCAACATAGGTCTGTGTACCAAATTTAATTAAAATATCTTAATATTTGCGAGCTGCATCGTATAAACAATATAATTTTGGGGGGACCCGTATATGGGCACTAGGTCTAAACATGGACCGGTGTTAACCAAAATCAATAGGCTTCGTCCTTGGGCCGACATAAGTCGGTGTACCAAGTTTCATCAAAATATCTTAATATTTGCGACCTGTAGAGTGCGCACAAGAATGCATGGACAGACAGACAGACAGGCGGACGGACGGACGGACGGAGAGACGGACATCGTTAAATCGAAACAAAAAAAAATTCTGAGCCAATCGGTATACTATAAGGTGGGTCTGGGACCAATATTTTTTGGTGTTACAAACATCAGCACAAACTTATAATACCCTGACCACATAGTGGTGTAGGGTATAATAAACTGTTATATCTACAAAAAATTTTTAAAGACTTTTTTCTATTAGTGTAGGTATAAATCCAACATTTTACTTAAAAACTGTAAAATGAAAACCGTTAATGGTAACCCTATAAACATTTTCACTGGAATTCAAGTTGAAATCAAGTTCAATTCCAGCCCTGTTTTCCAGTTTCAAGGCTTGAATTCAATTTTTATTACATTTTATTTCAATAGCATACTCCAGCAAAAGGAAACCAAAAATTCAAGTTTGAAATATTTTTGTTAAAAAAAGAAGTGCTAGAATTTGAAATGTACTAATTCAGTTGCGCCAACCTAATTCGGCCGGTACCAGGAAAAATGTTTTCTGAAAATTTTTTGGAATAGGTGTTTCTTTACCAAATGATGCAAGGAATACGTTGTATGACTAATTCCCGAAAGTCAAAACGAAAAGTTTTAATGTCCTCGAATCAGTGCTCTAACTAATTTCAAAACAAGTTCTAAAGGTAAAATAACCGATTTTTGAATATAAGATAAACTAATAGCTTATGTAATATAAGGCGTTCTGCAACCTGTTCTTCGGATGCTATCATTTAATATATTTAAATTTAAAAAAAGTTCTCTAATGAATCCTTGATAATTATAAAATTGAACATTTCTATTTAAGATTTCAACCCAACGATAATAGTAGCCTACTTTGAAGTAACAGTAAATTTTGTAATTTTCGTTTCTTTTCGTTGTCTTGCTTTCGATTGCTCAATCTAATGAAAATTCCAAACATTCCTGATTGTTAGTACCGAATAACTACATGCAGACCTACATTCGTAGGTACACTCATACAATCTGGGTAATGTAAGGAAAATGAAACATTCCAAATAATTGTAAAAGAAAGCTTGTGCTAACAAGGAAAGTCTCCCAATGGGTTCTCTTCGATTGTAACGAAATTCGAATGTGTCTTAAGGGAGGACATGACATTGGCCGTTTTTTGAAAGTGACTTTTTTTTATAATTTTGTATTTTAGCAAATATTCTTAAGATTCTAAGAAAAAAAATTTCATGGAAAAATTCCCACGGGTTCAAAAGTTACAGCCGGATTAGTGAGAGCGCAATTTTAATTTTCGCGCTACCTACGTACCTTTTTTTTCTTCGTTTACAAAATTTGAACGCGTTTATCTCGAAACCATGTTTTTCGTACTGGTTGCGGCACTAGCGGGTTAATTTTTTGACGAAATTTTTTTTTTTTTTGTATTTTTTTAAACTTGATTCGCTATCGTATGACACGAGTTTTTTTAAAATTTTTTTTTCGATTTTTTATGAATTTTTAAAGTCAATATTTTTTAGAAAAAACACACTTTCAAATTTGGAACATCACCAAAAATGGAAAAAAAATTTAAAAGAAAAAAGCTCGTGTCATACGATAACCAATTTTGTTATTTTTTTCATTTTTTTCCAGATCGGACAATTTTTGCGACTCCCAGCGCTGCAACAACGAGGCCCCGTTTTTTCTCTGCCGCCAGTTTGGAGCTCTATAAAACCATGTTGGAGTGAAAAATATATTTTTTTGAATTTTTTTTCTTGTAACGTGTTCAATTCTCTACAATAATAATTTTTTTGAAAAATGTTTGTTTTTCACTAAGTTATGAATTTTAAAAAAAAGGTCTGTTTTCTCTGCCGCGAATGTAATGTCCCTCCTTAAAGACTAAGCAGACGTTATTTAAAATTCTGCACAATTTTCTGAACCATCTCCTCGTATTTCGCGGCGAATTTATTCACTATTTTGATTTTTAAAAATAAAAGCAACGATATTAAAATTACAAAAAACTTAAATGTCCGTATTATATTTCAAATCACTTTATATTTATTCAAATTTTATATACAATTTGTCTTTTTTGTTTTAAAATTATAAAAATAAATAAAAAAAAAAAAAAAGATTGGGTAATTTAATAAAAAAAAATACGTGTATATTATTTTTTCGCTTCAACCACACATACGAATCTCATTAAATTAGTAGATAACCCATTGCGATGCCTTCCTTGTAAACACAAACACACAGTTACATAGCATACACTGAGAAAATTATTTTGATGTTAATACTGAATTGGTTTATTTGTTAAATGTTACAGCTTTTTTGTATTTTTGTGCACAAAATTTTATTTAAAAAAATCTCTCTATGTAGAAATATATTTTTTTTTTCCTAAAGTCGAATGCTGTTTTGAAAAGGAATGGCCGTATTGCTTATGCTCTAGTTTCCGGTTGTTGTGTACTATGCACAACAATTTCATTTCCGTTTTGTATACTACCTACATATCACAATAAAATAGTTATTTCTTAAAATTTTTTCAAAACTCAATTTTAGTATAAATCATAAGTTCATTTAGGTTTGTTTACATTTAAATTAAATTATTTTTTCTTCCCCTTTAATACAATTTCTGCTGTTGTCGTACTGCTAGGTGTTTCCTAAATTTTTGTTGTTTTTATATTATTGTTCTAACATCATTCCAATTGTTTCCTGTGTTTGCAACAAATCATGTTTTATTTGGTTTCTCTCAATATTTCCTGTCAAACAACTTTGGTTCAAACTGTGATTGGCATTCATTGGAATTGTATTTGTCTGTATGTATTTCGATTAAACGACAAATATACAGTCCGAATTAACTAAATGTGGTAAATGGAAAATGGCTTTCTCTATGAGAACTTTGAAATATTTTAACTGTCACTTTAGATAGATTTTCAATATACCTTTCTTTTGCTGTACAATTTATATGTAAATTTCTTTTAGACCAATATAAAAAAAACAAAAAAAAACCAAAGAATGGGGTCAGGTTTGATCCTAGTTTTAACTCCTAAATATAAGATTGCTACTAAAAAATGAGTGCCTTTTATTTTTGTCCTCTGGTAGTTTTCTTGTAAATCAAAACTGAAGTTTATCACAGCTACAAAACTATGTTCCCTTCTACCATGTTCCCAAAACTATGTTCCCTTCGAATAAAATTATTACACTTTTTTTGCTAAAAATACCTGTAAAAATAGCAGTAAAAGCTACTGAAAATTACTTAAAAATTACCTTTCAGAAAAAACTGCTGAAGTTACCAGATTTGTTTGCTAAATACTAGTAAAATAAGAACAGAAAAATAAGACTGTCAAATTTACTGAATTTTAGCTATATTTGAGTTAAAATTTAGTTAATTGAAAATGACAAATTATACTGTAAAATGTGGAGAAAATTTTGCTCAATATTAGTAGACTCGTATCGTGCTATGGATGAAGCCTATTGATTTTTAATAGCATCAGACTATTTATGGACCTAGCGGCCATATGTACTATATTTCCGATTTTTACTTAAATTAGACAAAACCAAATTTATAGACAAATTCTAACACTAGTCCATTTCAACTCATTGAAATTTCGCATCCAAACATTAGTTAACTTTCATGCGGACTGGTGTAGAGTATCATATAGTCCGTATGCCCAACTTTAACTTCCGGCGCATTCTGTATAAAAACAGGATAGATAGGATACATTATTCTGAAAGCCCAATTGCTCTTTTATAACCAGCCGGTAATTTTTTGAACTCGATCAACTTTTAAAAAACATTAATCGCTAAACCCAGTTTTACAATAGGCCGCATTGAAACAGGGTAATGAGTCCGCATTGAAACAGGGTAATATTATATTCAAAATTTCCGACCCATCCGCTATTACTAATTACCCTATGTAACATTTACCAAGTTTTTGAACGAAACCGCATGATGAATGCTATTCTTATTGCCGTCTGATATATATTCTTTTTTTGTTCCGTTTGCACAAATTATTCCGTGCTAAGTTTTTGAAAATTCATTTAACGGAATTCAGAATTTTAAATAATTTTCATATATCGCGTGATATATTGGGCAGGTTTACCAGAGAAATCCGTTGCTTTTGTTTTAAAATAAAATTATTTGTACACTTTTCTTCGATTTTTTTACATATTTTATCCTTTTATAATTACATTTGAACTTGTTTAGTATTCTTAAAAGATAATTAAAAATGTATTTATTATTGCTCAATGCCAATTACACAGTACAACAGCCAATCTGGGGGGTGAGAAATTCCAAGTCAGGGTGATGGTACTAGGTCAGTATAGTAAAACCCTCAAAGGGTTTGGCGTTCGTATGTGTCATTTTTTTTATGACCTTTTAAATTTTTTCCTTATCTTGATGTTTTTTCGCTTAGTTGTAACTCGAGAACCACTTGTCCGATTTTGATGAAACAAATTTAGAAAAATTTAGAATTACAATTTCTTTAATCCGTTCATATAACATTTTTCTTTATAATCAACAGTTTTGCCGGTAAAAATAAATTTGTGGAGAAAAAAAAATATTTTTTTGCCTAAAAATTAAAATTTTTTATGAATTTAAAAAAAAAATTTTAATTTTTAGGCAAAAAAATATTTTTTTTTCTCCACAAATTTATTTTTACCGGCAAAACTGTTGATTATAAAGAAAAATGTTATATGAACGGATTAAAGAAATTGTAATTCTAAATTTTTCTAAATTTGTTTCATCAAAATCGGACAAGTGGTTCTCGAGTTACAACTAAGCGAAAAAACATCAAGATAAGGAAAAAATTTAAAAGGTCATAAAAAAAAATGACACATACGAACGCCAAACCCTTTGAGGGTTTTACTATACTGACCTAGTACCATCACCCTGACTTGGAATTTCTCACCCCCCAGACAATAATCCCAAAAATGTTCCATAGTGTTATTTCCTTATTATGAAAGTATATTTTCGAAAACTCAGTTATTTTGCTCTATCAGGATAACAAATCCTTCACCGAGTTTTTGCTTTCAAAATATTCCACACTTTCAGGAATAAAAGGGCGATAAACAAAAATATTTTGAAACCTCTCATTCTACGGAGTATTTTCTTTCTCTTCTTATATAAAAAAGAAGTAAAGCAGAAAAAAAACTTTTATTGTTTATTACTAGGGCAAGGAATTGCACGCAAATGCAGTTTTTCTCTATAGTCCAAAACAAATGTGGGATAAATATTTATTCGCACCAACAAATTTAAAACAAGATGACATCGATTTGTAATTGCATATTTTTGTATATTTTAATAAAAATTAATGTTTTTGCATATTTGGTTCTTGTTAATGCATATTTTGTGCATTTTAATGTATATTTGTGCATATTTTAATTTTTAAGTAGCAATTTTTAATAAGTTAAAAGCATAAAAATGGACACAATTTCATACTTTGATTAAAAAAAATGTATTTTTTTTTGTTATTTTAAAAAATAGGCTTTCTATAAAATCTTTTTGACCTATGAAAAAACGATGAGTTCTGCGTCAACGAGTTTTGGATAAATAACAAATTTTTTATGTTTTAAAGTGAGTTATTTTTGCAAAAATACCTGCTTAACTTGCATATTTTTCATGTTTTTAATGCATATTTTTCTTTTTAAGCTTAATTTTTTAGGCTTATTTTAACATTTTTTAAGTTCATGAAATTCCTCGGCCTATTTATTACCAACAGTGATAACATTTAGAATAGCAACAAAACCTTTCAAAAAATTTCTATTGTTAATTGTGCTTGCAAAAAATTTCGAAAACATATTTATTTACATATTTTTTGCTGCGCTTCTCATCTAGTTGGCGTAAGCAGATTATATTTTACATGAAATTTTGATGTTGTTATATAAAAGCAGTATTGCCACACTTTCTAAAGAAAACTGATGATGGAGAACTGGAAAATCCCCGAAATTATCGTCTTTTCATTTCTGAAGGTGTAGAATATTTTGAATGCAAAAACTCTGTGAAGCATTTGTTAAGAGAAAATCCTGATAGAGAAAAATAACCGAGTATTTGAAAAAATTACTTATAATGTTATTTAATAATAAGGAAATAATTGGCATTGAACAAGAATAAACTATTTTTATTTTTAAATAAAAATTAAACAAATATATGTTAAGAAAAAATTTGTTTTTAATGAACGACAGCTGATTTAACTGATCACAAATAGCACAAAATGTTTAAGCTACCAAAATAAGGTAGCGCTACCTCATTATCTCAGTAAACATGGCAATACGAATACGATTCCGATATATTTTCTGGAAGATAAAAAGAAGATATCGCTAAAAAACCACCCAAATAATACAAATACGATTTTATATATATTTTTTAATTTTTTATTAAAAACAAATATTCATCAAATTTACATATAATTATTTATTTACGTAAATGAATGTTATTTTAGTTTGACTCAAGATCATAAATTAATATCACTTTCTGTTTAAATTATTTTCAAATCAAAGAAAGATGATACAATTTTTACAAGTAAATTACAAAGAATAAAAATTATTGAAAAAATTCGATAAGACCAGCAAGGCAGAATGCGCATTTTCGGCTTTCGCTACAAAGCCATCATCAGTGCCTTTCGCCTTTGAGTGGGTTAATATTTTATTTATTTACCTTACATTACACTGATTTTAAACAAATTACCCCATCTATTGGACTTCCGTGGATTCATGTTGCCATTATACTCAACAGTTTTACCGGTAAAAATAAATGTATGAAGAAAAAAATATTTTTTGCTTAAATATTAAAAAAAAGTTATAATCAAAAGGTTATTGATTTTTATGGTAGCGGTAAAAAACATTTATTTTTACCGACAAAACTGTTGAGTATATAGAGAAACGTTATATGAACAGATTAAAGGAATTGTAATTTTTAATTTTTTTAAAATTGTTTGAGCAAAATCGAGCTAGGGGTTCTCGAGTTATGTCAAAAAAAAGACCACCAAAGGTCAAATCGATATATCTCGATTCCTAGGGGTGACCCAGCGAAACGCCGGGACACGTATAACTTCTTTTTTACCGATATAACTTTCCTTGGTAGTTTGAACCATTCCCGATCACTGACCCCTACCATTTGTCTCACAGTGTAATTAGCACAAAATTTTGCTTATTAATATTAAAAAATACGCGTTAAAAAAACACTAAAAACTATTTCTCTTAAAACCAGTTTGCATATAAAATTAAAGAGACTTTTTAACAGCAGTTGAGGCTGGTGGTTTGTCTTTAGTCTATATAGTCGTTGAAAATATACATACATATAAATAGATAAATAAAATTCAATTTATCTCACCTTAATTTCTGCAATCTTATTTGTGTACGCCAGCCAAAACTTATCTGTTTTTAAATTTGTTTTAAATTTTGTCTGAATTATTAATATGTATTTTTGAAATTTTTTTCGATATCGCCGATATATCTTCCAACTGGTAAAAGTAAGATATGTTCAAATACTACTTTGATAATCTTCGAAGTGATAAATTAATGATATTTCCGTAATATCGTTTGGAAGATATATCTTCCAAATGTTTATTGGGATGTTGACTTTGCGCTACGTAATCAAATCGTTAACCAGATTGTGGAGTAGCAGATTAGTAACATTTGAGCGTCTGCTAAATGCACCCATTGTTTTTGAAATCGATCGTCTATTTGAATTTCACTAAAAAAATGCAATTTCTCCATAAAAATGTGGCAATCCTGGGTGATGTAATTTTTCTTTTCTGAGTATTATAACGATGTGTAAAAAATCAAAACTTCTTACATTTCAAACATGTTATGTTGTTTCTAGTATTTCCAATTCAGTTAAACGATTAACCGATTCCTCGATTAATCGCCACTATTTCGGTTAATGTCGAAACAAATAATTTAAAACTCAAATAATTATTTGACCCGACATCAGTCCAGACGGGTTATAAAGGACAATAGGTTATTTTGCACGCTATTCTTCGGAGTATAAAATTTTGCTGATTTTATTACACTGTACAACAAGAAATTTCGTTATCAATGGTTCTTACTTGAACTGAAGTACACCATCAGTTTTACAAAACTCAGAAATGGGTTTGCTAAGTTAGCACGAATATTAAATTTGTGGCTTTTTAAAATGTATGTCTGTTTAAATGACGACCACGGCGAAAAGTCGCAAGAAACTTGACTCAGTTTTACTCAGGTTGTTTTTTTCTTCTGAACAGTTTAGAGTTTACTGTTAAACAGTATATAACAATATTTAATACCGTAGCATTGTGTATCCCAAATGTTACACACTAACGTAACACTAGAGTACTACTAAAATACACCACACCATATTAAACCTGTACTAAAACTGCTAAGCAACACTATACAACACAACATTTAATATCAAACGATCCTATATCCCATATGGTCTAGTGGCTAGGATATCTGGCTTTCACCCAGAAGGCCCGGGTTCGATTCCCGGTATGGCAAGAGCAGTTTTTTTTTTTTATTTTCAAAGATATATTGTTAAGAAAACAATATTTACTAAAAATATTTTCTAAACTCACTTATTTCCTACCTGTTTAAAAAAAAAGTGATCTACAGAAATAAATAACAATAGCACAAAATGTTTCGAATTTCATTTTAATGTAGCTATGACTTCATAGATTATTTAATACCATGTGCCTTTAGCTGTTATCATTTGGTGGTGGTTTATGGAATTTTTTTTTTAAGATTTTAAAATTGTTTCTTATTCATCATTTAATTCTCATAGAGTATATATCTTTTTATACTAATAAACTTTTATTTTGGTACGTTTAATTTGTCATCTGTAAGGTAAGAACTGACGTTCTAATAACCTATAGATAAAGGTCGTGTGATGATTCAGGATTATGATCTCTCGTGATTACAATCGCTCCCACGGTTCCGATGGGGTTGCTCCTATCTGGGATTTGTGGCTGAACTGACGGCCTTAGACCCACTTTTTTAAATAAATCAATTTCAATGCAGAAGGATAGGTTAGAAAAGTTCAGACTTGGTTAAGATATATATTTTTTTATTAAAGGAAATTTTTTTTTTAATAAATCCCAATATGATTTTTTTGATCTGTCGGATTTCTTTTCCTATAAAAAAAATTAGTCTGTTTTAAAATAATTTTTTTAGATAGATATTTACAATTTTTTAGTTAATGAATTCTGCTGAGTTTTTTTTGTTCATAGCATTTCAAGTACTTAAATCAAAAACAGAAAAAAAAATCTGTAAAATTGCTTTAGTAAAATTAACTTTTAATTATTTTTCACTAAATATTTTAGGAATTAAATTTTTCCAAAAAACTTAATTTAATTATGTGTTAAAAAAAAAAATTGTTAGGGTCTATGATAATAAAACTAGGTTATACAAATTTAGATTAAAAATTTATAATTTTTTGTGAGTGGTTTGAAGTGAGTGTATACCGGGATGGAAAATTAAAATTTTTGAAAAGTCCCAAATCAAAATAGAGCTTATTAAATTCGACGATACATTTTGATAAAAATATTTAACGAATTAATTAGAGCATTCAAATCCGGAAATCGGTTAACCGTTTTTCATGTTTTTGCCTAAATTCGAATAAACCAAAACCGGTTTTTATGTCTCGGCTATCCCAAACAATATAAGAAAATTTAACAGCAGATCATTGTATATCCCATATGGTCTAGTGGCTAGGATATCTGGCTTTCACCCAGAAGGCCCGGGTTCGATTCCCGGTATGGGAAAAAGTTTTTTTTTATTAATAAAAAATACCAATAATAATAAATAATACTAATGATATCTTATTTTGGGTGTATTTAATTTGTCAGGTAAAAACTGACATTCTATAAATCAAATTTCACTAAACAAATATAAGCTTTCTTAGTTTTTCACATATTGCTTACAAACAAATTTAGCTTTTGCTTTCGATTTCATGCGAAAAAACTGTAATTCTTCATTTAAAAAAAATATTTTTCACGATAATCAGTTTCACGTGAAAAGTGTGTAGAGTTTGTTTTCACGCAAATTTAATGTAGAAGACTATTATTTTTCTAGTAAAAAAGTGACATTTTGTGTATATTGTGATTGTGTCTTTGTTATAAAATGAAAAAAATTTTCATTTTTATAATTTAAATTGCAGTTTGAAGCCTTTAAAGGTCGATTAAAATTTGTTAACGTGAAAAACATCTTACGGTGCTTTACAAACAATTTTTAATAACCTAAATTCGATGTGTCGGGTTTTGTTTCCTATAAGAAATTATTTGTTTTAAAATAATATTTTTTTAGTTATTGAATTTTGCTGAGTTTTTGGTAAATAGTTCTTTCCCGAATATATTGAATCAACACAGCGAAAAAACTGTAAAGCTGCTTTAGTAACCCAGCAAAATCTTTCATTACCAAATAAGTGGTTTTATAATAGAAATTCATAGCTCCGCACAACTTATTTTTTGGTGTCTAAACTCATTATTTTTGTTTGGCGTGGTCGTTTTTATAAGTAGTCACGCTTACCCGCTCGCTTACGAAAAAATGAGAAATAAGTAGTTATGAGATTTTGAATAATAAGTGGTTACACACATGCTTACAAAAAGTTGAATTATAAGTGGTTATCCGATTGCTTACTTGATTCTTAAAAATAAGGAGTTAAGCAAATACTATTAGCTTAAGGAAATACATTCAGAAAAATTTAAGTTTTCTCTAGTGTGTAATTTTAGGACTCGTCATAAAAATGTAAACATAAAACATATTTACATATAATAAATAAAAATGTATAAAATTTAACTTTGTAAAAAGTACTTATTTAAACTATTACGAGTAAGTCATTATTTTATATTTAGCAACAACGAATACAATAAGCCGTTATTAGGAATTCATTATTTTATATTATAAAATAATTTAAAAGGTAATGATATATAATTTTTGGTAATGCAGATAGTAATGAGGTGTCATTACCAATATTTTGCTGGGAAATTTAACTTTTACCTATTTTTTACAGAAGTACTGCTCTTCATAAATATTTTAGTAAGTGAATTTTTACAATAAACTTAACTTTTTAATGTTGTGTTTTTTAAATAAATTGTTAGGGTATATAAAACCGGTTTTCAACTGAAAATCTTTTTTAAAGATTTTATTTTGAGCTTGAAAAACAGGTTTTTATACATATTAAATTAACATATTTTTAGTTATTTCCACCGATTAATTTTTTTGAGTGCAGTGCAGGGATGGAAATTTTGAATTTTTTAATAGTACCAAATCCAAATGATTAGAACTAGGCGATATATTTGTTAAAAATATTTAAGGAATTAATTAGAGTATTCAAACCTGAAAACCGGTTAACTGGTTTTTTCATTTAAATAATAAAAACGGAGCGGTTTCGGGATTGGATAAACCGCAAAACCGGTTAGTTAAAGTAAAGAATTACTATAGAAGTTTTACATATTTTACTAGAAAATATTTAAGAGTAAAATGTAATATACTTATAAGTAAATGTTATAACAAATTTCATACAGTACACTCAAAATATATTTTTCAATCTGTTATTTGCGCACATAATCGATTTATAAGTGGGTTAATTCGAATTTGTCAGAGGTTTCGTATTATATTTAATCCCCGCTTATATGCGTAAAAACAATTCATGTTTGAATGTGCATTTAATCACCAACTTCTGTAGCAAAAACATGTACATATAAAAATGCAGTGGTTCAAAAGTTGTGAATAAAAATGTAGGAACATTTCTAATAAAACCAGAAATTTGAAAAAATAATCAGTACATTTTTTTAAATAGCCGATTCAAATTTAAAATGGCCCACCCTGTATATTGATAAAACCGAAGAAAATTCATAAATTTAGCATTAAAGTATTAATCGCCAATTTTGTCGATTAACCGATCCGAATTACCGGTTTATCAATTTAAGGGATTTTTCGAATAATGCATTAACCGGTTAACCACCAAGGTCGAATAATTGGAAACTCTGTTTCTTTCCCTATTCTAATGCCCCGTAACAAAATCTCTTTATTTGTACTAAATTTGATTCTGTTTAGTTGTATTTGGTTGTTTGTTTTCTATGTAATTTAATCTGATTTAATGCTATTTGTTATTTGCTTATTAGCAATATTTTTTATTTTATTTTTCATACATTTTGTTTTATTTATTTTATGCCATTGAATTTGTACTCGTTAAATTGTTTTTTATTTCTGTTTTGTTTTAATGGCTTCCTATTGCTGTTTGATATTTTACTTTTCGGTGAATATTTATTTGCATATTGTGGGGATTTTTTTTTTCTGTGCCCTTTTATATGGCTTGTTACCGTAGTTGCTCAAAATGTTTCTATTGCTGTTTTTTCATTTAAAATGATTGACTACAATCTTTTTACATTTTATTTTTTTGTGTTAAGGGGTTTAAATTTTAGTATAACAAGACGGGCATGTCTACTTTATTAAATATATCGAATATAATTATATTTAAATTATTATATTAGATTAAAATCAGGTTTATCAGAGCAAAAAATATATATTTCAGGACTGCTAATATTTAAATCCGATCAGCTTTTCTACAAGGTTATAAATGAAATTACATTGTTACATTTCAACAACTAAACATTAAAAGCAAAACTTTTAACATATTCTATGGTATATTTTTAAAAATTGCAACTACATACCTTGTACTTGTATACATACATTTTTAGCATACATAATATAAGTACTTACCCAGTAAAAAAAAATTGGAAGCCATGCTTTACAAAGCACTTCTTTCACAGCTTCCAAAGTATCCGTTAGTTTATTTTTACATCTTTTCTAAAAGTAGTTCTAAAAAACATTAAAAATCACTTCTGACGAATTTTTGTTCCAAAAATGATTCTAAGAAGTGATTATTGTGGAGTTTATTTCCAAACAGATGATAGCGAGTTCGAATCCTGGAGGGGCTAATATTTTAAAATTTTTTTTAAAATGTTTTCTTTAATATTTTTTGTTCTAATTCTATTTTTTTTTTTAATTTTGAAAAATAAATACAATAAAAATAATGGAAAATTATTTTTTGTGCACTTGTGAAAAAAGTACTGAAAAAAATATTTGTACCTTTTGCTTTTATTGAAGGGAATAAGACACAATATCTCGCAATAAGAGGGTGGTGTTTTTATGCCAGTCAACATTCATATCAAAGAATATCTCAGCGATAGAGTGTTAAAATAGCAATATGGAGAAACAGACATTCCTTTGCACTCATGCAAAAAGTACTGAAAAGTATTTATGTGGAAGCACTCCCCTCCTAATATACTCATACCTAGATCATTTGCTACGGCTTTTGCATCTCTTATTTTTTTTGTTTTTTTTGCTGGGTACCTACTCACATAACTACGAGTACTTTAACATACTAACTACTTACATTTAAATAAAAAAGTCACAGACTACACACTAAAAATTTCAATGTTGTTGCATATTAAAGACTCAATTACAAAAAGAGGCACGTTGAACATTTTTAAACTGTTTTTAGTTTTAAGTAGACCTGTATGCAAAAATGCATAAGGCACATACTCAAATGTTTACGAAAAGTTGTAAATTGTACCAAGTCCTTGTAAAATCTATTGTACTTATAACGGTTAAGTCGCAATATTATAACAAATACAGTTCAAATGCATTTTATATGCATTTGATATACATATGTATGTTGCATACAAAATTTATATTTTACAACACAAATGTTGTGAATGAGCAGTAAATAGTAGGACTATATTTTTCCGGCTGTGTTGGCCAATCTTTAAGGTCGTAATCTTTTTTCGTTAAGATATACAATTGCTAAAGTATACATTTTCCCTGTTAAAACTTTATTAAAAATGTCATGCGTAATCGTAAAATAACAGTTTGTTACTTTTTCGTTTTATTCTGGCAACACCCTTACTTAATTTCTCACCACTTTCAAATAAGTTATTAGTGATTCATAAATTTAGTGAACGAGTGATTCGTTAATCATAGATGAATAATGTTGTTTTGAATATTAATCTTAATAAAATTTTAATAAAAGATAAAATTTTATCAATAAAAATAAATTATAATAAATCAAACTACTTATGACAAAAACAATTTTTATTTATAACTAAGAAGTAATAGTGAAAAAATAATATTCTAAAGTTCTACGAATTCTAAAAGTATTCGAATGATGAATATGATTTGATTAAACCAACATCACTTTTTTATTTACTCGAGTAAAAAATGTATCTGGTTCAATATCTAATCGTATCCAATTTGATATTCTTTAAGATCTGCTGTAATATCTAGCTGATTTATCTAATAAGTTTAGATCTTAACTGATTAAGTTATATATTAGTCAGATAAAATTGTATCCAATTTTTGACCTGACAAAATTTTAACGGTTTATATCTAATGGTATCTATTTAAATCGTTATTGGCACAATTTTAACCTTACCGGAGTAAAAAAGTTTATATAAAATTATATATGAATGGATATATTTGCAATATGTAACTGGATATAATTTTATCCGAAAAATGGTTATATTAAATTGTATCAAATCGGATATAATTATATTTACAAAGATACAAAGTTATATCAAATTATCAATTTATATATGAGTTTTGTCTCGATCAAATTAGATGTTAGTTAATACAATACGATATGATTAAATTTAAATGATAAGCCTAAACCAGGTAATGCAGTATCGGCAGTGTTTTACCGCAGTGGACGTTTTGTCGATAAAGCAGGTTTTTTCTTTTTTGTTTATTTGTCACTGCCGAGAAATTAGAAAATTTTCTAAATAAACAACAGCTGTTTGCAAACAAATTGCAGTAGGAAATTTTTAAAAATATTAAATATTTTTGGCGAAATTCAAGAACAAAGTTTGAGAGCACTGGCACTTTCACTATCTGGTTTGGGTAAAAAAAACTTTATATTGTACGGCAGCAGGATTTTACATCCTACACACTACCAGCCGAAGGCTACTGTTGATAATGAGTAACTATTTAAGACGTTAATGTATAAATCCGTTATTCTTTAAAGACTAGATAATTTTTTTCTTTAAATATGTTAATTTTTTTTTATTTTAAATAAAATTTTAATCATTAGCCCGGCAATTTACTTCTTTTATGTTGGTCTCCAATAGTTCCCGATTTATGGAGCTGAAAATTATCTATAACAATATTCAATGATCTATAACAATTAGGTTGTTCACAAGGGGTGTGCTATCTGTTGCATCGTCGTATCGTCCTAACAAAAAACAGAGTTGTTAAAATTTTTATTTGACTTTAACAATGATTTTCTATTAGGTTTTCTATCTGTTAGCACACTCAAGCATAGGACACTAAACATACGTAAAAATGTTGTATCGTGCTATTCCCAAATGTTGTATTTTTTCAATTTAAATTCTAACAACACTGTTTTTTTTAGGACGATACAACGATACAACAAATAGCACACCCCTTGTGAAAAATCTTAATATTCAAAAATTATTTCTTCACTCAAAATTTATCGGACCAGAACAAAATTTATATGTCGTTAGAAAGGTACTTAAAATACCTCACCAATGGTATGCAACATGTCTAGACTTATTAACCCATTACGTGCCGGGTCATGATTTTAAATGTTAATTTTTTTTTAAATTAAAAAAAAACTTTTAGAAGAAAAAAATATTAATTTAATGAAAAAATTGGGTAAAACATATAAAAAAATTGTTTTTGATGCAATATTATATTAATCCCGAATATATTAATCTCGAACTTGGGTCTGAGATTAACTAATATATTGTAATATATTTGTAAAATAAAATCAAAAATATTTTTCGTATCTATTTATGGATAAAATTTTGAATCGTTTTATCAATAATATATTCCTATATAAACAACTTTCAATAAAGCAAATATCAAATATCAATTCATATTAAATCATATAATGATATATGAGAAAATTTCTACAAAATTTTGTAGTATATCATCATATAAAACATATAAGGTCGCATACAATATTTTATATTATCATATATTTTAATATTAAAAAATATATGTTATAAACATATACTCTTTTTTACTCGGGTATACAACTGTATAAAAGTTTTAAACTGATATAATTGTATCAGTATATAACTATATAAGTTTGTATACAAATGTATCTATTTGATCAAAACTGATTCCATGCGGTATAAACCGATAAAATTTGTATCAGCCCGTGAAAAAAAATTTATTCGGTAGCATATCTTTTTTTATTTGGCATCATACTAAATTATATAAAATTTTATCCGGAAAATGGATTAATCAAATTGTATATAAAGGAACAAAAAAGATATTTGAATTGATATAATTTCATCCAATTTTATCGGAGTTTTGGTCTTATTCAATTGCATTAAATTTTGTTTGTTTATATGAATATGTATAGTGTAGGAAAACAACCAATTAATTAACTGAGAGAATTATCTGAATGATATTAATAAAATTTTGCACAAAACCGATGAATCTCACTAGCCCTCGTCCATTTTCTAAATTAATGGAATTTTTGATAAAATGTCAAAATATTCTTTTTATTTATTAAAAGTTTCATACACTTAATGAAAAAGCTTCATTAAAACTAAATTCATAAAATATATGAAGCTTTTTCATCAAATTTAAGAAATTTTTCGTTTACCTTGTGAAGAAAACTTTATTATTTTACTAAAAAATTTCATTAAAACTGATCCAGCAAACTTCTTTCTGTGTGGGTTATATAATCCATTATCAGTTAGTAGTAACTACACAGAAGAAATTTATTATAATCATATAGAAACAACGATTACTAAGATAGAAACAGCTTTTAAATCACACAAATCTGTGTTTTTTTCTTTTTATATAAAAAATTGTCTGCCTATCTTTAAAATCGGAAAACACATTAACTTAAATATGAAAAAGTAAAACTAGAATCATATTTACTTTAATAAGGATAAGTTTTATAGCCACCAATTATAAAATTTCGTTTTGAAGTTTCTTACTTAAATAAAATATCCTACTAAGTGATGACTATAACACTAGCCCTAATATTCATACTTTATTTACAAAGTGTTCGTAAAAAATTAAATGTTAATTAAAATCTGATATATATATATATATATAGAACCGACCGAA
Source organism: Leucophora obtusa (assembly GCA_949987735.1). Classification (NCBI taxonomy): domain Eukaryota; kingdom Metazoa; phylum Arthropoda; class Insecta; order Diptera; family Anthomyiidae; genus Leucophora; species Leucophora obtusa. The sequence goes on from OX465295.1 coordinate 80,445,489, forward strand.
TTCTTTTAATATTGAATTAAAACACTGTTTCCAATATTTTTAAAACACTTTTATTATTAAATTGGTAGTATGTAGTAAAATTTACAAAAATACTAAAATAAAAAAATAAATCTGCATTTATTATTAATTAAAGAATAACAATTATTATAAGATATTTTCTTTTAAAAAACGCACTTAGCTCTGAGAATTTTTTTCTATGGAGCAATCTGAGAGAATTTCGTTGCTTAACATAGAAAACTTTAGAATTCCCATTTTTTAAAAATTGCAGAACCTTTCCCCAACATAAACACTCAGTCTTCAGAATCGGAGGGTTTTTCTTGAGGAAAAAGACCTCAGAATCCGAGAGTTTTTATATAGGAAAATTTCCTCGGATTCTAAGGGTTTTTCTGTAGGAAAAGGTCCTCAGAATCTGAGAAGTTTTCTACAGAAAAAGGTAATCAGGATCTGAGGGTTTTTCTATTGGAAAAAGTTCGCAGAATCTGACAGTTTTTCTATAGGACACCGTCCTCAGAATCTGAGGGGTTTTCTAGAAAAGAGTGTATTTCCTGTAGAAAAGAGTGTGTTTTTATTTGAAAATTTAACAGAATCTGAAGGTGTTTTTTAAAAAACAAAGAAGTTGTAAAAAACCTTAATTTGTCCTCTCATTACTCTCAATTATGAAGCATTTACAAAAATTTGGAAAACTTGTTCTTGTGTAAAACAGTTAAAGTCCAATTGTTTATTCCTTAGGCTGATGAAGTTTTTCCATGGAAGGACAAATCTGTCAATCGAAACACGTATATTTTGCAGTTTTTTTCAATTAACTAATTTCCACTTGCAGTCAGAAATTCTTCCTGAAAACATAAATATTTGGTGAAAAACATATGTATATAAAAGCAATATTATTGTCCAAACTTACCTTTAATTTACATAACGTAACGTCGATTTTATTAGCAAATGTTAATATTTTAAATTTCAAAAATTTTACCTATTTTTTTATCAATTTAAACACAAGTTATTCGTTTTGATAATTTTTATATTTATGTATTTTTTTATTTTGACAAATTGTAAACAAATTATTTTTTAAACAAAGTATTTCGGTTATGGTGCCCAAAATTATATAAAAACAATTTCAGTATTTTTCACATTGGGTATAGTAATAGAAAATCGATAGAATTTTGCTTTTTAATTCGATATGAATTTCCGTCATTCGGTAGAAAATATTTAGTATGACATTAATATTGAGTAATTATTAAAATTTAATTATTACAACTATCTCGTAATTGTTATTACTAATTCTTTGAGGAAATTGTTATATTTTTGCTTTATAAAATAGTTGCCACTATCGAAGTGTGTAAGTAAAATTATTTTTTTTCAAAATTGGTTGCGAAACCCGAATTTTGTGGAGAAATAATATAAATTTAGTTGCAATTTCAATTTCTTAGTCACCAACGGTAACAATTAACTAATGTAATTGATATTTTTTTACTTCAACGAATATAATCCACTACCCATTAAATCGTGGTAAACGCAACGGTTTTCCAACCGATATTTTTCCTGTGTGTAGTAATTAATTTAACTAAAACTTTTTCTCTGTGTCGTTACTTTTCTTATTATTTCTTTCATTGGATTTAATATTATATATCGTTAATTAGAAATTTAGATATTATAATTAAAAAAGTGCGACACTGGTATGCCTCATTTATCCCAGAAATGAAAAAATTCTGGGTCATTAGAAACCATAGATGCAAAAACCCCTCGATTCGAAAAAAAATTTTCGAATTCGTAATTTTTTCAAATATTGTTAAAAATATAATTCTGTATAAAAATCTTACTTTTTAATATAGTTTTATCCCAAAACTTGTGCACTACACATAAAAATTCAAAAAGTAAGTTTTTGCTAAAACTTTTCTTTTTACGAAAGGTACAAAATTTATGAATGCGAAAATTTTTATTCGAATCGAGTTACGCGGTAACCCCTCAGCTTTTTAATTTTGTATTGAATTATTAAGTATATAATTGTATTGAAATCCACATACATTTTGTTCGATTCGAGATAGTAAATAATTTTATCTAAAATATTCTTGGGTCACATTTAGTTTTATAAAGTGTTATTCGAAGCAATATACAAGTTTATCTTCAACGAGATATAATTTGATCAAGTATATATATTTGTATATGGCATATAAAATGATATAAGAGAAAGAATATTTTAAGATATGATTATATAAGGCAACGAATAAGAAAATTTTGAAAATCGGAATCGCAGATAAACTCTTATATAATTTTATACGTTGTTATTCACTCTCTAATATGAATAGATACAATTGGATCAAACCTAACTTGATCAAATCTAATCGTTTTTTCACGGGAGGTCAACAATCAGATATAAGTTCATCTGATTATTTTGTAATTTAATCAGTCAAGATCTAAACTGATGCAATTATATAAAAACTGATAAACAACTGATAGAATTATAACGGGCCATATTACGGATGAAATGGTATATGAATCATACTAAGTTATATATTACCATATAAAACTACATATTAATTTTTTTAGTAGGGATACATCCAAATATGTATGGTATAAAAAATAAAATTGTGCAGAATTTTAACTTAATGTCTGTTTTTTTAATTTGTCACATGTTTTAAGTAGGCGTGGCTTTTAATGAGAAATAAGCGATACCGACCTTATATAAAATTACATAGTAAAATTTAGCAAGCACACTCAAAATAATACGTCTGTTGGCTGGACAGAAAAATTTGTTACTTTACGAAATTTATTCCTCTTTTTTGGCTTAAAATAAAATTTGTTGATTTTAACAAATTCTTTTGTTAAATTTAATTTATTTAATTTAAGTAAAAAATTTATAAAACTACAGTTTTATCTGTAATTATACTGAGTCGTAGAATTTATCCAAATTTAAGGTCTCGGGACCCTCCCCGGGCCTTTGTCCGTTTTGCTCTATCTCGCTTAGTTTTTAAGATATAGGCCCTATCAAGTGCAAAATTAAAAATTTCCGGGGGTACAATGCCCCGCCAAGGTCCATTTTTGGATAGAGATAACCCCTTTCGCTGGGGTATTATACGGTTAGGGGTAGTCGAAATTTTCATCAATTTTGCTGTTTTCGAGATATGGGCCATTTTCAAAAATCGGGAGGAAAAAAATAGCGCCATCTTTAAAACTTCGGATACATTGGTGGCGCCATCTTCCGGGTAATAACAGTAATATGAAACTATTATATTTTAACAATAAATTTTATTATATTTAACGAATGTGTTCTTAAAAATTAGTTTTAAATAATTTTGAAAATTAACACTCAAAATTATTTAAATTGCTGAGGATTTTTAGTATTGTGTTAAATGAAGATAACTAAAATCTTTGCTTAAATCAGTGTTTCAACTAAAAATTTGTTAAAAATTAGTCAAGTCGATTTAAAACCGGTTTGACAGATTTTTCTACTGACTTATTATTTTAAATGTACTTTTTGTATAAATTACTCTAGAGGTAAATTAGTAATTCTTAAAAGATAACTTCTTCTGCTACCTCTAAATAAAAGCGGATTTAGCTGAAACTTGGCACAGAGAGTTTTTAGATATTAAGGAATAGGGGCAACATTGTGGAGATCGTGAATTCCAACTTTCATGTATTTTTGGACCACTCTACTGTACATACATATGGGTATTCATTGGGACATGTATAATTACAAATTGTAATATATGCCACATATGATTATATATAATTTTTTTTACTCTGGTTGTAATAATGTAGTGTAATGGTTTGCGCTTTGGATTGTTGGATCCCAAGCAGCGGCAATTTCTTGTTATAAAAATAATATGTATGAGTTTTTCCTTGTGTGTTCCCATAGCACTTAACCCCAACGAAGTAAAATAATTTAATAGGTCTATGAACTAAAAGGTTTTAAAAGTTCACCATCTCCCAATCAGATGGCGCGAAACAACTATTTTAAAATTTAACATCCCGAGCAATTACAGTGTTGCCACACTTGAAGCCCTTCATTTTTCACCATATTTTATTTCTCCTCTATCCTCTTTCCTAAGAAAGAAACATAAAAATTAATAAGAAGAAAATCCTGAGTTTTGCTTTTCTTTGGAAAAAATATTAATCAATTTCCAGGAGTTATAACAAAACAATATTGAATTCAGATTATGGCTTGTCCATCTCTGTGTTAAATGTTCGAATTTATAAAATATGATATTGCACACATTTGTTTATACACTGGGTGATTAATAAAACGTCCGTGGAAAGTTTTCCTATTATTCAGTAATATTGGTTTAAGACAACGGTCCCTAGTTGTGTGGTCGCGGTCCTCTGGGTAGTCGCCATGCCTTGCATCCATGGGGTCCGAGATGAGTTAAACAAAAATACCCAAAAACAAAAAAATTATAAAAATTACAAGCTTTTAATTAAAACTTATAACTGCAGTATAACAAATCAGCTTCCTATCATGACTTAAAATAACTGTAAATAATTGTAAAAAAATAGTGTAATTTAGAAAACTTTTACAGGAATTGAAAATTTTTTATAATGAGTGTTATTTTTGTTCGGTTTTAAGATCAATTATGACAAATTCCAAATAGAATTCACAATTTATTTTACAACAAATAGAGAAAAACTTATGAAAAAAAACTTTCCTAGAACTAATGGTTGTCAATTAATGCATTTTCAACTAATACCAAGCACTATCGTCAGAGTGTCTTTATGGGGTTCTCTCTAGGTTATAATGTAGATTTAAGTTTTTCTATATACTTATGTAAACTCCCAAGTAAATAACGATTTGAGAAATAAATTCAAACATTTTTACTAGTTATATATGTATTACAATGAAAATTACATATTCTTTACAAAGCTATTATTTTTCTCTCTGTTATAGTTGTTGCTTTAACCAAAGTTCCTTTAGTAGTCAAGCAAATGTTTGTATGTTGTGTTTAACATTCATTCTTTCAAATCTATTTAAAGTCATTAGAATAAAAGAAAAGTACTTTTACAACGATTACTTTTCTTTTTGTAGTACATCCAAACCCATCATGCCATATTAATGCCTGACATGTTGAAATGAAGGAATATTGCAATACTTAACAATTTGGAATGTACCTTGTCTGTGCAGTATTTTACCGTAAATTTTTAGTTGATCAAATACGACAAACCAAACAAAAATAACACTCATTGTAACAATCTTCAGATCAACTAAAAATCTACGGTAAACAAATTTTTTATCGCTAAAAAAAACTTTGATTTTAAATATGGTAAATTATATTTTAAGAACTTTTCGTACTACGACGATGTTTTACATTATATTGAATAAATATATTTGTTTTGATTGCTCCTATAGTAAAACTTTCTAAGTAAGAAGGTTTGCTTAAGCTCCATTGATGCTACTCGTAAGATTATAACTTCATATTTATGAAAAACTATCAGAGTCAAAGTGTTTGCTACACCTGTTGCAACTGTCATTCAGAAAATATTAATTAGAAATCAGAAAACATAACAATGAGGCAATATTAACCCTTTAAATATTAACTTGAATTTGGGAAATATCATTTGAAATTCAGAATATCTCAATTGTAATTAAAAAAAGATCAAAATTCAGAAAATATCAATTATACTTCCGATTATTGAAATAATAATAATTGAAAATACCAAAAGAAATTCCTATGGAATTTTCTGATTTCTAATTGATGTTTTCTTAATCTCAGTTGATGTTTTCTGAAGTTTAGTTGATATGTTCTGAATTATAAATAATCCTTTCTGAATTACAATTTAGAGTTTTCCAACTGTCGATACTTTTGAACACTCGATTCTACTCTTATATTTTTCAAGTATTGACTCGAAACTACTCAATATATTTTATATTTATACAAAAGAGTGTTGTATTTCCATAGCTTTCTCATGGCAATATTACGGTTGTATACAAAAAAATGCAACTCTAAAAGTATTGTGTAGTTGCTTTTAAGTATTGAGTACTCGAAAAAGGGTCGGCATGGAGTACTCAATACCCAAATACTCAATATTTTTATAACTCTATTACAACTGTTATATTTTGAACTGCAAATTTTTTATAATTTTAATTAATATTTCATGTGTAAAATTTTTTTATACGAATTTCAATTTAATATTTATGAATTTCAATTGATGTTTTCTGAATTACGATTGATGTTTTACTGAATTTTATTAAAATATTCTGAACTTCAAATGATAAACTCTTAATTTTAAATGACATTTTCGAGATTTAAAAGGGAAATTCTAGGCGTGTTCGTTTACTTACTACAAGTTACTACTTTTACTAAACTCAGATAAAAAAGTTAGTAAAAAAATTTGTAAACAGTTTCCAATCGCACTTTTCTATTTTTACTGATTTTTAGTACAATTTATTTTTTTAGTAATCATTTTTGCTATTCTCTTATTACAAATCACGGATTTTTTTTACTAATTCTCGCTGCTGATTTCAGCAAAATATTTTACTAATTTTTCAAAACCGAGTGCTAAATTTAGCAGAAAAATTTACTAATTTTTTTTTGATTTTTTACAATTCTTGTTTAGTTTATATTTGTTATTATTGATATATTTTTAGTTTGGAAATAACACTCAGAAAATTTTATTGTATTTCCAATGCATAATAAGCTAATAACTGGAGAAACGTTTGCAATTTTGACTCCAAATTTCAAGTATGATGAAGTAATTATCCGCTTGTTACAATCGGAAGAAAAAAAATTTATTATTTTTTTAAGATTTTACAGTTTTTTTATGTTTTAGTACACTTTTTTGCTAATTTCAGCATACTGATTTTAAATTATAGGTTACAACAATTTACAGAAATTTAGTAGCTGTAACTAATTATTTATACTAATTTCATTGTACTAAAATTATGATATTTAGTAAGTTTTTTAACTGATTTTACCAAATCGATTTTGAATTGCAGTTTACATAAATTTTACTAAAATTTAGTAGCGGCTTCTAATTTTTTCTACTAATTTTATTGTACTACAGATCAGCAGACATGTGTTGGTAAAATTAGTAAAAAATACCGCTGGCCTCAAAACAGTTAAATATCCCGTAATAACAGCAAAATTTTCAGTAGCCATTACAAAAAGTAAACAAAACTTTCCAATTGTAGTAAAAGTAGTAAGAATTTCGAGTAAACGAACACACTGTCTGAGTTTAAATTGATTTCTTTATTTTCAATTTCAAATGGACATTCTGAATTTCAGTGGACATTCTAAATTTCAATTGAAAATAGAGGCTAAATTAGAAGACCCGTATCGCGGCGTTTGCTTATGTTAGTTCGAATTTTTTATATGGTTTTTTGGCTATAACTCGACGACTAATTGATATAATTGATATTTTTAAATCTGTAAAAGCCAAATTATTGCTAGAGACCTGAACAACAATTGAATTGATTGATTTTTTTTTTGTTTGTTTTTTTTTTTTTTAATTTTTGGTCTCTAGCTATAATTTGGCTTTTACAGATTTAAAAAATATCAATTAGTCGACGAGTTATAGCCAAAAAACCATATAAAAAATACGAAATAACATAAGTAAACGCCGCGATACGGGTCTTCTAATTTAGCCTCTATTTTCACCCCTCACTCTCAGAATCGACCTAACTTTTGCTAACCTGAATTTGTTCCACAGTGTTACCTTACAATTGCAAAAGGTGTTGAATTCATTTCTTTTAGACAAGGATCAATAAATCATTAACGCTTTTTTACTGGAAATCCCACAAAATTTTCTTAGAATTTTCTGTAAATAAAAACATTTTTCTCGATTCTAGATTTTTCTGGAATAAAAACATTTTTCCTTCATTATTTTCTTCCAAATATTTTACAAAAATCATCGGCTTGGAATTATTTTTTGTTTTTCTAAAACATTGGGGGACCATGAGCCCATAAAAATGTATCAAGAGATCTGTAGAGTAAAAGTTGGTAGAAACCGTTGGTTTAAGACCGAAAAAAGTATATATACACTCACAGCAATTAACCTGTAAAAATATCAAAAAAAACCACTAAACTTTAGTTAAATATGATCTTGCGGAAAAAAACTGCTGAAACTATAATTTTTTTTTTTGCTGAATACTAGTAAAATAATAACAGCAAAAATACAACTATGAAATTTGCAGAATTTTAGCTACATGTAAGTTAAATGTTAATTACTTGGAAATGATGAATTAGATGGGAAAATCTGCAGAAAATTTTGTTAAATATTAGTAGTCTAAAAAGAGCAAAAAAAAAAACTATTACATCTACAATATTTTTGATATTTCTAAGTTAAATTTAGTTGAATTTTTGCTAAAAAATAAATAGTAAGCTGCTGATTTGAAGAAAGCTCGATTTTTATTTGCATTAAAAAAGAAATCAAGAAACTGAAAATTTTAACTTTTGTAATGTTTTTTTTTTATCTACTAATTATTTAGCCATTTTTTCGCTGATTTTAGTTGGTTAAGTTGTTATTTTCGACTAACTAAAATTTAACTCAAATATAACTAAAATTCTGTATATTTAACTGTTTTATTTTTGCTATTCCCATCTTGCTAATACCTAGCAAGTATTTTTAGTAGTTTTCTTCTGCAAGGTAATTTTTAATATCAAGCAAAAACAAAAACGAAAGTCATGCTTTACAAACCACTTCTTTCGTTGCTTCAAAAGTATCCGTTAGTGTGTTTTTACTGCTTTTTAGAAGTATTGTAATTCTGAACAACTTCAAAAAATCACTTCTTTAATTGCTTCCAAAGTATCCGTTAGTAAATTTTTCAGCTTTTTTAAAATTAAAATTCACTTAACTATTGCTTCTAAAGCATTATTGCTCTAAAAGTGATCCTAAAAAGTGATTTTAATATACTTTGTTTCCTAACAGATGAACGCGGGTTCGATTCCTGGATGGACCAATATTTAAAAAACTTTCGTTAATTTGTTTAAATTCACTATTTTTTATTTTTCAATTTTTATTATTTAAAACAGAAATTATGAAAAATTTATTTTTATGCACCTGTGAAAATAGTACTGAAAGAAATACTGATGCCCGTTTTGCAGTCGTTTAATGAGTACTTCTTTTGAAGGAAATAAGACACAATATCTCGCAATAACAAAGTGGTGTTTTATGCCAGTCAACTTTCATATCAAAGAAAAGCGCAGCGGTAGAGAGCTAGCCTAGTGCAAAGGAAGCTCTTTTCCACCAATTAAAAGATAAAAAAAATTCTTCACAAAAAAGAATATATTTTTTTTTATTTTACAAAAGTTTTTTTATTGCCGCCACCGGGTATTGAACTTGCGACCTCACGATTGCTAGTCGCTGAGCTTTACCGCTGAGCTATTCTTTGATATGAAAGTTGACTGGCATAAAAACACCACTTTGTTAATGCGAGATATTGTTCCTTATTCTCTTCAATAAAAGTTCTTATTAAGCAAGTGTAAAAGGTGCACTTCAAATCAATATTGTTTTCAGTACTATTTTTACAGGCGCATATAAAGCAATTTCTCACCATTTTTTTATATGTACACATTTTTAAAAATTTTAAAATTAAAATAATTGAATTTAAACAAATTAATTATAAACAAAAAAAATTAAGAGAATAAAAAAAAAAAAAAAAAATTGGCCTCGCCGGGAATCGAACTCGGGACCCTCTGTTTGAAAATGACAAATGATACCCAAATCACTTTTTACGATCACTTTTAGAGCAATTACTCTTTAGAAGCAATACTTAAGTGATTTTTTGGATGTGGGTCAGAAGTAATTCTGTAAAAATGTAATAAAGGATACTTGGGAAGCAATGAAAGAAGTGATTTTTTGAAGTTGTTCAGAATAACTTCTAAAAAAGCAGTAAAAATACACTAACGCATACTTGTGAAGCATTAAAAGAAGTAGCTTGTAAAGCACTACTTGCAATTTTTTTTGCTGGGCATGTTTATGGTATTGAAAATAATGCTACATTTATACTTGAACAAAAACCACCTAGTTTTTGTACGAAACTAGTTTTTGCTATTTATTTTGTATAGGTTTTGGAAAGTTAAAAACCACAAAAGCCGAAAACCAGGTAGTTTTTGCTCAGGTATGAAAGTAGTATAAGAAAAAACTGTTCAGGGTTTGACAAATAATTTTTCACCTTAAAAAAATATTTACGCATTTTCCTTATAAACCGAAAATTTCTTAAACATTCAAGCAAAAATCCAAATTAATAAAAATTAATCGAGATGCAAAGATTGACTCTTTGACAAAGTTTGGTCCAACAATTTGCAGCCAATAAAACTTGGGCATAAAAGGGTTACAATTACCTTAAACAAGCGTTAGTAAATTCCGTATCTAAAATGAAAAAATGTTTATCGCCTAACCATACAAATTCAGAAACCCTGAATTTTTTTTCGTCACCGACTGTAATTGTCGCTGTACTTAAATGCTTAAATAAAAGCATACAATGTTGCTAACAATTGCAGCAATTAGTTATTCAGTTTTAGTTGCAACATTAGTTCATAACTCTATTAAATCTCTTTTTTGTTGCTTTTTTTCGTTCGGTTCAAGGTATAAATATGAAAGTTGCCACACCAAATATAAATACTTAATTCCCGCGTGTATTTAAACTAAACGTGATGTATTTAAAATGAAAAGAATTTGCACAAAAAAAAAATTATATAATTTTAGCAAGTAGAGTTTTTGTTAAATGACAAATATTGTCAGTTTATTTTTAACATAAATTAGTCGATATATTCTTTTGTGGTTTTAACATTAACATGAACTGACAAAAACATATAAAACCTCATATTTAAATGTTTGTAAAATATTGTTTAAAAAAATGAATTTCAAATTGTTATTTATTTTTAAGTTAATTGACAGAAGTTTTGTAAAAATTTCCTGGAATATGCATCCATGCATTGTGATGAGGTGGGTAAAATCATAATTCATTTCATCGCTTAACCCATATTTTAAAAAGAAGCTTTGTTTTTTTTCTTTTTTTCATGTTTTTTGCTAATTTGTACTTTTGCTAAAATGTGAAAACGTACCAATTAAGCATGAGATTTTATTTATTACTGTTTGCTGTCAGATTTTTGTTTCTTTGCCGATCCTTAACTCTTATTATGAACAAGTGCTAATCAAGTCAGTGAACTCTGGTTGTTGACTGTATATATTTATTTATATGAGTTTGTAAAAATCGTCATAGTTTTTTACTTGTTTGTAAGTCTACTATATTGTCTACACTTTTAAGAGTCGTTATCATACTAAAGGAATCTTTTTAACACCTTTTTTTGTTGAACTTGGTTCATTGCTTGCATAATAACTGTCATCTTATCTGTAAGTTGTGTGTTAAGTTTAGTTAAACTTTAGGTTAAGTTTTTTTATGTAAATCAAGTAAAAAGAAGAAATTTATGTAATATTGTTTTTATGTTTGCATTTTAATGTTATCTTATTTGATAATTCATATCTGTTGGATAAATATATGCTTATAATTTCTGATTTAAAGTCTTGCAGAAATTGACACACAGGGAAAATATACAAGTGCAACACAATTTTGGCTAAAACTGTATTATATTAATACTACACAGGAAAAAAGTAGGCACCAACAATTTAATTTGTAAAAACAAACACCAGTCCTTAAACGGGTTCTTTTATATGAAAAGAACCGGTAACATTTACATGGGCTTGTCCTAGGAGGAATTCAATTACCCCTTTTGACGTATGGCAGGACCGAACCAAAAGAATACCTGTCACAGAACTGGCGCTAAAGAACTTGTCGCATGACTGACACAAAAGAACCTGTCACAGGACTGGTACAAAAGAACATGTCATAGAACTGACGGAAAAGAACCTGTTACTAAAATAACGCAAAAGAACTTGTAAGAGACTTAAGGTATAATTAGTTTGTACGTAACGTGCCGCGACGATTCAGCTGATTTGTTTGTGTTCTATGAAAAAGCATTTGAGTCGTTAGTTTGTCTGTAATGTAACGTGCCGTGCCGGATGAACCTTTTGAAAACAGAATTTTTGTTATCCGTTAAGTGACAGCGACTTGACAGCTGGTATTTTTAGATCTGCGACGAATGGCTTAAACCGGCTAAGTTTGGCCGCCGTCTAATTTTTTTACACGATAAAAATCTAAAAATAGTATATATTTTCATATATTTAGTTAGAATATTCTTCTACCTTAAGTCCAAATTCTAATATGATATTGTCATATTAGATTTTATTTGTTGTTTCAAAAAGGGGGTTGATCATTTTCATGATAGACAATACAATTGTTTCATAGGCATCACCCTACTCTTCAGTTGTCCGCAATAAGAAAATTATAACTTTCTTACTCAAACCAAGACATTAAATAAAGTACAAAAAATCAACGTGACGAGAATTTTATACTTTCGTATATGAACTGTCTGATTTGGTAAAACCAGTTATAAATCAACTCCTTTTTGTTGTACAATCATCATAATAGTATATATTTTTTAATTTTCTCCTTTTACGGTTAAGCCCATGTTTTGTATGTGTCAAATTAAAGTTGCCTAGCCGATCAGCTTTTGACTCACAGCCAGCTTTAAACCGCCGCTGGAATTTTTTTATTTAGCCACCGCAACCGATTAATCTGTTTGGCGCAGATCTCTGCTAAGAAAAACAACATTAAACAGCTGATACGTTGTTACGGAAAAGACTAACTACACAAAAGAGCCATCCGGCACGGCACATTGCAGAAACGTCACGGAACGCAAAGACTAATGGAGCCTTCATCTCAAAGAACTCGCTTCTGAAAAATTTCTTAAAACAAAAAGAGTTATTAATTAATATTGACTTTTTATTACAATAAAATTAGGAATACAATGAATAGAATAAAATAATAAAAAAAAATGTTTTTTAATTTTTTTTTTTTTTTTTTTTTTTTTTTGCAAATATTTTTTAAAGTATGGGAAATAGACCCTACCTCAAAAATAAAGTTCGCCGTACACCGTCGAATCTAAATTATTTTTGCAATGAGGTTTCAAAATATTTTTATTTTTTTTTGCCGAACATAGGGGTCGATTGTCTACATTTTTCATTATAACTTTGGCATTTACAGTCGGATCTTAAAGTATGATACATCGCTGTTTTTTCTCGAGGAGACCAGTGTTTTGCTCTAAGGGCCATTGACCTCAAGTATCCCGTTCTAGTAGTTACCCACCAGCTCTCAGTTACTACCACCCTAATGTACAACTCTAATGTCAGAAAATTAAAGCTCGCTAAAAATCATTAAACTTTTGCTAAGGAAGTTTTTCGATAAACCCAGTAGAAATTTTTTTATATATTGGTTGCCGAACGTAGGGGTCGCCTTTTAAAATTTTTTTTTTTTCATTGGATTTTTTCCTTTATAGCAAAAGACTTGTTTCCTGGAGGCAAAAAATCAAAATATCACACTTTGAATCCGACTGTAAATTCCGAAGCTATATCGAAAAACCAAAAAAGGCGACCACTACTTTGGACAAAAAATTTTTTTTTTTAATTGCCTTGCAAAAATACTTTATATTTGAAGGTGCACCGCGCACTTTTTTGGTATCGCAATTCCAATACGTTAAGTTTTCCTTATTTTGTTTTACTGCGTAATTAGTCATGTAATCGTTCGATCAAAATTGTTTTAATCGGTTAATCGATCAAAACAAAAACCCGGATAATACACAACTCTAATATTTGTACCACTTGTTCAGTCCCATTTTCACCTGTCACGGGATAGATACTTTCAGACCGGTGCTCTTTTCCCGGTCCTGTTTTTACCGGTTACGGGACAGGTCACCGGGTAGTATTGTACTTTCAGAAGGGTCCTGTTTTCAGTATTTGGATAGGTCCCATCAGATCATTCCTGTTTTCAACGGTCACGAGACAGGTCACAGGATAAGTTCTTTTAGACCGGTCCCGTTTTTACCGGTCAAGGGACAGGTGCTCGCATCACTACTTTTCCCTGTTTTCCCACAAGGGATGTTTAAAAATTTAATTAGAATTTTTAAAATTATTTCTGTGTACTCAAAAATTGTATACGTTAAGACAAAAATTTTTAATTGCAACTAAAAATGTATTTTTGTCAATTGAATTTAGGGATCCTAACTAACCCAAAACAAAAAAATTTTTTTTTTAGCTGATTACATGGTGTCAACAGATTTAAAAACCTACAGTACTACACTCGCCTTATTAATTAGATATATATAACAATCAAATTTAATCAGTTGATGTCCACTAATGCTTTACTAAGTATTTTCCACTGAATATTGGTTATGGTTAACAAAATATAACATAAGTTTTCTGAAATATATTCAGTTTTAAAACAAAAGTGCGACACTTGTAGAAGTAATTTTAGCCACCACAACCTACAAAACACCACCATGATAGAAAGCGAATAAAATTAATCGCTATAACTGTCAACAATAAAAATATAAAAGATAAATAAATGAAATCAAAAATTAAAGTATTTTCGCCATTAATATTGAACAACTTTTTAAATATTTAGTGTGCAGGTTTGGCGATACACGAAAATTAAGGTTAAGTATTTAAGTAAAGTTCCTGGACAATTTGGCTAGCAATATTTTTTTACTATTATTTAGGAGCAGGATTGGCAGGCATCACCGCTAAAATACCGTTATCGATTTAAAATTCTTTCGACTGACTACCGTTACCTTTAAAATACCATTACCGAAATAATCGAAATACTGTTATCCTTCAAATACCGTTACCGAAATTACTGAAATACCGTTATCCTTAAAATACCGATACCGAAATATATGGAATATCGACACCCATATATTTCGGTATCGTAACCGAAGTAAATGAAATGCCTTTGTCCTTAAAATATCCGTACTGTTATCTTTAATTCTCTGTTCTTGGTAATTTTACGTGATTTTTGAGTATTTTACATAAATTAACCCTTTTATGCCAGAATTTTCCGACCAAACTTCGTGGAAATATATATCTATACCAAAGAAATATTTTTTTTTTATTTTTATTCCCCTAGCGGAGAACTTTTGAATTAAAGTTCAAACGTTAACATGCTGCCGATCCCGAACGGGTTAAGATTTTTTTAAATTTTATTTTATATTATTTTCATATTTAAACTCTACGTACAATTTTTAGAGTTTTGCAATTTTATTCATCACATAATTTTTGAGACTAATTAAAACAAAATTTTTTTTAATGTGGGAACATTTGTGTATTCCTCTGAATATGAAGATTTTTCAAATTAAAAAAGTCCCAATAATCTGAGAGTTTTCGGTATCAAATAAAAAATTCTTCAAAACCTGAGGCTTTTCTATAGTAAAAAATCCTTTTATATAGACAAATGTTTTCAAAATTTAAGATGTGTTATATAGAGAAAGTTTGGAAAATCTGCGGATTTTTGTTTTTTTACAGAAGAAATTCCTTTAAATATCAGTATACAGAAAAAAAGAGCTCAAAATCTGGAGATTTTTCTATGGTAAAAATACCTTAGAACGTTGAGGGTTTTATAGGAAAAAAAATTTTAATCTTAGAATTTTTTGTGCTGAATGTTTTCCTCTTGGAAAGTCTTTAGAATTTGAAGACTTTTTTTTATAGAAAACCGCTTAGCTTCCAAAGACTGCTTCCTGTACAAAAATCCACTTTTTTTAGCAAAAACTTCAGATTCTAAACTTCTGTTTAGGAAACTTTAAGCTGTACTGAACTTTTTCGTAGGACTTTATTAGGACTTTTTAATATTGAAATACCCTCAGTTTCTTAGAACTTCTACCTAGAAGAAAAGTTTTGTTTACAGAAAAACCATTTTTTAGAGAAAAACCTTAAATCTTCAAGGATTTCTCCCTATGAGAAATGAAGATTTTTCCTTGAATCCTTCATATCCTAAATAAAAACCGTCCGAGTCTAAGGGCATTTTGTATAGAAAACTCCTCCAAATCTACGGAGATTTTCCTACAGGAAAACCTTTGAATTATAAGAAAAAACACTAAGTTTTGACTTAAAGGACTATATTTTAAACAAATCCTTCAGATTCCAAAGACTTTTCCTCCATAAAAATCGCAGAATATTTACTTAAAAATCCTCAAGTAAAGTATTTAATCAGGTCCGTTCTAAACGCACATTATTGCAGTGCAATTTAGTTTGATTTTCAACTTTTTTTAGGTTATTGGTTAAAATTTCAACCAAATTAAAAAAATTCTTATCCGTAGCAAAATATAAGCTCTTTCCGAAATTGAACAATGCAAAAAAAGCGCTATCTTCAAAATTTTAGATATTAAAAGAGCGTCATCTACTTGAAAATATCAGAAACACACAAATACACTAAAAAAAGTCAGCAAAAAATGTTGCAGTGTCAGATAATTAGTCAGGAGCGTGCTTGCAAAAAGTTGGTAATTTCAGCAAAAAGGGTTTACTGAAAATCAGCAAGCTGGTTTTTACCATAAAATAGTAAGTTTTGCTAACACTTAGGCCCGATTGTTGAAAGTCCAGTTAAAATTTAGTCGACAGTTAAATTCAAATTTTATGTGGGAAACAACAACAAATGTGTAAGTTAAAGTCCCAGTTAGAGCATAACTGGACATTCAGTAATCGGGCCTTAGTCGATTTAAAATGAAAAAAATTCTTGCTAGAATCAATAAAACTTTTTACTGAATATTAGTAGACTATAAAAAACTCAAAAAATTTGTAGAGAAATTATACTTGGTTAATTAATTTGCAGAAATTTTAAACGTAGAAATTGTGTATAGTTTTTGTCTTTTTCTTTTAATATCATTTCCATTGTCTGTACTACATACAAGCTGGGACATCTAGATCTTGTCCATCTGGACAATTATGAAGATAATTTGATGAAATATTGAAAATGATGACATTAGTTGTTTTGAGCTAGTCGCATTAAGAAGATTATATTTGGGCCTACCTAAATTGAACTGAAATTGTATTACAAACAAAAACTATCTTAAGCGATCTCGAGCGAATATTTACGCAATGTACCAACTAAAATATCTTACCTAACAAGAAGCATATATCCCAAAACTCTAATTAGTTCCAGTTTCGGAGAAAGCCCGTCTTTATAGAATTATACACGATGTGGTATAGGGTATAATGACATTTAGCTGATGTTTGTTATTACCAAAAATACTTGACCGACACCACTTTTTGTATCACCTATTACTAAATTTTTACGCTTTTACCTTTTAGAAACGTTGGTTTATTTCCTTTGAATAAACAGGGTTCTTTTCTATTGAAATCCGAATGACCACACACTCTTTTGTTTGATATTGAGCTTGTTTATTTAACACTTTATTACTTAAAATACAACAGGATAGCACACACAACATATACAAACTATATTGCCGAAGTCACTATACAAGGCTAATACGCAATTATTTAACTACGCAAACGCTAGAGTACAACTGAACTCCACAAATGCTAATGCGAGACTTCCACTTCCTTCGTTAAGTGCAGCCTTGTATAGTTTAACGGCCGTTGGTGTAGAACAAATTAGAAAATTCAAGAGTTCTAAAATTATAGCACTTATTTCATTAATAGCACAGCCCATAATCACTTAACATCATATCATATGCTATGGTGTATACGTAAGTGTAGTGCTGCCAGAATTAAGTGTTAAGTAATTGCCGTTTCTCGGGATACTTTTCTTATAAAATTCCAGAATTTTCTATACTAGACAAATCTAATTTCATAACAATATATTTTAAAATATTTATTGCACCGTTATTTTAAATTCCCTTCCAGTAATTAGATCCGCTTCCTGTAATATGATCCAAATTGTATTATGAAGTAGGGTATCATAGAGCGGGCATGCTCGACTTTATTTAACTTGTGTGTCCTTTTTTTTTGTAGGTTATATCTTGTTGAAGATAGTTCTAGGTAAAACTAGTGTTAACGAAAAATATTTAATTAATATGTTTTGTACTTTGTTAAAATAAATATTTGAAGTTACAAAATAAAACAAATAACAAGGACAAAGTAAAAAATCAAATTACTGACATTAAATAAAATTAATATTGAAATGGTCCAGAGTTATTTGTTTAAATGTTTAATTAACAAACTAAATTTTCTCTTCACCAATATAATAATTATAATATAAAAACGAGTAAAAAGGTTAAAGTCGGGCATGCCGACTATACAATACCCTACACCAGTCTGGTGTATTGTTTGGATCCGAAATTCGAATGGGTTAAAATGGGCCTTATGTCAAAATTTTATATAATGTGAGTCAGCGCACCAAATTTCATTAAAATATCTTAATATTTGCGACCTGCAGTTTGTAACCAAGCCAATTTTGGGGGGACCCTTGTATGGGCACTAGTTCTAAACATGGACCGATGTTCACCAAAATCAATAGGCTTCGTCCTTGGGCCAACATAGGTCTATGTACCAAATTTCAACAAAATATCTTAATATTTGCGACCTGCAGTTTGTAACCAAGCCAATTTTGGGGGGACCCTTATATGGGCACTAGTTCTAAACATGGACCGATGTTCACCAAAATCAATAGGCTTCGTCCTTGGGCCAACATAGGTCTATGTACCAAATTTCATCAAAATATCTTAATATTTGCGACCTGCAGCGTATAAACAATATAATTTTGGTAGGACCCTTATATGGGCACTAGGTCTAAACATAGACCGATGTTCACCAAAATCAATAGGCTGCGTTATTGGGCCAATATAGGTCTGTGTACCAAATTTCATCAAAATATCTTAATATTTGCGACCTGCAGCGTATAAACAATATAATTTTGGTAGGACCCTTATATGGGCACTAGGTCTAAACATGGACCGATGTTCACCAAAATCAATAGGCTGCGTTATTGGGCCAATATAGGTCTGTGAACCAAATTTCATCAAAATATCTTAATATTTACGACCTGCAGCGTATAAACAGTATAATTTTGGTAGGACCCTTATATGGGCACTAGGTCTAAACATGGACCGATGTTCACCAAAATCAATAGGCTGCGTTATTGGGCTAACATAGGTCTGTGTACCAAATTTCGTCAAAATATCTTAATATTTACGACCTGCAGCGTATAAACAATATAATTTTGGTAGGACCCTTATATGGGCACTAGGTCTAAACATGGACCGATGTTCAAAAAAATCAAACTTGTTCGTCCTTGGGCCAACATAGGTCTGTGTACCAAATTTCATCAAAATATCTTAATCGTTGCGACCTGTAGAGTGCGCACAAGATTGCATGGACAGACAGACAGACGGACGGACGGACGGACTGACGGACATCGTTAAATCGAAACAAAAAAAAATTCTGAACCGATCGGTATACTATAAGGTGGGTCTACGACCAATATTTTTTGGTGTTACAAACATCAGCACAAACTTATAATACCCTATCCACATAGTGGTGTAGGGTATAACAACATGTCAAATGTGTTTATCACATATAAGGCTTTCCATGCTAACTGTACAGCTTAAAATCTAATAAAAAATATTAATGCCGTGTATGGCGACTATATGTAGCTCTATACCACAGTACTATTTGGATATATTTCGGGAAGTGGATCAGATTCCAAGAAGGGATAAGTGCCTTCTCTTGATAAATAGTTTTGGTAGTAACAAGCATCGGCACTAAGAATATACTAATAGAAAAAGTCTAGGAACTAAAATTAGTTAAAAATTACCTTGTAGAAA
This sequence comes from Leucophora obtusa, assembly GCA_949987735.1. Lineage (NCBI taxonomy): Eukaryota > Metazoa > Arthropoda > Insecta > Diptera > Anthomyiidae > Leucophora > Leucophora obtusa. Next base: position 80,465,084 of record OX465295.1, read on the forward strand.
AAACTCTTTGAATTAGCAGATTTTTTCGCTAAACATTGGTAAGCAACAGTAAAACGCATAAATATTCAAAATTTTAGTTATATTTGCTTAAAATTTTATTAATAGAAAATAATTACCCTGCTAAAATTAGCAAACAAATATATATATATTGCTGAATAATTAGCAGACTAACAGATCAGAAAAAATCGTAACATTTTCAAAGTTTTTTAAGATTGTTTTTAATGCGAATAAAAATATAGCCTTTTGAAATCACCAGCCAACTATTTCTTAGCAAATGTTACTGTTGACTTTAGCAGGAGAGGCTCCTGTTTGCATTCAACTAAATTTAACAAAAATATAACTAAATTGTCATAAATGTAACAGTTTATTTCCAGGTTTGTCTACTAATATTCAGGAATCTTTTTTGTTGAATTTAGCAGGGTAAATTTTTACTTTTAATAAACCAAAAGTTTACTCAAATATAACTAAATTTTGTATATTTATTTAAGAAGTTTACTTTTGCTTTTCTTATTTCACTAATATTTAGCAAAATAAATCTGATAATTTCAGCAATTTTTTCTACAAGGTAATTTTTAGCTAATTTTGATTTTTCTGCTATTTCTATATGTTTATTTTTATAAGTGTACCATATAATGTTTGATACAATTCTATAAAAACGTATTTAAAAAGCCCAAATGCTGATTTTTTCAATATGGGTATGGATCTCGCTACGGACTCTATACATTCTTGTTTCCGAATTGGTTCACTTTTAAATGTTGGCTCAACTGTAACGGAGAGAAATCCAAAATAGCTATCGTAAATTTTCAGGTTTATAGAACAATAAATAGGGTAAGTTTTACATTGGTACGATATCAGTTTTCCTGTAATGGGGCTGTGTGTGTGGAAAGGCAGATATGTTACTACACTGCGTTTCACAGAAAAGTTTGCGCAATTAGGCATGTTCCACGTTTCTCCTTTTACCTTTTTTACCATCCTATTTTATACCAAAAAGTCATGAGAAATGTATAACGTGGTAATCCTAACTTGATGTCTGTAGTTAAGTTGTCAGTTTACTATGTAAAATGGAGAATTATATTACGAATTTTGTCATTAGAAAGTTACAGATTGTAAAAAAGTTATGTTAAGCTGATTTTACACGTCATGTATTTGTCACCTGACCTGTCGATTGAACAACCCATATGTAATTCTGTATGTCTGTCAAAATGATCATATTGTACATAAGGTTTATAAGTTTTACGTTCAAACGTACATGTGTATTTACTCACTTCGTTGCTTTTAACAGCTTTTATCAAATTTGTCCAATTTTTGCTTTGCATTTTTTGCCGCCAATTTCTTTATTGTTTTGCCAAAAACAGCTGATTACATTTGGTTTGTCAGGTCAAAATAGAACACGCTCTAATTGAAATATTGTCAGATGACTTTTGCATATGGGTTTTACACATGCAATGTTTGAAAGGGTTCATACGATGTATAAATTTTACAATGTAAGAAGTAGCAAATTTAGTCTTTAAATTCTTTTACTGAATTAGAAACTTAAATATGTATGTTAGAGCGTACCACCTTAAAGGCAAAAAATTTTTTTTTATTTTTTTATGCCGAACGTAGGGGTCGCCATTTTACATTTTTCGTTATATCTTTGGTATTTACAGTCGGATGTTAAAGTATGATACATCGATGTTTTTCTCTCGAGGAGACCAGTGTTTTGCTCTAAAAACATTTTGACCTCAAGTATCCCGTTCTAGTAGTTACCCAACAGATCTCAGTTGTACCACCCTAATGTCAGAAAATTAAATCTCGCAAAAAATCATTAAACTTTTGCTAAGGAATTTTTCGCTAAACCCAGTAGAAATTTTTTTTATATATTGGTTGCCGAACGTAGGGGTCGCCTTTTTAAATTTTTTTTTAATTGGATTTTTACTATATAGCAGAACACTGGTCTCCTGGAGGCAAAAAAATCGATATATCACACTTTAAAATCCGATTTTAAATGCCAAAGCTATAACAAACGAGTAAAAAGGTTAAAGTCGGGCATGCCGACTATACAATATCCTACACCACTCTGGTGTATTGTTTGGATCCGAAATTCGAATGGGTTAAAATGGGGCTTGTGTCAAAATTATCTATAATGTGAGTCAGCGCACCAAATTTCATTAAAATATCTTAATATTTGCGACCTGCAGTTTGTAACCAAGCCAATTTTGGGGGGACCCTTATATGGGCACTAGTTCTAAACATGGACCGATGTTCACCAAAATCAATAGGCTTCGTCCTTGGGCCAACATAGGTCTATGTACCAAATTTCATCAAAATATCTTAATATTTGCGACCTGCAGCGTATAAACAATATAATTTTGGTGGGACCCTTATATGGGCACTAGGTCTAAACATGGACCGATGTTCACCAACATCAATAGGCTGCGTTATTGGGCCAATATAGGTCTGTGTACCAAATTTCATCAAAATATCTTAATATTTGCGACCTGCAGCGTATAAAGAGTATAATTTTGGTAGGACCCTTATATGGGCACTAGGTCTAAACATGGACCGATGTTCACCAAAATCAATAGGCTGCGTTACTGGGCCAATGTAGGTCTGTGTACAAAATTTCATCAAAATATCTTAATATTTACGACCTGCAGCGTATAAACAGTATAATTTTGGTAGGACCCTTATATGGGCACTAGGTCTAAACATGGGCCGATATTCACCAAAATCAATAGGCTACGTTATTGGGCCAACATAGGTCTGTGTACCAAATTTCATCAAAATATCTTAATATTTACGACCTGCAGCGCATAAACAGTATAATTTTGGTAGGACCCTTATATGGGCACTAAGTCTAAACATGGACCGATGTTCACCAAAATCCATAGGCTGCGTTATTGGGCTAACATAGGTCTGTGTACCAAATTTCGTCAAAATATCTTAATATTTACGACCTGCAGCGTATAAACAATATAATTTTGGTAGGACCCTTATATGGGCACTAGGTCTAAACATGGACCGATGTTCACCAAAATCAAACTTGTTCGTCCTTGGGCCAAAATAGGTCTGTGTACCCAATTTCAGCAAAATATCTTAATATTTGCGACCTGTAGAGTGCGCACAAGATTGCATGGACAGACAGACAGACGGACGGACGGACGGACAGACAGACGGACATCGTTAAATCGAAATAAAAAAAAATTCTGAACCGATCGGTATACTATAAGGTGGGTCTACGACCAATATTTTTTGGTGTTACAAACATCAGCACAAACTTATAATACCCTGACCACATAGTGGTGTAGGGTATAACCCAGCAAAATCTTTCATTACCAAATAAGTGGTTATATAATAGAAATTCATAGCTCCGCACAACTTATTTTTTGATGTCTAAACTCATTATTTTTGTTTGGCGTGGTCGTTTTTATAAGTAGTCACGCTTACCTGCTCGCTTACGAAAAAATGAGAAATAAGTAGTTACGAGATTTTGAATAATAAGTGGTTACACACATGCTTACAAAAAGTTGAATTATAAGTGGTTATCCGATTGCTTACTTAATTCTTAAAAATAAGGCGTTAAGCAAATACTATTAGCTTAAGGAAATACTTTCAGAAAAATTTAAGTTTTCTCTAGTGTGTAATTTTAGGACTCGTCATAAAAAATTAAACATAAAACATATTTACATATAATAAATAAAAATGTATAAAATTTAACTGTGTAAAAAGTACTTATTTAAACTATTACGAGTAAGTCATTATTTTATATTTAGAAACAATGAATACAATATGCCGTTATTAGGAAGTCATTATTTTATATTATAAAATAATGCAAAAGGTAATTATATATCATTTTTGGTAATGCAAATAGTAATGAGGTGTCATTACCAATATTTTGCTGGGAAAAATTAAAAAAGGCGACCCCTACGGTCGGCAAAAAAAAAATTTTTTTTTTTGAAATCGCCTTCCAAAAATACAGCATATTGGAGGGTGTACGGCGAACTTTTTTTTTGAGGTACGGTCTAATGTATATGGACATTTTTTTGTAAGAATAGATATCACCTTTACCATAAAATATCATAAGCTGTATTTTGTCTCATTAAGTAAGTATTTAAAGCAAGCCTACGTTAAACCGATTGTAGTACAAAAAATTTTAAAAAGTTATGTTTGTAATTATTCCGTTATAATCGAACGTACGTCAGGAAAAGGTTTTAGGAAGTAATGCGAATAAGTTACGTTAGATGTGAGAATGTATAAACGTTGAGTTTTCGACGTTGATAATTATTCGTGTTGAAAGTTAACGTGCATACGAAAAGTAATATGTTGGTTTTCGTCTTAAACGCGTTTTTATGCACTTTGAGTTTTTTTTTTTTATGAGTTAACGGATATAGTTAAGTCGAAAACACAGCTATAATTAAATTTCATTATAAAATTCCTTCAAAAAAAAAATAAAATATTTTTAGTCCGTCCAAAAAAAGTGTGGAGAATAACATGATTTTTGTGTTTTTAATTGGGGCAAAATTATGCCACATCGCTTACGCAGTGGAATTACTTTTCGAAAAAAAAGTTTGAGAAAAATGCTGTTGAAAATTAAAAAAACACATACAGATTGACTGCAATTTTAGTGGTCAAAAGGATAATATTTTGGAGCTAAATAGAATTTCGTTGAAGGCTCTAAATCAGGTTAATCACTTAAATTTGAAAAATATATTCTTTCGAATTATTAATGCTACGTTTTGTGTGCATTAAATAAGTCCAAAATAAGTTCAAAATCGGCCAAAACTTTTTCCTATAAACTAAATATAAAAAAGCAGAAAAATCAGCGCGCTACTCGGATAAGTTTTGAAGAAAACGTTATGGCGTTTTCTTTTCTGAAAAAAATGTTGCCTTTTTTTTGCATTTTGCTTTTGAATTGCCTTTTTTGTGTTCTTTTCTAAATTAAGGGTAACATTCTAAGAGGGCTAGGTGTTCTTTTCTAAAAATGTTGCCTAAATAAAGGGCAAAAAGGCAACATTTTTCGCCCTCAAAAAATTTACGGGGTAGAGTGTTGCCCTGTTTTTTTCTTTATGTCAATGCCATGTGTATATACTGTAATGTTTTTTGCCAGCTAACTCACAACTTGGTGGCCTAGGGGGTACTATCATGGCTTCTGATGCAGTAGGTCGCAGGTTCAAACCCCGGTTGGAGCAAAATATTTTTTTTTGTTTTTTTTTTTTGTTTTTATAAAATTTTAATTAGATTTTTATAGTTTTGCTGTTATTTAGTATTTAACAATTTTTTAGGCTAAAAATAAATAAAAAATTATACAATTTGCTTTAAATATGAAAAAAAAAATTTAATTGAAAAAAGAAAATACATAAAAAAATTTATTTTTTACTTTGTCTGGAATTTGAACCCGTCCAGCCCATGTCAAAGGCAGGCATCACAACCACTAGGCTACAATTAGTAATAGTTTGCGTAAACAATATTGCATACGAGTATACAATACACATACATATGTTTAGAAAAATGCAACAGTGATTTTATTGTGTTCTATTCTGATTGAAAAAATGTAACATTTTAATGGGGTGAGGGCAACATTTTTAAAATGTTGCCTTTTAACAAGGCAACATTTTTTTTCCAGAAAAGAAAACGCCATTAGTTTAGTATTTTGTACACCGAAAAAATTGTTTCCCAAATACTAGGTCATTTGAACTAAATTTAAAGAAATTTGGGAATGATTTGGCTCCAAGGAAATTTTAACTTAAATCGAGTACACAATTTTCTTAAAAACAAGTTAAAACAATTAACTTAAATTAAGTAAATTTTTTCTGAAATTTAGTAAATACTGTTTTAATTTTTCTGAAATTTTTACTAAAATTAATATGTACTTTACTTAAATTTAGTATAAACTTGTTTTTAAATTTAGTAAACATGTCTTAAAATCAAGTCAATTGTTCTTAAATTTAAAGATGCTTTGAACTTGTGCTAACGCAGAATAAACTTATTTTTAGTTCATATGTTGTGCTCGTATTAAGTAAGAAAATCCAAAAAAAAACATGCAAAAAACTGCAGGTATTATTTATTAATTTTTAATTCTCATTAGGTATAAATATTCAAATATATAAGTATTTTAGTTTCACTACCAAAAATCTAAGTAATCAATTTCATATATTTTTTTATGAAAGTATTAACGAACATAACTTTAATACTGTAATATAAATTTGTGTAAAATTTATTGCTTAATTTTTCTTCACAACACTAAAATACTTATATAATACAAACTACAAACCAAATAAGAATTCCATAGGTTATAAAATATTTTCAGGAATGTGAAAGAAAATCTTTACTAGAATTTAAGAAGTTTATACTTGGTTTAAAGAAGTTAAAATGTTTAAACTAAATTTAAGGAAGTTCATTATTTGAATTTAGTTTTTCATACAATTTTAAATTTCGTAATTTTTAGTTCAACCAAATTCTTCACATTTAAGATTATTAACTAAAAATACATACATTTTTCAACAGTTTTAAGAAATTTTAACCTAATTCAAGAAAATAAATTTAAGGAAAATGTTTTATTATTTTTGAGTTAATACGAATTTTGGATAAACTAAAATCAAATAAAATTTGCATTATTTGAAAGCAATTTTACTTATTGGAAAGAAATTTAACTTATTTTTATTAATAACTCATATACATTGTTTTAGTAAAGTGAAACCTTAATTTTAGTTCATACTATTTTTTGAGTGTACATTTGAAATATTCAATAAAAATTCAGATGTTTGTTCCATAATCAGTTAAGACGTTGATTCGTATAATCAATGTCGTATTTGTCATATTAATTATATGTACGTACACTTATAAAAATAAATCTGTAAAAATAGCAGAAAAGGCAACTTAAAATTTAAAAGATCTTAAAAAACTGCTGATTATCAGATTTTTGTAATTATCAATAAAATAAGAACAGCAAAAATAAAACTGTTAAAGTTACAGAATTTTAGTGATGTTTTAGTTAACTTTTAGTTAATTTAAAATGACAAATTTTATAGTAAAATCTGAAGAAAATTTTGCTAAATATTAGAAGACTAAAAAATAGCAAAAAAAACTGTTATATCTACATAATTTTTGTTATTATACCCTACACCACTATGTGGTCAGGGTATTATAAGTTTGTGCTGATGTTTGTAACACCAAAAAATATTGGTTGTAGACCCACCTTATAGTATACCGATCGGTTCAGAATTTTTTTTTATTTCGATTTAACGATGTCCGTCTGTCCGTCCATCCGTCCGTCCGTCTGTCTGTCTGTCCATGCAATCTTGTGCGCACTCTACAGGTCGCAACTATTAAGATATTTTGATGAAATTTGGTACGCAGACCTATGTTGGCCCAAGGACGAACAAGTTTGATTTTTATGAACATCGGTCCATGTTTAGACCTAGTGCCCATATAAGGGTCCTACCAAAATTATATTGTTTATACGCTGCAGGTCGTAAATATTAAGATATTTTGACAAAATTTGGTACACAGACCTATGTTAGCCCAATAACGCAGCCTATTAATTTTGGTGAACATCGGTCCATGTTTAGACCTAGTGCCCATATAAGGGTCCTACCAAAATTATACTGTTTATACGCTGCAGGTCGTAAATATTAAGATATTTTGATGAAATTTGGTACATAGACCTATGTTGGCCCAAGGACGAAGCCTATAGATTTTGGTGAACATCGGTCCATGTTTAGAACTAGTGCCCATATAAGGGTCCCCCCAAAATTGGCTTGGTTACAAACTGCAGGTCGCATATATTAATATATTTTAATGAAATTTGGTGCGCTGGCTCACATTATAGAAAATTTTGACACAAGCCCCATTTTAACCCATTCGAATTTCGGATCCAAACAATACACCAGACTGGTGTAGGGTATTGTATAGTCGGCATGCCCGACTTTAACCTTTTTACTCGTTTTTATGCTAAATTTAGTTGAATGCAAATAACAGTCTTTCCTGTAAAATTAACCGAAATATTTGCTAAAAAAAAAGTTGCAAATTGCTGTTTTCAAAAGGCTCAAGTTTTATTTGCATTTAAAAAAAAGTCGTAAAAAACTTATTTTTTAGTCTATAATTATTTAGCAAAATTTTTAGCTTATTTTAAAATTCTGTATATTTAAGAGTTCCTATCTTACTAATATATAGAGTTTGCTAAAAACCGAAAAATTTTAAAACCGCGGTTTCGGTTTTTCAACATTAAAAAAAACCGCGGTTTCGGTTATTTTTCGGTTTTCTTGTAATATTAATAGAATTAAATTCTTGTAGTTTATTTAACCTTCTTTTTTTATTTTAACTGCACAATTTTCTTGAGATTAAGGTTTTGTTTTTTATGTATAAAAAGTTTTTTATTTCAATATTTCGCTACTCCAATGTGTAGCATCTTTTTATACATAAAAAACAAAACCTTAAGCTAAAAATTAAGTTAAAATTAATAGAATTATTTTAAAATAATTTAATATCTATAGAAATTAAATATTTTAATACATTGAAGATATTTATTAAAATTCGATTGAATTCGAGTGATAAATAAAGGCAATAACTCCATTGCCGGGGGAAAAACGCGAAAATTAAAATTTTTTATTCTTGTTTCGGCAAATGAAGCTGTATTTAAAGAGTTTAATTTTGAATGTTTGAAACAATATAAAGTAAAAATTTTATACAATAAATTTCGCGGACTACGAAATAAAACTTTTTGAAAAATAAGCGGGGAAAATCTGATCTGAATACGTGAAACTCAATATCTCCTAACATGTACTTTTTGGTGCAATTTTTTTCTAAAATTATAATCCTCAGCTTATATTATCTGTAGTAATAAAAATTAAAAACTCTTTAAAATAATATTAAATGGAGAAATTGTTCATTACAATTAAAAAAAGAATTTTGTAAAATAGGAGCTGAGCCCTTTTCGAAATTCAAGACTCAATAATATATAATTCAATTAATTATCTTAATTGTTTTAAGTATTTGTTAAAAACCGACTTATTTTTGTCGGTTTTCGGTTTCGGTTTTGAGGCTTGAAAAACCGCAGTTTCGGTTTCGATTAAAACAGAACAGCAAACTCTGCTAATATATAACAAAAAAACCTGATAATTCAGCAGTTTTTTTTGCAGCATAATTTTTAACTAATTTTTAGTAGTTTTAACTAAATTTTTTACAGATTTTTTTCCAGTATTTGAACATTTTTTATTAGTATAGAACAGACCATAGACCAATTACCAAGGACAGTTTTTTGTGACGTTAACCAGAACAATAACATTTCAAAATCCAAAAATATGACCGTGGTCGACTTTAATGTTCAGTACAGAACTTGCCCTTTGCGATTCACAAAAAATAGATTTTAGCTTATAAATTGAATTACAATTAAATTTCTCGCAATTACAAAGCAGAATATTCGAAATTCTTTCACATTTTTGAATAAAAATATTTTAGTGTAAACATTTGTCGTTTATGCCGAATTTTATTTTCTTACTCCTTTTTGCAAATTCGTAAATATTATTGTTTTCACTGTTATCAAAATGGTCTAGGGCAACCGAAAAAACATCGATGTAGCTAACCTTTTATAATTAAACCATGGAACAGACTCGATGAATAATGAAAATTACTTGAAAAATGGTGCCTGGTGAAAAAATGCAAAGAACAGATTTGGCAGTAAGAGATCAAATTTAATCAGGCTGAGACAATACTCTTATGGAGAGGATATAAATTTCTTACTTTGTTTCGACATTGTTAAGAATATGTGTAAACCCACGAAAGCCCTAAAAACATTTTTTTTTTTTTTTTGTAAAGCACTGTATGTGATATGAATAAAATAAATGAAAATCCAATTAATATATTAGTGTACTTATTATAACTCGTATATTCCTTGCAAGCCTTGTATAAATACAAGCCATATTTTTTATGTATGGAGTATGACATTAAACTCATAAACATATAAGGTTTATACAGTTTACGAGTAGAATACGAATTTATATGAAAACCTCTATTATGTTTCAAACCTATAAACTTATTTATATTTACAGTAAACAATAATTTAGTTTTTAAAACCGCATTATAGATTTTAATTATGTTGAAATTATAATTTTTCTATATGCGTATAATTCTAATGAAAGAAGTGTATGTGTGGTTTGTAATACAAATTCTATAGTCTTGGGCAAATTCACAATATTATATACCCAGTGTAGAAACGGAAATGACATATCATTATATTTTGGACTATCAGTAATGACACCCACTTACCTTCTGCATTATTTTAAAACATATAATAATGAGTTACTGATAATGACTTATTTCTATCATTACTTAAAAAGAAAATAATTTTTTAGATTTTTTTGAAAATCTTTTGAAATCTATTTTTAGACTCAATATTTTTTAAACACTGGTAAGGATATATGTAACCACATATTTTTTGATTTTTTGTATGTTGGCGAGTAAGCTTACTTGTGTGCAGCAGGTCAATTGTGTTTTTATCTATTAAATATTACATGTCGATATAGCTCAGATGGTACAACTATTGACTGGCAATCTGTGGACCCAGGTTCGATTCCCGCACCAGCAAATTTTATTAAAAAAAAAATACAATAAAAAATTTTTTTTTATATAATTTATTTTTTTGAAAATCTATTTTTAGACTCATTATTTTTGTCAGTACTTGTAAGCACATAGGTAACGATATATTTTTTGATTTTTCGTATGCTGGTGTGCAACCACAACTCAACTCGCGACATCGCCATATAAAGGTAATATGTAGATACATAACCACATATCTGTTAATGATTTTCTACACTGGGTACATTATTTTTATTACTTATCGTATAATAAAATATTATTTAACAAAACAAAATGAAGGCATTCCACAAATATTAATATGCAATGTATAGAGACAAATTAATGGAAAATATAATTTGGAATATTAGCAAATAGCATTACTAATAAAAAGATATTTCCAATAAATTTGTAGAAAAATAAATTTAAAATTTGAATCTATTTGATAATTATGGATTCTGTTTGTTAGTGGGAAAAAATGATAAATTTATAATTACGAATATATGGAACAAAACCTTATGAAAATACAAATTGTGTAATATTATATGTAGCATATAGGGGATTAAATAATTGTGCAGTTATATGAGGCCTTCCATATCTACTCAATATTCGCAAATGATTAATAAAGATAAATTTTTTAAATGCTTAAAGCAGGGCATAGCCTAAAATATGCCTTCGATAAAGTTTGGCAAAAGAAAACCACTACAAAAGACTAAAAAACGTGAATGTACAATGATTAGGTGACTTGTTTTAGAGTCATACATCCAGGAATAGATGGAATACAACATTTTGTATCCAACAGAAACAAAAAACTGGAAAAATTCCAAGACTAAATTCTTTTTTCAGAAAATTTTCCCAAATTTGCATGAAAATAAAATAAAAAAAAATTCAAGAGAATAGTCATATAAAGGTTTTTTTAATAAGAGCGCTACAAAAGTTTTTTTAAATAAAACAAAAACGGTTTTGGATATCAATGAAATTCTTTATTCCTGTGAAAGTACGTTCGATGCCATTATGTATGGAAATCGATTTTTTTTGCATGGCCACCACGGGCACGCTTGCAGAAGTCCAGACGCTGAACCCAATTTTCGACGGTTTTCAAGCATAAATCGGCCGATATTCGTACGAAGTTCATCAATCGTCGCTGGCTTGTTGGCATAGACCATAGATTTGACGTAGCCCTACAGGAAATAGTCCAACGGCGTTAAATCGCACGACCGAGGCGGCCAATCGACTGGACCATTTCGTGAGATAACACGTTCTCCAAACTTGGTTTGCAATAAATTGATTGTGACATTGGCTGTGTGGCTTGTGGCGCCGTCCTGTTGGAACCACATGTCCTCCAAGTCCATATCATCCAATTGGGGCCAAAAATATTCGGTTATCATTGAACGGTAGCGATTCCCATTCACAGTAACGTGCCGGTCTTGATCATCACGGAAGAAGTACGGCCCAATGACGCCGCCGGCCCATAAACCGCACCAAACCGTAATTTTTTCGGGATGCAATGATGACTCATGGAGTACGTGTTGATTGCTGTCTGACCAATAACGCATATTTTATTTATTGACGAAGCCATTCATTATGACGACCATAAATTGGACGTAGCGCTCTTAACGTTGAGGCCACTGACTCCGAATGTCGGTAGTAAATTTTAATAATTTCGACTCGTTGTTGGCTCGTATAACTTTCCATTATGAAATGACAAAACTTACTGAAGAGAAATGTCAAAAGAGCGGCAAGAAATATGGCGTCGTTTGCTATCCCTGTCTTTCTACTTTTGTAGCGTCCCTGTTGAAAAACCCTTTATTTATAACAAAACCAAACTTGATACTCTAAAAGTATTCGTAATATAAACAATTTTTAACACAATTTGTGCCCATCATTACTTAAGGGTGAGTTACTCAACCGTAAACGTAACTGTATCAAATCAGCTGTTTCGAAACCACAAGAAGAAGTGTATACGAATGGTTACTAACACGTAAATGGAAACGTACTTGCCGGATCATTTTGTTGAAATCAGAATTTTATATCCATCATCGAAACAGCTGAATGATTTTAGTCGCAGAAAATATAAAATGAATAAAAAAAAATTTGGAAAAATTTAGAATACAATAAAAAACCACATGAAAAAGATGCTAAATAGTAATGTCATTAACGGTATTCTCTATAAGAATTAACCCTCTAATGCTCTTTCTTCTGATTACGATAATATTTAAACTATATATTTGGAGTTGAAAATCTACTATGGAACAAATATTAAAATTTTAATTAATCGCTTTATTTAGGCGATATAGCACAACAAAAGTTGAAGACGTATCTAGAAATCCAGTAATCAAATAATTTCGGTTTTTGCTATAAATAACACTATCACTAAAATAAAATTACGTATCGAAAATTGTTGATCAATTGTTGTTATTTCAGAAATTATAGCGATTTTCGCTTTTTGAAAATTACGAAATTTGGATTTGAATTTGGCACTAAACATCAATAAATTTGACTAAATTAGTTCTACTTACTACTACCTCTGAGTATATCCTCTGTGTTTAATTTCAAACAAATCTGTTGGCTAGTTTTTAAGTTAGAGAGATATTCGTAAGACCTATCCTGCGGGTTTCCTGTGAGTCCTGGCGAATAACTTTTAACTGATTTTACAATTAGAGACTCCATACTAGCTTTGTTATTATCGATCATGTACGCCAGATGGTAGATGTAAAAGTTTTTTAAAAAGTTAATTTTTTAAAATTTACTAAATTTTCACTTTACGTGCTTCTCGCTTAAAACCATTCCTTATACAAAAAAGTTTGAAGGCAGAAATGTAGGTAATTAAGTTTTCTATGGATATAATATAACTTGTTTAACAAAATATTGTTATTTAGCCAAAAACTATTTAAAATCTGAAGACCGCCGCACAGTGCTTGTTTCATAGACAAAATTAAAAAAAAAAAAAAATGTATGCGGAACGTTAGTGACTTATAAATTTTTGAAGAGGTGACATAATACCATAAATTTATATGAAAGAGGAATTCAGTATCTCCTCTTTTTGTCAATAACAGAGGGCGCTAAAGCCAAAAAAAATTTTGAGCTGAAATAGTTAAACGAAAATCTAATTTTAACTGCTTTACAAAAAAAATTCTCAAAAATTCATTTTTAAAGATAATTCTTTAAAGCACGGTGTTTTTGTTATTCACTATATTCGCAATAAGCAGAAATTATTTTAAGTGAAAATTTTTTATAGAATAATATTTAGTGGCATCGTAAACTTTAGACATTTTTTGACTGAAAATCCCAAAGTTGCTTAAGTCTGGTAGAGTAAAAAAGAAATATATGGAAGAACGTCTTTTTTTTATTTATGATTTTAGCACATCTTGAAGCTTTTTAATAGAATTTGAAAAAAAAATTGTTTTTTTAAAATTAAAAATTTTATACATTTTCCAAACCCTTTTATCTGAGTTTTAACAAAGTTAGAAAGAGCTAAGTTTTAAGATACCACCAAAAATTAAAATAATAACTTTTTTTTTTTTTTTAATTTTATTTTATCGGGATATACATTAATTGCATCAAAGGAATTAAATATGCTAAAAATCCCAAACGTATTTAACAAATTGTGAATAATAATCCGCTGCAGGCATGTCCCTATCCGGATTTCATTATTGCCTAAGGAAATCGTCAGGGGACGACGTTTTTAGAATTTCTGGAAATATTTGTTAAGTTAAATTATAAACTCAATGAGAATTTTTTGTTCTCGTCTAGGAGCGTTATTAAACATTTAAACGTTTTTTTAAAAAAAAGAACTTGAAAATTGAAACACAAATTTCGTTTTAATGTGGTGTAAAAATAAAAAAAATTCAAGAAACTTAAAAAAAATTTAAGTAATAACACTTTTTTTGCGGAAAACCTAAAATTTTATAAAGTTTAGTGAAATTTAAAAAAAATATAAAAAATAACGTCTATTTTTTTACGATTTAGATAGTCCATTAGGATGTATATTTTCTGTAAAAAAAATTAAAATTTTGAACCGCAAATTTTAAATTTTTTACTTTTTCTACATATCCCAATTTTTCAATTTTATGTAGATATTTATATATCTAGTCCGTAGATGTGTATGCTGTCCCTTAAATTACGATTTCTCGATTTTCATTCATTACAAATTGAAGAATTTAATTTTTTTTTTAGAAAACTTTAACCCGTGCTGAATTGCGGCCGAAAATGACCTATTTTTGAAAAAGAAAGGGTGAGTTCCTAAACGTCAAAACACATTGCAGTGTTTGCGGTTTAACTACTGTTTCGTTACAAAGCAAACAAGTGTGTTGCTTACTTTGTAATAAAAACATGTCAACAAACCATCAACAACATTTGTGATGCACAGTTTGCTTTTTATATGCGCATCAATTGCGTTTACAAATGCATGACTTTGTTCAGTTGCATTGCAAATGACGTTTTGGAACTCAGCCAAAATAGCATTTCAATTAAAAATTCACAAAATTCGAATTTTTTGCAAACACTAGTTTTTTATTTAACTTGTTCATTAAATATATTTAAAATTATTCACATACGGAATTTTGGTATTGCTGGATATCATTAACCGACTTTAACCTGGAACCGAAGATGCCCATAAATTTAATAGAAATGCAAAAACGGATTTTTTTATTTTTTGTCAAATTTTCTTTAAAATACACAATTTGGAAATGTCAAAAACTATTTATGTAATATAATAATTATTATTAAAAAAAAAAAAAAATAAATTGAAAAAATGATAATTCGGGTTTTGTGTGGGGAGCGACTCCTTTCCAGGACATTTTATGAAAATTGATTATTTTGTCATAAAAAATTTTTTCACTAAATTTAAGAAAGTTACCAATATTTTTGACCATTTGTGTGTCATATTGAAGATTTTGCTAAAATAAAATAAAATTGCACCATAAAAAACTTGTAAAAATTTAGCAATAATACTGCTCGTCTGTGGCGCCCTTAAAATTGATAATGAATGAGAAAAAGGATATATGGGAGATAGTCATATCCTTGTACCGAATGCCACAGACATAAAAAGTATAATTTTATAAACTATTGTAAGTTTCTAGTGCATTCTGATCTTAAATCTGGCCAAAATATAGTTTTTGAGAAAAAGGATATATGGGAGGTAGTCACGTCCTTGCACCGAATGAAACAAAATCTGCCTAAGAGCTAAAAAGTATTATTTTACAAACTATTTTAAGCTTGTAGTACATTTTGATCATAAATGTACCCAAAATATTGTTTTTTAGAAAAAGGATATATGGGAGGTGGTCAAGTCCTTGCCCCGAATAAAACAAAATTAACCACTGAGTTAAGGGATATAATTTGACCGGCAGTAACCATAATTTTCGCCTTATTCTGTTTATAATTATAGCTAAAATTAAAAATTTTAGATTAAGGATGTATGGGAGGTAGTAATGTCCTTGCACCGATTTTGCTGAAACTTCGAATTTTTCTTAATGTACATGTTCTGAACCAGCACACCGAATTTCATTCTTCTACGATAACTCCTCTAATTTTGCCGATTTGCTATATGGGAACGAAACCCTGTGTGCCGTTTGGCGGCCTTGGGCATTAGAGTGTAAAATGAAAAATTAATAAACTGTTATTGTTTTTTAAATACAATTTCTTAATAAAAGTTTAATAGCGATAATGAACATTTTAGCAAATTCATTTTTTGAAAATTAATTAAGAAGTTTTTTGAATAACAACATTAGTATTTTTAAAAATTTTTTAAAAATTATTATTTTTCATCTCTTGTTTCCCATATAAGTTTTTTTTAATATATAATTGGACATAATTATATGAATCCATATATAATTTTTTCTTTTTAAAAAATTTTAATATAATGTCGTATTTAGTGTCATATTATTATGTATCGATCACTGTTTAACAATAAGATACGGTTAATTAAAGGCCTCAAATTGCAATTTAAGTTATAAATATTAACAATTTTTTAATTTGATAACAAAGCCAAAATCACAATAAACACAAAATGTCGCTTTTTCACAAGAAACATAATATATGTTAATGTATGTTAAATTTGCATGAAAACAAGGTCTACACAATATTCACATGAAATTCATTGTCGTGAAAAAATTTTTATATGCAGTATAACAGTTTTTTCACGTGAAACTCAAACCACTTACGGTGCTTTAAAAACAAATTAAATTTCGCGTGAAAGCAACAACAAAAACATTTCATATAATTAAAATTACAATTTCAGTAGTTTTTGTATGTTGGTAAAATAAATCACAAATTAGTAAAAACAACTAAATACCTATATAACATTGCATAATGACTTGCATTGATTTTGTTTCTAGTTTTTTTTTTTAACAATAACAAAATGACTGCATAAAATTGATCTTATATCCTGTTTAGATGCACACTGACATTTCAAATTGACATAGTTAAACTTTTAACTGTCAAGGTATTCTTCTAAGCATAATTTGATGACGTACAAATGTAGTTAAATTTTTAATATCTTTTACAAATAAATGTTTTTTCAGTCGAAATAACACAACTGAAATATAACTCAAACAACTAAGCAAACTTGACTGAAGAAGTTTCCTGAGTATCATCATTATTATTGGAAATTATATTTTGGCCAACATATCTTCAGAGTTATATATTCGATCACACATAGAACAAATTCGTTGTGACAACCGAATTTGTTGCCAACCGAATTTTGGTAGTTCCGTGTACTATCACATTATTCAGTTGGTGCAACCGATATTTTCTTATGTACCTACTACATTCAAACAATATATAGACGTTACCCCAATCGAATTTATATGGTAATTGCAATCGAATTAACTATTTAGTAGACCCGACCGAATTTGTTTAGAAATTCCTACCGACTTAAACAAAACACTGTTTCCTATGTTTTTTTTTTATTACTAATAGAAAAGAAAATAAATACATATAACAAAAATACTAAAATTAGAAATAAAAAATATAATGATAAAATATTGTGCATTAAATAG
Organism: Leucophora obtusa; assembly: GCA_949987735.1. Taxonomy (NCBI): domain Eukaryota; kingdom Metazoa; phylum Arthropoda; class Insecta; order Diptera; family Anthomyiidae; genus Leucophora; species Leucophora obtusa. The sequence continues at coordinate 80,482,636 of OX465295.1, forward strand.
TCATCAGAATCTGTTTGTCCACACCAAAAAGTCCTCAGAACCTGGAAGTTATCATCTTTCGAAAAGTTTGCAGAATCTGTTATTTTTTAGCACAAATTTACCCAAATCTGAAACTCTTCTATTTTTTTTTCTGAAAATATTTCTTTGGAAAAGAGTCCCTAGAAGCTTTTGGGTTTTCTAAACAAAAAATTCCTTAAAAGAAAACGTACCTTGAATCTGAAAATGTCTGTAAAATAGTTCTTCTTGGTGAAACGAAAGGGTCCTCCTATATAACAAAAACAAAAATCGATAAACAAAATATACCTAGAACTTATTTACTAAATTACCTTTAATATTTGCTGGTACAGCCAAAATCTAAATAAATTTGAAATAGATAATTCAAAAATTGTTCAGTAAGAACTACAACATATTTTTTTGTTTACTTTTTTTTAAGAAAATTTTTTGTTTTAATTTTTGTTGACAGATATTTTTAATAATTATGTTGGGGTTTGGTCATGGTAGATTTTTGTTGATTATGGTAGCTAAAATTATTTGAAACTTTTTTTTAATATTTTGTGTTTTTGTATTGCAACTGAAAATCTTTCATCAAATTTATATTGTATATTTTTATTTTGGTTAACATAACCAATATTCAGAAGAAAATACTTAGTAAAGCATTAGTAAATCTAAATTTTTTAAGTTTAGTTGCTATTGCTAATTAATGGGGGAAATGTAAACTATTTAGGTTTTAAAAACAGTTGCCACCATCGAATCCATTTAAAAAAAAATTATTTTTGTATAGTTTGGTTGTGAACCCTTAATTCTATTGATGAGAAAATATTAATTTAGTTGCAAATACAAAATTTTTGTCTCTAACGACAACTATTTCTTAGTAGTATTTATATTGCATAGTTTTAACCAAAATTATGTTGTAGTTGTAAAATTATTGTAATTGCAACAATTTTCCAACTGATATTTTCCCTGTGTGATGCAGTTTCATGGAGTTTAAATTGCTAAAAAAAAATTTACTTCTTTCGAATCAATATTATAAAAATTAAATCATATTTTTTATTTTGAAAATATTCTAACGTATTGTTAAAATACGTGCTTTCGTTAAAAAAAAATATTTCGTTATAAATTGACACAATTCAACATGGTTATTTTTATTATTAATATGTACTTCAGAATCCAATATTATTCGTTTAGTTAAGTTGGTATTGAAAATGACACACATACCTACCAAGAACAACAGGAATAATAAATGCATAAGTATTAGGTTGACAGCTAATTCTAATGAATATTTATTTTCTGAATTTTTATACACTCAGGAAACTTCTGCAGTCAGAATTTGTTAGCTGTTTAAGTAGTTATTCAGTTTTGTTGTTTTAAGCAAAAGCAATGTAAATTTTAACCAAAAAAGTTAGTCATTAAAAAACACACAACATAAAATACAGATAATACGTAACATTAAATTTATTTAGTTATTTGAATACTAACTAAAATAGACGAAATGCATATTAATTACAATATTAATTGCAACTGTCTATATGCCCTTAAACAACTGTACTAAAATACATTATGAAATTTTCCCTGTGGCAACCCGCAAGCTGCCTGCTTAATTTAGATCGATTAATCGATTAATTTTAATATTTTATTCGATTAATCGGTTAAGAAAAAAAAATTGTTTGTCCGAATTGAATACCCTTGCATACGCTGCAAACTTTGCATACACAAATTAAACATAAATACCTCGTTGTTTTGCTGCATTTGGCATATGCAGCAAATCTTGCTGACAAAAATATTGAGAGTTCTTTATTCCTCGAACTTAGTTATTTGTTGTTTCTTGAATAATCCCAGTAGCAAAAAATACTAGTTTAGAACCAGTTTTTTACTAGTTTATGTGAACCAGGCAACTAGTACGAGTTCTACCGCCTCTCCATACAAACAAATGTAGAATTTAACATGGAGATGTCATAAGGATGGGGACAATTGTCGCCAAACTCCCACTTTGGTACCAGTTGTAGAACTAGTTTGAAAATGAAAATTTTAGGACAAAAAATAGGGAGCAAAACTGGTACTTATGTGACATTCGCGGAACCAGTTCCGAAGTGACTCTTTGGAAATAGTACTGTACCATTTGGCACAGATCTAAATTATATACGTAGATAAAAAACAAACACTTTTTCTTTGATGAAACGTAGATTAGACCGATAGTTTCCTTACTAAGATAATTAGGTCCATTTACCAAACGAAATCTTAAATATTTTGTGTTTATGATTTCTAATCTCAATAAAAAATGTTAGTGTTTATTCGCAACTTCAGACTACATTACTAACAACAAATGTAAACAAAACTAGAATTTCAAAACTCCTATTTAAATTTATTCTTTCGAAATAGTCTCGCATTGTTTCAATCAAACTAATAGGTACCCAAATGATTCAAAATTGTTTTAAGAATAAAAACAGGGAGCTGTAATGGTACTTTTGAAAAATTTACCAAACTAGTTCCGGCGTGACTTTTCGGTACCAGTACTGTACCAGTTGATTTGCACCTCAAGGCAATTTACAGTAAAAAAATTCGGGTGTTTATTTGCAAACTCTGATGTTTTATTAAATACAAATATAAACGAAATGAGAGTCCCTACATAGATTGTATTTGACTAGTACACAACTGGTTCAAAATGGTTATTTTGAGAACTAGTTTTGTAGTTTCTAGTCAAAAAACTAGTACTTTTTAGAACTAGTTCGACCATTTGCTACAGGAGTTATTTTTAAATAGGGAGATAAAATTCTAGCGCCATCCTAATGTATATGAACTAGATAACAATAAAGCTTCGTTAGCTATGATAACAATGAGTTAATAAGATTGATAAAAATAAATGAATTTATTTTTATACCATGTGAAAATTAGGGTGGCTCGAAATCGGCCTTTGGACAAATTTTGCTTAGGGCAGGGGTAGACAAGTTGTGGATAGTATATAGAATATTTTGGAAAGTTTCAGACAAATTGGAATTGACTTGCAACTTGAGCTTTTCATCTAAAAAATTAAAATTTTTGGACAAAGCAATATTTTTTTTTTTTTTTCAATCTTACAAGAAAGTAAAAGCAATTTCTATCGGAGAAAATATAAAATCTCCATAGTGAATTTGTGATGCAAAATCACTTTTTTCCAAACACTTCGCTGTGATGACCAAAAATTTCCTTTTATCGATTTTTTTTTTGTTTTCTTGTTAATAAGAATTTTTTTATCAAAAAACTTTTTTTCCACTTTGATGGAAATTTTAAAATTTTTGTTAGAAAAGCGCAAGTAGAATACAAATTGCGATTGGGCTAAACCTTTTAAAATAATTTTTTACATCTATACACCAAAAGAAATCGATCCACCCTAGTAAACATGTCATAAAAAAAAATCATATTTAGATTTCAGCTCATGTAGAAAGCAAATTTTATGAAAAATTAATTCTTGATTTGCACAGAAGAGAGAACTGAAACTCATTTGCGTAAAGAATAACAATATTTAAAAGCTAATCAAAAAGAATACATTAATTTCAATATGCATTTTAATGACACTAATTTACAGAAATTTAAGCCTACTAAACCCAAAACTGCCATCAAAAAAAATGTTAATCCTAATATTATATCGTCGCAGCGGCTAAGAAAATTGCTATTAGTGAAAAAAATTTTTGTTACGAGACCTAAAAAACTGCTTTATTTTAGCCTTTTACGGAACTTTTTAGAAATTATTTTTTTACAAATATATAAACAAAACTTCAAACTTTTCATTTGTAAAAAAATTACTTCCAAAAAACATGGCCATGATACAAAATAAAGACCTACACCCAAAAAAATACATAGTTGCTGATCACTAGTTTTTCAACTATGTCATAGGTGAAATAACCCTCACTATCGCACAGTGGATATGAAGTAGTGGAACCAGGCACCGGATTTTACAAACCAAAAACTTTATTTTTAAGTTTTCATCAAGAAATAAAAAAGTATTTTGTTCAAAATAAAGTACATTTCTAAATTATTTTTTTTTATATTCATCCAAAATTGAAAATATATTTATCTTTATAAAAAAAAGAAAAACAAAAATTACAGATGATTTTTATACAAATGATATTTTTTTATTTTCAACCCCAAAAAAAAAAAAGAAAAAGAAAAAATAAAAAAAAAGTTTTTGTACAAAAAAAAGAAAAGTTTTTTTTGTAGAAAAAAAAAGTTTCCTTATTAAGAAAAACAGTTTTTATTTTTTAATTTATAAAATTTTAGATTTATGGTAAAAAAATTGTATTAAAAACCCTTATCAGCGATTTTCATTTTGCAAAGAAATATACTGATGTAAGAATTTTCCTTTTTGCAAATTTTTTTCCCGCGACTTTTTTTTCGCGATTTTTTTTAATTATCCATCAAACTTTGTTGTATGAAATGGGTCTACAATGGTCATACAACAAAGTTTGGTAGCTAGTTGAAAAAAAATCGCGAAAAAGTCTCGGGGGTAAAAATTTGCAAAAAGGAAAATTCTTACATCAGTATATTTGTTTGCAGAATGGAAATCGCTGATAAGGTTTTTTAAAACAATTTTTTTACCATAAAGTGTTTTTTCGCGTTCCGCTAAAATTTCGCGTTTTTTTAGGTTTGGTTGTGCTAAATATGAAATCTAGGGACTATAATACCCATTTAATACAACAAATTTTGTTGGATAAATAAAAAAAATCGCGAAAAAAAAGTCGCGGGAAAAATATTTGCAAAAAGGAAAATTCTTACATCAGTATATTTTTATGCAAAATGAAAATCGCTGATAAGGGTTTTTAATACAATCTTTTAACCATAAAGTGTTTTTTCGCGTTTCGCCAAAATTTCGCGTTTTTTTGGGTGCGGTTTTGCTAAATATGAAATCTAGAGACTATAATACCCATTTCATACAACAAAGTTAAGTGGTTAATTGCAAAAAAATCGCGAAAAGAGTCACGGAAAAAAAATTTGCAAAAAGGAAAATTCTTACATCAGTATATTTGTTTACAGACTGAATATCGCCGATGAGGTTTTTCAATACAATTTTTTTACCACAAAGTCTTTTTTCGCGTTCCGCAAAAATTTCGCGTTTTCTTAGGTTTGGTTTTGCTAAATATGAAATCTAGGGACTATAATACCCATTCGATACAACAAAGTTTGTTGAATAAATTAAAAAATCGCGAAAAAAAATTCGCGGGAAAAAAATTTGCAAAAAGGAAAATTCTTAGATCAGTATATTTGTTTGCAGAATGCAAATCGCTGATAAGGGTTTTTAATACAATTTTTTTACCATAAAGTATTTTTTCGCGTTGCGCCAAAATTTCGCCATTTTTTAGGTGCAGTTTTGTTAAATATGCAATCTAGAGACTATTATACCCATTTCATACAACAAAGTTTGGTGGATAATTGAAAAAAAAATCGCGAAAATAAGTCGCGGGAAAAAAATTTGCAAAAAGGAAATTTCTTAGATCAGTATATTTGTTTGCAGAATGAAAATCGCTGATAAGGTGTTTTAATACAATTTTTGTACCATAAAGTATTTTTTGCGTTCCGCCAATATTTTACAATTTTTTAGGTGCGGTTTTGTTAAATATGCATTCAAGAGACTATAATACCCAATTCATAGAACAACGTTCTGTGGCTAGTTGCAAAAATCAAATAGCGAAAAAAAGTCGCGGAAAAAAGTACACATTTTAGGCCAGATATTTACAGCAAAAGAAAATTAAAAAAAAATATATTTATATATATTTTTCTTTTTTTATTTATAACAACACAAAAAAAGTTTCTTTTTTTCCATCTGTTTTTTTTTTTTTTTTTTTAAAGAAAATTAAAACAGAAAAAGTTTTTTATTTTCATCATGAGGGGTATTTTAAATAAATATTTTTTTCTTTTTATTTTTTTGTACGTTTGAATTTTTATTTTAATACTTTTACGATATTTATATTTGATAAAAACCAAAAAATAAAAAGTTTCCGGTCCTTGAGTGGAACACAACTATGTTTATTTGAAATCTAAAAATCCACTATCGGGGAAGTTGTTGCTAACGATTTGCTAGTCAAAATTGAACTAGCCTAGAAGATTGTAAAAAACAACTATATAAAATTGGAAAATGGTTAATGGTAACCAATATTCGCATTAGATTTTACTTCTAGCAATGAATTAAAAAAAACAAGTTTTTGTACACTATTTATTCATACAAACACGAGATTGAATAGCATAATTAACAATATATGTATAAACTTTTTAAAAGAGTGAATCTTAAGCCCTTTCCCATATTTGATTAATGGTAGTTCAATGGTTTCTCAACGACACCACGTCAATTTTCGGATAAGTGATTCAATTTATCTGTAAAATAAAATGTATAATGTTTTATTAAAAAACAAACAAATTGAAATTTGAAAAAAATAAATTAACTTACAAGCAAATAAAATAAAATTTATTTCTTATTACGATTATTTTCCTGATTTTGTTTTTATTGTTATCTTGACCGGGGTCTCCCATGGTCCTGATGAATGGCAACACCGGGTTTTAATGCAACAGATGGCGGTGACTGCTACTGCTGTTTTGTTTTTCTGGCAATACTGTTTCATTTTATTTGGGGAGCAGTGTTGCACAAAAACTTTTAGCTTATACCCATTTTAAATGCTTAAATCCCCAATGTTATACCCAATTCATTTCAATTTAAACAAAACATCAAAAAAAGGAGCTAAGTTAGCATCGCTCTTAAGTTCAGAAAATTATTAAGAAATATGTGAGCAAATTAAATAAAATTGAATATTTTACGAAGATATATTTACGTTTTCACTCGAACTTTAAAGGCCCCAAATCTTTGTTAAAATTGTGAAACCTTTTCAAAATAAAAGTCGTATATTAAATTTTCAATAGAAAAACTTCTACACAATTTTCATACGATGGTGAAAATTCATATTATGGTGAAGTCTTTTTTTCCTAAAATTTGTAAATCTAGTAAGGTGTAAGTTCTAGGGGTCGTAAATTCTTTTGAACATTAAGTTTGCATAAGTCGAGTTTACACGATTCAGAAGGCACATAAGAGATTATATGAAAACCCCTGGTACTTTTTGAGCCTACACAAAATTTATTTTTTCTAAATCCTTTGCATGTAACAATTTCAGTATTTGGAAAATAGAAAATTTTTTGATTAATTGGTTGCTTTTAATTATTTCAAGATTCATAAATATTTAGAGAAGATTTCCTCCATAATTCAAATATTTTCTATAAATTTTTAAATTCTTCAACATACCTAATTTGATCGACTTTAATTTGAAATAATACGCATATAATTTATAACAAAATTCATCTTATTTTGGGCCCAAAACTAAATCTTTTAAAATTTACAAATTTTTTAATCTTTCCCCAAAACAAAGTCGAAATTCCTAACTTGGGCCCAAATCCCCTTACCTAGCAACTCTGTAAAACCTCATTTGACATAAAAAAATCCTGCCTTGAGAAAATTTCCCCAAAAAAAATCCTCCTTTAACAAAATTTCCCACATGCTAGCGACATCTACAGTTTGTGTACAAAATTATCGATGTTGCTTCTCTATATTATAAGTCTCTGATCTTTACTACTTCAAAATATTTGCAATATAAAACCACAGGGCAACTAGAACATGTTTTTAAAGTTTTCCCATAGTTGATGATGATTATAAATACATAGTTGATTTTTGAAAAAGAAAAACTAACTACGGTTTTTGATGACTATGCTACTACGTAGTTTTTAGGGTATAGTTAATGTGTTCCATGAATAATTCTTGAAAACAAATAGCTATTTTCCTAGGCGCAGCAACGATATTGCATATTATTTTCGGCAGGAGGCAAATATGACCCAAAAATTATTTTAAGTTTAAATAGATAATTTAACGGTTAAGGTACTCATAACTTCTTATCTGATAAAAAAAAATATCAGCCACGAAATCGTTAACCCTTGTGGTCCGGAGAGAAAAAGAGTCCATTCAATTATGTTTGCAGTCTCAAAATTTTGACACAAAAATTTTCATATAAGATATCATTCGTTTTTAAAAAAATTTACAGCTGCAATGTCCATGTATGGAGACTACTTTTGTCGGATATAATATAACGCTGGAAAAAAAGTATACAAAAATTTGTTTAACCCTATTTGACTTTAGGCAAAAATTGCTTAACACATTTATGCCTTTGTTCGATTTCGACGAAACTTCATCCTTACCGTACTAAGGTATTTATGTTGATATGGTCTAACTTTTTTTGGATCTACCATACCTGGGACTTACGAATTAATCCCTGATATATAACTATTCCTCCATATTTTTTAAATAAAATAACCTTATTCTTAAGGGTACTTCGTAAAACTACAAAATGGCCATTTTAATACCCATATTACAAAATCGTACCTGTAGCCCAGGTTAGTGTCATAACCTAATAAGTATTTTTTTTATAAAATAGACGACACCTTAGACTATTAGACACCAAGAGGATTTCGCATACTCCCGCTTTCCCAATTTTCCAGAGCCATTAAGATGCAATTTTTCAAATTTAACCTTTTCACCAATTCCAAATTTAAAATTTTTTTGACTTTTGAACCGCTAAATACCCCCCAAAGAGGGGACATATTTTTAATCCGACATTTTTTAAATAGTCCTGTCCTTTCTCTGCCTGTACATGAACACAAATTTGTGGTACCTCTTTCCTTTATCATGGGTTATTTTATATCTTTCCGAAAGAAAAGTTGAAAACCAAGCACTCTATTGTCTACTTATATTCCATTTCCTAAAAATGTATACATCTTTCATTAAGACATACACTCACAATATATTTTCCATAACCGATTGAGGTTTATTTAAAAAGTAATAGTTAAAGTTTGTTTTCAATTGAAGAATCAATTAAAATACATTGAAACATATTGTTTTACTTTTTTATCAATCAATAAAAAACTAACTAGAAAGAAATTCGTATCGTCTGTAGGAGTTGTTATTTTCAGTCAAATATTCTATTTTTAGATTTCTATTTTTAGAAAAAAAATAATTTAAATAATTTCGTTGTTTTCTGTTTTAAAACAAAAAATTCAAATATTTTCGGTTTTCTTTTTTGTTAAAATACTTTCTTTATATATACAATTATTTCAATTCAAATTACAAAAAATTCTGTGTAGTGTGTTGAAAATTAAACAAAAAAAAATTTCAAATATGAAAAAACAAACCACAAAATCGTTTTTTTTTACGTTTTGTCAGTTAAAAATTGATGATTGATTTTTATTTCTTTTATGGATTATTTAAACAATGTTTGAAAATAAATTGCAAAATGGTTTGAATATAATGAAAAATCAGTAGCCCTTTTTTTAATTGTGTTTTCAATTAATTTAATATGTATTTTAGGTTGTTTTTAAGGATAAAATATTGTGAGTGTAGAGTTTCATGCACCAAATTATTAAATTTGTAAGTTCGAGTGACTAGCGAGACCTAAAGTGGATGAAAACGTGTATAATTTGTAAAAAAAATTCGATAATTTTAATACAACCAGAATTTATTTTTTATTTTGTATTCATTCAATTTTAAACATTCATTCATCAAAATCTGCATTTCTTCTTTCAAACACTCAACAAGTTTAGGTCAGCTAATGCAACAAATGATAATGCCTTTCAACTTAAACTTTTTTCTATTAAAAATCTTATCAATATCCCCAACTAGGACATTAGACATTTCTCAGAATTCCAGTCTATGCATAACACAGATACTAAAAAAGCAATACACTCGTGCAGTTTAAACCACACAATTAAAATGGTCGATTTAACTTGAATCGTTTGTTATTATAAAAGAACAGTAAAAGTACAAACAAAGTACTTGGAATCAGTGTTGCCAACTTTTGGATTGTAAAAGGCGCAAATGTTTTGCAAAAAACCGTAAAGGCGTTATTTTTTGGCTTAAAAAAAGCGTAAAAAAGCACTATGCTTTTTTTTTTTTTTTAAAGTAATGTACATTTATATCTTAATTTAATTTAAAAGCAGAAATAAACAGTTTACATACAAATCCATAAAATTATAAATCCATAATTATAAATACCATCCAATTCGCAAAACTATAAAAAAGCGTTTAAAAAAACCGCAAATTGTTCTTTCCGAATCGCATTTCTGTGATTCGCTATATTTCTCAGGTCTGAGTGGAAAAATATGTTCATGGTTGAAAACAATTAACAAACAAAAGTTGGAACTAGATTAATTTTTAATTTACACGGCTTTACAAAATGAATTTTTTGCAGGGATATAAATTTTGGTACAACATTTTTATAGATTTAGACAAGCTGATTTAATATACAGCATTTAAGTCAATTCAAGTTTTCTTCTATTTTTATTGTTGTTGCCTTTATTTTTAAAGATCAAAATAGTGGCTAAATTCGCCACGAAAGCCAAGGAGATGGTTCAGAAAATTGTACAGAATTTTAACGTAATGTTTTTTTTTTCATTTTGTCACTTGTTTTAAGTGGGCGTGGCTTTTAACGAAAAATTAGCTATATCAACCTTTTATCAAATTACATAGTAAAATTTAGGCAGTACTGATCGGTTCTGTATAAACTGTATATTTTTGGAAATCCTATAAAATTTTCTTAAGTCCTGCATTATTTTTATCTACAAATAGTCGCCAGACTTAAAAGTGCAGCACTTTAAACATGACCAAATTTTTCTTTGTTTTTAGCGATAAAACAGTTTAATTGCAAAAACAAGAATATGAAAAATTGTTAAAAAAAAAACACTAAAAGCACTAACCATAAATAGTGCTTAAAGTACCATGTTGGCATCACTGCTTGGAATATGCATGTTATAGAATATTGGCTGATACACTGAAAATATTATTACAGTAACTGACTGTAGTTTATTTAAAAAGTTATCCGTACATTTATTTTTAAATGATTATACAGTTAAAATACAAAGAAATATATTTTTTAACTATTTTTGTCGTTTATTTAAAAAATAAATTACATATAAATACGGATTTTCTGTTACAGTTAATATTTTCATTTAAAATGTTTTGTTAAAAAAAAGAATTCTTTTTCGATTTCTAGGTCAGTTAAAAAAAACGAAATAAACTAAATATCATTTATTCTTACGGATTTTGTAGTTAATTTTTTGAAATTTAAAAAAACGAAATAAATGAAAAATCATTAATTTTTAAGGATTTTGTAGTTTATTTATTAACATTTAAAAATAAATGAAAAGTTCTTTTGATTTAAATGAAAAGTCAGTAGACCGGTTTTCAAATGATTTTTCATTTAATTTAAATTACATATTCAGTTTATTTAAACTACAAACTATTTTGAGTGTAGTAAATATTACAAGAAATAGAAACCAATTGGTGTGTTATTTCCGATAGCATTGGGTTTTAGATTGTAATTTATTTTCTCCAGTTTAATACAAAGGAAGAACAATTTTAAAGTGTAAAGGAATATAAAATGGAACTTAAACTGAGGTTTATACTAATACGGATGGTATCAGCGGACACATCTACCGATTTAGATGAAATTTGGGTATGTGATAGAGGGGAGAATACTAATGAACTCGTATTCCTTTCTACCGGACAAATCACATGCCTAGTGGTAGGGATAAAAATGTTAATTTATTTTAACTGAAACACGGAGAATTAACCTCTTGATTTTTTACGATTATTTGTTTTTACGTTAAATAAAATTACTTAAAAAAAAATAAATTTGAAAAAATTACTTCAGATTAATCACTTTTATATAAAAATTTCATTTAATTTAATTTTATTTCATTTCAGTTCTTCCAGTCAATGGAAGAGCAGGCTCCTTACAGGCTATTACAGTTACAAAATCATAAATTTTAATGTACACGAAACAAAATTTTGTTTAATTATTGACCAGGCTGCCCCCTGGAAATATTTATTTGGGTGTAAAAATACGTCCCCCCCAAAAAATATGATAATCGGATATCGGGAAGGCGCGTGATTTGGAGTGAATTCTCTTTGTAGTAAAGGAATAAAAACTTAAATCGGTTAAAAAATAGCGGAGTTATTACAATTTCCCCCGGCAACTGATGTGTCGCAGACCAATTAATCAAAGGAATTTGGGTCCAAATATTCAAATTTATTGAAATAATCTACTACAGAAAAACTTTTTTACTCTATAAGTTCCAAGAAACTCAGACAAGAAGTATTTTTTTATATTGTATTTTGCTAACTCGTTTTAAATTAGTGCCAAAGAGGTCACTATTCTTAAATATTGTTTTCAAACCCGACTAAAAAAGTTTTCATATAATTTTATATGATTTGATAAATTTATAAATGTTTATATGTGTGGCTTTATATGACCATATACATTTATATTAACACTTTGGTTTTATAAATATGTTTGATATGACGTTATATATTAAGAGATCTTAAGAGATCTGCAAATATAGTCTATACATAATTATATATAATGGCGTATCAGCTTCTCTAAACAATCTTATATCAAAATATATAACAAAATTAATATAAAATTGTATTAATTTCATGTATAAATTTATCTGACATGATTTCTAATAATACAAAATTTTAATTGCACACAAAATTAAAAAAAAACCCCGAAATTGTGGATCTGGTTTTGAATTTTGCACTTTGACATATACATAAATAAATGTTTATAATTGAATTTAACGTATATTTTTCAAATAGTTGGCAAAATACTCTTTATTTAACTAAAAATAAGTTTAACCCTTAAATGCGTGGTGTAGCCATTTGGCAACATACCGGTTTTTGAATAAAAGAAAAACCCACTTGATGCACAAAACTACATTTTTGGGCATTGGGAGCCCCTTCTGTACATTGTCTTCCTATAGTTTAGCGCAGAATTTTTAAACAGTTAGAGTAAAAATCTTGGTTTTGCTCTGTATATTTGTGAAAAATCTAAAACGCGTTTTTTTTACAAAAAGTGTAATATTCAAAAATATTTGTTTAAATATTTAAAGTGATATTCTCGCAATAAAATTCATTTTGGCGACAATAAATTTTGACAATTTTTTTTGTTTTTTTTTCATATACGTTAAAATAATAAATTAAACAATTTAGCTATTTGGCAAAAAACCATATTTTTTAATAAAAATCACCTTTTTTAAAAATAATTTTTTTTTGTATTTTTCTTGATATGTACACGCCTTTAGAAATCATATATAAAAAAATGGTTAAAATAGAAGAGATCATGCATTTAAGGGTTAAAAATATAAATAAGGGAAAATTTTTTTTTTTATTTTGGTATTAAAGGCCGAAATAAATATTTTTACTTTAAATTTAAAAATAAAAACATATTTTGAAATTAATATGGTTTAAAGGCTCCATTAGACTGGTAGTATCGTAAAGTATCGTGTCAGCTGTTTACTTTCAACTAGGGATAGTATACACAAATACTTAGTTTGGAAGTAGATTTGAAGTAAGAAAATCTATTGAAAATAGATTTCTACTTTACGATACCACATTTCACCTCACTTTACTACCAAACTAATTTGGGCTTAAGTTCATTTATTTTTCCGTGAAAAAAAAAATTAATTGTGAAAGTTAATTTTTTATTTTATAAGAAAGACACACATTTTGTAAGAAAGACCAAAACTCTAACCTAGAAAAAGTTCCGGCAAATTTTTAATTTGTATTGTTTTATTTTGTCAGCTATTTCCAAGTTTATTAGCAAACATTTTTCTAAACATTAAGCATTAGTATTTAATATGAATGAAATAAGTGATCTCAACAATATTTACTAAAATTTTCTTTGAAAATCTTCATCAAATTATATGTATTTATATATAATTTGATGCAGTTAGATAGACCCATTTTTCGGATCAAATTGTATCAGGTGAGATAACATGCTTATCTCGCTTGATATAATTATATATTCCAATATTCGGATCAAATTAGATATGGACCTATATATGGGTTTATATATGGTGATATACGATTATATAACATCTTTTTTAGTCGGTAATCTACAATTTTAAATATTTTAACATTTTTTTAAAGAAATTTTAAAAAAATCAATTATTGGACTTTAAGGTTTTATTAAGAATAAATTAGAGATTAAAAATTACAAAAATTGTAGAAGTTTTTTTTTTTTTTTATTTGGCTAGGGTAGAGATTTTATTTCATCGGATTTCAGGAAAACAGCGATTTTTTGCATTTTATTTAGCTTTTATGCAAGTTTATCTTTTTCTTCTTTTAATTCCACATGATTTCGGCCGGAAAATATCAACACAAGAGTAAATACTTCAATCTTGAAAATTAGGGCAAAACAAAAATACATTAAATTGTCGCGCTGTGTAAGGTCAAAAGTTAAATTTTAGATTTTAATTTTTTTAAACATATTAATATAACAGATATTCCTAAGCGGATATTAATAAGACTTCTTAATATTATTTTTCTTGGTCTAGAAATAATATTCTTGATTTTATTTTAGAAAATTAACCCTTAAGTGCTCTTGGAGCTGATCAAGTACTCAAACAGTACTTTTATGTAATTATTACTTTCAAAAGGTGTTGATTTATGGCTGGTTTTACTAAATCAGTCAGTTCATATACAAAATTACAACATTTTCGTCCCGTTGAATGTTTGTACCTTACGTAATGTCTCGGCTTGTGTATTCAAGTCATCATTTTCTTATTGCGGACAACTGAAGAGTTGGGGTGATGCCCACGAAACAATTGTATTTTCTATCATGAAAATGATCAACCTTTTTGAAACAACAAATAAAATCTAACATGACAATATCATATTAGAATTTCGACTTGAGGTAGAACAATATTCTAACTATTTGTGAGAAATATTTAAGAAAAAAATGTCGATTTAAGCTCTGACTTTAAAACTGGCCCTAAGTATATATTTCGAAGACCTAAGTAATATCAACATTATTTCTTTTTTAGTTATTAACACACTCGTTTGTTACCATATTGACATCAAATACCGCATATATTTTTAGTTATTTTTATATGGTTTGTTCTTTGCTAATTTTTTACTATATTAGATAAAGAACCCCCAAATTATTTTTTATATAAATTTAAACCTGAAACACTTCTTTCTTAAACGACCATATTCCAAGAACTCAATTAAAATTCCGAAGTTAATTAAGATGTTAGTGCAGTGAATTTATGCAAAGCAAAATATACAGGAATTTTTATTACTACCCAGTGTAGAAAATCATTACCAGATATGTGGTTATGTAACTACATACTTGGTAATGGTAACTAGTTACTTTTGTTATTACATTTCTTATTACCTTTATATGGCGATGTCGCGAAAAATAATGAGTTATGGTTACACATCAGCATACGAAAAATCAAAAAAATATATCGTTACCTATGTGCTTACCAGTACTGACAAAAATAATGAGTCTAAAAATAGATTTTTAAAAAAATAAATTATATAAAAAAAATATTTTTTATTGTATTTTTTTTTTTAAATAAAATTTCCTGGTGCGGGAATCGAACCTGGGTCTACAGATTGACAGTCAATAGCTCTACCATCTGAGCTATATCGACATGTAATATTTAATAGATAATAACATAATTGACCTGCTGCACACAAGTAAGCTTACTCGCCAACATACAAAAAATCAAAAAATATGTGGTTACATGTATCCTTACCAGTGTTTAAAAAATATTGAGTCTAAAAATAGATTTCAAAAAATTAAAAAAAAATCTAGAAAATTATTTTCTATTTGAAATAATGATAAAAATAAGTCATTATCAGTAACACATTACTATATGTTTTAAAATAATGCAGAAGGTATGTGGGTGTCATTACTGGTAGTCCAAAAAATAATGATATGTCATTGTCGTTTCTACACTGGGTAACTACTAATTAACTAGTAAGCCACAAAATAATTACATCAATAAAAATAATCAATTAAAAGAAAATTAATCAACATTAATTTCTTTCTATTCGTATTATTTCTTCTTTCTATTTAACCCCACAATAAGAAAACGCTTTATGGCTGGGAAGAAAAAAATAGAAAATGTTACTTAAATCAAATTATACCAGGGTTGGTAACCGATTCATAAGGTTAGTAATAAACAGAGAAGACAAAAAAGCAAAATTCAATAAGTTTAGAACAAAAAAATATTATAGAAAAGCAAAATAAAAAAAAAAAAATTGGAAAAATTACATTTTTTTTGACGTATAAAGTTAAGAAAAAAAATATTTGTTTGTGAACAAAAAATAATTTTTGGGCAAACAGTCTTAAAAGAACAACTTAAAGATCAAAAATCTTAAGGAAAACTGATTTAAAGCTAAACGAGTAAAAAGGTTAAAGTCGGGCATGCCGACTATACAATACCCTACACCAGTCTGGGTAAAAGCCAACTAATGTTTGGATCCGAAATTCGAATGCGTTAAAATGGGGCTTGTATCAAAATTTTCTATAATGTGAGTCAGCGCACCAAATTTCATTAAAATATCTTAATATTTGCGATCTGCAGTTTGTAACCAAGCCAATTTTGGGGGGACCCTTATATGGGCACTAGGTCTAAACATGGACCGATGTTCACCAAAATCAATAGGCTGCGTTACTGGGCCAATGTAGGTCTGTATACCAAATTTTATCAAAATATCTTAATATTTACGACGTGCATCGTATAAACAATATAATTTTGGGGGGACCCTTATATGGGCACTAGGTCTAAACATAGACCGATGTTCACCAAAATCAATAGGCTTCGTCCTTGGGCTGATATAGGTCGGTGTACCAAATTTCATCAAAATATCTTAATATTTGCGACCTGCAGTTTGTAACCAAACCAATTTTGCGAGGACCCTTATATGGGCACTAGGTCTAAACATGGACCGGTGTTTACCAAAATCAATAAGCTTTGTTCTTGGGCCGACATAAGTCGGTGTACCAAATTTCATCAAAATATCTTAATATTTGCGACCTGCAGCGTATAAACAATATAATTTTGGTAGGACCCTTATATGGGCACTAGGTCTAAACATGGACCGATGTTCACCAAAATCAATAGGCGTTGTCCTTGGGCCGACATAAGTCGGTGTACCAAGTTTGATCAAAATATCGTAATATTTCCGACCTGTAGAGTGCGCACAAGAATGCATGGACAGACAGACGGACGGACGGACGGACAGGCGGACATCGTTAAATCGAAATAAAAAAAAATTCTAAGCCGATCGGTATACTATAAGGTGGGTCTAGGACCAATATTTTTTGGTGTTACAAACATCAGCACAAACTTATAATACCCTGACCACATAGTGGTGTAGGGTATAAAAACGGTAAATTCAAAAAAGTAAAAGGAAGCAGGTATGAGTAGAAAATTAGCAAAAGCAAAAAAAAGCAAATTTGTCTTCTGCGGTAATAATGCATCACGTTATTTCAATAGTATATCATTAACGTTATCGGTATATATTTATGGAAATAAAAGTTCTAAAAATATTAAATTTTTTTATATGAGGAGTCCTCAGGATCCGTAAAAGTGCTCATAATTCGATATTTCTATAGCAAAGAGTCCTCAGTGTCATAATAGACTTTTGTTGAAAAAGCTGTCAGCTATAGGAAAAGTCCTCAGAATCTAAGAATTTTTATATGGAAAAAAATCTTCAGAATTTGAGTTTTTTTTTTTGAAGTCATCACAATCTAAGGCTGTCTTTATAAAAAAAACTCCTAAAAATAAAATATATTTTATGATGATTTCTTTCAAAAGCCCATAGAGAAGTTGTTCCCAATCTTTTTTGTGTCATGTCCCACTTTAAGATTTCAAAAGCTTCAAAAAATTCCTTAGAATT
Source organism: Leucophora obtusa (assembly GCA_949987735.1). NCBI lineage: Eukaryota > Metazoa > Arthropoda > Insecta > Diptera > Anthomyiidae > Leucophora > Leucophora obtusa. The sequence goes on from OX465295.1 coordinate 80,500,388, forward strand.
CTGGGAAAATTCGTTAAAATCCGCCTGCCTGCTTAAATTATATAGGGATTTGAACATAGGAATCCGCAAGACATAGCAGTTATTTAAAAAAGAAAAACTGCCCAAAAATGCGGCAGGGAATGGCCTTCAAAAATTTTTTTTAACAATGGAAATTCATATGATTTTTGAACCCCATTTTGATCACTTAAAATCCTGAGTTAGCTAAAAAGTCGAGACATGTTCATTTTAGACTTTTTGTGTGCAACTACCGAAGTTTCATTAATATACAATATTTTCCATAACCGATTGAGGTTTATTTGAAAAGTAATAGGTAAAGTTTGTTTTCAATTGAAGAATCAATTAAAATACATTGAAACATATTGTCTAACTCTTTTTTTATCAATCAATAAAAAACAAATTACAAAAAAATATGTATCGTCTGTAGGAGTTGTTATTTTCAGTTAAATTTTCTATTTTTAGATTTCTATTTTTAGAAAAAATAATTTAATTAATTTCGTTGTTTTCTATTTTAAAACCAAAAATACAAATATTTTGGTTTTCTTTTTTGTTAAAGTACTTTGTTTGCATACAAAATTATTTCAATTCAAATTACAAGAAATTCTTTACTCATACACACAAACATAGCCAATAAAAATATGAACGTGTGTGTTGTGTATGGTGTAGTGTTTTGAAAATACAAACAAAAAAACTTTCAAATATGAAAAAACAAACCACAAAATCGTTTTTATTACGTTTTGTCAGTTAAAAATTGATGATTGTTTTAACAGACTTTTCATTTATTTTTATTCCTTTTATGGATTGTTTAAACAATGTTTGAAAATAAATAGCAAAATGGTTTAAATGAAATGAAAAATCAGTAATCCTTTTTTTTTGTATTTACAAATTTGGTATGAGAAAAGGTGTTTAAAAATGCAATTAGAATTTTGTAAATTCGTTTTGTGTATTTTAGGTTGTTTTTAACGGTAAAATATTGTGAGTGTACTAGTCTGAAATTCATTCCATGTTAGTGATAGCTAAAAAGCGTTTTTAGAGCAGCTACTAATTTTGTAAGTTTCAGTCTTTGATTTTTCGAAACGATTTAGTTTTATTAATAACAAATCATTGATTTGGCCATCACTAAATAAGATGATGGGAATGGTAAATCTTATCATACTGCGGTTTTTTTCTACCAAGAAAGGAGTGTTTTCAAAATAACAATCAGTATTATAAGTCATTTCAAAATTCTATTTATGAGAGCTCCGAAATTTAAACTTATCTTCGAAACAAATCATTATTGGTATTCTATTGTAGGTGTTTGCCAACCATGAAGTATACAATATATCATCATTTCCAGAATTCTTTTGTATGTCGTGATTTCTCTGAGATAAATTTATATCTAATTGTATTGGTTATAGTTAATAGTTAATAAAATATAAAGCTGACATTAATGCTTTGATATTTGCCTGTATTGGCGCCCTATGCTCCAGTGGGAGTTAGAGGAATATATATATATATTTGTTGAGGTTTTTAGTATAAAAAACATTTTATTGATTTTTTGCCCTTAGAGTTTGAAAAGCAATTAACTAACAGTCAAACTGACGAGAAATATTCTCTATTCTATACTTTAAAGTGTCCTCGAAATAACGAATTGCCGAATTTACATGCTAATTCCCCCAAGTTTTGTTTCAAAGTTCCCGAGATTTATTGCTTAATAATTTTTTTTTTATATTTTTACTTAATTTTGGTATGCTGATCATGTAAAAATATTCCTTTTTTCATTAGCCGCAATGCTGTCGTGTTTTTGCTACTTAATTTTAACTAAATATCTGATTTTTTCATATATTACGAGTTCCTTGAGATTTAAAAAAAAGAAGAAAATTTAAAATCCCATAAAATTTTTAAAATTTATTAAAATATTGTTTTTTAATCAACGATTTAGCAATCCTTTTTATCTAATTCTTTCTTCTATTTTCTCTGCAATATCATCAACGACATTAACCAAATACAATTTTTTGTCTCATTTTTTCTGCCACTTCTGGGATTAAGAAGATGCAATAGGGAGAAGACATAGAATTTAGGGGGTGTTAGCATAGAAATTCGACATTTCGAAATTTAGGGACACCATAATACACATAATTTAAATTTTCTCTGGAAGAGCAGAGTTTTTAATATAATATTACACGCAGAAGAAATGGGTATAATTTACAAAAATTACTGGATTAAATTTTAAAAAATGCTTAAGTACTTAAAAATATTATAAGACACTACCTACCCACAATTTTAGAAGTTTTTCAAAATTAAACGAGTAAAAAACTTAAAGTCGGGCATGCCGTCTATATGATACCCTACACCTGCCTGGTAGAAAGCCAACTAAGTATTGTTCGGATCTGAAATCCGAATGTGTTGAAATGGACTTGCGTAAAAATTTGTCTATAAAATGATAAAATGAAATCTGAAAGGGCAGAAATACAAAATTCTCGTCTCGTTGAATTTTTGTACCTTCTGTAATGTCTCGGCTTGTGTATTCAAGTCATCATTTTCTTATTGCGGACAACTGAAGAGTTGGGGTGATGCTCACGAAACAATTGTATTTTCTATAATCCAAATGATCAACCTTTCTAAAACAACAAATAAAATCTAATATGATAATACCATATTAGAATTTGGACTTGAGGTAGAACAATATGCTAACTAAAGTTTATACAAAAAAAAAATGTATATAAAAAGAAATCGTATGCCCGTGAACGGAATCGAACTCGAAACTTTCTGAGTTTAAACTTTATTTTAACAAAGCATAGCAATTTTTATAAAATCAGTTGTCTGCCAATGTATTCTGTCTTTATACTGTAACAAATCAGCAGAAATATTTGATGAATATTGGCAGACTTAAAATACCAAAAATAATATGTTTATTTATTTTAGGAAGCTACTCATATGTATTTTATTTAAAAAATATAAATAAATTTCCTTAAATATAGAAGTTTTATTAATGTTTTATTCTCATAATGTTATGCTTTTTTTGGCAGGGTAAATTGTCAATTAAGATTTAACACATGTAACAAAACTTTTGAAATTTTTAAACATATTTTTTTTACTGTTTTTATCTAACTTATATTTAGCCCACATATTCTGCTGATTTTATTAGTTTTCCTGAAGGGCCCTTTTCACTAATTTTAAACTAAAAAACCAGACGTTTTTACAGACTTTTTTCTATGAGTGCATGTATTTGTTATAAGATTTTTCGTAAAGCTAATAAATCTTTCTATTTAACCACAAACACAAATTTAAGCTAACACACTCAAACACAGATGGACACAAGTCATGTACTCGTACTATTGGGAAAATAACAATCAAATACACTTGTTTTTACAATACTTATTCATTTGTTTACACAAATCCATACAAATATGTGTGGCATCAGGGATGGAAAACTCATAAACTTAACAAAAATAGTACTTTTTTAATCAGTGTTGCCTTAATTAACAACCAATATCAATAAATATATTAATATAGCAAATCTTTTTCATACAGAACTCCGGACATTTAAAATTTTATGAAAACTAGCGGGCAAAGCCCACTACGTTGTTAGCGTGCCTGAAAGTTTATTTATCCAGTTTGTTAAAAATAGACCTGGCAATTCAAGTAAATTTACAAATTTAGTTGGAAAGTTTTTTACGTCGGTTTCCACCACCGATGCTTCTTTACCGGCAGTTTAAATATCCGAATATATAAATTGAATTCTTTTTTTAAGGTTTTTTCTCTTTTAATAAATTTGTTTAACCTTTTTGTAGAGTATGTGTCAATGCCAAAATTCTTTTTGTTCCCACCTCCTCTCCCAGAAATTCCCAAATATATATTATTCTGCCTCAATGGATGAATGACTGGGTTAGAGGTAGTCAAACACGAAATTTCAAGTGCCAACCTCCAGTAGTTCATTGAAATTCCATTCCATTTCCCTCCAGTTATCTAATGTTCCAGTTTCACTCGTTTCCGGTTCCATTCCATTTCGTTTAACAATTTTAGTTTTCCAATGCAACTCGTTCCCAGATTCCATTTCGTACACCATTTCATTCCATTTCGTTGCCACTGTCTTGTGTTTCAATATCAGTCGTTCCTCTCTTCATTCCATTTCTTTTCACTTGCTCCGTTTCATTCCTTTTTTTAAATGTAGTGTTTCAATTCCACTCGTTCTCCATTCCATGCCATCTCGCTCCCTATTCCATTTTTGTTCCAAATTCCATTCCATTGTCTATTGTTTCCATTCCACTCGTTTCAAGTTCATTTAAATTTCATTCCTCTTATGTTGTGTTACAATTCCTCTCGTTTCCCATTTCGATTCTTAATTTTTGAGTTCCAAATACACTCATTCTTTAAATTTTAGGTTTCTAGCCAAAGAGGCAGGCGTTAAGGGGGGAAATTTCCCCCTTTTTAACCCCCATTTTTACCACGTCCCTGTCCAAAGTTCCAAAAAGTACCTTGTCGATAAGTTAGCCTATACTCCAAGAAACACATTTTATAAATTTCAGAATTTAAGCCAGAGGGGTTCGGGCAGGCAATCAAGGGGAAAATTATTCCCTTTTTACACATCCCGGTTGGAGTTTCCAAAAATTCCATCTTAGCGTACGTCTGCGTGTTAGGAACAACTTACATATATAATTTTAGCTTCCTAGTTCTAGCAGTTTGGCCAGGCCGTCACTTTTAAACCTCCCGGTAGGAATTTCCAAAAATGCCGTCTTAGCGGACGGCTACGTTGGTGGAGGAATCTAGATACCAAATTTTAGCTCCCTAGTTCCTTAGGGAAAGACTTTTCCTATTTTTGACCCTACCTGCAAAAATATACAAAAATCCCGTCTTATTGGACATCCACAATAGAAGAGGAACCCTCATCCCAAATTTCAACCTCCTATCTACAGCGGTTTGGGCAGGCCTTTAAGGGGGCTCTTTTTCTTTTTGAACACTCATTTTTGCAAAAATTACCTTCCCGATAAGTGAGCCCGTACTCCAACGAGCACGTATAAGATTTCAGATTTCTAGCCAGTGGGGTTTTAGTAGGCCATCAAAGGGAGAATTATACTATCTGTGCCCATCCCGGTAGGAATTTCCTAAAATCCCGCCTTAGGGGGCGTCTAAGCTGGAGAAGGAATATACACACCGAATTTGAGCTTCCTATTTCTTTACCGGCAGGCCGTCAAGGGGGAGACTTTTCCCTTTTTTACGTGTTCCTGTAGGAATTTCCAAAAATCCCGTCTTAGCGGACGTCTACGCCGTAGGAGGAACCTACATAACAATATTCAACTTCCTAGCTTCAGCGGTTTGGGCTGGGCGGTGTTGAGTCAGTCATCCACGTTATTATTTTATATACCCGATTAAAAAAAATTATATGAGGCTTTATATTATCATATGTAATTTAATATGAATCTTTATACAATTTTATCCGAGAAATGGGCCCATATAATTTCATAAGTTTGCATCAATTCAGTTACAATTTAACAATATCAGATATAAATGTATCCGAATAGTGGCGCGATTTAAATTGATCAGACTTTATATAGTGGTATAAAATTATAGCTGAAATGGTACATACATATAGAAAATCAAATATTGTTGTATCCGGTTCATGCACTATAAATTTCACTGAATTCCTTAATGTTTACAGAAATAATTACCTGAGAGTTTGTCAGACCTAAAACTTCATTAAATCTATTAAACTTTGTTGGATTTTGACAAAAGGGCATTTTACATGAAAGCACAAACACCATTACTTATGCTTTAAACTGTTTGTGTAAATTTTCTAACAATTTCTTCCCATTGCAAATTTTATTTTTAAGAGTCTCTGATGAAATTACCGCCAAAAGAATAAATTCTTTTGTCTAAAGAAATTTTGAAAAAAAAATCTTAGAATCGATTGTTTGAGATTTTGTAACTCATTTCGACTTAGGTAGTTTTAGAAAAGGAATTTCTAGATTTTAACGAAATTCAAGAGCTTAAGGAAAAATAATTAGTTTGATCGAATTCACTGATCCTTACAACAGTTTGCACAAATACAAAAAATAAATGCTAAAATTTATTACTTTATTTTTAAAATTGTGCATGGAAAATAGACTATAGTGAAAATTCCTAAGGCTGCAATTGAAATAAATTCTTTTGTCAAACGGATAAAGTTGATTTTAGAGGTTTCACATATTTTAGTGTATAAGATGTAGAAAATATGAGGAATACACAGAAATATGCAAATTCAAAAGTTATATTGTCGACAAAAATCTTGGAAAATGTTCTTAAGTCGATTTAAATTGTTTTGACAAAAGTCCATAGATATGATTACAAACGAAATGAGACAGAAAATTTGTCTAGTGTTTGATGTAATATAAAATTATATCCAAAAGGGAACTTACAAATTTTCTAGTGTTACTCTGAATGGGGTATATATAATTCTAACCAAAAGGAAATCGTGTTTTTTTGAAAAATAATATCATATAAAAACATATATTATTTTGGATTATGTACTAAATAGGTATATATAACGTCATACAAAATTTAATTATCCGTATCTAATTGTAAATGCAATATAAAATTATATACTGATCGACATGTAATCATATTACAATTTTTTAAGAAAGGCAAAATTATATATGGATACATATAATTATGTCCGGTTATATACACTGGTATACAAAAACATAAATGGGTACCCGATCAAAAAAACATTATAGCTAGCATATGTAGTCATATCTCATTTGATATAGATCGATATATGATCTTATCCAAGTTCATTTCAAAATTGGGGTATCCAGTAATATCCAATCAGATCTCTCAAATATATTACAGGAGTAAATTAGATCCAAACAGATCTCAAAATTGGGAGATCCAATAATATCCAATAATATCAAATTAAGATCCTGATAGATCCCAAAATATCCCATGGGATTAATTTATATCCAATTAGATGAAAACGGATAAGCTAATTTTGGCAGATCGAATTGGATAATTTGAGATCAAAATTTATCCTATGATATATTTGGAATTATTTAAATTTAAAGAAAATGTAAAAAATAACACAAAAAATTAAAAAAAAAACATTTATTATTTAAAAAATATTTATTTCATAAAAAAAAAACAACAAAAAATGCCATCGGCAGGATTTGAACCCAGGTTGCTGGCGTTGTAGTCGGCCACTTAACTCACTCAGCCAAACACTGCTATACAACATGACTGATTAATTGAGACAACATTGTTCGTGTTACTGAGTTATATATAATTATATAAATTTATAATAAAATATTTATAAGTAAATCAAATTGAGTTAAAAAAAGTAAAAAAAAAATTTTTTTTGTGCCCGAGCTGGGATTCGATAATAGTACCTCAGTCACATATATAATTATGTGTGGGTTATATATGACAACATATAATAACATATTAAAATATTATTAATCCCAAGTTGCAGTAAACATAACTTTCAGATTTGCAGTAAATGGGTCAATTTTTTTAAGATCTGTAAAAAGAATATTTACAAGTAAATTAAATTGAGTTAATAAAGTAAAAAAAAAATTTTTTTTGTGCCCGAGCTGGGATTCGATAGTAGGGTCTCTCAGGTAATATGTGACTATATATAATTATATATTAAACACATAGAAAATATTACTGACGTGGGACCATATATAATCATATCTAAAATTATATTGTTAATCTTGCACCATATATGGAATCATATATAATCATATCTTATAGCATTTAATATAATATATAATCATATATAAAAATATCTTACATCATACAACCAACAATTTTTATAAGAGGGCATATATTACTATATGTCAAAATATATGGCTTATATGCAACCATATGTGATCATATATTATGTTATCTATGATCATTTATAATTATATATGACAACAGATCTGCCATATCTCATTATGTATAGCATATATGGTTGATATCTAATTTTATAAAAGACAATATATAAAAATATATGGTTATATAAGGTACCACATAAGAAACTTGTAATTATATATGGCTATTCATCTCTATATATAAAAGAATAACGTGACTGACTGACTGACTGACTGACTGACTCAACATCGCCCAGCCCAAACCGCTGAAGCTAGGAAGTTGAAATTTGGTATGTAGGTTCCTCTTTCGGGGTAGACGTCCACTAAGACGGGATTTTTGGAAATTCCTACCGGAACGGGCAAAAAGGGGGAAAGTGTCCCCCTTGACGGCCTGCCAAAACCCCTTTGGCTAGAAAGCTGAAATTTAAGATATGTGTTCTTTGGAGTAGGGGCTAACTTTTCTGGAAAGTACTTTCTAGAATTTTGGACAGGGACGTTGTAAAAATGGGGGTTAAAAAGGGGAAAAAGGCCCCCCTTGACGGCCTGCCCAAGCCGCTGGAGGTAGGAAGTTGAAATTTGGTATAAAGGTTCCTCCACTATCGTAGACATCCACCAAGACGGGAGTTTTGGAAATTTTTACAGGGACGGGCAAAAAGGGGAAAAAGTCTCCCCCTTGACGGCCTGCTCAAACTGCTGAAGCTATGAAGTTGAAATTTGGTATGTAGGTTCCTCGACCGGTGTAGACGTCCGTTGAGACGGCATTTTTGGAAATTCTTATCGGGAGGGGCAGGCAAAAAGGGGACAAAAAAAGTACCTTTTTCCAAAAAAGTACCTTTTCCCAAAAAAAGTACCTTTTCCCAAAAAAAGAACCTTTCCCCCAAAAAAGTACCTTTTTCCAAAAAAAGTACCTTTTTCCAAAAAAAGTACCTTTTTCCAAAAAAAAGTACATTTTTCCAAAAAAAGTACATTTTTCGGAAAAAAGTACCTTTTTCCAAAAAAAAGTACCTTTTTCCAAAAAAAGTACCTTTTTCCAAAAAAAGTACATTTTTCCAAAAAAAGTACTTTTTTCCAAAAAAAAGTACCTTTTTCCAAAAAAAGTACCTTTTTCCAAAAAAAAGTACCTTTTTCCAAAAAAAGTACCTTTTTCCAAAAAAGTACCTTTTTCCAAAAAAAGTACCTTTTTCCAAAAAAAGTACCTTTTTTCAAAAAAAGTACCTTTTCCAAAAAAAGTACCTTTTTCCAAAAAAAGTACCTTTTTTCAAAAAAAGTACCTTTTTGCAAAAAAAGTACCTTTTTCCAAAAAAAAGTACATTTTCCAAAAAAAGTACCTTTTCCCAAAAAACATACATTTTTCCAAAAAAATACCTTTTTCAAAAAAAGTAACTTTTCCAAAAAAAAGTACCTTTTTCCAAAAAAGTACCTTTTTCCAAAAAAAGTACCTTCTTCCAAAAAAAGTACCTTTTTCCAAAAAAGTACCTTTTTCCAAAAAAAAGTACCTTTTATAAAAAAAGTACGTTTTTCCAAAAAATGTACCTTTTTCTAAAAAAATGTACCTCTTCCAAAAAAAAGTACCTTTTCCAAAAAAAGTACCTTTTCCCAAAAAACATACATTTTTCCAAAAAAAAAAAGTACCTTTTTCCAAAAAAGTACCTTTTTCCAAAAAAAGTACCTTTTTCCAAAAAAGTACCTTTTTTTAAAAAAAGTACCTTTTTCCAAAAAAAGTACCTTTTTCCAAAAAAAAGTACATTTTCCCGAAAAAAGTACCTTTTTCCAAAAAAAGTACCTTTTTCCAAAAAAAGTACCTTTTTCCAAAAAAAGTACCTTTTTCCAAAAAAAGTACCTTTTTCCAAAAAAAGTACCTTTTTCCAAAAAAAGTACCTTTTTCCAAAAAAAGTAGCTTTTTCCAAAAAAAGTACCTTTTTCCAAAAAAAGTACCTTTTTCCAAAAAAAAATCCTTTTTCAAAAAAAGTACCTTTTTCCAAAAAAAGTACCTTTTTCCAAAAAAAAGTACCTTTTATAAAAAAAGTACCTTTTTCCAAAAAATGTACCTTTTTCTAAAAAAATGTACCTTTTCCAAAAAAAAGTACCTTTTCCAAAAAAAAGTACCTTTTCCCAAAAAACATAAATTTTTCCAAAAAAATACCTTTTTCAAAAAAAGTACCTTTTCCAAAAAAAAGTACCTTTTCCCAAAAAAGTACCTTTTTCTAAAAAAATGTTCCTTTTCCCAAAAAACATACATTTTTTCAAAAAAATACCTTTTTCAAAAAAAGTACCTTTTCCCAAAAAAAGACCTTTTTCTAAAAAAAATTTTCCTTTTCCAAAAGAAGTACATTTTCCAAAAAAAGTACCTTTTCCCAAAAAACATACATTTTTCCAAAAAAATACCTTTTTCAAAAAAAGTAACTTTTCCAAAAAAAGTACCTTTTTCCAAAAAAGTACCTTTTTCCAAAAAAAGTACCTTTTTCCAAAAAAAGTACCTTTTTCCAAAAAAAGTACCTTTTTCCAAAAAAGTACCTTTTTCCAAAAAAAAGTACCTTTTATAAAAAAAGTACGTTTTTCCAAAAAATGTACCTTTTTCTAAAAAAATGTACCTCTTCCAAAAAAAAGTACCTTTTCCAAAAAAAGTACCTTTTCCCAAAAAACATACATTTTTCCAAAAAAATACCTTTTTCAAAAAAAGTAACTTTTCCAAAAAAAAGTACCTTTTTCCAAAAAAGTACCTTTTTCCAAAAAAAGTACCTTTTTCCAAAAAAGTACCTTTTTTTAAAAAAAGTACCTTTTTCCAAAAAAAGTACCTTTTTCCAAAAAAAAGTACATTTTCCCGAAAAAAGTACCTTTTTCCAAAAAAAGTACCTTTTTCCAAAAAAAGTACCTTTTTCCAAAAAAAGTACCTTTTTCCAAAAAAAGTACCTTTTTCCAAAAAAAGTACCTTTTTCCAAAAAAAAATCCTTTTTCAAAAAAAGTACCTTTTTCCAAAAAAAGTACCTTTTTCCAAAAAAAAGTACCTTTTTCCAAAAAATGTACCTTTTTCTAAAAAAATGTACCGTTTCCAAAAAATAGTACCTTTTCCAAAAAAAAGTACCTTTTCCCAAAAAACATAAATTTTTCCAAAAAAATACCTTTTTCAAAAAAAGTACCTTTTCCAAAAAAAAGTACCTTTTCCCAAAAAACTACCTTTTTCTAAAAAAATGTTCCTTTTCCCAAAAAACATACATTTTTAAAAAAAAATACCTTTTTCAAAAAAAGTACCTTTTCCAAAAAAAGTACCTTTTCCCAAAAAAAAGACCTTTTTCTAAAAAAAATTTTCCTTTTCCAAAAGAAGTACCTTTTCCAAAAAAAGTGCCTTTTTCCAAAAAACATACATTTTTCCAAAAAAAAAACACCTTTTTAAAAAAAAAATACCTTTTCCAAATAAAGTACTTTGTAAAAACAAAGTATCTTTTTCCAAAAAATTTCGTTTTTCCAAAAAGTACCATTTAAAATAATATATAATTTCAAAAAAACTACTTTTTTTCCTCCCCCCACGGATATCTCCACTAAAACAAGGTTTCTTGATATTCGGCGGTTTCTTGATATAGACGGGATTTTTGGAAATTCCTACCGGAATGGGCAAAAAGGGGAAAATTCTCCCCATAAACAGTCTCACAAATTGGAAAAGTGCCTGCCCAAACCACTGGAGGTAAGAAGTTGAAATTTGGTATAAAGGTTCCTCCACTGTAGTAGACATCGACTAAGTTTGTATTTTTGGAATTCCCTACAGGATATCCCAAAAGGAAACTCGGTAGTGAGTTCCTCCTTCTGTGTAGGCGTCCGCTTAGACGGAATTTTTGAAATTCCTATCGGGAGGGGTAAAAGTCTCCTCCTGACGGTTTGCCCAATCCCTTTTGGACAACCTAAAATTTTAAATATGTATTCCTTGGAGTAGGACTAACTCACCGGCAACGTAATTTTTCTATTTTGGAACAGGAACATAGTAAAAATGGTGGTTGAAAGGGAAAAATGTCCCCACTAACGGCCTGCCCAAACCGCTTAGGCAATGCAGTTGAAATTTGGTTTGAATGTTCCTCATCCATCGCAGATAGCCGCGAAGATGGAATTTTTGTAAATTCCTAAAGGGAGGGGCAAAAAGAAGAAAAGCCTCACCTTGGGGGCCGGTAAAAACCCCTTCGGCTAGAAACCTGAAGATTAAAATGTGGGTCCCTGTAGTAAGGGCTAACTTATTAGAAAGATACTTTTTTGAATTTTGGACAGGGTCGTTATAAAATGGGGGCTCAAAAAGGGAAAGTTGCCCCTTAACGACCTGTCCAAACTGCTGGAACTAGGAAGCTGAAATTCGTACTTAGGTTCCTCTTCCAGCCTAATTCCAACCGGGAGGGACAAAAAAAGAAAAAGTGTCCCCCTTGACGGCCTGCTCAAACTGCTGGAACTAGGAAGCTGAAATTCCCTGTCGATGGATTTTCGGAAATTCCTACCGAGAGGGGCACAAATAGTAAAAGTTGGTTAGAAACCTGAAATGTAAAACATATGTTACTTGGAGTATGGGCTCACTTACCGGGAAGGTGCTTTTTGGACAGGGACATTGCAAAAATGGGGATTAATGAGGCGAAAAGTGCCGCTTAAAGGCCTGCCCAAACCGCTGGAGGTAGGAAGTTGAAATTTGGTATTAAAGTTCCTCCTCTATTGTAGACATCCGCTAAGATGAGATTTTTGGAAATTTCTACAGGTAGGGTCAAAAACAGGAAAAGTCTCCCCCTTAACGGTCTGGCCAAACTGCTGGAACAAGGGAGCTTAAATTCGGTATTTGGGTTCCTTCTCCAACATTGACGTCCCCTAAGATGGTATTTTTGGAAATTCATACCGGGAGGGGTAAAAAGGGAAAAAACTTCCCCCTTGACGGCCTGGCCAAACTGCTGGATATAGAGACCTAAAATTATGTATGTAGTAGGTTCCTCCTCCAACGCAGACGTCCTCTAAGACGGAATTTTTGGAAATTCCTACAGGGAGGGGTAAAAACGGAATAATTCTCCCCCTTGATGGCCTAACCGAACCCTTCGGCTAGAAACCTTTAATATATAATATGTTTTCCTTGGAGTATGGGCTAACTTATCGACAAGGCATTTCTAGGACTTTGGACAGGAACGTGGTAAAAATGGTGGTTCAAAAGGGGAAAATTGCCCCCCCCCCCTTAACGTCTGCGTCTTTAGCTAGAAACCTAAAACTTAAAGAACAAGTGTATATGAAACACTAAAATTAAGAAACTAAATAGGAAACGAGTGGAATTGAAACACTACACAAGTGGAATGAAATGGATATAAACGTTGAACGAGTGGAATTGAAATTATAGACAATGCAAATGGATTGGAAGAGGGAATTACCTGTTCAAACACTATCCACGGAATATGAAACTTATGTAGCATTGAAACATATTCTCCAAAAAGTTAAACAAATTTTCTAAAAGAGAAAAAACCTTAGAAAAGGAATGGAACTTATATATTCCGATATTTAAACTTCATGTAACGAAGCACCGGTGGAAGAAACCGACGCAGTAAATTTTCCAACTGAATTTGTGAATTTACTTGAATTGCCAGGGCTACCTTTATATAAACTGGAATTAAAAAAAAAACTTTAAGACACGCTAACAACGTAGTGGGCTTTGCCCGCTATTTTTAATATTATAAAATGCTTTCCAACCCTGCTTTACGTTATTTATTTTCATTCAAAACACAAATGAACAAAACTACTTACGGGTCTATCTACCTAAGTTCGCACTTTACCAAATTATCTTGACATACACACGTATATTGCAAATTATTATGGATTCATTACTAACAATCCACTCTCATGAGCAAAAGTGATCAAATATTTATTTATTTTAAACCCATTGTTGTGCAGAATTATTTATTTGTGGTGGCTGGGTGAAGGCTTTAAATAAAAAAACGAATTTAATAAAAATTGTGGGAGGGCGCAGCCCCCCCCCCCCCCTTAACCTTTAAGGCACGCTAACAACGTAGCGGGCTGCGCCCGCTAGTAACAACATATAAGATAAAACATATACATTTTTTTGATCGGGTATATAAAATTATACATTATTATATACAAACGTTTTTACTCGGGTATAGAAATTTATCTTAAATATCACGCTGCACATGCCAGATACGGCATGAATATTTGAGAAGTTTTAAAAACACCTTTGTTTTGGCCTTTCGCAATGTTTTTTAAAAATGCTTTTATTACAAATAGAAAATTTTACATTTTGTTAAAATATTGTATCCATAGACTGAAATAAAGAAATATTGAGCCTGGAATTTTCGCATTAACAACCCAACACTTAAAATATTTTATCTGTAAAGACTGCTGCAAATTCACAAATTTACTGAAACTTCATTTGAAAACAGGACCACTAACTCTCCATTAAATTCAACTTTCATTTACTTTTGTTTTTGACTGTTAATAAAATTAACCACAAATTGGTCAAAATGACTTAAAAATTGCTTACATTCATCTTATTTTGGCTTATTTATTTAGAAAACAAAATGTCTGAATAAAATTAAAGTTTCGAATTCTCAGTAATTTATGTTGTTTGTTGTTTTAGTAACTTCCCAATAAGCACATAGGTTTTAAAAATTCAAGTGCTTTAAATTTTGATTGAAGTAAAGTATATTTCAAATTCTAGCATTTGTATATTTAAAAAAAATATTTCAAACTTGAATTTTTGATTCCCTTTTGCTGGAGTATGCTATTGAAATAAAATGTAATAAAAGTTGTATTCAAGCCTTGAAACTGGAAAACAGGGCTGGAATTGAACTTGATTTGAACTTAGATTCCAGTGAAATTGTTTATAGGGTTACAAATGTAGTTAAGGTTTACATGTCTTCCACAATTGAATGTTTTTTCATTTACAACAACAAAACTGAAAGCCCACTTAATCAACTAACAACTTCTGATTGCAGAAGTTCCACGAGTATAAGATTTTAAAGAAGAGCCCACTAAAAACTATCCAGCCAGATAAACACGAACTGCGAAGCATTGGCGCAGTACTTTTAACGGTGGTATAGCGTCGGCTGAGCAAAAGGTTTTTAAAGATATAGTGCTTTGTCAACCTAAAAATTATAACACAAAGCGGGGCTTGGTATGTGTTTTTTAAAACGTTGGCAAAGCACTGGCAAAATAATCAATAAAGTGATTTGTCAGTGATAAAATAAGTGCTTTGATAACACCGGGCTGGGCTTGGCCGTTGGCAAAGCACTGGCAGAATAATCAATAAAGTCCTTTTGAAATAATAAAATAAGTGATTTGCCAGTATCATAATTATAATTTGAAAACATTGGCAAAGCATTGGTAAAACAAACAGTGAATTGCCTTTTCAATTATAAAATAAGTACTTTGCCAACCCCAACATGATAACACCGTGCTGGGCTTGACCGACTGTATGTTAAAGAGTCGGCAAAGCATTGGGAAAACAAAAAATATTGTGCTTTGCTGGTACTTAAATAAATAAATGCAAATATGGTAGTATTTTAGCGTATTGTTATTAATGAAACAATTGCTATAACTCTTTTACATAAATAACAAGTAAAAAAGTTAAAGTCGGGCATACCGACTATATAATACCCTACACCAGTCTGGTTAAAAGCCAACTAATGTTCGGATCCGAAATTCGAATGTATTAAAAGGGGACTTGTGTCAAAATTTTCTAAAAAAATGATAAAAGAAGAGAAAATCGGAAATATAGCCCATATGGGCGATAGATCCAAATATGGACCGATCCTATATAGGATCAATAGACTTTGTCCTTGGGCCCATGTGAGTCAGCGAACCAAATTTCATTGAAATATCTTCGTATTTGCGACCTGCAACGTCTACACAAGCCAATTTGGGGGGACCGCAAAACACTTGGGAAAACGTTCTAATAAATGGTTGTGCCAGTGCTCTTATTATTTTTACGATTGTAAATTTTCTAAATCAAGTACTAGCAAAGCATTTTTATCCAACGTTGGGAAAACATTCTGAACCAGTGACAAAAATATTATTTTATGAAAATATCATAAAAATTTTAGTTTTCTTTCCCTCATACATACTTTGCCTCAAATGGCGCGCAACAACTTTTCTGAAATTTAACATCTCGAGCATTAACAGTGTTTCCATAATTGAAGCGCTTCATCTTTCACAACCTTTCATCTCTCCTCTATGTCCTTGCCAAAGAAAGCAACATATTAACTAATAGGGTAGGAAGAATTTCCAGAGTGGTGCTTCTTATTTTTTTTTATAGAAAAATTAAAAATGCTTTTATACAAACTAATATATTTTAATGAGTATTTAGATACTGGGATGGAAGTGCTTATCTACCAACTCTTTAAAACCCTATAGTACTTAGTTTTAACAATTATTGAGGCGTCAAAATAAGAATAGAATATAAAAAAAAATTCAATAAGTTAAAGGCACAAGGGAATAAACCATTAAACAAAATAGAAATCAGCTTAAAAATATGTCAAAATACAGAGATACAGCTTGTGTCCATTAAATTATGAACGATATTATTTTTGTTTTATAGTTTTATAATAAACCAAAAGACGAACTGGAAAATTTAAGTGAAAACAGTGACAAAATGGTAAAAAATGCTTTGTGAAAATAATTTTCAGTTTTCCAGATTAAATAATACATCTGTAATTTAACAGAACTAATTTTTGGCTTAAAATAGAATTTGTTGACACTTATAACATGTTCTGTTAAAAATTAGTAGAACTACGAAAATCTTAACAAAAATTTGTTAATTGAACATAAATTAATTGTAGTTATACTATTTTTATATAAAATTTTGTTAATTTCAACTAACTTTATTCTAACCCAAACATTTTTAAATAGTTCTCTTGAAGTACAGACGTGTTATTTTGAGTATATTATACTAACAAGGAAAGTATCCCAATAGGTTCCCTTGGATTTTAATGAAATTTGGAGACATAATAGAGTAGAAAATAATAAGAGATATGTATGTTTTTAGCGGCCTAATCTTGGGTTAAAAACTGGAATCAAACACTAATCTTTTTTCTATGAAAACATGTCTGAAATTTATACATTTATTTGTACAATATATACAGTAGTGGACTAAAGTGGATATATATTTGAATATTTTTAAATCTGTATTAATAACTTTTGTTCAATTTGTAATATCCAAGCGTAGTTTTACCAGTTTTTGAAGTGGCCAAGTCAGAGCCTTAATTTAAATCCCATCGAGAATTGGTGGGCAATTGTCAAAAGAAGACTCTCCTAATGCGAACGAGCACCGACCAACTTAGATGATCTTTGGTCAGGAGTTTCAGCGGAATGTGCTAATATTCCAACTCAAACTATTAAAAATCTCGTGGAAAGCAATCCTTCTCGCATAAAATCTGTTTTAAAGAACAAAGAACTTTCGACAAAATATTAAAGAAAGAACTTGCCGAAAATTTCAAATATGAACAATACTGGATAAAAGCGGTCACAATTTGCAATTATTTTTTTCATTAACTTCTTAATGATATAGTCTACTGTATTTAGGTTTTCATTGAAGAAGAATGTTTCAGATTTATGCTTTAAAAATAATCATTTAAGTTTCTATAATAAAATAAAAATTATAACAAATTTCGAAAAATCTTGAATTAATGTATCCAATTTAGTCCACTACTGTAGCCTTAAAGTACTCGAGAAAATAAAAAGTTGTGTAACCGTATTGCCCATGTGGTGGACTGAAGGTTGCCACTTAATCGAAATATTTGAAATATTATTGAAAAAGGCACTTTACAAAAACCCAACGATAGAGCATATCGAAAAGAGACACCTTAAAAACAACAACACCTTCCCATATAAATGCGGCGGTATTCGAAAAAAAAAATAATTTTATAACAAAAAAGTTGGTAATGTGTAGACATATTTTGTATATCGGTAGATGCATCTCCAAAAAAGCTTTCATTTGATACCCATTTTGTGTATTTTGTCTTTGAAATTATAGGAAATAAATTAAAAGAACGAAAATGGCGTCAAATCGTTTTTGATCCAACTTTTTAACCACTAAACATGAGATTGGGCCGCTACAAAAGTACATAAACATTATTTTTCTCCCCTTACATAACCCAAATCTCATTGAGATCGGAAGAACGCATTAAGATACCTTCCTTGTAAGAAGTTCATAATAAATTACATTTTTATACATTACTATACAGTAGAGCAGACCGAAGCTTAAAAGTTATCGATTCTGAAGTTGTACTGCTGCAGAAAGGTTGTGGAAAATTTTAAGAAATCGTGGAAAAATAATCTTTTGAAAATTTTCCGAGAAATCTCTTTAGGGTCATATGTATAATCATTTTTAAAATTTATAAGTGTCTTATAAAACAATTTTTTCGTAAAAAAATAATTTTATAAATACGTTATAAGGTTTTCAAATTATTATGCATACACACATAATAATCCATGCATAAAAATACGAAATTCATGTCAAAACAACAAAAACTTTCGTAAAATAAACCATTTTTCGTATATTTTACGAAATTTTTTGTTATTTTGACATTTTTTCGTAATTTTATGCATGGATTATTATCAGTGTAGGCACTTTAATATCTAAAAGTTTTTAAAATACATTGTTTTTACGTAATGAAAAGTTTATAAAATATGGGAGCTATGTTATTGATGAAAATGTTGTTATTAATCGTTACTTTGGGAATTGAAAAAATAATTTTTTTTTTTTGAGACAGGCTAATCTTCATAAGATAAACTTTAAATAAAAATAACCATAACACTGTACAACAAAATAAAATTTTTGTCCACAATAACAAGGTCATGACAACTGACTCTTGCCCTATATTTTCTGGGGGGTTTTTCAAATGTTTATTGTTAATCAGCATATGAAACCATGTGAATCTTCCATTTAAGATATAGGATGTGTTCAGCGAAATTATGTAAAGCATTATGAACATTTTAACCCTCTAACTCTTCAATTAAAGGGATTTTTTGGTCCCATCTCATGGGCCTTTTTTCCCATTTTTAAATGGGCGCTGTGGTGTAATGGTTAGCGCGTTGGACTGTTACACGTGAGGTTGCGGGTCGAGCCCCAACCAAGGCAACATCAATTTATGAAAAATAGTAATATGTATGAGTTTTTTCTATCCCTCATACATATCGCAGCGTCCTCCTTCGGTGTTCCCATAGCACTTAACCCCACCGAAGTAAAATGATATAACAGGGCTATGAACTAAAAAGCTTCAACAAAGTTCGCCAACTCACCATCAGATGGCACGCAACAACTGTTCTAAAATGCAACATCTCGCGCAATTACAGTGTTGCCATATTTGAAGCCCTTCATCTTTCACCACCTTTCACTTCTTCTCTATCCCCTTTCCAAAGGAAGCAACACGTTAGTTAATAAGAAGAATTTCCTGAGTGTTGCTTCTCTTTAAAACAAAAAAGCACAATATTCAAGAGGAGAGGAGACAAGATGCACCCTTGTCTGACACCCAGGTTTATATCAATGCCCAGCAAAATATTGGTAATCACACCTCATTACTATCTGCATTACCAAAAACGATATATCATTACCTTTTGCATTATTTTATAATATGAAATACAGTAGCCGCTCGGTTATATGAATATCCAGTTATGTAAACTTCCAGAATAGTGAATAACAAAATTTAAATAGAGGAGGTTCTAAAGAGTGAACACAGCCTATCTCTATTATGTGAACAGCTTTCACGGAAAGAGATTCAGACGTGGAATCAAGACATTGCTAGCGAAGATATAGATAGCGAATTTGAAGATGATGATCAAGAGCAGTGCATCGTAACAACAGCTGAAATTAGCACAACGGAGGCAATCGAAGCATTCAATAAAGTTATTGCTTGGAGTGAAAATAATATATCTGATATTAATACTATTTTGGCATTGCGAAAATGCAGGGACAAGGCACTACAGAAATCCCTTGAAGCAAAAAAGTACAAAAAAATATAACCGACTACTTTCATGTACATTAATTATTAAAAAACTTATTAAAAATAAAAACTTAATGTAATAAAAATCATTTGAATTACTTATTTTATATTCTCTCGGTTATGTGAACTTCTCCATTTAGTGAATAGGCTCTGTTTGAATTAGTTCATATAACCGAGCGACTACTGTAATGACTTCCTAATAACAGCCTATTGTATTCAATATTTTTAAATATAAAATAATGACTTACGCGTAATAGTTTAAATAAGTACTTTTTACACAGCTAAATTTTATACATTTTTATTTATTCACGGAAAAAATAAAAAGTGTATAGTTATCGAAGTACTTAGGTAAAATACAACTTCAAAAGTATATTTTGTAAGTTAGTAAAAAAATACATGTAGATTTAGCAATTCTTGATTTTTGTCAACTCGCCTTAGTTTTTGAGCTATTCCATTTTCACGCACTTCAAAAAATATTAAGTTACCTAAGTTTTTTCTTTTATAAATTATCTTAGAAAATATTATATTTCAATTAAGGGATTGTGTAACTTAGCAGAAAACTTTTGAAGTTGTATTTTACCGAAGTACTTCGGCAATTATCCACTTTTTATTTTTTGCGTGTTATATGTAAATATGTTTTATGTTCAAATTTTTATGACCAGTCATAAAATTACACACTAGAGAAAACTTAGCTTTTTCTGAATATATTTCGTTAAGCTAATAGTATTTGCGTAACTCCTTATTTTTAAGAATCAAGTAAGCAGTCGGATAACCACTTATAAATCAACTTTTTGTAAGCATGTGTGTAACCACTTATTATTCAAAATCTCATAACTACTTATTTCTCATTTTTTCGTAAGCGAGCGGGTAAGCGTGACTACTAATAAAAACGACCACGCCAAACAAAAATAATGAGTTTAGACGCCAAAAAATAAGTTGTGCGAAGCTACGAATTTCTATTATATAACCACTTATTTGGTAATGAAAGATTTTGCTGTGTGTAGTTACTATTTAAACCTTCATGTAGAACAACACATCGAGATCTATCATATAGGGCAGGGCTGGCAAAACTATCACACGCGTGTCAGTAGTGGAACGCGAGTGGATTTTAGGTGGCACGCGACGTTTTGTTGGATATTTTCAAAAAATTTAAACTATTAGAAGATCAGCAAAAAATTCAGTTAAATGTTCAATTTCGCTACAAAAATGTGTTATTTAACTCCATAATGGTGAAATTTTTAATAGAGCTTGTAAATCGTCTTTTAAAATGGATAAAACTCTGCATTGCCATCATTTTTTGTTTAAAGAAATATGGTTAATATAGAATTCGCAAATTCGATTATCAGAAAATTTTGGGAAAATTTCTAAAATTCCAGATTGAAAGAAGTTTAAATGTTTCGATGAGTAAATGCCTAATAATCGGAGAAATAAAAAGCACCACAAAAATGGATAACAACTTGCATTAAAATTGGATCTAAAAAATTAAGTTTTTTTTTAAAGGGTAAATAGGTGCTACGAAATAACCCTCAATGAAATACTGAACATAAGTTTCATAATGAAATAACCCCCTTTCTTAGATTTGAAAATAGGTTTTAATCGTGTTTCGCAGAGCCATTTTAGCTGAATAAAAAGTTCTCTGATAAAAAAATATTCGCTTTTTATTAATTATTATGATGATAAACACCACGGTATTTTCTTTAACAAAATCAAATTTTTGCCCGAAGCATATTTTTCAACTATTTTTCTTACGTACTTAAATAATTAATGGCGCCCAATAATTTAACTTTTTTTTAACAAAATGAAATAACCACCAAAAATTGAAAAGGCAATAATGTTCAAACTGTTTTTATTTTATTTCATTGGGAATTTTTTCATAATGAAATTATCTCAATTTTTAAAGATTAAATTAACACCCAAAAATTAAATAACCCTCAAACATTTTTACGTCATTTCTTGGATGTTATTTAATTTTTTCTTTTGGGGGTTATTTCCTGGGGTTATCCGTAGCGCTGATAAGTATGTACATCTGCGATATTTTTAAGAGAAATTTTCCAAATTTTAAAAAAGGAATTAAAAGACAACTAAAATTAAGGTGGCACGCGAGAAATTTTTACAAAAAAAATTTGTCCGCTTCTGGTACGCAGCGAAAAAAGTTTTGCCACCCCTGATATAGGTGTATTATCTTAGACGGTACTCCTTTACATATTAAGGCTTTCCAGATCGAGGCTTGATGGATTGATTCAAAAGACCTTTTAAACTCCACAAAAATAAGGTACAATGGAGATCTCATTTCAACAGGCTGCTCTGTGATTATGCGAAGAATGTTTATTTGATATTGCTTGCTCTGGCCGCAGATTAGATTCAAGGGCTTTAAATATGCGTTGATGTAAAAATTGGGCAATGATTTCCTTTTTTGCCAATTTTTATGATAAGGCCTGTGTTTTGGTAGCTTTTCTTTTTCCCAGAAAAGTTTGATAATAGGCTAGATGAGCGATTTCATCACAGGCCCGTTGACTTCAGGAGGAACATCGTCTAATGCACTTGATTTGTGGAATTTCAGTGCTGAAATTGCGTTGGTTATTCTCTATTTCTGGATTGTCGGTATGAATCTGAAGAAGCCGGTCATGATTGCTGCAGTTAGAGATTGAGTCAGTGCTGGTGGGTACGATTTCAGTGGTTAAAGTCAAAATTTGTGTTTTACCATATAAATCACTTTGATTTTAACCACTTAAATCACCATGCCACGACGCGTCATTGGTACGTCAAAAATGTGTATGTGAGAAATGCTAGCCTCATTATTAGTCGTATTTTCTAATCACTTGGAATCCAAAAAGTAGTTCCAAAAGTGCTCAACAGATGGGGTTAGAATTTTAAAAAGAATTTTTCTTTCCAACACTTCTTTCAACCTAATTTTTAATACCGAATTCGATGATGAAGGATTTTACTTTAACTTTTAAGTTTTAATTATATTTTATATAAAACAGCGATAGACAGTCTGCCTTTTCAGTTTTATCACTTCAATTTATATTTTTACACAATTGAAAAATTCCATTGCAATATTTAATATTCACTAATTAGATTTAATTAAATTACTTACAGTAGAGTGAAAAATTGCCATTTCTATTTATGCTATTTCTCCATGTCCAAGATGGAAAATATGTATTTGGTGAGGTGTAGTTTTTTTTTCTAAACATATTTCATAAACAAAAATTTAATTTGTTAGTTTTAAAATTTTTTTTTCTCTTTTGATTTGCATTCGTATTTTTTTCTGACCTTAAATTAATAGGCTGTTTCATATATTTTTGCTTCTATTGTGGATTTATTAAATCCAGCTTTTTCTTGGATTTAATAAATCCCCTTTTTGTATGAAAAATTCTAAATCCAGGTGATTAAAAAAAACGCTAATTGTATGTAGATATGTTTAGCATTTCTCTTTAAAACCTTTCCTTTAAGAGTTATAGCGCAAATAAACTTTGAAATAATTTTAGTCCATTTTGAGGGCTAAAAGCCGCGTATGACTAGCCTCTTTTAATCCGAGAGGATAAATTTTCGAGGGGGATATTATTTCTTATGCCCGATTTACTGGAAAGTTCGTGGGGAGGTGAAAAAATAACAATTTTGCTAGAGGGTTAAAATGTTCCACAAAAATATTTGTCATAATCCCTGAAGACATCAAAGTTGCGAATTTAAGTTCAATGCCAAAAATAAGTCAACACTTTTATTCAGAATTGGTGCTTAAATGTCCCATAAACCTTGATTTTAGGAGGAAACCATGTGAATCTTCCATTTCATGTAAAACACTATGAGAAACATTTCTGTGAAATATTTTAACCCTCTAACTCTTCAACTTTCTTTGTCTTTGTCCCTTTTTAAAACGGGGCCAAAAAAGTGCCTCTTAAAAAGGGGATTTTTGGCCCTTTTTCCCCTCAGTAGGGAACATAGTTTTGTAGCCGTGATCATATTGCAACCATATGTTTTCTCTGGGTGAATGCAGCTTGTCAAACATTTTTAAGGTATGGCTAGGGAAACAGAAGCAAACAAAAGACAAAATCAAATTTTAAAATCTATAATCCATATTTCAATGGCTGCTTGGTGTAAAAATTGTCCTTTCATTTTCGACCAAAGAAAAACTATACATTTCCACTTCCGTTTTTTTACACACGATTCAGTTCTTTTTTTATTTCCTATACTCTATGAATTTATTTCTACCGAATGAAAAAAAAAATGCCTCTTTCAAGTAATGGTTGTAAAGTAAAGTTTATTTTGAGTTTTGTTATTTAGAATTATTGCAATTTTTTGTTTCGAAACAAATGTGAGTGTTTTCCCTATTTTCAATAATCCTATTCTACAAAATTTTGTTTGTTTCTTTTTTGTATTTTATTTTGGCTTAAAGCCAAATCCTTTAATATTTTATATACAACACATACCTACATATAAACATTTTACATACACTCGTCCCGGTATTTAGTATACGAATATATATTGTGGTGACACTTATTTTACAAATTATTTATTGCAAACAGAAATGCAGTTTTTCGTAAAAGTCAGAAAACTGAATATTATATTAACTTGCAACAAGATTGTAACAATCACCCTATTATAATCGTGTATATGCTTTTTAGGTGACGCCAATTTCTCTTTACCATTAAATTTATTTCAGTTTTTGCTTAAACGAAAAAAAAAAAAATGGCAATTGAATCGTAATATATAAAAATGATTTATACTAAAACATTAATGTACAAATTTTTACTTTTTTAGTTCCTTTTTGTGGCAATGAATTTTTTCCCCCAAAAACATACAATATTTAATATGTAGCTTATGATATGTATGTATGTATGTTTAATAGAAAAATGAAATCAATGTGAAAATAAACCGGAAGTATGCAATAGAAGAATCAAATAAGCATGCATAGAACTCATAGAACGATTAGTCATATTTATGAGATTATTGCCATTTTGAAAATTATTCATACTTTATAGTTTGAGAGTAGTCGGTCGAAGCTATAGATTATGTAAAATATTTAATGATGACAAATGTGATTTATAAAATAAAAATTCAATACGGTTTAATAAAAAAAATAATATATGGTTCATGCATATGGGTGATATCAAAAAATGTGATAAAAACCGTGTAACCATCGAATTTCTAATGCATGGATTACATTTGAGTTACATATTTCGATATATATCAGCGCATTGTCACCTGTTTTACAAAATTTATAACAATCTAACCAATTTTTAGTTAATACATAAAATTGGTGACCAATTTTACAGGCCAAATGTAAACTCCGTAACAAGTAACTCATAAGGTTTTTTAACTTTAATAGCTTATATTTTAATAACCAATAAAGCTAAACACTAACTGTAAGAATTTTTATGAAGAGGAAAAGTGCCGTTTTTAATAAAAACTAATACATTTTACAAACTTTTTCGTATATCTTAGCTATCACGACTTCAACTCTGTAACGATTTTTCGTCATAATTTTTGATAAAAATGCATATACCAGAATTTTGGAGTTATCTATTATTTATATTGCGAAAAGTATAATGTTATTTATACTCAAATGATTGTTGGACTGTAAGTAATCATCCAGTATAACAGACTTGAAGCTTTTCTGCAGCATGTAACATTCTCGAGATGAAAAAGGATGTCTTTAATAAGATTTGAAAAAATGTTGTAAACTCCGTTCCTAATTTTTACACCAAACTATTTAACGAGTAAGAAAAACAATGTCATATTTGGATTCACCGATTCTGACAAAGCGTTTCTGAAAGAAAACGAAAAAAGTAACCAAATGTAAACTCCGTAACTGTAAACTCCGTAACCACAATTGTTTGCATCAGGTTTCATTCAAATAAATGTAGATAAATTTTTAAAATATTTTAAAATAACCATAAACAGAGGTGATTCAACTAATAATTTTGCGTCAAAAGACGATTCAACTAATAATTTTGCGTCAAATCAAAAAAAGTTATCAGTTTTTTACCCTAAGCTGCTGGAGCGAAAAACGATTGATTTTGCATTTCATTGCTTTTGAATCGATATTTCGAGTCATTACTGACATTAGCTTGACAAATTAAATTTGTTTCACACAATTAAAGAATTTTTTGATAGTGAAATGTTATGTTTTTAATATATTATTTTGTAACTGCGCAACCGCTGTTTGGATTTTAAAAAAATTTTATATTTTTGAAAAGCAGTTAAAAGGACCAAAAATACAAAATTTAAAAAAAAATTAAATTTTTTTTCGCGGAATGAATTGTATTTTTATTCGCGAAACCGCCAATTTGATAAACACAAATTATATATCATTGGAAAGCAAGTTGAAAACCCAAATACGAAAAACTAATAAATTGAAGAAAATTCGTACGCAATTTTTTTTTGTTATATCTTTTGCTTGCAGAAATGTAAACTCCGTTACAACAAAAAAAATTAAAATTGTGCAAAAAAAGTTATTGCGACAACTTGTAGAAGAGATTTTTTGCAATTAGGTTTATAATGACTAAACTTACTGATTCCATTAAGAAAAAACCGAAATATTAACACTTTTTGCTTCTCACAAATTTGGCCCAAAAATTTATCACATTTTTTGATTTCATCCATATATTTTTTTAAGCACGCATGTTTTTGCTGATGAAATTTTCATTAAAAGAATAACAATATTATAATGACATGAAGTTTTATTCTTGCCACTCTTTTCGTTTATGCCATATCAGGCTTTAAAGAATTAATTCCTTTTTGGAATGAATTCCCAAAAATTTAATTCAATTCTTTAATTCAAGAAATGAATTCATCAGTAAGACATAAGCAGGAATTAATTCCTGTGAATGAATTCAAAGAATTCAAATTTATAGAATGAATTCCCTGACCAAAGCGTAAATAATTAAAATTAAATAATTGATTCACTAAAGAATTCATTTAACACTATTTAATTCAATTTGAAGTCAAGAAATTCATTTAATTCTAGTTAATTCAACTTTTGGTCAAGGAATTCATTCAATTCTAGTTAATTCAACTTTTAGTCAAGGAATTCATTCAATTCTAGTTAATTCAACTTTTAGTCAAGGAATTAAATTTTTTTCATTTAATTCCCTAGGAATTAAATTTTTTTTGTTTAATTCCCTAGGAATTGAAAACTTAAATCAGGGAATTATACGAAAAAAATTTAATTCCTAGGGAATTAAACGAAAAAAATTTATTTCCTTAGGGAATTAAACGAAATAAATTTAATTCTTTGAATAAAAGTTGAATTAACTAGAATTGAATGAATTCCTTGACTAAAAGTTGAATTAACTAGAATTGAATGAATTCCTTCACCAAAAGTTGAATTAACTAGAATTGAATGAATTCCTTGACTGAAAGTTGAATTAACTAGAATTGAATGAATTCCTTGACTAAAAGTTGAATTAACTAGAATTGAATGAATTCCTTGACCAAAAGTTGAATTAACTAGAATTGAATGAATTCCTTGACTGAAAGTTGAATTAACTAGAATTGAATGAATTCCTTGACCAAAAGTTGAATTAACTCGAATTGAATGAATTCCTTGACCAAAAGTTGAATTAACTAGAACTGAATGAATTCCTTTACAAAAAGTTGAATTAACTAGAATTTAATGAATTCCTTGTTGAATGAATTCATAAAATTTTATGAAGGTATTAGAAAAAAATGAATGAATTCCTTTAATATAAATCAAATGAAAAAAAAGGAATTCATTCAATTCCTTAAGTTTGGTCAGGGAATTCATTCCCAAAATATAAATTCAGTTCAAAACGAGTAAAAAGGTTATAGTCGGGCATGCCGACTATACAATACCCTACAACATTCTGGTTAAAACCCAACTAATGTTTGGATCCGAAATTCGAATGGGTTAAAATGGGACTTTTGTCAAAATTTTCTATAATGTGAGTCAGCGAACCAAATTTCATTAAAATATCTTAATATTTGCGACCTGCAGTTTGTAACCAAGCCAATTTTGGGGGGTACCCTTATATGGGCACTAGGTCTAAACAAGGACCGGTGTTAACCAAAATCAATAGGCTTCGTCTTTGGGCTGATATAAGTGGTGTACCAAATTTCATCAAAATATCTTAATATTTGAGACCTGCAGCGTATAAACAATATAATTTTGAGGGGACCTTTATATGGGCACTAGGTCTAAACATGGACCGATGTTCACCAAAATCAACAGGATCTCGTCATTGGGCCAACATAGGTCTGTGTACCAAATTTCATCAAAATATCTTAATATTTGCGACCTGCTGCGTATAAACAATATAATTTTGGGGGGAGCCTTATATGGGCACTAGGTCTAAACATGGACCGCTGTTAACTAAAATCAATAGGCTTTGTCCTTGGGCCAACATAGGTCTGTGTACCAAATTTCATAAAAATATCTTAATATTTGCGACTTGCAGCGTATAAACAATATAATTTTGGAAGACCCTTATATGGGCACTAGGTCTAAACATGGACCGATTTTAACCCAAATCAACAGGCTTCGACCTTGGGCCGACATAAGTCGGTGTACCAAGTTTCATCAAAATATCTTAATATTTGCGACCTGTAGAGTGCGCACAAGAATGCATGGACAGACAGACGGACGGACGGACATCGTTAAATCGAAATAAAAAAAAATTCTGAGCCGATCGGTATACTATAAGGTGGGTCTAGGACCAATATTTTTTGGTGTTACAAACATCAGCACAAACTTATAATACCCTAACCACATAGTGGTGTAGAGTATAAAAAGGGAATTAGGGAATTAATTCTTCGAAGCTCTGTGCCATACAGAACATGCAAATTCGAATATCGGAAAATTCTGGGAAAATTTCCAAAATTCTAGATTAAAAGAAGTTTAAATGTTTCGATGAGAAAATGCCTCATAATCAGAGAAATAAAAAGTACCAGAAAATTGCAATAAAATGGAACTTGTAATAAAATTGGATCTAGAAAATTAAGTTTTTTTTAAAGGGAAAGTAGGTGTTACGAAATAACCCTCAATGAAATAAAGGCTGAAAATAAGTTTCATAATGAAATAATCCCCTTTGTTGGAATTTGAAATTGGGATTTGATCGTGTTTCGCAGAGCCATTTCAACTGAAATAGAAATTTTCTCTGTTCAAATCCATAATATTCACTTTTTTTCATTAGTATGATAAAACCGCGCGATTTTTTTTTAAGAAAATCAAATTTTTGTCCGAAGCACATTTTTCAACT
Organism: Leucophora obtusa; assembly: GCA_949987735.1. NCBI lineage: Eukaryota > Metazoa > Arthropoda > Insecta > Diptera > Anthomyiidae > Leucophora > Leucophora obtusa. Next base: position 80,529,365 of record OX465295.1, read on the forward strand.
AGTTTCTTACGTACGTACATAAATACTTAATGGCGTCCAATAATTTAACTTTTTTTAACAATATGAAATAACCACCAAAAATGGAATAAGTAATCCCCAAAAAAATTAAAAGGTGATAATGTTCAAACTGTTTTAATTTTATTTCATTGTGGCTTTTTTCATAATGAAATAATCCCAATATTAAAAGATTAAATAAACCCCAAAAATTAAATAACCGTCAAACATTTTAACGTCATTTCTTGGATGTTATTTAATTTTTCCCATTGGGGGTTATCCGTAGCGCTGATAAATTTGTACATCTGCAATGATATTTTTAAGAGAAATTTTCCAAATTTTAAAAATTTTTAAAAACGATTTAAAAGACAACTAAAAATTTTACAAAAAAATTTGTCCGTTTCTGGCACGCAGCGAAAAAAGTCTTGCCACCCCTGCAATATACTCTCAAATTTTCGACATAAGGGGAAAAGAGTATTTTTTAACTGGCGCATTTAAATATTTAGTAATTTTTAACTGATTTTGAACTTTTAAAAGGTATTTAAAAGAAAATTGTCTGCTCTTTCTGCAGTACGAAATGTTCTTAGCCTGACATAGAAATGGCGGTATAAACAGCAAACCGCTTCGTATAATGGAAACTTCCATCCGTCATATGAACACGTGTTAAATTTCATTTCGATCTGTCAACTCATTCGTGTAGTAACAGGTGTTCAAAAAAGGCGATTCAGTGATTTTTTTATAACGGAAAAATTAGAAATTCGTGGTGAGATTAAATATTTACATAAGAAAGGTTTATCGGGACAAGAAATTTATAATGAAATAGCGAATGTGTTAGGTGAAAGTGCTCCTTCATATGCAACAGTAAAAAATTGGGTTGCTGAATTTGAAAGTCCATGATATGGTATTAGACAATCGACGAGTGAAAGTGCGTGAAATATATAATGCCCATAGGCATCTCAAATAATCGAATACATTTTATTTTGCATCAATAATTACAGATGAAAAAGCTTTCTGCAAGATGGGATCCGCATTTGTTAATAGTTGACCAAAAACGCTTTCGAATGAAAATTTCTCATTTCTCTGATTTAGCTCCCTCTGACTTCTATCTGTTCCCAAATCTAAAAAAAATTCCTTGCCGGCAAACGTTTTACCTCGAATGAAGATGCAATGGCAACTGCAAACGATTATTTTGAGGAGCTTCAGGAAAATTTATTTTAATCAAGGGATAGAATTGCTAGAACAATGTTGGACTAAGTGTATTGAAGTTCCAGGAGATTATATTGAAAAATAAAATAATTTTAAAAATCTAGCTCTTGTTTTTAATTGTTAGGCTAAGAACATTTCGAACTGCTCTCGTATTAATATAAAGATGTAGAGGTTTTTATAATAAAATTCAAAATTTTCAGATTTTTTGGAAACTTTTTCATCTTCTACAAGGGTTTTTTTTAATCTTCTTTTAAGGCAACAATCTTCTTAAAGTTAACATTTTGCAGAATAAAATGAGAATTCATTGTTAAAATCAGGGTTGGCAGGCAATACCGCTAAAATATCGTTATCGATTAAAAAGCCTTTCAATTGACTACCGTTACCCCTAAAATACCGTTACCGAAATACACGGAATACCGTTATCCTTAAAATACCGTTACCTAAATAACTGAAATACCGTTATCCTTAAAATAAATTGGTTCTGTTTTTAATCTCTTTTGTTTTTTGTAAAAAAATATTACGGGATGCAACGAAATAACTGACTACCGTTACCCTTAAAATACCGTTACCGATATAACTGAAATACCGTTAACCTTAAAATACCATTACCGAAATAACCCAAATATCGTTATATTTAAAATACCGTTACTGAAATAACTCAAATACCGTTATCCTTAAAATACCGATACCGAAATAAATGAAATAGCGTTACCCTTAAAATACCGTTACCGATATAACCTAAAATATCGTTACCCCAACGATAACCGCATTCGTTTCGGTTACCATCCATGGTTAAAATTGGTTGAAAATTGACAAAGTTATGGTACTTTATCTAAACAATGAAAACCCGATTTTATTTAACTCGAATAAAACTATGTTGTTTTAATCTGTACCACAAACTCTAACTTATAAACAATATTTTTGCAAGTATCAAAAAAACGTAACGGTGTTGTTAAAAAATTAATGCTTATTTACAATCATTGCAATAAACATTGTAAATAAGCATTAAGTTTACATTCGCATCTGACTAATCTAATTAATTAATACTTAACTACTGGCACGCGCCATAGATTTGTCATCCCTGGCCTAGGTGGTATGGTTTCGGCATTGTAATGGTAGCGTTTGGTTTATTGGGAACTTGCGGATTTGGGATATTAGCTAAAACTTTTCTGGCAGCACTGACCTCATGTCTTGAAATTATACCTGGTACTAGTGACTTGGATGGACCAATTAATTGACGATTCCATAAGCATTACAATTGATCAATGCGAATGAAATTTTTTGGCATTACAATTGACCAATGCCAGTGGAATTTTTTCAATTGGCAGTTATAATTGGTGAAAAAGACATTTGATTTCGAAAACATTTTGTTTCAATAAAAGAACAAATTAAGAAAAAAATTAAAAATTCTCGTACTTCTTATCTAAATATTCGCTATTTCGACAAGTTTATATTAACCCTTTAACTACCGACTTTTTGTTTGCGGATTTATCGTTATTTTGACTTCAGATACTTCTTAAGAGTTTTCAAATTAGAAAAAATATGAAAATTTCATTGGCATTGTATGGTAATTAAAATTTTTGGCATTGCCATTGAGATCAAGTAATGCCAATTAAATTTTAATGCCAATAAAAAATTCCCAAGTATGATTTAAATGCATAATGCCAAAAAGTTTTAATACCATACAATAACAATGAAATTTTTCAATTGGTATTGATTTAACCAATGGTAATGAAATGTACACCAATGCCTCAAAGCAACCAATTATAATTGAAGAAAACAGCATTTTATACAAAAAGAAATTCTTTTCGAAAAAAGGAAATTGGGACAAGACTGTAAAATTTCAGAGCTATATAAATTTTCGCTAATTTATCAAGTTGTATCAAGTATACGCTGTTAACTATTCTTTCAACACTGGTTAATATAGATGGATCACAGCCTCTAGTAAAGTAAACTTCGAAGGAGCGAAAATTAGATAATAAGTGCGCGAATTTTTCCTCTATTAATTTTTTCTTTTACCAAACCAAAATGTTTCTCAAAACAAATTCTGTATGATCAATTATAAATGGTTGTTTTAGGCACTGAGCAATGCCAACTGAAAAAAAAATTCATTGACATTGATCTATTGTAATGCGAAAAATTTCATTGGCATTGATCAAAATGGGCAATTTACTTTGAAAATTATACATATAAAATAAAAACAACAAAAAAGATTTTATTGCTTGGTGTATAATTTTCAGTTTTCATTACACATTTTACTTCTTTTGGAAGACGCTTCATTAATAAAAATATTAGTCGTATTCCCTAACGTATGCTATATAATTTTTTTTGTAGAACTTCGCATAAAGCTTTTTCGTGACGAGAAGTGTTGCCAGCAATAATTTTTACAGCCCAATTAAAGAAAACAAAATCTCCAAATATGAAATGTTGAATAAAGCTCCTTGATAAGTTTTCATTGAGAGCAAAGCTTTACTTTTATGAGTAAACCAGTGTTGCCACAAGAAAAAAAAATTACACAGCTGTAGGTCAAATATTATCCAAAACCGTATGAAATTACACAAAAAATTATAATTTCTTATATAATTTCAAAATAAACTCTCCCGAGCACATTGGGGAGGAATCAAAATATCTTGTAAAAAATTTCGCCATTTCTTACCAAAGTTTTGCATTTTTTCTATTCACAAACCGATTTTTAAAGATTTAGCATGTTATCGTCTGCAATGTGCCAAAGTTATTTGCATTTTAAAAATAAAATTTTGCATTTTTGCAATAACCTCTAGTGGGATTCTCTAACTTTTTAACGACAAAATTCGGTTGTTTAGTTGTCAGTTTACTATGAAAACTTGTCAATTTAACTACCTAATTTTGTCGTTTAAAAGTTACAGAATTGCCCCTCTGATCTGAGTTTTTGCCTTCTGCAAAAGCAAATCCAGGCCAATTTCCCTGAAAAATATAACAAATTAGTCTATTAACTAAAGGGAATTTCAATTCAATATCTTTTTCAGGCTTAAAACGGCGTGCTCTTAAATTTGAATATCAATAAAATGGTATTTTATCCACAGTAAAAGCTTCTTTCGGAAAAAAGTATTTATATTTTTTTCAGAAAGGGTGCTTCATTCAGATGCGTTGTATGCAAAAATATTACCTACTCGCTAATTATTCTCTCCCATACCCCTCAAATTTTATCATAAATAAAAATATAAAAATTTCACAAACAATTACCGATATTTTTTTCAAAAATTTTATGCGATTCTGTTGAAATCTGGAACATGTTGGACTTACCGAATTCTAAAATATTTTGATTCTGCTCCACCTTGCTGCGTTCACAAAATTTTCGTCTGGTAAAGGTCCAGTGTCATGTTAACTACAGCCGAAAAATTTTCAGAGATTAAAAAGCAACAATCATAACAAACCCAAATTTTCCCAATCTTTCGCTGCATTTTTATATGGTCTTGCAAACCAAGAGAATTTTTAAAACAAGCTTGACAATTATTTTCGCAAAAATATACAAAAGACGGAGCTTTAAACAAAACAAAAAAATACATAGCACCATTTCTGATTTCTTCTAAACTCGGTTTAGTGGTGAAAAAATTTACAAAAGCATTTACCAGAAACTGGGGATTTGTGGTAAATGTTTCACTAACAATCTCGTTTCGTCTATATATCGACTAATTTTTATTAACTTTCAAAAATTTACGGAACTTTTAAAAATTTGCGGAAATTTCTGTAAAAAGTGAAATTACACAAAAACTACACAAAAATGTCATTATTCAAAAGTTATCCAACGAATGTGTAAACAGTCCCGTTTTTGAATAATTATTCAAAAAGTAGCAACACTGGAATAAACTCTAGTGTTTCCAATTATTCGACCGTTTAACCGGTTAATTATTCGAAAATTCACTAAAATTAATTAACCGGTTAATCGAGAAAATTGGCGATTAATCGTTTAATGCAAAATTAATGTATTTTCTTAACTTTTTATCAATAAAAACACAAAGAGCTGACTTTTTTTAATACTAAAAACTAGAACAGGCTTTTACATTGAGTCATCAATATAAAAAATGTTAAGCTCTATTTGAAAATACCAATTTACTCTGCAAAAATCAGCAAAAAATTTTGCTGAATATTAGCTGTCTGATTAATTGTTAAATTCTCGGTCTTTTCAGTTTTTAAGGGCCATTAATAATAACCAAATTTAGAGCTAATTTACGCAGAGAGAATTTAATTGGACGAGTTTTAATGAAAGTTTTCTTCACAAAGTTAATGGAAAACAAATTTTACGAAAAAGCTTTTTCATTGGGCGTTTGTAATTTTCAATTAATAATACGAAATTTTTATTAAAACTGCATCATCAATTCAGTGAAAAGTTTAGTACAGTGTTGTTTAAACGTCCTATAGACAGCTGCAATTAATATTGTAATTAATATGCAGTTTCATCAATATCAATCAGAGTTGGCAGGCAATACCGCTAAAATACCGTTATCGATTCAAAACCCTTTCAACTGACTACCGTTACCTCTAAAATTCCGGGTATTTCGGTGTTATTCTGTAAATTTCCTAGTGGGGCGATTTTGGCCAAAAGTATAAAAATTAACCCCATATGGATCACGTTACACAAAATAATTATTTTTATCCAGTTGAGATTTTTTTTATAAATTTAATGGCTTTACATTCTAGTAGTCATAATTAATATTAAGTCCATGGGTCTTTTCTGACCCCAGGCCACTAAGGGTTAAATTTTTTTTTAAAGAAATGAAAAGATAATTATAATCTAACCAAATTTGAGTGCTGTTTTTCCGAAAAGCGTGTAAAATTTGATGAAAACAGTGAAATTTTTGACAAAATGAGCAATTTTTGTAAAATATCCTAGAAAGCAGTGGCTCCAAACACAAACTCGAATTATCATTTTTCCAATTTATTTTTTTCTTCTTTAATATCAACTATTATGTGGTACAAATAGCAATCGACATCTCCAAATTAGGCATTTTAAAAAATCTTTAAAATTAAGTTAAAAAAAATACGTTTTAGCATTTTTATCAAATTCGTGGGTCATTTTGGATTCCAGGCTAAAGTGGGTTAATGATATCCGATGAAGTCGAAATTCCATGAATGAATCATTTTGACTATATTAAATGAATAAATGGAATAAAAAATAATTTTTTTTCGAAATTTCGAATTTTTGATAGTAATACACTTTTTTCCAAAAGGGGCAATTTTCGTCCAACTTTCGGCAAGGGTTAACGTTTTCCAAAAAAAAAAATCGATTTCTTCCATTTGGGACCATTTCCAATAAAACTGGGGTGTTTAATGACAAATCTATTTTTAAGGGACTCTTTAATCCTTATGTTTAAAATACCGTTACCGAAATAAGTCAAATACCGTTATCCTTAAAATACCGATACCGAAATAAATGGAATAGCGTTACCCTTAAAAAACCGTTACCGAAAAAACCTAAAATATCGTTACCCTAACGATAACCGCATTCGTTTCGGTTACCATCCATGATTTCAATTAATATGTTTGAAGTTAAGAAAAACCTTTTTCTCTAAAAATTAGAAACGAATTCTAATTTTTAATTCAGACTAGATCTAGTTCCTGATATTTTTTTTTGGTATGGACAGGCGTCGTCAGTGATTCTCCATTAAATTGTATTAATTATTTATATGTTTTCATTGTCAGATTGTGTCTATGATAATTTTATTCAACAACCCATCGGCTGTAGGAATCGAACACATGCTCCCATATTACAAACGTAACTAAAATAAAGTGCAACAGCTTAACCATCTCACCCAAGTAATGCCTTGTATGCAATGTAACTAATTCGTTGTTTTCTTTCCTATTCAGCTTTCTGTAATTGTTTTTACTCAGAAGTGATCAACGCAGCCACATACAAACATTTTATTTTTAGATTTTTGTTTTTCTTCCAATTTCCTCCGTGTTTCAATGGACGAATTCCAAAGAAATTTTATTGAATCGGTATATAAATTCATAGAAAGGATGTAGAGAATTCCCTCAGGATTCATAGGACAGAATGTGTATAACGCGGTGTAATCAGTAAATTAGGTCGATTACCCTTTAAATTTTAGTATTGAATTTCCCGTTGTTTTTACCAATATTTCCTAACTTTGGCTTTGGCCAAAAAATAATTACGAGAAAAGCTTAGAAAAAACAAATAATAATTAGAATGAAATTCCCGATAAATGACATTTGAAGTTTGATTCAAGTAATATCACTCAACACGTCAAAAAAGTAAATCATAAAATGCACTTGTGGAGCCAAATGACTAAAACAAAAATTCTGAAACCATTTTTTTGTAAAATTGTAATATATTTTCTTATCCATAGTAGGGTTTGGGATTTCCCGGACTTTTTCATTTCCCGGGAAACGGGAATAAAAAAATTTTATTCCCGGAATACCGGGAATCCCGGGAAATATTTTTGAACAAAATTGTTAATAAAAACCACCTATATAAGTAATATTTGTTAAAATAAAAATCACTATTTCAGTACAAATTCAGTCTGTGTAGTGAGAATTCAAAGTAAAAATATCAGAATGTTTAACATTTGGTTTCACATAAATTACTCTGAGCACTGCCAAATGAATTGCATGATTCCAGCAGAAAGCATCCATTACTGGACTGTCGGAAACAAACCGTTTCATTACATTTGGCCCATTAGATATGGTGGCCACAATGTTATTTTCCAAAGACAAAACTCTTCTAGTCTTATTTCTACAATTCTTCTTAATTCATCAGCATTACAGCTTCCTGATATATAAACCAACCCCAGGTTATAAAATGAATTATTTCCGTTTATAAATATGTTCAAATATCTCTTTTGTGATATTCTTGTCCATTCATCTAAGATTATAGTAAATCTCCTATTGTTAGAAATATTGCTCGAATGTCTTTTATCATGATATCTTTTATATGATTGTAGTAATTTAATATAATGTTCTTTACATCGGTTTCTTTTTTTGGCAATGCCAGGTTTTTATTATAAAAACTTTCTCGAATAAACGAAGATCTAGTTATGGTGCGGATTGTTTGCCCTACCATAAAACGTTCAATGCCTATTCAGCTTTCACTTTTTTCTTCGGGTAGTTTGCTAATTTTAGCTGGAACGTTATTCTTGATGTTTTTTTCTTCAAGAGAAGTTGCATGACTCATTTTTTTTTTTTTTTTGTGAACCTAATTTAGATGTCGGATAATACCTTCGTTAACCATTAGTCTTTTAGGACAAATATTGCACTGCGCTGCATTATGCAAAAAATCTTTATTAGTTGAAATGCTCCTAATTACTTGGCAAAGATTTTTTGTGTTTCAAAGAAATTGATTCCCTTTTAAAATATTTTAGCAATAATATTTTGTGTTGGTATTTAAAATGTTTTTTATGACTTAAATTAAAAAATTCTATTCCAAACAAAAACAATTTAAAGAATTTAGTATTTTTAAAATTTCCCGTTTTCCCGGGAAAAATATATTATTTTCCCGGGAATTCCCGGCAAACTTTTCCCGGGATATCCCGGGAATTCCCCAAACCCTAATCCATAGACACTAGCATTGCCAACTTTAAAAGCTGCTAGGAAACTGAGGATCTCATCCAGAAAATTGTTAACTATTTTTTTCCGTCTTTAGCGCGTTAGTACGCAACATTTGAGTACTATTACATAATTTTTTTATCGGAATACCCTCATGATAGGCTTTAGAAAATACGATATGCAATTTCTAATTTCCGTTTTAATTCCTTTATTTAATCTGATGTATACTATATTTCCATATCCTTCAAAACACCAAAACCCAAAATTTTTTTTACGAAACTGTTCCCAAGCACATCTATTCTACAACATGTACCACTTGAACCAATGTTCCACTAGAAGCAATATTCCAAGCGAACCCGTTCACCTAAACCTAAATTTAAAATATAATTAACTAGAAGCAGGGACCGTAAATAACAGTTATCCAGAAAATTTTAACTCAAAAACTCTTCATGTTAGAGTCAACGGAGAACTATACTCTTATATACCAATAGATTCATATTGAAGAGCTCATTCAGAATCTGTGATGATCTTAAGAAAACAATCTCAACTCCACAGTTAAGAGTTATTTTTCAACGAAAAAAATAAAATATCGGATGAAACTGTTAAAAAGACAGTTTTATTTTGCCGTCATAAAATAAAACTCTTTTAAGGAGTTTAATTTTTTCTTTCTAAAATAAAACTCTTTTGAGGAGTTTTATTTGTTTAAAATAAAACTTACCTTGTTTATTTTCTTATTTTTTGCAGTCATAAAATAAACCGTCATAAAATAAAACGCTTTTGAGGAGTTGTATTTTTTCTGAGTAAAACAAAACTCATTTTGTTTATTTTATTAATTTTTGCAGTCTCTTTTTATTGAATCTACCTGATAAAATGTGTGCAGTAATAAAATTTGTTTAATTTAATGAATATAATTTCAAAGTAATTTTTTGGCATATTTAGTTTAATTTTTGATGCGGGTGTCAATTTACATGAAATAAGTTTTAAATTTCTGACGGAAAAAATAAAACTCCTCAAATGAGTTTTATTTTATGACGGCAAAATAAAACTCCCTTTTTAAGAGTTACATCCGACCTTTTATTTTTATGTTGCAAAATAACGGTTTTAGATGGCCTTTTTCTTTTTTAGGTCACAAAATAACTGTTACAAAAGAACTGTTTTGATATCACTTATAACCGTTACGGTCCCTGACTAGAAGTAGTTCTAGTAGTGGATTTAGAAGTACACTTATAGAAACAAAACTTTAAAATAAAAAAAAATATTCTGCTAAAATCAACATAAATATTTGTTGATTTCAGAAGAATAGAGTTTTATTGGATTTACAAAAATTTTTCAAGAGCTTTTATTCTGCTAATTAATCCTCCAACATTTTTTTTCCTCATTTTAACAGGTTAAGTTTCTATTAAGTAAAATTTAACTCAAACATAACTAAAATTATGCATAGTTATTTAACGGTTTCATTTTTGCTGTTCATATTTTACTAATATTTAGCAAAAAATAATCTACTAATTTCAGCAGTTTTTCCGCAAGTTAATTTAAAGCGGATTATTTTTCACAATTTGTTAAATACGTTTGGGATTTTTAGCATATTTAATTCCTTTGATGCAATTAATGTATATCCCGATAAGATAAAATTGGAAAACTAATATGCAATTGCTTGTGCAAATTTAAATGTTACTGACACTTTAGAAAACATTGTTCTCTATTGTTGTTTCTACATGAATGGATGTCACTACATTGCTAGATCTGTCAAAACAACAGAGTAGTACATTGGAAGATGACAAAGCAAATTGTGGGAAATTTTCTGTTGTTGTTTTTGTTTTTTCTTTGATATTTTAAATGTTTAATAATGCTCCTAGACGAGAACAAAAAATTCTCATTGAGTTTGTAATTTAACTTAACAAATATTTCCAGAAATTCTAAAAACGTCGTCCCCTGACGATTTCCTTAGGCAAGAATGAAATCCGGATAGGGACATGCCTGCAGCGGATTATTTTTCACAATTTGTTAAATACGTTTGGGATTTTTAGCATATTTAATTCCTTTGATGCAATTAATGTATATCCCGATAAGATAAAATTGGAAAACTAATATGCAATTGCTTGTGCAAATTTAAATGTTACTGACACTTTAGAAAACATTGTTCTCTATTGTTGTTTCTACATGAATGGATGTCACTACATTGCTAGATCTGTCAAAACAACAGAGTAGTACATTGGAAGATGACAAAGCAAATTGTGGGAAATTTTCTGTTGTTGTTTTTGTTTTTTCTTTGATATTTTAAATGTTTAATAATGCTCCTAGACGAGAACAAAAAATTCTCATTGAGTTTGTAATTTAACTTAACAAATATTTCCAGAAATTCTAAAAACGTCGTCCCCTGACGATTTCCTTAGGCAAGAATGAAATCCGGATAGGGACATGCCTGCAGCGGATTATTTTTCACAATTTGTTAAATACGTTTGGGATTTTTAGCATATTTAATTCCTTTGATGCAATTAATGTATATCCCGATAAGATAAAATTGGAAAACTAATATGCAATTGCTTGTGCAAATTTAAATGTTACTGACACTTTAGAAAACATTGTTCTCTATTGTTGTTTCTACATGAATGGATGTCACTACATTGCTAGATCTGTCAAAACAACAGAGTAGTACATTGGAAGATGACAAAGCAAATTGTGGGAAATTTTCTGTTGTTGTTTTTGTTTTTTCTTTGATATTTTAAATGTTTAATAATGCTCCTAGACGAGAACAAAAAATTCTCATTGAGTTTGTAATTTAACTTAACAAATATTTCCAGAAATTCTAAAAACGTCGTCCCCTGACGATTTCCTTAGGCAAGAATGAAATCCGGATAGGGACATGCCTGCAGCGGATTATTTTTCACAATTTGTTAAATACGTTTGGGATTTTTAGCATATTTAATTCCTTTGATGCAATTAATGTATATCCCGATAAGATAAAATTGGAAAACTAATATGCAATTGCTTGTGCAAATTTAAATGTTACTGACACTTTAGAAAACATTGTTCTCTATTGTTGTTTCTACATGAATGGATGTCACTACATTGCTAGATCTGTCAAAACAACAGAGTAGTACATTGGAAGATGACAAAGCAAATTGTGGGAAATTTTCTGTTGTTGTTTTTGTTTTTTCTTTGATATTTTAAATGTTTAATAATGCTCCTAGACGAGAACAAAAAATTCTCATTGAGTTTGTAATTTAACTTAACAAATATTTCCAGAAATTCTAAAAACGTCGTCCCCTGACGATTTCCTTAGGCAAGAATGAAATCCGGATAGGGACATGCCTGCAGCGGATTATTTTTCACAATTTGTTAAATACGTTTGGGATTTTTAGCATATTTAATTCCTTTGATGCAATTAATGTATATCCCGATAAGATAAAATTGGAAAACTAATATGCAATTGCTTGTGCAAATTTAAATGTTACTGACACTTTAGAAAACATTGTTCTCTATTGTTGTTTCTACATGAATGGATGTCACTACATTGCTAGATCTGTCAAAACAACAGAGTAGTACATTGGAAGATGACAAAGCAAATTGTGGGAAATTTTCTGTTGTTGTTTTTGTTTTTTCTTTGATATTTTAAATGTTTAATAATGCTCCTAGACGAGAACAAAAAATTCTCATTGAGTTTGTAATTTAACTTAACAAATATTTCCAGAAATTCTAAAAACGTCGTCCCCTGACGATTTCCTTAGGCAAGAATGAAATCCGGATAGGGACATGCCTGCAGCGGATTATTTTTCACAATTTGTTAAATACGTTTGGGATTTTTAGCATATTTAATTCCTTTGATGCAATTTTTTGTAGTTCCACTAACATTTTTACTAATTTTTCTCTATTAATGTAGAAGTTTTTGTTTAATAGAAAACTCCTTTTATTTAATAGAAAACTCCTGAAATACATTTGTTTTGCATTAAACGATTAAGAAAATTAAGTAAATTTCCGAATAATATATTAACCGGTTAACCGGCTAGATCGAATAATTGGAAACACTAAGAAATATAATAGACCAATATTATTGGATGAATTAAATAAACATTCAATTATATTTACTTTGTCCAATATATAAGCAAAGTTATATTGTTAAGTGTAAATGTATCACTATTAAATACTTCATTTTGCTAAGTGTGTATATCATAAACACTTATTATATTTTATGGGTCACCTAGTGTTGAATTCTTGCATACTTTAATTTTTGTTAACTAGTTTTAATTATCATAACTTTCATTCCAATAAAACTGAAGTTTATGTAAAGTAACGTTTCTCGGCCATATCTTTTCTTCAAATATCTAGAATAAAAATCCTGGGGGTAAAATAAAAATTATATTTTCAATAAGAATCAACTATCAATAAATCGAAAACTCATTGATTGATATTCTTTGAAGATACCATCCCAGTAGAAAATGGTCGAGTACTAAATCTGAGAGAAATTATATCTTACTGTACTAGTGTACAATTTTACAATAATAATAATAATTATAAATATTCCCTATTTTATCAAGTTGTAACACTCTTCTTTGAATACTGGTTAGTGCAGATGGATCAGCCTGTAGTTATATAAACTTGACAAAATAACGAACAATTAAAAAAAAGTACGCGATTTTTTTATGTTTTCTTAATTATGAAAACAGTTGATTGTTTTGGGTACTAAATAATGCCAATTGAAAAAAAATCATGGGTATTAGTCAATTGTAATGCCAAACACTTTAATCCGCATTGATCAATTGAAATTAATCAATTAACTGGTCCATTCAATTAACTGATCCCAGATGTAAAAGATACACAATTGGTTATCTTCGGGACACCTTAGTATATGTGTTTATAAATATGTGTGTTTGGTTTTCATTGCAATTTCTTGTACTCCATAACATGTCATGAATATTCAGTTTGTTTGATGATATTCAAAATGTAATTCAATGAGAGCTCACTATTTAAATTGAACAATACTATCAATGGCTTTGGCAAAACAACACAAACAGAACAAGTGGAGGAAACATTCAAAACCGGAAATAGTTTCTGGAAACTTGAAATTACAATAGTCAACGTTGTTATGTTACGAACATTTTTTCTATTTTATTTCCTATTCTTTATCATATATTTTTTCTCCAACATCGGTACCACATGCCTAGTTTACAGATGTTTGTTGTATTTAGTCAAAGTTGTTCTTCTATGTATGCATAAAGTATGTCCAAGAAGTTTCCGATTTGTATACCCTCCAAAAGAGTTGTTACTCACAATGTGACAAATCGTTCGTTCAAAATTGACTTTTTTTATTATGTTTTAAAGTACCAACAAACACTTTAATTAATCCTTTTAATTGCCAGGGCAATAGTGTAGATGTCTAAGTAGATTTCAATAAAAGTCTTGAATATTGTTAATAAAATTACAATATTTTGGTGTTCACATATTACGAGTACTTATTTTTATGGCGCCATCTCTTTCTTATCAAAATAGTTTTTTGTCATAATGTATGCATTTATATGTGCTTTTTTTAATTCTATGAATAATATTTTTTGTGCACAAAATTCTTTTACAAAAATTTATGCAAACGCATACACATTCATACAAATTTTAATAGTTACAGTATGACAAAACATAAATTTACCTTATGCTCCTTACCTTTTGTTAAAAATTTACAATATTTTCATTTACATGTATGTATATTCTTCTTATCTTCGGTATTGAATTAAGTAAAAACAAATTGTCAACATTGCTTTTGTTGTGGCAAAATAAAAATTGAATTTGTTTTAAGAATTTATTTTTTTTTTCATACAATTTAATCGATTATTACTTTCAGTAATTGAAAAAAGGGGCAAACATTTTTAAGACTCAAGTTTCAAAGGCACGAGAATTTTTTACATGATATACCCATAATGTTTAGGTTTGTGTGTTCCAATCATCATTTTCTTATTGCAGACAACTGATGAGTTGGGGTAATGCCCACGAAACAATTGTATTGCCTACAGGGTTTTTCTTTTCCCGGACTTTTTCATTTCCCGGGACGGCGGGATTTTTTTCTGAATTTCCCGGGATCCCGGGAATTCCCGCTCATTCGAAAATAAATAAATCCGACATATGTTGTATTGGAAAAACTCTATTTCTATTACAACACCGTCCGACAAAGTTCATTTTTTGGTTGTACCTATGAGAAAATCTACTAATATATTCTGAAAGCAGTGCTAAATATAAAATATCCATGTCTTCCACTTTTTCTAGATCAATTCGTCTAACAGTTTAAATCGCGAATTAATATTGAGGTAATATATTTATATAGAAGGCCGTCTTAATTTTAAAAAACTCTTAGAAATAACTGAATATTAATTAGCGTTTTAAATGGTTAAACGAATTAATATAGACAAAGTGAAAGGGTATTTTATTTTCATCCCTTCTTTTAGGACATATTCGAATTGTTCATGGGTGCAAACTTGTGTCGGACCAGTTTTATAGTATGGAATCCAAAAATTTCTATTTCTAGATATTTTGTTTCTATAGAGATTTCCAGAAGAATTTGTCTCGAATTATTTTTATAAAAAAGTTTAAAAGGGATTATTTTTCACACAAATTTTTAGGCAATTTGGCTTAAATCTTTTTATAAAAATAGAAAATAAAATATTATTAAATAATCTTTTAACTTTAATTGGTTTATAAATTTTTAAAAATAAATTCCCAGCCATCAATTTCGGAGCTTCTTAAATGGCTCATAGCAAAAAGTGGAAAAATGTTTGTTTTTGGAGCTAATTTCTGAGTCATTAATGATCATTTTTCTTTGCTGGGTTATTTAATTTTCATAGTTGCATTTTAAATTAACATATAAAAAATCCAAAATAATTTGAAAAAGCATCTGATGCATTATTTGAAAAATAAATAATTTTTAAAAAATATAATTAAAATAAATGAGTGGCAATTGAAATTTAAATGAAATTATTCGAAGTAAAAAATATTCAGTTTCTTTATATCAGCTGAAAATATGAAAATATTACTAATTTTTTAAATTTTAATGGACAGGCTTTTTGGAGATATTTGGAACTGATATAATGATGTTGAAATTTTGTATATATTGCTTTACTTGAACAAAGATCATCGTTTTAAAGAAACCATTTTTTTCCCGAAGTACGAGTATTTTTTATTGGTAACTAAACTAAATTCAGCTGATATTCAAAAACAATTTGGCCTAAATAATATTTTTTTTATATTGTACTAATTCAGTTTATTAAATTTTAAATTGTATTTTTTATTTTAAATATTTTTATTTAAATTAATTTCAAAAAAATCAATGCTTTATATTTAAATAAAGCTTCTGAAATTGCAATATATAGTAGCTAGAACTTCTATAAAAGAATACAAAAAATCCCGGGAAATCCCGCGTGAAATTCCCAGGATTGCGGGATTGAAAAAGGGCGGGATTCCCGGGAATCCCGTGCCGGAAATTCCCGGGACATAAACCCTAATTGCCTATAATGAAAATGGTCAACGTTTTTGAAACAACAAATAAAAACTAATATGACAATATCATATTAAAAAAATTAGGACTTGAGGTATAACAATATTCTAAAACGAGTAAAAAGGTTAAAGTCGGGCATGCCGACTATACAATACCCTACACCAGTCTGGTTAAAAGCCATATGGGAGATAGGTCCAAATATATACCGATTCTATCTAGAATCTATCGGCTTTGTTCTCGGGATCATGTGAGTCAGCGAACCAAATTTCATTAAAATATCTTAATATTTGCGACCTGCAGTTTGTAACCAAGCCAATTTTTGGGGGACCCTTATATGGACACTAGGTCTAATCATGGACCGGTGTTAACCCAAATCAATAGGCTTCGTCCTTGGGCTGATATAGGTCGGTGTACCAAATTTCATCAAAATATCTTAATATTTGCGACCTGCAGCGTATAAACCATATAATTTTGGGGGGATCCTTATATGGGCACTAGGTCTAAACATGGACCGATGTTCACCAAAATCAATAGGCTTCGTCCTTGCGCCAACATAGGTCTGTGTACCAAATTTCATCAAAATATCTTAATATTTGCGATCTGTAGCGTATAAACCATATAATTTTGGGGGGACCCTTATATGGGCACTAGGTCTAAACATAGACCGATTTTAACAAAAATCAATAGGCTTCGTCCTTGGGCCGACATAAGTCGGTGTACCAAGTTTCATCAAAATATCTTAATATTTGCGACAGACAGACGGACGGAGGGACGGACAGACGGACGGACGAACGGAGAGACGGACATCGTTAAATCGAAATAAAAAAAATTCTGAGCCAATTGGTATAATATAAGGTGGGTCTAGGACCAATATTTTTTGGTGTTACAAACATCAGCACAAACTTATAATACCCTGACCAAGCAGTGGTGTAGGGTATAATTAAAATTAGGCCGGCATTACCTGCTAAGCGTTGCTGGATTATGTATGTTGGTATCCTGTTTATCATTTTGTTTTTTTTTTTTTTTTTTTTTTTTTTTTTTAAAGAGCAGCTAATTTTTTAACACTGAGGTCATACTTTTACGGCTTTATTCTTCTGGTTCTAGGCGTTTGATTTCTATTTTCAACATTTTATTTTTGGATGAAGGAAAAAATCACAAAATAATTGTTATTATTTTTTTTTTTAATAAAAATCATATTTTGAATTGCTTTTATATGAATTCTAAATATACAAACATAATTCACGCATGTTCTTTAAACAAATGCTAAATGTATTTTAATTAAAAATAATCACAGTCGTTAAAATTTGTCGAATAAATGTTGTAACTGCCCTACGGGAAATTTTAACAAACTGTCACCGAACTGGCCCCTTTATATGAAATAGACTGGTCACTTTTACATCGCGTTGTCATAGGAGGGGGAAATTGACCCCTTGTGACATGTCACAAGACAAATCCCAGGACAGGTCCCTGAACTTTGGTTTTTATGAGAGTTCAGTAACCTGTGCTAGGATTTGTCTTGTGACATGTCACAAGCGGTCAATTTCCCCCTCCTATGACAACGCCATTTAAAAGTGACCAGTCTATTTCATATAGTGGGGTCAGTTCGGTGACAGTTTGTTAAAATTTCCCGTAGGGTGTTTGTCGAATAAAAGTTACAACTGTTAATATTTGTTTCTAGTTGCTTATACAAATCTCTGTGAAGAAAATGAATTTTGTAGCATTTTCCAAAGTCCATGAAATTATAATAAATAATACAATCAGAACAAATGCTAAATTTCCCAGTTTATGAAAAAGTTATTACACTTTTTTTATTTGTTATTTTCTGGACCATTGCTATAGAAAGCCTCATATGTATGTATTTATATGAAACCATAATTTTATTTTTTAACAAACATATTATTAACATTTATTTAACGATTGTGGTTGTCATGACTCGTCATTATCTGCAAATTAAATTAATGCTCACTTTTATATTTTTATAATATCGTATAATTCCTTATTGTTTGATCATATTAAATTACATATAAATTATTAATTAATATATTCTTTATTTACTTTGCATTTAATCTGTTATATCCCTTTAAATGGACAGAATTTTTGTTTTTGCTCTGTACAACGAAATATTTAAATATTATTTAAAATCAATTTAAATATTATTAAAATATTTAATTCGTTGCAATGATATTCAAGCTAGAATAGCTTCATGAATCAGCTCATTCAACCTAAAACGGCATTTACACCTAAATCTTAAACACGTGCTTAGCTAAAACGAGTGTAAAAGAATAAAGAACTGTTGTAATAGAATAAAGAGCTAAAATACGTGTTTTGGCTAAACACGTGTTTAAGAATTAGATGTGAACGCAGCCTAAGATAATGAGTAAAAAGAGATTAAATATCAGCTACTACTCTTTTAACTCATTAGATTTTCCAAAAGGAGGATATATAAGATTACGCATACTTACGGTTAATGGATCCTTCAGTCTTTTGCAATTCGTTGACTTCTTAAATTTTCGACTCACCGATTTGGCGGAATAAAACACAAATATTCAAATTTATTTTTTTCAAAATGTTTTGTTATGCTTATTTAATTGCATAATTCCAAAACCAAATTTGAAAAAAGGTTCTTGCAAACTTTACTTGTTAACCGAATTTCTGTTGTCGCTACCAAATTTTATTCTATTATCACAAACGATTTGCTTGGATTTGTAACATAAAATAAATAAATATGATACCCGAAAGTAGTCGAAATAAAATTTCACAAAAGTTTGGGTTCTAAGTTTTAATGAGTCGAAAAAACATATACTTTTAAAAAATTTAACTTTTGATTTTGAGAGTTGTAGTTTTGTGATAAATATTTTAGCGAGGTCACATTTTTTGCTGTTGTTCAGAAGTAATTTTAAAAAAGGTGTAATAATATACTAACGGATACTTTGGGAGCAACGAAAGAAGTGCTTTTTTGAAGTTGTTCAGAATAACTTTTAAAAAAGCAGTAAAAATATACTAACGGATACTTGTGAAGCATTGAAAGAAGTAGTTTGTAAAACACTACTTGCATTTTTTTTTTGCTGGGTATATAAAAAAAATGGTGAGAAATTTCTTTTTATTCACCTCTAAAAATAGTACTGAAAACAATATTGAATTGGAGTGCACCTTTTACACTTGTTTTATAAGTACTTTAATTGAAGAGAGTAAGGAACAATATCTCTCAGTAACAAAGTGGTGTTTTTATGCCAGTCAACTTTCATATCAAAGAATGGCGCAGCGGTAGAGCGCTAGACTAGCAATCGTGAGGTCGCAAGTTCGATACCCGGTGGCGGCAATAAAACAACTTTTGTAAAATAAAAAAAAAATATAATTTTTTTTGTGAGGAATTTTTTTTTAACTTTTAAGTGGTGAAAAAGACTTTCGTTTGCACTCGTTCAAAAAGTACTGAAATAATGTTGAAGTGGGAGTACTCCTCTCCTATGACAACTCAATATTTAAATCATTAGTATTTATGTTAAAAAAGAATTACATCTGGATCATCAATTGTAGTACTTTTTCTACTGCTTCGGCATCTCTTTTTTTGCTGGGATCTTATATGTATATTAGGCCGCCCCCTAAAAATGTACGTTTACTTATAAAAATAATTCATGCATCGGTTTGTTTGAAGTTTGAAATACGATTTACGCAGGGAAAATTCCATTTTTTGCTTTTTACCTTTTTTTACCTTTCTAGCAATGCATAAAATTCCAAAATCGTTTGGAAAATATTTAAGTAATTGCAATTACCCCCGACAATTGTAGGGTTAAAATGAGATAAATTATGAAAATCGCAAAAAATAAAATATTTTTTCGAAAACTTACAATATTATACTTTAGTTTTATTTCTAAAATCTACAAATATTCAGATATAAATTATTGTCTCCCTTGGATTATGCTAACCTAGTCCCAGGTATGGCCAAAATGGGATTTTTGTTTTTATAAATTAGTAAAACTCTAATTTTAAATTTTTTAAAATTTTGTTCAACAAAATATTAAAAAAGTGGTCAACGCAAAAAGTTTTTTTAAATACACCTCAGAGAATTATTCTACTGAAAAGTACACATATCCCTCTTTTAACTTAGCAGTGACGGCATTTTAAATTTGAAAATTTTAGAGAAAACTGTGATTTTGGCCAATAATTTAGATAATAGTATTCATTATGGCCCTATGCTCCAACTTGGAACGACGGGAATACATATATTTATTCATTTTTGTGTTTTTAGCTAGCTATAACAAAATCACTTCCGATTTTTGTTTTTAATTCTGACATAAGAGATTTTTTTCCGAAAATTTTGTAAAACTTCTGCACTATTACCCTTCCTTTACCAAGGTCAAAGGTAAACTTTTTGAAAATTTTCGATTTTTCCTGAATGTATATCAAAACATTGTGTTGTTTGTTGTTAATCTGTTGACACTAAATTTTATATATACACTAATAAAAAAATCCCGTACAAATAGGTCAAAATTGTGCTGGCGTAAATACATGTACTATTTCCTGTTATTTTAGCAGAATTTTTACCTAATTGTGCGGGCTTTTTAAGAGAAAATAACAGAAAAATTAGTTCAATTTAATCAGAACCCGTTTAACAGACTTTTGTACTAACTTTTTTTATGAGTGTAGTAATAAAAACTTTTAAAAAAGCATTTTCTAGATAAAAAAATTTTTAATTAACCTGTTTCAGAGCATGATATCAAAATAACCAATTTTTTATTTTAAATAACGCTGGTTGGCTGAAAAATTTATGTAGAAGCCATAAAAAACATCGAAATTAACTCCTTTCATCACATTTTTAAAACAAACAATTTATGGTTTCTAGATAAATGTTTCAGCCAACCAGCGTTATTTTAGTTTTAGCTTACCGGATTTCATAGAAAAACCTTCACCAAGTATAACGATTTTCTTACGTATCTCTAATCTTTCTTGAAAGTTTTATATAAGTACTAAGCGGTTTCGCCACTGCCAAACTGTTCTAGGGTAAACCACTGTACTTAATGATGTATAATGTAAATATAATAATACACATCATGATAATAATTGTGAGCTTATTTAATATCTCTGTCTTTACTCAGTTTTTTTTTATTATATTTTTATTGTAACAACATAATTAAATTCATATATGTAATTATACGTACGATTTTAATTTGTTTTTTAAATAATTTCATAGTATTTTAATTACAAAAAAATCATTGTTTACAAAAGAAAATGTACATTAATTATATCCTTTTTTTTGTCATTAAATATTATTCACAAATATTCTCCAATTACCTTTTTGTATTATGTATCCCAGTAAAAAAATTAATTCACGCAAAACTGAACTCCTGCAAAACTCTGTGTACCAAAGAATTGCTTTTTGTCTAGAATTCATGTTGCTTCAGATTCAATAGTTGACAATATCGGGATTATCACAAATACTCTAACAAGGGAAGGACACATGTTTTTTAGCTGCCCCATCTCATATTAAAGGGTTAAAGAATGGGTTAGAAATGGCCCGATTTTTAATTTTTTCCTGTTTCTGTTTTTCCTGAAACTATAGACAAATTGCATATCCTGGAAAAAGTTTTTTTTTTTTTTGAAAAAGAAAGGTGTAATTTGGTTAGGGCAACCGAACCAATTCGGTTGGTAAAAAATTCGGTTGCTACAACTGAATTGTTTTGAGAGTGTCTGACAATCATGAGGAGAGAGTGTCTGATCAATACGTGTTAGCTCGCATTGTTTTCTAAATTTTTATTTTATATCTATTTATATACACTCAAAATAATACGTCTGTTGGCTGGACAGAAAAATTTGTTACTTTAACAAAATTTATTCCTGTTTTTGGCTTAAAATAAAATTTGTTGATTTTTACAAATTCGTTTGTTAAATTTAACAAATCTAAATTTAAGTAAAAAATTTGCAAAACTACAGTTCTATCTGTTATTATACTGAGTGGTAGAATTTATCCAAATTTATGGTTTCGGGACCCTCCCCGGGCCTAGGCCATATCAAGTGATTCGCATATAAGGGCACTCCAATAGAGCAAACACTTTGTCCGTTTTGCTCTATCTCGTTTGGTTTTCGAAATATGGGCCATTTTATGAAGTGGAAAATTTTTATTAAAAATTTCCGAGGGTCCAAGGCCCCACCAAGGTAAATTTTTGAATAGAGATAACCCCTTTCGCTGTGGTATTGTATGGTTAGGAGTAGTCGAAATTTTCATCAATTTTGCTCTATCTCTCTTAGTTTTCGAGATATGGGCCATTTTAAAAAATCGGGAGGGAAAGAAATAACGCCAGCTTTACAATTTCGAATACAGTGGTGGCGCCATCTACCGGGTAATAACAGTAACATAAAAATATTATATTTTAACAAAAACTTTTGTAAAATTTAACGAATGGGTTCTTAAAACTTCGTTATAAATGGTTTTGAAAATTAACACTCAAAACTAGTTAAAGTACTGAGGATTTTTAGTAAAGTGTTAAATAAAGATAACTAAAATCTTTGTTTAAATCAGTGTTTCAACTAAAAATTTGTCAAATCGATTTGAAACCGGTTTGACAGATTTTTCTACTGACGTATTATTTTAAGTGTACTGTTGATAAACTACTTATACGGTAACATTAGAGTAATGACTTTTCTACAATGACATCACAGTGGTAAAATAAGTAGTTCACTCAGGATTTCAATACCTAAAACTCACTACATGGCAATGAAAGGTTTTGCTGGGTGTTCTACAAATTTTTGTTTCGTTGTCTACACTCAAAATAATAAGTCTGCTGGCTGAATAGAAAAATTTGTTACTTTAACAAAATTTATTTCTGTTTTTTGGCTTAAAATAAAATTTGTTGATTTTGAAACATTTTTTGTTAAATTTAACAAATCTAAATTTAAGTAAAAAGTTAGTAAAACTACAGTTTTATTTATAATTATATTGAGTCGTAAAATTTGTTCAAATTTAGGCTTTCGGGACCCTCCCCGAGCCTAGTCCATATTATCTAAGGGCATGTAAGGGCACTCCAAAGGAAAATTTCATCCGTTTTGCCCTATCTCGTTTAGTTTTCAAGATATGGGCCATTTTATGAAGTGGAAAATTTTTATGAAAAATCTCCGAGGATCTAAGGCTCCAGTAAGGTCCATTTTTGGATAGAGATAACCTTTTCACCGAAGTTTTATGTGGTTATGGGTACATTTTACTCTACCTCTCTTAGTTTTTGAGATATGGACAGTTTTAGAAAATCGGAACGGAAAGAAATAGCGCTTCGAATACACTGGTGGCGCCGGGAGAAAACAGTAGCATGGATTTTAATGAATGGGTTCTTAAAAATTTGTTACAAATTATATTGAAAATTAATACTCAAAATTAGTTAAAGTACTGAGGATTTTTGGTTATTAGATAACTAAAATCTTTGTTTAAATCAGTGTTTCAACTAAAAATTTCTTAAGAAGTAATCAAATCGATTTGAAACCCGTTTGGCAGATTTTTCTACTGACGTATTATTTTAAGTGTACATTGGACAATTTGGAGCAAAAAAGATTTTGAGTGAATTGCGAAAACTAGCGCATATAAATTAGTAGGTTTAAGCAAAAGTTATTACTAGGCCAACCAAAAAAAAGCTCTGTTCAATAAAGCTCGTAAAAACAGTAAAATAAGCAGTTAAATGAAATACTAAGCCCTTAAATTTAATTGAATCTTCATTATATTTTTCATACTTAGGGTTTTTCATTGGCATTGAAATTTCAATAGCATCAGCTGAATAATGCTAATGCCAAAAAATTTCTTTAGCATTAAATGCTACTGAAATTTCCTGGCGTTAGAATTTTTCTTACTAATGCTAATGAAATCGCAATAGTGCCTTAAAAATAATTACAATTGAGCAAAAAAGCATTTGTTTGCTAAAAAAAAGAGGATGGTTAGGTTGCCTTACATTGGCTCATCCGCGGCTCCAGCAATTAATATAAGGAGAAAAATCATACACCTCAGTGGCCAAGTCAATGTGTTTGTCTACAGTGGCGTATGATTGTTCCCCTTATATTAATTGCTGGAGCCGCGCATGCATTGGCTGTTTAATAAAAATGTGTAATCGGATTGTGCTAATACTCCAGTGGAGCAAAAATTTTGTCCGTTTTGCTCTATTTCGCTTAGTTTTCGAGATACAGGCCACTATAAAAAATCTCCATTTTAGAAAATGGACCGTATCCCTAAAACTAAGCCAGATAGAGCAAAATGGACAAAATTTGTGCAAGCTTCAATCACTGTTCACGCTCCTGTTATTCACATGAGGTATGTCCGAAAGTCCCAGGTAGACCCATTTTTTTTTTCATTTATAGGATAATAGAAACTAACATATTAAGATAATAAGATTTTTGTTCCCCGTTTCATTTCCCTTTATTCCCTGCGGCAAGTGTTTCAATTGCCCTTGTTCCCCGTTCCATTCCATATTGTTTCGATTTGCACCTATTTTCCCATCCACTGTCGGAGTGTGTTAATTTGTATTATCAAGAAATTTGTTAAAAAAATAAAAACTGAAAATGTCACCCTGTGACTGTTTTATAGAAATGGATCAGTCGGAAGCTCTACAAGACCTGGCCTTTTGTATTATTGGTTTGGTTTAGTACTCCCGTGTAGCAAACATTTTGGCCGTTTTCGCTATCTTGCTTGGTTTTTGAGATACGAGACATTTTAAAAAATCAGTTTTGCTCTTTCTCGCTTAGTTTTCGAGATACAGACCATTATAAAAATCGCCATTTTACAAAATGGAATGTATCTTTCTCGAAAACTAAACGAGATATAACAAAACGGACAACATTTTTGCAAGCTTCAACTAAGGTTCACGCTCCTATTATTCACATGAGGTAGATTTAAGACCAATTCCTAGGACTCAATTTTTATGAAACAACCACAGGGCGACCCGCTTCTTTCCCAATTATAGGTTAATAGAAATTAATACACTTACGGTGGGTCTCATACTGTAGGTTTAACTTTAACTTAACTAAAAACAAAATAAAATGTCAAAAAAATGTACACAAAACAACAACAAATTTTTGGGTTAACTATTAACCTAAGTTTAAACCTGCAGTATGAGACCCACCGTTAGATAATAAGAATTTCGTTTCCTGCAGCACATATTCCAATTTCCCTTGTTCCCCATTTCATTCCATATCATACCATTGTCGGAGTACGTTAATTTGTATTATCACATTAATTGTTAATTATTGTAAAAAAATTTATCCCTCGGGAGCTCTCTTGCATCTGGCTTATTTGTATTATAGGAGTGTATTAGCACTCTGCTGAGCAAAAGTTTGGTCCGTTTTTTGGTGGAAATTTTTTAAAATGGCCACTTGCAAGCTCGTTTATTGACGTTTTCTAATGCCAATTCTTTTAATTGAGGCATTAGTAATCGTGATGAATTTACAATACAATTGTCATTAGTAATGGAATCGATGTAGTTCAAAGCATTAGTCGAAATAATGATAATGCCAAAAATTTCATAAGCATTAGTTTCAATTTATTGCTAATGAAATCGCCAATCATAATAATAATTTATTAGTCACATGTATGTATATCACACTTTCAAATCCGATTTTATATGCCGAAGCTAAAACGCAAAATTGAAAAAGGCGACCCTACGTTCGGCAAAAAAAGATTTTTTTTTGAAATTGCCTTGCAAAAATACTTCATATTGGAGGGTGTACCGCGAACTTTTTTTTGCGGTACGGTCTACTGTCCATATCAACAACAAAATAAGCAAAATGAAGCAAAATTAGGCTAAATAAAAAAATGCTTTAACAAATGTAGGTTAAAATTATTAAATTTTTAAGATCAAAACTTGTATTTAATCTGCATTGTTCTGTCTTTTCAAATAAAAACAAACTGTTGCTCCTTTTTGGTTGGCCTAGTTCTTAGCAGAGAGGACAAAATTGCTGTTCTAGCTTTTTTGCTTTTGTTACTCATGTTTGCTTCTTTTTGCGGTTTACATTATAAGATTTTAAGTAGGATTTTGCTTTAGTATAAACATATATGCAAGGTTGCAAATTCTTTCCGAAAATCGAATAATGTAAACCAGCCTTAAAGAGGATGTAGCGATTCTATGAAATATTTTTAACTTCGGATTAGGAAACCAAAATATTTTAAAAGGGATTTATTGGGAGGCTGCTCCAAGAGAAGAGTATAGTTTATATATCAATATATAGATTCATATAAGACCAATTATCCAACTAAAATAAAGTATGGTCAATAATAAAGTATACGCAATGCAAAAACAAAATAATTGTAGTCAGTCATTCGACGAACGTCTTGTAGAAACCCTCCGTATATCGGATCACTGTCAAACTTACTGTAGGTGGTACAACGAATTTGTTTTGCTATCATGATATTACGATTTTTTCAACAGTTTTTCTACACTTAGAGAATTATATGCATAATATTAATAAATTTTTTCATAAAACCAATAAATTTTCACTGGAACTCGTGTCCATTGAAACTTGTCATTGAATTATTGGAATTTTTTATAAAATGTTGTGAAAAATTTCATTTTATTTATTAGAAGTTTTATACACACAAGGAAGAAGTTTCAGTGAAACTAGATTCATAAAATATATAAAGCTTTTTCAACAATTTAAACAAATTTCTGATTTACTTTGTGAAAGAAACTACATTAATTTACTGAAAAATTTCATTAAAACTCGTCCAGCTAAATTCTCTCTATATAAATGCAGTCAGAAACTAAATACTCAGTCACCACACCAATTTCCAAATTCGTTTGCCATCATTAATCTGTTTCCACTTTGTTTATTATTAAAATTTGAAATAATAAAATATTTAAATGAAACTACTGTGAAAATGTTTGCTGGGTTTTAAATGCATTATAGTTTATATTTAAATTTTGAATATTTAGTACATGTTGTTTATCAATTATTTGTTTTATTCAAGTTTTTATAACTTATAAACTAATGTAATTATTTACAAAATATTGATGATAACACTGGTTTACAACCATTTTGTACACTAAATGTTACAAAGTTTTTTTTAAATCTTTAGCACTATTAAAATCGAAAATCGTATATAGTAATAATATAGATTTTTTTCGGATGTAGCTTCGGTACTGTCGGATTAGTGGTTCTTATAGTCTTTTTTACAATCTTGATTCTTTAGTCTGTTTTGATGTTTATACAGTTTATAAGGTTTGTTCTTTTCGAATTCTATAACTATAACTACTTGAAAAAAAAAGATTATCCATACTTATCTGACTCTTCTTTTATTTTTTGTAAACAAATAAATTGTAAACGTTTGGGACTACCTTTGTTCGAGGGCTGTTTGTATAAATGGACTTCCGCGGAACGTAAAATAGAGCAACTATCTTGAGTGATATGTTCTATCTTCACCAACAAACATAATTAATATAATAATAAACAGAAATCTGATAATATAATGTTTGTATGTGGCCATTTTTGATCAGTTCTGAGTAAGAGGCAATAACAGAAAGCTGAATAGGAAAGAAAACAATTAATTAGTTGCATTGCATTCAAGGCCTTACTTGGGTAAGATGGCTGAGCTGCCGTCGCACTTCAGTATAGTTACGTTTGTAATGTGGGAACATGTTTTCGAATGCCACAGCCGACGGGTTATTGAAAAAATTACTATATAGAGCTTGGAAAAGATAATTTTTTTTTAATCAATTCGCATACAAAGTTATTCATTTTGTGACGCAGTGAATACTATATAATAATTTTAATTCAAATCATTGATATTGAATTAGGCGGGATAGTGATTTGTTATAATTTAAGTTGCTTCAATTTGGATTCGATTACATAATTTAATTTAAGAGATATTTCATTCATTCTTCAAATCAGAGTTTTGAAGAATGGATTCAAAAAGAATTATTTTCGAAGATGATTAAAAAAATTTCCCGAATCAAAAAAATATAAAGTTAATTTGTACGAACAATTTTTATATCGTTTGCTTCGCGAATTGATGTCAATTTTTAATTCATTTGTAGGATTCTATTTCAGTGCAAAAAAATGGATTTATTAGGAGAACATTTTATTTTTTATTTGGAATTATTATTAAATCAATGTATTCAATGAAAGTTTATATCTTACACACATACTATTGACTAAAATTAAGTCGCAAATCATAAAAAAAACAATTTTAAATCCGGAATAAAAACAAATATATATATATATATAATTCGCGAGAATCAAAATATAGTTCGAGAATCGAAAATATATATATATATATAAAATATATCTTTTTATCAACCCAATCATTCTCTACACATATTTTGTTAAATTTTTGGTTAGATTATAACGGTGGGTCTCATAATGTAGGTTTAAATTTAAGTATTAAAAAAAATAAAATGTCAAAAATTTTATATAAAACTAAAACAAATTTTTAAGTTAACTAGTAGTTAGCGTTTAAACTGTTAACGCGATAATGAAAACCCCTTCAACCTTTATGTGAACAGTTTCGATTAGTTTCCAAATCTAATTGCTAAATCGCAGACAAAACTTGATTGTGTGACAGTGTATAACAATAGTCGTGCATAATCGCCAGAATAACAATAAATCTTCAAATATGGCACCACTGAAAACTTGTTATCGACCAGTGCTGCCAACTTTGACGATTTTTCTCCATTTTGACGATTTTTGAAGTAAAATTTTATGAAATGACGATTGACGATTTTGCAAAATTTTATGTATGAAAAATGACGATTTTTTAAAAATGAAATAGTTTTTATAGTTTATTGCTAAAAGTACAATTTTATTAAAAAATAGAAATTTAATTTTTTGGACAGAATCCTAGAGTTTTATTATGAAACTCATTGATAGTTTTGAATTCTACTAAATCCATATTTTTCTTGAAAGACCGAACGAAACATAAGTTTGAAACATTTCGTCATGGAATTAATTTTAAAAATGTTATAATTTTTTGGTAGGCGAAATTAATTTTTTTCCCATTCTGGTTCATTAGTAAGAGAGTATGGTGTAATGTGAGAAGTTATTCTGTTACCACAGAGTGACTAGACCCTCAAATAAACTAAACGAATATTATTGGTATATTTTGAAGGAAGATCAGTTTTCCACTTTACCTCAATTTCCCTAGTGAAGTAGCCAGTAAAAAAGAAATAATTATTAAGACAGAGTTTTACATAAAAATGTGATATTGTTCCAACTAAAGTAATATTAGTGTAATATTATATCAATATTTTTGAGTAAACCTTTTCCTTATTTCCTTCAAATATAAGAAGTTTTTTGACTGACGATTTTTTGACGATTTTTCATTTAGAAAATGATGATTTCTTTAATTAAATATGACGATTTTTCACCAAAATGTGTTGGCAGCACTGTTATCGACAATATTTACAACAAAACAATTATTTATGAATCGCCCAGTCAATAGTTATCAATATCGTTAGCATACGTTTAGGCTAATGCTTTATAAAACATCATAACGAATAAGCTCTTGGTGTTTATTTTGATCACTTGGTTTTAGTTCAGTTTCTGTTCATGTCATAACGTAAACAAAAAAGTTATTGTGAAATTCAAGAAGTGAGAAAAAGTTGTGATAAAAAAACAATGTAATTAATTAAAAGTTTCGTAAAAAGCTAAAATAATGTTTAAAATATTAAGTAATTACTAAGGAATAGTATCCAAAAGAGTATATTAAAAACCTCAGCTTTAAATATACTTAAAAAAAAACCAAATGTCTATGCTGAATAAAACTCGACAACAAATTCCATTTCGAACCAAGTATGTATAGAAATGTTTTTTGTTTAATTATTTCACTAATTTTTATACAAAATATATGAGATATTATTGAGGGCATTCACAGTTCGTGCTATTTTAAGTAGTAACATGGCATTTATCTTAATTTATCATGCTATTTTACATATAACGACAGCACATTAGCACTTAAACTGTGAATTCCTTCATTATGTTTTAAAATGCTAACCAGTGCTGCCAACCCATTTTGTTGAAAAATCGTCAATTTTATTAGAAAAAATCCTCAGTTTGTGAATGAGAAATCGTCAAAATATCGTTAATCAAAAAATTCCTTATATCTCAATGAAAAAAAGTAAATGTTTACTTAAAAAATCAGTGTTTATTACTTTGCCTTTAAAAAAACACATTCACCGAATTCACATTTCGTGCTATATTAATTACTAAATTAGTATTTGTCGTAAATTTGACAACTTTCTATGGGTTCAACTTCAAAAATCATGCTATTTTACAACGAAAGCGCACGTTAGTACTTAAACTCTGAATGCCCTCATTGTAAGCGGAATTAGAATTATGTTTGGAGTAATTTGACGTTGCAATGTCAAAAAATAAAAATTAATGATCTAATCGCGGAAGTTCGAATAATTCAAATCAAATCATCGATATTAAATTGCATTTTAAGTTCTTGATATACAGTACTTTCAGTCTGACATAAAGGTATTTATGTTTATAGTATTAATCGATAATAGTTAAAAACAACCACTATGTTTTACTTTTATTTGACAGCCTAAAAAACCCTATAGTTGAACTTTAAGAGGCACTTTATTGCCAAAAACTAGAGCTTAATGTTCGCGTTTTCAGAAATTAGAAAAGAAAAATTATACAATATTCCAAGATAAAAACATAAAGGTGTCCCAAATTAGAATTTTTTAACTACACTAATAGAAAGAAGTCTGTAAAATATTTACTTAAAACAACTAAAAATTATTTAAAAATGATGCTGTAGAAAAAACTGCTAAAATTAGCAGATTATTTTTGCTATATAAGTATATTATAGGAACAGAAAAAATAAAGCTGTTAAATGTACAGACAAATTTTGCTAAAATCAGCAAACAATTTTGCTAACTAACCTACAAAATCACAAAAAATTATAAATTTTCGAAGTTTTTTTCCATTTTTTTTTATTTCAAATAAAAATCGAACCTTTTGAAATTAGCAGTTTAAAATTTTTTTTAGCAAATATTCCTTCTGATACAAATAGCAGGATAGACTGCTATTTGCATTCAACTAAATTTAGCTTAAAAATTGGAAAAATTTTGTAGATATAACAGTTTATTTTTGCTATTTTTAGTCTACTAATATTTAGCAAAATTTTCTGCAGATTTTACAGCATTTTTAATTAACTAAAAGTTAACTTAAATATAACTAAAATTCTGTAAATTTAACAGTTTTAATTTTGCTGTTGTTATTTTACTAGTATTTAGCAAAAAAAATTGCTAACTTTAGCAGTTTTTTCTGCAGCATCATTTTTAACTAATTTTTAATTAATTTTTCTGCTTTTTTTACAGATTTATTTCTATGAGTGTATTTAATTTAAAACTTTTTTTCTATAACTCGAGTTACTTAACTCAACAATCTCAATTTTAAATAGATATCTTCAAAAACTTATAGGACGCAATCAAAATACAATAGAAATTTCTTCGACTTATCTTCATATTTGTAAAACTAATTTCATGACAAATTGTTAATCGGTTTCCAGAAATATTAATTCAATTTAAAATATGAAAGATTTTTATTTTCGATATTTCTTTTCGCGAATTTTAGTACAAATTTTATATATTGCATTTAACAAAAACATTAATTAATTTTGAAGAATTCAAATTTAAATCGTTAAAAAAAAATTTATATTTTTCTTCAAATAAGTAAAGTTTATTTTAAATATTTTAATTTCTAAATAAACTTTACTTTATTATTTTAATAAAATTTAAATTTTTTGAACAAAAAACATTAAAAATCGTTCCATTAAAAAAAATCGTCATTTTTAATATATAAAATTTTGCAAAATAGTCAATCGTCATTTGATTAAATTTCACTTTAAAAATCGTCAAAATGGAGAGAAATGGTCAAAGTTGGCAGCGCTGATGCTAACACATGTCTTTTTTGAAAAAATATTCGAGTCTGAAGCGGGCTATACATTTGCAATATTATGGTACAACTTTCCATGTCGTGCAAGCATATTGACCGTGTATGCATTAAATTGAAGGTTGAGCAATATTATGTAGTGAATCAAAACACTTTTGATTTTTATTGGACAACTTGAAATATTGCATAATCTATTGGCAACACTGTGCAATTTTAATTTTGCGCTGTTTATGTTTGTGTGCATTTTGACGTTATGTTGAATTCATATTTGCATAAAATATTGTGGCGATCTTTTGTTTCAATTTAATGTATGGTGTGTGGTAAAACGAGAAAATACTGTGCCATTATGTTAGACATAATATTGCAAACATATGGGGGGCTTTAGGCTGCATTCACACCTCATTCTTAAACACGTGTTTAGCTAAAACACGTATTTTAGCTCTTTATTATTCTACAACAGTTCTTAATTCTTTTACACTCGTTTTAGCTAAACACGTGTTTAAGATTTAGGTGTGAATGCCATTTTACAGGATCACGTTTGTTTTGTATTTTATTTCATCTATTCTCTTTTCGATGCAAACGTTGGAAATGATTGCGAAAAAACAACGATTGCATCAACACAACAACAAAATGTATGTATTTGCAATATGCTTTATTTTTCTTCATCTCTATATATAAAAGAATAACGTGACTGACTGACTGACTGACTGACTGACTCACTCAACATCGCCCAGCCCAAACCGCTGAAGCTAGGAAGTTGAAATTTGTTATGTAGGTTCCTCTTTCGGGGTAGACGTCCACTAAGACGGGATTTTTGGAAATTCCTACCGGAACGGGCAAAAAGGGGGAAAGTGTCCCCCTTGACGGCCTGCCAAAACCCCTTTGGCTAGAAAGCTGAAATTTAAGATATGTGTTCCTTGGAGTAGGGGCTAACTTTTCTGGAAAGTACTTTCTAGAATTTTGGACAGGGACGTTGTAAAAATGGGGGTTAAAAAGGGGAAAAAGGCCCCCCTTGACGGCCTGCCCAAACCGCTGGAGGTAAGAAGTTGAAATTTGGTATAAAGGTTCCTCCACTATCGTAGACATCCACCAAGACGGGAGTTTTGGAAATTTTTACAGGGACGGGCAAAACGGGGAAAAAGTCTCCCCCTTGACGGCCTGCTCAAACTGCTGGAGCTATGAAGTTGAAATTTGGTATGTAGGTTCCTCGACCGGTGTAGACGTCCGTTGAGACGGCATTTTTGGAAATTCTTATCGGGAGCGGCAAAAAGGGGACAAAAAAGGTACCTTTTTCCAAAAAAGTACCTTTTCCCAAAAAAAGTACCTTTTCCCAAAAAAAGTACCTTTTCCCAAAAAAAGTACCTTTTTCCAAAAAAAGTACCTTTTTCCAAAAAAAGTACCTTTTTCCAAAAAAAGTACCTTTTTCCAAAAAACGTACCTTTTTCCAAAAAAAGTACCTTTTTCCAAAAAAAAGTACCTTTTTCCAAAAAAAGTACCTTTTTCCAAAATAAGTACCTTTTTCCAAAAAAAGTACCTTTTTCAAAAAAAAGTACCTTTTTCCAAAAAAAGTACCTTTTTCCAAAAAAAGTACCTTTTTCCAAAAAAAGTACCTTTTTCCAAAAAAAAGTACCTTTTTCCAAAAAAAGTACCTTTTTCCAAAAAAAGTACCTTTTTCCAAAAAAAGTACCTTTTTCCAAAAAAAGTACCTTTTTCCAAAAAAAGTACCTTTTTCCAAAAAAAGTACCTTTTTCCAAAAAAAGTACCCTTTTCCAAAAAAAAGTACCTTTTTCCAAAAAAAGTACCTTTTTCCAAAAAAAGTACCTTTTTCCAAAAAAAGTACCTTTTTCCAAAAAAAGTACCTTTTTCCAAAAAAAGTACCTTTTTCCAAAAAAAGTACCTTTTTCCAAAAAAAGTACCTTTTTTCAAAAGAAGTACCTTTTTCCAAAAAAAGTACCTTTTTCCAAAAAAAAGTACCTTTTCCCGAAAAAAGTACCTTTTTCCAAAAAAGTACCTTTTTCCAAAAAAAGGACCTTTTTCCAAAAAAAATTCCTTTTTCCAAAAAAAGTACCTTTTTCCAAAAAAAGTACCTTTTTTAAAAAAAGTACCTTTTTTAAAAAAAGTACCTTTTTCCAAAAAATGTACCTTTTTCTAAAAAAATGTACCTTTTCCAAAAAAAAAGTACCTTTTCCCAAAAAACATACATTTTTCCAAAAAAATAACTTATTCAAAAAAAGTACCTTTTCCAAAAAAGAGTACCTTTTCCCAAAAAAAGTACCTTTTTCTAAAAAAATTTTCCTTTTCCAAAAGAAGTACCTTTTCCAAAAAAAGTACCTTTTTCCAAAAAACAAACATTTTTCCAAAAAAAAACACCTTTTTAAAAAAAAATACCTTTTCCAAAAAAAGTTCAAATAAAGTACTTTGTAAAAACAAAGTATCTTTTCCAAAAAATTTGGTTTTTCCAAAAAGTACCATTTAAAATAATATATAATTTCAAAAAAACTACTTTTTTTCCTCCCCCCACGGATATCTCCACTAAACAAGGTTTCTTGATATTCGGCATAGACGTGCGCTAAGACGGGATTTTTGGAAATTCCTACCGGAACGGGCAAAAAGGGGAAAAGTCTCCCCATAAACAGTCTCACAAATTGGAAAAGTGCCTGCCCAAACCACTGGAGGTAAGAAGTTGAAATTTGGTATAAAGGTTTCTCCACTGTAGTAGACATCGACTAAGTTTGTATTTTTGGAATTCCCTACAGGATATCCCAAAAGGAAACTCGGTATGTGAGTTCCTCCTTCTGTGTAGGCGTCCGCTTAGACGGAATTTTTGAAATTCCTATGGGGAGGGGAAATAAGGTAAAAGTCTCCTCCTGACGGCTTGCCCAATCTCTTTTGGCCAACCTAAAATTTTAAATATGTATTCCTTGGAGTAGGACTAACTCACCGGCAACGTAATTTTTCTATTTTGGAACAGGAACATAGTAAAAATGGTGGTTGAAAGGGAAAAATGTCCCCACTAACGGCCTGCCCAAACCGCTTAGGCAATGCAGTTGAAATTTGGTATGAATGTTCCTCATCCATCGCAGATAGCCGCGAAGATGGAATTTTTGTAAATTCCTATAGGGAGGGGCAAAAAAAAAAAAAAAGCCTCACCTTGGGGGCCGGTAAAAACCCCTTCGGCTAGAAACCTGAAGCTTAAAACGTGGGTCCCTGGAGTGAGGGCTAACTTATTAGAAAGATACTTTTTTGAATTTTGGACAGGGTCGTTATAAAATGGGGGCTCAAAAAGGGAAAGTTGCCCCTTAACGACCTGTCCAAACTGTTGGAACTAGGAAGCTGAAATTCGGTACTTAAGTTCCTCTCAGCCTACTCAAACTGCTGGAACTAGGAAGCTGGAATTCCCTGTCGATGGATTTTCGGAAATTCCTACCGAGAGGGGCACAAATAGTAAAAGTTGACTAGAAACCTGAAATGTAAAACATATGTTACTTGGAGTATGTGCTCACTTACCGAGGAGGTGCTTTTTGGACAGGGACATTGCAAAAATGGGGATTAATGAAGCGAAAAGTGCCGCTTAAAGGCCTGTCCAAACCGCTGGAGGTAGGAAGTTGAAATTTGGTATTAAAGTTCCTCCTCCTCTATTGTAGACATCCGCTAAGATGAGATTTTTGGAAATTTCTACAGGTAGGGTCAAAAACAGGAAAAGTCTCCCCCTTAACGGCCTGGCCAAACTGCTGGAACAAGGGATCTTAAATTGGGTTCCTTCTCCAACGTTGACGTCCCCTAAGATGGTATTTTTGGAAATTCATACCGGGAGGGGTAAAAAGGGAAAAAACTTCCCCCTTGACGGCCTGGCCAAACTGCTGGATATAGAGACCTAAAATTATGTATGTAGTAGGTTCCTCCTCCAACGCAGACGTCCTCTAAGACGGAATTTTTGGAAATTCCTACCGGGAGGGGTAAAAACGGAATAATTCTCCCCCTTGATGGCCTAACCGAACCCTTCCGCTAGAAACCTGTAATATATAATATGTTTTCCTTGGAGTATGGGCTAACTTATCGACAAGGCATTTCTAGGACTTTGGACAGGAACGTGGTAAAAATGGTGGTTCAAAAGGGGAAAATTGCCCCCCTCCCCCTCTTAACGTCTACGTCTTTAGCTAGAAACCTAAAACTTAAAGAACAAGTGTATATGAAACACTAAAATTAAGAAACTAAATAGAAAACGAGTGGGATTGAAACACTACACAAGTGGAATGAAATGGATATAAACGTTGAACGAGCGGAATTGAAATTATAGACAATGCAAATGGATTGGAAGAGGGAATTACCTGTTCAAACACTATCAACGGAATATGAAACTTATGTAGCATTGAAACATACTCCCCAAAAAGTTAAACAAATTTTCTGAAAGAGAAAAAACCTTAGAAAAGGAATGGAACTTATATATTCCGATATTTAAACTTCATGTAACGAAGCACCGGTGGAAGAAACCGCCGCAGTAAATTTTCCAACTGAATTTGTGAATTTACTTGAATTGCCAGGTCTACCTTTACATAAACTGGAATTAAAAAAAAAACTTTAAGACACGCTAACAACGTAGCTTTGCCCGCTATTTTTAATATTATAAAATGCTTTCCAACCCTGCTTTACGTTATTTATTTTCATTCAAAACACAAATGAACAAAACTACTTACGGGTCTATCTACCTAAGTTCGCACTTTACCAAATTATCTTAACATACACACGTATATTGCAATTTATTATGGATTCATTACTAACAATCCACTTTCATGAGAAAAAGTGATCAAATATTTATTTATTTTAAACCCATTGTTGTGCAGAATTATTTATTTGTGGTGGCTGGGTGAAGGCTTTAAATAAAAAAACTTTAAATAAAAAAACGAATTTAATAAAAATTGTTTGGGGCGCAGCCCCCCGGGGGGGAGGGCGCAGTGGACTAGTGTGGGACTAGAATTATTTTTTTAGTCTAATATTAAAGCTGAAGTATTTGTCATCAAAATCTTATTTTTGTCAAAAAATATAGATCCCCACTATTGAATATATTAAAGCATT
Organism: Leucophora obtusa; assembly: GCA_949987735.1. Taxonomy (NCBI): domain Eukaryota; kingdom Metazoa; phylum Arthropoda; class Insecta; order Diptera; family Anthomyiidae; genus Leucophora; species Leucophora obtusa. The sequence continues at coordinate 80,566,512 of OX465295.1, forward strand.
GTTGGCAAACACTAACGCAAAAATACTAAAAAGGATTTAAGACCTCTTCAAATGGCTACCGTTAACTCTAAAGTACCTACTAATGAAATAAAATACCGATACCCTTAAGAATGGTTTTTTTATTATGGTATGAACTCTTTATTCAAACCCTTAACTGATTTACCTCATTTTGGAAGTTGATTTCTGTGCGCTCAAATATTTTGTTGTAAATTTGCGATATCGTAAATTTACGACTAACGATTTACGATTAACAGATTAAGCGGTCTCGTAATAAAATACAATATTTTGTTCTGCTCAGGTGAGGCCTTCTAATTAAGACAACAGAATAAGTGCTTATAATCTGAAAAGGCATCTTATATATACAGAATATAGATATACAAATTTTGGTTTTTTTAAATACTGTGAACAAAATTTTTAAGATAAGTCCATTTTAGATTAATCTCCATTACTGTTGAGCTGATATTTACATAACGTATCAGAAGCTAGATATATGACCTAAAAGCCAGCGTACAGCAAATTTAGGAAGAAACAATATTTCGCATGATATTTGAAAACTATTAAAAATGTTTAAAGTTTTAAAAACTCTGGAACTTTTGTCTCTATGCGGCACCGTTAAACATTTTGTAATTTTTTTTCGAATTTTAATCGTTTGAGGCAAAATGGCAAAACATTTTAAACGGCACCTTAGTCTACATAACTATGGGGTAAAAAATAAAATTCAATTTTCGACTTTAAAAGGCTAAAGTAGCATTTACAAATATTTTGTCGGTACACATTTATGTAAACTAGTGTAATATTTTCATGGATGTATTATAATGAATTACAAAAACACTTAAACTAACATAATTTTAATTTACTATACATAAATAAATATTGTTATAATGAATTCTTTGTTGTTTTTGTTGGTAATTTTAAACCTATTAACTAAATTAATTACTAACATTAACTAAATAAGCATTGCAATGTTTTTTGCTCGGGTTATTTTTTTCTGACTGTGCATTATTTATTATTGATTTAATTTTTAACATAATTTTTTGTAACAAAATTTATCATTGTTTTCCTTTCTTTTTTTTTGTATTAAATTGTTTGTTTTTCTTTTTGTCATTTAAAATTTGTTTTAGTTTCTGACTTAAATTTTTTAAAAAACTTTTTTAAGCTTTGGTAATTTATATTCTTTTATAATTATTTTTTAATGTAATTATTTAATGTAGTTAATTTGTATTATTTTCAAAGTTATTTTTGATTCTAGTTAAGTTTATATTACAATAGTTTTTTCTTTCTTTGTTCAGTTTGAAGTTCTTAATTATTTAATTAAACTATCTTCGTTGGTAAACTGTTATAAACATCATTAATATACTATTTATTAGAAGAGTTCTGAAAGAGGTGTTGACACTAAATGTCGATGCTCCAGAACTAGGACCAAAATAAGATTCCAAAAAACCTCTAAAACCGCCACCAGATGATGTTACTAAAAAAGAGAAAAGAAAAATAAAATATTATTTATATAATATATTATTGTTTAAAACTAGTTTTCAATTTATTTGTCCAATAAATACAAAAAAGCGTATCAGCTACAATTGTTGTGGGTCTCACAAAAAAAAAAACAAAGTTTAAAAGGACAGTTTAATGCAAATCTCACAGGAGATTTATATAAAGTACTTTTTCATTTATTCTAACACAAAAGCTAAGTTTTTAAAAACAGCAACTAGGGGGAAGGACGATAATCCAGGAATTTTGTTTATTCTTGTAATTGTCTTTTGCCATAACTAACAACCCGATTAAAAACGCTGTATACAATCATATCTTATTTAACATAATATTTTATAAAAACATCTAGCTTAATATGAATAGATAATATGTTGCATATATTCACATATAATTTTATCCTGGATTTTTCTTTTCGAATGCGCTCATATGTATTAATATTCGCTCATATGTATTAATATCTAATTATATATTGAAAGATATTGCAATAGATATGACATATATAATTATATATGACTAGCGGGCAAGCCCGCTAGATTTAGCGGCGTGCCTTAGACCTAGTTTTTGGGATGTCAGTTAAACCGAAAAGGAATTTTGTCATATCGGGTTATCGTATCTTAAAGTTTAAAATGTAATTTGTTTTGTATAGGAATTAAATATTTTTATGAAAATAAAATACAATGTTTTTTATTAATGTAAAAATCTTCAAAATAAAAGCCCCCTTCGATGAGAATGCTTATTAGGAGCTTATATAAAAAATAAATAATTTCAAAAATTATTATTCAGAGGAAGCTTAGGTTAAAACAAATTTCCTAATTTTTAAGTAAAAATAAAATCAAATAGGCACACTTAATAATTAACAATAAATGATTTTTTTATCCCTAATACAGTGTTCTCCTTCACTATTCCCATAGTGAATAGTGAACCCCACCGAAGTAAAATAATATAACAGGGCTATGAAATTAACAGCCGCAACAGAAGTTCACCAACTCACCATCAAATGGCGTGCAACAACTGTTCTAAAATTCAACATCTCGCGCAATTATAGTGTTGCAATATTTGAAACCTCTCATCTTTCACCACCTCCTATCTCTTCTTTATCCCCTTTCCAAATAAAGCAACACGTTAATTAATAGGAAGAATTTAATGAGTGTTACTTCTCTAAAAAAAATAAATAAAAAATTCGAATATAAAGTCCAAATTTCAAATTGCTCGAAAGCTATTGAGACATTGTTGAAATAAAATAGATGCTTTTTCCTTAAAAGATTTTCAGGTTTAACTTTCAATTTTGAAATTTTTACATTGCATATTTTTGCTTTATTCAAAAAACATATATCCCTATAAATTCTACTTTCGAATAACACTGCTCTACAAAAAAAAGGTGAATGTTATTTAGGATAATTAAGGGGTTTTAGGATAATTAAGGGGTGCTGATTTCGAATCTGCAACCAGCTTGTTCAAATTGGCTCTAGGTTTTGCTTAATTCGCGATTTAACTTTTTTCAATTTTTCAGCCGATTTTTCAATAAAAAATTTATAATTTAGTAACTATAGCCTCGGCAAGAAAACGCTTTACACAGTTTAAACTTAATTCTGTACCCTATTTTTCAAACTTATATGTGTATCAATATCTTAATAACTTTTCTAAATATAGTCGCTTAAAGTCAAAATTTAAAATTTTGTTAAGGTTTTTAAAAAAAAAATTTAAATATAAGTCGAAGTCGGATTTTGAATATCAAAGCCAATTTGGAAAGAAAAAGGTCCAACATTTTTGTGCATGTCATATTCCGTTAACAAATTATGTGCACTTTTAGAGCCTTTTGTAATTAAATTTAGACTTAAACAAAATTTCCACAAAAAAAAAAAAAAAAATGTTTCCACAAAAAAAAGGTGTTTCCACAAAAAAAGTGTTTTCACAAAATAAAAATGTTTCCACAAACTAAAAAATTTTCCCCAAAAAAAAAATAAAAGTTTCCACAACAAAAAAAAAATTTTTACACAAAAAAAAAGTGTTTCAACAAAAAAAAATGTGTCAACAAAAAAAAGTTTCCCCAAAAAAAAAGCCCTCATAAATAAGTTTCCACAAAAAAAAAACGTTTCCCCAAAAAAAAAAAAAGTTTCGACAAAAAAATATGTTTCTACAAAAAAAAAGTGTTTCTAAACAAAAAAAACTTTTTCCACAAAAAAAAAAAATATTTCACAAAAAAAAACAGTTTCCACAAAAAAAAAAAAAGTTTCCACAAAAAAAAATGTTTCCACAAAAAAAATGTTTCCACAAAAAAAAGTGTTTCCACAAAAAAAAATTGAGATGAGAAAAATGAGATAGGATGAGCTGAGATTAGATTAAGTTAATGCTATAAGTGCTACCTGGTTGTCGTAGTAACGCCAAGGCCTGGTTGTCATAGCAACACGAAAATTTTGTATGGGAATATATAGGAAATAAATGGAAAATCTAAATGCCATATCTCCGGAACCACTGTGCCAATTTCGTGCAAACTTCACATAAACCATCTACAGACCATCCTCAACGTACCCTGTTTGAAATCGGTTGACCTGTTTCAGCAGTTAGTGGTGACATCAAAATGTACACTTCTTCTCCGAGAAAAGGGACCTAGTGTGTGAAAATGAAGTTTTGAGAAGAACGCATTTAAAGTTAAATTAAAAATAAAATTTTAATGTTTTTCTCATTTTTATCGAAACCCGTTTTTTGACACACTAGGTCCCTTTTCTCGGAGAAGGTCACATATATTTATCAGTTCCAGTTTTTTTGAAGCCTTGTAATGTGGATCATTTATAGAAAATGTATCTGAAAATTGCATTTTTTCGTGATGGTTTGAATAGTCTAGCTTTTTCTTCAATCATAGTTATTTTTAGAATCCAGTTTTCAGATTATTACAAGCTCGCATTCTTCCCACTGAAAGTAATTTCAACAATATTATTATAAACTTCTAAAACACATAGGTAAAATAATATTATTGCAATGCATGTATGAACATTGTACACAGAAGAAATAGAGAGATTGGGGAATAAAAACTAGCAGTATATAAAATACTACTACCACAAAATGATGGTAGAAGTTTAAAGTTTAAACTTTGTTCACCTACGAATACAAACAGAATAAAAATAAAAGTTTTAACAAATATACTGTTGAATGAAAGCAATACATTTTTAAAAGTATATTTGAGGTATGGTACAGATTGCTTTTTGTTGTTATATAGAAAAAAAAAAATAATATTTATTTTATTTAGTGGTTGAATTCAATTTATTTAAAATGTTATTATAAAGGTTATATAAACAAAACTTTGAAAAATATTTTATTATTCATTCCATGGTTATTTGTAATGGTTTCGGTATCGCTATCGCTATTGTAGAGTATTTCAGTAACAACAATTCAGTTAAATATTCTCACTTAAACCAATACATGTGTAAAAAAAATTAGTAAACCTACAAATAATTTTTGTTCAATTAATAAACTCATGCTAAAATATTAGTAGTTCTAATAATTTTTAATACATAATATTGTTAATTTAAACAAAATTTGTTTTAAGTCAAAAATTAGAAATAATTCTTTTAGTAGGTTTAAGGTTAAAAAGAAGAATAAACCTTTTTTCTGAAAGTTATAAACACATTAATTTGCAAATCAGACTAGATCTAGTTTCTGCCTTTTTGTCTATGGACAGGCTTCATCAGTGATTTTCCATTAATATTTATTATTATTTAGAATGCTTTATACTATAACGTAAAAAAGGCCTGACTGATTTGTTATATCGCGGTAAGTATAATATAAACCCATTCACTTTAAAGTTTCAGTGTTGTTAACTTTATTTTAAAATCGCTAAAAACAAAGAAAAATTTGGTCATATTTAAGGCACTTTCATTTTAAGACTGGCGACCATTTGTAGAAAAGAGTAACGCAAGACTTAAGGAAATTTTATAGGAATTCCAAAAATATACAGTTTTCTCAGAACTGATCAATACTCGCAAAATTTTACTATGTAATTTGATAGAAGGTCGATATCGCTTATTTTTCATTAAAAGCCACGCCTACTTAAAACAGGTAACAAAATAAAAAAACAAATGCCACGTTAAAATTCTACATAATTTTCTGAACTATCTCCTCGCATTTTTGGGCGAATCTATCTACTATTTTGATCTTTAAAAATAAAGGCAACGAGAATAAAAACTGGCTTGAAATTAAGAAAGGGCTTTTAAAGAAAGCTGGCTTGCTGGTGAGTTGCTCCAAAGAAGCCAGCTACAATTTTGGTATCTGAGCCATAGTTTTGTCTCACTCAAAATACAAACCATATTTGTGATTCTTTAATTTGCATTCTACTTAAATTTGCATTCCCTCTTCTAATGGCTATTAATATGTCATCTCAATTGTTGGAAATGCAAATTAAAATTTTTTAATTAATAAATAGATTTGGAACAGGATTACGTACTGTTTCTCCATACGATTTTGAAGCCCCTATTACACATACTATCTATTTTCTTATCTTTATTTCATTTTTTTAAATTAATGAATTGAGGGGGTTTGGCCAGGCTTGCCATTTTAGCACTTTAGGTGCTAGATCTAGCACTTTTTTTGGGAGTTAACACCCAAAAATTTTAAAAAAGTGCTAGGTGCTAGCTTAGCACTTTTTTAAAAATATTGAAATTTTTTAGCACTTTTTTAAATAATTCAATATCTATATGAAAAATATCTTGAAACACTTCTCGAGTTCAAGAAATAACAGGATTTACAAATATCACAGTCCACACACAAATATACCTACAGCTTCTCTGAATTGGGTTAAATTTGAATAGTGAATAAATATCTTTACCAGTCATGCCAACTTTTTGTTAAATATTGGCATAACAATATTTACGAATTTCTAAAAAGAAGAAATAAGAAAAGTTAATTTGGCTTTCTGACTTAAGTTCACACTAAATCACTTCCAAAAGAGTTCCAATTTGAAAACCAACATCTGATTGTTAACGGCAATCGAAATGACCTTAAAGTACAGCCCGAAAACCCTGTCTGAGGTTGTTAGCAGATTTTTAAACTTTTGGAAAGAATGGTAAAAATCTGTTTCGAAAAGGAATATTGCTAAGACTCTGGTGCTCCTGCATGTATATTAAAATTACAAAAATATAGGACTAACAAAAAATATTGTTCAGTAAAAATTTTCTGAATCTTAAACAGTTTTTCTACAGCAGGAAGAATTTAAAATTAGATGGTTTCTCTTATAAATATAATTTTCTTGACCGCAAAAGGCATTAGAATCTGAAGTTTTAGCAATATACAAAAATATTTTCAAAATCTGAAGGCATTTCATTGAAAAATTTCACATAATTGATGATTTTTCTAACGAAATAGTTAAAAAACCCTACAATATTTCGTATAATAGCTAAACTTTCTGTAGAATCTGATATGTTTTAGCCTCAAAATCTGATATTATTTCTATGGAGAAAGTTTCTAATTTATCTTCAAATTATGATTTTTTAATTTATTTTCTGATTTAAAGCCAGCAATAAATGATGACCCTTTGAAATGGCGACTGTATGAAATGCATAGTTTTTTTTTTATTAATAATTCAATATGTCAATAAAAACCATGGTTTGTCAACACTAACCCCAAAACATCAATAACGATTTAAAATTAATTCAAATAACTAGAATTAACCCAAAAATAACATTAACGAAATAACCTACAATATCACTAACCGCAAAATACTTTAACGAAATTATTTAAAATAACGTTTAACCTGAAAGACCCTAACTCAAAAATTTTAAATATCCTAGGGACCATCATTTAGCTTAAAATACCACTAATGGCTGGTTTACATTATAAGATTTTCGGTGGGATTTTGAAATCCAGCCTATATGTTTTGCATGTGTACTAAAGCAAAATCATACCAAAAATCATACAGTGTAAACTAGCCATAACGAAATAACTTAAAAAGCCTTAAAATAATCAAACGAAATAACTTTAAATACCGGTAGCTCTAAAACAACTTAACGAAATAACTTATTATACCGATAACCTTAAAATACCCTAACGAAATATTTATGAAATAACGTTATCCATTAACACTAAAGACTGGTTTACACTATAAGATTTTCGGAAAGATTTTACAACCTTGTCTATATGTTTTGCATGTGTACTAAAGCAAAATACTAACGAAAATCTTATAATGTAAACTGGCCTTAACCTTATGAATCGGTTGCCAACTCTGATAAAAACCCATAATGCATGTTAAAAACAAAAAAAAAATCTAGCACCTTTTTTAGCACTTTTTATTTTGAATCTAGCACTTTCTAGCACTTTTTTTCGACGATCTAGCACCTTTTCGCATTTGTCTTATGGCAACACTGGGTTTGGCACATTATTGATTTATTGATGATGATTGAATTTTAAGTGCTGAAAAGTTTTAACTGCAGTTTTGGAGAATGTCAAAATTTATAAGAGTGCAGAAAATACGCACATGGAAAATCTTTTAGTGTTATTCAAAATTAATTATAATAAAAGAATTTTGTTAAAATTTCAGCAAGTTTTGACAAAAAAATTATGATAGAAGCCAATGGATACTATGTAACAAAATGACCTTGCAGAAAAAACTGCTAAAAATATCAAATTAGTTTTGCTAAATATTAGTAAGATAGAAATAGAAAAAACAAATCTATACAGAATTTTAGTTATACTCATGTGAAAATCGAAATATATATGAACATACATGATCATACATTGACTAGTATATAATCATGCATATTCATACAAGATCATATACGCCAATGTATGTACATGATCTCATATATTTCCATATGTCTTCGGATCCGAAATTTGAGGGTATATGGTCATATATAATCATATATGAGCATACACGAATCCTATGTGAGCATATATGATCATATATGAACATGTACGGTCATATACCCTCAAATTTCGTATCCGAAGATATATAGAAATATATGAGATAATGTATGGTCATGCACTGAACTATGCATGGACGTACATATATGATCATGGATGCCCATGCATGATCATATACTAGTCCATGTATTGTTATGTACGTATTTCAATTTTCACATGGGTATTTGAATTACAATACACACATTTTTTTACCCAAAAAATCAAACAAATTCCTGGAAATTAATTTGATGATTTTTTTTGAGGATCGGACACTTTTGCTGCCTTTCACTTTTTAAGGCTTTGTACTTCCCAGCAAAAACAGACATTACCAAGTAATTAAGTGATTAAGTGGCAAAGAAAATGTTTCACTACTTACCAGGATATTTATTCGCTTAATTACTTACTTCTGTTCCCAATGTCCCAAAATTCATGGGTGGTCATTACGCTCTCGCTCACAAAAAAGTGCGACTAACGAGTTAGCAGCATAGTTACTCATAGTGAAAAAAAAATATTAAAGGTCCCTAAAAATCGCAGGTTTTTCTAACCTTTTGTATGGCGATTTTCATTTAATTAACAGAAAGAGTTTAAATCAATTTTGTTATCACTTAAAATTATGTGCTTCAAGATTTTTCTATAAATTTTGAATCACAATTTTATATACGTTAGGAATATCAAATAAAATCTATTAAATTGTTAACCATTTTCGAAATATTCACATGTATATGATTTCGCGGAAAACACAAAACTTATTTAACAAATTGTGAAAAATAATCTGCTGAAGGCATTATTAATTTTTTTGAGCCAGTCTGCACGAAAAAAAAAATATTTTAATATATGAACTTAATTGTCTTTCTTAAAGCTAAAATATAAAATGAATTAGAACACCATTGCAGAAAGGATAACGTTATCCTTGCAATTTTTTAAAGATATGAATTTTTTTCCTTTTGTTTAATAACTTCTAAAATATTGGTCAACTTTTTTAATTCAAAATTCTATCAAAAACTAGAGTTCATATAGATAAAATTTTATTGGGAGAATAAAAATTCCCCAGTAAAATAGTTCGATGAAAATATGTAATATATTTGATCTTTCGCATTCTATGGTACACTAAAAATAATAAGTCTGTTGGCTGAACAGAAAAATTTGTTACTTTTAACAAAATTTATTCTTGTTTTTTGGCTTAAAATAAAATTTGTTGATTTTAACAAATTCCTTTGTTAAATTTAACAAATCTAAATTTAAGTAAGAAATTAGCAAAATCTCAGTTTTATTTAAAATTATACTGAGTCGTAAATTTTGTTCAAATTTAGAGTCTCGGGACCCTCCCTGTCCCAGTCCATATCATCTAAGGGCATGTAAGGTCACTCCGTAGTTTTCGAGATATGGGCCATTTTATGAAGTGGAAAATTTTTATTAAAAATTGCCGAGGGTTCCAGGCCCCACCATGGCCCATTTTTGGATGGAGATAACTCCTTTCACTGGGGTATTAGTCGAAATTATATTGCTCTATCTCTCTTAGTTTTCGAGATACGGGCCATTTAAAATAATCAGGAGGGAAAGAAATAGCGCCATCTTTACAACTTCGGATACATTGCTGGCGCCATCTACCGGGTAATAACAAAAATATGGAAATATTATATTTTTATTATAAATTTTGTAAAATTTAACGAATGGGGTCTTAAAAATTTGTTTTAAATAATTTTGAGAATTAACACTCAAAATTAGTTAAAGTACTGCGGATTTTTAGTATAGTGTTAAATGAAGATAACTAAAATCTTTAGTTAAATCAGTGCTTCAACTAAAAATTTGTTAAAAGTTAGTCAAATCGATTTGAAACCCGTTTGACAGATTTTTCTACCGACTATTATTTTAAGTAATAATTTTAATTTTTTTTTTTTAAATTTGAAAATTTTACATTTTTGTTTACTACTTTAACGTCCTGCTACTACCGTATAAAATATTAATCACAACTGGGTCGACAGCGACAGCGGTAATTGCATTTTCATACATTTTGTATGAGAAGAAAAATGTCATGTCGTCTGGCGATTTGTCATAGTAATAGAATCTATTCTATTTTCATGACGACACACTCGCACACACTCAAAATGTTTTTACCTACACACATAATAATCCATGCATAAAAATACGAAATAAATGTCAAAACAACAAAAACTTTCGTAAAATAAACCATTTTTCGTATATTTTACAAATTTTTTTGTTATTTTGACTTTTTTTCGTATTTTTATGCATGGATTATTATGTGTGTAACTAAGTTTTGCCTATCTCAGCAGAGTTGTAGAAATTAGTATCAAAGCTGCAAAAATTCGTACTTTGTTTACAAAAAATTTACTGTTTTGACAGAAGAAATATAATTGAAAATAAAAATGCAGAATTTACTCGAAAAAAGTAAAATTAAATACAATAAAATGAAAAACAACAAGAACTAATGCAAACCCAATTGAATTGGTGAATGATTATGGCAAAACAAATACAACCATATTCTTGTTTTGCTTTCTTTTTTCTTAACGTCAAATAATGTCGCCGGTAGACTGTCGCTGAAGTTAAATTAAGCGTAACGACTTTTGATATCGTCGGTCGAAAGTCGACCCAGTTGTGATTTATCTCTATCACTTCAGCCAGATTGAAGTTCCATAACAAAAAACATTCCATTATATTTGCTAAGGCCTCATTTTGTTTTTCATTTTCGTAATTGTTTAATAAAACACATCATACCTTAATTTTAGGGTGTTTGTTTAGTTTTGTAGTATTTTTCTAAGCTATTGAATTTGTTGTTTCCGCTTTTTATATACTGAATATATAAGTTTTCATTATTTTACTTCGACAAAAAAAAATAAACGAAAATGGGCCATAATCTTCGCATTCTTTTACTTTTTGTTAAAGTATAATAAAAGTGGCATTTTCTGGTCATCGCCACCAACGCCAACTAGGTTTGTTGTTTTGTTATTTTTCTATTTATATTTTTTTTTTGTACCTTTTGTTGTCTGTGAAGCTTTTTTTTTTAACAAAATAACAATGAAGTGCTTGAGGTTTCATTTAGACAGAGGTGCCTGTCATCATTACCACCCTTGGTGGTCATGTCGTCATATCTTTTTCTAAATTCTTCTTATTTTGTTCTGTTGTTGCCTAGGGCTTTATGGACTGATTGTTCAATCCATTGTTGTTTTCTCTATTTTGTGGGCTATTTATATAAATATGTTGTTGCTATTCATTTTCCATAGTGTTTGTTAAATCCATATGAAATATAGGGTAGAGGGGGGATCCTTCGCCAGTGGGGCACATACACTAATCCCATTTTTCTCCGCTATTAAGGGAGCTAAAAAATTGGAAAAAATATATTTTGTGCATTTTTCAATTATCTTTCCTTGACATCCACTTTGATGAATTTGTATTACATGTGGTCGCAGACAGACGTGTTTTTGTGTTTTTTGGGGTGCCAAAAAAGTAATAGGAAGCAACTACATTTTACAATAACTTCCTCAAATCGTGTGATAAGAAAATAATTTTTCATTATGTTAGACCTACGATCCTAAGGTTTCGAAAAATAATAATTAAATTTTAATAAATGCTTAAAAAGTGTGAAAAAATATTAATTTTATGTTAGTGCCTGTCTCTGGGGCACAATCACCAGATGGCCCCTGGAGCTACAAAGAGTTGGTGCAGCCCTGCCTAAAATGCTCTATAAGACTTTTCTATATGTTTAAAATATGTTTAATAGTAAATTAGTACAATCGTGTTTATTCTTAAATTTATATTAATTATTCAGTTTTATGTAATTTTGAATTATCATTATATTATATTTTTAAATAATTTTTTTTTTATTGTAGTAGACATTTATTGATTAAAAAGAACCACATATCTTAAAGAACTTATTATAAATTATTTATTTCAGTTATTAAAAGATTGACTTTGCTGTATTAACATTTTTTTTTGCTGAAATTGTATCTAGCTCTTTTGGCGAATATGCCCCAGGTTTGGGGCAGTTACGCCGTATTGAGTTACTTTGGAAATTGTTAAAAAAATAATAGAAAATATGCAAATAATTAGAATAAAAATCATAGAAATTAAAGCCAAGATATGTAGGTTCTCAATTTGAATTTTTGAAAAATAATTAGGGGTTAAGAAATGACAGTGCTTTGAAAAAAAAGTGGCGAAGGATCCCCCCTCTATCCTATTCATAAAAAATATGAATACTCTAAATTGGAAACATATTATTTTCAACTTTTTGCAAAAAGAATAAAAGATTAAAGTAAAGATATCCAGTAAAGAATTAACCAATTTCCACCAATTAATTAAATTATATAACCCATTATCAGGTGATTGTAACAAGTTACTTTTTTTGCTACACTCAATTAACTAAAAATTAGCTAAAAATTACCTTGAAGTAAAAACTGCTGAAATTAGCAGATTTTTTTGCTAAATATGTACTACCAAAATAAGAATAGAAAAATAAAACTGGGAAACTTACAGAATTTTAATTATATTTGCGTTAACTTTTAGTTAATTGAAAATAACAAATTATATTGTAAAATACACGGGAATTTTTGTTAAATATTAGTAAATTAAAAATAAAAAAATTTTGAATATATAATATTAAAAATAGCAAACAAAAAGTGTTGTATCTACAAAAGTTTTGCTATTTTTAAGTTAAATTTGGCTAAATGCAAGGCAGTCTATTCTGTTGTAATTAACAAAAATATTTGCTAAAAAAATAATAAACTCCTGATTTCAGAAGGCAAAACTGTTATTTGCATAAAAAACAAAATCGAAATGAGAGAATTATCTGCATGATAGTAACAAATTTTTGCATAAACCCAGTAAAGTTTCACTGGAACTTGTCATTTGAAACTTTTCATTGAATTAATGGAATTTTTTGTAAAATGCTGTGAAAAATTTCCTTTTATTTATTAAAACTTTCATACATACAATGTCAAAGTTTCATTAGAAGTAGATTCGTAAAATATATGAAGCTTTTTCGTAAAATTTAAGAAATTGTTTTTATTTTATGAAGAAAATCACTGATAATTTTTATTGAAACTCTTGCAGCTTAGCTCTCTCTATGTAGTTACTGGTAAAATTGAGGGAAAAATTTACTGGGAAGAGTGCTTAAAGAAAATACTAACTCCAGTATTTTAAGTGCACAAAGAAAATTGAAATCTTTTAAATATTGTGAACCGTCTAGAATTTACATCGTTTAAAAACTTCAACTTTGTTTGCCAATATTTCCACCAGAGAACGGTGTAAGGTAAAAACAAATGCAAAAATTACTTAATGTAACATTGGCCTATATATCTGCAAAACTTGGTTGAAAAATCTACAGCTGATCCATAATGTGTCCTTAATGAGTCAATAATCTCAAAAACTAAAGGTTGTCCATTCACAATAATATGGCTAATATTATTTTTTTACTCCCAAACATTTATTTGAAATTTAATTTACACATGAGTGCCTCGGTATTTCTAAATGAAAATTAAAGGTTTTCTTTATAATATGTATATTAAATTTATTTCAGTTTAAGGTAATTAAAGTACAAACTCCTTTCAAAGCCTATAGAATGTATAAATTTAATTATTAATATTTGGTAAACTTTAATATTGTTAAACTAAAAATATAACATTACAAATTTATTTGCAAATATGCAAATATTTTTATTTCTTAAATAGTGCTTTTCATGCAAAAACAATTTTAAATTTTAATTCCCTCTACGGTATTAAAGATTTTGTTGAATAACAATTTCATAGGGCCAGCAGAAATTACTGCTTGCTTGGAAGCAGTTTTGTCAGGGAAAATTGAGCAGTGAAGCGATTGCATTATTGATGATATCATGCCTGATTTTTGTTCGAGATAGCTCGCGTGAAAGCACTTGTTTCGAGATCCGAAAAGGCATGAATTCACCGCTTTTAATTAGTGCTCCTGTTTTTCTTTTAAAATGTCGATAAATCATGCCTTATCGGAAGTGCATATTATAAAGCTTTTCAACTATTTAAAATCATGCCTTTTCAAAAGCACAATATTCCTGCATATTTTTCCGTGAAGAGAAAATGTCTCTTATTTTTAGTAAAACCTCTTATTTTCATTAAAATAACTTTTTTCTGCATTTTAAAAAATTTTGATAAAAGAACCGCAAAAATATTTAAGCAATCAAAATATATTGATCAAACTCAGCACACTATTCGGATTTAACATACCATCTCCGATTTGAATAAACTGCCATAACTGTTGTACACTGCAAGAGCATAAATGGGAACCCAGGCCTTTTTAGTTTGCGAAATATGACGTCAAAATAGATTCCCGCTATGTGATAAACTCACGGATGATATTGTGTACCGTGAAAGCTCTCGGTGTTTTTAAAAATATACAGCTGTTGAAAACTACTTTTTTGGATACACATCTATCGATATACAAAACATGTTCAAACTTGTCCAATTTTTTGGTTTTGTTATTCATTTATTATTTTTTCTTCGATAGCACATTTGTATAGCAAATTGTTGTTGGTTTTAGTTCAAATTTACATATAATAATGACCGGGGCAAGTTTTTTTGGCATTTGCCATTAAATGCCATTTTTGCCATTTTTTCACTTATTTTGTAAAAATGCCATTTTTATAAATTCTTGCCACAAACGCCATTTTGTCTATTTTTTTTATAAAAATGCTATAGAATTCAGTAAAAACTCAGTCTTTGTAAATAATTTTTGGAAAAAATTAAAAACAATACCGATATTTTTTTAGAGTTGATTTATAGGAAGAAGAAGAAAACATTTTTATTGAAAAATTTAACAGACACAAGGGAATCATATTTAATATTTAATAAAATTCCAGATTTTGTTTTTTAAATCATACTAATATACGGCGAATGCACTTTAGAATTTCAACGGTAAATTCCTTCATTATTGTATTTTTGTTAAAAACATTCAGAAAAACACTTAAATCAACTATTATCCTTTAAAATTTTTGCAATAAGCGTGGCATTTTTGCGTTTTTTGTTCCAATTTTACTATTTTTTTCGTGCCATTTTGCTTGCCAATTTCAACTGTTTTTGGGCCATTTTAAACTTGCCCTGCTAATGACTAATCAATTTCATCGAGATAGGAAATCAAAACTTACACTACTCACCGGTAGAGGGCGCTAAAATTTAGTATTACCTGAGCAACTATTTAGTATCAGTTTAGTATCAGCTGAGCTGATAAGGAAAAAAATAGCTTGGAATATGTTCAAATAATAAAATTTGAGATATCCGTTTGTTTTTTTTTTTTTGCTTTGTTGTTTGTTATTATTTAAATTTAAATAAAAAAGAAAATGTCAATTTTTTAACAAAGTTCCGTCTAGTGATAACTATGTTTTTTTAACTCATTTTTTTGGTGATGCCATACCCCTGACTTTTTCGATACGCCTTTTTCACCAATATTTCAAATAAGTGGGAACCCTGGTTCCACCACATGGGAAATATAGGTCTCAAAATTGTTCAGTTCTCAAATACTTTAACGCTGTGTAGAAATAAATCTAAATTTCATAAATTTCAAACATGTTTTGACAGAAAAATAATCTAAAATTAATAATCCAACTTTTTAACCCCCAAACGTGAGATTGAACCACTAAAGAAAGAAATATATGTCTGATTTTTTTTCTTCTATCACATGTTCAAATATTATTAAAATCGGAGAGAACCCATTGGCCGAAATTTTAATGGGTTGAAATTGAGTCAATATTTGCCCATAAAGTTGTAAGAAATTAGAAAATCAGTAAGAAATTTTGAATATCGCTAATGTCAGGTGCCCGAATAAAAAAGGTTATATACAGTGGTGGAAAATATAATGGAGACATTCAAGTTTTTTCTAATTTTATTCTCGCCGCCTTTATTTTTAAAGATCAAAATAGTGGCAAAATTCGCCGCGAAATGCGGAAAGATGCTTTAGAAAATTGTGCAGAATTTTAGCGTGACGCCTATTTTTTTATGATGTCACTTGTTTTCAGTGGGCGTGGCTTTTAATTAAAAACGAGTGAAAAGGTTAAAGTCGGGCATGCCGACTATACAATACCCTACACCAGTCTGGGTAAAAGCCAACTAATGTTTGGATCCGAAATTCGAATGGGTTAAAATGGGGCTCGTGTCAAAATTTTCTATAATGTGAGTCAGCGCACCAAATTTCATTAAAATATCTTAATATTTGCGACCTGCAGTTTGTAACCAAGCCAATTTTGGGGGGACCCTTATATGGGCACTAGTTCTAAACATTGACCGATGTTCACCAAAATCAATAGGCTTCGTCCTTGGGCCAACATAGGTCTATGTACTAAATTTCATCAAAATATCTTAATATTTGCGACCTGCAGCGTATAAACAGTATAATTTTGGTAGGACCATTATATGGGCACTAGGTCTAAACATGGACCGATGTTCACCAAAATCAAACTTGTTCGTCCATGGGCCAACATAGGTCTGCGTACCAAATTTCATCAAAATATCTTAATATTTGCGACCTGTAGAGTGCGCACAAGATTGCATGGACAGACAGACAGACGGACGGACGGACAGACGGACATCGTTAAATCGAAATAAAAAAAAATTCTGAACCGATCGGTATACTATAAGGTGGGTCTACGACCAATATTTTTTGGTGTTACAAACATCAGCACAAACTAATAATACCCTGACCACATAGTGGTGTAGGGTATAATAAGCGATATCGACCTTCTAGCAAATTACATAGCAAAATTAGCGAGCACTGATCGTATCTATACAGTGTTGCCAAAACTTATTTAAGAAAAAATGCTAGATTTTTTGCATAAAAATGCTAAAAAATGCTAAAAACTAAAAAAATATGCTAGAAAAAATATGCTAAAAAATTTTTATAAAAAAATGTTTCAATTTGTTTAAAAAAATAATATTTTAGTGACTTTTTACAATTAGACTGAAAATAAGTCATCTATAATTATAAATTCAGTTCATTTTATTAACTAAAATTATATAAAAGAAAAATTAAAAACAACTCAAAAGTTAATTCTTGTAAAAAGTTCAAAAATCCTTTAACCCTTAAATGCATGATCTCTTCGATTTTAACCATTTTTTTATATATGATTTCTAAAGGCGTGTACATTTCAAGAAAAATACCAAAAAAAAAATTATTTTTAAAAAAAGGTGATTTTTATTGAGAAATATGGTTTTTTGCCAAATTTCTAAATTGTGATTATTTTAACGTGTATGAAAAAAAAAAACAAAAAAAAATCTATAAACTGTAATTTATACATTTATTGTCAATAAACTGAATTTTATTGCGAGAACACCACTTTAAATATTTAAAAAAATATTTTTGAATATTACACTTTTTGTAAAAAAACGCGTGTTTTAGATTTTTCACAAATATACAGAGCAAAACCAAGATTTTTACTCTAACTGTTTAAAAATTCTGCGCTAAAATATAGGAGCACTATGTATCAATAAAAATTGCAAAGATTAAAAACGAACCTTATCAACATTTTGCAATTCTATTAATTCTATTTTAAACTCTATTCTTTAAATTATTATTATTTTTTTTTTACCAAAAATTGGAGTATTTTGTGCAAAATCACTCCTTCACCATAACAACAACAAAAAGTAAAACGAGTAAAAAAGTTAAAGCCGGGCATGCCGATTTAAAATGTTAATATTAAAGTACCATAAAGCAATATTTTTTATACTTTTGGGATCATTTTTGAATTTCAATCAATCCAACCCTGTTAAAAAATACAATTTTTCGCTATTTTTTCCCCAAAAACATTTTTTTTCCCCGAATTTTTTGTTTTTTTTTCGAAAGAATTTTTTTTTCTTAACTCTATTAAATATTTTTCTAAACCCTATTGAATATACACAAAATAACATAACACATCCTTTTTATTTGCAGAAAAAAATGTTTTTGCGAAAAAAAAAATCTATAAAAAAAAATTTAGTGAAAAAAATGACAGCTTCCTTAATGTTTTACATATTTAATCAAATTTGATAAATTTATAATTAAAAATGATCCCAGAAATATAAAAATAAAATTTTTTTAGTACCCGTCAAAATTTTTAATTGCGAATATCGGGAATACGAGTGCTAAATTTGAAAAACTGCTATCACCATTGAATTCAGCGTACTCGAATTAGCTTTACCAGTACGGTTCAAAACTTGTTAAAATTTGCGACTGCACAGTGTAATTAACGTGTACGTATAAAAATAGTTCCTAGTACTTACTCTAAAAGTAAAAAAAAAAATATTTCTTTTTCATATTACATTTAAATTCAAATTATGTAGAATATTCTAAAAAAAAACAGAAAATAAAACTGTAAAAAATGCTAAAAATATGCTAAATTTTGTTGGAAAAATGCTTAAAAAAATGACGTATGCTAGATGCATTTTTTTCATGCTAAATGAATTTAAAAAATGCTAAATCTAGCATTAAATATGCTAAATTGGCAACACTGTATCTATACAACCTGTATATTTTTGGTAATCCTATAAAATTCTCCTAAATCTTGCGTAATTTTTATCCACAAAGGGTGCCCAGACTTACCATGACAGTACCTTAGACATCAACACATTTTTCTTCGTTTTTAGTGATTTTAAAATAAAGTTAACAACACTGAAATTTACTAAATTGAATCAAAAAGTGATTCTGAGTCGATCGGCATACTAAAGGCTTGGTCTGGATCCAATATTTCTTGGTGTTGAAAAAACTAATATTAACCGGGTTTTTTTGTATATCCCTCAATAAATTTTTGTTTTAATTTTACACTTTTTTGAACTAATTTATATTTTTTCAAACACTATGAAGTAACCCATATGAAATATACTCAGAACAAGAAATGCCATAAATAAATAGCTGTAATTAAATGAAC
This sequence comes from Leucophora obtusa, assembly GCA_949987735.1. Classification (NCBI taxonomy): domain Eukaryota; kingdom Metazoa; phylum Arthropoda; class Insecta; order Diptera; family Anthomyiidae; genus Leucophora; species Leucophora obtusa. Next base: position 80,585,758 of record OX465295.1, read on the forward strand.
AAACTACAAATAATTTCTTGGCAAAGTGCATACGACAATATATAAATATATTTGCATAATATTAGCACTCGTATGAAAGTGTAATTTCTAAGTGTGAGTAAATACTGTCACAAATTACTCAAATTATTAAATATACAACATTTGTCATTTATGACTTAAGGCAGTGAGAACTAAACACCTTTAGAGAATATTTTCTGCATATACTTGTATGGTATATTAAATACATAAGCATAAACAACTCCCACATCTGTAAATACACCAATACTACAATATCCCATATGCATACCAACATATATTTATACACAATTATTTCTTATAGAAGCTGATAAACAAATACATAAATAATGGCTAAAACTCTAAGCCACACAAATGCATCTATAGTATATAAATAAAAACAAATGAAAAGTACTATTAAATACAAATATTTTTATGGTAATAAATGTTTTTAAGACTTTTCTAATCCCTGCATGGCAAAAAGAGGTAGTAAAAGAGAAAATAAAATAAAAAAGAAAACTTGGCAAAAAAACAAACAACAAGTAGGTTGTTAATACAATATATATAAACTTATTCTAACAATAAACTACAAACACTTACCTCGGGCTGGTACTGGATCTCTTTGTGGTGTTCCTAATTCAATTTCTTTATATTCTTGATACAAATCACCAATTTGTGCTGTACAACGTAATAGTAAAGCACCTCCTGAGGCTGAACTACCACCACTAACACTATAAGTAGAACCATATGAAGTAACACCTGATCCACTTCCACCACTTAAAGCATTTATCATGTGTGAATTACTATTGACGCCAGCAGCAGCAAAATGTATAGCCTGCAATTGCACTTTTAGACTTAGTCTCGACGCAATTAAATTGTCAACTGTTCTAATGTATTGTGTTTCTTCCGAAGATACCTGCAATTCAAATGATAAAGAAAAGAAAATAGACCAAAATGAAAAATGTTCTTATTGGTAGTGGCAAGAAAAAAAAGAATGTCGTTATGTATATGTGACATAAAAGGATATTAGAAACTGTTAAGTAGAAAATATTGTTAAGTGATTTTTATTGTTGGTGTTGTATATTTGTTTTCAATAAGAAGAGAAAAAAAAATTTAAATAGTTTCTTTGCAAGTGTGAATTAAGTTAAATTGTGTAGCTAGAAATACCCACTCAGAAGACAGATTCTTGTTGACAACCGAATTTGTTGCCAATCGAATGCTTTTGTTTGGTAACCAATTTTTCAGTTATGACTACCGAATTATTGTTGAAGCTACAGAAATTCTGGTGTCATGATCAAATTACTATTTTCTCAACTGATTTTAATTTGTCAAAATCGAAAACTTCAGTTATCACAATCGAAATAATTGATTAGAAACAAATATGTGTTATCGATAAACCAAAAATACTAGTCTACAAAATACTTGCACATACAATAGTGTTCAAAACATTTGAAACTGAGATCGCATTTGAGCTTTTAATTGATTTACTTTCTTTAAGTTACTCTTCCTAACTATTTTTTTTTCAAACTTCATTTATGGTTTTCCTTAGAAAAATAAGAAAAAAATAAATTCCGTTAAATTACAACAACAATAAATCTTATATTTATAGATACCCAAGTAAAAAAAATGATATGGAGCCATATGAAGTTATATTTAATTATATATAATCTTTTATGTAATTAGATATAATCATATCCGAAAAATGAGAACATCTTATTGTATCTTATTGTATCGAATTGTATACAATTGTATACAATTTGGTACAATTTGATACAATTTTATGCAATTCGATACAATTGTATCCGAATTTTGTCCTCATCCAATTACATCAAATTATATCTTTTTGTATAAAATTATATAAAATGTTATAAAAGTGGACATAGTTTGCTACAATTATATCTAAATATTGACCTTATACTTTTGATCATATTATATATGACCACATCTAACAATATACAAAAATTATTTTTTTAAATAAAAAAGATATGCAATATCTGGAGATCAAACCTGGGGGATTTCAATTACAATTGGAAATAAATGTAATTGAAATAAAAAAACTCAATTACATTTCATGTAACTGTTATTGAAAATTTTCAATTACAAATATATGATGCAAAAAATAAACTCCTACACGAATCATACACGGGTTATATATTCTTATTCACGCTCACGCACGAATCAAGTACGAATTATATATTCTCAGACTCGCGCACGAATCACTTGAGTATAGTAATTATTACTCACTATCACGGGTGAATAACGTGACTTACGAACATTTCTAGTCATGCGCCAATCCCTAGTAATTACTAAATCTAAAACTAGTTCAAAATCATTGTTAACATAGAACCACATATAATATAATACGGTTTTATATGGACCTTATATATTTTTATATAAAATCACTTTGATATAATTGCTTATGTGGGATGATATATAATTATAGATGATTTTATAAAGAACGTTATATTGTTATATATTAAAGAAATCATGAAATATTGTAGATATGGAACCATATTAGGTTATGGAACCATATGGGTTCTTATTCGTCAATATATAATCATATCTAACACAAATTATGAAATATTTCTTATATGGCTCCACATATAGTTTTATATTATTATGTATACCCAAGTAAAAAAAAATGATATGGAGCCATATAAAGTTATATTTAATTATATATAATCTTCTATGTAATTAGATATAATTATATCCGAAAAATGAGAACGTCTTATTGTATCATATTGTATCGAATTGTATACAATTGTATACAATTTGGTACAATTTGATACAATTTTATGCAATTCGATACAATATGATACAATTGTATCCGAATTTTGTCCTCATCCAATTACATCAAATTATATCTTTTTGTATAAAATTATATAAAATGTTATAAAAGTGGATATAGTTTGATACAATTATATATAATTTTAACCTTATACTTTTTATCATATTATATAGGACCATATCTAACAATATACATACAAAAATTATTTTTTTAAATAATTTTCAATTACTTGTAATTGTAATTCTTCTTTTTTGAATTGCAATTACAAATAATATGTAATTATAGATGAGTTTTTTTTTTCAATTACAATTACATGTAATAGTGTAATTGCATGTATAATTAATTGCAAAATGTAATGATTAACCCCAGGCCTGCTGGATATCTTATAATTTCGATAAATCTTCCATTACTTTTATCCAGATTTATCATGACAGTGCAATAAACATGAAAAAAATTTCTTTTAATTTAGTAATTGTAAAATAAAGTTAAGAACACTGAAATTTTATAGTTAATAGGATTATGATATACAACCAAGATATAAGAAATCAGTCAAGTGTACGTTATAGTATAGTGAATTTCGTATTAAAGCTTCAGTGTTGTTAATGTTATGGGTGCGGTGCGTAAGCCATTTTTGACTCATGCTCAAAAAAAAAAAAAAATTACTCACGCACGAGCATTTCGTTTCTTACTCAGCACACATGAGTATATTAAAAACTTACAATCAGAAAATTCTCACGCAAAACAGTAAAAATTACTAAAAACATATGATGCAAAAAATAAACTCACACAAGAATCATGCACGGGTTATTCTTACTCACGCTCACGCACGAATCACTTAAGTATAGTAATTATTACTCACGATCACGTGTGAATAACGTGACTCACGAACATTTCGTGTCACGCGCCAATCCCTAGTAATTACTAAATCTAAAACTAGTTCAAAATCATTGATAACATGGAACCAAATATAATACAATACGGTTTTATATGGACCTTATATATTTTTATATAAAATCACTTTGAAAAAATTGCCTATGTGGGATGATATATAATTATAGATGATTTTATAAAGAACGTTATAAGTTATATATGGGTTCATATTCGTCAATATATAATCATAACTAACACAAATTATAAAATATTTCTTATATGGATCCACATAGTTTTATATTATTATGTATAGTGTCATACTAAATTATGTATAAACGCACATGTAATTATATCTTTTATATGTTACTTTATATACTTATATATAGTACCTACATACATATATATGTAGGCCAATATGTAATAATATAAAATCACATATGTCTGCATATTAAAACCTTTGAGGAAAAAATATCTAACATATGACTATATAAAAGTATATCTGCTTGAATTTAAAAGCATATGTGACCATATGTAACTATAAGTTACTATATGCAATTACATAAAATAATATATGATTATATCAAAACTTTTTTACTCGGGTAGGGAGATTAGATGATCTAGGTACTTCAACGACTTCATTTAAATTTTTTACATTTTTCTCAATTTCAGTTGACGTTTTCTGAATTTCAATTGAAATTATCTAAGTTTCAATTGATATTTTGTGAATTTGACATTTTCCGAATTTAAATAGATGTTTACTGAATAATACCACTTAATGTATTCTGAATATCAATTGCTGTTTTCTGAATATCAGTTGATTCTAAATTTCAATTGGTATGTTCCAATTGATATTTTGTGAATTTCGGAATATATTTTCTGAATTTCAAATGATGTATTCTGAACAAAATGATTCTTTCTGAATTTCAGTTGATGTTTTCTGAATATCAATTGATATGTACTATTTTGAATATCAATAGTTTTATTTTGAATTTAAATTGATGTGTTCGGAATTTCAATTGGTCTTATCTAAATTTAATAATTGTTTTCTAAATTACAAATTATATATTCTTAAATTCAATTGATGTTTTCTGAATTCCAAATAATATTTTATATGTTCAAAATTTTTTCTAATAAGGTTTCTGAATTCTAAATAAAATTTTTTGAATTTCAACTGATTGAATTTCAGTTGATATTTTCTGAATTTCAAATGTACATTTTGAATTTCAATTGATATTTTTCGAATTACAATTCCAATAGGTATAGTTCTAGAACTGATTCTCAAAATCAAAATTGTAAGTATTTACACTTTTATCGCATTACACATCATTTTATCATGGTGGTGTCATTGGAGGTAAGCGGTTGCTTAAATCTTACCGGTGTGGGCTCAAGTAATTGATTACTAAAAAGTACTGAACTAAGTTGTTATTTGTAATATTTAATTCGCAAGTTAGCAATAGGGGCTAAAATAAGTTCATATTTGTGTGGAGTAAGTCGTTACAAATTAGTACATATTTCATTGGTTACATATAGGGAATAAAATAAAACGTTACCAGTAATGTCTTTAAACATTACAAATAAGAACTTATGTAATATTAAGTGTCTTCACTTGAGATGAAATCATTTTGATAATTGCTTTATATCTTTTTATTTCATATCAATACACTAGGTTATGTTTAGATCTACAGTGATCCGAGCAATGTAATTAGAGTAAATAGTTTTATTAAATCGTACTTCTGCGTAATAAGTAGTTATATAATGCAATACCAGTAACTTATTATTTTTATCCTTAATAATAAGTTGTTATATAACACAATATCAGTAATGTATTATTTTTAAACCTATAAATAAGAAGTGTATATCTCTATATCCGTAACTTATTACGTCATACCTCCCACATAAGTATTGATGTATCACAATATAACCCAGCTAAACCTTGGTAATGACTGGTCATTACTACATGCATTACTTAGATCTCATATCCCATTACCCCCTGAATTACTTTTAAACTGAATGTAATGAGTTACCGATAATTATACCCCACACATTACTATTTCACAATAGCTGAAACCAATAATATATGTTCTAAATCATTAAAAAGCATAACTATGGCGTAGCCTAGTGGTTATCGTTTTTGCCTGACAGACATGAGGATCGCTGCTCAACTCGTGTTAGCTTCCATTGTTGTTTTTTTTTTTGTAATTTATATTAAACATCTATTTATAGAAATGATGATGTTCATTAAGCAGTATTTAATAACAACAAGTTTTGTGAAAAATAGACATGTATAACAGTTGCCACAATAAATGTGTACATAAGTTAAAGCATTAAAAATCATAGTGATGTCGTGGTCTAATGGTTAGAGTGTTTGCCTGACAATCGTAGGGTACGCTGATCAATACGTGTCAGCTCCCATTGGTTTTTAAATTTTTATATTTTTTTAAATCTTCAACATCTATTTATAGAACAGCTGATAAACTACTTACAGGTAACATCAGTGTAATGACTTTCCTCCAATGACATCACCATATTAAAATAAGTAGTTTAGTAATTAAAAGGTAACTAGTGAACACTTAAGATTTCAATACCTAAAACTCATTACATGGTAATGAAAGGTTTTGCTGGGAAGTAACGTATTATTGTACTTTAGCTTTCTAAGTAAAACCAAGGGTAAAAGGGTAGCCATTGCCAGGCAATGCGTGAGAAAGGCCCAATGTCTTAAAAATGTTTAATTTTAGAAATTAAATTTGTTTGATAAAATTAACGAAAGCCTAGACTTTTGTTGTTGTGCAGTGCAACGCATATATTTTACTATCTTATATAATAACCTAGATTCTATACTATTTTTTTTATTTTTTATATGTTTTTTGTCTCTAGTTTACATAAAATTTTAAATTTCTGATAGTTTTTTTAAATCCTTCCTTAAGAATATGATGTTCGTTTGTACAGACTTATACAAACATTTTTACTAAGTCCTAGTACTCGTTACTTAAGAAATATTAAATTGCATTTTTCCCATTTTTTCTTTGTTATTTTATTTTGCTGCATAGAACATAAGAGCTTTGTTGTTTTAAATTTGTTTCTATTTTAGATTTACTATTTAAAGTACATTTTATATGGTTAGCAAAGTACTGATAAGTACGGAATGCAATAATATATGGTTAAAAACGGAAAGGATGTGATAACTTGAAAACATTGTATGTATTTCTTTTTTATTTAATATTGTTTTATAAGATTTTTTAACGTTTGATTTTTAAATTGATTACAAAATTGATTTTATTAAATAAAAAATTGTTTAACATTAAACAGAAATTTTGAAAACTGGAAAATTTGAGTTTCTTAATAGCTGTTAAAGTTGACGATGTTGTTGCGTAATGATCATATTTTTGTTTATATTACCCGTTTTCTGCTATTACTATAACCAGTTCTTAAGGATACCCCCTGCCCGGACACTCTAGCGAACATAAAAACAACAATGTTTCAATGACACTGGTTCTTGAAAAATAATATTATAATTTAGAAATTTACAGAATATGACATAACAACTTTTCTGAAATACTGTATGACAGTAGCAACATTTGTTTAGATTTTATATACACATAAAAAATTTATAATGTTAAGTGTTAAATAAATATTATTGTGCTAATTCATAAACAAAATTTATTTGGTATTTGAAGCTTGCTATAGTTAAAGTACATATTTCGCTTAATAAAGAGTTATTAGAAATCCTGATTCATAATCTTATTTTAACTATAAATTAATTTTTCGATTTGATACTGGCAACACTATTGTTTATTTTCTCTCTTCTCCCAAATAAGTCGTAAGTGATGTACAAATTTAGTAAACGATTGACTCGGTAATCGGAAGTGAAAATGTATTTTCTTAAATTAGAAAACTAATGATATGCTAAGATAAATTTAAAAGCAATTAAAAATATTTTTTTTTTATTTATAAAGCAAATCAATGGAAATGTGTGTAAAAAAGTAATTTTTTAGAACATATTATCGGAAACATACATAAGTAATCGAATTTCGAATAATGTTTTGACAGTCTGTACATCACTATTGTTTTGTTTTTCTTTTTAATTTAATTTTAACATTTTTTGGAAATTTTTTCGAAAAAGGTCATTGGCTACGCAATTGTTGTAGCTTTTTTCAGTTTGATAGATGCAAGTTGTTGGAAGCCACACATTCTAGGGATGGGATGGCTTTAATAAATCATTTCATGCCTGAAAATTAAATAATTAACAATTAAATGGTGGCTTCCTCACTCCAAACTTTATAAAAGGTTTAAAGTTAATGAGTATCGACTATAAACCTATATTATTTTTTTCGTTATTAAGCAAATATGAATACTGTTTTTTACAAATTAGCTTAAAATCCTGCAATAAGACTGTTGTAAAAGTTTATGAATTAGACCATATAAATATATAGAGAATTAAAAACAACAACTGCAAACATACTTTTAAATTAGCACATACATATATATTCGCTATCAAAAAATACCAACACATTTTTACACTAATATTTTTTGCATGAGAGGAAAAGGCATCAACATAGTTGAACATACTTGTTATCATTGTTTACAGCCTTTAAATATGTTATGTTAACATATTTGTAGTAACCCGAGTAAAAATAGTTATATAGGAAAGTATATAATTTAATACGGACCAATATGTTTATATATAGTCAAATGTGACACTATATATTTGTGGATATAATTATATATAGCTTTGAGTTTTCCAAAAATTTATTATATGATGTCATATATAGATCAGTATAAATATATATGTCCCCATATATATTAATATATACCATATTTAGTTACATATGCTATGACAATTTTAATACAGCGTCATATATAATTAAAAATGGCTTTATCGGTAAACATATAAAGTCTTATATAGCTCAATGTTAAATTTTTTTCTAAGTTGTTTTAGATATGTTTAAGTATAGCAAAATGTAAAAAAAAATTCTATGTTTTTCTGAGATATATTTATGTATGTATGATTTCAAAACATAAAAGGCGTACTCATTATTACTCCTTAATTCCTTGTAAACCTTGTATAAATACAAGCCATATTTTTTATATATGGAATTTGACATTAAACTTATACAAACAGTTTACGGGTAGAATACAAGTTTATATAAGAAGGCTCAAAATGCTTGGTTACAATTATGTACAACTACTTCTAAATATTTATAGGAGGTTCACAAAACAAATTTTCCATACAGAATTTGTTTCATAAGCCTCCTATAACTTTATAAAGCATTTATGAATTTAAACATTAAAGTTTTATTTAAATTTTGAAATCTTAACTTAAGGGTGCACTCACAATATTTTTTCCTTAAAATCAACCGAATATATACATTAAAACAATAGAAAATAAGTTAAAAAAGGACTACCCACATTTCGTTTAAAAAAATTGTATTTTATCGTTTATTTTTAATTGTTATTTAATTAACTGGCAAAGTCGGTAAAAATAATAGATTTATCATTTATTTTAAAATTAATTGTATTCTAACAACTGATTGTTTTTAACAGAAAATTTTGATTGAATATTTTAACTTCTACCGAAAGTCCGTATTTTGTGTATTTTATTTATTGAATGATTGATAGAAAATGTTAAAAAATATATTTCTTTGTAATTTAACTACTTATTCAATTAAAACAACTTTATTGATTTACTTTTTAAACAATTGTTGGACTTTTACGGTAAAGTTATTGTGAGTGTGTTATTTTTTAGTACTTTTCAATAGTTTTTGTGTTGATCCTGAAATATAATGCGTTATATAATTATGTCTTTCTACATAAAATTAGATATGAATATATCGGGTCAAAATCCGGATAAGATTCTATATGATTTAATATATTTAGATCTTATCCGACATAATTTTATCCACCATTTTTCGGATCATAGCATATCTCCAATTATATTAAATTAGATATTATTACATATGACATCATATTATTTTTTTTACTCGGGAAGTATATTATTACATATGACATCATATTATTTTTTTTACTCGGGAAGTATCAAAACCATATAAACTACTCCCTCGATTTACACAATTCCCGTTCAAATATGCAATTGAAATAATTTGGATCTTACTTTTCAACTTGCGATTTAAGGCCGTCCGGACGCGTCCCCCCTAGAAATGTGGTATTGGGTATAAAAATACACCATGCGAAAGATTAAGGTGATCGAATAACGAGAACACTTTAACACACTAAATACATTTTTCAGCCAACCACCCGTGTAAAAAAGATCAGATCTGGCCAGATCTCAGTAGATCTTACCAGATCTAATTAGATCTCAAAATTGGGGACAAGATCTAGGCACAACTGTCCAGATCTAGTAGATCTTACCAGATCTAATTAGATCTGATAAGATCTAGGCATATCTGGCGCAATTGTCCAGATCACTTTAGATTTGCCACTAGATCTGATCAGATCTTGCCATAAGTTATTCCCGAGTAAAAACAGTTACATATAGTCGTATAAAATGCGATTAAGTTATATCTGTATAAATATACTGTTTCATCCGAAAAATGGCCCGATGTAATTGTATCAGTTTTTTATCTAATTGTATCAGTTTAGATCTCAACTAATAAAATTATAAATTAATTAGATGAAATTATATCCGATTTTTGACCTGATACAATTTTATCGGTTTATATCTAATGGTATTTGTTTAGATCGTAGTTGGTACAATTTTATGTATATAAAATATATTTGTATCCTAAATTTGCTTTATATAATTGTATCAAAGTTTTAAAGCAGATATAATCGCATCAGGTCAAAATTCAGATATAACTATATAAGTTTGTATAAAAATGTATCTATTTGGATCTAAAATAATACCATGCGACATAAACCGATAAAATTGTATCAGGTCAAAAATCAGATAAAATTTTATCTGTTTAATATATAATCTAATCAGTTAAGATCTAAACTGATGCAATTAGATCAAAAGTGATAACCAACTGACACAATTATATCGGGCCATTTTTCGGATGAAATGGTATATGGATCACATTAAATTATATATTACCATATAAAGCTCCATATTAATTTTTTTTAATAGGGGGGTTATCACATACGCCATATCTGATCATATTTGATGAGATCTGGTACAGGATCTAATTAGATTCAATCATATCTATTTAGATCCAAAAAGATCTGATCAGATCTAAACATTTTTACACGGGCAGCGTTATTTAACATAAAAAATGGATTATTTTGACACCATGCTCTCAAACAGGTTAATTTTGATTTTTTTTCTAGAAAATGCTTAATTAAAAGTTTTTATATCGATTTTCATATCAAATGGCACTTTTTTACATTTAAAAAATTTGGGGTAATTTTGAACCCATGTGCCTATAAGGGTTAATTTCCAATTTGTTTATTACTATGTATAAAATTTGGTGTTAACGGAGTTAAATGGACAACTTTTACCAAATTCTGCAAGAAACATTACATTGTTTTGATATACTTCCAGGAAAAATCAAAAAATTTCAAAAATTTCACATTTGATCTTGGTAAATAAAGGGCTAACGTTGTCGGAATTTTACAAGATTTTCGGAAAACAATCTCTTGTATCAGAATTAAAGGAAATCGGAAGTGATTTTTTTCCAGCTAGCTAAAAACACAAAAATTAATACTATGTATTATCTAAATTATTGGTCAAAATCATACTTTTGTTCAAAATTTTCAAATTTAAAACGCCGTCACTATTAAGTTAAAAGAGGGATATGTGTAATTTTCAGTAGAATTATTCTCTAATGGTGTTTTCTTTTCTGACAAAAATGTTACATTTTTTTTGCACTTTGCTTTTGAATTGCCTTTTTTGTATTCTTTTCTAAATTAAGGATAATATGTTGAGAGGGCATCGTGTTCTTTTCTAAAAATGTTGTCTAATAACGTGCAAAAGTGCAACATTTTCCGCCCTCAAAAAATTTACGGGGTAGAGCGTTGCCCTGTTTTTTCTCTTTTCACAAAGTTATGTGTATATACTGCAATGTTGTTTGCCAATTTTATTTTTTTTATATAAAATTTAATTTTTTTTTATAAAATTTTATTGTTTTTATAAATTTTTTTTTTAATTTGGTTTTTTATAATTTTTTTTATAAAATTTTATTTATTTTTTAATAATTTGCTCTGTTTTATTTAGTATTTACTAGTTTTTACGCTACCAATAAATAAAAAAAATTATACAATTTTTTTTTAATATGGAGGAAAACTTCTAAATTGAAAAAAGAAAAAGAGAGTAGTATATAAAAATTAATTCACCTTGGCTGGGATTTAAACCTAGCCATCCAGAGCGAAAAGCAAGCATCACAACCACTAGGCTATCATATAGTAGTAGCTAGTGCAAACAATATTGCATATAAATGAAACAACAATGTATACATACACATGTGTTTTGAAAAATGCAAATAAGTGATTTTATCGTTCTATTCTGATTGAAAAAATGTAGCATTTTATTGGGGTGAGGGTAACATTTTTAAAATTTTACACTTTAACAGAGCAACATTTTTTTCCAGAAAAGAAAACACCATAAGATATATTTAATAAACCCTATGCGTTGACCACTTTTTTATATTTTGTTGAACAAACTTTTAAAAAACTCAAAACTAGAGTTTTGCAAATTTATAAAAAAAAAAACAAATCCCATCTTTGGCCATACCTGGGACTAGCTTATCATAATCCAAGGGAAAGAAAAACATACATGAATATTTTATATACATAAAACACGATTTTTAGTGCAAGAACTTCCTTACCCTGTTAACATGGTATATATTTCAATATTTGGAAGCTAAAAAAAAATGTTTCCCAATTAAATATTAATTTCTTTAACTTATTATGATAGCACTTTAATTAAAAGCTTAGAAAATTTATATCGGATTTTTTCATATAAATTAACGTACTTACTCATCCCTCGATGAAAAAAATCGTGTAAACCAAGGGTTAGTTGTAAAGATATATATGAATATTAGGGCAATAACTTTTCAACCTTTTTGCAAATATCAAAATTGGTATAGACGAGCCGAATAAGCACTGACAGGTCATAGTCCCTATTTCTATTTTGGGGATTATGACTGAACATTTTCCGACATAATCCTTAAAAATGTTATGAAATAATAATGCAGAAAATAAGTTTAGAAAGTGTAAGCCAATCTGCGATTTTCGGTAAAGATAAAAGACTCCGAATTATGAATAATTATTAGCAAGTTAGCTTTAGTCCTCATTAGTTTTGGTAGATTTGTCCAAAACGAACACCCAGAAAACATATTCGTGCTTACAACTGAATTTATTGCCAATCAAATGTGACTACAAAATTTTTCAGTTGTGACTACCGAAATATTGTTGAGGAAAATCAATTCTGTTGTCATTATCAAATAACTATTTACTCTATTGATATTCAGTTGCCACAACTGAACTATTCGGTCAAGCAATCGAACCATTCGATTGACAACAAATTCGGTTGTAAGCATGAATCGGTTTTCTCAGTATAACAAATAACTTCCTACCGGAAAGAGACTACCCAGCAAGCATGGCAATACGAAGAAGGTTCCCTGATCATATTGCCAGGAAGAAAACATTTATTGCCGGCAATATCAATTTCGTATTGCGGAAGTTTCCTCCATCGGAAACAACTGTTAGACTAAAGCAATACTTCCAGGCAACACGAAAGCGATACCCCAGGAAGATAAATCGGCGATATCGCTAAGATATCACCTGGAAGATAAAAAGGTGATATCGCCAAATAAACTCCCCGGTGAAAATAAAGGATATATATTTTTTTCATTATTAAATTTAAGTCTGAAAAAGAACATCTGCATACATAATCTATTAACCAACACATTAGTTATTTTGATTTCATCATAGCCGATTTTTTCCGCGCATTAAATCTTGATTTTTTCGAGGAATTTGTTTCCTATGTATCTGTTGATTGTTTTTGTCATACATAGGTTTTTGTACAAATTTTGTTTTAATTTTTTTCAAAATGACAAAGAATTTCAAACAAATTTTCTTTATCTTCCGGATGATAAAAAGGTAATATTGCCGCAATATTATCATAAAAAATTATGACAAAAAATTTAATTTTTGAATTATTTTTTTCCAAATATCACCGAATTATCTTCCAAGTGATAAAAGGAATATAATTTTAAAATACTACTTGATTATTTTCATTCAAATGAAAAATATAAGATATCGCTTTAATATCTTCTTGGAAGATATCTTCCAAATGCTTGCAGGGTAACCATTGTCTGAGCTGGGTATAGTATAATATACCCAACATATTCTTTCGAGCTTGAGCAGTTAAAAGGGTTTTTACTGATGTCAACGTAAATAAGTCATCGAGGCTGGATGGTATACCAACAATTGTGCTCAAACAGTGCTTTTCGACGCTAGCTCATCCATTGGCTAAACTTTTTAGCGCTTCTTATAATTCGGGAGTTTTCCCACGTACTTGAAGGTTTTTAATTTCCACTCAATCCCTAAAATGGGTGCTATCCTGAAAATTACTGCCCAATCACAATATGCTCTGCGTTCCCTAAGGTGATGGAGAGTATGGTTAATTACAATCCTATAAATTATCTAGAACTTAAATCATTTCTTAACGATCCACAGTATGTCTTCTGCAGAAGTTGTTCTATGGGTGACATGCTAGTGTTCCTCTAGGAGCGTTAGAGTTAGTCCATCCACCGTTTTGGTGAGAGCCAAGTGGTTGACTTGATATTTCTAAGGCATTCGATCGTGTGTGGTACTGGGCATTTATGTCAATTTTGCTTATGTCTTATTGCTTTTTGTGTTGGTAATAACTTCGCTTCGTTTGATACTTTTTGATTAACAGTAAATACAATTTTTATTTAATCGGGTTACTATTTCTAAACGAACTTGTGTTCGTACTACTAAATGTATGTAACTCATTTTTTTGTTATAATAACAGTTGGCAACACTAAAACACACAAACATAATGTCAGATAAAATTAACGTTAAGACGCTGCCACAAAAATATATTGTCACTGTCGACAAATATATTTCTCACACCGACATTTTCCATGTTTATCATGTACCGGATCGCTATCGGCGCCATCCTGGTATTTTAAACTGACAGAGTTTAACTTTTAACTGTCAAGTTAATCTTTTGATTATCAAAAGTCGCATTTGCAAACGATGACGATTAAACAAGTTGTATTAACTTAAATCATGTGGACTAATTTCTCAGTCTAAATGAGCTATAATATACCCTGATAATACGAATACGAATTTCGCTGTGGCAGTTTCCGACTTCACCCGTTCTCGGCCCATTTTATATCGTTCCGATTTGGTCCGATGTTTCAATTTATTTTGGAGTGTACTAATTTGTATTAAGACGTAAATTGTTAAAAACAAAAATTAAAAATGGAATCCCTCGGGAGCTTTCCCAGACGTGGGCTATTTGTATTATTGGAGACTGAGATTTGTATTATTGCTCACGTTCCTATTACTCAGATAAGATAGGTCTGGGACATTTTGTGAATCAGCCACAGGGTCACTCAATTTTTTTTTTACTATTTTATGTTATAATACATTTTCCATTCCTGAATGAAATTTTTCTCCATTTTAATATTTTTCAAAAAACTTGTGTCTTAACGCTTTTCGCGCTAGATTTAGCGCGTTTTCACTACCCAAAACTCACTTTGTTTTCTGTTAGAGCTTTTTATAAAAAAAGGCACTAGGATGGCGCTTTTAAGTTTTTTAAGTTATTTAGCGCCTTTTCCGTAAAATTTTTATTTTAACTAATTTAAACTTTTTTAGACAAGTATATACAAGTTTTCATCAAAAATGTTATAAGTGATTTTTGCTAAATTTTAATTTAAAAAATCAATCATTTTCTTAAAATTTTCCATAATTAGTATTTTTTTAGCGGTTCCTAACTGTTCCCTCACTGAATTTAGATGAAAAACTACATATTTTGATCAAGTTTATCATTTAGCGCTTTTTAGCGCCTTTTTGATTCAAACAATTTTGCATCACTGTGACTACTTTAATTACCCAGCCAGCAAATTCGGAGCGCTCATAAATAAGATTCTTAAATGCTTCATAGAAATGATTATTGTTTTTTTGAAAACACTCTTTTTTTGCCAGAAAATATGAACCCTCAAAAAACAATCTAAAAAGTTGTCTCTACAATCTAAAAAGCTGCCTCAAAATGAGGGTTCATTTTTCGGAGTCAAAGAAGATTCCAAAATTATTTAAATTTATGAGGAAAATTTGGATTTTATACGTTCTTTTTTCTGAGTCATTTCTGATTACACAGGGGGCTCTTTTGGTCGGACCACTTTCATAGGAAAAAGTGAAAAAATGTTTATGTTTTTGGAGCTCATTTCTGAGTCATTAATGATCATCTTTGTTTGCTGGGTATTTATTTATTACACTATGCGACAGTCAAAATCGGGATGGGATGAAACCAACGGGAAATGTTATATCGGTCAAAAACAAGTTATACGTGTCCCGGCGTTTCGCTGGGTCACCCCTAGGAATCGAGATATATCTTTTTTTTTGACATAACTCGAGAACCACTAGTCCGATTTTGCTCAAACAATTTTAAAGAAATTAAAAATTACAATTCCTTTAATCTGTTTATATAACGTTTTTCTATATACTCAACAGTTTTGCCGGTAAAAATAAATGTTTGTTACCGCTACCATAAAAATCAATAACCTTTTGTTTATTAATTTTTTTTAATATTTTAAGCAAAAAATATTTTTTTCTTCATACATTTATTTTTACCGGCAAAACTGTTGAGTATATAGAAAAACGTTATATGAACAGAGTAAAGGAATTGTAATTTTTAATTTTTTTAAAATTGTTTGAGCAAAATCGGACTAGTTGTTCTCGAGTTATGTCAAAAAAAAAGACCACCAAAGGTCAAATCGATATATCTCGATTCCTAGGGGTGACCCAGCGAAACGCCGGGACACGTATAACTTCTTTTTTACCGATATAACTTTCCCCGGTAGTTTGAACCCTTCCCGATCACTGACCCCTACCATTTGTCCCACAGTGTTATCATTAATCAAAGATCGTAATAAAAAAAAACAATTTCATTATAATTAATATCAAGTCAATGCTAATGAAACCATCAAATATTTAATTAGACCGATTAATTAATTAGTTTCATGGTAACGACACCCTAAAAAATATTTTTCAGACATTGGGTTTGGTTAAACGCAAATCACCCAATCAAAATATTTTGGATTTTGAGTTTTTTCTTTGACTATAAAAATAATTGTTATGAGCTAAAGCAAACCCCAGGATGAGTTTTACTATCATATCCAGGAAATTTCATTTTCATTTAGTGTTTTGAGGCTATAAAATATTTGTTGCATTATGTTTTCAGAAGTCGAAGATCAATTCTGATTTGGCTGAAACTCTCCGAAAATATTTTAACATATTCCCATAATTTGTTTACCACTAAGCGAAATTCTATGAAAGTCGTGTCTCGATCCACACTAATATACACCCAGAAAATAGATTCTTGCTGTTAACCAAATCTGATTAACACGACCGATCTAGTCGGCTTTAGATATTATACAGTTGAGAAACCCTCATATCCGTAGCCGGAAGCCTCTATACTGAAAACCTTTGCTCAGAAAACCCGGCTTCGGACTTACCACTTATTAGAAAACCCCTAAGATTGGCTATGATTTTATCCCCACAATTTTTGGCCATAATCCCTCCATCGAAAATGATTACAATGTCGTAGAGTTTGTGACATATTACCCAAATAGGCCAATATCACCAAAATGGGTGGCCCATCAAATCAAAGTTCACGCTTTCGTTAATACCACAGCACTGCCTACCTCCTATAGGTTTGTATTTTGGTTATAGCCCTATTGTTATGTACAATAAGTGAGCTTATTTTATGGTTTGGTATATATTTAAGTCTGTAACAGTATATGTGTGTTTAATTTGCATAATCCTTCTGAATATTAACATGCTTGTGTTTAATGATTCTTTTTATTCACTTTATTCTTTCTCAGGCTTCCAGTCTTTGTTACTGTGTGTTGTTTGGCATGTGTTTGTTCATGTTTTTTATTTCGTATTCTATGAAGCTAATATTAAGGAAGCTTTGTAAAGAAGAATAATTTAAACACTGTCTGCTTTCTAAAAAATTACACACTTATAAAATATACACGCACACATATATATTTACAAACTTTTTATGTAATTAAAGCTTCATTTCTTACTTTTTGTCTTCTTCTACATAACGTTGTTTTTGTTAATATTCTTCCCTGTGTAGTAGTTGTTGTTTCTTGTTCAGGATATTGTAGTATTTTAAAAACATTTTTTTTTTTGCTTTCTTTGAAGATAAGTGTATATAGACACAAGTTTTTTTTTTTTGAAGCACACACAAAGAAATTAAAATATTTAAGAAAATTTGATATAACACATACATATTCACTCACATTCTTACACCTTATGGTCATAAACTAAATGCATTCACATGCTCATACATTTTATCACATTTAAGTGAGGAAAACAACATAATTTTAAAAACAAGCATAAACATATTAGCAACAACAACTACAACAACAATAATGTCATTTTCAAGTAATTAAGTTGTATGAGTTTTTGTATCATGTGTCATAAAGAGAAGAACTTAATTAGAGCATTAACTTTAAAAATGTTTTTAATTTAACACATAAACATAGATAATAAAGTTTCTATATCACATTTTGCCTAAGACGATTGAAAATATAATTGTTATGTATTCGTTCACAGCGAAATTTTTATGGCAACCTAATGTAAAATTCATAAAATTTAATTAATAAAATACGAATTTTTGGTTGTTCTTAAGACGTTTGTTCAGAATTAGTTTTATTAATTTTTGCCTCGTCGTCAAAGTTTTAAGAAAATCAAAAAGAATCACTATTTTATCTAGATTTAATAAAATAATATGAAAAACAACAAAATAATACAAATATAACAACACATAGAAACAGAGAACAAGTTTAGTTTTTCTTCTTAACATAAAAATTTGTTAAATTTACAAGAGTTATTTCTTACGACATGCAGGTATTAAATTCATTAACGGAAATGACAAATTTGGACTACTCTTATTATTTGGTATTTTTTAATGGAACTGCCAGTAGTTAAAAATTTGGCATTTCCATAAATGGACTTAACTTGTGCATTAGACCGTACCTAAAAGAAAAAGTTCGCCGTACACCGTACACAGTCGAATCAAAATTATTTTTACAAGAAGAGTTAAAAAAAAAATTTTTTTTTTGGCGAACGTAGGGGTCGCCTTTTTACATTTTTCGGTTTATTTTTCTGTATTTACAGTTGGATCTTAAAGTAGGATACATCGATGTATTTCTCTTTCGAATGGCCCGTGTAAAAAAGTTAAGATCTGATCAGAGCTTTTTAGATCTAAATAGATATGATTGAATCTAATTAGATCCTGTACCAGATCTCATCAAATATGATCAGATATGGCATATGTGATAATACCTTATGGCAAGATCTGATCAGATCTAGTGCCAAATCTGTTCAAATCTAAAGTGATCTGGACAATTGCGCCAGATATGCCTAGATCTGATCAGATCTAATTAGATCTCAAATTTGTCCCCAATTTTTAGATCTAATTAGATCTGGTAAGATCTACTAAGATCTGGCCAGATATGCCTAGATCTGATCAGATCTAATTGGATCTCAAAATTGGGGACAAATTTGATCTGGTAAGATATACTGAGATCTGGCCAGATCTGATCTTTTTTACATGGGGGATTAATATTTTGTTCTAAGTGCCATTGACCTCAAGTATCCCGTTCTAGTAGTTACCCACCAGGTCTCAGTTGCTACCTACCTAATATACCACACTAATGTCAGAAAATTAAAGCTCGCCAAAGATCATTAAAATTTTGCTAAGGAAGTTTTTCGATAAATACAGCATAAATTTGATTTATTTTTTTTAGGCCATCTGAAAAGTATATTAAAGTTATTCCATTGTGTAGCACCATGTTACCAATAAACAAATTAAAATTACAAAAATACCTTTTTAACTCTTTAACTTAACATTCAGTGCAAATCACTAGTAAAAGTAGTTAAAATGTGGGAAGTACAAACAGCAAAATAAATATAAAAAAAACGCTCCATCAATTTTAATTGCCTTTTCGGTAATAAAGGTAAAATTCTTCAAAAGGAAACTCAATAAAATTTAAGAAAAGAAATAAAAAGATGTATAAGAAAGAATACGACAATGGAATGAAACCTGAGGGTTAATCATTACATTAATACACATGCAATTACAATTACATAAATATTATTTGTAATTATAATTTAAAAAAGAACAAATTATATGTGTAATCGAAAATTTTCCATTACACATTACATATAAATGCAATTCAAAAAATGTCAATTAAAATTACATTTTGTTGGGAAAAGAAATAATGACAAAAAGCGCGAGTTAGGGATCAACACAACATGAAGTTTGTTTTATACCTGACCTCGCCTATCCCAGTCAATTTTTTTTGCCAAATTTTAACAAAAGAAATTTTCTAAATTTATTTATAATTGAAAACGTAATTAAATTTTGCAATTGAAATCACTTTCAATTACAATTATACGTTATTGAACATTGTCAAGTTTTTTTTTTTAATTTCAGTTACATTTATTTGTAATTTTATTTTTATTTTATTTATTTATAATAGGTAACCAAAGAAGCCTTAAGATCAAAACCGTTTAAAAAGTTTAATCTTAACTCCCCAGCAAAAAAATGCAAGTAGTGCTTTACAAACTACTTCTTTTAATGCTTCACAAGTATACGTTAGTGTATTTTTACTGCTTTTTTAGAAGTTATTCTGAACAACTTCAAAATATCACTTCTTTCATTGCTTCCCAAGTATCCGTTATTACATTTTTAAAGCTTTTTTAGAATTACTTCTGAACAACTTCAAAAAATCACTTCTTTCCCAAGTATCCGTTATTACATTTTTACAGCTTTTTTAGAGTTACTTCTGAACCACATCCAAAAAATCACTTAGGTATTGCTTCTAAAGAGTAATTGCTCTAAAAGTGATCGTAAAAAGTGATTTTGGTATCATTTGGCATTTCCATGCAGAGGGTCCCGGGTTCGATTCCCGGCGGGACCAATATTTTTTATTTTTTTTTTTAATTTTTTTTTTATTCTATACATTTTTTTTTTAATATTTATAATTAATTTATTTAAATTCAATATTTTTTTAATTTTAAAATTTTTAAAAATATGTATATATAAAAAAATGGTGAGAAATTGATTTTTATGTTCCTGTAAAAATAGTACTGAAACCAATATTGAATTGGGGTGCACCTTTTACACTTGTTTAATAAGTACTTTTATTGAAGAGAATAAGGAACAATATCTCGCATTAACAAAGTGGTGTTTTTATGCCAGTCAACTTTCAGCGACTAGCAATCGTAAAATAAAAAACCTTTGTAAAATAAAAAAAATATAATTTTTTGTTTGTGAAGAATTTTTTTTTAACTTTTAATTGGTGAAAAAGAGCAGCTTCCTTTGCACTCATTCAAAAAGTACTGAAAAAATGTTAAAGTCGAAGTACTCATCTTCTATGACAACCCAATGTTAAAATCACTAGTGTTTATGTTAAAAAAGAAGTACATCTAGATCATCAATTGTAGGGCTTTTTCTACTGCTTCGGCATCTGTTTTTTCGCTGGGTCATTACAGGAAAAAAATATTTCAAAAATTGCATCCCCAATTGAAAATTTTCAATTACAAATCACATGTAATTGTAATTGAAATGTAATTGAAATCTCCCAGGTCTGAGCGCAACTCATTTAACATAAGGCGAATTTAAAGTTTATACGAACTAGGTTTAAATTCCAATATTTTCATATAAAACCATCTCTGTTCAAAACCCGTTTATCGGTTAAAATGAACTACTTCGATAGTCCAACAAATAAAATTTCATTTAATTTTCCATTTTGAAAACGAACATTTTAAAATTTTGCAAAATTTTCTTTCATATTTTCCCCTTTTTATGAAAATTTTAAATGCTGCACTCAAATATTTTTTAAATCATATTGTGCACCTTTAACTTAGGAAATTAAATAAAAAGTACTACAAGTTACTACTTTTACTACAGCTCGAAAAATTCAATACAATTAGTAAGCAAAACTTTCCAATTGTAGTAAAAATAGTAAGAATTTCGAGTAATCGAACACTCTGAAATACTTCTCTTATAAATAATGTTGAATATACTCTGGCGAGCAAAAGTGAGTGCATGTCAGTACTTGAGAAAATTTATAAGTTTAGGCATAAACATATCAGCCACAGGGACTAAAGTATATTTTTCTGAAAGCAATAGTTCGCTTAATCTAAATCTGGCCTCAGAAATGTCCTTCATATCAAACCTTCAAGCTATGTAAACGGGAAAAACTTAACTTTTCTTCAAAATATTTCGAATCGTATGTTTCCTCGAAAAATATTTTAACTAAACATCTGAATACATAGCTCTTCCTTTTTAAAGTGATTTTTGAAGTTTTCTGATAACATATTTTTTTCGGATTGAAATTTGGGCCTTTACCGCAATTTCAAGGAAAAATTGTAAAACCAAATAAAAGGCCCAAAATTCAAAAAAAGATAAATCCGTAGAAAAATATGTTATCAGAAAAATTCAGAAACCATTTTTCAGATGTTGTTACGAATTTAGTTAAAAATATTTTTCGAGGAAACATACGATTCGAAATATTTTGAAGAAAAGTTAAGTTTTTCCCGTTTATGTAGTTTGAAAGTCTGATACGGAAGGACATTTCTCAGGCCAGATTTCGATTAGGCGAACCTTTTGGTCTCAGAAAAGTGTACCCTAGTCCCTGTGTCTGATATTTTTATGCCTGAACTTATAAGTTTCTTCAAGTACTGATATAAACTCATTTCTGTTCGCCAGTGTACGTATTGTAAGTAATGAAACGTATTCAAAAAATCTAGTTTTCTATAGGATTAATACGATATTTGCTTATAATTGACAAATTTGTTCGGTCCCTTTGCTTGCATTTTAACCGAATTTTACTGTATAATGAGAAAAGTAAAGAAGGAAAACTGTTATACTTCAGACCGTACCTAAAAAAAAGTTAGCCGTACACCCTGCAATATGAAGTATTTTTGCAAGGCGATTTCAAAAAAAATTTTTTTTTCCCGAACTTAGGGGTCGCCTTTCTTCATTTTTCGTTATAGCTTTGGCATTTAAAATCGGATTTTAAAGTGTGATATATCGATTTTATTTGCCTCGAGGAGACCAGTGTTTTGCTATAAAGGAAAAATCCAATAAATTTTTTTTTGTAATTAAAGACAACCCGTACGTTCGGCAACAAAAAAAATAATAAAAATTTCTGTTGGGTTTATCGAAAAACTTCCTTAGCAAAAGTTTAATGATTTTTTGCAAGCTTTAATTTTCTGACATTAGGGTCGTACATTAGGGTGGTAGCAAAGGAGATCTGGTGGGTAAATACTAGAACAGGATACTTGAGGTCAATGGGCCCTAGATCAAAACATTGGTCCCCTTGAGAGAAAAACATCGATGTATTACACTTTACGATCCGACTGTAAATGCCAAAGATATAACGAAAAATGTAAAATGGCGACCCCTAAGTTCGGCAAAAAAAATTTTTTTTTTTAATTTCCTTGCTAAAATACTTCATACTTATTAGAGGGTGTACGGCGCACTTTTTTTTTTTTTTTGCCTGTAAGGTGGTACCATGCGCGGTTCCAGCAATTAATATAAGGGGAAAAATCATACGCCACCGTAGACAAATACATTGAGTTGGGCACTGAGGCGTATGATTTTTCCCCTTATATTAATTGCTGGAACCGCGCATGGTACCACCGTAGACAAATACATTGAGTTGGGCACTGAGGCGTATGATTTTTCCCCTTATATTAATTGCTGGAACCGCGCATGGGTGGTACAGTCTAGTGTACTTAATATCCAGTATTACATTTTGTTATACATGACGTATACGTAATATTTAAGAAAAATTCATATAACTCATACGTCTGTCTACAACATACAATCATACTTTCGAGTAAAACAACTAAATAATGTAGTATATTTTTAAGTGCACTGATCAGGAAGAATGCGTTAAGCCTAGCTTTTGTTTATTTCGAAAATTTTATAACGAAATAAAGAAAATAAAAAATCTGCTTTATTGACCAACTGTCGCACTGCGGCAAAACACTGTCTATTTTATTTATTCAGTTCGCACCCACCCTTAATTATAAAATTCAAATTTCTGTTGCTCATTTTAAAATAACAATTTCCTTTTCAGTTTGTTCGTATTGTCAAAGTGAACATATTAAACCTCCGGGGAAATTTCTCAAGAAACTATTTCAACTTTATGTTATTGAAGTATTTACATACAAATACATGAACATTATTATAATTTTAAAATTTTCTCAAATACATACATATGTGAAATAAACTTTCATTACTACATAAAATATGTATGCATTTGACAAGTAACTCAGAATCTCTTGTGATTGTCAGCAAATAGAAAAAATTTAATTATTTCATTAAATTAATATGAATTGCAATTAAGAATAAAATTAATTTTGTTATTATTAACAAACCAAAGGATATCATTTTAGCAAAGAAATACCTAGAAACCACAATTTTCTATATTTATTTTCAAAAATTCATAAGAAAATGAAAATGTATTAATTTTCATGAGATATATGTATACTGTAGTATAAGAAAATATTTTTTAATTAAAATTAACATCCCAGCTGATAATCGACATATATGGTTGAGAGTGTATTCGTAAATGTACATAAGGGGTATAACGATTTTTTTTTTGGGGTGCAAGCTCCCAAGGCAAAACCAAATAGATAATATTGTCCTGATAATAAAAACAGTTTTTTAAAATCAATTTAGAGAATAAAAACTCCCGTACCGAAAGCAATTTCTAGAATGCAAAAAATTTTTATTTTTGTTAAATAAAATGGTGGGAAAAGATTTTTACTGATGTTTGCTTTAGAAAATTAAAAAAAACTCACTAATTTGGAGTGAAATAGTCGTTATTTTAAACCAAAGAAAATTGATTCATATAAAACTTCTATGCGTTTGGTGCGGGAATTTTTTAACGATCGCGAAGAAGTAAAATCGTAGTTCTTAACATTTTCCTATGCTTTACTTGATTTTGCCTTGGGAGAAATGATATTTGCAAAATTGCAAAAAGTTGTATTCCTAATATCCATTAGAGCGGCACTTTTTTTTTTTAAACTATCGATTTTTATCACATACTGTTTGAATTATTGTAGCAATAGGTGAAAAAATTATGGGAAGAGAATTTTAAGAAAATCGGAAAGCTTAACCCTTGGCGACCTTTAGCCAAAGTTTTCGGGTTTTGAAGAATTTTTAAAAGTTTCCATAACAAAAATATAGATCCTGATACATCATTTGTAAGAAATTTTGGCACACTAAGATAATTATCTCCATAAGATCATGCGCGGCTCCAGCATTTAATATAAGGGGGAAAATCATACGCCTCAGTGCCCAACTCAATGTGTTTGTCTACGGTGGCGTATGATTTTCCCCCTTATATTAATTGCTGGAGCCGCGCATGCATAGGATTAATAATTTTTTGTATTAATAAAATTTCGCTAGCATTCGTCCATTTGAACTTTTTTTAATTAGTGCAGTTGTTTTTCATAAAATTTCTTGAAAAATTACATATTATTTACTAAAAATTTAGTTTCAAGCTTTTTAAGAAAACTAAGAAATTTTGCATTCACTTTATGAAGAAATTTTTGTTAGTTTAATGAAAGTTTTCATTAAAACTCGTAGAAGAAAATTCTTTCTGTGCATGCTGAACACAAACATCTGAAATTTCATTTTTTTTTTGCTGCGAAACTTATATATCTAAAACGAATCAAAAAAGTATTATGGTGGCAGTTACGCATTCTCGTTTTTTGCTGGGTATTTAAGTATTTTGTTTAGATTTAATCAACATTGTTTAGAAACTTAGGAAAATGATGCCTGTTGCGAATTAGAGCCACTTAGGAAACATCGTATTTACATTAGATAAAAATCAGACTACATTTGCTATTATTTTCTAACTTTGAATTTTTTTAATAATTTTTATACAGAAAATAACAATTTACAGACATTTAAAACAAAAAAAAAAAAATTTTTTTGTAGATCGAATTTTAATTAAAAAAAGATGTTTTTTTTTATAAATTCCATTGTTGATGCCTATTTTTTTAATCATACTCAATTTAAAATTTTTTGAGAATAGTAGGATATTAATTCAGATATTTTACAGAATATTTTAACTATAATTTTTTTCTTGTGTATATAATTTTAACTACACAGTTAAAAATCGACATATATAGGTTAAATGTATGTTCATGCATGGCCATAAACATGCATTCATGACCACACATGGTTACATTAATCTCCATACATGTTTTATATATGACAATACGTGCGCATTAACGAAATTTGAGGTAATATCTACATGTGTGTACATGCATAAACATACATGAACACGCATGAACACGCATGAGCATGCATGATCATACATGTAGATATTACCTCAAATTTCGTTAATGCACACGTATGGTCATATATGATTCATGTATGGAGATTTATGTATCCATGTATGGTCATGAATGCATGTGTATGAGCATGCACGCACATACATTTAACCTGTATGGATTCATATATGTCGATTTTTAGCTGGGTAGCTTAAAATTGCTGTTTCTTTGAAAAATTTTCCCATTTGAATTTTGTTGCTATTCAAACTTAGCATTACTTGGAATGCGTCAGTTAATTATTATGATATTAAGGCCTGGTATCTTATGTGATATTAAACAATGATTAAGAAGAAAATCATTGTTTAGCACTTAATTACAGTAACTCATCAAATTTTAATCTCTGATTTTACTCTAAACATTGCTTAAATTTAATTACAGAAATTTCTGTGATTAAGACCTTAAACATAGATTTTCCACCCTACAAAGCATGTTAGTATTAACATTTTTTTCTAATGTTGGTAATTTTTAAAAAGTTTTACGTAGATCAATTAATTTGTAACTAAACACCGTACAACATCTTTATGTGCCATCTAAATAATGAACATCTTTAGTAACTTGCACATATACCTTCTCTAAAAATACCAATTGGAATTAAGAAAATATTTGGGTGAAATTTTAATAATATGACATAATATTGGATTCTGTACTAATAGTTTGTTAGAATCGGTCATAATTTCGATCTTTATTTAGCACAAATAAACCATGATTCGTGGAAGGAAAATTTTAGCAAAAAATGTGTTTAAGGTGTCTCACAATAATTTTTTTAATTCTGCCGTTTTTAATTACAAATAATTTAAATTTTCTAATTTTCTGGAAAAATATGAGATATGTATATAAAGATATAAGATATCCTTCACGTGCTCCTGCAAGATATTAAATTGCAGTTAATGAGTATAGTTTTTTATAAAATTTTTTCTTATTTTGCTTATTTATTGAACCAATTTTTACTATTTAATAAAATTTAACCATAAACCTTAATCTACCACATTCTATTAAAAATTGTTGAAATGTCGGACAGAGTCAGTTAACAGAGGTTAAGATTTATGCATACTGCTAAGATTCTATGGTAGTTGTTTAGACCAGTTATATGCATACTTAAATATTTCCTGCAGTATATTTTTTAAGTACGCCATATGTTTTTTCCTCCGAGGAATATTTTTGGATTCATATCTTTTATTTTCCACAAAATTCGAAAATTCTAATTTGATCAATTAACACAAAATTTCACAGACATTACTCTTCATAAGGCAGAATCAAGAAAATCAAGCGTTTAAGTTTCGCGGTTTGTAAAAAATTACTGTTTGGGAGATGTCACTGTATGTGTATATTAAATTTGATCCAGATATATTTACCTAAACGAATAACAAATAATATAGAGGCATAGTTATTTTACTTTTCATTTGAACCTAGTTTTCTAATAAATTCTGACTCTAAAATTTGTATTGAATGTATCCAAAACATCAAAACTCATCAAGTCCTTCATAAATATTCCTTAATAATACTTTCCTGGACTAAAAACAAATTTATAATTATACACACTTATCCAATGAAAAAAATTAAGATATGCATGTAGCATGCAAAAAGACACTTCCTATTTGAGTCATTTAGCGATTAATGATTTTTAAGACAACAATTTGGTCATCTATTTTATAATTTTATGACCCCATATCATGCGAAAAATTCGATAAAAAACTGTTATTTCGCTAGTTTCCAAACTTTTTTTTATTTTCTTTTATTTCTTATTCGTATTGTCAAATGAAAATATCTAAAATTAACAAATCATTGATTAAATTTTTATAAGTTACCGATATTATTTTAAGTAAGTTTAAGGGCTAATCAATGATTTGTAAATCAATGATTAAAGTAAACTAAGCATTGGAGATAAGATACCAGCGCTAAAACTTTCATAGTTTATTTAAAAAATTTAAGAAATCCTAGGAGTCTTTTGAAAATATGAAATACATTTTATCACAATGATGATTTGAATAACCTTTTGTTTAAAATTTTTTCTGTCTATCATTCGACTAAATCTGTAGTTGTATCCTATTTCAAAGTTCAGTGATATCTAAACATCTGCAAATAATTTTCATATTAAATATCTAAAAAACAATCTATAAAACAAATATCCATCCCAGTATTATTTAGCTTTTAACACCTCTCTTGTTTTTTTTTTTTGTATTTGAGTATTTCTCTTATTTATATCCTTGTATATCTTTACTATTTATATCTTTGCTTTATATTTGTTTTATTTGTAACTCATAAAAATAATATTGTAACTTAATTCTTTATAGGGAATATATTTCACAACATCAACAATAACGTTTGTAATAGATATTGCTATTTTCCAGAACTCAATTTGAAAACGTTTATAACACATAAAATAACGATAAATATACGCATCTATGAGTATGTTGATATAATTATGATTCAAAAATATTTCAACATAGATTTACAAATATGTTGAAATATATCTGTCATACTACAAAAAGATGCAATCCCTTTCATTGAAGAGTTAGAGGGTTAGAATGTTCCACAAAAATGTTCTTCGTACTGTTTTACAAAATTCCGATCAACACATCCTATACCTAAAATGGATGAATTCTAAACACTCTTAAATGCGTGAAATTTGTGTAAAAATCATGAATTTAGGCATTTCAAAAAATCCATTTTTTTAATTTGAGATAAAAAATGGTAACTAATCTTTTAATGATCTATTTTATAACAGTATAAACTTTCAAAAAAAGGAAAAAAAAATATCTAATTTTATATAATTTTTTTTATACTCCATCAAACTTAAGTAATTTTTGGATTTTCAACAAAAAAAAGTGTGTCGCAGCAACTAAAAATAATTGTTTTGTAAACATATGCTAAAATCCTTATTTTAGTTCAACTGCAAATATATTGAGGTAATTAAAAAATAAATCTTTGAACAAGTTTTTAAAAAAAATGTAGTTTTGAGAATTATTTTCGTAAAACAATTAAAACCCATTTTTCTGTTAAGTCAATTTTGCCTAAAATTCACCAAATAATTTTTTTTTTCACATTTGTTTGAGTTACTTTCTTATCTTTACAAAAATCCTTCTTTAATCACAATTTGAGACAAAATTTTTTTCTGATTTTTTTCCATGGGGCGAAGCATAGTGCGGCGATTTTAGAATTTCTAGAAATATTTGTTAAATTAAATTACAAACTTAATGAGAATTTATTGTTTTCGTCTAGGAGAGTTATTAAACATTTAAAATATCAAACAAAACACAAAAAACAACAACAAAAAATTTATCATAATTTGCTTTGTCATCTTCCAATCTCTGTTATTTTGACAGTTCTACTAGTGTAGTGACATCCATTCATGTATAAACAGCAGTAGAAAATAATATGTTTTGTAAAGTGTCAAAAAATTTGCACAAGCACTTGCATATTAGTTTTTTTGTAATTTATTTTCATCGGGATATACATTAGACCGTACCTCAAAAAAAAGTGCGCCGTACACCCTCTAATATGAAGTATTTTTGGAAAGCGATTTCCAAAAAAAAATTTTTTTTTTTGCCGAACGTAGGGGTCGCCTTTTTTAATTTTTTGTTATAGGTTTGTCATTTAAAATCGGATTTTAAAGTGTGATATGTCGATTTTTTTGCCTCGAGGAGACCAGTGTTTTGCTATATAGTAAAAATCCAATTAAAAAAAATTTAAAAAGGCGACCCCTACGTTCGGCAACCAATATATGAAAAAAATTTATACTGGGTTTAGCGAAAAACTTCCTTAGCAAAAGTTTAATGATTTTTTACGAGCTTTAATTTTCTGACATTAGGGTGGTACATTAGGGTGGTAGCAACTGAGATCTAGTGGGTAACTACTAGAACGGGATACTTGAGCTCAAAATGTCCTTAGAGCAAAACACTGGTCTCCTCGAGGGAAAAATATCGATGTATCATACTTTAAGATCCGACTGTAAATGCCACAGATATAACGAAAAATGTAAAATGGCGACCCCTACGTTCGGCAAAAAAATAAAAAAAAATTTTTTGAAACCTCCTTGCAAAAATACTTCATATTGGAGGGTGTACGGCGCACTTTTTTTTTTGCCTGTAAGGTGGTACGCTCTAAAATACAATAAAGGAATTTAATTTCGGTAACGGTATTTTAAGGATAACGGTATTACGGTTGTTTCGGTAACCGTATTTTAGGGGTAATGGTAGTCAGTTGAAAGGGTTTTGAATCGATAACGGTATTTTCCCGATATTGCCTGCCTACCCTGAAATTATCGAATTAACCCGTCCAGGCAAATGACACTGATGATGCCTTTGTAGCGAAAGCCGTAAATATATATTCTGTCTTGCTGGCCTTATCGACTTCTCTCGAAATTTTTAATTCCTTGTAATTTACTTATAAAAATTGTATTATCTTTCTTTAATTTGAAAAATAATTTAAACAGAAAGTGATATTAATTTATGATATAAAATCAAAACTAAAAAACATTCATTATCAATTATCTTTGAAACAGAAAATTTTGCTAGATACAAAAATTAAAAAAAAAATCTGCAAACCCCATCCAATGTCTTCAGCAATTTACAGAGAAAACATACTCATTGTGACAACCGATTTTTTTTGCTACGGAATCCTTTCGACGGAGTAACCGATATTCATATTTAAAATTCTCGACCGAAATTAGTTAATACCACAGAATTTCGGTGGGAATCATATATTTCAACTATATTAGGTATACGTTCGATTCTGACAACCGAATAATTAAGTTGCTGCATAGAAACCATGCAGTTGGCGTGAAATTTGGTTGTCACAATGAATTTCTCTTCGCTGCAGTAACACCACTTTTGATATTTGGTACTACATAATAAAACGAAAAAAAAAGTATAAAATAAATGTAAAACAAGAGTTTATTAAAAGACAGCAGTACGTAAAAAGTCGTGTTATTGGCATATAACTTAAATAAAAGCAAGAATAAAGCTTTTGATAAAAAAATCATATACATATTTTATGTTGCAAGGACTTTCTGCGTTTAGATATCAGAAGACGATGGTCGTTATGTAAAATGCAAAGGAGGATAGAAAAGAAAACCAAAAGAAATCTTAAGGAAACTAAAGATGATGTATCGTTCAAAGAGATTTTTTCAATGCAATCATTTTGATAAAGATTATAATGCATATAATAAATAAAAAAGATAAAGAACCACATCATTTAAGTGCAGGGATACGGACATAATCTATAAAAGCACTCACCTTGGATTCATCTAATATTCAGCAAGCCAGGAAAAAAATCCCAGGATATATTTATATTACTAAATTTTATAATCTGATATTTTATCGCTAACTAAGAGAGTACTATATACACCGTTAACGCCCTGAAAAGTTTATCTAAATGTATTTTATATGGAGCTGGACTTTCAAATTTAAGTGACTTTAAAAATTCAGTTGGAAAGTTCATTTATTCGGTTACTACCACTACTTTAGCAATAGATACTTCGTTTCCGGTAGCTTTAAATTCCCAATATATTAAGAAGAAAATAGCATTTTTTGTCTAAGGTGTTTTCTCTTTTAAACTGTTTTAAACTCTTTACTTCTAAACGGCTCTATATTTTTATTGGACCGAGATAATTCAGTATTTTTGGTGCAGTTTTGAATAAAAAAGTTGTTGAAAAATTCTATCCCGAGATTCCAAATAGTTATTTTACCGTCTAGGATTTATATCCTAGCAGAATTTGCAGTTTAATTACCAATATAGCCACTAGATGGCACTAAAAGGCAAAACGAATTGCAAAAAGATTGTTAATAATGCATTGGCCTATACATATATCTGAATACTTTGGCTTCAAAATTTTTAGCGGATCTATGAGGTGCCCTTAATCTTCTAACAGGCAAGCCCGCCTCTAGGCGGGTATATTTAACTGACAACAAATGCGCCAAATTCTTTTTTATATTAAGAAATTAAGTTATTTCGATAAAAAGCTAAATTTACTAAGTTTTTTCTGAAGACATTTTTCGTGTACACTTATAAAAAAAAATTAGTACAAAAGACTGTTCAACGCGTTCTGATTCAATTGAACTAATTTTTCTGTTATTTTGTCTTAAAATTTAGGATTGAACTAATATTTTTTGTAAATTCAATTTAGCATAACAATTCATTTCATACGTATTTGAACTAACTTTGCATATTCATTTTTAATAATTAGTTTTTCTTAATTTTACAAATTTGTCAGCTACCCAGCAAAACCTTGGTAATATGTTGTTATTACAGAACACATTACCTGGTAATACCATACCCCTTACAATTGCATTATTTCATAACTAAAATGTAATGTCTTACGTATAATGTGCTGCATAACTACTGGGTAGTAATAGCAACTTATTACCAATGATATATTTAAACACCTCAAAGAAAAGAGTTACTTGTAATACACAACATGAGTTCTAATGAGTTCGGAGGAAATTCGTGAGTATATTGATGATGAGAACATTGCCTTTCTTATACTTTTGGACCATTCAAAAGCATTCGATACTGTGAATCATGAAATACTCTGTATGAAGCTGGAGACAATGTTTTATTTTTCTTCTCCTGCAAATCGTCTAATAGCGTCATACTTAACTGATCGTCAACAATATGTGCACGCAAACAATAAAAATTCTAGGGCACTACCGGTGCTTAAAGGCGTTCCACAAGGTTCGATTCTTGGTCCTCTACTGTTTACAATTTATGTAAATGATCTTCCCAATCAACTTTCTTTTTGTAAATCACATATGTATGCTGATGATGTGCAATTATATATATGCAGTCAAAAGGATGAACTTAATAATTGCATAGATAAAATAAATGCTGATCTCTCGAAAATTTATATATGGGCAACAGCAAATGGTTTATGTCTTAATCCCGCTAAGTCCAAATGCCTTATAATAACCAAAAAATCAATTAAGCCACCTAATGTCTTAGATATAACTCTTAACAATCAAAGAATTGAAATAGTGACGAAAACTAAAAATCTTGGTATAATTTTTAATAAAACTCTAACATGGACTGATCATGTAAATGCTGCTGCCGGTAAAACTTATTCTATGTTACGGTCTTTGTGGAGTACCCAACATTTAACACCAGTCCATATACGAGCACTACTTGCGAAAACTTACCTTATTCCAACACTATTATACGGATGCGAAGTATTTGCGTGCTGCGATTCTGTAAGCTTAAACAAATTAATCTCAACATATAATGCTATATTGAGATATGTTTATAATTTGAGACGATTTTCCCATATTACACCCTATGAGAAAAAACTATATGGAGTAAGACTCTGTGATCTTTTGAAAATAAAGGCACTTACGCTTATGCATAAGATCGTGAACACACGTGAACCTAAATATCTTTATAATCGATTATCCTTTTCACAATCGGAAAGAAATAATAATATAGTTCCCGTTTTGTATGAGTTTCTGGTCTCTGAATGGCAATTTTATACAGAATCTATTCGTCTTTGGAACTCGCTACCGCCAAACATACAATTTTTAAGCAACGCAGGGCAGTTTAAGAAATCAATTTACGAATTTTACAGTTAACATATAAATTTTGTTTAATTAAGTGTAAACATTTATAAACTTTGCTCTGTTTAACTTTGATCAATTTCAATTGTAATAATTTCTAATTTTTAATGTTAATTCTAATGATGTACTTTTTTATTTTTTTTTACTTTTTTCTAAAAATTTCAATTTTGTACTTTCTATTTATTTATATATATGTTCTTTTTTTTATTGTACATATATTCTAATAATTACATATAATAATCCTGTACTTTAACTATAAGACTTTTTGTCTTGTTGTACAGGACATCAAATAAATAAATTAAATTCAAATTCAAATTCAAATTCAAATTCAACGCGTTCTGATTCAATTGAACTAATTTTTCTGTTATTTTGTCTTAAAATTTAGGATTGAACTAATATTTTTTGTAAATTCAATTTAGCATAACAATTCATTTCATACGTATTTGAACTAACTTTGCATATTCATTTTTAATAATTAGTTTTTCTTAATTTTACAAATTTGTCAGCTACCCAGCAAAACCTTGGTAATATGTTGTTATTACAGAACACATTACCTGGTAATACCATACCCCTTACAATTGCATTATTTCATAACTAAAATGTAATGTCTTACGTATAATGTGCTGCATAACTACTGGGTAGTAATAGCAACTTATTACCAATGATATATTTAAACACCTCAAAGAAAAGAGTTACTTGTAATACACAACATGAGTTCTAAATAATAGCAGCGACTTATTACAGATGGGATATTTTAAAACCGTAAAATAAGGAGTTACTTTTAATGTGATACGTGATCACTTAATACAAATAGCCACTTATTACCGATGGTGTATTCAAATACCTCAAAATAAGGAGTTATTTGTAATGCGATAGATGAGTGTTATTTTCTATTTAAAATATTCGATACAAATAATTTATATGTTTTATACATATTGACTGAAATCTCTTTTATATTTTTTGTTAACTTTATATTAATCTGATATTAATTAAATATGAATATGCTTCGTTTTAGCATCTATAAAATAACAACACGATAACGTCTTATTTTAATTTTTTTTGTAAGAAGTAATTATATATTTTTATACAGTAAGTGAGCGCATAATTTTAATATGTTATTTCAGACCTGTTTGTAACACATTTTTTTGGCCTTACTTTAAGCTGTTATGTAAGTAGTATTGTGCTCAGTATCGGTTATGTAAGTGGTTACGTAACTCCTAACATGTAACATTAAAGTAACATGTTCTTATGTTGTTACCTAGCCCTCTTTTGGAAAGTACATACCTCCAATGACATGCCCTTGTTAAAATAATAGCTGTTGGAATAGCAAAGTAAGAGGTTACATACCTTAATTTCTTCTTACAAACCTTATTACCAGGTAATAGAAAGTTTTGTTGGGTAACAAGGAAAGTACCCCATCCTAAACACTCCGATTTTGAAGAAATTTGGATATGTGATAAAGAAAAAATATCAAAGAACGCCCTGTCTGAGCTTATCGGCCATCTCAGCATTTTAAGGGTGCAAAAAGCGGTTCAAAAATAGGGCCTTTTTAATTCTATTTTACTTTCTGAAGTTATTTCGACCAAAGGAACCATACAAAGATGTGATATTGCTGGAAAGGGCTTTTTACTGGTACCTTATTTTGGTACTTTTTTGTTCTTTCGAATTTGCTGTTTTAAAATTTTCCAAAATTTTGCGTACTTTATATGGAGAAGTGTGTGCTGCTAGTGCTACTAAATTCACATATGTTTTTCCTTGATAAATTTAAGCGGAACGTGTTTTTGCGTTTTTCAATATTCTTTCCACATTCGATTTCACAACACTTTTCCCAAAATCCCTTATTTGGTACATTTTTAAAGAAGTTCTAATGCTTTCTGTGCTAAACATACAAAATATGTATATCAAACTTCATATCGCACTTGATCAACAAGAGGGTATTAACTCAAAATTTTGAAATTTTAAGTAGAGGTGAAAAACTGTTTGTGGTTACATTTCAAGAGAATTTGAAAATCTGAATAAAAATAATCGGAATACGCTGAAATTTTTACAGTGGATATTGATATTGATGTTGTTAGTTGATTTCTTGCAAAAAGTTAAATTTTAAAAATTTTGAGTTAATACCCTCTTGTTGATCAAGTGCGATATTTTGATGGATACGTTAATTCTGTGGTATACTTTTTTTTTTAATTTCGTAAATTTAGAATGTGGAGCACATACAAAATAAGGTACCAATGAAAAGCCATCAAAAATCCCTTTTCAGCAATACCACATTTGCATATTTCGGTTCCTTTGGCCGAAATACCTTAAAAAGCAAAAAAACCAAAAAGGACCCATTTTTAAACCCCTTTTTGGACCCTTAGAATTCCGAGATGGAGGATAACCTCAGACAGGTCGATTTCAGATTTTTGTTTCTTCATCACATTTCTAAATTTCATCAAAATTGGATTGTTTAGGATGGGGTACTTTCCTTGTAAGTTAAACCACAATAATTTCCAAATGATTTTTACTGTATAATCATAAAAGTGAGATAGAGCAAAATTAACAAAAATTCGTTGCACTATACTTACTAGTACTTATCAGCCACCTATACTCCTAATAATAAATATGGCCCTGTCTCGGGAAAGATGCGGAGAGATTTAAAACAAAAATAATTTTTAGAAATCGTAAATACATATTTAAGTTGACTAAAACCCGTTCATAATGACCAGAAAGTAAGATTTCAAAACAGTCCTCATTTCGTTCCAAGACAATCTGATGATAGTGAATTGGTAACACTTGAAAATGCATTAATTGTCAACCATTGGTTCTGGGAAAGTTTTTCATAAGTTTTTTCTCCATTTTTTGTAAAATAAATTGTAAATACTATTTGGAATTTGTTATATATGATCTAAAACCGAACAAAAATAACACTCATTAAGCTTGTTCGTTTACTTACTACAAGTTACTACATTTACTACAGCTGGAAAAATTCAATACAAAAAGTAAACAAAACTTTCTAATTGTAGTAAAAGTAGTAAGAAATTCGAGTAAACGAACACACTGATTGTAATTATTTTTTTTTTCATAATCTAAATTTGATATAAAACAAATTAAAATCGGGAAAAAAAATTTCCTTGCGGCGCTATTTACCAAACATTTAAAAAAACAGAAGGCAGGGGGGAATAACCGCACGATTTATGCAAAAAAAAGTTTTTATGGCGCAATTTACCTAACATTAAAAAAAAATTAAAAAAATGAGTGAGAGTAGATATTTTTTAGCCTCTAGTTCGATGTTTTTAGTTTTTTAACTAATACGCACGGTTTTTATTAAAAATAATAAATAAAACCATCGAACTAGAGGCTGAAAAATATCTGCTCTCACTTATTTGTGATTAAAGTTCGAACAAACAAGTTTTGTTTTCTTTGAAAACAAAATAATAAATTTGAAAAAAGAAAATTTTTTTTTTGGAAAAATCGGGCGATTTTAAAAAAAATTTTCCTGCTGCGCAAATTATCTTACATTAAAAAAAACAAATTTCGGAAAAATCGTTTAAAATTTTACTACATATCTCTAATTCCAAATATATCATTAATTCAAAGGATTAGAAAAAAACCTCATTTTTGAAATCGTGACAAAATGTCCTTTCATTTGAGAACAATTTTCGTTGGTATTCATTTTTTCGAAAAAATCTAAAAATTCCTCTAGTTAGGGCTACGTATTATGGATAAAAAAAATATATATATACTTGGTGTCGTGAGACAATTTCCTTTAATTTGACACTTACATGTCAATTTAATTGATAAACTTTCAATACAGGGTACAGACCTTAAATTAATTTGTAAACAATCAAAAATTTACCAAAACTATTGAGAATGTTTGTTGTACTTTACATTCGATTCTTATTGATCAATATTTTTCATTCAAACCCCGTTTATTGTGTATTATTTTCCATTTTCCAATACCCTTAATATTGTTTATATTTTTCCATTATTTTTGAACACAAACAACAGATTTAAAGAAAAATTTAAATTAAATATTACACAGAATACAATATTGTCCAGTAAGTGTTTTAATGAAAATTTTCAGTAAACTAAAGAAGTTTTCTTCACAAATTAAATGAAAAGTCTGTTAAATTTGATGACAAAGCTTTATATGTTTTTTGTATTTAGTTTTAATAAAACTTTTTCATTATATGTACGAAATTTTTGATAAATAAAACTAAAATTTTCACAACATTTTATGAAAAATTCCATTAATTCAATGAAATCGAGGAGTTCCTGTTAAATCTTA
Source organism: Leucophora obtusa (assembly GCA_949987735.1). Classification (NCBI taxonomy): domain Eukaryota; kingdom Metazoa; phylum Arthropoda; class Insecta; order Diptera; family Anthomyiidae; genus Leucophora; species Leucophora obtusa. The sequence goes on from OX465295.1 coordinate 80,623,811, forward strand.
TAGCTTTTATGCAAAAATTCATTAATGTCATGCAGATAACTCTCTTAGCATACTCACATACTTCAGTAATATGCATTTTAGAGTTCAAAAATTATATACAACAACCAAAAATTGAACAAAAATTTGATAATCTATGGGTCACTTGATAGAAACCCAAATTTATCTAAAAAATCGGCCAACTTTTTTTTATTTTTTTTTTTGTAAAAATTTCAGAGGGTTTCTATTCATACATAAAGTTTCACAAACAGTGTTACCGGGCTTGTTTGTTCAGAAAATATTCCTTGAATATTGCATCTTGCAAAATCCTGTGTGAGTTGAAAAATTTTCATTACTTTACTTTCGTTTAGACAATTAGCTTGTTCGTTTACTTACTACAAGTTACTACTTTTACCATACTACAGCTGGAAAAGTTACATACAAAAAGTAAACAAAACTTTCCAATTGTAGTAAAAGTAGTAAGAAATTCGAGTAAACGAACACACTGAATATTTTGTTATACATAAAAAAATTTAAATTCAATTTATGTCTCTTAAATTCTTTTTTATTTAATTACCTGAGTTTTTATTTTTAACCTATTTCAAAGATAACACTTATTTTAAATAACACAGCACCAAATACATACATATACACTTTAGTATATACATAAATATATAACGAATTGTTATCCAACAAATGAGTGTCAGGAGCCACCATAAAATACGATCATTAAAATCTACCATAAAACCATAGAAAAAATATTTACAGTTAAAAAATAGTTACCTTAGTAGTACATGCTTATAAACCGAAATAAACTAAACACACTGCAACAATTTGGCCATAAGCTAAAACTTGTAAAACGAATGGGGTAAACGTGCAATTAAGTTAAAATAAAAAGGGAAAATAACCTAACCAAAATATAAATGACAATATAACCATTTTTGGGGGTATAAACCAGGTTTCTCTTTTATTTTTTGTTTTAATCTAAATAACAAAATCTTTAAAATGGTAACAAACAACACATACATACATATACAATACACAAATATAAGTATTTAAAAGCTTAAACTTAAATGTTACTAAATTGCTAATGGTTTTTATGTATGTGTGTACGAGTATACATATATAACAATATAAGCTAACTCTACACAGTGTTCGTATATAAATACTTTTCTATATAAAAAAAGGCAAACATGGTATTAACAACAACTATAACAGCAAAAAGGTATTTTCTCAATGCATCCTTAATTAAGGTGTTTTCCGTTTACCGTTTTACTTTAAACAAAATGAAAAAAAAAACTTGATGTGTACTAAATGTGAAAATAACATTTTATATACAAGTAGCTGAAACTGTATGTACGAGTATTTATGTATGTATTTAAAGAAAACTTAAAAGAACTTAAAAGTGTTTAAAAGTTAAAAAAGTATATTAAAAAACTTGCAGCATAAAGACTGTATCGAGTTATTTTGGAAAAATTCAAAGTCGGCTACCAAAGAGATTTGTGGGCGCTGTGGTGTAAGGGTTAGCGCGTTGGACTGTTACACGTGAGGTTGCGGGTTCGAGCCCCAACCAAGGCAACATCAATTTATGAAAAATAGTAATATGTATGAGTGTATGAGTCATACATATCGCAGCGTCCTCCTTCGTTGTTCCTATAGCACTTAACCCCACCGAAGTAAAATAATATAACAGCGCTATGAATTAGAAAGCTTCAACAAAGTTCTCCAACTCACCGTCAGATGGCGCGCAACAACTGTTCTAAAAAAAAATTCAACATCTCGCGCAATTACAGTGTTGCCATATTTGAAGCCCTTCATCTTTCACCGCCTTTCACTTCTTCTTTATCCCCTTTCCAAAGGAAGCAACACGTTAATTAATAGGTAGAATTTCCTGAGTGTTGCTTCTCTTTAAAAAAAAAAAAAGAGATTACCAAACTAAATTAATTTCGAGCTACCAAAAGATACGTGTAAATTAGTGAATCAAGAAGAGCGCCGTAAACATTTAATGAAGAAATGGTTCGGAGGACCATATTGCAAAAACATCATATATTTTTGGGTTTCTGATTACGAATATCATAACATGATCTTGAAATTATCACATTATGATTCCCAAATGATATCAGTGTTACCATATTATAGTCCTGCATTATAGAATAGATCAGAAGGCAATACGCACCGCGACCAATACGAGGGGTACTATTTATATTTCGGGAATAGCAAATAATAACAAACATTTTCAAATAAAAATGGCTTTATTGTTTTTCAAAGTATTCCCCTCGATGATCAATACATTTTTGCATTCGTTCAAACCATTTGTCATAGCAGTTTTTCCATTCCTCTTGAGACACCTCCAAAACATGGTGTTTGAACGCTTCAACTGCATCTTCGGAGCTCGTAAATCGTTGACCACGCAGTTTACCTATGATATTCGGGAACAAGAAGAAGTCATTGGGTGCCAAGTCAGGATTGTACGGAGGATGAGTCATCAATTCGATGTTTTGACTGCTCAAAAATTCACCTGTTTGACGAGATGTATGAAAGCACGCATTGTCATGATGGAGAATCATTCGTCTTTGGGGGTTAGTTTTACGAATTTCTCCGAAAACTTGCGGCAAACAAATGGTCGTGTACCACTCATGCTATTAGGAGAATTTTCCAAAATGTCAGAAGATGACAAGAAACGGTCAGAAGATGACAAGAAACGGTCACACTCTCCGATGTCTCACTCTTCTGCTCACAAAACCTGCATACATCACCCAGAAAAATAGTCGCATGCAAAGAACTGAGTGTGGAACAACTTGTACTTGCGGGCAGCCTGTTCCAATCTATGTTCTACCATCGGTGAATTTTGTTTGAGTTTGTCCCAAAAGCAACAGGTTCTGTTCTTCCAAACTAGAACAGGTTGCTTTGGCACCGGTTCTGGAACCAGTTATAAAAGTGGTTCTGCGACAGTGAAGTCTTCCATTTTGACTTCCAGGAATCAGTTCTAGAACCTGTTCCATGGAAACGGTGGTAAAAACAATTATTCTAGAACAGATTCAAAGGCAAGCAGTTCAAAAAAATTTTACTGGCCAGTGTCTGACCGACCCTGTTTGTGAAGCGAGTACCTGAGACCTCAGTGTCCAGTAAAGTATACCGTCAATGTCCTTAAGTTTCCCCTGTGGAGTGGCATTAGTCGCTCCGGTCCTCCACCGGGCAAAGAAATATATCTCCTGGCCTGTCTGTGGCTAGTAGAAGTTTCTTTATACCTAGAAAATTCAGTCCCCTCCAAAGCCTGAGCTTCTCCCTAACATACCCTGTGAGTATTCCACAGAATGGTTCCGAGCCGATAAAGGGTTGACCGGCTCCACAATTGGCTAAACAACCAGCCCTTTTATTACCATTGTGCCCTTCATGACGAAGAATCCACCCCATTGTAAGGGAGTTTCTTCTACCGAGTGCATTGAGAGTGTGTATGCATTCCATGATCAGCCCAGATGATACCCAGCAGGCTTCTAGAGCCTTTAGCGCAGCTGGGCTGTCATAATGAATGTAATGCCGGTTCTAACCGTGCGCAGGCACTCCCTCACACATACAGAAATATCGAAAATCTCCGCGTGAAAAATGGAGGCGAATTTGCCCATTGGCAGAGCACGCTGGAACCTGGGCCTGGAGACATCTGTGAAATATATCTGAGCCCCCTCCTCAGGCTCCCAGGATCGGCTGGCCCACATGCCCCTGTCAAATACCATATGTAAAAATATCTGACAAAAATCTGCTCCAGGATCACCCTATCCGTGACCGTTAAGATTAGGTCGTCCGCAAAGATTTCGGCAATCCTCATGTTCATGTCAACGAATTCCTGGAGGAGGGAACCCATGCTGGCAGCCTCCATCACGGTAATATGCAGTGGTGGAATGGAATCCCAATGGCATCTGTCGGGCACGTTCTGCCGGCCCCAGTAATGCCAGCACACACAAGCCGACAAAGCCTCTTCAGTTTGATAGTCAACCCTTTTTCCCGACACCATGAGCGAACAAAGTTCAGAGCCTGCTGCATACGATCAGAGATGGTCTTGTCATCCAAGCCGACAACGGAGATGACCAGATCATCGGCGTAGCCATGCCCCTGAAGCCCAAGTCGTTCAGAACCTCAAGCAACTCACCGATGATCAGTGTCGATAGCAATGGCGGTAGTACACCGCCCTGAGGACATCGTCTGGTCGCATTCAGGGTCCTACAAGTAGTCCCTATGCGGAACGTGATCTTCCTAGAGTTGAGCATCTCCAAAGTTCAGTTGATGCTCATTGTTGAGATGCCTTTTCTGACCATGGGTAACCTAATCGCATGGTAGGAAGTGTTGCCAAAAGTGCCCTGTATATCAATAAAAGCACAAAGAAGAATGTTCTTTGCCTCTAGTACCTTCTTTATCATCGTGACAACATGATGGATAGCAATCTCGGTTGACTGACCCCGTTGATATGCTAACTGAAGTTCGTGTATCGGTCTATACCTGAAGTAAGTGTGCCTAATATAATAGTCCAAAGCCTTTTCCATTGTATTAGGGAGAAACGAACTGAGGCTAATTGGTACATACGATTTAGGCAGCTGTTGATTTCCCCCTGCCTTTGCAATAAAGACCACTTTAACCCCCATCTAAGGTGTCGGTACATGACCCAGCAAAAGACTGGATATAAATATCCTAACCAGTTGTGGGACTATTATATCCATCCCACTTTGTAACAGACACGGGTAGATTCCATCGGGACCCGGCGACTTAAAATCCACCTATCGCCCACTTTACCCTGTCCTACTGGAAGATAGTGCCAGTACATGTACATACTTTCCCGTCAGGTTTGGGATTCTTTGAATCGCAATAGACCCGCCGCAAGCCACGCAGCCTGGAAAGTGCGTATCTAGCAAGGTATCGCAGGTTTCATCAGATCGGAGATATTCTCACAATTGCTGCGCCTCGTGGACCTGTTGGATTTGCGTAGGTCCCTGTTGTATTCAGTAAGGGCCGTCTTGTAGGTGACCCAGGCACATGTTTCCTTGGCCCTGTTGAATAGTCTTCTAGATTCCTTTTTGATCTTATCCAGACCATCATTCCATCATGGAACGTCTCTTCTCGCTCTCCTAGTCCCTTGAAAACAGCTCGCAAATTAAAAAGAAGTTAAAGTCGACTTAATCTCAGATGTCATGTCATAATATCATTCCTGTAGTATTTTCGCAGCATCCTCTTGAAGCTGAGCTAAAAGCCTATGCATGTTTTGTATTAATCAAAATAAAACATTTATTATTTTCTCAATTTTTAATTAACGCATTTAAATAATTAAAATTAATTTTGCCATCACTTATGTTACCTAAGTAGTTAGTTGTTTAAATTCAATATTTTTTAATTTTTCGAATATTGAAAATAAAAGTGATGAAAAACTGCGTTTTATGCATCTGTGCATTTAGTACTGAAAAATACTGAATTGCAGTACACCTTTTGAAAAAGACACAATATCTCGACAAAGTTATGTTTTTATGTCAAACAACTTTTTGTATCAAAGAATAGAGAGCTAGACTAGCAGTCTGGAGGTCGCAAGTTCGATACACGGTGGAGGCAATAAAAAACTTTTAAAAATTAAAAAATATATACTTTTTTTGCGATATTTTTTTTTTAATTTTCAATTGATGAAAAAGAGTTTCCTTTGCAATCATTCAAAAACTACTGAAAAAATGTTGAATTGTGAGTACTGCCATCATGTAATAACTCAGTGTTAAAAATCATTAGTGTTACTGTTAAAAAAGAAGTACATCTAGATCATTAATTTTAGTAATATTTCTATTGTTTTGACATCTCTTTGTTTGCTGGGTAGTTAAGTCGAAAACACAGGTTCATCCTTGTGTCACTACAAAATTGCGGTAGTTAAAAACTGCAGCACAAACTAAATATAACTATAAATATTTCAAAATTTCGATGTAAGTAAATATTTGCAAATAATTTCCCAGGTCTGGTATTACTTGTGGTTGTTATCAATGTTTTTGTGGTCGTATTTGTTATAACCTCAAGGGTCCGGTTTAAGTGAAAACTCTGCATGTTCCACTGGTTGATTGTTGTGTAACTGTTTTCAGTCATATTATTTTGTAGTAGTTGTTTTTATATTTTTGGAAATGAATTTGACAAATAGTTTTTACTGGATACATAGAAAACGAAATCTATGATATCGTATGCCAAAGTTTTTACTGAACTTAAGTTTATGTAAATTTAAACAAAATTAACTTTTATAAAAATAAAGATTAAAGTTAAAGTTTTACAGAAATTAATTTTTGTTAAAACAAGCAAATGTCGTTAAGTTTGAATCTTTAACATATTATAATATTAATTCCACTATTTTGTTGTGTTATTTTTTTCACACTTTACTGCAGTTCCCGATTTATATATAAAAAAAAAATATATTTATACCAACCCATTTTATATAAATATAATATTTCGTTTTTAAGCATTATAATTTAATATTTCCTTAACACCTTTTTTGTCATTGTTTCTTTTGTAAATTTTATTGTATAAAAAGTGTGTTGTTATACCAGCAAAATTCATTTTGAACTGTATTTCTGCATATAACAACCGCATTTCCTGTTATTCTTCGTTTTATTTTTCTATGATACTCTATATATTCATATTGTATTTCCTTTTCTGTATCGGATTTACTGTATAAATTCATAATGTTGTATAGTTATTATTGTTGAAGTCGTTTCTGTTGCCGCTGTTACTGCTATTGCTTTTAGATTCCAACTGTGTTACTCATATATTGCCATCCCGAGTAAAACTATTTGTACATAACTATTTATGATTTTATAGATTTATATATCGTTGAGTATTGTAACTTACGAAAAAAACTTTCCTGAACCAATGGTAGACAAATAATGCATTTTCAAGTGCTACCAAGCGCTATAATCAGATTGTCTTTATGGGGTTCTCTCGTTATAATGTAGATTTTAGTTCTTTGTATTTACGACAGAGCTTTGAAGAATTAATTCCTTAATTCAATTTTTCAATTCTGAATTAAAAATTCGATGAATTAATTCACTAAGCACCATATATTGAATGGAATTAATTCATATTTGCTTTTGTTCGATTTATTTTGTTACGAATTACTTCAATTGCAATAGTTCTTTTTATTAAATCAAATGAATTAATTAACTGGTGAACGCGTTAAATTTTATAAATCGAACGGAAAAAAAGTGAATTAATTCCTTACTGAATTAATTCACCACTGAATTCATTCAATTTCATTTTCATTCAGTGAATAAAAAAAAAAATAAAATTACATTCAGTGAATTAAAAAAAAAAATAATAAGTTCACTGAATTGAAAAAAAAATAAAATAAGTTCACTGAAATAAAAAAAAAAATAAAATAAGTTCACTGAATTCAAAGCCTGTTTTCTGCCGTTCAGTAGAAGAAAACAATAATGTACAAATAAAATTTTTAAATAAGCAATTTTACAGCGTGTGCTAGTAACAAATTAGAAACCGGATGCTGTTTATCAACCTACATGATTCAAAAATAAAGCCTTTTACTATTAAAAATAAAAACTTTACAGATATAGATAAATTTGGAAAAAAATATAACTATTAATTTTTCAAACTAGTTATATAGTTATATTTTTTTTCCAAATTTACCTATATGTGTAAAGTTTTTATTTTTAATAGTAAAAGGCTTTATTTTTGAATCATGTAGGTTGATAAACAGCATCCGGTTTCTAATTTGTTACTAGCACACGCTGTAAAATTGCTTATTTAAAAATTTTATTTGTACATTATTGTTTTCTTCTACTGAACGGCAGAAAACAGGCTTTGAATTCAGTGAACTTATTTTATTTTTTTTTAATTCAGTGAATTTATTTTATTTTTTTTCAATTCAGTGAACTTATTATTTTTTTTTAATTCACTGAATGTAGTTTATTTTTTTTAATTCACTGCATGAAAATGAAATTGAATGAATTCAGTGGTGAATTAATTCAGTAAGGAATTAATTCACTTTTTTTCCGTTCGATTTATAAAATTGAACGCGTTCACCGGTGAATTAATTCATTTGATTTAATAAAAAGAACTATTGCAATTGAATTAATTCTTTGAATTTGTTGTTTGATGAACGCATTCAGTTGAATGAATTCAGTGAATTACTTAAGAAAAGGAATTCATTCAATTCTAGGGAAAATTGAATTCGATTAGTAGGGAATTCATTCAAAAAGGAATTAGTTCTTCAAAGCTCTGATTTACGAGAACTAAATTCAAACATTTTTACTTACCTGGGTAAAAATCTATATATATGTATTCATTAAGGTTTAATGTATGTTCGCGCATGATCATAAATACGAGTGCTTTTCCATGCATGGATACAAAAATCTCTACATCTGTCGACATATGTCCAGAGATGTGCATTAAGGCAAAATGAGTATTTATGAATATACATGAATACGCATTAACATGTATGACCATACATGCAGATATTACCTTAAATTTCGTTAATGCACAAGTATGGACATTAGAGCGTACCACCTTACAGGCAAAAAAAAAGTGCACCGTACACCCTCCAATATGAAATATTTTTGCCAAGAGGTTTCAAAAAAAATTTTAATTTTTTTTTGTCGAACGTAGGGGTCGCCATTTTATATTTTTCGTTATATCATTGGCATTTTAAGTCGGATCTTAAAGTATGATATATCGATGTTTTTCTCTCGAGGAGACCAGTGTTTTGCTCTAAGGGCCATTGACCTCAAGTATCCCGTTCTAGTAGTTACACACCAGATCTCAGTTACTACAACCCGAATGTCAGAAAATTAAAGCTCGCAAAAAATCATTAAACTTTTGCTAAGAAAGGTTTTCGATAAACCTAGTAGAAATTTTTTTATATATTGGTTGCCGAACGTAGAGGTCGCTTTTTTAAATTTTTTTTCATTGGATTTTTCTTTTATAGCAAAACATTGGTCTCCTCGAGGCAAAAAAATCGATTTAACTTTAAAATCCAACTTTAAATGCCGAAACTATAACGAAAAATTAAAAAAGGCGACCCCTACGTTCGGCAAAAAAAAATGTTTTTTTTAAATTGCCTTGCAAAAATACTTCATATTGGAGAGTGTACGGCGAACTGTTTTTTGAGGTACGGTCTAATGGACATATATGGTTGCATATATGGAGACTTATGCATACATGTATGTAAATGAATGCAGGTTTATGAGAATGCACGAATAACCATTAAACCCGTATGTAGCCATATATGTCGATTTTTACCTGGATAGTAATTTGTGTTATAACGAAAATCACATGTTTTTTACAAAGCTATTATTTATTTCTCTCTATGTTTTAGTTGTTGCTATAAACTAAAGTTCCTTTAGTAGTAAAGCAAGTATTTGTACGTTGTGTTTAGAATTCTAGCTTTTAATTCTCTTTATAGTGCATTAAAGGAATTAAATAAGCTAAAATCCCAAACGTATTTAAAAAATTGTGAAAAATAATCCGTTGTAGACATGTCCCTATCCGGATTTCATTCTTGCCTAAGGAAATCGTCAGGGGACGACATTTTAAGAATTTCTGGAAATATTTGTTAAGTTAAATTACAAACTCAATGAGAATTTCTTGTTCTCGTCTAGGAGCGTTATTAAACCTTTCAAATGTTAAAGAAAAAACATTAAAGAAAAAACAAAGAAAATAGTGTTTAGAACGAAAGCAAAGAATTCAACGATTATTTTTTATTGTTTTGTACAAAACCCTAACCCACTATGCCATTACTTTTTTTTCATAAAATTTCATAATTCAATAAAAAAATTCATTGAAAATCACAAACTACCTGTTCATAAATTTAATGAAAATATTCTTTATATATATGAAATTGTTCAATAGTACCTATTTACTTTTTTTACTTTTTAACAAAATTTCACCATTTCATTAATTTTCATAAATTTTTATGCATTTCAAACTTTATAATATAGATTAAATTCTCAAATAGTTTTAAGTAACCATTAGACCGAGTTCTAGCGATGTGAATTAATTTCCTTGGAACTGTTTTATAATTCTTATTTTTTCTATTATTAATTTTGGAATCCTATGAAATTGTTTTATAAATTACATGTAGCGCTTCTTTGGCTGAATTCCAATTAATTTCTTTAGATTTTTATAAAACTCTTTGAATAACTGAATTCTTACGTTAGTTATTTTTTGTATACCCATAAAATAAGCTACAATTTTATTAGGCTTTTTGCATTTATTAAATGCATTTTATTTATCCACTTTTCACTCCAGCTTAGTAGCGACAACAACCAATTCTAATGAAAAATCAATGAAATTGCTTCATAGATTTGTTGAAGCTCTTCATTGGCTGAATGATTCATTCATTTGCCATTAATCATTAATTTTGTGAAATTTTCTTAAGGAACCCTGTTTCATAGATGCTATTAAAAGTTTCATTGGACGAGTTCCAGAGACAATTTTCATTGAAGCTACGAGAATGACGAAATTCATTATTGAAATGAAGATTATTCTCTCAGTGCACTATAGTAATGGCATATCCGTGTACAAATTATAAATGAATCATGCTGTAGTTGACATTGTCATTTTGTATTGTACAATTGTATTTTGTGGTAAATTTCCTTTTGCGGTGATGGAATTCAATTCAAAAATCAATTTTAAATATTGTAAACCAATTGAAAAAAGAGCAAATATGATTTCATAGATAAAAATATGTTAAGAATTATATAGAATAAGTTTAGTTAAATGACATGAACATTAATATATGTATATTCTAGACATCTGGAAAAAAGTTTCAAAAATATTAGATTTAAGGCAAACATACACGTTCAATATTATTGATCAATATTTTTAAAATCAACCAATCAGAACAAATTATTTAAAAATAAAATGTTCTGATTGGTTGATTTTTGAAAAATTTATCAATAATTTTGAACGTCTATGCCCTACTTTAAACTAAATGGAGATCATACATGGGACTAATGAATTCAGAGGACTAACTAATTGGTGATTTAATTGCGTTGTCGATTGATGATTGTTATGAAATTATTTTCTGAATTGATTTTTTTTAAGTAATGACAACAATTTAAGGATTTTATATTACACTGCAAGACACAGAAAAAATTAATAGAAATCTTACCATCAGTTCTATGTACATATCTCGGACATTCTGATTACAATGGCGTACTTTATTTTTCGATCGGATTTTCCGCGAAATGTCTTTAAAGTTTAGTAGTTTTCCATTTAGTTTTTTATATACAAAAATGTTTAAATACAATTAATATCAATTTTTTGTGGTGAAATGTGGGCACAGGACCTGTAGTCTTATTTAGGGTTAACATTTCGTTCGCGTTTTTATGTGGATTTTTACAGTTTTTTGGGTTTAACCAATTCATGTAAATTAATGAGCTCGAAAAATCGCGATTTTTCAAATATTTTATATTGCAGCATAGCTTCCCAATTTGTCCCCAAAGTCCAACTTTTAGTATAATATGGGGTTACTTCTAGAAACTGTTCTTGCAAAATTTCGAACAAAAAAGTTTCCATTTGCAAAAGTTTTCTCACTAAATAAACTTTTTTAGTGTCAGTAGCGTACTAAAGAAATTCTAATACTAATTTTATAAAAATTTAAACGAAATTTGTAGTATATTTTAGGAACGACACTTAACTGAAATTTTACAAATATAAATCATAAATTTTAACAATAATCAAAAGTTTATTCCTTATCTTTAACTATGTTAAACCAAATAGCTAACACTTTAGCAAACATTGTCAACTTTTCAAAGAATTTTTTTTTTGTTTGCTGAAATTGAATACGAAATCAATAAAAATGAAAAAGTTTTTCAAACTCGCAGTTAACTCTAAACAACATACATAGTTATACAGATAAGCAAAATTCATAAGAACATATGTGACAAACTTTATTAATATTTTTTCAAAAGAAACTTTTTGTTTGGTTTATTAACAAATTAATAATAAAATAATAAACTAAGAGGACATAAAAAGTAAATTTGCAAATAAAACAACAAAAGAATTTCAAACAACTCATAAACTAATGAATAAATGATAAAAACAAAATTATTTACAACAAATATTAGTCAATTAAAGATATAAGGGAAAATAAACTAGCAAAAAGAGTTTCAGAATAAAATAATAAAACTTTGACTATGAAAAAAAAAAAAAACAATCGAAACTGCGCGGTAGAAAAATTGAAAATGCATTAAAAACCCCGCAAATTTTTGAAATTTCTACGATTGGATGCCACTTGATCACTAATGGTTTAATTATAAGTTATCATGTTTCTCATTTGGCTTGTTTTAGTATTCCTTTTTTTTAGGTCCTTTAAATTTAAGGCCTTTCCTTCTATAGGATAAAAACAAATTGTTTGTTCAAACTGGCCTCATTAACAACTCAATGGAAAAGAAAATTAAAGGACAATAACTACAAAAATAAAAGTTATCAAAAAGCAACAGTAATAAAAACAACAAAAGTTTTCTTGTTTTTTTTTTCAAAAAAAAAAAAGGGACTTGAATATAACTTTTGACATCAATAGCAATAATAAGCAAAAAATGGCATCAAATTAGTAAGAGAAAATGCCAATAAATAGTTCAAAACACGACGAAGATATTGGAGAACACACTACCACACATATGCTAGCACACATATGAACTGTACCACAATGTATCCCAGCAAAAATTTGGAAGTGGTAAAAGAAATTACTGCTTCTTAAGAATTATATCTTGAAGTAGTGCATTAAATGGAACTGGTTCCGGAAGGTATGACTGTCAGAGAACTAGTTCCACAACTCATTCAAGGGCAACCAGTTCCACTTTTGAGCTATAGAATCGATTGATTTTAAGACAATTTCAAACAAAAATCATCGGTGTTAGAATTTTCAGTAGAAGGGTTGTTAAGGAAAAGTAGCTACTCGTATTATACAACCGATTCTTTTCCTCGGATTATTTTAAAGCTTTACGAAAACGTGAAAGAATGGAAATGAAAAAAAATTCACTTGTTGAAAACAGTTATTTCATGCCATTATTTAGAGCTGTTATAGAAGCGCATATCGGATATCAAAACAAGTGGTTTCATGCGAGATATTTTGAATATATGGGTAAAATCAAAAAATGTGATAAATTTTTGGGCCAAATTTGTGAGAAGCAAAAAGTGTTAATATTTCGGGTTTTTCTTAATGGAATCAGTAAGTTTAGTCATTATAAACCTAATTGCAAAAAATCTCTTCTACAAGTTGTCGCAATAACTTTTTTTGCACAATTTTAATTTTTTTTTGTTGTAATGGAGTTTACATTTCGGCAAGCAAAAGATATAACAAAAAAAATTGAGTACCTACGAATTTTCTTCAATTTATTAGTTTTTGTTTATTTGGGGTTTCAACTTGCTTTCCTATGATATATAACTTGTGTTTATCAAATTGGCGGTTTCGCGAATAAAAATACAATTCATTCCGCGAAAAAAATTTTTATTTTTTTTTAATTTTGTATTTTTGGTCATTTTAAATGCTTTTCAAAAATATAAAATTTTTTAAATCCAAACAGCGGTTGCGCAGTTACAAAATAATATATTAAAAACATAACATTTCGCGATCAAAAAATTCTTAAATTGTGTGAAACAAATTTAATTTGTCAAACTAATGTCAGTAATGACTCGAAATATCGTTTCAAAACCAATGAAATTCAAATCAATCGTTTTTCGCTCCAGCAGCTTAGGGTAAAAAACTGATAACTTTTTTTGATTTGACGCAAAATTATTAGTTGAATCGTCTTTTGACGCATATATATTAGTTGAATCACCTCTGTTTATTGTTATTTTAAAATATTTTAAACATTTATCTACATTTATTTAAATGAAACCTGATGCAAACAATTGTGGTTACGGAGTTTACAATTACGGAGTTTACATTTGGTTACTTTTTTCGTTTTCTTTCAGAAACGCTTTGTCAGAATTTCTTTTCCGAAACAAAATCGCATGATGCCTACAAGGTGAATCCAAATATGACATTGTTTTTCTTACTCGTTAAATAGTTTGGTGTAAAAATTAGGAACGGAGTTTACAACATTTTTTCAAATCTTATTAAAGACATCCTTTTTCATCTCGAGAATGTTACATGCTGCAGAAAAGCTTCAAGTATGTTATACTGGATGATTACTTACAGTCCAACAATCATTTGAGTATAAATAACATTATACTTTTCGCAATATAAATAATAGATAACTCCAAAATTCTGATATATGCATTTTTATCAAAAATTATGACGAAAAATCGTTACAGAGTTGAAGTCGGGATAGCTAAGATATACGAAAAAGTTTGTAAAATTTATTAATTTTGATTAAAAACGGCACTTTTCCTCTTCATAAAAATTCTTACAGTTAGTATTTATCTTTATTGGTTATTAAAATATAAGCTATTAAATTTAAAAAACCTTATGAGTTACTTGTTACGGAGTTTACATTTGGCCTATAAAATTGGTCACAAATTTTATGTATTAACCAAAAATTGGTCAGATTGTTATAAATTTTGTAAAACAGGTGACAATGCGCTGATATATATCGAAATATATAACTCAAATGTAATCCATGCATTAGAAATTAGGTGGTTACACGGTTTTTATCACATTTTTTTATATCACCCATATGTATATCAAGAATAATGGCAGCGCTGCACAGCTCACTTTCCCTTGAGAACCTGCTTTCCAGTAAGCAGTTTATTTTGCTGGGATGTATTTGTATGAGAATGTTTTAAAAAATTTTCAACATAAAATTATATGAGGGTAAATTTTTACCCAAAACACAACAAACTGTTTATTTTTTGTTAAATAAAAAGTTTTCCTTATTGGCTTTGTTGTATCCAATTCTATATAATTTTATTTTTGTCAAGAATACGTTTCAAAGAAAATTGAAATTGATTGTTAATAGGCAAACATACAACAACAATAGCAAAAAGATAAATTTTCCTATTGGCTTTCTTTATAACTAATAGATGAATAAAGAAATAGGAGAAATGTTAACAAACTACTAATAAAATTTTGTTGGAAATAAGTTTTTTATATTCTTAGATATACGCATCAGAATTTTGTAATGTTATTTAGTTGGTCATTTAAAAAGGGATAGTTTTTTAAATACTTGTTTGCCTTTTGGAAAAGGGTCATTTCTTAAAACCCTTTTATTTACTTTTTAATATCTTAATTAACTTCAGTTTAGTATATATAAACTTTTTAATTATTAAAATAACATGAACAAAATTTAAGATTGATCTTAAGGGGTATAACAAAAGCTTCACACTCTTTCTTATATACTCTTTCTTTCATTTTACTAACTTTGAGCAAAAATTTTTGTACTCTCAGATAAAAAAGTTAGTAAAAAAACAGTTTCCAATCGCACTTTACTATTTTTATACTGATTTTTAGTACAATTTCCTTTTTTAATCATTTTTGCTATTCTCTTATTACAAATTACGGATTTTTTTACTAATTCTCGCTGCTGATTTCAGCAAAATATTTTACTAATTTTTCAAAACCGAGTGCTAAATTTAGCACTTTTGATTTTTTACAATTCTTGTTTAGTTTATATTTGTTACTATTGACATATTCTTAGTTTGGAAATAACACTCAGAAAATTTTATTGTATCTCCAATGCATAAAAAGCAAATAACTGGAGTACCGTTTGCAATTTTGACTACAAATTTCAAGTACGGTGAAGTAATTATACGCTTGTTACTATCGGAAGAAAAAAAAAATTTATTATTTTTTTTAAGATTTTACAGTTTTTTTATTTTTTAGTACACTTTTTTTTGCTAATTTCAGCAGCTTGAATTTAAATTACAGTTTACAACAATATACTGAACTTTAGTAGTTGCAACTAATTATTTACACTAATTTCAATGTACTAAAATTATGATATTTAGTAAGTTTTTGAAATGATTTAGCAAATCGATTTTGAATTGCAGTTTACATAAATTTTACTAAAATTTAGTAGCGGCTACTAATTTTTTCTACTAATTTTATTGTACTACAGATCAGCAGACATGTGTTGCTAAAATTAGCAAAAAATACTGCTGGGCACAAAACAGTTAAATTTCCCTTAATAACAGCAACATTTTCAGTAGCCATTACCGACTTTTTTGATTGAGTGTATAAAACAACAGATGTAACGAAGCATTTACTAAGCCTAATCTTTTAAAATATTTTCAAAAATATTAAAAACGTTTCAAAAACTTTGAGATAAAAGGGATCATTCCCATTCAGGACACACTTAAAAGTTTTGATTTTAAAAATCTATCACTGCTAGATTTCATTCTGAAATTTAGGAGGGTCATGGCAACGAAGCAATAAAATTTCAAAAAAATGTTTCCATTAATGAAAAACTTATTGGAAAAAAAACCAAAAAAGTCAAGGTAAAAATTAAGATCTTGAAATTAAAAGTAAAATAGTTTTTAAACTATAAGAGCTACTATGGTATTTTAAGCATATTTTTTTTTATTTTATAACCTATATTACTAAAAGTAAAAAAAAATCGGAAAAATCGGTTCAGATTTGTAGAAGTTGTACGACCATAAATTTTTGTATACCCGAGATGGTCAACTTTGAACCTGTGCTAAAACAGGGTGGTTACAAGACTTATTTTCTAAAAGCCTGGATTCTGTACAGTTCTTGTGAACATTTTTTTACGATTGGATCAGTAGTTTAGAACATCCATAATTATTACCATTTTTTTTTTGGTTTGGAAACAATGTGTAGTCGTAGTTACAACAAAAAAGATTTCATTAAAATACGTGAAACAAAACAAAAAAAAAACCTTTTCATTCGGCTTTAAAAAATCAAAGCGGAATTGATATTTACATCAACTTTAAGTAAAAAAAAAAAACAACTCAAAAGGGATATTTATGTATTTTCTAAAGTGCCTCTACTCTCTTTAAATTGCGTTTTGTTGGCAAAGTCATTTTCTAATTGATTAGCACAACGTAAATTTTTATGAACTAAAAAAAAAAATTAATTCTGATTGGTACTCATTTTTAATTTTAAATGGGAATTTTTATGAAAAAATAGCAATTGGAACACAAAAATTTACAAAAACAAATACCTTTTTAATATCTTAGAATTTACGAAAAGGAAAAATTCTGGAGAATTAAAACGTAACTGAAAAGTGAAATAATACTACGAAATCAAATTAATTTCCACTAACTATTAATTCCCAAGAACACTTAACGCGTACTAACAAATTTCTTTTTAAGTGAATTAAATAAAATGATCGTTTTAAATTTATAAATGATTATTAATTAGAAATTTATTAATTCAGTTCGAAGTCAATTTCCTTATTATGAATTAACATGACAAGAATTTTTTTTTCCAAAACTGCTATTTTTCTCTTTTTGTATTGACAAAGAACCCAGTGTAGAAACGGTAATGACATATCATTATTTTTTGGACTACCACTTACCTTCTGCATTATTTTAAAACATATAATAATGAGTTACTGATAATAACTTATTTTTATCATTATTTTTATTTTTTTTTATATAATTTTTTTTTTGAAAATCTATTTTTAGACTCTTTGTTTTTGTCAATACTGGTAAGCACACAGGTAACGATATATTTTTTGATTTTTCGTATGCTGGTGTGTAACCATAACTCATTATTTTTCGCGACATCGCCATATAAAGGTTATAAGAAATGTAATAACAAAAGTAACTAGTAACCATTACCAAGTATGTAGTTACATAACCACATATCTGGTAATGATTTTCTACACTGGGAAGTAGGTAAATATAAAATTTGTATTTTATTTATACCGACGGTATGAAATACAAAAACAAAAAATTTTCATAATATTTCTATTGTTGGTTATGTCTTTGCAGAGACCTCGAAAACATATTTTATTGTTTGCTCCGTTCTCATTTCGTTGATGTAGCAGACTGCATTTAATATGAGAGTTTGATGCTTCAATTTGCATTGTACTATTGCCAGCTCTTTCTAAAGAAAACTGATGAAGGGGACCTGGAAAATCCCCGAAACGATCGTATTTTCATTCCTGAAAGTGTAGAGGTTTTTGAAAGCAAAAACTCTGTGAAGTATTTGTTAGGAGAATATCCTGATGAGGAAAAATAGCAGTTTTTGAGAAAAGTACTTATTATGTTAATAAGGAAATTGGCCTCGAACTGAATTAATAAATTTCTAATTAATCAATTAAAAGGGTCGAAAAAAAAACAATTTTCATTTTTTAAATAAAAATTAAGAACCAACATAAATGATTATGTTTACCTATCATATTTGGTTAAAATATACAAAATAAGCATTACTTTCTAGAGTAGCATTTTATTTGAGTTTCACTTTCAAATGAAGTTGAAGTCTCTGACATACCTGATTGTCAGTAAAACTTTTTTATATATTGTAATTTAGATATATTTTGGTTTTATTTGAGATATATTAAGTCTTCAACGTAATATGTATGCATTTTATGTAACGTATGAGGAGCCAATTGCCCTCCCGTGACCGGTCAACCGAAGTCATATTATTAAATTAGTACAAATATGAACCAAAGAGAATGAATTAATTTTCGAAGTATTTTCTGATTCGTTACTTTCACTGTTGCTTTTAACAAACTTGACCAATACCGAAATAAAAAATAAAATTCGCGGCATATTTTTTTATTTATTTTACTCTTTTATTTATTTTGAACTTTAGTTTTTACGATTTGCTTATTTTAGCTTTTATTTTAAAGTTTTATAATTTTTTGCTAAAAAATTTTAAGTTTTATATTTTCAACGTTTTTTAATGTTAAAGCTGTTTTAGTTTTAACAGTTGGTATTTCATTTAATTTACTTTTTAACTTAAGGGCAATTTTTATTAATATTATCAGAGTTTTTGAGGTAACTTTTTAATTTTTAATTGATTTTTTTAATTTAATTATGGCCAACGCAAAAAACGAGTTAACTGCCATTAAAGGACCTATCCCATGACCGGTCAATCGGGGGCATACTGAAGGCACTTCCACTATATTTGTGTGTGTGTTAATGTTGTTTTCTTTTCTATTTTTTTTTCTCTTCCAATTTTTTTATTTGCTTGTAGTGTTTGTTTTTCTTTCTCTTTTTTATTTGAACAGAAATGAAAAATATATAACTTTACCATCAGCCAGCCATCACGCATAAGCAACATTAGCTCAGACGGTAGAGCGTTTGCCTTACAAGCAGGGGTTGTGTTATCGAGCTCTACTTCGACGCCAAGTAGATTAATTTTAATTCGTTAATAGTTTATTTGAAAAACTATTTTTAGACACACCACCTTACTGTCACAAGGTGTCTAAACTGTGGCAATTGGTCATTTCCAATGCAACGCCATGTTAAAGTGATATGTCTCTTTCAAACAAAAAGACCGATCAACGACCGGTCTTCGCCCCCTTGGGACCTATACTGCGTGTCATCTGGGACCGGCCCCTTTCCCCGTAGGGTATGTATTTGGGACGTTTATTTTAATGTGCCAGACGTATAAGTTATTTTAATTATAAAAAAAAACAATCATACGCCATAGTGTGCAATAGACACTTAATGCGCATTCATGAGTCTAATGCTACATTTACACGTATTCACTGGTTTTTGAAAACTTATTGTACGTACGTGTCAAATTACAATACAAATTTTAAATGGAAAACTAAAAGTTTTTAAAAACTTAAGGGCTTAACCCTCATTTAAAAATTCCATTTAATTCTAAAGCTATAAAAATTTTTTATATCTGCCATTTTCGATAATCAACTTTTTATTTTGTGTAATACTACATTTTTATTTCAGCAAAAACCACCTGGTTTTTGTAGAAAGCTAGTTTTGTCTTGTTTTTTGTATGTGTTTTGACAAGTTAAAAACTACAAGAGACAAAACCAAGTAGTTCCATGCGGTATAATATGGATTTTCAAAACAACTTTTCTAGTGAAAATAACAATTTTCTAATACATAAGTAACATAGAAAAAAGAGAAATTTCGTACTTTGAACTTTATTAAAAATTGTTTTCATCATTTCTATATATTCTGTAAATCTAAAATCTGCCTATATATTCCTCCTTTGTTCTGTTTTAAATTTCCCATTTGTTTTACGCAATAACAAAAACTACATTTATCAAGTGTCGTTTAAAAAACCATTTCAAACATATGTCAAGAAACCAACTTAAATGAAATTCTAATTTTTTATTCATACCAATCTTTATGTATGGTATATAAATGGGAGTATTTTTGATGTCTGTCGTTTGTAAATATATATTTCTGTTTTCTTATTTCTGTTGGCTTATGTTTTTATGAATCCGTTAGCTTATCCGCAATCTCAGATTTGTCAAATTTGCATGTGGTTTGTATTATGGCCTAAACAAATGACCCAGCTTGGCAAAGCATTATGAAAAGAAATCTAACTCAAACCCAAAAGGTCACAGCAAGAGAGAAAACAAAAATTATATATAAAAAAGTAGTTTTAGTACCCTACAACTGCTAATGTTTACGTACACATGTAGTAAACTAATTTTAATATTTATTTATACAAAATGTTTCAAGCGTATTCAAATAACCGTTTTGAGTGTTGGACGCTAAATCTGGAAAATATTGCAAACAACGCTTTACCACTTGACATTTTCAGTTTGATGCAAACGATTCTTTTTTATTATTTATTTTTCATCTTCTCATCTGAAGTCTCCAAAAAATTTTATATAGGCACCTTCTTAAATAAGGTGGCGGCAAATGGCCGTTGTTGTAAATTTTCCCAAAAAAATCTATATAAAAAAATTATATGGAGCTAATCTTTCAGAATATTATTTTATTTGAGTTACACTATTTAACAACTACACACATAAAATTAATTGGTTGGAATTCGGTTGAAACTATTAAAACTCAATTGTATAGCCACATTATTTATACCAATTAAACATTTTTCTTAATTAAGACCATTTCACTTTGTTTGTAATGAATAATTTTTTAGTGTAACCAATTTATGTCGCAGTCATCAATAATTGGTGAACTCAACTATTGTTGCACCAAAAATTTAGTTATGATAATAATCGGTAGACCCAGCCGCCACTAGAATTATAATAAGTCATATATTTATAGTTAAATGCAAAGTAATAACAATATATTTTCAATATTCAGTTTATTTTAAACTGTCAGTTGAAAAGCTAAAAAGAAAATATTAAACAAACAGTTTTATTTTTTAATAGAAGAAATCATTTAAATTTAAATTATCTACATATAATTAAAAGAGAAAAAAGTTCGAAAACAGTAATTTTTAAGTTAAGTTAATATCATAAATAGGAACAGTTAAAAAATTTTAAATAATTGGTCTTTTTCAGCAGCTTGTGAAATTTAATCAGAAAATCTGAAATATCAAGATTCTTAATGAATTCTAAGAGCCTGACAAATGATTTCAATTAATTTTCGTGTTCCAGCTTGCATAAAAAATAAAGCATTAATGATTTTTCAACCACACGATACAAAACATGCGACCTGCTATTTTATAAAAACTTCCACTTCAAAAACCTTTTTGTGAAAAAATACGATCTGCTATTTTGTAAAGATGTGCCTTTAAAACCCTTTTGTGTGACAACGACGGACAAATATTCCGACTTCCTGATCTCATTACAGAACGGCAGGTTCTTAACAACTATTCTTACTGTCATCCGAATTGCGAATAAAATCTCAGAATTCGCGCTTTTGTATGTAAAAATCTGCTAATTGAAATATTATCTTAGAAGTTTTTTGTTCACAAAGTTAACATTAGTGTGTGATTTGTTGTAAAAGAAAAGTCTTTGAAGCATTAATTATCTATTTTATATAGAAAAATTCGTCAAGACCTTAGGTGGAACTGATTTAGTAAAAATGTGTTGTTCTATTGTATATATTTTTACCCCTAAATTCATAAACGCTTTGTAAAATTATAGGAGGTTTATTGAACAAATTTTGTATGAAAATGACATTTTGTAAACCTGCTATAACTTTACAAAGCATTTATGAATTGAGGGGTTAAATTTTAGATGTATTTTAATTAAAAAATATTTAAATTAAAAATTATGATTATCTTTATTTTGGAAATGTAGGAAATTTTAAATTTAAATTGTAGCTACAGAACTATTTTTTATAGAATTTGGCAGTCATACCTGAAAATGTTCATTTTCATAACCGAACGTTTAATGATGCCAACCGATACTGCATTGAAATTAAAGATAGTTGCTGTAACCGCATCAATTCGATTGGCAACAAATTCGGTTAGCACAACGAATCTGTTTTCTGGGTATATAGATCAGAAAATTTTACCAACCTAAGTACTCTTCTAATATCCCATCAGAGAGTGTAAGTTTCGTATATACACGCAGAGAAAAGATATGGTTGCAATATGATCACGGCTACAAAACTATGATCCCTACTGCCATACATGGTTGTTGCAATCATACTATTAATATATTAATCATACTTTACAAGTTATATGGTCGTCTGTAATCATTTTATAGTTAAAATCTCTCCTTTTTTCGCTTATCATATTTTTCTTTCGGCTACAATCATATATTATCCGGACAACCATATTCCTCTCTTCGAATTACAATCATATTATTATTTGTACTGAGAGATATCATGTTCACAATCATTGGTATGGTTTCGATAACTTCGACAACTATAAGATGGTCAGTATATCTTTTTATGAGCGTCATTGACCAGTTACCGTCATTTTTGTTTCAGATTTTGTGAAAAGAAGTTATAAGACGCAATCAAAGAAAATAATACATAATAAACAAAACAAAAAATAGAAAACAACTTACTGATATTCATTTTAATAGTGACATTGTTTGTATAAGAAAGAATTCGGTGTAACCAGGAACCTTCAAATTAGATTTTACTTTGAAGTGCTCAGTGTTATAAAATAAGTAAAAAGTGATAAAAAAAGTGTTTTTTTTGTACTCACGTAGAAAACTTTTGTACGAAAATCAAATTGAAGAAATGTACAAAATTGAAGAAAATGTAAAGAGTGCACAAAATAATCATAATATGTTCCTAGTGAGCATAATATGATTCTAAGTGATCACAAAATTTTCGACAGGACAATAATAGGATCACTGGGAAAATATTATGATCATCAAGAATATATTATGCTCATAAGGAAAATATTATGATGATTTTTGGATGTATCGTGAAATTTTAATCCAGCTTCAGCAAAATACTATGAAAATACTATAGGGATTATAGGACAATAATATGATGATATGCAGGATTATAATATAAGAATATTGGGAGAATTTTACAATCATAGTGTTATAATTTATTGACCATATTATGATAAAAATGGGGTAAAAGTATGATTGGGCCAACTATGTAATAACATGATTGTCGCAATCATAAACCCAAAAATGTATGATGCTCTTAGAATATGATCATCCCAACCATGTTTTTTCTTTGCGTGTATAATCCAGATGAACTACAGAACGACATACTTTGCCACTACGAGAAAGAAAAATATTTCGCAGATATAATTTCCTTTAACCGATTTCACCAATATTAACACAAATTGTTAAAGATGCGTTGAAAATTTAGATTTTGATGTTTAAAATCACCCTGTTATAAAAAAGGGTGATACAAATTTTAAAAGTATCATTATTAAAATAATGATTAATTCTAGTAATGACTACAAAGATATAGAATACCGGTTTGACTTTTAAATTGTGGTATCTATAGTCAGCACAAGGTTATAAGTAGGATTATTAAGTCGGTTAAAAATAGTATTCAAATAAATACTTGCTACCCTGTATTGTGACATCATAATTGAAAATATAACAATTTTAGAGTTCCATAAATTTTTCTTAAATCTCTGTAAATATTATTGAAATCGGTTAATATTTAACGAAATTATGCCATTCCAAGGAGTTGTATACCTTCAATAGTAAATTTTATCTCAAGTTTATTGTTGTAAAAGGCTACCACATAACTAATATCGTTTTTATTTTTTCCATAATTCTTTTTATTATTATTGAAGTCTGTTCAATTTTGAAGAAATTATAATCTCCGCAAGGTTTTTTTCACCTAGAGTGTATAAATTCCAAATTTTTTTTTTTTTTTTATAAATATGGCAACTATTTTCAATAAAATTGTTGAACTAAAATAAGTAAATATAAATTAATAATATATCTACAAAAAAAAAGTAAATTTAATATAAATTTTACTTCACCGTTTTTGTGCACTTAGAACTCAAAAATGCTACATTCCCCGTTGATACAGTGAGACTGATTTGGTCAGCTCTGTTCAAAATTTGCCGAAGAATTTGTATTAATTTTTTTTTTTTTTTAGTATTAAATATAAATAATGAAATGTCAGTTCAGCCCATTTTTTGTTAACATTTTTTTTTTTTGGCAAAAATTTCCTGCTGTAGACCGATTTTAAGCAAACTTTTAATCTGTACACAAAAACATAAACAAATTTTAATTGCAAAATCGATTGAATTCATTACAACTTTTTATAATAGATTTTGCAGTTATTACGAACATTAATATCAATCACTTGCCTGCGTTTATTGAACGTAAATTATATGGTGTAGGATGACAAATAATCTGCCTTGGCTAACTACAATTTGATTGAAATAGCTCTTATTGTTAGAAGCCATAGAAAAAACTCAACCTTTTATTTTATTTTTAATAAATAGAATTTACACTATTCTTTCTTTTAACATTTTCAACAAAACACATACGTTGATCTTCTAACGTATATATGAATGCTGTTGATTAGCGTTTATATGTATGTATATTAGATTATGCCGGGACACAATCCCAGCGAACATTATCTCAATTTCCTGTTTTGGAATTGTGTTTGAAAAAGTTTTGGTTAAAATTCCAATGATATAAAACGCTTGCAAAAATGCTTTAGTTAGTGAACTTTTATCAGCGAAGCCTTTATAGGAGATACCCCAGAGGAGAGAATTTCTAAGTCCGATCGAAGGCCGTCTACCAACAAAAACTTTATTTAGCCCTGAAGTCGGTAAACATAATACAAAATTCGAAAATATTATGGAGATTATGACTGTCAGTCAGGTCTTTATGTCCACGCCCTTCTGTGGATGACGATTGAAACTGTTGCGGCCATAGTCCCAACTTACAGTGTGGGGGTAATATCCGAAACATCTTCGGGCATAAGCACAAGACCAGAAATTGGCATACTGTCCGTTGGGATTATGACATGTCAAAATGCTAGGGTGGTCCTTTGCAAACTTGCAAATTTTAACCGTACCAACCACTAGAAATGTTTCTTTTTATATACGATTAAATTCTGAAAAAATTAAAACAGGCCAGACACCCGCGGCTTTTAGCCCTAAAAATGGTTTAAAGTTTCTTTGCGCTTTAACTCTTAAAGTAAGGGTTTCACACAAAAATACTAAATGGGCATATCTACAGGCAATAATTTGGCTAGCGTTTTTCTCATACACACTTTTGATGTATAACTGACGCGTCATGGTGATTTAAGTGGTAGAGTCAAAATTTGTGTTTAACGACTTGAATCACTTAAACGCTAGACATATTACTGCCTGTAGATATGCCCATTTAGTATTTTTCTGTGAAATCTTTACTTTAAGAACTACATATAGCGCATAGAAACTTTGAACTAATTTTAGTAAATTTTTGGGCCTAAAAGGCGCAAGTGATCAGTTTTCGGGCTGAAATTATTTTTTACACCCAATCTACCGGAAAGTGCGTAGGGAGGTGAAAAAATAACACTTTTACACATATGAGAGATCTATTGAGCGCCAATCCTGAATAAGCACGAAATTAACTGCTAAACACATTTTAGGTTTTGATTTATTTCTGTCATTGAACCAAATTCTTAAACTTTGATGTCTTCAGAGACTTATAGTAGAATTTCATGACAAATATTTTGGCGGAACATTTTAACCCTTTCTGTGGAATATTTTAACCCTTTTACTATTAATTTTACCCGTCTTTTTTGTCCCTTTTTAAAACAGAGCCAAAAAAGTCCCTTTAATTGAAGAGTTAGAGGGTTAAATAGTTCCACAAAAATGTACCTCGTAGTGTTCTACATAAGTTTGCTGAACACATCCTATAAGTTAATTGTAAGATTCACATGGTTTTCTAGTGCACATATTACGGCGGGTCGATTTAAAAATCGCTCAACTGATAAGCAACATCGTATTCTAGGGATGAAAATAAGAAACTTTTCCGAGGAACCATACCTCTAAAACGAATTCTGATGTCCCAACTTTTGACCCGTAGGGTCAAATTTTGAAAATCCCACTTTGACCCATTTAGAGTGCCCTAATCGAGTCCAAATGTATGACCGACACCCACTAATTTTGGAGGACCGACCCACCCATGCTAGTGGCATACCCCTGGAACCCCCCTCGGGGGTTCCCTATACAAACATTTAAAAAACTCACCATTTTTGGCACTTTACAAATTGGTGCTCAAATATCCCACAAATCTGGATTTTAGGGAGAAACCATGGGAATCTTCCATTTTAGGTATTGGATGTGTTCAGCGAACTTATGTAAAACACTACGCGGAACATTTTTGTGGAACATTCTAACCCTCTAACTCTTCAATGAAAGCGAATTTTTTGGCCCCTTTTTAAAAAGGGACTAAAAAGACCCGTAAGTTGAAGAGTTACAGGGTTAAAATGTTCCACAAAAATATTCCTCGTAGTGTTTTACATAAGTTCGCTGAACACATCCAATACCTAATATGGAAGATTCCCATGGTTTCTTCCTAAAATCCAGATTTGTGGGACATTTGAGCACCAATTTGTAAAGTGCCAAAAATGGTTATTTTTTGAAATGTTTGTATGGGGAACCACCCAGGAGGGTTCCAGCGAGTGTGCCACTGGCATGGGTGGGTCGGCCCTCCAAAGCTAGTGGGGGTCGGTCATATAAATTGAAAATTTATAAAATTTGAAAAAATTAACTTTTTAAAACAGAAAAAAATATTTGAAAAATTGCCAAAACTGCATTTACGATCTGCCGTGAATTACTAACAAAGCTAGTTTAGAGTCTCTAATTGTAAAATCCAGGACTCACAGGATAACGCCAGGATACGTTTTACAAATATCTCTCTAACTCAAAAACTAGCACAAACAGATTTTCTTTAAATTAAACAGAGATTATACACTCAGAGGTAAGTAGAAGTAAATTCGTCAAAATCTATTGATGTTTAGGGCCAAATTCGCCAAATTTCGCAATTTTCAAAAAGCGAAAATCGCAATAACTTTTAAAATAACTACAACTGATCAACAATTTTCGATACGTACTTTTAATTTATTGATAATGTTATTTACAGCAAAAACCGAAATTATTTGACTACTGGGTTTCACGATACGTCTTCAACCTTTGTTGTTCTATATCGCCTAAATAAAGCAATAAATTAAAATTTTAATATTTGCTATATAGTAGATTTTGAACGCCAAATACATGGTTTAAATATTATTGTAGTCGGAAGAAAGAGCATTAGAGGGTTAAGCTAAATTTAGTTGAATGCAAAAAGATGTCTTTCCTACTATAATCAGCAGAATATTTACTAAAAAAATTGTAAACTGCTGTTTTCAAAGGGCTCGATTTTTATTTGCATTAATAAAAATCAAAAAAAAAAAAAAAAAATGTGAAAATTCTAAATTTTTATGTGATTTTTTAGACTTCTAATTATTTAGCAACAATTTTTGCTGGTTTTACCAGCTAAAGTTGTTATTTTCTATTAACAAAATTTAATTCAAATATAACTAAGTCTGTATATTTAATATTTTTACTTTTTGTTGTTCCTATCTTAATAATATATAGCAAAAATAATTTTTAACTAATTTTTAGTAGTTTTAACAAAATTTTAGCAGATTTTTTTCTATTAGTAAAATCGAAATATATTGTGAAACCGTAAATAATATTGACAAATAAAGAAAAGCGAACAGAAGCGTATTCTGCTGGTTTTGGTTATCAAAATAATTAATTAAAAAAAAAATTAGCCAGTCAGAAAAATACAAACGGGAAAGCGATGGAAAGGCGCTTTAACAGGTAGTACAAGCTCCGGCAAAAAGGGCTTTGCCAATCCAAAAATGGCATGGTAATTAAAGACCTCGTTTGCTTCTAGAATTTAAAATAGTCCTAATATTAAGTGATTACTAGTGGTACAATATGGGATTTTTTTAATTTTCGGACCACTCTAATGTACATATGTTTGTTATCGTATATAAGAATTTGCCCTAAGGCAATTTGAAGAAAAAATATCCAACTATTGTTATATATTACGAAGAACAAAAAAGGACTCATATGCTTTTGTGATAAAGTAAAATAACAGAAAAAAATGTACTAAAGCCTTTTCTTAAAGTCACCAAACTTAGTGACATATGAGAAAATTCAAGTCGGGTAGAAAAAAAAGAAGTGTCAAACTAGGGAGTGAAGAAAATATAAAAAATCCTTTTTAGGGTTCATTTTATGTTAACAATAATAATTTGATATTGTTTTATGTTTGTTGTTTGTATATAAAAAGCCTTATAAAAATGTCATTTGTGATATTTTTACATTGTTTTATTATTTTTTTTTTTATTTATAACCATATTTGTTTCTTCATTCTGGTCTTGTTTTTCAATTCTTTAAGCTCGTTTTTTGCTTGTCATACAAACATTTTAATACTGTGAAACTTTACATTTTTATTTATTTTTTTTTTGTAAATTTTTCTTTTGATTTATTGTAATTTGTATGCGTTGTAGATTGTCATTTGTCGTTTTCATGTTCGTCCAATAAGGAATATAAAAAAAATCATTGTCTAGCCATTGCTACCGTTGTGATAAAGGTATACAATGATTGCTACCGTTGTGATAAAGGTATACAATTTATAAGAAAAAGGTGGACTGTCTATATTTTTTGGTTTAGGATACAATAAAATAAAAAATCTTATGTACTCTGAATGTTTTAGGAAGCTTCTCTTTCTATTTGTATTTCGTCTTTTTCTTATATTCGATTTCTTTTCTTTATATAAGTGGCGTTCTAAATAAAATTCATTATTTTCTATTGTACATTCGAAATAAAATGGTTTATTTTCTATTGTAAATACCAAAATATAAATATAAGAATATAGTGGTAAAATATAGCAAATTATTATGCATTATGAGTGTGTCACATATTTGACACTTGACAAATGACATTCCATTTACGCTCATACTTAACCAACTGACCTCACTTATGAATATCAGTTTTTGTTCTGATTTTTATTTTTTTGTATATTCTTTAAGCGAACTTAAAGTGGGTGTTGGTTCTATATGCTAAAATATATGGTGGACTCCATTTAGAATGCAGTTTCCTAAAAACTAAGGAGTAAATTCATAAATGCTTTGAAGTTATAGGAAGCTTATGAAATAAATTTTGTATGTAAAAGTTTTTGTAAGCCTCCTATAACTTTATAAAGCATTTATGAATTTAGACATAAATATAAAGTACAAAGTATCAGCATTTGTTGAGCAGTAGCTAGCGAGATTTGATTTTAATTACATTTTTCAAATTCTTTTATTACTTTATAGCGGCACTGAAATTGGCAAAAACACCTATTTTAAAAATAGGTTTTTTATGTCTATTTTCAGTATTTACAATTAATATACATAAATCAAGAAATAAATTGTCTTTACAGGGTTGGTATATAACATAGCTATTTAAAAATAAACTAGAACTCTATCGGAACTAACGAAATTTTTTCGTTATTCAATAATTTTAATTGGAATTATTTATCATCAGGATAATTAAATTTATTTGTGAACAGAAAATATGTACGATCAACAAAAACACTGTCACATTATCCAAAATATTTGCTTTTCTAATCCATATTGTAAAAATACTAACTTGCGCCACTTAAAATAATACGTTAGTAAAAAAATCTGTCAAACAGATTTTAAATTGATTTGACTACTTTTTAAGAAATGTTTAGTTTAGTTCTGTGTGCAGTGCACAGAAAATAATTTGGTCAGAAAACAATTATAATCTCCAAAAATCTGTTACATAATCATAATTTTGTTCGAGGCATTTTTAAAATAACAGTCGTAGTAAATATTTTATTATAATAAAACACATAGTGTAATCCTTACTAACTACACTGCTCTGCAATACCTTTGTTGGCTTTCCCAACCAATTTTGAGCAAAAGTAAATATTTCACAAAACTTTGGCAGTCACAACAATTTTAAAAACTTTAAAATAGATTTCTTGCTCGATTTGTTGGGTGCTACAACTACATTTAGGTAAACATCAAATTTTAAAATCAAATGATCTTTTAATTCGTTATTTGCAACTGATTTTTGGTATTATTAATTTATTTTTTTTAGGTTTTCGGTTGTAATACCAAATGTACAAATATCTTTGCTTTCACAAAAGGTTTTGATAGTCGTAACAGATTATTGGAAAATATATTTCCAATTAAATGTCAAATTAAAAAAAAAATAAAAATTAAATAAATAATACAAAACGAAATACTTAAATTTTTAATAAAAAAGGATTAAATTGCATAAATTTTTGGCGAAAACCAAGTGATAAACTGTTTATATGCCAAGTAAGTCTTTAATTTTTCAATATCTTTATAAAGCAGCACAAAGCAATTACTAATAACCCGAGTAAAAATAGTTATATATTGTCACATATAATGTGATTGGGCTATATCTGACAATGAATGGAGTAACATTAAGACACATATCATTATATACAACTACATCTGATATTATTTTTTCAACGAAATTTTTGTATGGTAATTTATATTATTACATATCCCCAAATCTGACTCCATATATAACTACATAAGCCTTATAAAACTAATCAAATTATATGTAGTGATCGATATGATTATATATGATTTGATACTAAGTTTTATAACACTGTATGTGTCGTTGTACTAAAAATATATTTTAATTTTATATAACTTTCTATATAATCCCATACAAATTAATATAGAGTTCAACATCAAATTTAGTTATCTGCAAATTCAGAGTTAATTACTCCATAGCCAAATAATTTTCGCGTGATGTTTTTGCATGTAAAATCATATTAAAAAATGATGCGTACAATTTAGAAGACAAAAGTATTCAAATAAATTTTTATTTTATGTTTTAAAATTTGGGTTTAAAAATTGTTAAAACCATAGACATTTCAATTTCAATTTAATAGCTGGTATGCAAAAAGTATGCCTACTATCAGACAAAATTTTATAAAATCAGATATTTTTATATCGAATTAGATATAATTTGATGTCCTGGATATGGACAAATCTCGGATCAAACTTTATCAAATTATATCTAATTTGATATAATTAGACACATCTAGATGACCCATTTTTCGGATCAAGTTGTATGTCGTTGTATATGGGGATTTATCAAAAAAGATATAATTATGTATGACACCATATTAAGTTTTTTACCCGGGAATAAGATTTTTATTTTAAAGCACCAATATTAGAGAAGAAATAAACAGCAGCTCGGATTATTCTGTAAGATATTTAGTGGATCAACTAATTCCCTGACGTTTCTTCAAACTAAAGATCTTTGATAAAAAACAACTTTATCCACAAAATTCATTAAAAATGAAGATAGCTATAAACTCAATTAAAATTTACAGAATCTATTTAGAAGTAATATTTACAATTTGAAACAAATTTCTGTCCTTTCTGTAAGAAAACATCAAATACCTTTTTTACAAAAACGGTTATGCCGAGATTTTCTTCTTCATAAATTAGCAACAATTTTCGGAAATATTCATATAAAAATAATTTTATTAACTGATTTTTGTGTATTTTAATATGAGTATTTTTTATTTATATTGTGTATTTTGTAATATTTTTTATTAAACTGATTCATTAATAAAAATAAAAATATACTGGAAACAGTGTTCTTTTTAAATTAATAGAAATTATTAAAAAAGAAAATTGGTTGGAGCTACTGAATGGTAAATTCAATAAGTAGGTATAACTGAAAATGTCGTTAGCCGCAACCGAATAATGTGATAGTACACATAACTACCAAAATTCGGTTGGCAACAAATTCGCTTGATACAACGAATCTGTTCTCTGTGTGTGATTTTAGTTATCTTCATTTCATAAAATACTCAAAATCCTCACTACTTTAACTAATTTTGAGAGTTAATTTTCAAATTTGGCAACTTAAGCATTCATATAATATTCCGCGCTAGCCGGCGAATGTCCTTGAATGTAATTGTCAAGGACATTCGTCATCCAAGAAGTGTGCCGTTGTCTTCCACATTCTACGAGATGGTATATTGTTGCCTACTGCGAAAGTCCTGCATCGTAATTCATATATGCACAGAGAAAACAGATTCGTGCTCACAACCAAATTTGTTGCCAATCGAATGGTTCGATTGCCGTGACCGAATTTTTCAATTGTAGCAACTGAATATCGATAGAAAAAAATAGTCATTTGATTAATGGCAGCAGACTTTTTATTGCCTCAACAATAGTTCGGTAGTCAGAACTTAAAAATTCTGTAGTCACAACCGAAGCATTCGATTGGCAATAAATTCGGTTGTAAGCACAAATCTGTTTTCTGGGTGTGGGAAGCGTTCGTTCGTTAGGTCACTTCCCGTGTAGCCTGCGAAGGACCTGGAACCCCTGTGAATCTCTCAATATTAGAGTCAACCAGATGCGTACCGGGCCTCTCTCTTTTCCTTTCATAAACTTTAGCTTAGGTGTTCTTATAATTAGATATACATAAGTGAATGAATAAATTCTATCATGTTTTGAATCACACCTTTACTCTCGGTCACTGAATTAAACAAATTTCTGTGACGACCCCTTCCCCCAACTTACCCTAACTAACGAAGGATAACTGTTCGTTACAAACTATTGGCAGATAAGCCCAGATGTATAGCTTCAGATCGAGAGTAACATAATTTGATTATTTCAAAGTCAAATTAATGCTTAACTATAGTTCTGGTTAAACAGAATATTTGATTAATCGATTAATCAGGATATGGTTATTCAGAAGGTTCGATTAATCGATTAATCACACATTGCTAGTTATACCCTACACCACTATGTGGTCAGGGTATTATAAGTTTGTGCTGATGTTTGTAACACCAAAAAATATTGGTGTTACAAACATATGGAACTTGGTACACCGACTTATGTCGGCCCAACAACGAAGCCTATTGATTTTGGTGAACATCGGTCCATGTTTAGACCTAGTGCCCATATAAGGGTCCTACCAAAATTATATTGTTTAAACGCTGCAGGTCGCAAATATTAAGATATTTTGATGACATATGGTACACCGACTTATGTCGGCCCAACAACGAAGCCTATCGATTTTGGTGAACATCGGTCCATGTTTAGACCTAGAGCCCATATAAGGGTTCTACTAAAATTATATGGTTTATACGCTGCAGGGCGCAAATATTAAGATATTTTGATGAAATTTGGTACACTGACCTACGTTGGCCCAAAGACGAAGCCTATTGATTTTGGTGAACATCGGTCCATGTTTAGACCTAGTGCCCATATAAGGGTCCTACCAAAATTATATTGTTTATACGCTGCAGGTCGCAAATATTAAGATATTTTCATGAAATTTTGTACACCGACTTATGTCGGCCCAAGGACAAAGCCTATTGATTTTGGTGAACATCGGTTCATGTTTAGACCTAGTGCCCATATAAAGGTCCTACTAAAATTATATGGTTTATACGCTGCATGTCGCAAATATTAAGATATTTTGATGAAATTTGGTACACCGAGCTATGGCAGCCTAAGGACGAAGCCTATTGATTTTGGTTAACACCGGTCCATGTTTAGACCTAGTGCCCATATACGGGTCCCCCCCAAAATTGGCTTGGTTACAAACTGCAGGTCGCAAATATTAAGATATTTTGATGAAATTTGGTATACCGACCTATATCAGCCCAAGGACGAAGCCTATTGATTTCGGTTAACACCGGTCCATGTTTAGACCTAGTGCCCATGTAAGGGTCCTACCAAAATTATATTTTTTATACGCTGCAGGTCGCAAATATTAAGATATTTTGATGAAATTTGGTACACCGACCTATATCAGCCCAAAGACGAAGCCTATTGATTTTGGTTAACACCGGTCCATGTTTAGACCTAGTGCCCATATAAGGGTCCCCCCAAAATTGGCTTGGTTACAAACTGCAGGTCGCAAATATTAAGATATTTCAATGAAATTTGGTTCGCTGACTCACATTATAGAAAATTTTGACACAAGTCCCATTTTAACCCATTCGAAGTTCAGATCCAAACGTTAGTTGGTTTTTAACCAGACTGGTGTAGGGTATTGTATAGTCGGCATGCCCGACTTTAACCTTTTTACTCGTTTTTATTTCGATTTAACGATGTCCGTCTGTCCGTCCGTCCGTCCGTCCGTCTGTCTGTTTGTCTGTTTGTCTGTCCATGCATTCTTGTGCGCACTCTACAGGTTGCAAATATTAAGATATTTTGATGAAATTTGGTACACCGACTTATGTCGGGCCTAGGACGAAGCCTATTGATTTAGGTGAACATCGGTCTATGTTTAGACCTAGTGCCCATATAAGGGTCCCCCCAAAATTATATTGTTTATACGCTGCAGGTCGCAAATATTAAGATATTTTGATGAAATTTGGTACATAGACCTATTTTGGCCCAAGGACGAAGCCTATTGATTTTGGTGAACATCGGTCCATATTTAGACCTAGTACCCATATAAGGGTCCCCCCAAAATTGGCTTGGTTACAAACTGCAGATCGCAAATATTATGATATTTTAATGAAATTTGGTGCACTGACTCACATAATAGAAAATTTTGACACAAGCCCCATTTTAACCCATTCGAATTTCGGATCCAAACATTAGTTGGCTTGGGTATTGGTGTAGGGTATTGTATAGTCGGCATGCCCGACTCTAACTTTTTTTTTTTGTTTATATAATATGGTTGTGCTAGTTTTTTCTAAATTAAATATTTGAAAGAATCTATGAGTGTTTCAATAAAAAAAAAAATTTCCGGAAAATTTTTATCGAAACCTAAGCTCTTTTATAAGCAAAAGTTTTCTAAGGTTTTCTATATGTCTTAAAAATTTCAATGCAAAAAAATTTTAAAACTAGTATTGATTTTACAAGTTCAAAGAAAAACTTTTGTTTAAAATAAACAAGAATGATTGAAAATAGGTTTTTACAATTGCTTTTAGTTTCATGTTACTTTGAGTGTATTTACCCACATCTAATATTTTTATACTTTAAGCTCATATATTTCATGTCATTCTAATCATTGCTTCTCATATTCTAATACTTAATATGATAAACGTATATACGTAGAAAAACAACTTGTAACTATTTAATGTTGCTTGTGTTTGTTTGACTTCCCCTAATGTAGCTTTTACATAATGTATCACATACCCACACATATACAAAGCATACACATATGTACATTAGAGTGTCCTTAAAAATAGATTTGTCATTACACCCCCCAGTTTTATTGGAAATGGTCCTAAATGGAAGAAATCGATTTTTTTTTTTTTGGAAAACGTTAACCCGTGCCGAAAGTTGGACGAAAATTGCCCCTTTGGGGAAAAAGGTGTATTACTATTAAAAATTCCCAAAATTCGAAATTTCTAAAAAAATTATTTTTCATTTCATTTATTCATTTAATATAGTCAAAATGATTCAGACATGGAATTTTGACTTCATCGGATAGCATTAACCCACTTTAGCCTGGAATCCAAAATGACCCACAAAGTTGATAAAAATGCAAAAACGTGTTTTTTTAAATTAATTTTAAAGATTTTTTAAAATGCGTAATTTGTAGATCATGATTGCTATTATTCTGTAATTGGTGTTATTCTGTAAATTTCCTAGTGGGGCGTTTTTGGCCAAAAGTATAAAAATTAACCCCATATGGATCACGTTATACAAAATAATAATTTTTATCCAGTTGAGATTTTTTTTTTTATAAATTTAATGGCTTTACAATCTCGTAGTCATAATTAGTATTAAGTTCCATGGGTCTTTTCTGACCCCAAGCCACTAAGGGTTAAATTTTATTTTAAAGAATTGAAAAGATAATCTAACTAAATTTGAGTGCTGTTTTTCCGAAAACCGTGTAATATTAGTAATATTTTTTCCGAAAAATATGTAAAATTTGATGAAAACATTAAAATTTTTAAAATTTTTGACAAATGAGCAATTTTTGTAAAATGTCCTGAAAAGCAGTCGCTCCAAACACAAACTCGAATTATCATTTTTGCAATTTAGTTTTTTTCTTTAATATTAACTATTATGTGGTACAAATAGCAATCGACCTCTCCAAATTAGCCATTTTAAAAAATCTTTAAAATTAATTTAAAAAAACACGTTTTTGCATTTTTATCAAATTCGTGGGTCATTTTGGATTCCAGGCTAAAGTGGGTTAATGATATCCGATGAAGTCAAAATTCCATGTATGAATCATTTTGACTATATTAAATGAATAAATAGAATAAAAAATAATTTTTTTTCGAAATTTCGAATTTTTGGGAATTTTTAATAGTAATATACTTTTTTTCCAAAAGGGCCATTTTCGTCCAACTTTCGGCACGTGTTAACATTTTCCAAAAAAAAAATCGATTTCTTCCATTTGGGACCATTTCCAATAAAATTGGTGGTGGGGGGGTGTAAAGAACGAAAATCGACAAATCGATTTTTTAAGGGACAGTCTTATGTAAATATATGAATGTGTGTTATAACAAGTCGAGTGTAACTAACGCGCATTTATTTACACACACAAATGTACACCAATTTATACATTCATACTATTTACCATGACTTTTTATAGAATTATTAATAGGGTTCGGAAGTTCATATATTTAAAATTATGTTTTATACGCTAAGGATCGTAAAGTTTACAAAAAAAAAATATTATTATATTCAAAACTCAGCCCTATTTAATTTTTTATTAAAAAAGTTGCTTCTTATTGCGATAATATTTAAACTATATATTTGGCATAAAAAATCTATTATGGAAAAAATATTTAAATTTTAATTTATCGCTTTATTTTGGCGATTTAGCACAATAAAGGTTGAACTCGAATCAAGAAAACCCATATAAAAAAATTCGATTATTGATATAAATAACACTACCCAGTGCAGAAACGGTAATGACATATCATTATTTTTTGGACTACCAGTAATGACACCGACTTACTTTCTGCATTATTTTAAAATATATAATAATGAGTTACTTATAAATACTTATTTTTTTCACTATTTCAAAATAAAAAGTAATGTATTGCCAATGATGACTTATTTTTATCATCCCTTTAGAAAAACGTGTAAGGCCACACAATATAATCGATTTGCTGTACTTCATTTTGTGCGTACTTACGATATGGGATACCTGTGTATAAAAATTGTATATGAAACACAAAATATTTGAAAATTTTCAAAAATTTTGTCTAACTTACATGCCACTATACTTGTGTGTACTTACGAAGTATATTGGCTTGTGGGCCATTACAATGCGGCCATACCCTGGGTAAAGTAAGCCCAAGTAGTACACACAAGTATCTCCGAGTACTTTCAAACTCTACACACAAGCTGGCTTACTTTACCCAGGGTATGGCCGCATTGTAATGGCCCACAAGCCAATATACTTCGTAAGTACACACAAGTATAGTGGCATGTAAGTTAGACAAAATTTTTGAAAATTTTCAAATATTTTGTGTTTCATATACAATTGTTATACACAGGTATCCCATATCGTAAGTACCATACATGGGAATTTTTCATTACCATTGAAATTTCATTACCATTAGTTCATACTAATGACAATGAAAAAATTTCATTACCATTTAATGGTAATGAAATATTTTTCATTAGAAAAATCATTACTAATGGTAATGAAATTACACTAATGGATAAAAAAATTAATTACAATTGATTAAAAACCATTTGTTTACAAAAAAATTCAGGCAAATGAAAACGAACAACGGGTTTGGCTGGGGAAGTTATACAACATAATTTTTTAAGGAGGATCCATTCCATTCCGTTAAATTTTACCTGGATACAAGTAACAATGGAATGGAAAGTAATATTTAATTTCAAATGATCATGAGCGTCAATGAGCATATTCCATCTTTGATTTCAGCGAGTTTTACTCCATTTTTACGTTTTTCTGTCAATGGCAATTATTTTTTTTAATTTATTCATTATCAATGGTAATGAAATTTAAAAACATTGTCATTAATCAATGAAATTAAATTTTAGAATTATTACCATTAATTAAAAAAATGGTAATGAAAATAATTTCATTACAATTGATATCAATGCAATGGTAATGAAATCATCAATTAATTAGTCCACCTAATTAATTAGTCCCATGTATGGTAAGTACGCACAAAATGAAGTACACCAAATCGATTACATTGTATGGCCTTACACGTTTTTCTAAAGGGATTATTTTAAAAAAAAGTAATGTTCTAGATTTTTTTGTAAATTTTTTGGAAATCTATTTTTAGACTCTATGTTTTTTCAACACTGGTAATGATATATGTAACCACATATTTTTTGAGTTTTTGTATGGTGGCGTGTAAGCCGACTTGGGTACAGCAAGTCAATTATGTTTTTATCTATCAAATATTACATGTCGAGATAGCTCAGATGGTACAGCTATAGACTGGCAGCATTGAGTCCCAGGTTCGATTCCCGCACTAGAAAATTTTATTAAAAAAAGTTTTTACATTAAAAACATATTTTTTTTATAATACTTGTTTTTTTTTTAATCTATTTTTAGAATCATTATTTTTGTTAATACTGGTAAGCACATAGGTAACGATGTATTTTTTGATTTTTCGTATGCTGCTGGTGTGTAACTCATTATTTTTCGCGACATCGCCATACAAAAGTAATAAGAAATGTAATAATAAAAGTAACTAGTTACCATTACCAGGTATGTAGTTACATAACCTCATATCTGGTAAAGATTTTCTACACTGGGTATTAGTAAAATTATATCACATACCAACAATTTTTTATCTAGTGCCGTTATTCCAGAAGTTATGGCGATTTTCGCTTTTTGAAAATTACGAAATTTGGCGAATTTTGCACTAAAAATCAATCAGTTTTGACGAAATTAGTTTTTCGTACTACTAACTCTAAGTATTTAATCTGTGTTTAATTTCAAAAAAATCTGTGCCATAGTTTTTGAGTTAGAGAAATATTTGTAAGGCGCATACTGACGTTAGTTTGTGAGTCCTGGAACATAAATTGTAACTCATTTTACAACTAGAGACTCTAATCTAGCTTTATTCTAATCGATAATATATGCTAGATCGTAAATGTATTTTTGACGATTTTTCAAATATATTTTTCTGTTTTAAAAAGTTAATTTTTACAAATTTACGAAATTTTCACTTTACATCCTTCTCGCTTGAAAATCGTTCCTTATACAAAAAAAAAAAAAAAAAAATTGAAAGCATATCTAGGGATATAATATAACTTGTTTAATAAAAAATTTTATTTAGCCAAAAACTATTTAAGATCTGAAGACCGCTTTTTAGCGGCCTTGGGCATTAGGGGGTTAAACATTAGAAATTACCATTTAACATTGGTGTAAAGTTAGTAGCATACTAACGAATTTACAAAAATATTTTTAAATTCCAATAATACACTTTATTTACCCTACGGGAAATTTTAACAAACTGTCACCGAACTGGCCCCTTTTTATGAAATAGACTGGTCGCTTTTACATGGCGTTGTCATAGGAGGGGGAAATTGACATATCACAAGACAAATCCCAAGACAGGTCCCTGAACTTTGTTTTTATGAAAGTTTAGTAACCTGTCCTAGGATTTGTGTTGTGACATATCACAAGGGGTCAATTTCCCCCTCCTATGACAACGCCATGTAAAAGTGACCAGTCTATTTCATATAAAGGCGCCAGTTCGGTGACAGTTTGTTAAAATTTCCCGTAGGGTACAAAAAGATATAAAAACATAAATTTTGTAACAAATTTAAAAAATATGCAAAAATATGAATTTTTAGCAAAGCTTGGACCAATATATGCATTTTTAATAATAAAAAAATATGCACTATAGAATTTTTGATATTTAATTAGAAAACTTCCTCAACCTAAACTTATATAATTTGTATATTTGTAGTAGAAGCAAATAAAATATTTTTGTTCGCATTAATTTATGTTTATACCTAATAATAATGTATTCATGTCAGCTTGTGAATTATAATTATATTTAATTTTTTATTTATTTTGCAAACTTGTTGTTGTTATTGTTTTTATTTTTCTTGTTTGTTCTTTTATTGTGCTTTTGTTTTCAGATGTTTTTTCTTTATTTATTTTCAATTAATGGCACTTTTATGTACAAAATATAACGAATAATACTAGCGAGGTTTGCAATTTAAATGGTTTGAATTAATAAAGTTAGTGAATAATTAAAGTAAGCAGTAAATATTAAAGTAAATAATATCAGTTTAATAGCTAGTTGCACCCTAAATGCAATGGTGGCACAACTCAAAATTATTCAAAATTGACTTTTTCATAGTACGCATCTCTAACTACTTCATAAAAGCACTGGAGGAACAAAATTTTTAAACATTGGCAAAACGCTGGCAAAGCCAATAAATAGGTGGTCTGGAAATATATTTTCCAAAATAAAATTTAAAAAAAGTGCATATGTATTTTTTTTGGTCCTGCCGTGATTTGAACCCAGGCCGTCAGATTGACAGACGATTGCTCTACCCACTGAGCTAACGAGACATATAATATTTAATGGCTAAACACATAAATGAGTGATAATAGCTGGACAACTACTGGCTGTGCGAAAATGCTAGTACTGGCAAACAATTTTTCGTAACTAGTATGCCAGTGTTGGGAGGGCAGAAAAAAAGTTGGTCTTGAAGGAGCTTTCCCACAAACAAAAAAATTGATTTTGTAAAACAAAAAAAAATTTAAATTAAAAAAAATCAAAAAAAAAATGTTTGCTTTCAACCGGATTTGAACTCGGAACCTTTCGACTACAAACATTTTTTAACGAAGTGTCAGCATTTTTATAAAATCATTGGTTTTCCAGTGAATTGATTTTTGTACGCCTGGTAGCATTGGCTAGGTAGCACTGGATAACCACTGGTTGCAAGCCTTGGCATATCACTCTAAGCCAATTTTTTGCCAGTGGTTTTTCTTATTAACCACCGAAATTTTTGTAAAACAAATACTGGTAAAACGCTTTTCGCAAACGCTGGCAAAGCGTCCCATATGAGTGTTCTGCCAGTCATTTATTTTTAATACCGTGGTTACCCAGTAGTATGCCATTGCTTGATTTTTTGTACCACTGGCGATTTCTGACTGGGTAGTGTTATTTTTAGTTTCGCCGCTATTACCGTAAAAAGGTATAAATAAGATGGCGTTTTATTTTGCATTGTGCATCTTTAATTGAAAAAAGTGAGCTCAATTGACTGTATTATTTTGTTATGTGCCTTTTCAGTTAAAGGGCCATAACTCAAAATTTTAATTCATTTTCACAAACATAATGTAAAAATAAAAAAAGTATAGCAAAACATTTTGCTAACCAGGGTCCTTAAAGGTGACATTAGATAAATAAAATATATTTAATAGTAAGTGATACAAAAGCCACAAAAGAAAGAAACAACTCAAATTTTGGGAATTTTCGCTTAGTCTTTTGAGGATAACTGTTTTTGTACTGAAGAGATTTGGGCCATAGATATATTATTAAAATCTGCTAGTATAGATATATTAATTTTTGTTTTTATCGTTATACTTTATACTTAAAGATTCAAACTCAATTATTCGGTTGAAAAAAATTCGGTTACAACAATGGAATCGTTATGAAAGTGTATTCATGTTTTTGGCTTAGAATAAAATATTAACTGAGTGTTTTTATAAAAAGTAGCAGACGAATTCGTTAACAAATTTGTGTAAAAAACACTAATTTAAAAACGTTTTTCTTTCAAAATTTTTGCACACATTTTTTAGGACTTCTATGTAGAACAAATGCTCCTAAAAAATTTTAAAGATAAACCTTTTCAAGTTTGTGTTTTTCACACAAATGTTTTAACGATTTCATCTGATTCTTTTTATAAAAACAGGCAGTAAATTGAAGAAATCCAAATTTATACTAAAAAAATTGTTTATCAAATACTAGGTTATTTGAACTAAATTAAAAAAAAAATTGCGGATGATTTGACTCCAAAAAAATTTGGACTTAAATCAAGTACACACTTTTCTTATATTGCATTTATGCTTGAACAAAAACCAACTAGTTTTTGTACAAAACTAGTTTTCGCTTAATTTTTTGTATGCGTTTTGACAAGTTAAAAACTACAAGAGTCAAAACCCAGGTAGTTTTTGCTCAGGTATAAATGTAGTATTAAAAATACTAAACTTTAGTAAGTATTTTGCCTAAATTTAGTATGAACTTGTTCTTGAATTTAGTAAAAAGATCTTAAAAATAAGACAGTTTTTCTTAAATTTTGAGACACTTGAACTTGCGCTAATGCAGAATAAACTTATTTTTAGTTTACAGGTTATACACGTTTAAATAAGTATATTCAAAATAAACCACAAAATATGTTTTTATTTATTATATATTAATTTGTAATTCGCATTAGATATAAACTTTCAAAAATATTAGTTTATATATATATTAGTCGGTACGTATTAACGAAAATAATTTTAAAAAATTTTTCGTTACCCAGCCAGCAAAATGTGGAAACTTTTTTTGAGGGTTCTTATTCTCAGAGGTATGGCATCACCAAGAAAATAAGTTATAAAAATATCGTTATCACTAGATGGCA
Source organism: Leucophora obtusa (assembly GCA_949987735.1). Lineage (NCBI taxonomy): Eukaryota > Metazoa > Arthropoda > Insecta > Diptera > Anthomyiidae > Leucophora > Leucophora obtusa. The sequence continues at coordinate 80,666,564 of OX465295.1, forward strand.
CTTTGTTCAAAATAATTGACAATTTTCTTTTTTGTTTAAATTTAAATAATAACAAACAACAAAGAAAGAAAACAAACGGATATATCAAATTTTATTATTTGAATATATTCCGCGCTTGTTTTTTCGTTATTTGAGCAGTTTTCAGCAGTTTTTGAGTTTTTAAATATAGGCTCAGCTGATACTAAACTGATACTAAATAGTTGCTCAGGTAATACTAAATTACAGCGCTCTCTACCGGTGAGTAGTTTAAGTTTTGATTTCCTATATCTATAATTAATTGTCTCTGCTTATTCTGTGAGTCAAAACTTACTCAAATAAAATTTTTTTTTTTTGAAATTTTAAATTTTTTTTGTCAAAAATAAATCGTAAAAAACACAAAAATTTGAGCCTAATTATTAAATCCAAAAGATGATTCAGAAATGACTCAGAAATGTGTAAACAAATTTGAATATTTTGTGAACAATTAAAAAATTAATAATTTTTGAGCCTTTTGAATTTTTTAAAATCTTTTTTTGAGTCAGTTTTGAATCAAAAAAGAAGGCACTTTTGGGTGAACCACTTTCATACAAAAATTTGAGTTTTTAATAATATTTTTTGAGCTTTTTTTTTGATTAATTTTTGGGCTTATTTGCTAGCTGGGTAATACAAATTTTTGGAATATGAAATTTATGAGTTAAATTTTACTAGACAAAACTAAAAGATTATCGGTGGGTCTCATACTGCAGGTTTAACTTTAACTTAACTATAAACAAAAGAAAATGTCAAAAAAATGTAAACAAAACAACAACAATTTTTTTGGGTTAACTATTAACTAAAGTTTAAACCTGAAGTATGAGACCCACCGTATTTAATACAAACTACAAATCAAATGAGAACTCCATGGGTTAAAATATTTTTGGACTGTGAAAGAAAATAATATGCTTAAACTTAATTTAAGAAATTTCACTATTTCAATTTTTTTTTCATACAATTTTAAAGTTCTTGATTTTTAGTTTACCAAACTCGTACGGTGGGTCTCATACTGCAGGTTTAAACTTAGGTTAATAGTTAACCCAAAAATTTGTTGTTGTTTTGTGTACATTTTTTTGACATTTTATTTTGTTTTTAGTTAAGTTAAAGTTAAACCTACAGTATGAGACCCACCGTTATAATTTAAGATTTATTTAACTACACTCTAATTAAATTCTGTTGAAATTTACCCAACTTATAGTAGGAAACTGAACTCCTACTATAAATTGGGTAAATTTACTCTATGTGCGTAATTAAAAAAAAATACGCACATTATGTTTAAGTTGGTGCACAAATAATTTGTAATTTTACATTGAAAGTGCGTAAAAATTAAATGAAATTTTGAAATTAGTGTGTTAATTTACTAAATTTGTGTGTAAAAAAGCACGTTTCACGTGTAAATGTACGCATAAAATGCGTAAAAATCCACTAAAATGCGCAAAAATCCACAGAAAGTGCGTAAAAATCCAATAAAATGCGTACATTTACAACAGTTGTGCTAACTTTAAGCACCATCCAAAATTTTTTCTAAAATAAAATAACAAATTAATTTTTAGTACGTATTTTATTAATAATAATATTCAAGTCATTCTCTCATAATCGTTTATGTCCAAATTAATCGTTTTGGGATCTTAAGGCATTTGTATAAAATTCATATAAAAATTTGTTATAACTATTGCAATGACTCCTGGTAAACAAAATGCCTTCTTTGAAAGGGAGGCAGTAACCGTCAACAATAACGGGAGAAAACGCAGAGATATGGCCTACGCAGGAACAACTAAATGCAATGACTCCTGATCAACAAAATGCTTTCTTTGCAAGTTAGACAGTACACTCTAATTAAATTCTGTTGAAATTTACCCAACTTATAGTAGGAAACTGAACTCCTACTATAAATTGGGTAAATTTACTCTATGTGCGTAATTGAAAAAAAATACGCACATTGTGTTTAAGTTGGTGCACAAATAATTTGTAATTTTACATTGAAAGTGCGTAAAAATTAAATGAAATTTTGAAATTAGTGTGTTAATTTACTAAATTTGTGTGTAAAAAAGCACGTTTCACGTGTAAATGTACGCATAAAATGCGTAAAAATCCACAAAAATTGCGCAAAAATCCACAGAAAGTGCGTAAAAATAAAATGCGTACATTTACAACAGGTGTGCTAACTTTAAGCACCACCCAAAAATTTTTTTAAATAAAATAACAAATTAATTTTTAGTACGTATTTTATTAATAATAATATCCGAGTCATTCTCTCATAATCGTTTATGTCCAAATTAGTCGTTTTGGGATTTTAAGGCATTTGTATAAAATTTATATAAAAATTTGTTATAACTATTGAATGGGTGCGATGACTCCTGCTCAACAAAATGCCTTCTTTGAAAGGGGGGCAGTAACCGTCAACAATAATGGGAGAAAACGCCTTAAGAGAAATATGGCCTACGCAGGAACAACTAAGTGCAATGACTCCTGCTCAACAAAGTCATTATTCATTGAGTACTGCCTAACTTGCAAAGAAAGCATTTTGTTGAGCAGGAGTCATTGCACTCAGTTGTTCCTGCGTAGGCCATATCTCTCTTAAGGCGTTTTCTCCCGTTATTGTTGACGGTTACTGCCTCCCTTTCAAAGAAGGCATTTTGTTGAGCAGGAGTCATTGCACCCAGTTGTTTTACCTAGGCCGTATCTCTCTTACGGCGTTTTCTCGCGTTATTGTTGACGGTTGTTGGTTGACTGCCTCCCTTGCAAAGAAGGCATTTTGTTGAGCAGGAGTTATTGCACCCAGTAGTTCCTGCGTAGGCCGTGTCTCTCTTACGGCGTTTTCAATTTTGAAATGAGGTTTAGACTACCACATGCGTTAATAATAATTACCAAAAACAATTTCATGCTTATGTTGCTATTTCCAAACTCTAATGTGTTTGTGGAAATGTTGTAATTCACAAAAAATTCTTCCGTTTTCGCTTTTTCTTTTTATTATTTATAATTTTTTTTTCAATTTTTTCCAATTTGAAATGTCAGAGTATTTATTACTATTATTGGATAGTATATTTACCAACTTTGTGCGTAAAAATTTTATTTAACAAAACAATAGTAATTTTAGGCACAATGTGTTTATTTATAAGCACATAATGTCTAAAAATACTTTGTGTGTGTATTATTGCATATGAAAGTGTGTACAAAAAAAGTTTACGCATTTTTTGTTTATATTTACCGAATTTTCGTAAAATTAAACAAAATTTTACCCATTTTATAGTAGTAAATTTACAAACATTTTTTAGAGTGTACTCAATGAATACTGGCTTTGTTGAGCAGGAGTCATTGCACCCAGTTGTTTTGCCTAGGCCGTATCTCTCTTACGGCGTATTCTCCCGTTATTGTTGACGGTTGACTGCCTCCCTTGCAAAGAAGGCATTTTGTTGGGCAGGAGTCATTGCACCCAGTTGTTTCTGCGTAGGCCGTATCTCTCTTACGGCGTTTTCAATTTTGAAATGAGGTTTAGACTACCACCAAAAACAATTTCATGCTTACGTTGCTATTTCCCGACTTTAATGTGTTTGTGGAAATGTTGTAATTCACAAAAAATAATCCGTTTTCGATTTTTCTTTTTATAATTTATAATTTTTTTTAAATTTTTTTCAATTTGAAATGTCAGAGTATTACTATGTATTATAGGATAGTATATTTACCAACTTTGTGCGTAAAAATTTTATTTAACAAAACACTAGTAATTTTAGGCATAATGTGTTTATTTATATTTTTTGTTTATTTTTACCGAATTTTCGTAAAATTAAACAAAATTTTACCCATTTTATAGTAGTAAATTTACAAACATTTTTTAGAGTGTATAAAGAAATTCATTTTTCAACAGTTTTAAAAAACATTAACCTAATTCAAGAAAATAAAATTAAGGTAAATGCTTTATTATATTTTATAATTAATAAGAATGTTAAATTAACTAAAATGAAATGAAATTTGCATTATTTGAAAACAATTTTATTGATTTTATTTTAGTAAGGTGTAAACTTAATTTTAGTTTCTGAGCGTAAGTTAATAATTTGAATTCATTGTAGAATATTGCGCCTACGTTTATTTATTTATTTGATATTTCAGCACAACAAGAATAAATTTTTATAAATGAAGTGCTGCAAGATATATTTCAATTACAATTTTTTTACGTTTGGCTAATCCAGGTTTTAAACTCACAGAAGGACTTTAAACTCAAAAAAGTCTTAAGAATTTTAGAATTTGTTAATGGGGGTTTCAATTCTATAGTCTTTTAAATACTAAACAATTCTCCTGATGATAACATAACCCAACTATGTTTAGCGAAGTTCAATTAAAGGAAAGAGCGATACCATAGCATTACATTGAATCGCCCATATTTAACTTAAATCAACTTTCGTAGAGTTCCATCTCTATTAATTAGTTTAACTTTCAATCAAAACTCATCATACCCAACTTAATTAAATTAAAAACATTTCAAACAAATAAAACTAATGAAAATATATCAAATAAAACAAATAAGAAAATAAAACATAAATTCGCAAAACCGGCGAAAATTTTCAAATTTTAGTAGGTCAAATATGGACGCTCTTTAATTTGGAGAAAAATTAATCCAAATTTCGAACAAACTTAATAAACGCTAAGTCAATTGCGGTTAGACCTTTATCAATATTCGTTAATTTATTGAATAGTATCGTTTCGATTTTAATCAAACGATAACGATTTTTGTAATAGAAACAAAATACATATTGAAAAGTACATATATTGACATTCGAAATTAAAAATTAAATAAAACATATTTTGGATTTTAAATTTTAAATAGAAAATTAAATTAATTTATTTTGTTAATAATTTAAGAGATTTGCAAATTCTTACGCAAAAGATCAAATACAAAAATGGAGGCTTTACTGGATTTGAATACATCAGTAACTAAAAACTGGATTAAAACCCATACGAACATACCTAGTTTCAGTTACAAGTGGATCATAACGAACTTTTCTATGCGTCCTGAATTATTTGGTGAAATATTAAAATCTCCAACATTCTCAGCAAGTCATTATGATCAATATAAATGGTGTTTACATCTTTTTCCAAATGGTATTTACAAACAATATGCAAATTATATGGCCTTATATTTAGTACTAACATCGGATTCTAAAACACTCTTCGAACAGTCTTCGAATGTTAGATTTAACTTTACATTTTCTATATTAAATGATAAGAGTGTACAAACAAATTGTCGAGTTAATAAAGGAACCAGGTTCTTTCAAGGATTCTCACACGGCACCAGTTGTTACATTGAACGAAATTATGTGCTGAATAAAGTGAATGGTCTATTGCCCGGTGACACATTAACAATAATATGCCATGTTACAATGATATTTGATACGGTTAATATTTCTGATAAAAACCAATTATTAAAACATCATGATTGCGAGTATAAATTATGTCAAGATCTTAGTCATCTATTTGAAAATAAACAATTTTATGATGTTACCTTAATCGTGGGTAATTCCGAAATTCAAGCCCATAAAAATATATTGACCGCTCGCAGCGTTGTTTTCGATGCCATGTTTGGACATGAAATGACAGAGTCCAAATTAAATCGTGTTTTTATAACAGATTCTAGATACGAAGTTATCGAGGAAATGCTACGTTTTATTTATACTGGCAAAGTATTAAATTTGGAAAAAATGGCGGATGAATTATTAATTGCTGCTGAGAAGTATGATTTAAAAGAATTAAAGGAATTGTGTGAGATAGAATTGTGCGGTAAACTTTCAGTTGAGACAGCAACTGATATATTAATATTAGCTGACCTTCATAATGCGGATTATTTAAAATCAGAAACTATAGAATTTATAAATGTTAATGCCACCGATATTTTGCAGACTCAAGGTTGGCTAAATTTGATTACATCGCATAAACATTTAGTTACGGAGACATTTGAAGCGATTGCCACATGGAATGGTCCACCTAGAAAACGTAATAAAAATTAACTTCAATTTAGATTTTAACTTTGTTTAAATAAACTTAAATGTTTTTTTTTTTTCTTTTTATAAATAAGTATTCAATACTTAATATTGGGAACACAGAACACGATTAGTCTTGATACAGAGTAGGTTATTCAATTAATCGGCTTCTTATTTTAATCGTTTAATCGTGCAAATAATTATTAGGGTTTTTTTCTTAACCGGTTAATCGAACAAAATTTTAAAATTAATCGGTTAATCGAAAAAATTGTCTGTAAAGTAATATACAAACACTTGTTGGGTTTTTAATAATTTTATTTAAAAAAGGAACAAAAATAAATTCACTAACTCTTCTGAAATTCATAAAAATAAAAAAACAATGTAATAATTAATTTCAGATTTTGTCAATATTTTAATTTTTTCTGTCCCTTCTTTCACATATTAAAAGATTAGGCAAATCGGAGAGAACCACACCGCAATAAGTTAAAGAAGAATATAAGACCCCCGTACATTAATTTGTATCGCGTTCGTATGCATTTAATACATAAATAACGTAAATGTAGAGAGGAATTCCTTTGAGAATTGATTTTCCCTCTATGTTTCCGTACCTCGATCCCTTTATTTTATTATTTCAAAGTCCTCACTAAACAAGCTTTATTACATTGAGCATTAATTATAATTAATAATTCTAATAATCACTAATTACAATAATTATTAATGCTTTCGTTTAATATCAACTTTTAAAAAGTCGGAAAAATAATTAAAATTTTAATATACGTAAATAGATACCACTATTTTATTAGAAAAGTCACAACAACAGAGTAGTAATTTGGAAGATGACAAGCAACCTGTAATAATAAAATTTGTTGTTTTTATTTTTCTTTGAAATTTAAGATGTTTATTAACGCTCCTATTTGAAATTCTCATTGAGTTGAAGCTAACAATTATTTCCAGAAATTCTAAAAGGTCGACCCAAAATTATTTTTTTAGGCCAGAATAAAATCCGGATAGGTACAAGCCTACAGACAATTATTTATTACGATTTTTTAAAAAACGTTTCAGATTTTAGCACACTTAATAAAAAATTTATATTTTTAAAATATTTTTGTAATTTTCTAACAATTTCGATTAATCGATTAATCGTATGAAATTATTCGAATTATTTGTTATTCGAAATTTGGACATTTTAAATTATTCGAACAATTTTTGAGAAAATTTGTTCGATTAATCGAATAACGATTAATCGATTGAATACCCTAAATCAGAGTTGCCTTTGCCATTTCTACGTATTGGTGGCATCCCATGGTGTGATGTCAAATACATGACATTCAGCAAATATGTGAGATTCAGCCATTGAGTTGATACTGTGGTAGCCACATTCTAAAATTCCAGAAAATCAACTCTGTTTCCGGACTAGTGTGGACTGTGATTGGGAAATAACTTTCGCTAACGTACAAATTTAAGTACACTCAACCAAAAAAGTGTGTAAAGGCTACTGAAAGTTTTGCTGTTATTAAGGAAAATTTAACTATTTTAAACCCTGCGGTATATTTTGCTAATTTTAAAAACTCATATCTATATTTTAGTAAAATTGTTGTAAATTGTAATTTAAAATTAATTTGCTGAAATTAATAAAAAATTTTACTAAATTTTATTAAAGTTGCATATTTATGATGAAAAACAAAAATAAAACTTGAAAAGCATGATAAAGTTTTCTTTAAATGCAAAGTCATTAAATGTTTATATTTATGAAATGATAGTTTCCCATGTATTTGTGGCAAAAGTAATTGTTTCATAAAAGGTCAGCATCTGTTTAATTTTAAATGCGTAAGTAGAAGTTTTAGTTATTATAAAAAAAGACAAAAATCCTTTAATTTAGTAGATAATTTTGCTAATTTTACCAACACGGGTTTCAAAAATTTATAAAATACTTTTTGAAGTTACTAAAATTAGTTAAAGATTTAGTAATTTGCAAAATGACTACCAAAAATTATTACTAAAGTATTTATTTTTACTAACAATTAGTATAATAATTGTAAAGTGAAATTTAAAAACCCTTTACAAATTTGTGTACTAACATTTTTTCTGAGTGTAGCAAGAGGAAACATCAGCAAAACTAGAGTTTTAGAGATATTTATCTTTAGTAATTCTGGATGGATTAGAGCATTATAGTTCACAGCTTGTTTTGTATACTTCCCTTTATGAACTAGTTCTTTCTTCTAGTAATGTACCCAGCAAGAACATGGTAATGACAGGTCATTACCATAGTAATGACAGGTTTTTACCATAGGGATTAGTAAGTAATGATAATGACCTTTTTCATTACTTTGAAATACAAAATAATGACTTACTGATAACAAGTTATAGAAGTACTTATATATTCTTGCAATGTAATCACTTACTGGTAATTAATTAAATAAGTACTGCTTTAGTTTTTTTATATTAATAACCCAGTGTAGAAACGGTAATGACATATCATTATTTTTATGACTACCAGTAATGACACCCACTTACCTTCTGCATTATTTTAAAACATATAATAATGACTTATTTTTATCATTATTTCAAATAGAAAATAATTTCCTAGATTTTTTTGAAAATTTTTAGAAATCTATTTTTAGACTCAATATTTTTTAAACACTGGTAAGGATATACATGTAACCACATACTTTTTGATTTTTTGTATGTTGGCGAATAAGCTTATTTCTGTGCAGCAGATCAATTATGTTTTTATCTATTAAATATTACATGTCGATATAGCTAAGATGGTAGAGCTATTGACTGGTAATATGTAGACCCAGGTTCGATACCCGCACCAGAAATTTTTATTAAAAAAAAAAAAATACAATAAAAAATATTTTTTTCTATATAATTTATTATTTTGAAAATCTATTTTTAGACTTATTATTTTTATCAGTACTGGTAAGCACATAGGTAACGATATTTTTTTTTTTGATTCTTCGTATGCTGGTGTGTAACCATAACTCATTATTTTTCGCGACATCGCCAAATAAAGGTAATAAGATATGTAATAACAAAAGTAACTAGTTAACATTACCAAGTATGTAGTTACATAACCACATATCTGGTAATGATTACCTACACTGGGAATTTATTTATAAATTTATTTTGAAGTAAATAGGAAATTATCCGTGACACAGTTATTTTGCCAATATGACCAACTATTTCACAATGCAGGGTAACCACTTATTTCCCAATTTCTGAGTAACGACTTATTTTATCTTTGTGAGTAACTAAGTATTCTTTCACTATGGGTAACTCGCTATTCGTACTTTTTTTAAGCGGGAAACCGTACCTCAAAAAAAGGTTCGCCGCACACTCTCCAATACGAAGTATTTTTGCAAGGCAATTTCAAAAAACAAATTTTTTTTTGCCGAACGTAGGGGTCGCCTTTTTCAAATTTTCGTTATAGCTTCGGCATTTAAAGTTGGATTTTAAAGTGTCATATATTGATTTTTTTGCCTCGAGGAGACCAGTGTTTTGCTATAAAGGAAAAATCCAATGAAAAAATTTAAAAAGGCGACCCCTACGTTCGGCAACCAATATATAAATAAAATTCTGGGTTAATCAAAAACTTCCTTAGCAAAAGTTTAATGATTTTTTTCGAGCTTTAATTTTGTGACATTAGGGTTGTAGAAACTGAGATCTTGTGGGTAACTACTAGAACGGCGTACTTGAGGTCAATGGCCCTTGGAGTAAAACACTGGTCTCCTCGAGAGAAAAACATCGATGTATCACACTTTAAGATCCTACTGTAAATGCCAAAAATATAACGAAAAATGTAAAATGGCGACCCCTACGTTAGGAAAAAAATTGTTTTCTTTGAAACCTCCTTGCAAAAATACTTCATTTTGGAGGGTGTACGGCGAGCCTTTTTTTTTGCCTGTACTCGCGACAGAAAGTAATGTTGGCAGTAAATAGCCTGGTAAGTAGTGAAACTCTTTTTGTGCTCCTTACTCGCTTAATTACTCGGTAATATCTGTTTTTGCTGGGTCTCGTCAAGACTCAGAATAAGACTTATTTCAGAAGATTAAAAAAAATATTTTGAAAAAAAAACGGTATTTTTGAAATCTTAAAAACATATCTACACACAAGAAAAACTATAGACAACATTGCCTAAAACTATAGGGTGATAGCACCTATTTTCAAAGGCAACATAGAGTTTGCTTTGTTTTACGGCAATGTTACCATAAAAAATAGGTAATTTCTATTTGACTTTAATGTTCGAAAAATCACCTATAATTTTTGGTAAATTAACTAAGAAACAATGGTGTATTACCAATTTCCACGTAGGCAAGATATACACTCATATTGGTAATATAACTTTGGTATTAGTTATCTATCTATTGCAAAAAGCCCAAAAATTATAAAAATTTTTTATTTTATTAAATCGTAATTTCTTTATTAAAAAATAGATTTCTGTACATGCAAATTTCTGAAATGATTTAATATTGGCAATTAAATTTCACAATTTTCTTGAGCGTAAGGTTTGATTTTTCTTATAAAAAGTTTTTTTATTATTTTCGATATTTCGCTACTCCAATAAGAAATTAAATTATTTCCTGAAGATGCTACACAATGGAGTAGCGAAATATCGAAAATAATAAAAAAACTTTTTATAAGAAAAATCAAACCTTACGCTCAAGAAAATTGTGAAATTAAAAACATAAAAAGAAGGTTAAATAAAAGACAAAAAATTGGCAATTAAAGATAATACGTATTAAATCACTATTAATAAACATTATATTAATGGTTTTATTCAGAATAAAAGTCCACAAAATCTGAGGATTTTTCTTAAGGAAAAAGTCTTCTGATTATGTGGGTCTTCTGTAGGAAAAGTCGTGAGAATCTGTGGATTTTTCATTTAGATAAAGTCCTTAGAAAATGAGGGAAATCAGTCCTCAGATAATAAGGGCTTTTATATTGAAAAACAGTCCTCACAATCTGAAGATTTTTTACAAAAAAGTCTAAGGAATCTAAGAGTTTTATTATGAGTAGAAGGGACCAGATTCTGATAGGTTATTTATAGAATCTGGTAGGTTTTATGTATAGAAAGTGCTCAAAATCTAAAGCTTTTTTTATAAGTAAACCCTAAGATTTCTAGAACTTCTTCTTTTTGAAAATTCCTCAGAATAATAATATAGGAATCATTAGATTCTGACTACTTTTTCCTTTAGAAACTCCTTAGATTCTGATGATTTATTCCTATGGAAAAACCGTCAGAGTCTAAGTTTTTTTTTTTATAATAGTACTTATAATCTCTGGGTTATTTCATAGCAAAAATTTCTCAGAGTCTAAGTGGGTTTTCTGTTAGAAAAAATCATCCAAATCTGGTTGTTTTTAGGAAAAAGTGGTCAGAATGTAGGGTTTTTCTGTATGGAAAAATTTTTCTAAATTCGAGGGATCTTTTCTATAGAAAAACTGTCAGACTTCGAGAATTATTTTAGATTTTTATCACTTTGTCCTACGCAGATTTTTTGAACAGAAAATCCCTCAAATTCTGAAAAAATTCCTCTCTAAAAAGCCGTAAGATTCTGAGAATTATTTCCTACAAAAAAATTCTTCAGGGTTTTAGGATTTCTTCTATGCATATAATTTGCAATTGCATGCATATTGAAAAAAGTATCTTAATAAAAAATATTTTGTTCTTAAATAATTGAAAATGAAGAAAAAATATTTGTTTGGCATATTAAATTTCAAAATTTTGTCAACATTTTTTTCGAAAATATTGCCTTACATCAATAGTAAAAATTACATTGCCAATAGGTAAAATGGTCAGGTATGAATCATCTATTTACATAGGTAATATAACTTTTTTCTTTAGTTTCAAACAAATACAGGCTACCTATGCCAGCCAAGGCAATATTCCCTCAAGTATTTTTCTGTGTGTAGGTTGACTTAAATCGTTGATATATCCTGGTTCTTCTGGGCTTTCCTGGTTCTCATTATAATGAGAAACAGGAAAGATTGGGGCTTGAGATTTTTGTATGGAGTCTGTCACAATAGGGTTTTTTCCAACAAATTAGAACAGATTGATTTAGAACCTATGCCACAACAAGTTATAAAACTAGTTCTAGAACATTAAAACCTTGCAGTTTGACTACCAGAAATAAGTTTTAGAATCTGGTCTATGAAACCGGTGGTAACCCGTTCTAAAAAAATTTTGCTTCTATAAAATATAAACTCTTTTATCTTGTTGTGAATTGTTTGTTATAAAAAGTCTTAGGGAGCTCTTTTGCTGGCGCGTGGGATTTAGGCATGATAAAAACACGAATTACAATCTTGTATTTCTCAAAAATGAGACATCAGTAAATATTAGGGCGGGTCGATTTAATAATCGCCCATGGCTCAGTGAAAATCGTATTCTAGGGATCAAAATAAGAAACTTTGCCGAAGGAACCATACCTCTAAAACGAATTCTACTACCCCCAACTGTTGACTTTTGTCCCGTAGGGTCAAGTTTTGAAAAATCCCACTTTGACCCATTTAGAGTGCCCCAATCGAGTCCAAATGTATGACCGACCCCCACTAACTTTGGAGGGCCGATCCACCCATGCCAGTGGCACACCCCCTGGAACTCCCCTGGGGGGTTCCCCATACAAACATTTTAAAAAATCACCATTTTTGTAACTTTATTTTATTATTTTTTATTTATTTTATTTATTTTTATTATTTTATTTATTTTTTCTCTTTATAAATTTATTTAGTCAGAACATATGTAAATGAAAAAATTAATTTAACTTAGTAATAGAAAAGAAAATAAAAAAAATTACTGTTTGAAGTCTTTTTTGCTTTCAAGTCTGGGCATTTTTTCTTTTCTATTACTAAGTTAAATTAATTTTTTCATTTACATATGTTCTGACTAAATAAATTTCTAAGGAGAAAAAATAAATAAAATAATAAAAATAAATAAAATAAATAAAAAATAATAAAATAAAGTGCCAAAAATGGTGATTTTTTAAAATGTTTGTATGGGGAACCCCCCAGGGGAGTTCCAGGGGGTGTACCACTGGCATGGGTGGATCGGCCCTCCAAAGTTAGTGGGGGTCGGTCATACATTTGGACTCGATTGGGGCACTCTAAATGGGTCAAAGTGGGATTTTTCAAAACTTGACCCTACGGGACAAAAGTCAACAGTTGGGGGTAGTAGAATTCGTTTTAGAGGTATGGTTCCTTCGGCAAAGTTTCTTATTTTGATCCCTAGAATACGATTTTCCCTGAGCCATGGGCGATTTTTTTGCCTCCCCACAAATCGACCCAGCCTAGTAAATATATATCAAACTTATAAACAAAATATCTCTTTACAATATGAAAATTGGCTCTGGAGACATTTTTTCACTTCGGAATTAAAATCACAGATTACAGCTGTATAAGTGATACGTTTGGCAGCAAAAGCTCGATTTCTTAAAGATGGTCCCCATTGAATATAAGCCCTCGATATGGGCATTTCCATCATGTCGAACGGGACCGTCGAACATATTTAAAGTGAAAAAAATGCCAAAATAAAACGGACTTTTATTTTGAAAATAGGCTTTATTTATATCTCTTTATTAGCCCTATAATTGGTGGTGAGGTTGATTTTTAACAATTTTTCGTTTTCAAGATAATTGTAAAAAACCAAGGAATGCGTACGGGACAAAAACAGAAGTGGTTTTCGCGGCTAACAATTAAAATGCCGATTTCAGCGAAACCTGAGGCAATATTTCAATATGACTAATTTTACACTGTTGTGCATTGATGTCTTTTAAAAATGGTTTTAATTTTACCCAAAAACGATTCATATTATTTTTTTAATTTAATTTTATTCACTGTCGCACGGGACATTTTTTTCCATCATGAGATTTATGTTGTTTCTGTTGCTGTTTTTACGAAATTATATATAAACAAGCTTGGTAAAAATGTTTTTAAATTGACAGAAGTATTCAAGGTATTTATTTTAATATAATAACAAAAAACAAACTTCCCTGTTAAAAATCGACATATATGTATGTATCCATTCATGGACATGTGTGAACTCACACATGCTGGTATATGAAATCATACAAAATCATACATGCCCATATACTTCCATATAGGATTCATATGTGTTCATATGTATTCATATGTGATCATACATGAACATATTACGTCAATTTTCGTTAATGTACACACATGATCATTAGAGCGTACCACCTTGCAGGCAAAAAAAAAAAGTGCGCCGTACACCCTCCAATATGAAGTGTTTTTGCAAGGAGTTTTCAAAAAAAAAATTTTATTTTTTTTTGCCGTACGTAGGGGTCGCCATTTTACATTTTTCGTTATATCTTTGGTATTTACAGTCGGATCTTAAAGTATGATACATCGATATTTTTCTCTCGAGGAGACGAGTGTTTCGCTCTAAGGAAATTTTGACCTCAAGTATCCCGTTCTAGTAGTTACCCACTAGATCTCAGTTGCTACGACCCTAATGTACCACCCTAATGTCAGAAAATTAAAGCTCGCAAAAAATCATTAAACTTTTGCTAAGGAAGTTTTTCGCTAAACCCAGTAGAAATTTTTTTTTACATATTGGTTGCCGAAAGTAGGAGTCGTCTTTTTAAATTTTTTTTAATTGGATATTTACTATATAGCAAAACACTGGTCTCCTCGAGGCAAAAAAATCGATATATCACACTTTAAAATCCGATTTTAAATGCCAAAGCTACAACAAAAAATTAAAAAAGGCGACCCCTAGGTTCGGCAAAAAAAAAACTTTTTTTGAAATCGCCTTCCAAAAATACATCATATTGGGGGGTGTACGACGAACGGTCTAAACATATGAAAATGAATGATCATGTATGTAAATATTACCTCAAACTTCATTAATGCATACATATGGATCATATATTGATGCATATGGGCATGCATGAATCATATGTGCTCATGTATAATCGATTTTTAACAGTGTTAAAAGAAATATGTAGTATGAATTAAGTATTGTATAGTATTAAATAAAATAAACAAAAATAAATTTATATGAAAGTATCAAACACAGTTTTTTTTAGAAATTTGAATTGATTCAAAAGAATTAATTCAAAATTTAGCTAATTCATAATGAATTGAAATCAAAAAAGGATGATTCATTTACAGCTCTGTTATATATGTACTACATTTTAATCCTTTAAAATAATTGTTCATATAATTTATATATAAATCACCCAAAACTTAAACTGTAGCAAATGCTAGGTTCTATATACTTACATATATGTAAAATCTCATATTATAAAAGATTTCAATTTAATTAATAAAATTTTATAAGATTTCCTATTTTACTGAAAACAAAAACTATAAAATAAAGACCCTAGTTTTAAGTAATTATGTACCTTTTCTACCAACACACTTTCATTAAATTTGTAAACAAGTACCATTTAATGGACACTTAAGTTGTTAACTACATTAAGATCCTTTTTTTAGATAATTCTGAATATGTTATTCACACAAATATATAACTGTAATAGTATAAATTTGTTTACTTTAAATCTTATAGAAATGTTTTAAAAGAGGATGCTTAAAATAAAACAAAAAAATCAAATAATTAAAAAGGCTTAGCACTTATATAACTTCAAAATAACAGTTAAAATAATATAACACTCAAAATAATGTGTTTGTAATTTAATAGAAATTGTGAAAGTTTCATGAATTTACTAATTTTCTGCAACTACAACTACAGAACAATTTAACGAACTTACAAGGAAGGACTCCCAACGCAGACCGGCACATTTTAGTAAGCTTCGTATATGTTGCAGAGGAGAAAAATTATAAAAGACACGTATTTTTTTAGCAGCCCAATCTCATACAGAGCTTTGAAGAATTATTTCCTTTTTGAATGAATCCACTACCAATCGAATTCAATTTTCTCTAGAATTGAATGAATTCCTTTTCTTAAGTAATTCACTGAATTCATTCAACTGAATGCGTTCATCAAACAACAAATTCAAAGAATTAATTCAATTGCAATAGTTCTTTTTATTAAATCAAATTAATTAATTCACCGGTGAACGCGTTCAATTTTATAAGTCGAACGGGAAAAAAAGTGAATTAGTTCCTTACTGAATTAATTCCTTACTGAATTAATTCCTTACTGAATTAATTCCTTACTGAATTAATTCCTTACTGAATTAATTCCTTACTGAATTAATTCACCACTGAAATTATTCAATTTCATTTTCATTCAGTGAATTAAAAAAAAATAAAATTACATACAGTGAATTAAAAAAAATAATAAGTTCACTGAATTGAAAAAAAAATAAAATAAGTTCACTGAATTAAAAAAAATAAAATAAGTTCACTGAATTCAAAGCCTGTTTTCTGCCGTTCAGTAGAAGAAAACAATAATGTACAAATAAAAGTTTTAAATAAGCAATTTTACAGCGTGTGCTAGTAACAAATTAGGAACCGGATGCTGTTTATCAACCTACATGATTCAAAAATAAAGCCTTTTACTATTAAAAATAAAAACTTTACAGATATAGATAAATTTGGAAAAAAAATATAACTATATAACTAGTTTGAAAAATTAATAGTTATATTTTTTTTTCAAATTTATCTATATCTGTAAAGTTTTTATTTTTAATAGTAAAAGGCTTTATTTTTGAATCATGTAGGTTGATAAACAGCATCCGGTTCCTAATTTGTTACTAGCACACGCTGTAAAATTGCTTATTTAAAACTTTTATTTGTACATTATTGTTTTCTTCTACTGAACGGCAGAAAACAGGAATTCAGTGAACTTATTTTATTTTTTTTTCAATTCAGTGAACTTATTATTTTTTTTTAATTCACTGTATGTAATTTTATTTTTTTTTAATTCACTGTATGTAATTTTATTTTTTTTTAATTAATGAAATTGAATGAATTCAGTGGTGAATTAATTCCGTAAGGAATTAATTCACTTTTTTTTCCGTTCGATTTATAAAATAGAACGCGTTCACCGGTGAATTAATTCATTTGATTTAATAAAAAGAACTATTGCAATTGAATTAATTCGTAACAAAATAAATCGAACGAAAGCAAATATGAATTAATACCATTCAATATATGGTGCTTAGTGAATTAATTCATCGAATTTTTAATTCAGAATTCAAAAATTGAATTAAGGAATTAATTCTTCAAAGCTCTGATCTCATATTTAAGGGTTAAAAATGCCTTTCGGTTTATTTCACATTTGTTCCAAATTTGGTGTCATACGAAAGTTTATTTGCTTATTTGTTTATTCGATAACACAAAATATCAACATTTAAGATATTTCTTTCTGGGGATGTATACAGGGTTGGGTGCAAAATTCACATATTGTTACGAATTGAGATTAGCCTAGTATAGAAAACTCTGGAATTTTCTGAAAGAAAATAGCACCAAAAACGGGATTTACTAAAATGAATAATCTGGCAGCACTTCATTTAAGTACAATGTTGGTTCTCCAGGTGTTTCCGGAATTCTCTACCACAACTGAAGTAAAACTATATAAGACTGCCATATGTTAATTGATAATTGGCGATTTTGTAATTCAGTCGGGCTTTAATAACTCGTTGTGAGTGTTATATTGATTGGTGTATTTAAAGTAATACAGGGTGTAATAAACAAGTGTAAAGTTACTTTAGACTAAAGAGAGTGCTAATAAAGATTATAAGCTCAATATTCGAACTTAAGTGTATTTGCTTATCCTAATTGGTTGTTATTATCGCTGTGAGAGCACCAGGCTGATTTATCTAAGGGAGATAAACGAACGTTTTTATAAGGTAAAACGTAACAATTGGTGTCAGCGTTGGGACTGGTTATTTTGATTGCAATAGAAAAGAAATATTTAAGGAAATAAACCAACGTTTTTAAAATGTAAAAACGTAACAATATATTAATCCTTATAATATTTAACTGATGCTGCTTTTTCGATATTTAGCCTACTTCAGGTTTGAGACGAATTTTCTTGAAGGTCTGTATTTTTAAAGATTTAACTAATGAACATAGGTAATATGGGTAGCAAACTTTTTTTTAAGAGTGCATTTCGGGTATGTAAAATTAATTTTAAATTTCATAAATTTCAGACATGTCGCCATACAAAAATGTATAAAAAATTGAGTTTTCCCAAATATCGTTTTGGTTTGTTATACAGTATGCAATGTCTTTCTGCATCAGCTAATGTAATAGAAAAACCCATACAAAACCATCTAAAATTTTGATGTTTTGCGTTATGCCCTAAATAAATAAGCATGCTTAAGCATGACGCGTACACCGATAAATAGGCGTCCCAGATATCTTTCGTATGACATAAAAAATTCCTATAGTCACCTTGGAACAAATATGAAATAAACCGGAAAACCAAAAATTGGGTAATTTTTTACCCCCTTTTTTAACCCTGAAATAGGAGATTCGGTAGCTAAAAAATATTACGTGTCCCTTACATTTTTCTCCTCTACAACATATCAGGAGGTCATTAAGATATGCCTTCCGCATTAGGAATCTTTCCTTGTTAGTGATTTTAGAGTTACAAATTCCTTAAACAAATGAAAATATATTTTTATATTTATTGTCAATTTACTAACTTTGCTTTATGAGTGTAGTTATTTATTAACTTAAGTGTATGAGTACCATTTTTTGTTCATATCAAAAAGTTACTTAAGTCATATTATATTGTAACGTTGAAGATTATTAATTAGGCAAACTTATTAAGCTTAAAGTCTAGTATCATTAACATAAAATTTTTGTTGGGTGCCTGAGAATTTCTAAGCACAAAATTTTATACATCATTAAAAAAAGGGTTTTCTATATATTTTTAATGAGTTAAAAGTAGATAGTAGATGTAGCAATTAGAAAAGATTATTTTGTTTAATATTAACATCGTATACTTATAAATAAACGTCTCATTTGTTTAAGTTAATGCTTAAATAATTTTTAAGATTCGCCAAGGTATTTAAATACATACTTTTTTTATAACTACTATTTACAAAAGGGCGCTTGACATAATTTTTTTTATAAAGGTGCATATTAGACTTAACAGTAGGGTATTCAGTCGATTAATCGTTATTCGATTAATCGAACAATTTTGCTCAAAAATTGTCCGAATAATTTAAAATAGCCATATTTCGAATAACGAATAATTCGAATAATCGATTAATCAAAATTGGTAAAAAAATTAATAAAATGTTTTAAAAATATATATTTTTTATTAAAGTAAATATGGGATTTTATTAAAACTTATTTAACAAATTGTAAAAAACATCATCAAAGAAAAAATAAAAACCTCAACAGTAGTGAGCACTCTGCATTCATAATATCCTTTAGCAAAGGATATTATCCCAAGCCATAGGTTTCGAATTAATAAATGGCAAATTAAAGGTGTTTTTTTATTTGAAAAGTAAGACAAAGAAATTAACAAATAAGTTGTTAACAAGATTATAGACAAAATTAGTATTTATGAGTTCTAAATAATGTTTAATGAGAATTATTTTATATATCAGGCATGTCACAGGTTTTTTTCGGAATTGATTTTATTTCGTATTTTCACTTCCGCAATTTTTTTCCTAAAGTGATCGGAAACAATTTTTTTTCTTCTGAATTTGCAGATTAGTGTGCTACGGATAATTTTGTATTGAAAATAAAACGTTCTGGTAAGTATTGGGTATGCTACAGGCTTTATAGTGGTACTTAAAACGTTCTCCAGAAATCGTAAAACGAAAAAAAAAATTGTTTTCATTCCACTTTCAAAAACCAAAGTGTAATTGATATTTAGAGCATCTTAAACTCATAAAAGATCTTCAATAGTGCATGGTATATATTCCCTAGTGTCGTTAACTATTTCACCTAAAAAAATTTACATTTAAAACTCTTTTTGTTGATAAATTCAATAAGTTTCTTATGGATTAGCAAAACATAATTTTTTCTGAAAAATTAAAATTTTAGATTTTGATCGGCGATCTTCTCTTATTTAAATACAAATAGCAACTTATATCAAAATTTAGCAGTTGGAACACGAATTTACCACAAAAAGTCTTTTTTTAACATTTTAGAATTTACGAAAACGCACAAGTAAAACATTACGAAATTGTACTTTGAAATCATATTAATTTTATGCGAAATATGTGTTAGAAATCTAAATATACTCTCTAACAAAAACTTATTTTAGTGAAATTATTAAAAACAGGATTCTTAACTTATAATTAATTATGTTTATCTGTTATATTTGGTCTAAATATGCAAAAATACCATTTACTCCTGGAGAAGCAATTTGCGTTTTCAATTTCACTTTCAAGTGAAATTGAAGTCTGTGACATGACTGTACACTCTAAAAAATGTTTGTAAATTTACTACTATAAGATGGGTAAAATTTTGTTTAATTTTACGAAAATTCGGTAAATATAAACAAAAAATGCGTAAACTTTTTTCATACACACTTCCATACACAATAATACACACACAAAGTATTTTTAGACATTATGTGTTTATAAATAAATACATTGTGCCTAAAATTACTAGTGTTTTGTTAAATAAAATTTTTACGCACAAAGTTGGTAAATATACGATCCTATAATAGTAATAAATACTCTGACATTTCAAATTGAAAAAAATTTAAAAAAAATTATAAATTATAAAAAGAAAAAGCGAAAACGGATTATTTTTTGTGAATTACAACATTTCCACAAACACATTAGAGTCTGGAAATAGCAACATAAGCATGAAATTGTTTTTGGTGGTAGTCTAAACCTCATTTCAAAATTGAAAACGCCGTAAGAGAGATACGGCCTACGCAGAAACAACTGGGTGCAATGATTCCTGCTCCACAAAATGCCTTCTTTGCAAGGGAGGCAGTCAACCAACAACCGTCAACAATAACGGGAGAATACGCGGTAAGAGAGATACGGTCTAGGCAAAACAACTGGGTGCAATGACTCCTTCTCAACAAAGTCAGTATTCATTGAGTACTGTCTAACTTGCAAAGAAAGCATTTTGTTGATCAGGAGTCATTGCACTCAGTTGTACCTGCGTAGGCCATATCTCTGCGTTTTCTCCCGTTATTGTTGACGGTTACTGCCTCCCTTTCAAAGAAGGCATTTTGTTTAGCAGGAGTCATTGCACCCATTCATAAGTTATAACAAATTTTTATATGAATTTTATACAAATGCCTTAAGATCCCAAAACGATTAATTTGGACATAAACGATTATGAGAGAATGACTTGGATATTATTATTAATAAAATACGTACTAAAAATTAATTTGTTATTTTATTTAAAAACAAAAATTTTGGATGATGCTTAAAGTTAGCACTACTGTTGTAAATGTACGCATTTTATTGGATTTTTACGCACTTTCTGTGGATTTTTGCGCATTTTAGTGGATTTTTACGCATTTTATGCGTACATTTACACGCCAAACGTGCTTTTTTACACACAAATTTAGTAAATTAACACACTAATTTCAAAATTTCATTTAATTTTTACGCACTTTCAATGTAAAATTACCAATTATTTGTGCACCAACTTAAACACAATGTGCGTATTTTTTTCAATTACGCACATAGAGTAAATTTACCCAATTTATAGTAGGAGTTCAGTTTCCTACTATAAGTTGGGTAAATTTCAACAGAATTTAATTAGAGTGTATATGAGTTTTTCAGAGCACAATTAAGCTAACTCTGCTAGAAAAATCACAAGGTTTTTTTTAAATTTCCTGCGAAATAGTTGCTAAAATCAAATAAAGGGATGAAGGGACGTAAATGTGTTGGGAAAATCAATTCTCAACAGAATGCCTCTCTACTTTTATGTGTTTTATGAGTTGAATGCATACGAAATAGATACAAATTAATCTACGAGTTGTTCTATACTTCTTCTCATTGAAGATATTATAGAGCGCTAAATATATGAACGTCTGGCTAATTTTTATAAAATGCTAAATTTAAAGAAAGGTCTGCGGTGTGGTTCTCCCCGATTTAGATAAAATTTTAATATATTACAGAGAGGACAGAATTAATAAAAATTTGTATATAATATGATCGCATTTTTTATTTTTATGAATTTTAGAAGAGTTTTCGAAACTCTTTTTGTTCTTTTTTTTAAATAAAATTATTAAAAATACAACAAATGTATTTGTATTATTTTACATAACATTTTTTCGATTAATCGATTAATTTTAAAATTTTGTTCGATTAACCTGTTAAAAAAAACCCGAATAATTATTTGCACGATTAATCGATTAAAATAAAAAGCCGATTAATTGAATACCCTACTCTGCAGGAAAAAATTATGTTAAAGTAATATCAAACTTTATTGTCCTATATGATAGGAATAAAATAATAAACATTTTTTAAATTTTTCTAAAAAGTGGTGGAAGTAGGCGTGGTTATATACTTTCAATCTGATATTCGAGATTATTTCAACCTAGTCAATTCAGTAAAAAAAATATCTTTTATTACAACAGAATTGGTATGAGAGTGTACCAAGTTTTGTGAAAAGAAATTTATATTTGCGATATATAGCGTGCGAAAGAGAATAATAGCCAATTTTTGGGGGAACTAGGTCTAAACATGGACCGATTTTAACCAAAAGTGTTCGTCCAGTGAGTCAGTGTACTAAATGTCTTCCAAACTTATTAATATTTGCGCACTTTCGACCTAGGTCCTTTAAAGAAAATTAGGTATAAACTTGGACCAATTTTAATCAAAAAGGCTCGTTCTATGAGTAAATAAACAAAATCATATCCAAAAATCTTAATATTTGCGCACTGTAGCTTGCGAACAGACGGACAGACAGACGCACACGGTTAAACCGACGCAAAAGCTATTTCTCAGTCGATAGGTATACTAAAAAGTGGACCTAGGTCCATTGTTGCAAAATCGAACAATGATGACCAGTTCATATCATTAAAATTGTGAATCGTTCAATTGAACTTGTTCGTTATTATACACACGAGTAAATTAAATAAAATAATTTTCTTCATCAAAATATCTTCGAGAAATATATCAGGTTTCAAAATACATCGGTTTGTCAATTTAGAGTAGTTTATTAGTTTACAATGGAGAATCAAAGATAAGTGCAAGAAAAAATTATGGAAACTATTAAAAAGAATAGATTGTGGACTCATACAAAAGCCAAAAAGATTTAGTATATCTAAAGTCAGGAGAGAAAAACGTTGATGCCAAAAAACCAGCAAAACTCTGTGTTACATTTTTCGGTGGCGTAGTTTTATTAAATAAAAAATATGATTGTAACACAATTATGCATTTATTATTCAATGAGTGTTTTTTAATAAAAAAATAAACTAAAATCAACAACTTCGATTTTTAAATTTTGCTTGGAATTGCAACAAAGTCGTTTATTGATATGGCAACATTATTTATTAAAATTTGCTTTAAATTCCAAGTAATGTGTTTGTCAGCCATTTAATTCAAATAAATTCAACAATCAAGTAACAAATATGTTATTTGTATTTACAAAATCAATTGCATGCGCAATCTCAATTAATAGTTTAATTGTATTTGCAAACAGAACGTATGATCACACTTGCGCACAGTGGTACCAAACTCAAAAAACTTGTAAAAGCTATGAATTTTTTAAGCTACTTATCTAATCGGAAAATGTGTTCCAAAACATTGAAGAGAGGCACCTTAACTTTAAGAAAGTGATTTTTATAGTCACCCAGCTTTAACACAGGGTGCACTAGTTTATAGTTTAAAAAAGATTTAACTTCGAGTCTCAAAATCTAAATTTCTGCCTGATTTTTTTTTTGTTTTTTGCCAATAAGTTTTTTATTACACAGTACAACACGAAAAAAATACGGTGTTCTGACGATGGATCATGGCAGAGAAGACAAAAAAAATATATACATTTGTCGGCGTTTTGAAAGACCATATCGGAATTTTATTTTAGGGGGGTTAAAATTTCCCCCTTTTTCAAATGTTTATACGAAACCATGTGAATGTGTTCTGAGCAAATGTAAAACACTACGAAAAACATTTTTGTGGAACATTTTAACCCTCCAACTCTTCAATTAAAGCGAATTTTTTGGCGCCTTTATAAAAAGGGACACACAAAGTCCCGTAAGTTGCAAAGTTAGAGGGTTAAAATTTAGCACGAAAATGTTTCTCGTAGTGTTTTACATAAGTTCGCTGAATACATCCTATACCTAAAATGGAAGATTTACATGGTTTCCCCTAAAATCCAGGTTTGTTGGACATTTGAACGGCAGTGGGCATACATGATCATATGCGTCCATGCATATATTTCCAATCTCATATATTTCCATATATCTTCGGATCTGAAATTTGAGGTTATATAACCGTACATGTATATATATTACACTCAAAAAAATAAGTTAGTAAAAAAATTAGTAAAACGTCTTGTATATCAAGTGTACTAGTTTTCTGCAATTTTTTGCTGAAATTCCGTTTTCAGCAAAAGTTTGGGTTATATTTTTTTAGCACTAAACTAATTTTGAACTAATATTTTACTAATTTATTTTGCTACAAAAATTGTGCTGATAACCGTATTTATAGCATGGACGACAACCGGATCGACAAATGTAGATGTCGCCGCTTGTCTGGATGTAGTACAGACAACGGAAGTGCCAAAAAAGAAAAACAACTCTATACAATTTCTATATTTAAATTTTCAGCAAATAAATTAACTAAAGTAAAATTTCGCTACAAGTTTTTTGAGTTTTTTTCAGTCTACTAATATTCAGCAAAGAGTTTAGTGATTTTAGCAAGGATTTTTTTCATTTGCAATCGACTAAGTGTTAGAAAAACTTTTGCTGAAGATTACTATTTTTTTGGTAAACATCAGCTCGCTGATTTTCAGCAAACCTTTTGCTGAAATCACCAACTTTTTTGCAAGCACGCTCCTGACTAAAAATTTGCTGACACAGCAACATTTTTTGCTGACTTTATTGACTTTTTTTTTTGAGTGTACCATATATGCTCATATATGATTCATGTATGCTCATGTATAATCATATAAGGCCATACACCCCCATATACCCTCAAATTTCGGATCCGAAGTCATATGGAAATATATGATATCATATATTGTCATACAATGAACTATGTTTTTATATTTTCACAAGGGTATATTCGATCGAAATCTAACTTTATTAAATTGGCTTATATTTATTTCAATTTGTTTTTGATGCTAATAGTTCACCGGCTGCTTAAATTCGTTGTTATTTTTTATAGAAACAAAATAAATTCCATTTACTCACCTATTTTAATTTTGTAAAATTCTTCCTTTAAACATTAACGTATATGTTTAAAATTGTGTTTGTTCAACGTTTTCAATTGTGTTGCGCTGCTGACACACAACTATAACATACATATCAAACTTGGCTTTCAATCTTAACACAAACCAACAGGTTTGTATAACCATAAACCCTTCGAAAGGTTAACCATTAGCTAGCGGAAGTTTTTGATTGCCATGGTAAAAACTACTTATATAACTTTTACGCTAAACGAACAACAGCAGCAACTAAACAGTACAATGGCAGCGGCAACGCACATAAATATTTGTACTCATCGTACGTTGGCAATCTCATAAAGGCATATAAGCGTTATTTCCTTCCCTTTACACATGCTTTAACAAAACTAACTTGGATACTTAAAGAAAATATCAATATGTGTACACCAAGTAGACATCTACGGGTATATATCAACGCAATTTAAGTAATATACACCCAAAAAAAAAGTCAGTAAAGTCAGCAAAAAATGTTGCTGTGTCAGCAAATTTTTAGTCAGGAGCGTGCTTGCAAAAAAGTTGGTAATTTCAGCAAAAGGTTTGCTGAAAATCAGCGAGCTGATTTTTACCAAAAAAATAGTAATCTTCAGCAAATATTTTGCTAACACTTAGTCGATTGCAAATGAAAAAATCCTTGCTGAAATCACTAAACTTTTTGCTAAATATTAGCAGACTGAAAAAATCTCAAAAAACTTGTAGCGAAATTTTACTTTGGTTATCTTATTTGCTGAAAATTTAAATATAGAAATTGTGTAGAGTTGTTTTTCTTTTTTTTTCATTTCCGTTGTCTGTACTACATCCAGACAAGCTGCGACATCTACATCTTGGCTATCTGGGTGTCGGCCACGCTAAAAATGCGGTTATCAGCACAATTTTTGTAGCAAAATAAATTAGTAAAACATTAGTTCAAAATTAGTTTAGTGCTAAAAAAATATAACTAAAACTTTTGCTGAAAATGGAATTTCATCAAAAAAATTGTTGAGAACTAGTACACTTGATATACAAGACGTTTTACTAACTTTTGTACTAACTTATTTTTTTGAGTGTACGTACACATGATATTAAAGAAGCATATGGGTTTTGTAAATGTGGATATTATTTCCTACTCACATACGCACAAACATTGATGTATACATTTACAAAAATTCCATAGACATGTATGTGTTGACAAATTAACGTTACGTGTTCAAAACTGGAATGTTGTAAATGAATACGAGTACATGCACTCACAGATGTACTTATGTTAAAGAAGCTTTAAGAATGGTCATAAGTTTACAACTCTAAACTTCATTTTTATTTTATAACTAGACAAAAAAGGTATGTTAAATCGGAAATAAATACGATGGGAAAGGCCTCTGGTGGCCTTCTTTTAAATTATAAGTGCCGTGCTGACAATTTATGACCACCGATAAGTATTATATGTTAGAGAGTAATTTGTGAGTGCTAGAATCTTTGGAAATTGGCAATAAAATCTTTAGCTTTTCTTGGTATATACAAATTTAATGTTTTTGTCAAAATTTATATGCAAGCAGGTACTTTATCATAAAAATGGATTATGGAATATATTTTTACGTTTTGTATTAATGATAAATGCCAAAGTAACAAGAAAACTCCATTGAATGCTTCCTTCAGATTTCGATATAATTGCAATTAAAGTGTCTTCCTTATCATGCATCTTCTTGTATACATGATAGAGAAGACAAAAGTAATAAAATTTGTTAAGAAATGTCAGTTTAAAAATTGTTTGATATTTGATTATTTGACAACTTTTAAATATTTTTATGGCCAATATTATAGTTAGAATTTAGTAGGAATTTTACTAAAATTTTACATAAGTAAAAATGTTTAAACAAAAATTTCTAACTTAGGAAATATTTAAGACAACTTAAGTAATTTTTCTTTTTCTTTTGTGTTTAGACCCGATGGGGCGGAGGAAAGAGGGAGTATTGTTTGTGAGTATTTGATTTGAATTTCTCTAAATTGTAAGTATCAGAGAAGACTTCTGCGGGGAGTTTATTCCAATTATGGCTGGTGCGACTGATAAACGAATTCTGTCTGTAATGCGCCGTGCGATCCACTGGACAATCGACTACAAACGGATGTGCTCTACTTGATAAGTATATCACACCTTCAAGTCTCAGCAGAGCACTGTCCATGGTAATATCGATAAACAGGGTCACACAACCCACATTCCTACGAAGCTCCAATGCGCCAATAGTGCTGAAAACCCTATTGTCATTGATAAGCACCGACGCCCTTTTTTGCACATGGTCCAGAAGCTCCAAAATAGACATCGAAGCTCCTGCCCATATATGGGAGTTGTATTCCATCTTCGGTCGGCTATAGGTGATATGAATAATGAGTAAATCGGATGAAATGAAGTACTTCTTGCACCGAAGTAAAAACAGGTAAGAAACCTAGACACTTGAATGCTTCTTTCGACACCTGAGAAAAAGGCACTTAAAATAATACGTCAGAAGAAAATTCTGTCAAACCCTTGGTGGGGTCTTGGACCCTCGGAAATTTTTAATAAAAATAAAAATTTTCCACTTCAAAATGGCCGATATCTTGAAAACTAAGGGAGATAGAGCAAAACAGATAAAATGTTTGCTCCTTGGGAGTGCCCTTACATGCCCTCACATGACATGGACTAGGCCCGGGGAGGGTGCCGAAACACTAAATTTTAATAAATTCTACAACTCAATATAATTACAGATAAAACCAGGGACGTAACAGTTATAACTTTTATTCAAAAAAGTGATTGTTTTACAATTATTTCCTGTTTGAGTATTTTTAATTTTCTGTTTATTTGCTCTGTTTGATTTATATTTTTAATTCAAACAAAAACAATCCAAACACGATTTTTATTTTTTCAAAAATAATAAAAGTTATTTTTTGATTTTTTTTCTTTATCAAAAAATTACAATTAAGAATATAAATCAAAAGCCATAGAACAAATGACTTCACCAATTATAATATCCTGATGATGTCAACTAGTGTTAATAAAAGATTGAACAGTGATTTAAAGTGAGTAAATATGTATATTCCAGCAACTTCCGGCATTCAATTTAGGTCAATTTTTAATTTTTATTTTATTATCAAATAAAAAAGTTAGTGCTTAATTTTTTCAAAAAAATCATTCTGTAACTTTTATAAAAAGTTTTAAAATAAAAATCAAAAAACAACAGAAATTTATGGAGTAAAATATAAAAATTGAAAAAATTAAAATCTTTGCCAAACTTTGTGATTTTTTTGTGCAATATGATTTATAAAATATAGTGCATTATTGAAATATTATAATTAAATAAATTTGGGTGGTGACTTTTTTAGAAATATAACAGTTATTTTGGGTCTCTGGATAAAACTGTAGTTTTACTAGACTTTTGCTTAAATTTAGATTTGTTAAATTTAACAAAAAAAAAGTGTTAAAATCAACAAATTTTATTTTAAGCCAAAAAACAAGAATAAATTTTGTTAAAGTAACAAATTTTTCTGTTCAGCCAACAGACTTATTATTTTGAGTGCGCTTATTCTAACGGACATCACACTAAATTTTCATGCCCAGAACATCAAGAGTATCCGATTCCAAGAAGATCATTTAGAAAGATAAGAAATAGGGAACCCTGCGTTAACCCTGAATTCAGCTGAAACTCATCGGATTAGACCCCATCTATAATAATGCGAATAGTGTGATCTCTGAGAAAGCTCTAAATGTTATGGATTTTTGAACGCTGAAAACGTACCACTGTGAGGCGTACATTTTGTTAAATTTAATAAATTTTTCTATGAGCGATAAGACGTAGGGCTTGTTTAACTAAACAAGTCAACATGCAAAACAACAACAAAAAACCTCCAATTAGCCTTTAGTAAGATAAAAAATTTTGTGTGAATTAGCATGATATTATTTTGAGTGTGAATATAGGTTTTTCCAGTGTATTATATAGTTCGTCTACATGGACAAAAGTAATGCCTGATTAATGACATTGACATGTGTAATAATATACTGGCAGTTAACTATTTATCATATTTTAAGAATACGAAATATCTTTTCTTCTAATCTACTTAATACATATTTGTATTATTAAACTTTTATTATATATATATATTTCGGTATATTTTAGTTTGTTATATGTATGAACAGCCTTTTTGTTTCTTCCTTTATAATACCAGTACCTACATGTGTGACGTGTTATATAACTATTAATCATATTTTCTATATCGTTAATTAGCAATTAATAACAATTTTGAAACTGTAAAATTTATCGTCTGTCATTACGTAACACCATTTTCATATGTATTTATAAATTACAAACACTGACACACATATACACACTCACACAAATGGAGAAACAAAGCCTTGCAAACATACAAACAAACATAAACAAAATTATATATACAAATATCGTACATTCATACAGTAAAAGTAATAACTGTTGTACAATTTGCTTTACTTATCCATTTCTTTAAGACTTTATATATAGTTGCTCTCTTAATTTATAAATTCAAACACTTCAGTGATTATTTTTCCTTTAGTTTTTTTTCTCGTTTCGGTTTTTGTAGTTTAACAGATTTTGGCTTAAATATTTTTCATGCATGTCTGAATGTTTTCTTTACTTACCGGTATATTATTTATGGTAAATCTTAATTCAGCTCTTGGTCTAGATGGTGGTGTACTACAGTTAGCACGCAATATATCACCCGGCTCATAACGTGTAAGTTCCGTAAATAGTTGTGGTCGTTTATCAGGAAATTCTAAGGGAAGAGGTAAAATATAAATAAAAATAAATAAAACAATTTAAATTAAATATTTCATACAAAAGTTAAAAATTTTGTTGCTTAAGCGCCGTAAGTTGTTTCAATTTCACGTGAAAAAACTGTTATACTCCATATAAAAAAAAAAAAAACAATTTTTCACGAGTATGCAATCGGTCCATATTCATAGTATGCTATCGGTCCATATTCAGACCTACCTCCCATAAAAAGCGGCTATTTGGTCGTTTTTTGGAATTTGAATGTTATATAGAACTATAAACCATTTCTCCAAATTTAAAGAAAATCGCAGAACATTTGGACCCAATCCCTATATAAAGCCATCTTTCCGGTATTTGATTAAATGAACATTTTAGGCAACTTATTTATTGCACCGTTAATTTTTCAGCACTCATAAAAAGGATCCCTTTCCGGATTTTGTTTCGAACCGAAATAGATCCTAAAATCTATTGTGGTGTAGAGTAACTCGTAGTTCTATTGATGGAATTAGGCTTGACCTACTATAATGTTTTATTTTTTTTATAATCACAGCAATATCTTTAGAAAATTAAGCAAAGTTAAATACCAAGCAGTTATTGATGCACAAATAGGAAGATATCAAACATTTTCAAGAATATTAAGAAGAACATTTATTTTATTTTCCCTTAAATAAATCACTGCATTCATTTGTGTTTTCTTTTTGTAAACCTCAATTTAATTTCCTTTTATCCTTGTAAGATTCTTATAACAAGTACACTTCATTAAAATGAGAAATAACATACAATAAGCATGTCTAATTTAAATTAAATAGAATTTTTATTGTTACCGCTATCAACAGTAACAAAATAATATAAAATATTTTCAAAAACTTTACTTACATACTCCTACACATGCTTTGTAATAGGTACCCGAGTAAAAAAAATAATATGATGTCATATGTAATGATATCTAATTTAATATAATTGGAGATATGCTATGATCCGAAAAATGGTGGATAAAATTATATCGGATAAAATCTAAATATATTAAATCATATAGAATCTTATCCGGATTTTGACCCGATATAATCATATCTAATTTGATGTAGAAAGACATAGTTATATAACGCATTATATTTCAGGATCAAAACAAAAACTATTAAAAAATACTAAAAAATAACACCCTTAAGATAAGAATTCAAAATTTAAATACCATTTTAATGTGTAAATTCATAAATGTTTTATAAAATGTTGGTTTTTAATTTTTATTTAAAAAATAAATATTGTTTTTTTTTCGACCTTTTAAATTGATTAATTAGAAATTATGTTAACTCATAATAAGGAAATTGGCCTCGAACTGAATTAATAAATTTCTAATTAATGTTTTATAAAATTATAGGAGGTCACAAAACAAATTTTCTATACAGAATTTGTTTCATAAGTCTTCTATAATTTTATAAAGCATTTATGAATAAAGTATTTAGAACTAGTTGTACATAATTGTAACCAAGCATTTTAAGCCTTCTCATATAAACTTGTATTCTACCCGTAAACTGTGTAAACCTGGTATGTTTATGAGTTTAATGTCAAATTCGATACATAAAAAATATGGCTTGTATTTACACAAGGTTTACAAGGAATTTACGAGTTATAATGAGTGCGCCTTTTATATTTTGAAATCATACATACATAAATATATCTCAGAAAAACATATAATTTTTTTTTTACATTGAGCTATACTTAAATATATCTAAAACAACTTAGAAAAAAATTTAACATTGAGCTATATAAGACTTTATATGTTTAGCGATAAAGCCATTTTTAATTATATATGACGCTGTATTAAAATTGTCATAGCATATGTAACTAAATATGGTATACATTAATATATATGGGGACATATATATTTATACTGATCTATATATGACATCATATAAGACATTTTTGGAAAACTCAAAGCTATACATAATTATATCCACAAAGATATAGTGTCACATTTGACAATATATAACCATATTAGTCCATATTAAATTATATAATTTCCTATATAACTATTTTTACTCGGGTATATAAAAGTACATTTGTTTTAAAATCACGCACACACATTCACAGTAAAATACTATGTTAAACAATATAAAAAGGAAAAACATCAACAGAAAATTACTGTCATTTACAAGGCTTTTCATTGTGATGTTTTTATTTTTTTGCTTTTCCCTTTAAATCGTCGAATTTTGATATTATAATGCAAAAAAGAAAACTTTCCCAGTAAATCATACATACACATGTATAAATATGAGTCATTCCATACCAACTGGCCCGCAAAACGACAAACTATAGTAAGTATTAATTAAAAAAACACAAAAATATAGCAGGGAACAAGATAATAAATTTACTACGGCCGCCATAAAAATTTAAGACAAATTTGGGCCCGAATACCGAAAAGAAAATTAGTTAGTTTTGTTAGACATATCAGTGGGTATCGATCCCCCCATTTTTGGCCAAAAAACACAAAATTTAACATGAAAAGCGCTAGAAATAAAAAAAAACGTAATGTAGTGTCAGTGGGTATCGATCCCCCCTTTTCACGCTCAATCGGCTCTCTTTTTATTTGTTCGCGAACTCGGGTACAAGCAAAATAACACATTTTGCTTATGTAAAATCAAAGAGCGTAAAATAATGAGAAATTCCAACTATAATACAGGGGAATTGCGGGGAAATTAGATGCTTTTAAGATAATTTCCTAATGCGTCATAATTTAATTTAATGTGTTCACTGTTAGGAATCGAACAAACATGTAGTATCTACAAATGAAATAAAATACGCAATAAAATTTTAAAATAATTTGGTGTCTCCACCACACATTAGGTTTAATATTTTTTTATCAATTAACTTCAAAATCAATCGCAGAGAAAGTTATTTTACGTGGAGAGTATATAATTCATACACAAAAAATTCCTGTAGGGAAAATGATGAAAGCATACTTATTAAAAATTTTTTTAATTAAAATTTGTGGATTTTATCAAGTTTTGTATTAATTGTGTACTTCATTGTGTTAATGATGTTGTGTTAGAAGTTGACAACACTCATTTCAAAGAAGAATAATGAAAAAGGAAATTTTACGTCATCACATTTTTCCCTCACAGTACTCACAGCATCTTTTGTGTGCGCGAACTGTTTTCACCTGGTTTTTATTTGCTCGCCCGAGTTCGCTAAATATAGAAGAGAGTCATAGGAAGGATCGTCTCTCTCTATATGTATACTCTTTGGACATATACTACTCTTGTTCACACTACATTATTTTATGTTTGGAAATTAAAATTTTTTTTTTTTAATATTTTTTCGTAGTAAGTACTGCAACAATTTGGTAGCGATTTTAATTTTATATTACATTTATACTTCAGCAAAAACCACTTAGTTTTTGTACAAAACTAGTTTTTGGTTATTTTTTTTTTGTATGCATTTGGACAAGTTAAAAACTAGAAGACCCAAATACCAGGTAGATTTTGCTCAGGTGTAAATGTAGTATTAAAGTCAAAATTTTATTGTAACTTGTAACGAAGATCTTAAAAGCATTCGAAGAGTCGATTTGTGTGTTGAACATTTAAGCCGCATATGCCGACCTTATTTATGTCGCATTTATGCTACCCGGATACCCTGGCAGGAAACAAATTTTATTTTTTTAATTTTCTATAAAAAAGTTAATTAAAAAATATTATTTTAAGAATGGTTCAGATCAATTTGAATCTCATCTTATTCAATAAAAATTTAAAAAAAGACAGAAGTTAAGATTTAGTATATCAAATTAAAGATCATTTAAGCTTTAAGGGGAGTAAATACTTTAACAGCATCATTTTAAGGAGCACTTTTAAACGGTTGGCAGAAATTCAAGTAACAATATTTTTATAATTTTAATTTTCTATTTAAAATATATGTTTTTGTAGTGTTTTGAAAAATTATTAGTTTTAAATTTTGCCAACCAAAATCTACAGGGTTGCCACTTCGTTATTGGCCTTTTTTAAAAAAGGAAAAATCGGCTGCCACTGTATATCCTGATGAAATAAAATAACCCCAAATGCCAAACCCTAGTCGTAGTGGAAGTTTTTTCCTCATGCCAAAAACTATCGAAAAATCGATGGCACAATATCGATTGCTAAATCGACCAACCCTAATAACCAGTAAATATATTTCTATCAAAAGGTCCTTCTAATTCGGCATTTTCATCGACGAATTTAATATGGGCTTGTCATAAGCATTCTCTTATTATTTTTCGAATGTTGTTTTTCTTAACGAACTTCTATGAAAATTATTTATTCACATACGTTTTCCTGAAATTTATTTTGAGTCAAGGGCGGATTATGGGACCGTAAACGTAAATGTGATGTAACTGTACCGTGCCGTAGCTAAAAAGTACACTTATAGATTATCGTAAACGACATTACTATTTAGCATCTATTTCATGTGGTTTTATATTTTATTCTAAATTTTTCCATTTATTAGTTAATTTTTATTCCTTATTTTTTGTTTGAATCAATTTTCTTTATTCATTTCATATTTTTTGCGAATAAAATCATTCAGCTGTTTCGATGCCGGATAGAAAATTCTGATTTCAACAGAATGTTCCGGCAAGTTTGTTTACATTTACGTGTTAGTAACCATTCGTATACATTTCTTCTTGTGGTATCGGAACAGCTGATTCGTTACAAATACGTTTACGGTTGGGTAACTCAGCCTTCATTCATTATATTATAACAGAAGTATCGTAATATAATGCTTCAAAACAATATCTAGGAAAAATATTATAACTAAATAATTTAAAATAATTAAATTAGTTTACGAAAATGCCGAACTAGGAGGACTTTTACATAGAGGTAATCTGACTGAATATGTGGGCCTTTTAGAAAAGCACTTCAAACGACTTAAGAAAATTTTCCAAGATTTTTGTAGACAATAAAATTTCTAAATACACAAAGAGAATTTTGCGGGAAAAATTTTAATGAAATTTTTCAGTAAACTAATAAAGAATTTTATTGGATAAGTTCCAGAAAAACTTCATTGGAGTTATGCAAAAATTCCTGCAAATAATTCCCTCCTTTAGTGCAGTAGTATTTCGTTACCTACATTTGAAATGGATTTTGTAATAGATTTTTTTTAATTTTGTTTCAAATTTTTTTTTAACAAAACCCGGTTTTGTAATGCTGAGCATATTGTGGGAAAATATTTAATATTTAAAATTTATAAAGTAATATTTATTTAGCCCCCATCATTTACTTGTAATATATTTTTTTTAATATCCACTATATTTCAAAAAAATAATGAAAAAATCAAGTTTTAAGTACATTTCTGGAAGAGAAAAAAATACTTTTTTCAACTAAATGATGCTGTAGTCGATCAAGATTACTCTATGGAAATTTTTTTCCATAATATGCTGAGGATTATAAAATTTGGAACTAATTTTTGTCCAAAAAAAATCGAAAAAAAGTTTAAAAATTATATTACGCAGGCCAACTTTAAACGCGGGTAAATACGCCGGGAAGTTCTTTTTGTGATTTTATAAAATGAAACGCATCGCATGCAATTCGGAAAGTTTATAAATATGGGACAACCTAACCAACGTATTTAATTTTGTATGCTACGATTAAGAACACATTAAAAACAAATACAGTTTTGGGAGTTTTGTGTGGGGATGCATATGAGAGAAGTCACCAAATTTATACACATACAAAATAAATTGGTTGGAATTCTATCGGAGCCAATGAAATTTTTTCGTTATTTATTAATTTTATTTGCAATTACTTAAAATTCATCATCAGAAAAGCTAAAAAAACTGAACTACCGTCAGATTCGTGTTTAGCATACTTATAATTATGAAAAACTGTTTATTATAAGATGATGTAATATAAAAACTAAAAATCTTTTTAATACAAATATTAAGTAATTTGAAATAAAGTAAATAACTAAACGCTACCACCCTACCATAAATATTTTTCAATAGTATATTTGTGGTAAAGTCGACTTTATTTTAAAGCAAAGATTTTATTTTTACCGTACCATACAAAATACTTAAAATAGAAGATTTAAAATAATACCAAACATACACTTATACAAAAAGATAGTACAAAAGTCTGTTAAATGCGTTCTGATTAAATTGAACTAATTTTTCTGTTATTTTCTCTAAAAAGTCCGTACAAATAGGTAAAAATTCTGCTAAAATAACAGAATAGTACATGAATTTGCGCCAGCACAATTTTCACCTATTTGTACGGACTTTTTTTTATGAGTGTATACATACGTTAAAATATTTTGTTTATTTTTATTGAATACCAAAACAAAGTATTCAAAAATAAATAGGAAATTTGTAAATAAATGCAACAATCCCATCAAAAATATAGAAATGTTAACCTCATTTCGGACCGGAGGTAGTAATGAAAATATTCCATCACTATTTGAAAATAAGTTAAAAATAAATTTAAAAATATTGGAAATAATTCAACTAAAATAAGATCGAGCTCAATATATATTACCAAGCAAAAGCAAAATAATATCTGTTTTTGAAAAAGAAATTGATCATCAGAGACACAAATAAATTCAAAATAATTTTTTTTTTAAGGAGCCGATAGAGGATTTAATTTCTATATTATTTATTTTGTATATCTTTAATTTAAGTTGCATATCATTTAATTGCTTTTCGGATAATAAATAAAAAAAATTATTTATTTTTGACTTTCATGAAAAATTAAAAAATATTAGAGAAATGAAATTAAAAAATTGGTTCCGACAGATTTGTGCAGAGATTTGTTATATAAAATACGAAAAATAATTTTGAAAATCAAAAAAGAATTGTGCCCTGAAATGTCACAATACATATTTACCAAAACAGTTCTTTTGGAAACACTCTGCGTATGAGTAATATTAATATCGATTAAAATATTACTTATACAACCCCGTGTACAATGGGGAATGTTTACCCCGTATCTTCAAACAAAACAACAATAACAAATTTTGTGTAATTGTGTAATTTCCAAATTTCATTGCATATTTTAAAGTATATTTTATTGCATATTTTATTGCATTTAAAGGCATTATTTCAATCAAATTTGTTTACACTTTACAATTTGTAATGATTGAAAAAAAATAAATACAATTAAAATGTAAAAAAACATATATGAATTTCAATTCATGATTTCTGAATTTGAATTAATATTTTCAGAATTTCAGTTGATGATTTCAATTAATATTTCCTGAATTTCAATACTTTTAATATAATAATTTATGTTTTTCCGAATATCAATCGATATTTTCTAAATTACGAGTATATTTTATATTTTCTTAATCTCAATTGTTCTCAGAAACATTTTTGAAAATATTTTTGAACCGGTTGTATGGATTATTTCCAAAAACCGATTCCTGGAAGTGAAGTCATTATACAAGAACCAGTTCTGCAATTGATTCCAAAACCGGTTCTAAAGCAACCTGTTTATAGAAAAAGAACCTATGGTTATATGTCAAACTCTAAACAAAAAACTAATTGAAAAACAGAAATTAGAAATTATTTTCTAAATTTAAGATGACGTTTTCGGAATTTAACACGGTAAATCTGAATTTGAATTCATATTTTCTTAATTTGAAATAAAAATTCTGAATACAGGTAGATGTTGTCTGAATTTCAAATGAAAATTTGCACATAAGCAAACATCTGGTGGGAGATTTAAATATACGAGAACTAGGTTTAAAAGTGGTCCGATTTTCTATGTAATAAGGTATAATTTATGAAGGTGTATTGTATTCATAACACAACAGCGATTTTGCGTGTGTTAATACTGTTTAAACCCAATTTGTCAGATAGGCTTTTTCGATGGCAACTAGGACATGGACCACAGTAGAGTTCATCCTTGCATCAATGCAAACTTACATACTTAATTCCTTTAAAACTGCAACCTAAAATTTGATTACTAGGTTACATGAACAGGTGGGTGGGTATCGCTACATTAACTCATAAAGTTGTTCTCGATCACTATATTTATTAATATGGATCTAGTTATATTATTTTTAGCTGTAACAAACATCAACACATTCTTACTATGGTATATCCTTTTCATGTAATGGTATAGGGTATAATTAGATACTATACTACGAGTAATAACTATACCCCTCTATGAGATAAGGATTTCTTTTACAGTTGAAATGCTTGAACGACGTTGTCTTTGACAAACATCATCACATTTTTTGAGTGAACGAAAGTGGGTGTGAGTAAAAGTGTCTTGATGAAGAGGACTCACATACGCACATGAATTTTCAAGTATTTTTCTTGCTGTCACATACATGTCAAAATAGTTTATTCCTACAGTTGTCTTTATAAAAAAAAAACAAACTAAATAAGTATTAGGAAAAAAGTATTTATAATCTTAAGACTTAACATTTTTATACTTAAGTAACCGCAATAAGCAGTATTTATAACAGCATTTCAGATTTGAAAAAAGTTAAAATTGAAAAATTTGTCAGCTTTATACGCAGTAGAAAAAAAAATATTTATTTATAAACTTTGTGCTTTTCAAGTTGCACACCATATTACATATTTGACATATCCTGTGTTAAAGCTGTCTGTTATATATAGAAACTCGGAAAGGATAAAATATAAGAAATTTATTAAAATTGTACCGACTCAGAAATTTATAAAATGCTTGAGGGTTTTCTCAAAATATAAAGCACCAATTCAATATCTTCTTGATCTAAGTTCCTAATGCATCTTCCAACAAGATACTTTCATCTAATTTTGTATTCATTACACAGCTCTACAAAATATGACAATATTTATAAGTCGCACAACTTTGCAGTGAATTTAGTATAATAATTTAGTTTATTCAAATTGTCTCTCGATTTTGCACAATTCTCAATTTTACTTTTTTATATTTTTTAACCAATTATTTCAATAAAAATTTATAATTTAGTAACTACAGCTCCAAAAATAAAACCCTTTCTTTACACAGTTTACGCCTAATTCCATGTCCTATTTTTCAAACTTAAGTGTGTCTCAATATCTCAATAACCCTTGTCAATATAATCGCCCAGATTCAAAATTTAGAAATTTCTTAAGGTTAAAAAAAAAATAATTTAAATATGAGGCGAAGTCCGATTTTAAACATAAAAACCAATTTGGAAAGAAAAAGTCCAAAATTTGTATATACATATGTCATATTGCTTCATCCAATTATATGCACTTTGTAATTAAATTTAGACTTATAAAAAAAATATTTAACTGCATTAAAAATCTATTGTACTATTACTGTATTCTTTTTTCTAAAAACATCAGATTTCATTCGCTATTGATATTGTTGCGAAATAATTGTGATTTTAAATGTTTATGTTTCAATCATGCATTTGGACTGTTTCTTCAATTATTTCTCGACGAACTAATTTTGGATTCATACAGTTTTAATGTATGTTGGTTAGAGCACCCATATGTGCAAAAGTGTTATTTATGCAGCTCCCCGCTCACTTTCGGATAGGATGAGAGTAAAAAATAAGATATGTGCAAAAATTGGGTTTCTGCGATATAAACCGGTCAGGCCGTTAACATTTATGTTCTCAAAATTACCCTAAAAATAGTTCATGGATTTATCCATCTAAAACTCTTAAACTAGAAATTTCTGGTGATTAAGTTACATAGATGTTGTTTACACAATTAAAAGGCAAACACTTTCTTTATACAAATTTTTAACCCTCCCATGACCGTTAGTTGTGGTAAACATAAAATTTTTTGTCTAAACTAAACTTTGAATGTCGCTTATTTAATTCTGGAGACTTGTAAATACGTATACTCTTCATCGTATAATAGGAAATTTAGCGTAGATTAAAAGCAAGATAAGTTTTTATTTAATATTTCGTCCATTCCATGACAGAAAGCGTAAAAACTGATGAGTTATAGATTTTTTACAAATGTGCATTAGGAAGCCATGTGAATCTTCCATTTTGGGTATAGGATGTGTTCAGCGAACATATGTAAAACACTACGAGGTACAGTTTTGTGGAAATATTTAACCCTCTAACTCTTCAATTAAAGGGATTTTTTTGGCCCCATTTTTAAAAGGGACAAAAAGACCCGTAAGCTGAAGAGTTAGAGGGTTAAACTATTCCACAGAAATGTTCCACATAGTGATTTACATGAAATAGAAGATACACATGGTTTCCTGCTAAAATTTAGGTTTGTGGGGATTTGAGCATCAATTGTGTATGGGTGATATCAAAAAATGTGATAAAAACCGTGTAACCACCTAATTTCTAATGCATGGATTACATTTGAGTTATATATTTCGATATGTATCAGCGCATTGTCACCTGTTTTACAAAATTTATAGCAATCTGACCAATTTTTGGTTAATACATAAAATTTGTGACCAATTTTATAGGCCAAATGTAAACTCCGTAACAAGTAACTCATAAGGTTTTTTAACTTTAATAGCTTCCCAATAAGCACATAGGTTTTAAAAATTCAAGTGCTTTAAATTTAGCTTGAAGTAAAGTACATTTCAAATTCTAGCATTTGAAAAAAATAAAAAAAAATAAAAAAATATTTAAAACTTGAATTTTTGTTTCCCTTTTGCTGGAGTATGCTATTGAAATAAAATGTAATTAAAGTTGTATTCAAGCCTTGAAACTGGAAAACAGGGCTGGAATTGAACTTGTTTTCAACTTGAATTCCAGTGAAATTGTTTATAGGGTTATATTTTAATAACCAATAAAGCTAAACACCAACTGTAAGAATTTTTATGAAGAGAAAAAGTGCCGTTTTTAATAAAAATTAATATATTTTACAAACTTTTTCGTATATCTTAGCTATCACGACTTCAACTCTGTAACGATTTTTCGTTATAATTTTTGATAAAAATGCATACCTATACCAGAACTTTGGAGTTATCTATTATTTATATTGCGAAAAGTATAATGTTATAATGTTATGTATACTCAAATGATCGTTGGACTGTAAGTAATCATCCAGTATAACAGACTTGAAGCTTTTCTGCAGCATATAACATTCTCGAGATGAAAAAGGATGTCTTTAATAAGATTTAAAAAAATGTTGTTAACTCCGTTCCTAATTTTTACACCAAACTATTTAACGAGTAAGAAAAACAATGTCATATTTGGATTCACCTTGTAGGCATCATGCAATTTTGTTTCGGAAAAAAAAATTCTGACAAAGCGTTTTTGAAAGAAAACGAAAAAAGTAACCAAATGTAAACTCCGTAACTGTAAACTCCGTAACCAAAATTGTTTGCATCAGATTTCATTCAAATAAATGTAGATAAATGTTTAAAATATTTTAAAATAACCATAAACAGAGGTGATTCAACTAATATTTATGCGTCAAAAGACGATTCAACTAATAATTTTGCGTCAAATCAGAAAAAGTTATCAGTTTTTTACCCTAAGCTGCTGGAGCGAAAAACGATATTTTGCATTTCATTGGTTTTGAATCGATATTT
Organism: Leucophora obtusa; assembly: GCA_949987735.1. Classification (NCBI taxonomy): domain Eukaryota; kingdom Metazoa; phylum Arthropoda; class Insecta; order Diptera; family Anthomyiidae; genus Leucophora; species Leucophora obtusa. Next base: position 80,708,006 of record OX465295.1, read on the forward strand.
CGAGTCATTACTGACATTAGTTTCACAAATTAAATTTGTTTCACACAATTTAAGCATTTTTTGATCGTGAAATGTTGTTTTTAATATATTATTTTTTAACTGCGTAGCCGCTGTTTGGATTATAAAAAATTTTATATTTCTGAAAAGCATTTAAAAGGACCAAAAATACAAAATTAAAAAAAAATAAAAATATTTTTCGCGGAATGAATTGTATTTTTATTCGCGAAACCGCCAATTTAATAAACACAAATTATACATCATTGGAAAGCAAGTTGAAAACCCAAATACGAAAAACTAATAAATTGAAGAAAATTCGTACGTTATATCTTTTGCTTGCAGAAATGTAAACTCCGTTACCACAAAAAAAATTAAAATTGTGCAAAAAAAAATTATTGCGACAACTTGTAGAAGAGATTTTTTGCAAATAGGTTTATAATGACTACACTTACTGATTCCATTAAGAAAAAACCGAAATATTAACACTTTTTGCTTCTCACAAATTTGGCCCAAAAATGTACCACATTTTTTGATTTCACCCGTATAAGTTCGAAATTCGCCCTTAAACACATTTTAAGTTTTGACTTATTTCTGGCATTGAACTTAAATTTTCAACCTTGATGTCTTTAGAGGCTTATAGTAGAATTTAATGGAAAATATTTTTGTGGAATATTTTAATCCTCTAACTCCTCAATTGACGGTACTTTTGACCCTTTCCAAAAGCGCCACAAACGACCCGTAAGTTGAAGAGTTAGAGGATTAAAATGTTCCGCAAAAATATTTGTCATAAAATTCTACTATAAGTCTTTGAAGACATCAAAGTTTAAAATTGAGGTTCAATGCCAGAAACAAGTCAGAACTTAAAATATGTTTAATTAAATAATTTCGTGTCAATCTGAAGGCGCTCAATAGACCACCTATATGTGTAAAAGTGATATTTTCTCACCTCCCTACGCATTTGCTGGTAGATTTGGTGTAAAAAATAATATCCCCGCGAAAATTTATCCTCTCGGATTAAAACAGGCCAGTCACCCACGGCTTTTATCCCTAAAAATGGACTAAAATTACTTCAACGTTTTTTTTTGCATATAACTGTTAAATTAAAGGTTTTACAGAAAAATACTACATAAGCATATCTACAGGCAATAATGTGGCTAGCATTTTTCTCATACACATTTTTGACGTGTCGATGACGCGTCATGGTGATTTATGAGGTTAAAATTAAAGTGATTTATATGGTTAAACACAAATTTGGCTTTAACCACCTAAATCACCATAATCATCGCGGTTGAAATATGAAAAAAGAAAATTAAAATCAAGAATTGTGAAAAATTTAGAGCCAGTTTGAACAAACTGGTTGCATATTCGAAATCAGCACCCCCAGTTATCCTAAATCCACTGCAATATCATTCACCTTTTTTTTTGTAGAGCAGTGTTATCAAGTTGTTCCAGTAATAGTCAAGGGGCTGGCGACATTTTGGTGATCGTCATTTTAGTAAGGCTGATTTTCAGTTATGTAGCCGATGTGGCCACCTATTGTGTTGCCAGATGCGTTGCGTTTAGGAGTAAGAGCGCCCACTAATGTAAAAAAAAGTAAACATTTTTTTATTCTAGTAAGGCTGAAAATTTTTATAGTAATATTTATACACCATTATAAAGTTATCAAAAGTCATAGTCAGCTGTTTTGGTGCTGTTGCTTTATATGGCAGCTAACCATGTTAACATGTTAAAAAAATTAAAAAAAAAATTAATTTCTAGTAAAGCTGAAATTTTGTACATTACCAGATACCACTATAAAGTTTTCGAATATGATAGCCTGCTGCTTGGTTGGTGTTGTTTTATACGTCAGCTGATTGTGTAAAGATTAAAAAAAAAAATTATTTTTGTAACGCTGAAAATTTTTACGGTAAAAAATATGAGTACTCTCATAAAGTTTCCAAAAATGATAGCTGCTTTACATGTCATCCGATTATGTTGAAAAAAGTAACTTTTTTCTTGTAATACGGCTAAAATTTTTAAATTCTATATTAATTTTTTTTAATTTTATATTAGCCGAACCGATAAAGTTAAAAAAATTTCACTGGAATTCTTGGGTATTGTTGCTTTATACATTAGCTGTTTGTAAGAGCCAGTTTTGTAGTGGGTATTTCCTTATGAACGAAATCCAACAAAAGTTGTTCGCTCTCAAAGTATTTCGAAACAAATGGTTGCCTGTTTTTTTTTTGGTTTCTTGGAAAAAAATGGTACACCACCATTTGTTTGCTTGAAGTGTTCGAAGAAACGAGAAAAACCAATCCCCAAAAACGGATAATTCTTCACCGTGACAATGCAAGCTCTCACACATCGGCCCACACAAGTACCTTTTTTAGCACTCAAAATATCGAATTAATAGGTCACACGCCATACAGCCCTGACTTGTAACCCAATGGATTTTTATTGTTCCCGCACATAAAAGATAAACTACGTAGACAACGATATTCGTCAGCAGACAAAGCCGCAGATGTATTCAAAACCATGTTTTGGAAGTGTCTCACTTTTCAATAACAAATTTATGTATTTTTATTGTTAGACTGAACATATAAATATTTACCCTCGTAATATGTTCAGCTGGTATGTAAACAGCTCCCAAGCAGCTGGTTATATTTTTTTAATAACTTTATAATGCTATCTTCTACCATACTAATTTTCATAACTGCTAAAATAAAAACAACTTGAGCTTTTTCTTACCGGTATCGCCAGCTGTCTACTATTTTATGGATGTATATTCAATAGGGTGGGTCAATTTGTATGGGTGCAAAAAAATAAATAAAAAATTCTGCGAAGAATTCTGGGCAACTCTGCCCTAGAAACTATAGGCCTAAAGTGGATTTCGAGATAGTAGTACTTCCTTGCTACTGTTTGTGTAACAAGTAGCGTTAACAAGTAAGTATTGTGAAGTAGTATAATAATCATGGACTTTTTAGATAGAGGTCTTCACCGGCTTTCTTCATCAAAAAAACAAAATATTTTATTTTTGACTAAACTGATAACCGGATTACATAAAAATCAGCCTCAAAATATACAATATTGAAAGCAATGAAGTAAGAAATTTTAAGAAATTTTAGTATTTGTATGTTTGATTATTCCAACGAAAAATAGACATAATGTAAACATGTTTTAAATATAAAAAAATTGTAACTAAGTTTTTAAATCCTCTTTGCTTTCAAGTGAATGTATTTTTCTTCGACGTTCAACAGTGAGAGCTATAACTGCATTGCGATTTTTGTTTGTTTTTCCATTAATTACTGCTAGAGAATTTATACTTATTTTTGTTGTCTTAGGATTTTCTACAGTTTGTTTCTTGTATAAACCCCAATAATTTCCAAATTAAAAAAAAAACGGAAAACCGGTTATTAATTCACAGTTAACCGATTTTTTAAAACATGATTTAATAAAAACTATTTTCAAACAAATCGTTTGAAAATTCAATCGGGGGTGTTCTGGAAAACGGATCCATATTCCATAACTGGGGCCAAAGGCCACAGCTTAAGGTCTTTGCTAAAAACTTAAAGTCATAATCACTTTGTGAAATTTGTTGCCAATCTGACTAGTCAATAAGAAATGGCGGAAGTATTTCTAAAATATTTTAAATCGGTCCCACTGTATGCTGTGGATACTTTGAAAACCAACTCTACTATGTCCATATATTGCAAATTGTTTATATACTTTATACTTATTTCACTGCCTCTTTTTAATAATTAATCTATGTTGACATCAACCTCTATTAAGAGGTTCATACTAGTGTAGGTACATAAATATGCATTTATGTATGTATAAACAACACTTTACTAACAATTTGCATCATTAGTGTATTTAAGTACATATATATGCAAAAAAAAAAAAAAAAGAAATAAAAACAAAGAAAGAATAAATAACTAACAATTATACTAAATATAAACATGACTGCAAGCAGGAAGTCAGCTTAAAGCTAAAATTATGTATGTTTAAGAAGCACATTCATACCATACTGTAATAAAAAAAAATAAGTAAAAAGAAAAGAAAATATGTTTTTCTATAGCACTAAACAAGTTTCCACTTACAATGATGGTTTATTTTTATAAACACAACAAAAACACACATACATAAAAAATATATAAAATAACGTGAGAAATAAAAAGTAAAAAAAAAAATAATAATATGTACACCATTTCTGCAACAAAGCGGAAACGACATTTAAGACCCTAACCTCAATATTTTATGCAAAAAAGTATTAAGAGAACAATTAATGCTCGGCGGGCCATCTCAATTAAGTTTACAGTACTTTAAAGGGAACTTCATTGACGATTTAAAAAGCAGCATGACATTCGATATAAATTAAATTAACCATATTTTCCATTTTGAGTATTTCAGTCCGAAAGTGGACTACAGTCTACTTAGAATTTTAAATTCCTCCTATTAAAAATTTAGCTGCATAACAAATAGCGTATTCAAAGTCGAAACCAAAAACTGATTTACCGGTTTTTTAGTTAATTTTTGACCGCATTCAAGGCCTTACTTGGTTGAGAGGGCTAAGCTGTCTTCGCACTTCAGTATAATTACGTTTTTAATGTGGGATATGTTTTCGAATCCCAAAGCCGACGCACTATGCTTCGTCCCATGGACAATAATCAAAAACAAAAATATTTTGCCTCAAATTGTGAGTAAAGAAGGATTTGTTTTAAAGATAAGAAAGTAACTTAAACAAATGTGAAAAAAAAAATATTTGGTGTGATTGCTTTTGCCGCCAAGAGAGGGCGCTAAACTTAGAAAATTTTATGCAAAAATGACTTAACAGAAAAATGGGTTTTAATTGTTTCACGAAAATAATTCTCAAAAATAATTTTTTTCAAAACGTTGTTCGAATATTTGTTTTTTAATTACTTCAATATATTTGTGGTTAAATTAAAATATGGATTTTAGTATATGTTTAAAAAACAATTATTTTTTATTGCTCCGAAAAACACTTTGAGGGTGATTTTGTAATACGCAACGCCTTGCGTTGCGTTGTTTTCCATGCAAATTGTTTTTGTAACAAAAACAATTTACAAACAAATCAACGCAACGCAATGCGTTGCGTTTTACAAAATAACCCACTTTATTTTTGTTGAAAATCCAAAAATTACTTAAGTTTGATGGAGTATAAAAAAAATTATTAAAAATTAGGTATTTTTCCCCCTTTTTTGTAAATTTATACTATTATATAATAGATCATTAAAAAATTAGTTACTATTTTTTACCACAAATAAAAAAAATTGAATTTTTGAAATGCCTAAATTCATGATTTTTACACAAATTTCACGCATTTGAGAGTGTTTAGTATTCAAACCATGTGAACCTTCCATTTTAGGTATATGTAGTGATGAGCCTTTTGTAAAACACTACGAGCAATATTTTGTGGGACATTCTAACCCTCTAACTCTTCAATGAAAGGGAATTTTTTGGCCCACTTTTAAAAAAGTACAAAAAAGACACGTAAGTTAAAGAGTTACAGGGTTAAAATGTTCCAAAAAAATGTTCCTCGTGGTGTTTTACATAAGTTCACTGAACACATCCTATACCTAAAATGGAAGATTCCCATGGTTTCTCTCTAAAATCCAGGTTTGTGGGACATTTGAGCACCAATTACACTATGCGACAGTCAAAATCGGGATGGGATGAAACCAACGGGAAATGTTATATCGGTCAAAAAAAAAGTTATACGTGTCCCGGCGTTTCGCTGGGTCAACCCTAGGAATCGAAATATATCTTTTTTTGACATAACTCGAGAACCACTAGTCCGATTTTGCTCAAACAATTTTAAAAAAATTTGAAATTACAATTCCTTTAATCTGTTCATATAACGTTTTTCTATGTACTCAACAGTTTTGCCGGTAAAAATAAATGTTTGTTACCGCTAACATAAAAATCAATAACCTTTTGTTTATTACTTTTTTTTAATATTTTAGGTAAAAAATATTTTTTTCTTCATACATTTATTTTTACCGGCAAAACTGTTGAGTATGTAGAAAAATGTTATATGAACAGATTAAAGGAATTGTAATTTTTAATTTTTTTAAAATTGTTTGAGCAAAATTGGACTAGTGGTTCTCGAGTTATGTCAAAAAAAAAGACCACCAAAGGTCAAATCGATATATCTCGATTCCTAGGGTTGACCCAGCGAAACGCCGGGACACGTATAACTTCGTTTTTACCGATATAACTTTCCCCGGTAGTTTGAACCCTTCCCGATCACTGACCCCTACCATTTGTCTCACAGTGTTATGAATAAGTACGAAATTAACCCTTAAACACATTTTAAGTTTTTACTTATTACTGGCACTTAACTTAAATTTTCAATGCTGATGTCTTCAAAAACTTATAGTAGAATTTTATGACAAATATTTTCGTGGAATATTTTGACTCTCTAACTTTTCAACTTACTGGTCGTTTTTGTCCGTTTTAAAAAAGGGCCAAAAAAGTTCCTTTAATTGAAGAATTAGAAGGTTAAAATGTTCCACAAAAATATTCCTCGTAGTGTCTTACATAAGTTCGCTGAACATACCATATGCCTAAAATGGAGGATTCACATGGTTTCCTATTTTAATCCTATTTAGTTTTTTTGTTTTAAAAAAATCATTTTAAGCGTTTAAAACCCATTTTTTGTGAAAGGCATTTTTTTTATTAACGTATCGATTTTACCAAAATTTGGCACAAATATGGCTTGACTTTATGTCAGCTCACGTATTAAGTTTCATCGCAATGGGATAATTTTTGCAGGTTTTATAAAGATTTAAAAATAAAGGATATATGGCAGGACTAAGAGTCCTTGCTTCGATTTTGATAAAAATTGACACAAACGTTTCCAGTTTTATGTGTATCTCAATGGATACTTTTTGTAATTTGACGTCCGTTTGTGTAGCTAATATAATATTTTTAATTTTCCTATGGGAGGTGGGCGTGTCCTTGCCCGATATTTCCAAAAATTAAAATTTTTCTCAACTAAGGGGTTATATGTCAGTATACCAAATTTCAAATCTCTGTCTCCACTCCTTCTATTTTTGTCCAATCTTTATATGGGATTAAAGCACTGTGCGACGGGTTGTTGAAAACATCCCAGCAAAACCTTGGTAATGACTGGTCATTACTACATGCATTACTTAGATCTCATATCTCATTACCCGTTGAATTACTTTTAAACTGAATGTAATGAGTTACCGATAATTATACCCCACACATTACTATTTCACAATAGCTGAAACCAATAATATATGTTCTAAATCATTAAAAACCATAACTATGGCGTAGCCTAGTGGTTATCGTTTTTGCCTGACAGACATGAGGATCGCTGCTCAACTCGTGTTAGCTTCCATTGTTGTTTTTTTTTTGTAATTTATATTAAACATCTATTTATAGAAATGTTGATGTTCATTAAGCAGTATTTAATAACAACAAGTTTTGTGAAAAATAGACATGTATAACAGTTGCCACAATAAATGTGTACATAAGTTAAAGCAATAAAAATCATAGTGATGTCGTGGTTTAATGGTTAGAGTGTTTGCCTGACAATCGTGGGGTACGCTGATCAATACGTGTCAGCTCCTATTGGTTTTTAAATTTTTATATTTTTTAATATCTATATTCAACATCTATTTATAGAACAGCTGATAAACTACTTACAGGTAACATCAGTGTAATGACTTTCCTCCAATGACATCACCATGTTAAAATAAGTAGTTTAGTAATTAAAAGGTAACTAGTGAACACTTAAGATTTCAATACCTAAAACTCATTACATGGTAATGAAAGGTTTTGCTGGGATTATCATATAGAGATAATCTGACAATAAACATATACTCACAATATTTTTTCGTAAAATCTACCGAATATTACATTAAAACAATTGAAAATAAGTTAAAAAACAACTAGCCACTTTTCGTTCAAAACTTGAATTTTGTCGTTTATTTTTAATTGTTAATTAATTAAGTGGCAAAGTTGGTAAAAATAAAAGGTTTCTCGTTTATTTTAAAATTAATTGTATTATAACAACTGATAGTTTTTAATAGAAATTTTAATTGAATATTTTAACTTCTACAGGTCCGTATTTTGTATATTATGTTTATTGAATGACTGATAGAAAAAGTTAAAAAATATATTTCTTTGCAATTTGACTGCTTATTCTTATTAAATAACTGTATGTAGAACTTTTACTTTTACGGTAAAGTTTAATTTATTGGAAAATCACTGATGAAGCCTGTCCGCACAAAAGGGCAGAAACTAGATCTATGTAGTCTGATTTAAAAATTAATGTTTATAATTTTTAGAGAAACATTTTTATTCTTCTTCTTAATCTCAAATCTACTAAATTAAAATTGCAAAAATCCATGTTAATTACTATATTAATTGCAGCTGTCTATATGATATTAAAACAATACTGTATTAAAGATAAAATTTTATATTGAGCATGCGAAAATAGTTTTTAATTTTAATCTTTTGTTTGCAAATACTTCCGAATCTACTCCGTAGAATTGAACCCAGTTGCTGTTAATTCAAATGCCGAATTGGTCAGCCCCTGTTCCATTTATAAGAATAAAACTACTAAAAGAAAATTTTTCATATCGTTGCAGTGTCAGTCAAATATTCTTAAACAAATGAAAGGTAATTTTGTGTAGAATAACAATTCTTAAAGATGCTGTTTGATTTTATGGCCCAGATGTTAAGACTTCGTTAAAACTGCTGTAAAGAAGGTGGCATCGAAAAACGTTCTATTGGAAAAAATTTTTATTGCCAAGTTTGGAATTAGCGTACTATTGTTTAATCGAAAATATGCTTTGCGAGGTTGTGAAATTTACGTATTTTCTAATTCCCATTTTTTCACTTTCCTGTGTGCTTATGATATTGGATTCAAGGGCTTTTAACAAATACATTTAATTCTAAAATATATAAGGTTTGTTTTTTTCGAATTTTGTATAAATATTCGATACAAATTTAAGCATTTATAAAAATTTTAAGTAGGTATAAATTTAGCTTCTTAAAAATTAAATAGTTATAAAAATGCTGCCAAGTCTTGAAAATTCTTGGCTTTTCTCTTTCAAATGTAAACAAAAATATTTGTCACAGAATTTTTTGGAATTTTAGTATTTTTAAATTGATAAAATATTAAAAACAACAAATGCTAACAAAGGAATTATGTGGTTGTTAGTAAAGGGAGAGCATGCCACTTATGGTAATTGCTCTATTTCGCGTTCCCGGCTAGCCCATATACGAAAACAGATTTCGTCCAAAGACAGCCCCAAATGTTTAAATTTTATTTGTTTACAAAAAATAAAAACATTTCACGTAAGTACGGATAGTCGTTTTTTTACAAGAATTTATAGATATAGATATAAAATTCTAAAAAAACAAACCTATAATAATTTCAAAAAAGAAATTTCTAAACTCAAAATGAAAATGGTGTGGAAAAAAGTAGATTAAAATTCTTTTTTATTCGAATAAAATGATGTTCGCCTACAAGTGGAAAAAAAACGTTGGTTGTAAAATTCAAAAGGAAAAAAATCAAAACTTTTTGCTTAGAAAAATCTACCAGAAAAAAAAATATAATAAGAAAAACTAGCAAGTCTTTGAAAATGAGTGTGTGTAAGGCAACAAGAAAAACGCTAAAAGGTGTTTGCACTATCATCTACATTGCGCCAGTACTATTTTTTTTTTTTTTTTTTTTCATTTGAAAAGAATGTTAAGGTAAGTGAGCAAAATACAAAAAAGAAAACAAAAAAAAAAAATAGTTTCATGATGAAAGGTAAGCAAATGAGTTTAAAAAAAAGTACACAATTACAATAAAGTACAGCAAAAACCAACATCAACTTCGCACATCATCATCGCTTTTTTATGCACATTTTTTTTTTATAAATACACTCTTTAGTTTCTTGGATTTTACAATAATATGGTGAACAAGGAATGCAGTCCTTTGTGTGAAGTTTTTCTTTCAAGGCAACCTCACAATGTTGACATTTTTCTTAAAGAAATATACAATAAAAAGTGCTAACATATATTTTTCTTATAATTTTAAGTTTTTGTCGGAGTCTGTAAAAGTTTTCAATATTTCCTTTTGTATTGCTATTATGATAATTTAGTTTTCTGCAAGTTTTCTTACTGATTGTTTGTTTTATTTTTTTTCCATATTTAGATTTTTTGTCCTCTGGCTAACATATTGTTAAATTTTTGTTTGTATTAGTGTATTGTTTTTATATAATTTGGTCTTACTTTTAGAGTGGCTTTAATAGGAATTTCAAATAATGTCTAGAGATATTTACATACTTATTTTTTTTATTTGATATCCTTAAATGCAGTAAGTTGTTCTTAAAATTGCAGTTCATCTCCCTATTATGGATGATTTATATTCCGTCTTAGTATTCTCTGTGTAATTGATCGATCGATCGATCGATCGAGCTTTCTAGGCAAGGTAGGAAATCCCTTGGACTAAATTAACTCATTAAGGACTGGCGTATATTGAGAAAGTATATTAGTTATATAAAAATAAAAATTTGTTACAAAGAATTTACCCGGTAGTCGATATATTAATGACAATACTATTTATCGTTGTAGTTATGTTCCGATTTGCTCCACATTTAAAATGTAGGGGAGAGTCGTGTACCTTGGTACTTTTGAAAATCCTGTGTTAATATCTCTAAGATTAATATAGATGCGAAAAATCTTTTAATGCAGAAATATTAGTGTTGGTGTTGTTATAGATTGCAAATAATAAAAACTTTATAATTCTTATGCATTTTAAGAAATTTAAATTTTTTTAGAAAAGCGAAAAAGTATTCCAAATTACAAATTGGCGTGTACCTTGGAACTCGTAGAAATGAAGGGAATTTCTTAAAGAAAATACTGCCCCATAATGAAATTTATTGCATTATTTGCAGTAGAGTTAATATAATAAAATTTAATATTTGCATGAAAACATCATTTTTAAAAAATCAAAGGTTATTTTGAAGCGAATTAAATGCAAAAAGTACAGTTGGCCTGTGGAACTTCAATTAATCATATACTGGAATTTTTTGAATACACAGAAGAGGAAATATTCAAAAAGTTCCAAGGTACACGCATTTTAATTTTTACGAAAAAGATAATTTTTTTCTTATTTGTACAATATAGTTAAGAAATTTACTGGTTACTGCATTTAGAAAACGACAAACTAAATATCTTGAAACATCTTGATTATATTTAAAAAATTAGTTAAAATTTTTTTCAAAAATTTACTTTTATCGATCCAAAGTACACGCACCCAATTTTAGGGTCTCCTATAGACTTACCTGAAACTCTGATTAGTTCAAAATGATCATTGGGCAAAATAAAAAACTTCATAGAAGAAGATTTAACAGTAAAACATTAAGAGAAAAATGCAAAGTTCCAAGGTACACGACTTTCCCATACAGAAGTTTTATTTTGCGTATTTCTTTGCTTAATTAAAATTTTAATTTTTATCACAATGGTGTTATTTGTTTATCATTGCACCAGCTGTTCCTTTTATAATTTTCCGAAGTTAAGAGTAAAAAGGGAAACCCAAATATACTATTTTGAGCGCTCTCATTTATCCAATTTTCGAGTACCGGAACAAGTTTTGGTATACGTGATAATGTAGCAGAAAACTTAAAAGAAATTTTTTTTTTATATTTTCATAAAATATTTAGAGGCAGTATGTTTTATAAAAACATCTGTAAGAGCCCAAAAACTTTTTAAATATTACAATTAAGAATGGCTAATAAATATAAAAGAAAATTTAATTTTTAATGCATTTTGTAATTTCTAAACTAAATTATATAATTCAAGTGTAATTTGATATCAAAAATTTATATTTTTTGCAAAACAATATTTCTGATAAGCAGTATGTTGTTTTACCTATTTTTGCCAAGCATGGATTCCGTGCGAATTTTCTGACAAAACTTGGTAGAAGAATATGTCGGTTTCGCATTAAGCATTTTTTGTATTTTTTATATCTCGGTCGGGCCCTCAAATTGAAAATTTGAAATCTTGAAGCTTTGTACGAACTTAAAAAAAACTTTGTTTTTATATTTTGATAATATAAATTTCTATAAAAAAATTGCAAAAATTTTTAATAATTTTCTTCGCAATATTTTTAATAGTTTTTTACTCTGGTTTCTCAAATTTGAACACTCATAGAAATAAATCTGTAAAAATAGCAGAAAAAGTTAGTAAAAATTAGTTAAAAATGATACTGCAGAAAAAACTGCTAAAGTTAGTATATTTTTTTGCTAATTACTAGTAAATTACTAGTAACAAGAACAGCAAAATTAAAACTGTTAAATTTACAGAATTTTAGTCATATTTAAGCTAACTTTTAGTTAATTGAAAATAACAAGTTGTACTGTAAAATCTGCAGAAAATTTTGTTAAATATTAGTAGACTAAATATAGCAAAACTAAACTGTTATATCTACAAAATTTTTGCTATTTTTAAGCTAAATTTAGTTGAATGCAAATAGCAGTTCATACTGGAAAAATCATCAGAAATATTTGATAAAAAAACTGCAAACTGCTGTTTTTAAAAGGCTCGATTTTTTTTTGCATTTAAAAAAACAAAAATCAAAAAAAAAATTTCGAAAATTAAATTTTTTTTTATTTTTTTGGCAACTAATTATTTGGCATAATTTTTTGCTGATTTTAGCAGGTTAATTTGCTATTTTCCATTTACAAAAATTAAACTCAAATATAACTAAAATTCTCTACATTTAACAGTTTTATTTTTGCTGTTCCTATATTACTAATATATAGCAAATATAATCTGCTAATTTAGCAGTTTTTTCTGCAGCATCATTTTTAACTAATTTGTAGTAGTTTCAACTAAATTTTTTACGGACTTTTTTTCTATTAGTGTATGCTTCTTTGCTAGTTTAGAGGAAACATCCAAATTTTTATATTTAAAAAACGGATTCATTTTCTGCACACCAACGATTTTACAAATACGGAAGCCCATTGATTCGATCAGTCATTTTATTTCTTAAAGTACATATATACGGAACGAAGAATTTGTCTTCCCTTTTATATTTCTTATATGTTCTTATTGAAAGCAAATGCTTTTATTGCTCTCATCTGCCTTAAATTTTAAAATATTTTTGGAAAAAAAATGCTTTGAAGAAACGTCAAAAACTGTTTTTGTAAAATCATTACATGGCAACCGTGGAACTAAAATTTTGTTATATCGCCTTCTTATCAAAAATTATGGGTTCTTAACAGTACACTCATACAAATAAGTCCGTCAAAATAGCAGAAAAAGTTACTAAAAATTAGTTAAAAATTATGCTGCAGAAAAAACTGCTAATATTAGCAGAATCAGTTTGCTAAATATTAATAAAATGAAAACAGCAAAAAGAAAAACTGTTAAATTTACAGAATTTTAGTAATATTTAAGCTAAATTGTTGTTAATTGCAAATAACAATTTAACCTGTTAAAATTAGCAAAAAAAATTGCTGAATAGTAGTATAATAAAAATAGCAAAAAAAAAACTGTTAAATATACAAAACTTTAGTAATATTTGAGCTAAATTTTTGTTAATTGCAAATAACAATTTAACTTGCTGAAATCAGCAAAAAAAATTGCTAATTAATAGTAAAATGAAAATAGCAAAAAAAACTGTTAAATCTACAAAATTTTTGCTAAAATTTTCTGAAATCAACAAAACTTTTGCAGATTACTAGTGGACTGGAAAAAGGTAAAAAAGGCGCAAATGAAATGAAAATTAACAAATAAAAAATAAATGTGTATTTAAAAACATACTTGGGACCAGTTTATTGAATGTGTCAATTAATTAAAATTTTTTTTCAATTGGCATTGTTTTATGCAAGGTTGGTTACCGTTTCAGTTTTATTATAACGGTAATTGTCATCCATGCCGAAACCAAACCCCATATGAACGTTTTAAAATGCTGATACACCCTCAGAAAAAATCGGTTGGAATTGGGTTGCTCCAACTGAAAAGAGGTTGTCTCAACAGAAAAGAGGTTCTTGTGATCGAAATGAGGTTGTTGCAACCGAATTTGGTTATCGCAACTGAAATTCGGCTGCAACAACCGAATTAGGTTGCACCAACCGAATAAAGGAGGTTGTAGCGACCGAATTTGTAAAAAATTAGGTTGCTGCAACCGAATTCGGTTATCACAACCGATATTTTGGTTTACGAGGTTGCTGCAACCGAATTTCTGTAAATAGGGTTGTTGCAACAGAATTTTCAAGTGATTCGGTTGTGATATCCGAATTGAACTATAATTTCCATATACTTCAAAATAAATAATTAAAAAACAAACAGGAAAATATTTCACAACAATTTTTTTAATTTACACAAAAGGTTTGTGCTTTCAAAAAGTAAAATTTGCTAACATTTAAATATATTAGAACATTTATTTTTGCAGCACCTATTGTCAAAAGATGTTGCCAAAATTTTGATGTATGAAACACGATGATCCCATTTAATATAGAGGTAAGTTTAAAACTACAATAAAATCGGGCATTCCAACTTTTTCCACCGTTTAAATGACTGTCTTTTTAGGCTAGAAACCTCCACAAGTATGAAGATGGAGAATTCATATCGACATCAACAAGGAATGAGATGGAACCAAAAAGAGTGCACATTTTTGTCAAACAGCATGTGGGTTATGGTATAGTTTGGACAGGATCATTTTTGTTTGGTAACTTGTGTACACAAAGAGAGAACAGACCCCTTGCGACAACCAAAATTGATTAGGTTGTATTCGAAAAAGACATTTAGTGGTATAGATCACAGCTCTATGTTCTTGAGATAGTGGAGTTTGGTTTTGTTCAACAAAAATTTGAACTATCAACCAACCAATTAATACCAATCTTTGATTGCCAACAACCTCAATTGTTACAATGGTCAGTATTTCTTAAATGCTCGTTACAAAAAAAGTTGTTTTTTATAACTTTTTAGAAAAAGGATTTTCTTGTTTTATTCATAACAATAAATGGTCTACTATCACTCAAAGTGTTCTTTAATATGTATGTATATATTTTAGGCATAAATTCTTGCAAAGATGCAGAAAGCCCTTTCCCAATTCTAGAGCTCTTAAAAGGGACTATAATACCCATTTCAATCAAGAAAGTTTGATGGCTAGTAAATTTGGGGCAATAATGCCCATTTCATAACATAAAGTTTTGTCTTTTAATTAATTTTTTGAAGCACACAGATTTTTTCGCATTCCGCCATTATTTTGCAATTTCTTATGTGCCGTTTTTTTAAAAAATTTATAATCAAGGGAGTAAAATACCCATGTCTTACAATAAAGTGCGGGGTTTAGTATGCAAGAAATTTGGTACAATTTTTTTGCCAGAACGTAAATTTTTGCATCGTTACAATCAAAAAAATATGTCTGTAAGATTGACTGCAAATAACAGTTAAAACGGGTATATGCAATTAAAAAGCCGACAAGGGTATTTAAAATAACGCATGGATGGTAACCGAAACGATGCGGTTATCGGTAATATAACGGCATTTTATTGGTATTTCCTGCCAACCCTGAAATAGCTAAAACTATTGCTATTTTTAAATGTAAAAACTTAACTAACAAATGCATTAAAAATAACTAATAATATTGTAAAAAAAACTGATAAATTTTTACTGCAAAAATTTTAAAACAACTAACATATTTGCAAGAAAATGGCATCGATTTGTTGCTGCATATTTTTGAATATTTTGAATTTGAGTGCATATTTTTTTGCATATTTTATGATTTTTATTGCATATTTTTTCAAATTTTTCATTAAATTGCATATTTTTTTAAAAACTTAAATAAAGATTTAATGAAAAATGAAGAAAGAGAAGAATTTGCAAACCTTAACGAAGTACTTAACTAGAAGAGAAACATCAAATTGTCATCTGCTTAGGCATTTATATCGGATTTAATGTTTAACCAAACGCTCTCGAATAAGAAATATGATTTTTAAAAATCGATAAATTTAAAGTTAGTTTTTTGGTTTTAAGCATTTATGTATTTTTGGATCTTTAGTGCATATTTTTTGGTTTTTAGTGGATATTTTCATTTAAGTGCATATTTTGCATTTTTTAAGTGCATGAAAGTCGCTGCCCTGGTTATGATATTAAAAATAACTGCTCTAAACAACCGTTATGAAATTACAGTACTTTTCGTTAGTTGTTTTCTTAAATAAATGTCGTAACTATTGTTTTGAATTTTTACATAGAAAAACAATTGTAATTACATTTAAAACAAAAACTACTGATTAATACACAACTAACTGTCAAACTTTTTTCAGTGTATGAATTGGAAAGGTAGTACCTCTTTTGATACTCTGCCTTTGAGAAAAAAAATTCTTCTTTTGAAAGGTGGTTTACTTTTATTACTAAAAGAGGTATAATTTCCTCAAAAAGAGCTTTTGGTGGCAGCATATTTTCTATCTGTGGATAAAAATTAATATTTAAGTAAATTATTTATATGACTTTAAATATTAATGTATATTTCTTAACAGTATTTTATTTTATAATAATATATGTATAAAAATTAAAAAAGTGTGTATTTTATTGCAAAAAACATTATAAGGTTTTAGCTAAATTAATATAAAATATCGGTTGAGGCAACCCCGTTCTCTAATAAATTCGGTTGCCACAACCTCTAAATAGGGTTGCTACAACCGAATTAAGTTGTCGCAACCCCACAATTCGGTTGCCACAACCGAATTCGGTTGTCTCAACCCCAAAATTCGGTTGCCACAACCGAATTCAGTTGCCACAACCTCTAAAATTCGGCTGCCACAACCGAAATCGGTTGCAACAACCTCAAAATTCGGTTGTGACAACCCCATTAATGGGGTTGCGACAACCACCTAAATTCGGTTGGAACCTAATTCGGTTGGGACAACAAGTTTTTTAGCTGGGTGTACCATTAAGAGTTATTGTCTTTATATTTACACGTTTTTATTTCGATATTTTATTGGTTCAATTGCGTAATATATGCATATTACCGTTGTAATACCGCTAAAATACCAAAACAGCAAATTATAACGGTAATTTTGGAATAATAAGAAATTGAACCGGCAAACCAAGAAAATAAAAACGCTAAAATATGAAGACAATTGCCCTAACTGATATCGAGGATATAAAATATTCAAATCAATTTTAGTATCGGCGCGGTAGACAATTACCGTTATTTTAAAAATGAAACGGTAACCAACCCTGGTTTTATGCCTAAATGTCCATTTATAATTGATGAAAGAAGTATTTGTTTTCATGTTTTAATAAAAGAATAAATTAAGAAAAAAAATTAAAAATTCGCGTATTTCTTATATTTTTTTATATTACAATGATTTTCTTCAATTATGTGTACATTTCATTACCATTGTTTTCATCAATGCAAATTGAAAAAAATTTCATTGGCATTGAATGGTGATGAAATTTTTTGGCATTGACATTGAGATAAAGTAATGCCAATTATATTTCAATGCCAATGAAAATTTCCCAAGAATGATTTTTTGTAAAAGTGGTAATATTTATAGACAATTAGGTTGTTCATAAGGGGTGTGCTATCTGTTGTATCGTTGTATCGTCCTAACAAAAAACAGAGTTGTTAAAATTTTTATTTGTATTTAACAACGATTTTCTATTCAGTTTTCTATCGGTTAGCACACTCAAACATAGGACACTAAACATACGTAAAAATGTTGTATCGTGCTATTCTCAAATGTTGTATTTTTTCAATTTAATTTTTAACAACTCTGTTTTTTGTTAGGACGATACAACGATACAACAAATAGTACACCCCTTGTGAAAACCCTTAATAATATGTTAACCCATGATACAACCATACTAGGTAGATGCATTAGAACAACAAACACAACAAATGTAATCGGCTACTTTTGATACATAGCGAAAGCATACGAAAAAATCCCTGAACTTTCATAATAAAATCATGAACTGTCTAACTCTCCCTAATTAGGGTTGCCATCTCCATTTTGAGAAAAAGAGGACGTCAACCTCGAAAAAGGAGGACATTTGTCTTAAAAAAGAGCACAATTTTTTTTAACAAATTGATTTTAGAAAAATCTCCAACACAAAAAAATATATAAATAAAAATTTATTTTATAAATAAAAAAAGTTTTGTTTCCACTAAAAAAAATTCACAAAAAACAAAAACGTCATTCTGAACTTTAAATTAGTGGTACATAAATAAACAAAGAAAAAACAACGAATAACCAATTCATTGCATACATTTTCAGGAATGTACATCTCTATAATTTCTTGATACGAATTGTAAAGAGTTTCATGAATATTTTTCAATTTAAATCAATATATTACTATCGCCGCATTTATTCAAATATTCATAAAACTCTTGAAAATTCATATAAAAATTTTATTTGACTCTAATAATATCAAAAATAGAACTAGAAATAGTTTCTGGATTAAATTTTTTTTCTGGCGACCACTGACTTATAAAAAAAAAAAACTTCACAAAAAAGATAAAAAATCATTCTGAACTTAAAATTAGTAGTACCTGAATAAACAAAAAAAAAAAAAAAAAAAAAAAAAACAACGATTAACAAATGTTTTGCATACATTTTTGGGAATGTAAATTTCTTTAATTTCTTATATTTTTCAACGCTTCCAATTTGAATCAATATATTACTGTCGCATTTCTTCAAATATTCATGAAATTCTTCATAATTCATATTAAGATTATATTTGACTCTAAAAATGTCAGAAATAGTTTCTCGATTAAATTTATTTCTTTTTTCTATGTCAGCGTTATGTGCTGGTAAGAAAAAATAAAACTCAACAAGTTTTTTCATTTTATAGCAAACATCATTAAAAAAAAAAAAAATCGCACCAAAACTTGTTAACAGTCATGTTATATGAATTTAAGTTCTTTAAATAATTTTTCAGGATAAGGAATTCATTAAATAAATTTTTATCATTAAAAGCAACCCAACAAACAAATCGTTCCGTTTATGTACCGTTTTCGGTCCATCATAAACGGAATCCAACTCCGTTTACGTAACGTTTTCTGGTCCGTATACGGATCCGGAAAATTCATGAATATTTGAATCCAGAAAACGGATTTTAAGGAACATCGAAACCGATTCGAATCCGTTGAAAGTCCGTCAATGACGGACCGTTTACGGACCGATATGTCTTGTAAAATACTGACAAGTCCGTTGTAAGTCCGTCATTGACGGACCGTTTACGGACCGTTGTGTCGTGTAAAAAACGGACAAGTCCGTTGAAAGCTTGTCAATGACGGACCATTTACGCACCGTTATGTCGTGTATAAACGGAGTGACTTCGGACCAAAAACGGACTTGTACATCTTTCTAAATAGACTAATTTTGAGTAAATTAAATTCACTAATTTTTTTTTTATTTTTAATAGATTTATTAATAACGATATTATTTACATTTACACTATATTTAGTACATCAGTTTACCTTTGAGTTGCCTCTTTATCTAGCGCATCAATTCACGATAGTCACACATAATAAAATCGATCATCTACATGCAAAAGAAAAAATAAATTAGTTATGGTTTATTTGATTGCATTTACGATGGTGTTTTACTCGAAACAACAACAATTTACACACAATTTTGGAAAAATTGAGTAGCCGCGTTAACGTACGTGGAACAGAGCTTTTGTTACAAAACAAACGATATTACACAAATCATTGTAAAACACGCACTAAATTTTATTATTCTTACCATTCCAGCTACCGCCACCAATTTCTCGTCACAAAAAGTTTTTAAAATAATTTAATTGTTTTCATTTTGAACACAAATTAAAATCAATTAAGTCCGTATTTTACGGTACTGAAACGGAGTTAAAACGTATTGTGTTCGAAAATCCAATTACACGGTCCGTTAATGTTCCGTATACGTACAAGCTTTGACGGATACGTGTATTACGGACCGTTAATGTGCCGTAAAAGCCGGATTCATGATTCCGTACGTGCCGGAGAATCCGTAAAAATGTTTCTTGGGAATGTTCATTTTTTTTGTAATTCAATAGTTGGCTCACTGCTGATAAGCTTCAAATTTGGCAATTAAAGTAAGTGATGAAGTCAATTGAAATAACAGCGACAAAACAGCAATGCCAACAATTAAAAAAACAGTTATATAGAAAAGTTCAAAAAGTAGGACAACTCCGGACACTTACTGAAAAAGAAGGAGGACTGCCCCGGACGCCCTCAAAAAGAGGACGGTGTCCGGCGAAAAGAGAACGGATGGCAACCCTATCCCTAATGCATCTACCTAGTATGGTTGTATCACACCCTCAGAAAAATTCGGTTGGAATTCGGTTGTTGCAACTTCAATTCGGTTGTTTAAACCTCAATTCGGTTGTTCCAACCTCTATTCGGTTGTGTCAACCTCTTTTCGGTTGCTGCAACCGAATTCAGTTGTGACAACTGTATTCGGTTGTTACAACCCAGAAAGTGGGGTTGTGGTAACCGAATTTACCAAATATTCGGTTGTTGCAACCGATATTTCTTCCAATAGGGCTGCAGCAACCGAAGTCGGTTGTCACAACCGAATTTTTTGTTAACGAGGTTGCTTCAACCGAATTTCTCAGTCATTCTGTTGCAACAACCCCTAATTCGGTTGTAGTTTCAAAATTGTTTTAAAAAAATTTTAAAACAAATATTTGAAGACAAAACTTCAAATAAATAAAAATACAAAAAAAATATTTCAGCTTTATAAAATAATGAAAAACACATTCAATACCAAATTAGCAATATTTGCAAAAAATAAAAGTGGTATAAATACGAATAAAAAAATGCTTTGTGCATGGTGCAAAAAGTCAAATGTTTGTTATCACCAAACAAAATTATCCGATATAGAAAATCAATTGAGGAGCTTATATGGAGTATGTGAGCACTTTCTGTGATGTAAATATTGATTCTTTTGATGAATATCCCATGCAATGTTTACGCATTTCAAAGTTTCTCTAAAAGAATGTTAGTGGTATGTATTGGAACCAGCAATATTAAAAAATGCATTCCTTAATAAATAATATGTTTTTCATTTCATACTTTTTATGGTGACCTGTATCTAAGATCTGTGGTTATAGAAATGATGGCCGTTATTAATGCACAATATACATTATATTTGACAAATTACTTATGGAACAAGTAACTCTTTTCTTATATTTTTGGAAGATAATTTACATTTTAATTAAAAAAGTACATACATATGTGCAATGTATCTTTTGAGAAAAAGTGCTTAGTGAAATATTAAAATAGGTCCCTTTTTTTTTGTTGAACCATTCCTAAAATTGTATTGCATTTTATTTTGTACTCATTATTTCCGTTTTTTTTCTTTTAAAGTAACATATGCCATAAGAAGTGCCCTCTTTCAATTGTTGTTAAAATGTTGCATTTTTTTTCGAAAGAATGCTTAAAAACTTATTTTTTCTAACAGATTGCCGAAAAGACGCGCCTCTGAAATATTATGGTATTTTGTTTTTTATTCTAATTTATTTTTTCGAATATTTTAATTTTTAGCACTTTTTCGAGAAACCAACTTTTAAAGCATTTTCGTTTATCCCCTATTTTTGCAAACAGTTTGGGTGACGAAAAGTGAATTTTGCTTCTATAGAAATAACACAACACTGGATGTATTATTATATACAATTTCAAAATATATTACATACATAAAAATTGACAGAAATGTGTTTTTTTTGCCAAAAAATATTTTAGAATTGCAGCTAAAACAATAGAAAGTATCGGTTGAGGCAACCTCGTTCTATAATAAATTCGGTTGCCACAACCCCTAAAAAGGCTTGCTACAACCGAATTCGGTTATCACAACCCCATAATTCAGTTGTCACAACCTCAAATTCCGGTTGCAACAACCGAATTCGGTTACCACAACTTCAAAATTCGGCTGCCACAACCTCAGATTTCGGTTGTGACAACCCTATTAATGGGGTTGCTCCAACCCCATAAATTCGGTTGGAACCTAATTCGGTTGGGACCACAACTTTTTTTCCTGGGTGCATGATGTTAACCATAACAAAATGTATTTCATAGACCCTTCTTTTGATTTTCATTATTAGCTGATCGGATATGTACTTCCGAATGTATTTGAGTTTCCATTTTCACCTCTAAAGCTCCACCCACAGGAAAGACGGTGTGGCCGATTAAAAATATTGTATTCTTTAAATAAGCTTAAAAAGTACAAAATTGGGGGAAAAAAATTAGGGTCATCCCCGTAAACTCCACTTGCTCCCCAGAGATACTTTTAATCACAATTTTCATATTAAAATGGTTCGTCCAAAATAAACCTTGATCTTCGAAAATTAATGTATTACGATAAATAGGAACTTTTCTCATAAATTTTAATAATTTAGATATTTTATGAGTAGGACAAATTTTCAACCATTTCAATTTAGCTTTATTTAAAACCTTTTTGCATTATTTTTGACGATTTAAAAATATGCAGTAATTTTTATGAGTCACATAACATTCTGATTGTAAGCGCTCCGAAATTTGTGGTTTAGTTTACAAAAAATTTGTAAAATCAGCAAATCTTCTGTTAAAAATTAGTAACTAAAATTCAGCAAAATATTGTAAAGTTAGCAAATTTATTGTTAAAAATTAGTAACTAAATTCAGCAAAAAAAAAATAGCGAACAAATTTGTAAGTTAGTAATGTGGAGGTAGCAAAAAATTAACTAAAAATAAATTTTAACTAAAAATTAGTTAAAAATTTGTTAAGTTGAAGTACTAACAGTTTTACTAACTTTTCTACAAACTTTTTTCTATGAGTGTAGACGTGTTTTTAAAGATACATTGGTAAAAAATGGGTTAAACAATTTAAATACTGTGTCTCAAAGTTTTGTTACATGATTTTACAGGAAATTTATATTTTAAACATTTTTGGACAACCTTTTTAGTTTTCCTTGTTCGTTATTAGTTTTAAAAGGTTTTATACAATCTTATAGATTATCGAAAAGCTTAAATATTAAAACTAAATAACATCACTATGATTTTTACTTCCAATGGAGTGCGCCATTCCAATATGATCTTAGACTAATTTCATAGCCCAACAATAATTTCAAGCCCGATGGTTCCAACGCGAGATGAAAGTAAAATTCCGGAGGATTTTCCAAAGTTAGCTCAGTTTTTTATTTGATGGCCTCATAAAATATCTGTGTGGCGCGAAACCCGAAAAATGTTGCTCATTTTTAGAGTTAGGAACTCTCTTGCGTTCACGAGTAAGTTAAATTTCAACTGTTATTTTCGGTTATGTTGATAGAAAAAATTCTGTAAAAATAGCACTAACAAAAACGGTACTCAAAATTAGTTAAAAAGGGCCCTGTACAGAAAGCTTTTGAAATTAGTAAATCCTTTTTGCTAAACATTAGTAAGATAAGAACAGAAAAAATACAACTGTTAATGAAATTTTATTAATATTTGGGTTATGTTTGTTTAACTGAATTGCAAATTTACCTTGTTCATATCGGCAAAAAAAAAATTTGCTGAATATTAGTAGGCAGAAAACAGTAAAGAAATTGTTATATATTCAAAAGCTAATTTATCTTTAAATTTAATTGAGTTGAATACACATACCGGTCTCTTCTGCTACAATTTGCTAGAAACTAGTAAACTGATTTCTGCAGTGTAAATGAAAAAAAACTAAATATTTAAAAAAAACTAGATTCTGGAATACAAATATAGTTTTTTTAAATACTTTTGGAATTTTATCAAATACATTTGGAGAATTTTGAAATACAAATGGAATTATTTGAAATGCATTTGGACAATTTTGAAATACAGATTTAAAATTTTCAAATACAAATGAATAATTTTGAAATACATTTTGAAAATTTTAAAATACATTTTGGACAATTTTGAAATGCAATTGGACAAATATCAAATATTTGGAAAATTTTGAAAGATTTTTGGACAATTCTAAAACATTTTTACAAATTTTGAATGATTTTTGGACAATTTTAAAACATTTTTGGAAAATTTTAAAACATTTTTGGATAGTTTTAAAACATTTAAGACAATTTTGAAACATTTTTAGACAATTCTAAAATATATTTGGACAATTTTAAAATATTTTGGACAATTTTAAAACATTTTTGGATAATTTTAAAACATTTTTGGACAATTTTGAAATATATTTGGAATTTTCTGAAAATAGTGTAGTTCAAAAATAAAATTGATTGAAATGAACTGTGAACTGTAATGCCCAGGTCTAGTCATTTTTATTCCGATTGCATTATGGAATTTTCCGCGTGTCCTCACATTTTTACTCACAATTTCTAAACCGATTTTGACAACTTTTAACATCAAACAGCTAATAACAAACAATTTGAATAAAAATAAGCAACTGATAAAGCGTCCTTGTGACGTTAACGTGATTAAAATAGACACATGTTTCAAGAGGCCATCAAATTAAAATCGGAGCTAGATTTGCAAAACCCTCCGGGGGTTTTGTTTTAACAACAGTGTACTTCCATTTCGCATTAGAAACATTGGAGCTGATCGCGATAATCACTTTGCAAGATCTTCTAAATCCGCAGAATATAATTTTGTTAAATATACTTTAAGAAGCTTAGTGGGACAAATCGGAATTTATATATATTGAATTAACAGTCACTTCCAGAAAAAATTTCTTGTTTGTCCTAAAGTACGCTTTTTCATGAAGAGCTAATTTTAAAAAAGCCAACACTATAAAGCTTAACTTAGGCTGGAAAAACAAATTGTAAAAAGCCGAATTATGACAAATTATCACCCCATAGTAAGAGCTTGCAAACAGGAAACTGGTAATTTTTAAGGATAACAAAAGGTCAGTTTATCAATTTTATGTTTTAATTATAATAAATAAGACGAAAACTTTTAGTAATATCACCTAGTAGCCACCTATCAATTAAAAATTGCATACAAAATTAAATTCTTTAGCTACGTGCCTGCATTGGAAACGCCACGGGCCAAATGACTACTGTGAACGGCGAGCGCTACAGAGCCATGCTCAACGATTTAACCGTTTTAGACTTCTTTTTGTGGGGTTTATTGAATTCACAAGTCTATGTCAGCAAGCCTCAGACTCTTGAAGTTGTCAAAGAGAATATCCGTCAGCAATAACGGCGTAAGTTCTGGCAAGAGTGATGGAAAATGCCATAAATCGGGCACGTATGGTCATCAATTCTGGCGGCAGCCGCTTGGCAGATATCATTTTTTCTACTTAATAAAAAAAAATTTTTTGACATCAAATAAACACAAAACTAAAGTTTTTCATTTATTCAAAAAAATTGCAGTCAAAGAAAATTAGGTGATAACTTTTGCGCCACTTTTTTTTTTTTTTTTTTTTTGCGCCTTTTTTTTACTAATATTTTCGAATTATTTTGATATAAAAATAATAAAATCTACTATTGTGTTTTATAGAAAAGTGATTACAGCGTAAGGATTTTCAATAACAAAAAATGTTTAATGTCTGTCGCTTTTTCTATTGCCTGTGGTTGTGAAAATTTGCTTTTATCAAAAGGTATAGAATCTGAAACTTTTTCTTAGGGAACATGTTTTTTTTTTTTTTTTTTTTTTGTTCGACCAACACTGAGGGGATGCCCCCTATTAACGCAGTGCATTGTGTTGGTATTAGGCAAATAGGTTATGGGGAGGAGGAAAGAGGGAGTAGTGTTTGTGAATATTTGATTTGAATTTCTCTACGTTGTAAGTAACAGGGAAGACTTCTGCGGGGAGTTTATTCCACATACGGCTGGTGCGACTGATAAACGAATTCTCTCTGTAATGCGTTGTGCGATCCACTGGACAATCGACTACAAACGGATGTGCTCTACTTGATAGGCGAGTATTACGAATAAAAACTCGGGCTCTGGGGATAAGTTCACTTATCTCAGCAGAACACTTCCCATGGTAATATCGATAGAACAGAGTCACACAAGAATGTGCCAAGAATATGCGTAAGGCTTTTTCTGTAGGAAAAAGAGCCCAAAATCTAATTCTTTTTCAAAAGAAAAAAAGTGGTCAGATACCTCTATGGGCTTTAGAAACGTCATCAGAAAAACTACTGCATTCTGAGAACTTTTTAAAAAAGGAAAAGCCTAAGGTAGTGAAGACTTTTTACTGTAAAAACCCCTAAGATTATAAAGGCTTTTTCCTATAGAAAAATTCTTAGATTTTGAGTAATTTTTCCTGAAGAAAAACCCTCAGATTATTGACAAATTTTTACAGAAAACTGTTAGATTCTGAAAAATTTTGTCTGGCAGATTTTGACAAATTTTTCCTAAGGACTTTTTCTATGGATTTTTACCTTAATAAAAGGCCTCATATTCGGACAAATTTTCCTAAATAAAAGGACGTTTTCCAATAGAAACTGCTCAGAGTCCTAAGAATTTCTTTTGGTTTCCGAGAACTTTTTCAAAGGGAAAAGATTGTGATGAATTATTCATATAAAAACACCTAAGTTTTTGAAGTATTTTTTCTATAGAAAAATTCTTAGATTCTGAGGACTTTTTCCTAATGAAAAAAAAAACTAAGATTAAGGACTCATTTTTACAGAAATCTGCCAGATTCTGAAAAATTTTGTCTTACAGAATTCGATAAATTTTTCCCCTCAGAATCTGAGGCTTGTATGAGACTTAAATATAATTATTAAATTTTTTATTAATAAGATATTCGTATTTGTATTTTTGAAAGTTATAAAATCTAGATCGGATAATAATAATAATGATATAATCTACATATAAGCCATAAATCGGGCACGTATGGTCATCAATTCTGGCGGCAGCCGCTTGGCAGATATCATTGTTTCTACTTAATAAAAAAAAAAATTTTGACATCAAATAAACAGAAAACTAAAGTTTTTCATTTATTCAAAAAAATTGCAGTCAAAGAAAATTAGGTGATAACTTTTGCGCCACTTTTTTTTTTTTTTGCGCCTTTTTTTACTAACATTTTCGAATTATTTTGATATAAAAATAATAAAATCTACTATTGTGTTTTATAGAAAAGTGATTACAGCGTAAGGATTTTCAATAACAAAAAATGTTTAATGTCTGTCGCTTTTTCTATTGCCTGTGGTTGTGAAAATTTGCTTTTATCAAAAGGTATAGAATCTGAAACTTTTTCTTAGGGAACATGGTTTTTTTTTTTTTTTTTTTTTTTGTTCGACCAACACTGAGGGGATGCCCCCTATTAACGCAGTGCATTGTGTTGGTATTAGCCAAATAGGTTATGGGGAGGAGGAAAGAGGGAGTAGTGTTTGTGAATATTTGATTTGAATTTCTCTACGTTGTAAGTAACAGGGAAGACTTCTGCGAGGAGTTTATTCCACATACGGCTGGTGCGACTGATAAACGAATTCTCTCTGTAATGCGTTGTGCGATCCACTGGACAATCGACTACAAACGGATGTGCTCTACTGTGAAGTCGAATATAACCAACTTTATACTCCAATTTAGATACCCTACTTCTACCTTAGAAATTTGTACAATTTGATTTTTTTGTTTGAATCAATTTTGTTGAGGAAATTATTGTCTGAAAACTTTCAAAAATTTTCATTGTGTTTTGTTTATTGTGCGGTTCAATCTTATATTTACAACATTTATCTACGCTAATTGAGTGGCCGAAAAGGCCCTTATTGATATATCTACCAACTAAACTTTGTCTGAACGGAATCTTATAAGGAAAGAATATATCAATTTTTGATTTAGATTCCTGGAAGCAGAATTCCTCCGGGAAGTACAACCCAATTATGCAACTGTAAATTGCACCATCGCTTTCCTACAACCATATGACAAAAGGACATCCTATCAAAATTATATCCTGTGATCAATATCAATTTGAGCATTATTATCGAAAACTATAAGTTCCATAATTAAATGGAAAATTTTGACAGTTACACTCAAACAAAAACATTACCAATTTAAATTTCATATTCTTTTATTATACGCATACATACATTCACACCCTAACACATTCAAAATAGACGTAAATATTTCTAACAATATATAAAGAAAAAAAAAAAAAAAAATTTATTAAATTTTTTTTTTCGAGTGTAAATTGATAATTTTGATTTGATTGGCAATTCATCAGTAGATCTCAAGACATCAGGCCTGAAGTCGTCGAGGGACAAAGTGGTGAGTTATAAATAATTTAAACTATACACTGAAATTTCACTTAAAAGAAATTTAATAATGGTTAAATAATTTCAAAATAATACCTCTTCAATTTTCTTATTATCAAATTTAAATTAAACTATTTAAAGTCTTTTATCGTTTTGCACTTGCAAGCTAAAAAAAAAAAAAAAAAAAAAAAAAAAAAAAAAAAAAAAAAAAAAAAAAAAAACCATTATAATTTATTGATCATTTACATTTTATTTATCAAGTTTTAACACTTTCACAATACACACAGAAAAAAAAAAAAATTTTTTTTATTACTAATTTATTTGTTTATTTTATTGTAAATTAAATTAAAATTTGTTTTGAGATTTTCTTTTCTTCATTTAAAAATGAATTTAATCATAAAAATAGTGTTAGGCAAATTTAATATTTTAGATTAAATAAAAATTATAAAACAATAATGAAATTTTAAATTTTTTAGTTGCGAAAAGTTTAGGTTGATTAGATAGGCGAATAAGTGGGCTATCTAAATATGGGAAAAGGTAGCAAAGGCTTGGGTGGGTTTTGATAATGAAGTGGATAATTGACACCTAAGTCCACTTCTTTTCCTTGACTATACTCCTTCGTTTCTTTTTACTTTGTCTTTTATTGTTTTTTTTATATTTTTTTTTTTTTGAGGTCGGTATTTTAATGATTGCTACCGTAATTTTATAGTGGTAGGCTCTTACACTGTCTCGAAGGTGAAAAGATCTCCACCCAATTTCCCTGAGCACGGCCGGTACGTAAGGTAGCAAGGGTCTCCTGAGAGATAAGGCAACAGAGTTTAAGAGCCGTCACATAAATGGCGCCCAACGTGGGGCCCGACAGATTGGTTCGGTTTTCTGAACAAAAGTTTCATTTGTGTAATACTTTTGATAACAAATACTCAATTATTTCCCAACTTGCTGGGGCTTCATTACTTTTATATTCCGTGGTATCGATTCTCAATTCTTTCTGTACATATATATTATAATTTTTTAATTCTGTGTGCTTTAGTCAGTTATGGATTTTTTGATTTCTGTGTTCTGAATAAGATTTCATTGCCTTTTGATTGAAGTCGCAGATAGTTCATTTCTCAGAGTGTTAAAACCTTTGTTTGAGATTTTTAAACTTGGTGACTATCGGGTTTATACTCATAGAGTTTTGCACTATTTTATTTTGGTTTTCTAATTCTATCTTCAAAATTTTTCCTTAGTTAATTATGTTCGAGATTTTTATATTTGGGTCTCATCGAATATTTACTCTCATAAGACACTCGGGAATATTCTCCGTCTATCTTTTAGTTTGGAAATTTAGGTTTCGAGATTTTATTTCGGAACAGTCTTGATGTTCTGAAATGTTCAATTGAAAGTTCCTTACCTTTCCTTTTATTATATATATTTTTTTTGTGGTATAGTTAAGTTTTTTTTTTATTTTTTTTTTGCCTAGCTAAGATACCTAAACGAAGTAGCAATTTATATTATCCTATACCAGTTTACTAAACGATCGATTTTTATTAAAATGGTTTTAACTAGAAGCCGCGAAAATTTGTTAAATTTAGAGGAGCCTGCAAATGTGAGCTTCACTGTTGATGTGAACACGGGTAATATTACTCCTGGGGCTTAAGGTAGTCCTATGGGAATACCGGAAGTACGTCCGGGTAATCCATCCCATCGAGGAGCTCGACAAAGGGGAAGACCTGAGATTCGTTTTAACCCTCGTACTCCTACCAATGATGACGATTCACGAATTAGACAAATTGTGTCTGATTCGTTAAATTCATTTCGTGGAGAAATGTCAAGTTTAATTACCGGGGAACTGAGATCTTTGATTCAAAACTTTAACATTCAATCGAACACGAATATACCTGCTAGTACTAATGATTCCACTATCGTGAATAATAATGGCCCTACTTCTGCTTCGCATAATTCTAATACTTCTCCAGGTTCTAGATTTAACTCGCCTCGAGATCAATTAACGGCGGAAAAGGTTTTAAATATTATTAGGAATTGGAAGATAAAATTTACTGGCCACGACAATGCGATGGCAGTAGATTAATTTATTTATCGCGTTAATATACTAACGACCAAAAATTTGAACGGAGATTTTGAATTATTATGTAATCATGCCCACAGTTTGTTTGAGGGTAAAGCGTTGGTATGGTACTGGCGATTTGAGAGAAGGAATAACGATATTAATTGGTTTTCACTAACTTCAGCTTTACGCAAAAAATATAAAGAAGACTACAGTGACTTCGATATTCTTGAAGACATACGGCGAAGAAAACAGAAAGCGAACGAAAACTTTGACGATTATTTTGACATTATTTCGGCCATGACTGATAAATTGGAGACGGCTATGTCTGATAGAGATCTTTGTGAGACAATATTACGAAATTTGAGAAGTGACATACGACACGAGACATTTGCACTTAGACATTTCTAGTGTTTCTCGTCTTCGAAAGGAAGTCAAGAAACATGAAAAATTTTTAAGAGATCTTCACATTGGAGATCCCCGTAGGATTGTTAAAGGACGAATTGCCGAAGTAAGTGTACAGGACGAGGACAATGCGGTTTTAGAGGACAATGACTATGACGCAGAAGTTTGTGTAATTCGCAGTGATGGAAAATGTTGGAACTGCGACAAACTAGGACATTCATACGTAGACTGTTTGGAATTAAGACGTGTATTTTGCTATGGATGTGGTGTTAAAGATACGTACAAACCTAATTGTCCAAATTGTAGCAGAATACCGGGAAACGGACAACGGGATGTCCGCCGAAGGTAGATCGGACATCCAGAGAAGAGAAACAAGAAAAGACTACGGATGATGACACACCCTCACAAACAGACAAGACTAACGGAAATGTACATCCTTTGATGAGGCCATACCATATCCGCTTAGGGGAATACAAGAAGGTTCGCGAAAGAATTTTTGGTCAACCAAAGAGGAAGATGAGGACAGCGAAGCGTATTCGAGAATATTATGGCCAATTAAAATCTTATACAAATTTTGTAATTGCTTCAATTATTAATAAAGAAGTAGATAGTAGACCATATATAAACTTGAGGATTCAGGACTCCTTTTATTTATCCTTGCTCGATAGTGGTGCCAATAAGAGCGTTATTGGTGGTCAGATGGCAGCTCAAGTTACGAATGGTATAAGTTTTCGTAAATGTTTCGGTAACGTGCGGACGGCTGACGGACAAATGCAAAAGGTTGTGGGGACAGTGACTTTGGACATTACCTTTCAGGGACAAACAAAATTATTTCAATTTTTAGTTGTACCGAATATACAGCAGGACGTAATTTGCGGCTATGACTTCTGGACAGCTTTTGGACTCAAAATTTCAGTACCAACAATTGGAGAGATTGATTTTAGTCAGACAGACACGGAGAAACTTCAATTGACATTGGAACAGGAAGAAAGATTAGCGAAAGTCGTTGGGGCGTTTCCCAACTCCGAGACTGACGGCTTAGGTTGCACTCCGTTGATAGAGCATTGTATTGATACTGGTAATGCTAAACCGATTAAGCAGCGTTACTATCCTATTTCTCCAGCAATGGAGAAACAACTTTGCGTGGAATTGGATAGAATGCTCTCTCTTGGGGTAATAGAGGTGGCTCCTAATTCGCCATGGTCTTCACCTACAGTGGTGGTAGCTAAACCCGGAAAAATTAGAATGTGTGTAGACAGTCGAAAATTAAATTCCGTGACAGTTAAAGACGCATATCCGATACCAAACATTGACGGACTTATTTCAAGACTTCCTCCTGTTTACTGTATTTCAAAAATTGATTTGAAAGATGCCTTTTGGCAAATTAAACTGGAGGAAAGTTCAAGACCTAAGACAGCTTTTACAGTCCCTAATCGGCCATTGTATCAGTTTACAAGAATGCCGTTTGGACTGTGTAATGCACCACAAACGTTGTGCAGACTAATGGACATTGTCATTCCGTACAATTTGAAATCCCATGTTTTCGTATATTTAGATGACCTTTTAATTGAATCACAGAACTTTGACGAACATTTGACACACCTGATAGAGGTGGCAACTCAATTGAGAAAAGCTGGTTTGACTATTAATGTTGCCAAGAGCAGTTTTGCCCTAAACAAAGTGAAGTATTTAGGCTATATTGTTGGAAATGGGACATTACAAGTGGACGAGGACAAGGTTATGGCAATACAGGACTTTCCGATACCAAAATCTATCAAACATTTAAGACGATTTTTAGGCATGACAGGATGGTACCGACGTTTTATACAGAACTATTCGACGGTTACTTTTCCATTGACTGAACTGTTGACTAAGAAGAAGACATTTATTTGGACGGACCAAGCACAGTTGGCGTTTGATGAATTGAAAACTAGACTAACAACTGCTCCAATACTAATTCACCCAGATTATGGTAAGCCTTTTGTACTACAGTGTGATGCCAGCACTTACGGGGTGGGTGCCGTATTGGCTCAGGAGGACAATGAGGGGATAGAACGGCCCATTGCATACATGTCACATAAACTAAATAGAGCTCAGAGAAATTATACCATTACGGAACTTGAGTGTTTAGCAGTGGTAATGGCGATAAAAAAGTTCAGGTCTTACATCGAGGGTCAGGAGTTTAAAGTCGTTACTGATCATGCAAGCCTGAAGTGGCTCATGGGTCAAAGGGACTTATCTGGTCGTTTGGCTAGGTGGTCTTTGAAATTACAGGGCTTTAACTTTTCAATTGAACATAGGAGTGGAAAGGATAACATCGTTCCTGATACGTTATCGAGTGCTCACGAAGGTGAGGATTTTGTTAACGCGATTGAAATTGAGGTAATTCCGACAATCGACCTGAACTCTAACGCATTTGATAGTGAGGAGTATTCGAAATTACGGGATGATTTTAGAAATTCAGGACTACCAGACTTCAAAATT
The DNA here is from genome assembly GCA_949987735.1 of Leucophora obtusa. Taxonomy (NCBI): domain Eukaryota; kingdom Metazoa; phylum Arthropoda; class Insecta; order Diptera; family Anthomyiidae; genus Leucophora; species Leucophora obtusa. Next base: position 80,741,059 of record OX465295.1, read on the forward strand.
ATTGATAAGTATATATATAAACGGACACACTTTTCATCAGGTCAGACTGACTAATCGGATTATTGGAAACTTTTGGTACCGACAGAACTGAGACACGACGTTATTTATTCGGCTCACGACATTCCAAATTCTTCTCATGGTGGTGTAGGAAAAACTTTAGAACGGATTAGAAGGTATTTTTATTGGCCAAGAGTGGTGATTGACGTAAAGGACTATGTTCAAAATTGTGACCTGTGTAGGACATCCAAGACACCGACAATGAGGCTGAGACCTCCGATGGGACATATGGTACAGAGTGACAGACCATTTCAGCGACTGTACATAGATTTGATAGGACCATTACCAAGGACAAAGACTGGACACATCGGAATTCTGATAGTTTTAGACCACTTCTCCAAATTCACATTTCTTAAACCATTGCGAAAATTTATATCGAAAAATATAATTGACTACTTAAGGACGGACATTTTTGATTGTTATGGAGTTCCGGAAGTAGTGGTATCTGATAACGGGTCCCAGTTCAGAAGTAAGGATTTTGAAAATTTTTTGGTGAAATTCGGTATTCACCATATGTTGACTGCAGTATACTCTCCTCAGGCAAACGCAAGCGAGCGGGTAAACCGATCTATTAACGAAGCGTTGCGGTCATATGTGAGGGATGATCAGATGGAATGGGACAAGTACATCAGCAGTATTAATTGTTCGCTGAGAAACAGTATTCACCAAAGCACGAACCGGACTCCGTATCAAATTGTATTTGGACAAATTATGATTAACCATGGCAATGACTACAAACTTTTAACTAACCTGAGAATGTTGACATAAACGGATGTAGGAATTGAGAGACATGACGAATTAACTTTAATACGGGACAGTATAAGACAGTACGTTAAGAAGGCATATGACAGAAATGTTCGGACTTACAATTTACGAACTCGAACTAGAGACTATACAATAGGACAAAATGTGGTGAGACGGAACTTTACGCAGAGCTCGAAGATTGGCCACTTCAATTCGAAATTAGCTCCCGTGGGAGTGAGGGCGAAAGTGTTACGTAAAATTGGACAGGTTAACTATGAACTACAAGACTTGGATAATGACAACCGCGGTATATATCACACAAAGGACATTTGGACATGATGATACAGTAGCTATCTACTTACTAACTGCACAATTTGAAATTTTTTTTTGGGTGTTCGCCTTTTACAGATCCAATTGTAAAGTACAAGTATTTCACAATTTTATCTGTTTTGTGAAGTCGAATATAACCAACTTTATACTCCAATTTAGTTACCCTACTTCTACCTTAGAAATTTGTACAATTTGATTTTTTTGTTTGAATCAATTTTGTTGAGGAAATTATTGTCTGAAAACTTTCAAAAATTTTCATTGTGTTTTGTGTGAATTTGAAGAACAAACCTATAAAATAAAAATAGAATATTTTAAAATTTAATTAAAAAAACAATTTGTTTATTGTGCGGTTCAATCTTATATTTACAACATTTATCTACGCTAATTGAGTGGCCGAAAAGGCCCTTATTGATATATCTACCAACTAAACTTTGTCTGAACGGAATCTTATAAGGAAAGAATATATCAATTTTTGATTTAGATTCCTGGAAGCAGAATTCCTCCGGGAAGTACAACCCAATTATGCAACTGTAAATTGCACCATCGCTTTCCTACAACCATATGACAAAAGGACATCCTATCAAAATTATATCCTGTGATCGATATCAATTTGAGCATTATTATCGAAAACTATAAGTTCCATAATTAAATGGAAAATTTTGACAGTTACACTCAAACAAAAACATTACCAATTTAAATTTCATATTCTTTTATTATACGCATACATACATTCACACCCTAACACATTCAAAATAGACGTAAATATTTCTAACAATATATAAAGAAAAAAAAAAATTTATTAAATTTTTTTTTTCGAGTGTAAATTGATAATTTTGATTTGATTGGCAATTCATCAGTAGATCTCAAGACATCAGGCCTGAAGTCGTCGAGGGACAAAGTGGTGAGTTATAAATAATTTAAACTATACACTGAAATTTCACTTAAAAGAAATTTAATAATGGTTAAATAATTTCAAAATAATACCTCTTCAATTTTCTTATTATCAAATTTAAATTAAACTATTTAAAGTCTTTTATCGTTTTGCACTTGCAAGCTAAAAAAAAAAAAAAAAAAAAAAAAAAAAAAAAAAAAAAAAAAAAAAAAAAACCATTATAATTTATTGATCATTTACATTTTATTTATCAAGCCTTAACACTTTCACAATACACTCACAGAAAAAAAAAAAAAAATTTTTTTATTACTAATTTATTTGTTTATTTTATTGTAAATTAAATTAAAATTTGTTTTGAGATTTTCTTTTCTTCATTTAAAAATGAATTTAATCATAAAAATAGTGTTAGGCAAATTTAATATTTTAGATTAAATAAAAATTATAAAACAATAATGAAATTTTAAATTTTTTAGTTGCGAAAAGTTTAGGTTGATTAGATAGGCGAATAAGTGGGCTATCTAAATATGGGAAAAGGTAGCAAAGGCTTGGGTGGGTTTTGATAATGAAGTGGATAATTGACACCTAAGTCCACTTCTTTTCCTTGACTATACTCCTTCGTTTCTTTTTACTTTGTCTTTTATTGTTTTTTTTTATATTTTTTTTTTTTTGAGGTCGGTATTTTAATGATTGCTACCGTAATTTTATAGTGGTAGGCTCTTACACTGTCTCGAAGGTGAAAAGATCTCCACCCAATTTCCCTGAGCACGGCCGGTACGTAAGGTAGCAAGGGTCTCCTGAGAGATAAGGCAACAGAGTTTAAGAGCCGTCACACTACTTTATAGGCGAGTATTACGAATAAAAACTCGGGCTCTGGGGATAAGTTCACTTATCTCAGCAGAACACTTCCCATGGTAATATCGATAGAACAGAGTCACACAAGAATGTGCCAAGAATATGCGTAAGGCTTTTTCTGTAGGAAAAAGAGCCCAAAATCTAATTCTTTTTCAAAAGAAAAAAATTGGTCAGATACCTCTATGGGCTTTAGAAACGTCATCAGAAAAACTACTGCATTCTGAGAACTTTTTAAAAAAGGAAAAGCCTAAGGTAGTGAAGACTTTTTACTGTAAAAACCCCCAAGATTATAAAGGCTTTTTCCTATAGAAAAATTCTTAGATTTTGAGTAATTTTTCCTGAAGAAAAACCCTCAGATTATTGACAAATTTTTACAGAAAACTGTTAGATTCTGAAAAATTTTGTCTGGCAGATTTTGACAAATTTTTCCTAAGGACTTTTTCTATGGATTTTTACCTTAATAAAAGGCCTCATATTCGGACAAATTTTCCTAAATAAAAGGACGTTTTCCAATAGAAACTGCTCATATATATATATTTGTTCCTTTTACTCCTGCAAGGAGCATAGGGCCGCAGAAACTGCTCAGAGTCCTAAGAATTTCTTTTGGTTTCCGAGAACTTTTTCAAAGGGAAAAGATTGTGATGAATTATTCATATAAAAACACCTAAGTTTTTGAAGTATTTTTTCTATAGAAAAATTCTTAGATTCTGAGGACTTTTTCCTAATGAAAAAAAAACTAAGATTAAGGACTCATTTTTACAGAAATCTGCCAGATTCTGAAAAATTTTGTCTTACAGAATTCGATAAATTTTTCCCCTCAGAATCTGAGGCTTGTATGAGACTTAAATATAATTATTAAATTTTTTATTAATAAGATATTCGTATTTGTATTTTTGAAAGTTATAAAATCTAGATCGGATAATAATAATAATGATATAATCTACATCGGATAAGTAATTTTATTGTAATTTTTTTATCTTTCTCTTCTTCAAAAAATTCATTCATGAAATATTTACTTTCAGATTTAACTGGTCCGATATTGCTGTTGTTTATCCACACATATACGGTTTCAACAAATTGGCGCTACGTAAAGTTTTTAAAAATAACGGAAGTACTATCGTTAGTCTTAAATGCCTCCACAGAAATAACTTAAAATACCTTTAACCTTAAAATAACCAAAACAAAATAGCTTTAAATAGCGTAAACCGTTAAACTACATAACTAAAAAACTGAAAATACCGATAACTTTAAAATACCCTAACGAAATAGTTTTTTTTATAGCATACACCACTATGTGGTCAGGGTATTATAAGTTTGTGCTGATGTTTGTAACACCAAAAAATATTGGTCCTAGACCCACCTTATAGTATACCGATCGGCTCAGAACTTTTTTTATTTCGATTTAACGATGTCCGTCTGTCCGTCCGTCCGTCTGTCTGTCTGTCCATGCATTCTTGTGCGCACTCTACAGGTCGCAAATATTAAGATATTTTGATAAAACTTGGTACACCGACTTATGTCGGCCCAAGGATGACGCCTATTGATTTTGGTTAAAATCGGTCCATGTTTAGGCCTAGTGCCCATATAATGGTCCCCCCAAAATTATATTTTTTATACGCTGCAGGTCGAAAATATTAAGATATTTTGATGAAATTTGGTACACAGACCTATGTTGGCCCAAGGACGAAGCGAATTGATTTTGGTGAACATCGGTCCATGTTTAGACCTAGTGCCCATATAAGGGTCCTACCAAAATTATATTGTTTATACGCTGCAGGTCGCAAATATTAAGATATTTTGATGAAATTTGATACACAGACCTATGTTGGCCCAAGGACGAAGCTTATTGATTTTGGTGAACATCGGTCCATGTTTAGACCTAGTGCCCATATAAGGCTCCCCCCAAAATTATATTATTTATACGCTGCTGGTTGTAAATATTAAGATATTTTGATGAAATTTGGTACACCGACCTATATCAGCCCAAGGACGAAGCCTATTGATTTTGGTTGACAGCGGTCCATGTCTAGAACCAGTGCCCATATAAGGGTCCCCCAAAATTGGCATGGCTACAAACTGCAGATCGCAAATATTAAGATATTTTAATGAAATTTGGTGCGCTGACTCACATTATAGAAAATTTTGACGCAAGCCCCATTTTAACCCATTCGAATTTCGGATCCAAACATTAGTTGGCTTTTACCCAGACTGGTGTAGGGTATTGTATAGTCGGCATGCCCGACTTTAACATTTTTACTCGTTTTTAATTATCACTATCCTTACACAGTACAACGCATAATTTTGGGACTCAATTCTGAGAATTTCACGTGAAAGTATCCCTAACAATAAGAACTTCTACATCATTCGCTGCAAAATGTTGTCCTGTGTTATGAAACGGATGCCAACACTGATTATATGGTAATGAAAATTTTTGATGGGAACTTATTAAACAAAATTTCACGCATTTATTAATATTTATTATCAATATCAATATTTTTTGTTTTCACCCGCATGCGATACAATAAAACTCTCGGCATAAAAAAAGTATTGAATAATAAAAAACTGTCACAAAAATATTTCTATGGTTTTATTTATAAAATATTTCAATTAAAAGTTTTTTTGACATAACAAAAAATTCTCAAAGGCAACCACAATTATAGTGAAAAAAATGCAACAAAACAAAAAAAAAAAAATAAAAGAAGAAATAGTGCCATAAAATAACAAAAAACCTGAGAACAAATTCAAATTAAAAATCCTAGCATAGTCCTGTATAACAATATATATATACACTTTTAAAACACATAAACTCATACACTCACAATATACCCAGTACGTTGGTATATGTATGGACAAGGGTGCTTTGTAAGTAAATCCTTTTTTGTATGCATATTCACAGATGAGTTGAGTTTTATGGTAAAGTTGTGAAAAATGGTAAAAAAAATGGAAACTTACCGACAACTTGCATTTGAGCATATGCCGTGGCGGTTGAAAATAATGGCGCGTCGGCAGTTACTTCACAGGAAAAATTTCCAGATAAGCCAAAGTTCACATTACGTATAACAACTTGGGTGGCATTCGAAACACTTTCCTAGAAAAAAGAACGCAATAAAAATAAGGAAAACGCAAATTAAACAAATAAATTCAAACCTTGGTCAGTATTAAAGTGAATAGGTTGTTGAATGCTATTTTATTTAATTTAAATTTTTAATGAGAAAAAATTTATATATTTCAAATCAAGAAACATAAACGGCTTAAATTAGCATAAAGTCTTGGGGAAATGTGTGTATTTTTACACACAATATAAATTAAAATTTGTTAATTAAATTACAAATTCATATTTTATTTTATTTTGTTAGGGGCACTTCTATTTCTTACTTATATATGGATTTACAATGATGTAGTAATTTGCACTGAAGATTGGATTCAATTAAAAAAAGAGATATGATGATACAAAAAATATGTAAGTACGAAGGAGAAAGCCTACTCTACAGTGTGGAGTTCTCCGGTATTATAAAAATATTAAAAAAAAAAAAAAAATTAAATTAAGCAGAAACAACAAGAAGTTAAATAGAAACAGCTTTGAAATTAGTTTTGTGTTTGTTTTCTTTTAAATTTAAATATATTTCTAATTATCTTTTAAATGGGAAAACATAATCTAAAATTTTGGCTATTTATTGACTATTTAAACTAGAATCACATTTCTCTAAATAAGACATAAACTCAAAATAGAAATGTTCAAAAAAAAATGCGATATTTATTCACATGTGATATCCCGATAAAAAAAAAGTTATATCTAGTATATGTAGTCATATCTCATTTGATATAGACCGATATTTAATATTATCCAAGTTCATTTCAAAAAATGGGGTATCCAGTAATATCCAATTAGATCCCCCAAATATATTACAGGATTAAATTAGATTAAAATTGCCATTAATTTAGATCTAAATAGCTACAAAAGTATGATATAATTTTGGCACATCGAATTAGATATTTTTAGATCGAAATTTGTCTTATGATATATTTAATTTTTAATAAAAATTAAAAAAAATAAAAAAAAGGAATTTCCTAGCAAAACCTTGGTAACGGGTTTGACCTTTTTCACGCATTGCCTGGCAATGGGTACCCCTTTACCCTTGGTTTTACTTAGAAACATAGAGTAATACGTTACTAATATTGTAATACATCAATACTTAAGTGGAAGGTATGAAATAATGAGTTACCGATATGGAGATATCACCACTTATTTGGAGCCTTTAAGATAATATATTACCGATATTGTGTTTTATAATAACTTATTAATAAGGGTAAAAATAATAAATTATTGATATTGCATAATGTAACTATTTACTTATTATCAGGCACCCGATATTAATACTTTTAAAACGTTTTATTTTGTTTTTTACTCAATCAAAAAAATCATTTGTGTACAAATGAATTTATTTTTCTTGATAGATATTTTGTTTTCATAAATTTTTTTATTTTTTGTTTTCTTTTCGAAAACAAAATTTAAAAAATATCCGTACTGATATTTTCAGGAAAGTTGAAAATTATTTTTATTTTTGTATTGAGAAAAAAACAAAAAAAAAAAAACGTTTTATTTTGTATTGAGGAAAAAACAAAAAAAAAACGTTTTAAAACGTTTTTTTTTAGTTTTTTCTGATTACAATTACATACAAATTTTGTAAAAATTCTTAAAACAACATTCATATGGACACATTACTGCACCTTTGCGTTATTAAAAAGTAATAAAAATTTCCGCCGAAAAGACTTCTCAAACCATGATAGGCTGAATAATTTTGTGCAGAAGACAAACTATGGTCATTAAAACCATAGGATTTGTGAGCAACTATAGTTGGTTAGGTTATAACCACAAAAACTGCACTTAAAAAATTGAAAAATAACGGCGGACGCCAAAAAAGGCTTTATGGTACAAAAATTTAATTTTGATATTTAATCAGCGATTAACATTCTGCAAGCAAATATATTGATGTAAAACTATTCCTTTTTGCAAAATTTTTTGTAGTGATTTTTTATTTTTGCAATCTAACTAGCTAATTTTGGTATAGGATATATGTATTATAGTCCCTAGATTATGGATTTTAAAGAACCCCACTTAAAAAATTGCAAAATAATGGCGGAACGCGAAAAAAAAACTTTATGGTACAAAAAATGAATTAAAAATTCTTATCAGAAATTTACATTCTGCAAACAAATACACTGATGGAAAAAATTTTCTTTTCGGAAAATTTTTTTCGCGAATATTTTTTTGCAAACTAACCACCAAACTTTGATATGAGAATATTGGTATTATAGTCCCAAGATTATGAATTTTAAAAATCCACACTTAAAAAATTGCAAAAAAAATCGCGGAACTCGAAAAAAATGTTTTTGGTACAAAAAATAAATTAGAAAACTCAGTCAGCGATTTACAATCTGCAAACAAATATGTTGATGCAGAAATTTTCCTTTTTGCAAAACTTTGGCATAAGATATGGGTATCATAGTCCCAAATTTATGAATTTAAAAAAACCGCACTCAAAAATGTTTAAACTTAATCAGCGATTAACATTCTGCTATACATAGTATGTTATATATTGATGCAAAACTATTCCTTTTTGTAAAATTTTTTTTCCCATTTTTTTTTTTGTTTTTGTAATCTAACCAGATAATTTTGGTATAGGATATAGTATTATAGTCCCTAGATTGTGAATTTAAAAAACCGCGCTTAAAAATTTGCAAAATAATGGAGGAACGCGAAAAAAAGCTTTATGCTACAAAAAATAAATTAAAAAACTCAGTCAGCGATTTACATTCTTCAAATGAATATGTTGATGGAAAAATTTTCCTTTTTGCAAATTTTTTTGTCGCGAAACTTTTTGCATACTAATCACCAAACTTCGGCATAAGATATGGCATCGATTTAACGATGTCCGTCTGTCCGTCCGTCCGTCTGTCTGTCTGTCCATGCATTCTTGTGAACACTCTACAGGTCGGTAAATATTAACATATTTTGATGAAATTTGGTACAAGGTTTTATGGACGACGCCTATTGATTTTTTTAGACCTAGTGCCCATATAAGGGTCCCCCCAAAATGATATTGTTTATACGCTGCAGGTCGCAAATATTAAGATATTTTGATAAAATTTGGTACACCGACCTATGTCGGCCCAAGGACGAAGCCTATTGATTTTGGTTAACACCGGTCCATGTTTAGACCTAGTGCCCATATAAGGGTACCCCAAAATTGGCTTGGTTACACGCTGCAGGTCGCAAATATTAAGATATTTTAACGAAATTTGGTTTGCTGACTCACATGGTCCAGAGAAGAAAGCCAATAGATTCTAGGTAGAATCGGTCCATATTTGGACCTATCGCCCATATGTGCTATATTTACGATTTTCTCTTCTTTTATAATTTTATAGAAAATTTTGACACAAGTCCCATTTTAACCAATTCGAATTTCGGATCCAAACATTAGTTGGCTCCTAACCAGACTGGTGTAGGGTATTGTATAGTCGGCATGTCCGACTTTAACCTTTTTACTAGTTTTTAAGCTGAATTTAGTTGAATCCGAATAGCGGTATATCCTGCTAAATTAACAGAAATATTAAGATAATTGTAAATTGCTGTTTTCAAAATGCTCCATTTTTATTTTCATTTAAAAAAACAAATCGAAAAAAACTTCGGAAATCTTAAATTTTTTCGTAAGTTTTTAGGCTATTAATTATTTAGCAAAACGTTTTGAAGATTTCAGCAGTTTGTTATTTTCTATTAACAAAAATTTAACTCAAATGTAACTGAAATTATGTATATTTAAGAGTTTTATTTTTACTGTTCCTATCTTACTAATATATAGCGAAAACAAGCTGCTAATTTAGCAGTTTTTTTCTGCAGCATCAGTTCTAACTAATTTTTAGTAGTTTTGACTAATTTTTTTACATTTTTGCTATAAGTGTAAAGGTGAATATTATTGTGTCTCGGATTACATTTTTGAATTCTAAACGTAAGTAGAAATATATAATTAAATTAAAAATAATGACACTAAATCCCCATAACACAATATCCAGTTACTATTAAACCAACAGTTAAATTAAAATTTTATATAGGAAACAACAACAAATGTGTCAGTTAAATTCTCAGTTAGCACCTAACACGACATTGTGATGATTTTGCTTAGTTTGAGTTCAAAACTGTTTTCTATTTAATTTAATGTTCTTTCTGTTTGAATTTTAAGTTTTTTTTTTTAATTTATGTAAAGCTTTAAAAATACTTTGCAATTTATTTATTATTTAGTATGTTCTTGTTTTGTTGTTCTGTTTTTTTTTTACTACTTACATCAACTTTTATTCCTGGATAATGAAAAACTTTTGTATTGGGATATTCGCCGGGTGTATAGCGGAAAAATTCTAATTGGCCACGATAAAATTTTACCGAATATAGTGGTGCACCCTCTAGTGTATAATGACAGCGTAATGTCACTGATTGGCTGCGACGCACAGCAGGTGGTTCAATATATAAATTTACATTGCGTAGTGTTGCCTGGGATAAATCTGTAAATAAACGTAAAGGAAAAGAATGTGAATTATCAAAAACATAAATAGTGCATAAAAAAAGAAAAAAAGTTGTTTTTAATGAAAATTATTTAATTTTATCTATTAATTGACAGACGGGACAGATACAGACATTCCCGTTTTAACAATATTCTCCGGAATAAAGAAATAGTTTGAATATGTCATCCAAAATTGATTTGCCCAAAGACGTGTAACCAAATAAAATTGTGTAAGTCTTCCTTTTAAAATTACAATAACAAATAATATGTTAACAAATAATATGTTATTGTAATTGAGTCTTTTAATTTACAATTATATGTAATTGTGTAATTGCATGTGTAATTAATTACAAAATATAATGATAAACCCCCAGTTCTGATAGAAATAACAATTTGTTTTTGCTATGTTTAGTCTACTAATATCACTATGCGACAGTCAAAATCGGGATGGGATGAAACCAGCGGGAAATGTTATATCGGTCAAAAACAAGTTATACGTGTCCCGGCGTTTCGCTGGGTCACCCCTAGGAATCGAGATATATATTTTTTTTGACATAACTCGAGAACCACTAGTCCGATTTTGCTCAAACAATTTTAAAAAAATTAAAAATTACAATTCCTTTAATCTGTTCATATAACTTTTTTCTATATACTCAACAGTTTTGCCGGTAAAAATAAATGTTTGTTACCGCTACCATAAAAATCAATAACCTTTTGTTTATTACTTTTTTTTAATATTTTAGGCAAAAAATATTTTTTTCTTCATACATTTATTTTTACTGGCAAGACTGTTGGGTTTATAGAAAAATGTTATATGAACAGATTAAAGGAATTGTAATTTTTAATTTTTTTAAAATTGTTTGAGTAAAATCGGACTAATGGTTCTCGAGTTATGTCAAAAAAAGACCACCAAAGGTCAAATCAATATATCTCGATTCCTAGGGGTGACCCAGCGAAACGCCGGGACACGTATAACTTCTTTTTTACCGATATAACTTTCCTCGGTAGTTTGAACCCTTCCCGATCACTGACCCCTACCATTTGTCTCACAGTGTATTTAGTAAAATTGTCTGCAGCTTTAGAGGCGGCCCATAACAACAGCGCAGAGGCTAGAAATTGTCGATCTGAGCAAAAACGCTCCCAAACTAACGACAAACAGCGGCAGTGAAATAATTTAGCATGAATCATAATGCCAAAAAGAGCCAAAAGAAGTTTTCTATTCAAGGTAATTTTTAACTAATTTTTAGCAGCTTTAACAAAACTTTTTACAGGCTTTTTTCTATTAGTGTACTTAACCTGAACAACCACTCCGCTTTTGACGGGATTATACCGTTTTTTAAAGCGGTATAATCGAATTTTTATCTCGCTTTTAAAGCAAACAATTCCGCCTTACCCCAATTTTTTAATATGATATTAAACTTTTGAATAAAGTTTTTATAATTAATTTTTTTCTAGAGCTCTCAGCCAACAAACGAGCCCAAAAATGAATCAGAAAAGTGCTCAAAATATATTATTAAACTTTCACTTGTATTAAAGTGGTGCATCCAAAATAGCCGTCTTTTTGATTCAAAAATGGCTCAAAGAAATATTTTAAAAAATTCCTTGGGCTAAAAAATTAATCTTTTTTGAGTCATTTTTAAATTGTTCACAAAATACTAAAATTTATTTACATTTCTGGTTCGTTTCTGAATCATCTTTGGATTTAAAAATTTGCCTCAAATGGTTGTGGCTTTCATGATTCATTTTACTAAGAGTAATATTTTCATCCAAAAAATGCGTAATATTTGAGAAAGAAGTTTAAAATATAAAAAAAGTATGTGCTTTGCTTGAATAATTTTCTTTTGACTTACTAAATAAGAACCCTCATAAAAGTATCAAAATTTTCTGCCGGGGTTATCAGTCAAGGGATCAAAATCCAATAAGTAAATTTTAAAATATTTGAAAAATTGGTAAAAACCTTAAACCAAATTTTTTGAAATAACGAAAACTATATTTTTGAAGATTAATTCGACAAAGTTTTTTGATTTCAGATTCGTATTATAGAGGGCAAAATATTTTAAAAACATTTATTGAGTCTGTGCCTTATATTTTTAAATATATTTGGATCAAAAATATAAAAAATTACAAAAATATAAAAGATTTTGATGTACTTCTCCGCAACATTGACCCATAAAGTATTTTCCTGGGTGAGGGGATAAAAAAGAAAGACCCACAACTCGAAGGCTATTCAGTGGACCGTTTTTGACTTTAGATCCGGGCTTAGGAAACCAAAATACTCAAAAAAAGATTTTAGCAGAAGGCTGTACAAAAAATTCATTTTTGTCGAGTAATGTATTAATTGGTGCGGCCCTCGGTAAGTTTGTGAAATCCTAAATTTGGCCCGTCAAGCCATTTGTGTGCCCATACCTGATATATAACATATATGAGAGTTTTAGAAAAAAAATTTTTTTCTTTGGGCAGATATAACAAAATTGAGGTTAAAATGCAGAAAAATTCATTCTGATCTATGTCAAAACGCCTTCCAATTATTTTGCAGACTAAAAAATATCCAAAACAAAGTCCTAAATATGTTTTTTATGTCCTTTTATCATTTTATAAGAAAAAACTGCAGCTGTACGATTTTGAAAGATGATTCACTAACTTTTGATCTTTTAAGTTTTTATCTTATTTTTTGCACATATGATTTAAGTTACGTTTACATCTGTTTTCAAACCCGAGATTTCAATGGAAATCCTCTCCCCAAATCTTGACCGTTTACATTTGCACTTAATTTTTTTTTTTGTAAACAAAGTACATAGTATAAAAAGTTATCCTCAAATTAAAAATATTTCTAAAAACCACTTTATTCATTGGCGGAGTACAATTTACATTATTTTTTCTAAAGATATGACGGTAAATACGAGTATGTTAGTAAATGTTTTTTTTTTTTTTTGTAAGGACGACAAGCTAAAGATTTTGCAATATTTTGGTGGAAGGAAGACATGTACTTATCACTGCTTTCTTCATAGTTATGCTTCGCGGAAAGCAAAAATTAGAACCACGCAATACTTCTAATAATCATTAGTAGGTACATTTCCATTGGGTCTAAAGTTACATTTATTATATTTAGAATAATATTTTTATTTCCTTATTTTGCGTTATTTTTAGGTTATTTTTTTAAGGTTATTTTTTTAGGTTACTTTTTTAGTCAGCTGTTGGCCATCGTTGCCACTTTTTCATGCAAAAACTCTATAAATTAAGCAAAACGCAGTGTTGTATTCTGAAAAAGTCTCCACACTTGTGAGATTTTCAAGAGATTTCTTAGAAATCTCGTAAAAATTTACGGGATTTCTTTTGTATGGGGAATCACAGGATTTGGGTGCAGATGTAAATGCAACGTTTCTGTTGGTTTTGCTAACTAATTATATATTGTCTCTACTAGTAAGTTTAGTATGCAATTCGTTATTATTATACCTTACACCACTACGTGGAGAGGGTATTATAAGTTTGTGCTGATGTTTGTAACACCAAAAAATATTGGTCCTAGTCCCACCTTATTTCGATTTAACGAAGTCCGTCTGTCCGTCCGTCCGTCCTTCTGTCTGTCTGTCCATGCATTCTTGTGCGCACTCTACAGGTCGGAAATATCAAGATATTTTGACGAAATTTGGTACACCGACTTACGTCGGCCCAAGGTCGAAGCGTATTAATTTTGGTTGAAATCGATCCATGTTTAGACCTAGTGCCCATATAAGGGTACCCCGAAAATTTTCTTTTTTACACGCTGCAGGTCGCCAATACGAAGATATTTCAATGAAATTTAGTTCACAGACCTATGTCGGTCCAAGAATGGAGCCTATTAATTTTGGTTGAAATCGGTCAATGTTTAGACCTAGTGCTCATATAAGGGTCCCCCCAAAATTGGCTTGGTTACACGCTGCAGGTCGTAAATACGAAGATATTTCAATGAAATTTGGTTCGCTGACTTACATGGTCCCAAGGAAAAAACCTATTGATTCTAGATAGGGTCGGTCCATATTTGGACCTATCGCACATATAGGCTATATTTTCGATTTTCTCTTCTTGTATGATTTTATAGAAAATTTTGATACAAATCCGTTTTAACCCATTCAAATTTCGGATCCAAACATTAATTGGCTTTAAGTCAGACTTGTGTAGGGTATTATATAGTCGGCATGCCCGACTTTAACCTTTTTAGTCGTTTTTTTTGGAAATATTTATACCCTACACCACTATGTGGTCAGGGTATTATAAGTTTATGCTGATGTTTGTAACACCAAAAAATATTGGTCCTAGAGCCACCTTATAGTATACCGATCGGTTCAGATTTTTTTTTATTTCGATTTAACGATGTCCGTCTGTCCGTCCGTCCGTCTGTCTGTCTGTCCATGCATTCTTGTGCGCACTCTACAGGTCGCAAATATTAAGATATTTTGATGAAACTTGGTATACCGACTTATGTCGGCTGAAGGACGACGCCTATAGATTTTGGTAAACATCGGTCCATGTTTAGACCTAGTGCCCATATAAGGGTTCTACTAAAATTATATTGTTTATACGCTGCAGGTCGCAAATATTAAGATATTTTAATGAAGTAGGGTACAACGACTTATGTCGGACCAACGACGAAGCCTATTGATTTTGGTGAACATCGGTCCATGTTTAGACCTAGTGCCCATATAAGGGTTCTACTAAAATTATATGTTTTATACGCTGCAGGTCGCAAATATTAAGATATTTTGATGAACTTTGGTACACAGACCTACGTTGGCCCAAGGACGAAGCCTATTGATTTTGGTGAATATCGGTTCATGTTTAGACCTAGTGCCCATATAAGGGTCCTACAAAAATTATATTGTATATACGCTGCAGTTCGCAAATATTAAGATATTTTGATAAAATTTGGTACACCGACCTATGGCAGCCTAAGGACGAAGCCTATTGATTTTGGTTAACACCGGTCCATGTTTAGACCTAGTGCCCATATAAGGGTCCCCCCAAAATTGGCTTGGTTATAAACTGCAGGTCGCAAATATTAAGATATTTTGATGAAATTTGGTACACCGACCTATATCAGCCCAAGGACGAAGCCTATTGATTTTGGTTAACACCGGTCCATGTTTAGACCTAGTGCCCATATAAGGATCCCCCCAAAATTGGCTTGGTTACAAACTGCAGGTCGCAAATATTAAGATATTTTAATGAAATTTGGTTCGTTGACTCACATTATAGAAAATTTTGATACAAGTCCCATTTTAACCCATTCGAATTTCGGATCCAAACATTAGTTGGCTTTTAACCAGACTGGTGTAGGGTATTGTATAGTCGGCATGCCCGACTTTAACCTTTTTACTCGTTTTTTTTAATTTTATGAAATTCAAACTTAAAATTTGGTATTAGTGTTGTGTAATATTGTATGACACCCACTGTACATTCATATTTCTCTATTTTTTGTTGTTATGTTGTTAGGTTTTGCATAATAGCTATTGTCCTGAAAACCAACATGACCGTAAATCGATCAAACATCATATGAAGGCAATTTTTTTTCTTACAAGGAAAGTATTTCCGGTGTCACCCAACGGTTTCTCTGAAATTAGCCTAGTGATAGAAGGGAGAAAATTATTGTTACGAAATTGGATTAGCCTAGTATAGCAAATTTTGGAATTTTAGGAGAAACATATCCCAAGAAACGGAACCTATTAAACACGTCAATCTGGTAACACTACATTTAAGTATACACCACAGCATATGCCATAATGTAAAATGCTGTAATTATAGTACTCTGAATGCTTCTAGCAGGTTCTACAACCACGGCCGTTACACTATATAAGACCGAACTTAACGAAGGAAGTTGAAGTTGTACTCTACAATTTGTGGAGTTAAGTTGCGCTAAGACTGTGTATAGTTAGTGGTCTATTAGAGTTTCTATAGTTAGTAGCGCCCTTGCAAATCGTTATATACTTATAAAGTAATATAGTGTTAAATAAATAAGTGTATAAGATAAAAACCAAACAAAAGAGTGTGCGTAATTGCAGAGAGCACCAACCCGGTTTATTTTAAGGAGATAAGCTTACATTTTTTAAGTTAAAACGTAACAATTGGTATCAGCAGTGGAACCGATTATTTTGATTGCAATAGAAAAGAACCCGGTTTATTTAAAGGAAATAAACCAATGTTTTTAAAAGGAAAAAACGTAACATTATAAATCCTTATGGATTTACTAACTGTGGGTCTATCTGGCAACCTCCACGTCATAGAAGCGATTTGAATTTTAACTGATAATAGTTTCTTTAGGTCTCACACATCATTTAGTATAAAAATTTCCAAATAATTGTCAGCCGATGGATGCCATATTTCCTTCTAAAAAACAAATATATTTTACATTTTTTGACAACTTTTATTCTTCCACTATTAAAAAATGTATGAAATGCTTGCTTGCTAAATCTTTTAGGCCGGTTTTATTAGAAGAGCTTCAGGGTTTTTCAGAATATTCAAAAATTATTTGCCAACAATATATTTTTCCAAATTTTACCATGAAGATTGCGTTTATACCAAATAACAAATTTACACATATGTTACCTTCTCCGAGAAAAAGGACCTAGTGTGTCAAAAAACAGGTTTCGATAAAAATGAGAAAAACATTAAAATTTTATTTTTAATTTAACTTTAAATGCGTTCTTCTCAAAACTTCATTTTCACACACTAGGTCCCTTTTCTCGGAGAAGGTCACATGTATGTCTAGTTTTTTAATTTTGGTACAAAATTTGACATTTCTGCTCTAAATTATTCAATCTGCAATAATAAAAATATTTACACCAGGGATGCCATATAAAAACTTTAAAAAGTGGTCTTAAATTGACTGCCGTAAATATTTTCAAAAAATTATCTTTACTTTGTATATAGTTTTGTCGTGGAAATACCAAAACATTAAAATTAGAAAGATATTAAGCAGTTTGAGAGCAGCAGCGTGTTAAATTTTGAATTTTTAATCAAAATTCCTCAGCAAGGATGCACGACAAAGCTGCAAAAAAACAAATATTTCTTAGGCATATGTTTATATTTAAACAACGTTGTGTGAAAAATAATTAAGTCAAATAATATCAGTAGCGAAAGCGTTAAACCCGCATATTTGCCAGAATCCCAATCTGATATCTTGGAGAGGTGAAAATGTGTCAAATGCAGAAACTGTAGTGTAGTATGATTATTTTTTGCAACACCATTAATTATAGGTCTTTACCTTCCTTCAGTGTAGAAAATCGTTGCCAGATTTGTGGTTACATAACTATGTATATAAGTATCTAGTAACATAAGTATCTGGTAACTGGTTACTTTTCTTATTACTTTTGTAATAATAATAATGTACACTAGACCGTACCTCAAAAAAAAGTTCGCCGTACACCCTCCAATATGAATATTTTTGCAAGGTAATTTCAAATTTTTTTTTGCCGAACGTAGGGGTCACCATTTTTTATTTTTCGTTATAGCTTCGGCATTTAAAATGCGATATATCGATTTTTTTTGCCTCGAGGAGACCAGTGTTTTGCTATAAAGAAAAAATCCAATGAAAAAATATTTAAAAAGGCGACCCCCACGTTCGGCAACCAATATATAAAAAAATTTCTACTGGGTTTATCGAAAAACTTCCTTAGCAAAAGTTTAATGATTTTTTGTGAGCTTTAATTTTCTGACATTAGGGTTGTACATTTGGGTGGTAGCAACTGAGATCTGGTGGGTAACTACTAGAACGGGATACTTGCTGTTAGCTTGCTTAAAGCAAAACACTGGTCTCCTCGAGAGAAAAACAATGATGTATCATACTTTAAGATCCGACTGTAAATGTCAAAGATATAACGAAAAATGTAAAATGGCGACCCCTACGTTCGGCAAAAAAAAATTTTTTTGAAACCTCCTTGCAAAAATACTTCATATTGGAGGGTGGACGGCGCACTTTTTTTTTTTTGCCTGTAAGGTGGTACGCTCTAATGTACACAAATCTTACAAAAAATAAAAAAATATGTGTTTACCTATATGCTTAATAGTAATGACAAAAATAGAGTCTAAAATAGATTTTCAAAAAAAAAAAGTTTTATAAAAATATATATTTGTGTTACTAAATTTGCACTGAGGCAGTGACATCTCCGACACTTGGTATCTCACTAATTGAATACTAATACGAATAAAGTGCATCATAATGTGCTACTTACTAGTGAAAAGAAAATACAAACAGCATAAAATAGAGTAAACATTCTAATTGAAAAATAGATTGCTCATATATATTAGTTAATTCTGTCTCTTCTGATTACAAAACATACAATTTATGTAGGATGTGATCGGTAGAACTTCAATTGGTCACACTCGTCGCTGTGCCGACCGTGGTTTTTCTCGTTAAGAGCTGATGCTACAAGTCATAGCCTGTGTTCAGGGTTGCCTTTTCGATTTCCGGTCATGCCATGACCATACAAAAAATTTTTCACATACATTCAGTTTAACAATTGAAAATACTTTGATCAATTGAAATACTTTGATCTTTTGGTGAGAAAACCACTTTTTACTCCACTCTTTTACCCTCCGAAATATAATATTGTGCTACTAAAAAATATGTGTTTAATTAATAACACTATGGAACATTTTTGGGATTATTGTCTGGGGGGTGAGAAATTCCAAGTCAGGGTGATGGTACTAGGTCAGTATAGTAAAACCCTCAAAGGGTTTGGCGTTCGTATGTGTCATTTTTTTTTATGACATTTTAAATTTTTTCCTTATCTTGATGTTTTTTCGCTTAGTTGTAACTCGAGAACCACTTGTCCGATTTTGATGAAACAAATTTTTTATGAATTTAAAAAAAAAAAATTTTAATTTTTAGGCAAAAAATATTTTTTTTTCTCCACAAATTTATTTTTACCGGCAAAACTGTTGATTATAAAGAAAAATGTTATATGAACGGATTAAAGAAATTGTAATTCTAAATTTTTCTAAATTTGTTTCATCAAAATCGGACAAGTGGTTCTCGAGTTACAACTAAGCGAAAAAACATCAAGATAAGGAAAAAATTTAAAAGGTCATAAAAAAAATGACATATACGAACGCCAAACCCTTTGAGGGTTTTACTATACTGACCTAGTACCATCACCCTGACTTGGAATTTCTCACCCCCCAGATTGGCTGTTGTACTGTGTAATTATCTCTCTTCCATATTTCATCAAAATCGGTATGTGACCACGAAGTTATATTCCTTGCTGGTTTGGTTTTCATATATGAGGCATCACACATCAACTGACATTGTACCGAAAATGTTATGTTAACGTTAGTTGTACTATATGAAACTAAAGGTGGTTGCAAACTAACTAACTAACTTAAATGTTCTTAAATTAACTAAATTCAGAGTTGTAAATTTCAAATGTGGCTAAAATGTGACTAGGAGCTGTTTGCAAGCGAAATTTAATTAGAAATTCTAAAACTATAAAATAGGTTTCGTGAATATGAAGATCAAAATTTGAAAGAACTACCACAGTGAGGTTTGTTTTTTAAATGTTTGCTAAGTAATTCAGCCATTTCTACCTGCTGACTGGATCGCTATGAAACATCACATGCACTCATAGAAAAAGTTACTTAAAATTAGTTAAAATGATGCTGCAGAAAAAAACTGCTAAAACTAGCAGATTTTTTTTTTGCTACATACTAGTAAAATAGGAACTACAAAATGAAAACTGTTAAATTTACAGAATTTTTTTAATACTGTAAAATCTGCAGAAAATTTTGCTAAATATTAGCAGATAGCAAAAATATACTGCTATATCTATAAAATATTTTCTATCTAAATAAATCTAAATTTAGTTGAATGCAAATAGCAGTCGATCCTGCTAAAATTAGCAGAAATATTTGCTAAAAAAAATTGTAAACTGCTGTTTTCAAAGGGCTCGATTTTTATTTGCATTTAAAAAAAATTACAAAAAAAACTTTGAAGATTTAAATTTTTTTTTGTAATCTTTAAGGCTACTAATTATTTAGTAAAATTTTTTGCTGATTTTAGCAGGTTAATTTGCTATTTTTCATTAATAAAAATTTAACTCAAATATAAGTGAAATTCCGTATATTAAACAGTTTTATTTTTGCTGTTCCTATATTACTAATATATAGCAAAAATTATCTGCTAATTTTAGCAGTTTTCTTAGCATCATTTTAAACTAACTTTTAGTAGTTTTAACTAAATTTTTTACGGACTTTTTTCTATTAGTTTAGGTGTAAAATGTATATTTTTCTACATCACGAACGAAAATACGAACCACAACAATTGATTTACTTTCTAAGCAATCAAATTTTATATGTAGCGATAGCTCAAGGGGTAAAGTTCTCCGCTAAATAACACGGACCTCAGGTTCGAATCCCAGCATGACCACGTTTATATATGGGTGAAATCAAAAAATGTGATACATTTTTGGGCCAAATTTGTGAGAAGCAAAAAGTGTTAATATTTCGGTTTTTTCTTAATGGAATCAGTAAGTTTAGTCATTATAAACCTAATTGCAAAAAATCTCTTCTACAAGTTGTCGCAATAACTTTTTTTGCACAATTTTAATTTTTTTTGTTGTAACGGAGTTTACATTTCTGCAAGCAAAAGATATGACAAAAAAATCCTTCAATTTATTAGTTTTTCGTATTTGAGTTTTCAACTTGCTTTCCAATGATATATAACTTGTATTTATCAAGTTGGCGGTTTCGCGAATAAAAATATAATTCAATCCGCGAAAAAAAATTTTTTTTTTTTTTTTTAATTTTGTATTTTTGGTCCTTTTAAATGCTTTTCAAAAATATAAAATTTTTTAAAATCCAAACAGCGGTTGCGCACTTAAAAATTAATAAATAATAAAAAAAAATTCTTAAATTGTCTGCAACAAATTTAATTTGTCAAACTAATGTCAGTAATGACTCGAAATATCGATTCAAAACCAATGAAATGCAAAATCAAACGTTTTTCGCTCCAGCAGCTTAGGGTAAAAAAATTGATAACTAAAAATAAAGATAAAATATAAGCTATTAAAATTAAAAAACCTTATGAGTTACTTGTTACGGAGTTTACATTTGGCCTATAAAATTGGTCACAAATTTTATGTATTAACCAAAAATTGGTCAGATTGTTACAAATTTTGTAAAACAGGCGCTGATATTTATTGAAATATATAACTTAAATGTAATCCATGCATTAGAAATTAGGTGGTTACACGGTTTTTATCACATTTTTTGATAACACCCATATGTAATAAAAAAATATTTGTAATAATTTTTTTTTTAATAAAAATTTTTTTTATAAAAATCTATTGTATATTAAGGCATATTATTTTTCCCATCCGCGTAACCACATAGTTGTCCATTTAAATTTAATTAAATTTAAACTATTTATTACCTTGGAGCTCACCGCCTGTAAAATTCATTAGTAAAGTAAGGTGTAAGTAATGGCTACACATTACTTTATACATTACTTGGTAATATGTGGTTTTATTTGGGAGGCTAAATATAAGATTATTATTACTAAGTATCTTCTACCTCCTTCAGATTAGATAATTGCTTTGTAATAATCCATATGTTCTACAGATAGTATTGACCCAGCAAAACTTTCTATTACCCGCCCAGTAGAAATTGGTCGAACTAGTTCTAAAACATACTAGTTTTTTGAATAGTAATTACATAACTAGTTCTCAAAATAATCATTTTGAACCAGTTGTGTACTAGTAAATACGATCAATGTAGAGACTGTTTAAAAAATATGAGATTTGAAATTATTAATTTTTTTTTTTGCATTTAAATTTAGGGTGGGTGCGAACTCGCTAAATAAAATCTAAACTAAATTCAGGTTTCCAAATTTCTAAATTCAGGTTTCCAAATTTCTATGTCAATTTGTATTTAGTTTAGAATTTATTTAGCCACCTCGCATAGGGCCTTAATAAATAAATCAGAGTTTGTAAATAAACACGTACATTTTTTTATTGTGAATTGAATTGAGGTGTAAATCAACTGGTACAATACTGGCGCCAAAGAGTCAATCCTCCATAACTAGTTTAGTAAATTTCTTATAATAACCGGTACAGCTACTTTTTTTTCTTCCAAAAATAATAATCTTTAACAATTTGTATAATAATAGTTTCATTGAAGCTGTGCAGAGAGTTCAAAAGATTGAATTTAAATACGAGTTTTGAAATACTACCTTTATTTGTAATACGTAATACATTCTGAGTTTGCAAATAAACACTGAAATGTTTTATTGTCATTAGTAATCCTAAACACAAAATATTTTAAATTTCATTTGGTAAGTGGATATAATTATCTCAGAAAGAGGAAACTATCGGTCTAATCTGCGTTTTATCAAAGGAAAAACCTCTGTTTTTTATCTATATAATTCAAATACAACCAACTGGTACAGTACTAATTCTAAAGAGTAACTTCGGAACTAGTTCCGCGAGTGCCACATTAGCACCAGTTTCGCTCCCTATTTTTCGTCCTTAAATTGTAATTTCTAAACTAGTTATACAACTAGTACCAAAGTGGGAGTTTCGGGACAATTGCCCCCATCCCTATGACATCTCCATGTTAAATTTTACAGTTGTTTGTATGGAGCGGCAGTAGAACTCGTACTAGTTCCCTGGTTTAAATAAACTAGTACATAACTGGTTCTGAACTAGTATTTTTTTCTACTGGGCGGTGATGAAATTGGTAAGAAGAAATAAGGGTAGGTAACCTCTTACTTTTCGATTACCAAAGCTATTATTTTAACAAGGCCATGTCTATCGAGGTAACTCCTTACCTAGTAATATGTTATTCTGAATTTACATGTTACGCTTACCTATTACCTCTAGATTACAAAAAACCTTAAAATAATACGTTTTTTTTTTTTCTTAAAATTTCAATTTGTTTTATATTCACTATTAAACTAAGAATTACATATTTTTAAGAAAAAACTAAGCATTTTGTAATGAAGAGGGTAAGCTCTTTCTTTTCTAATACTACACACAGAAATAAGTGCGGTTGGGAATCAGTTATAATTACCATTATTCATCTACCAAATCAAAATTTGAATTGTCAATATAAAATATCAATAGAAGATATTTAAAATTGTCATTGTCTGTAGAAATTAAGGAACCGCAACTAACAGAAATTCTTTCTGCAAGAAAAATCGGGCATCCAAACAACGACAGTTATAAAAAATTTCTTTACATCATTTCGGTAGCCCCAATTAATAAATATTACAGTTTTGACCCATTTATTAGTCTTAAAAATTAAAAGTTGGTAGTTGTAACTGAAAATCAGTGTGTATTTTATTTGTCATATCTACAACCGATCAAGTATTGGTGCGATAGATTGTTTTATTATGTGCGATAGAATTTCGCTTGTTGCTACCAATGTACAACTATAAATATTATGTTGGTAATCAGAACCGTTATTTAGCTGTACATACAGATTAAAAATATTTTAAAATAAAATTGTCAACAAAAAAATCAAAAAATTAAACAATTTGGATACAAATAATAGAAATATAAAATATACGAGTCCGTCGAAACAGCGAATGTATTTTGTGGATTTCAAAGGAATAGCACTTTTAAAGTAAGTATATATTGTATGAATTAACATTTTAATTTAAATTTGTTTCAGATTGTTTTTAAGGTATTTGTGTGAACTTGTCTTCATTTGCCAGTCATGGAAAGAATACTTCAAGATGCTGAGAGTTTTTGAATTTTGAAGAAACACCAAAAATAAATTTAGATGCTTTCTTATAAGGAATGGAAGAAAGTTCCCAATTTATTTTCCTTTGAAAGAGGGCTTTAGAATTCCTAGTGTCTCAGGTCTTGGATAAATTAAGTAACAATATATGTAGCTTTGAATTGTTTTAAAGGTTCATATGTATGATTTTTTTTATTCATTTTCAATAAATTTATTAAAAAGATATTTGTACATTAATTTTTACTGGAAATGGTTTAGGAATTGTAGCTACCAAATTATTTTTAAAGAGGGCAGTACGTACAACTGTAAGTATTTAAGTTCATAACCGAATATTACATAATACAGATCGAATTTACAATAAAAATGTATAATAGTTATCGTAACCGCATCAATTCGATTGGCAACAAATTCGGTTATAATAACGAATTTGTTTCTGGGTGTAGACCTATTATTTTAACAAGAGCATGTCCATCGATGTAACTCCTTACGTAGTAACATATTATTCTGAACTTACAGGTAAGGAGTTTTTAAAAACATTTTGTTTAAATTTAAATTTTTTAAACCGAATATCAATTTTAAATTCACGGGTTTTTAACAAAAAATTGAATTTCTAAAATTTTCTAGAAAAACAAATTATTTATACCAATAAAAAATCCAAACGTATGAATTTAGTAATGCAAGGGTAATGCAAGGGTAAGGTGTAAGGCCCAAAGTAATGCCAGGGTAAGCGGTTTGATATATTACCAGGTAGTATGCATAGTAGTACCCATATATTATCAAGGTTTTGCTGGGAATATATTCATATGACAAAACAAAACAAATTCCAATTTTCTTTTTATATAAAAGTGACATGATTTTCAATGAACGTTCAACTAACCACTAACTTGGATATAAAAGTTTAATAAAAAATAGTAAAACCAGAAAACAAACTACAATATCAGTATCCATTACTATATTTTCATTATGATGCTCTGATATAGATAATAGTAACCATAAATCCATTATATTTGTTGCCATTCTTTAGGAATTTTTTTAGCATTACAAAAACGCAAGAGACATTAAGTGAAAGAAAGTGAACACACTACATTTATGGCGCAAATGATAAAGTAAATATTTAGATGGGTGGTTTGATGAACCTCCACCCCCAAGATTGTGTTTGACCTACAAACAAGATATACTAAGCAAGACACTCAATTTAGTGAAACTTGGGTACGCGATATATAAAAAGGTCATAGATTTAAGGACTTAAAATTTGGCCAAAGAATCTGCACATTTTCCTTATTTTTTTTTGTTGATATTTCGGCATTTTTCAATAGGCACCGTAGTGAAACTTCCCTTTCGAGCTTAAATTTTTATTTTTGTTAATTTTTTTCAAAAAAAGTTATAAAAATTCAATAATTTTAAAAATATTCCAGTCGGAAATTGGTAGCAGTAAAAAAAATCAAGCAGCAGACTAACGAGGAAAGTACTCATCCTAAACACTCCTATGTTGATGAAATTTGTATATGCGAAAGAGGAAAAATTCTAAGATTGACTTCTCTTCGCTTTTAATCTACCTCGAAATTTTAAGCGTTCAAAAAGGAGTTAAAAAATAGTCCTTCTTCCGTGTTTTTTTTTTTTTTTTGTTTTTAAGGCATTTCAACTAGAGGAGCCATATGTAATTGATATATCGTTAGAAAGGGATTTTTGGAATTTTTGCTGACACATTTGTTTTTTTTTCTTTTTTTATGATTTTCTTTTTTATATGAAATGATATTTATTGAAAAACGTCTGTAAAAAAATTAGTTAAAACTACTAAAAATTAGTTAAGAATGATGCTGCAGAAAAAACTGCTTAATTAGCATATTATTTTTAATATAAGATAGGAAGAGCAAAAATAAAACTGTTAAATTTACAGAATTTTAGTTATATTTGAGTTGAATTTTTGTTAATAGAAAATAACAGATTAATGCTAAAATGTGCAATAAATTTTGCTAAATAATTAGAAGCCAAAAAATAATAAAAAAATTGAAAATTTTCGAAGTTTTTTTTTAGTTTTATTTTTTTAATGCACAAATTACAGAGTACACTCAAAAATTTTTTTCAGCAAATTTTTAGTCAGGAGCGTGCTTGTAATAATTTCAGCAAAAGGTTTGCTGAAAATCAGCGAGCTTATTTTTACCAAAAAAATGGTAATCTTCAGCAAAAGTTTTGCTAACACTTAGTTGATTGTAAATGAAAAAAATCCTTGCTAAAATCACTAAACTTTTTGATAAATATTAGTAGACCGAAAAAAACCCAAAAAACTTGTAGCGAAATTTTACTTTAATTAATTTATTTGCTGAAAATTTAAATATATAAATTGTGCAGAGTTGTTTTTCTTTTTTATCATTTCTGTTGTCTGTACTACATCCAGACAAGCTGCGATATCTACATTTGTCTATCTGGTTGTCGTCCACGCTATAAATGCGGTTATCAGCACAAGTTTTGTAGCAAAATAAATTAGTAAAACATTTGTTAAAAATTTTTAATACTAAAACTTTTGCTGAAATTCCATTCCAAAAAAATGCTGAAAACTAGTAGACTTGATATAAAAAACGTTTCGCTAATTTTTCTACTAACTTATTTTTTTGAGTGTACTCAACTCTAACAAGTCGCTTAAACGCATGCTAATTTTTAAAATAAAATATAAAAAAATTAAACTTGGACCGACGTGGTTTACGATTTCGAACTATTCGATTGGTCTAAACTGTTTACCATGTAACTTGCAGGATATTTGAAAACTTGGAGAAAAAAGTTTTTCTTCTTACACATAACTGCCAGGGTAATAGGCATATTCTACGATATTATTTTTAGCGATGCCTTGTTTCCTATTATATTAAATTTGTGAATATTTAACGACGCCTGCTCCGCCAGCCTTTTACAAAATTTCTCCAATTTTAATTCTTATCGCATAGAATAACAAATGCTGTAAGTTTGACATTGAAAATACATACTTTTTCCTATAGCGGGACATGTTGCTTGGAAAGCCTCATATTTATGTAACACAATCACATTTAATTCTAGGATTATGTTCACACAGGCTTTTTATGTTGTTGTAATAGTACTCATCGTATTCAATATATCGTACTTCCTTCTTTATACACAGAACAAAAGGTATTCATGTAACGATGCGTTATGTAAAGAAGCGGACAGAAAAACATTAAAAGTACTACGCTTACATTTTTATATACCTACATACAACCAAGTAAAAGTCGGACTTGGCGTCTATATGATACCCTAAACAAATCTGGTTTGGATCCAAAATTTTTTAATGTACAAAATAAGGAAATCAGTAAAAAAAATTCCATTTTACCTATTGCTAGGTGTATTTATTCTAATAGAACTAAATAAGCTTTGTCCTTGGGCCAATATGAGTCAGTGTACCAAATTCTATCAAAATATCTTTGTATTTGCGACCAGCAGCTTGCGATTTTTGTAGGCCTTTAAATGTGCACTAGATCTAAGCATCGGTCCTGTGTTGATATAAATCGGTTTGTCAAATTTCATTAAAATATCTTAACATATATAATCTGTAGCCTGCCGAACTAGAATACATGGACAGATGAACAGACAGGCTCAAAAATTTTTTCAGAGTTCATTGGTACATATACTAAATGGTTGGCCTAGGACAAATATTTTTGCCTTAATAAACGTCAGCACAAACTTATTATACTCTGTCCATGTAGTGTTATAGAGTATAAAATTTGACGTCGATAACACTACGCCAGTCTGGTTAAAATTTTCCGACCCAAATTTCAATGGATTTAAGTGAATTTCTATCCAAAAATATTTAACAAATCTGCTCACTGGTTAAAAAATACAATTTTGTTACAGATTTTTTTTATAATTCTATGAGAATATTGGATAAATGGGCACTTGATCCAAATAAAGAATAATTTGAACTAAAATTAGTGGCGCTTGTCCCTAATCAGTTTACCCAATTTCATTAAAATGTCTTTGTATTTACAATTCGAAGCGTAGAGACAAGCATAAAATCATAATTTGGGAGGATACTTATGGGACACTATGTCTAAAAATGGACTGATTCCAACTAAAATCAGTAGGAATCATCCTTGAGTGCAAACAAGAATATATGGGAAGGACGGGCGGACGGTCATCTCTTAGTCGACTTTACATAATCACTTTATATATAAGGGTCTGTGGCCAATATCCTAACCACGTGGTGGTGTAGCGTATCAAAAGTGAAAAAAGTATTAAAATATTATTGGGATGTATTGTAAAAAGTAAGCTTCATGCAAATGTTCTTTTTTAACCAAAAGCCGATTGTTAAGACTTGGCTTTGTTCATCTGTTAGGCCAAAGATGATAAATTACTTGCGTATTCACAAGTATATTTATATAAAAAAATGTAAAGTGCCTTTAGCTTTTTAAATTTGTTGGGTTTTACAGGGAAAATATAAAAATTAAATTGAAATGTTAACTTGTTTATTTTTAAATTTAAAAAGCAAAAAAGTGTTCACTTCTTGGATATTATAAGGATATTGAACAAATTTAAAAATTTCTTATAACATTGTCTGCTTATTTCTAAAGCAATGTTTTTACAAATTTCGTCTATATAACTGAAGTTTTTTTTTAACTACCCAGCAAAACCTTGATAATGGATTGGACCTTTTTTACGCGTTGCCTGCAATGGTTACACCTTTACCCTTGGTTTTACTTAGAAATCTTAAGCAATACGTTACTTATACTGTGATACATCAATACTTATGTGGGGGGTATAAATTAATGAGTTACTTATATAGAGATATATAAGTTTTTTTTGGAGGCTTTAAATTAATACATTACTGACATTGTGTTATATAAAGCTTATTAATAAGGGTAAAAATAATTATTTATTGGTATGGCATTATATAACTACTTTTTACGCATAAGTACGATTTAATAAAAATCTATAAGCTATTTACATTGCTTGGATCACTGAACATTAGACCGTACCTCAAAAAAAAAAGTTGGGCGTACACTGTCCAATCTAAATTATTTTTGCAAGAAAGTTTCAAATTTTTTTTTTGCCGAACGTAGGGGTTGCCATTTTACATTTTTCGTTATATCTTTGGCATTTACAGTCGGATCTTAAAGTATGATACATCGATGTTTTTCTCTCGAGGTTACCAATGTTTTGCTTCAAGGACGATTGACCGCAAGTATCCCGTTCTAGTATTTACCTACCAGATCTCAGTTGTTACACCCCTAATCTACCAACCTAATGTCAGAAAATTAAAGCTCACAAAATATCATTAAACTTTTGCTAAGGAAGTTTTTCGATAAACCCAGCAGAATTTTTTTTAATTTTTTGGTTGCTGAATGTAGGGGTTGCCTTTTTAAATATTTTTTCATTGGATTTTTGTTTTATAGCAAAACACTAGCCTCCTCGAGGCAAAAAATCGATATATCACGCCTTAAAATCCAACTTTAAATGCCGAAGCTATAAGGAAAAATATAAAATGGTGACCCCTACGTTCGGCAAAAAAAAAAATTTTTTTTGAAACTGCCTTGCAAAAATTCTTCATATTAGAGGGTGAACGGCGCACTATTTTTTCCGTCTGTAAGGTGGTACGGTCTACTGTACATCTAAACATAAGCTAGTGTTCTGGCATGAAATCAAACGATATCAAGCAATTACCAAAATGATTTCATCTCAATTGAAGACACTTAATATCAATGTTATTGCAATATTATAATATTGTTGATACAGCCATAGAAATAAATCTGTAAAAATAGCAGAACAAAAATGATGTTGCAGAAAAACTGTTAAATTAGCATAATTTTTTTTTTGCTAAATACTAGTAACAGGGATGGAAAACATGGTACAATTGTACTTTTTTTGGTACATTTTGAACTCCGTTGGTACCGTGGTACTACCGCGATCCATATGGTACAATTTCAAAAATTTCCTAATTAAAAATTTTTGTATTAAATGAGCTTATTGTACTTTAAAGCTGTCAACAAATATTCTAATTGCAGACGTGGACTAAAATCATTCTAACACAAACTTGTAACTGACAACTTTTGGGCCCAATGTTGTAAAAAATTTTTTTATAATTTTCCCATAATCAGATCATCAATATTAAAAGTAAATTTTAATAAAAAAAAACGTATTATTTTAAGGTTTTTTGTAATCTAGAGGTAATAGGTAAGCGTAACATGTAAGTCCAGAATAACATATTACTGGGTAAGGGGTTACCTCGATGGACATGCCCTTGTTAAAATAATATCTTGATAATAGAAAAGTAAGAGTTTAGCTACCCTTATTTCTTATTACCAAAGTCATTACCGGGTAATAGAAGTTTTTGCTGGGTTATAAAAATATAATCAAAACAAAACATTAACAACATATATTTTCAAATAAATTTGATATTCCGAACTATTGGTTACTACTGGAAATCTGGCAGAATTTTTTCAAATTTGACGGAAAATATAATTATAAGGCAAATATATAAGATGTTTGAGATACATGAGAAGTAAAAGATCCTGAATATATATAATTCCAATAAGGCTTTCCTTTGGGAAATTATGTCTCAATAAAGTTATGACATTGCTCGGACAAATTTTCTATATACGAACAATTTTGGTACCGTGAGGGTCGAAAAAGTACAATTTTTTTATGTGGTTGGTACAAAATGTAAAAACCCATTTCCATCCCTGACTAGTAACATAAGAACAGCAAAAATAAAACTGTTAAATTTACAGAATCTTAGTTATATTTAAGTTAACTTTTAGTTAATTCAAAATGACAAATTGTACTGTAAAATGTGCATAAAACTTTGCTAAATATTAGTAGACTAAAAACAGCAAAAACAAACTGTTATATCTACAAAATTTTTGTTATTTTTAAGCTCAATTTAATTGAATGCTAATAAAGGGTTCTTCAGCAGGGACGCTACAAAAGTAGAAAGACAGGGACGGAAAACGACGCCATATTTCTTGCCGCTCTTTTGACATTTCTTTTCATTAAGGTTTGCCATTTCATGATGGAAAGATATACGAGCCAACAACGAGTCGAAATTATTAAAATTTACTACCAAAATTCGAAATCAGTGGCCTCAACGTTAAGAGCGCTACTTCCAATTTATGGTCGTCATAATGAATGGCTTCGTGAATAAACAAAATATGCGTTATTGGTCAGACAGCAATCCACACGTACTCCATGAGTCATCATTGCATCCCGAAAAAATTACGGTTTGGTGCGGTTTATGGGCCGGCGGCGTCATTGGGCCGTACTTCTTCCGTGATGATCAAGACCGGCACGTTACTGTGAATGGGAATCGCTACCGTTCAATGATAACCGAATATTTTTGGCCCCAATTGGATGATATGGACTTGGAGGACATGTGGTTCCAACAGGACGGCGCCACAAGCCACACAGCGAATGTCACAATAAATTTATTGCAAACCAAGTTTGGAGAACGTGTTATCTCACAAAATGGTCCAGTCGATTGGCCGCCTCGGTCGTGCGATTTGACGCCGTTGGACTATTTCCTGTGGGGCTACGTCAAATCTATGGTCTATGCCAACATTGATGAACTTCGTACGAATATCGGCCGATTTATGCTTGAAAACCGTGGAAATTGGGTTGAGCGTCTGGACTTCTGCAAGCGTGCGCGTGGTGGCCATGCAAAAGAGAGCGATTTCCATACATAATGGCATCGAACGTACTTTCACAGGAATAAAAAATTTCATTGATATCCAAAACCGGTTTTGTTTTATTTAAAAAAAACTTTTGTAGCGCTCTTATTGAAGAACCCTTTAGCAGTCTATCCTGTCAAATTAACAGAAATATTTGCAAAAAATTTTGTACACTGCTGTTTTTAAAAGACTCGATTTTTATTTGCTTTAAAAAAAAAATCGAAAAACAACTTCGAAAAATTTTAAATTTTATTCGTTATTTTTTAGGCTCCCAAGTATTTAGCAAAATTTTTTACTGATTTTAGCAGGTTAATTTGTTATTTTATATTAACAAAAATTTAACTCAAATATAACTAAAATTATGTATATTTAACAGTTTTATTTTTGTAATCACATATTTCAGCCTATACCCTTGTTAAAATAATGTGTTATGTGACCAAAGTGTACCCAGTATGCAAAATGAGTCGAGCTTGTTTTGAAACTGAATCATTTTCTCGTAAAATTTTATCGAGTTCGATATAATACCAAGAATGAAGGTATTTGCCTATGTAGCTTGCAAGGTGATATAGATCCGAAAAATTGTTGATTTATAGATTCGATATTTCATCGAAATAACGAATATTTTTCGAGGGAAAATATGATTAATTTAAACGAAAAAAAAAAATATTTTTCTTTGCTTTTTTTACCTTTCTCTTTGTTAATTTTTTTTTATTTCTCTTTACTTTAATTTTCTTAAATTTTAATTTAAATTCAAAGCAATTTTGTTTTGTTCCAACACCAGCCACGATTCGAACCAACGTCCTTTGGTTTAGAAGTTCATCTCCTTACCCCTTGAGCCAAACCGTAATGATACATATAGTTTCATAAAATTTTTTTTTAAAATTCAAATTGTTTTTATTTTATTTGAATCTACCTTTATAAACTTCATATTACCCAACAAACATGAATGTAAAAGTTAAAAGAAATGCCCTAGGTGTAAAACGAATATGCTGTTCTTTTCCAATTTTTCATAAATAAATTTAATGCTTAATACAGAAAGGCCCTAACGCGAATTAATATTTCATTAGAGGAAAATGAAATCTGAAAAACTTTGATTATACTTTTTATTTTATTGTTTTGGTATTAATAATAAAATTCATTCAGAGAAACTCTATATCGAAGATTTTTAGATTTGTATTGCCTTCCCTTCCATAGAAATTAAGAATGAAGATAGGGTCTTCCTTCATTAACCAAAATTGCATAAAAATATATGTATACAAAAATAAAGTAAAAGATTTTAAAACGTCGTTTTTGAAGATAATTATTTTAAAAGTGACATTTCACTCTGAATTAAGATGAGAATAAAATAAGTTAGTCAGCAATACAATTTTGCATAAATCAAAGTACCTAGAATTTAGTGTTTTATTTACTTTTTTGGATTTTTAAAGTTAAACTTTTATTTGAATAAAGTATATAACTCTTTATTTTCTTATTTTCTGACACATATAAAACTTTTTGAGAAAACAGAATAACTTTAACAATTTCATAAAATATAAAATCTGTCCTTTTTACTTCCACGTAAAATTAAAAATAAAAAAACTCTATAAAAAGGCTCGCAAAGGGCATTATAAAAAGTGTTTTTTTTTTTAAACAGACATCGAGATTTCTTCACATTTTTACAACCCGGTAACCCCGTCACTGTCAAATCAATTTAAACATTTTCGCTAACAATTCAAATGAATTTGGCAATTGATTTCGATAATTTCGTTGTCGTAAACTCTGGTTGAATTCATATAATTTAATATTGAAATATTTAATATAAAACAAACAAAAGAATTTAGATATAAAACGAAGTTTACAGTTTGAATCTACAAAACCTCGTTTTTAGAGATTCAAATTGTTTGCTGGGAAATTATTAACCACGTAATTTTTTGATGAAAACTAATATCGAGATATTTCCATATTTAGACTTGAAATAGATTGGAAAACGAACCAAACTTGCAAATAATAAAAAATGCGATAAATTGAGAAATTACGATATGATAAAATATCAAAATCGATAAAATTTTCGATTAAAAAATTTGTTCGAGAAACCTTAAAATGACGACTCTATTTCATATTGATTTCCATTCATTTTTTCGAAACAACTTCGATAAAGCTTCGAAATGATAAACCGCTTCTAAACTGTGCATACTGGGTTTCTTATTCCATTTCCCTTTGCCTGGTAATAGAAAGTTTTGCTGGGTGGTAATAGAAGATTTTGCTAGGTACTTCAACTAAATGTAATTTTTATTTATCTGTATTACTTTACGATTGGTATTATATATGTATAAAGCTTAAAATATAAAGTGGCTTTTATATTCAAGTATTTATTAGATTAGAGTAAATGGAATTTCTTCGTACATATTTTTGTACACTGCTAGAAAACTTTTTGTGCAAAGTTCTATCATCGCCTTAACTGTAAGTGGGTCTCTACTTGACAATATCATATTATTATTTTGAACTTGCGGTGGAACAATATTCTAACAAAATATCTGAAAATATAGAAATTCCGAAAAAATAAGTTTTGTATTTTTAAATGCAAAATAATTTAAGCTGTATTTTCGCTTATGACCGTCAATGTCAACTATTTGATCCAAATCTACGTTAAACCGATTAAAGTATAAAATATATTTAAAAATTGAGTGTTTATAATATTTCCGGTATAATCAAACGTATGCCAGATAATGATATGGCTAAGTATGCAGAAGGGTTTGGACAACACCAATAGAAAAAAGTATATAAAAACTTTAGTCAAAACTAATAAAAATAAGTTAAAAAAATGATGCTGCAGAAAAAACTGCTAAAATTAGCATATTATTTTTGCTATATATCAGTTACATACACTCAAAATAGTTTGTAGTTTAAATTAACTGAAAATGTAATTTAAAATAAATGAAAAATCACTTGAAAACCGGTCTACTGACTTTTCATTTAAATCAAAAGAACTTTTCATTTATTTTTAAATGTTAATAAATAAACTACAAAATCCTTAAAAAAATAATGATTTTTCATTTATTTCGTTTTTTTAAATTTCAAAAAATTAACTACAAAATCCGTAAGAATAAATGATATTTAGTTTATTTCGTTTTTTTAACTGTCCTAGAAATCGAAAAGGAATTATTTTTTTAACAAAACATTTTAAATGAAAATATTAACTGTAACAGAAAATCCGTATTTTTAGGTAGTTTATTTTTTAAATAAACGACAAAAACAGTTAAAAAATATATTTCTTTGTATTTTAACTAAATAATCATTTAAAAATAAATGTACGGATAACTTTTTAAATAAACTACAGTCAGTTACTGTAATAATATTTTCAGTGTAGGAACAGCAATACTAAAATTGTTAAATATACAGAATTTAAGCTATATTTGAGTTAATATTTTGTTAATGGAAAATAGCAAATTAACCTGCTAAAATCAGGAAAAAATTTTGCTAAAAATTTGTAGCTTAAAAAATCACAAAAAATTTTAAATTTTCGAAGATTTTTCTAGATTTTTTTTTAAATGCAAATAAAAATCGAGCCTATTGAAGACAGCAGCTTACAATTTTTTAGCAAACGTTTCCGCTGATTTTAGCAGAATAGACTGATCTTTGCATTCAACTAAATTGAGCTTAAAAATAGAAATAATTTTGTAGATATAACAGTTTATTTTTGCTATTTTTAGTCTACTAATATTTAGCAAAAAATCTGCGAATTTCAACAGCATCATTTTTAACTAATTTTTAGTAACTTTTCTGCTATTTCTACAGATTTATTTGTACACTGAAAATATTATTACAGTAACTGACTGTAGTTTATTTAAAAAGTTATCCGTACATTTATTTTTAAATGATTATACAGTTAAAATACAAAGAAATATATTTTTTAACTGATTTTGTCGTTTATTTAAAAAATAAACTACAAATAAATACGGATTTTCTGTTACAGTTAATATTTTCATTTAAAATGTTTTGTTAAAAAAAAAATTCCTTTTCGATTTCTAGGTTAGTTAAAAAAATGAAATAAATTAAATATCATTTATTTTTACGGATTTTGTAGTTAATTTTTTGGAATTTAAAAAAACGAAATAAATGAAAAATCATTATTTTTTAAGGATTTTGTAGTTTATTTATTAACATTTAAAAATAAATGAAAAGTTCTTTTGATTTAAATGAAAAGTCAGTAGACCGGTTTTCAAGTGATTTTTCATTTATTTTAAATTACATTTTCAGTTAATTTAAACTACAAACTATTTTGAGTGTATTAATATCCATAAAAATATAAAAGATTTTGATGTACTTCTTTCCAATATTAACCCCATAAGTGTTTTATATCTTGGTTAAACAGAAAAGATCCACAACTTGGGAAAGCGATTCGATACAATATTTGGTTGCAGATATATGATAAGGAAACAAAGGTAGGCAAAAGTGCAGTGTGTGGGGTTTCTTCAAAAAAAAAGAAAATATAAAAATATGACCCGCTCTGTAATTAATAAAGAAAAAAAACCAAAATTAATTTTGGGAGGGACTCGGCCCGTGGGAGGCAAAAAACGGGGGAAGGTAGTAACATGTAAGTGTGGGTACTCAAATTAAAGGAAATTTTCTCACGATTGAAAAAATTATTTTTTTCTTTCATCCATAAAACGTAGCCTTACCTAGAGCTATTTTTCGACTACGTGGTAAAAATGGAAGTTCAAAGAAACTCTTTATTTCACTACGAAATTTTGTTAAATTTGGAGAAGTCAAATTCAAAATTTTTATTATTTTGGTTGCTTTTATATGGAACAAGACTAAGTTAAGGAATTTTGTTTGAAAATTTCTTTCCTAAGTAAAGTTTTAGTAAAAAATTCTACTTAATTATGACTATAAAATTAGCTATAACTGATTTAAATAACAGCATATTTTAACACCAAAAAAATTAAAATGACATTCAGATTAGCGCAACGGATACGGATTATCGAGCGTTTACTAAACTTTTTTGTAGTCAAGAACCTAAAATATATTTAATTGAATTCGGTTGACCCCGCAAAAAATTCTCAGTGTACTTTGTATTTATTAAACAAGACAAATTTAGGTAGCATTTCTCTAATCTGGAATTCATTTTATCTGCTTAAATGGAGTACGAAACTACATGTTCTTTAATCCAATATTTTAAAGAAAGAAAAACTAAATTTCTTAAAGGAAAAAAATCTTGATAAAGAAAAAATCATCACCAACATTTTCTGCAACCACTAACACTCAATATATACATACAAAGAGTAGGCTGAGACTACCATGATAAAAAAACGATATACTTTAAGAACATGTGTTAGCAAGTGGAATGTCCTTAAACATTATGATATGTATACAAAAAACTAATGGATATAATATTATCCCAGCAAAATATTGGTAATGACACCTCATTACTATCTGCATTACCAAAAATGATATATCATTACCTTTTGCATTATTTTATAATATAAAATAATGACTTCCTAATAACGGCCTATTGTATTCATTGTTTCTAAATATAAAATAATGACTTACTTGTAATATTTTAAATAATTACTTTTTACACAGTTAAATTTTATACATTTTTATTTATTATATGTAAATATGTTTTATGTTTAAATTTTTATGACGAGTCCTAAAATTATACACTGGAAAAAACTTAAATTTTTCTGAATGTATTTTCTTAAGCTAATAGTATTTGCTTAACTCCTTATTTTTAAGAATCAAGTAAGCAATCGGATAACCACTTATAATTCAACTTTTTGTAAGCATGTGTGTAACCACTAATTATTTAAAATCTCATAACTACTTATTTCTCATTTTTTCGTAAGCGAGCGGGTAAGCGTGACTACTTCTAAAAACGACCACGCCAAACAAAAATAATGGGTTTAGACGCCAAAAAATAAGTTGTGCGGAGCTATGAATTTCTATTATATAACCACTTATTTGGTAATAAAAGATTTTGCTGGGATATAGTACATATTAAAGGTATGCATGAATGCATTTAAAACAGGCTGCGAAAGATTCACTACACTTTTTGCAATTCAGAAATCATCAATAGAAAGTCAGAAAATAACAATTAAAATTCAGAAAACATAACATCTATCTTAGTTCATGATTTCTATATTTCAGTTGAAATTCCCTGAATTTTGATTAAAGATTTCTGAATTGTAAAAAGTGTAGTGAACAGCCTGTTTTAAATCATGGATGGTAACCGAATCGAATGCGGTTATCGTTAGGGTAACAATATTTTATGTTATTTCGGTAACGGTATTTTAAGGGTAACGGTATTTCAGTTATATCGGTAACGGTATTTTAAGGGTAATGGTAGTCAGGTATTTCGATTCATTCCGCAATTTTTTTTTTTAAAGTATTTTTTGTACATTAAGTTGATAAATCTTAATGTACAAAAAATACCCAATAACCACGTGAAATTACCAAAAGCAGAAAATTAAAAATAATGGTATTTTAGGGATAATGCTATTTCATTTATTTCGGTAACGGTATTTTAAGGGTATCGATATTTCATTTATTTTTGTAACGGTATTTTAGCGTTATTGCCTGCCAACCCTGTTTTAAATGAATTCACGCAGGCCTTTAGTACATATACTTACAAGAAAAGTATCTTAAGCGACAGTCTCCGATCTTAATGAAATTCGGAAATTTTGTAGAGAAAAAGTCTAAGGTTGGGGTGTCTGAGATTATCGACCATCGCGGGCATTTCTTTTCTTTAGTTTCTAAGTGTCGCAGTTTTGGTGTGTTCACCCTTTAATAGCAAAATTTCTTGGATTTAATAGTTTTCTAAAGGAATAAATAGTTAATATTACACTCATAGAAATAAATCTGTAAAAATAGCAGAAAAAGCAACTAAAAATTTGTTAAAAATGATGCTCCAGAGAGAACTGTTTTTTTGTTTTTGCTAAATACTACACTCATAAAAAAAGTCCCTACAAATAGGTCAAAATTGTGCTGGCGCATATACGTGTATTATTTCCTGTTATTTTAGTAAAAATTTCACCTATTTGTACGGACTTTTTTAGAGAAAATAACAGAAAAATTAGTTCAATTTAATCAGAACACGTTTAACAGAATTTTCTGCTAACTTTTTTTTTTATTAGTGTAGTAAAATAAGAACAGCGAAAATAAAGCTGTTAAATTTGCAGAATTTTAGTCATATTTTAGTTGACTTTTAGTTAATTGAAAGTGATAAATTGTATTGTAAAATCTACAGAAAATTTTGCTAAATATTTTAGAATAAAACGAGTAAAAAGGTTAAAGTCGGGCAAGCCGACTATACAATACCCTACACCAGTCTGGTTAAAAGCCAACTAATGTTTGGATCCGAAATTCGAATGGGTTAAAATAAGGCTTGTGTCAAAATTTTCTATAATGTGAGTCAGCGCACCAAATTTCATTAAAATATCTTAATATTTGCGACCTGCAATTTGTAACCAAGCCAATTTTGGGGGGACCCTTATATGGGCACTAGTTCTAAACATGGATCGATGTTCACCAAAATCAATAGGCTTCGTCCTTGGGCCAACATAGGTCTATGTACCAAATTTCATCAAAATATCTTAATATTTGCGACCTGCAGCGTATAAACAGTATAATTTTGATAGGACCCTTATATGGGCACTAGGTCTAAACATGGACCGATGTTCACCAAAATCAA
Organism: Leucophora obtusa; assembly: GCA_949987735.1. Taxonomy (NCBI): domain Eukaryota; kingdom Metazoa; phylum Arthropoda; class Insecta; order Diptera; family Anthomyiidae; genus Leucophora; species Leucophora obtusa. The sequence goes on from OX465295.1 coordinate 80,780,530, forward strand.
TAGGCTGCGTTATTGGGCCAACATAGGCCTGTGTACCAAATTTTATCAAAATATCTTAATATTTGCGACCTGTAGAGTGCGCACAAGATTGCATGGACAGACAGACAGACGGACGGACGGACAGACGGACATCGTTAAATCGAAATAAAAAAAATTCTGAGCCGATCGGTATACTATAAGGTGGGTCTACGACCAATATTTTTTGGTGTTACAAACATCAGCACAAACTTATAATACCCTGACCACATAGTGGTGTAGGGTATAATAACAAACGATTTAACGATGTCCGTCTGTCTGTCTGTCCATGCAATTTTGTGCGCACTCTACAGGTCGCAAATATTAAGATATTTTGATGAAATTTGGTACGCAGACCTATGTTGGCCCAAGGACGAACGAGTTTGATTTTGGTGAACATCGGTCCATGTTTAGACCTAGTGCCCATATAAGGGTCCTACCAAAATTATACTGTTTATACGCTGCAGGTCGCAAATATTAATATATTTTGATGAAATTTGGTACATAGACCTATGTTGGCCAAAGGACGAAGCCTATTGATTTTGGTGAACAGCGGTCCATGTTTAGAACTAGTGCCCATATAAGGGTCCCCCCAAAATTGTCTTGGTTACAAACTGCAGGTCGCAAATATTAAGATATTTTAATGAAATTTGGTGCGCTGACTCACATTATAGAACATTTTGACACAAGCCCCATTTTAACCCATTCGAATTTCGGATCCAAATAATACACCAGACTGGTGTAGGGTATTGTATAGTCGGCATGTCCGACTTTAACCTTTTTACTCGTTTTTAAGCTAAATTTAGTTGAATGTAAAAAGCAGTCTATAAAATTAGCAGAAATATTTACTAAAAAAATTGTAAAATTGTAAATTTAACAGGTTTATTTTTGCTGTTCTTCTTTTACTTGTATTTAGCAAAAAAAAAAAAACTGCTAATTTCTTTTCATTTTTAACTAATTTTTAGTTACTTTTTCTGCTATTTTTACAGAATTATTTCAATGAGTGTACTATTTTGAGGAAATTTCAATATGTTATAGAAGCAAAAATTCTACGATGAAAATGTGTATGGGGTAAGAATGGGTTCGTCCGAGGTGGACAAAAATATAAGACAGGTGGATCTTAGATTTATTTTCTCCATCAAATATCAAAATTTGATACTATTTTGAGCGTATATCATTCCCTGTAGGAGGTTTTCTTCAGAAAAAAGGAGCATTTTTCAGAGTTTTCTATAAAAAGTATTTGAAAATTTTTAAAATTTTTTTAAAAGGGAGGGAATTATTTGAAAAAGCCTTTTTTGTATGAAAAAATCGCAAGCATAATGTCGAAAGTGTTTTTTAAGATTAATCGTCTGAGAATGGGCAAATAAACAGCCAAACATAAATGGGGCCTTTGCACACCCGGGAAAAATGGTCTAGGTACGCCTATAATAAGGGGACTTTGAATAGGAATTGTAGAGGGTAGTGTAAAGAAGGGATCAAAATAAAAAACATTAATGCATAACTAATTTAAATTTCAAATATTAACACCCTACCGGTCCCGAGCGGGTTAACATTTTTTAAAAATTTTATGTTTTTTCTATTACTAAACTCTACAGAAAAATTCAAAAAACTTTAGAGTTTTTTGAATTTTATTCATCACACAATTTTTCAGACCAACTAAAACTTTAACCCTCTAACCGGCAAGCCCGCCTCCAGGCGGGGTATATTAAATTGACCAAAAATGCGCCAAACGAGTACCCTAAAATAAGAAATTATGCTTTTTCAACAGAGAACAAAATTTATAAAATTTTTGTGAAGAATTTTTTTATATACAGTGCACGGTTTGGAAGCGACAAAGTGTCAAAAATAACATTTCGTAAAATTTCGAAAATTAAATATTTTAAAACAATCGCAATTTTCAAATATCTTAAAAGCATATTTAAATCGACTAAAACAATTGATAATGACCACAAAGTAAGATAGAAGCTTCGGCTATTCAAAAAATTCCTTACTTTGGTCCAAGGATACACAGGATTCCATAAGGATACCTTTAAAGGACATCGCCTTAACTTGAAAACCAATGGACGGATTTTTCTGAAATTTGGTAAAGAGGATATATTTGGTATAAGTAGCAAAGCCTAAAAGTTTGAATAATATATATTGAAGTTGTGGTGCGTTTTCGCTCAAATTCGTATTTCTCGAAAAACGAAAATCGCTACATCCACTTAATTAACAGCACAAAAAATGTAATTTTTTTATTGCAATTACATCTTGGTAAGAGGAATAATTTATGCTTAATCCTATTAACTTTTACGCGCTGGTTTTCGAGATTCACCCTTAAGCTATTTTGGCCCGTATCGCCTAAAGTAGGCAACGAAAGAAACTATTGTAGAAGAACTTATTATTTATTTTTCGTGAGGAAAACATGGTATAAATTTCTTTGCAAAAACGCTTAGGCCGGTTAGAGGATTAAAGGTACGTTTATAGAATGATAGAATACTCCAATCTGTAGGAAAATTAGTTATTTTCTCTTTCATAATAACACATTTTTGTATTTTGCTATCTTTTTTCACGGATTTGTTACACTCTAGAGTTAATATTGATCTGTTAACTATTTAACATGAGAAATATACCTTAAAAAACATATCACTAATTTGTGCACAAAAATATTTAAAAAATATTAAAGGAACACAAAGTATTTGTGTTTGGAACAATTATTCAAATTAAAAAATTATTTCAAGCTGAAAGTAGTGGCATAAAGTGAGCGAATTAGCGAAAAAGTGATGTAAGAACTGAAGTGTCATAAATTTTTTGAAGTAACTCTACTCAGCATTTTGACCAGTTAACATTACAATCTGTGCTGCAGAGTAGAGTCACTTTCCAATTGTAAACGCAACTTTAAAGTTAAAAATTTACACCTCAATCCATAAATGCTTTGTAAAGTTACAAACCGTCATTTTCATACAAAATTCGTTCAATAAAGCTCCTATAATTTTACAAAGCGTTTATGAATTTAGGGGTTAAAATATTAAAATTCCACTGGCATATTTTCTAAATTACAGCAGTACGGTCGATACAATACTTTAAAATGACGTTATTTAAATTACATCAGTAAAATTATGCCAAATAAATGAGTACTATTGTGTAGCGTTTGTTTGTGTATTTACATACATTAGAGTGGTCCAAAAAAACATGAAAGTTGGAATTCGCGATCTCCACAATGTTGCCCCTATTCCTTAATGTCTAAAAACTCTCTGTGCCAAGTTTCAGCTAAATCCGCTGTTATTTAGAGGTAGCACAAAAAGTTGTCTTTTAAGAATTAGTAATTTATCTCTAGAGTAATTTATACAAAAAGTAGGGTTGACTTTAAATTTAATTATTTCTTAACCTGTACGCTATTATTTAACAATTTTTTTTTAAATCTGGTCTTAATTAATGTGAATATAAGGAATTTGAAATCAAAACTTAAAAAAATTAAGTAACTTTTAAGTAATTCGCGGTTTTTTTTTAAATTTATACAAAAAAATACATATTTTAGTCAAATTTTCGAAATTTTCCGAAAAGATGTAATTAAAAATTCAACTTGTTTTTGCCTTGTATGCGCAAATTTCACAAATCTGATCTTTATTTTAACACAGATTATGAATTAGCAATCGAAACTTAAAAAAAATTTGTGGTTTATGAATTATTCGCGGTTTTTGAAAATTCAAAAAAACTCAAGATTTTTGAGATATTTTCCCAATTACCTGTAAACGGTGTTATCGAAAAATGCAATTTGTTATACTTTTGCAATTTACTTACCAAGGACCTTCATTATATATAACACTGATTTTAATTTTAAAAAGGATAACAGATATCCTTGCAAATTAAGTTAAAATTTGACATTTTTTAATATTTCTCTATTATCTAGATTGCTATAATTTTATTGCTACCAAAAACCCTATCCCACATAATAGGACATTTAGCAGATATATATTAATGCAAAAACGAAATTTTCATATTGGTAAATATAAGAAAACATCCTGATCGAAGTTGATCCTTTTTTGTATGAAATTTTAAAATTTCGCGAAATCCGCGACTCCGATTTTAATTTTGATTTCATATTCGTAATGTACACCTAAAAATATATTAGATTTGATATGTCGCGATCATAATAATTATATTTAATTTTTCTCATTTTTTCCATTATTTTTAATGAATTAAAAATAATAGAACAAGTATAACCTCGAAACTTCAATTGCGATGTGCTACCTCTAAACAAAACTTTTTTGGTGATTTTTTTGATCAGACTACATTTTTTTCAAAGTGGCATATTTGTAGGGTTGTGGAGCGTGAAAATTCCAACTTTTTTTTTTTGGACGTCTCTAATATACATATAGGGTGATTCGAAATTAGGGAATCAGAATGTTTGCGTAAGTGTGCTTGGAAACAATTGTAATCCCTCTTTAAAAAGATTTTAATAAAATATTGTATAATTTGATATAATTATATCTAATCGGGTGTGGTTAATGTCACATCATACAAAATTGTATATAATTACATCAACATAAATAAATTTATACAACTTAGATCTAATAACATTGGGTCATTTTCCCTAAGTAATTGTATATAAACTGATAGACGATATATAACCACATAAAATTTTATATAATTTGATTGGGAAAATGACCCAATATTATTAGATCTAAGTTGTATAATTATACCCATATAAGGGTCCCCCCAAAATTATATTGTGTATACGCAGCAGGTCGCAAATATTAATATATTTTGATGAAATTTGGTACACAGACCTATGTTGGCCCAAGGACGAAGATTATTGATTTTGGTGAACATCGGTCCATGTTTAGACCTAGTGCTTTGAAACAGAAAATTTTTCTGGGCATTTGGTAATGATTTTCTACACTGGGTAGTTTCATGATTTTTTTTAATTTGAAAACCTGCTATTCTTTTAAATTGCCCTTTAATTATAAAGTATGTATAATTTTCAGGATCATAACACAGACGCCGTATATTCATTTTTACTAGCACATAAATATATAAAGTGCCATCTCTATACTTTACAATGAATAAATTTTTTGAATAAAATTTTCATGTCATCAGTAGTAAAAAAAAATAAAAATACTCATGTATTATGCGTTTTTCATTTCAGTGATGACAGTCAAAATGTAAAATTAAAATTTTATTAAAATATATAAACCCAAATGTATTCGTACATACATTTATATAAATATACACTCATACAGATAAAAACATAAATTAATTTTGAACACACCTATATATACATAGGTATTAGGATACTCCAACCTTGTGTGGAAAAAAAATTGTAAGTTGTTAGTAATTCAAATTTGATTTAATATATCAACATGTTTGATAAAAATTAACAAAAATTTTGTAGGAGATGTTGTTTAAGGACCAAATAAATATTTCTAGGGCTCCGTTCAATAGTACAAAACTTTTTTGGACACCCTAATAAATAGTTATATAGAAATATATTGTTATGTGGCCACGTTTGTGAATATAACAAATTTTATGCACTCAAAAAAGTTTAATGGTTACTACACGACAGTTGTTTGGGGACTAATAAGTACTTGATGTTTTTAACTGAAATTACAGATGTTTCTCTATAGAAAAATACTATTATGACAGTTATTAACAAAAAATTGAACGCAAAATACTGAGTTCTGTAACAGTTCACAGAAAAAACTAAAAACGAGTTTTAATTACGAAATTGATTATATTAATTAAAATTTTAATTGATTTTGCACCTATTACTCAAATAATACTATTAATTACTAAAATCTGTATATCATTAATTGAAACAATTAAACTATTAATTGATTTACTTAAATATTTGATTAGAAAGAGTTTTAATTTTTATCATATGTTTAATTCAATATTTTAGGTTAATTATTTTTTCTTTATTGCTTAAAGTAGTTATTTTTAATATAATAAAAATAATAAAAATAACTACCAAAACAGTATTTTTATAGTGAACTATTACCGTTTTTAATTTTTATTGCAAATTTCAACTAGGCTTAAGTAATTATGATTATGTTTATATGATTAACGTACTATTTTATAGACATAATTAGCCACAACTTTGGAATTCATCCATTAATTTTCTTTAGATTTATTTATCTTATTTTATTACTAAAGATGTGGACTTTATGTAATTACTTTTAATTTTAACATAACAGTAATTGTGTAACATACCGAAACCAAAACAGTTTCGAACATTTCAAATCTTCGAATTGTCTTTATAGTTTTCTTGATTTATGGTTTTAATTCCTATTATCCGTAAGTAACCATTAGAAATTACTCTTTTACGATTTCAGTGGTTCTATAACGATAGTTCACTTATATTGTGGAATTAAGTTGGTGAAATACCGAACTGAAACTTAAAAATCCAACAAAAATTTGGCAAGAACAAATCCTCAATAATCTTTTTGTGATTTTCGAGTTAAGCCTCTTTGAAAGCTATTGCAGTGCAGGGTATCTAAAATACAATGTTAACCATAAAATATACAATTACTTTTTTTATATGAAAAATTTTTTTTCAGTGATGAAATTTATTTTATTTTTTCAACATTTGTGTTCTTATCTCTGTATGTGTGTTTCTATTTCTCGTCAAAAAAAAACAGTATATTTCCATGCTATATCATACCTGGGATTTTTTAATTTGCATTCCCTGTCTTTAATGTCATTTCATTTGTTGGAAATGCAAATTAAATTTTTTTAAATAATCTTCATATATTGTATTTGGTCAGAATATTTCTCAACCTTAAGTCTAAATTCTAATATGATATTGTTATATTAGACTTTATTTGTTGTTTAAAAAATATTTTCAATTTTCATGATAGAAAATACAATTATTTCGTGGGCATCACCACAACTCATCAGTTATCCGCAATAAGAGAATGATGATTGGAATACACAAAGCCATTACATAACATACAAAAACTAAACGGGACGAGCATTTTGTGCTTTTGTGTATGAACTGCCTGATATGGTATTCGGCACTTATAATGAAATAGCCTAGAATTATTAAGTCATTTTGGGTCCTATCAAACTTTAAGCTAAACTATTATTTACCAATTTAAAAATAATTGGTATGACAAAATTACATTTTCTTGTTCCAAATCCATATTATTACTCTCTGATAGTGTTATAAAAACTAACTTAAAATGTGATATTTCCTTTAAATTTTTTTTCAAAATAATTTGTCTCAAATCAACTTGGAATAAAATTTGGCATATGTACTTATATAGTTGCAAAAATATCTATTGTTCGTAATATTTTAAGTATTGTACATATGATATGAGAAACTATTTTGAAAACCAATATTGTTAGTATAATATTTTTTTAATTTTTCGTTTTTCAAATCGAGCTATTTATTCCCAAATGTCAAGTTTTCTGACTTTTGTGATGTGGCGAGTTTTATCTGTATATGTGACGCGAAAAATAGAAAGGGACCTAAGGATAGAAAGGGACCTATGGAGAGCATGGGATCGGTCTCATTCGATGCTCAGATGTTGTCCACAAAAAAAAAAAAAAAAATTGATTTTTTTACCCTTAGGTCCCTTTCTCTATGCGCTGTCACATATGTGTATTATATTACGGTTTCTCTAAATCGTGTGAAGAAACAGGATCGGGATCGTAGTGACTACGACAACATCTGTACCACATTTTACTGAAATTGGATGTCGTTTAGAGTCCCCTAAGAATTGCAGGTTTTTCTAAACTTTTGTATGGAAATTTAAATATAAATAAAAAAAAAAAGTTGAAATCAATTTTGTTAGCATTTAAGATTATGTCCCTCAAGATTTGTCCATAAATTTTGAATCAGAATTTTATGTACTACTTTAGGAATATGATATAAAATCTATTAAATTGTTAACCGTTTCCGAAATATTCGCGTTTTTATGACTTCGCAAAAAATACAAAATATTATAATTTTTAATTTTTTGAGCCAGTTTGTACGAAAAAAAAATATTTTAATATATGAATTTAATTGTCTTCCTTAAAGCTGTAATTCAAAATTAATTAGAACACCACTGCAGGAAGGATAACGTTTTCCTGGCAATTCTTCATAAAATATGATTTTGTTTACCTTTTGTTTAAGAACTTTTAAGATATTGCTAAAAGTTTTCAATTTGAAACATTATTGAAAACTAGACTTCACACAGACAGCGATTTTTGGGAGAATAAAAATTCCCCAGTGAAATAGTTAAATAAGAGGTACTGAAAGCTAAACCGCTCCTCTATTTGACATTTAAACTTTATATTCGTAATTTTCGCCAAAATATTTAATAGATTTAATGTATCGCATTATATGGTTTAGATTTTTTTATATTTGAAAATTTCACAGACGTAACTTTATCACCATTTAGGGACCGTAAGCTAAAAACTTTTTATCTGTTTTTTTTGACTGCATAAACTTCTAAAAGGTAGTAACATTGAAGGGTCCTTGGAGAGCTCGAAAATTCAAACATCTTACAATTTGAAGAACCCTATTGGTCATGTATTAGTTAATTCTGGCTCTTCCGATTACAAATACATTGATTGATTTCACAAAACTGCAATTAGCCACACTCATCGCTGTGTCAGCCGTGGTGTATCTCGGTAAGAGGTGATGCCATCAGTCCTAACCTGTGCAGAGTGTTACCGGTTCGATTCCTGGTCATGGTATGTACAAATACCCAGCTGGAAAATGTGTCTTAAAGACAATGTCAGCAGCGCCGCTTCAGTGACAAGTCAGCAGGCGCAAACATTTACCAAAGATGTCTTAAAGATATGTCTGAACTTTTTTTACTTTTTCTTATGTGATGTCAGCGTCACTTAAGAATGCCTATTGTCATCATCACTAGAATTTATTCTTAACTCGTGCTGACTAACGAGCTATTTTTCATCTTCACAATCATTTTTTCTTAATTGGAGCTGACTAACCGAATATTTGTCAGTATAGCGTCTTAACAAATTGTTAGGCAAGCCTTCAACAATTTATTTTTCAAAATTTCTTTAATAAGTTTTAGGATTTTATCAATTTTAATTCTTTTAATTAAACTTTAGTTATTGAGTTCTATTTTTAGTAACTTTATCTGCTATTTTTACGGACTTATTTGTATGAGTGTACAACCAATAAATTCGGTTGGTAAACCGTATTGGAATGTGATTCCCCAGCAAAATCTCAGTAATGGGTGCTCATTACTAATATCTAAATAATAAGCAGTAGAATTAGGGTCTACTGCTTATAATTCGGTGTCATTATTGTTGTTCTACAAGGTCGGTTTTGTAAGTAGATGTCCATATTCGCTGCATAAAAAAACACACAAGATTTGTGCACCCGCTAACCCGCTGCATTACAAAAGTACAGTGATGTGCAATAAAATAGAGCCATTCAAGTTTTTTTATAACTTTATTCTCATTGCCTTTTTTTTTAAACATCAAAATAGTGGATAAATTCGCCCAAAAATGCGAGGAGGTATTTCAGAAAATTATGTAGAATTTTAACGTTACGTCTGTTTTTTTATTTTGTTACCTGTTTTAAGGAGGCGTGGCTTTTATTGAAAAATAAGCGATATCGACCTTCTATCAAATTACATAGTAAAATTTAGCGAGCACGTTTACGTTTCCAGTACTGTGTCGAAATGATAACACCAATATACGCTTGGCCGTAGGTAATTGCCCACGTTGGCCCAAAGTTGGATTTTGTTACTTGCTGGTGTTTTCCCAGTACTATAAATTAAAAATATACAGTAACTTGCCAGTACTTTAAATACAAAAAATCAGTGTACTGTGTAAAAATCAGTATTATAAAAACAATTAAAAATCTGGTGGTAAATCACCCAAAATTTTAATAAAATAATAAAAAATATATGTGTATTTTTGTTTCAATTTAATTTTGTTGTTTTTTATTGTGTTATAAAATATTAAATAATTGCAAAACTAGAAAATAAAACGTTTTTCTTAAATATTCTGGTTTCTCGCTGTTTTATATAAAAATATTATGAAACAAGCGGGCTAAAGCCCGCTCGATGGTTTGTATAAGTCCCCAGGTGACTGGGATCTTATACAAACCAAAGATTAAATTCGGCTGTGCCGAGTCTTTAGATACCCTCCATCCTGGTGTTTTTATTCGGGGATTCTACTAAGTACAAACAAGTATGAATTATTACCCATTTTTTATTCGGCCAATCCACTGTGCAACAAATGTGTATGATTTTTTCCACCACTACAAGTAAATATTTCAGTTTATCTTGTTTAATCTCAGTGCTGCCACAAGCAAGATTCAAAATTCCCAAAAGTGTAGACAAAATTACCCAAAAAATATGAAATTATAAATGACTTCAATTAACATATTATTACAATTTGAACTCCGAAAAAAGGTAATAACCTCATCAGTAAACTTAAATAAAAGTGATTTGGCCATTTCAATTGTCCCATCGTTCTGGGCGTTATATTATTACAAGGAAAAGTTCCTTAAATATGCAGCATTTATGATGAACTTTTGAGTCTTATATGAATCTTCATAAAATTTAGAACAAAACACTTAAAAAGCTTGTAAATAAGAGTCAGTTATGATCACATGTGAACGATTTAAAAATAATCTTATTTTAGAGTCTTTCAAAAATCAAGTTTTATTTGCGTTTTTAAATACACACAAAAAAGCTTTGGCAAGCAATTGGGAGCACTTCAACTAAAATAATGCTTTTGTGGCATACACAATATTATAAATTATTCGATAAAACTTCATTAGTTGAAATTTGCTTAATTACTTGGTAACGATTTTTTTGTGTACGTTAATAGCTTATTTGTATAACGAACGAATTTCAAAGTATGTATAGATTAATACACTTTCCTGATATATCGGTTTAATTCGTGGATGATCAGTCGCTGTGAATCAATTCATTAACTCGTATGAATAAAAAATAGATATTGGAATTTTTATGCAAAATCCGCAATTTTAGTCAGTTTGCGAGTAGTCTAGAATTTTTATTTTTATTAATATTTCATGCTCTTCTACAAGTCAACGGATGAATTAGATGTTAAGTCATTCATAAGCCAAAAGTAATTACATACATTGAGGCAGGGTTGGTAGGCTCTATCGCTAAAATACTGTTATAGATTCAAATATCGATACATTTAAAATACCAGTACCGAAATTAATGAAATACCATTATCCCATTATCCTTACAACACCATTATTTTTTAGTCTAAACTTTTTGTAATTCCACGTCGTAATTGTGAATTTTACATACACTTAGTTAATAAATTTATTTTACTTTACTTTGTTTTTTCATAAAAAAAAATTTGCGAAATGCACCGAAATAACTGAATACCGGTTATCTAAAAATACCATTACCGAAATAATTGCAATACAGTTAACCTTAAAATACCGTTATCGAAATACAATTATCCTTAAAATACTGTAACCGAAATAATCTATGATAGCGTTACTTACGCTCACCGATAATCGCACCGTTTCTGCTACCAACAATGCTTTAAAGTAATTGCTAAGTTGTATTCATAGACCCACTATCTATTGGCTAGTTTATGAATTAAATTCTTTTTTTATGTATAATATATTTTTTTATTTACAAATTTGATAACTTTCTCAATTCATTCATTTGAATTGAAATTTAAGTGAAAAACCAAACAATTTAATAATTGCTGTCATCCATGCCCTACCCATAAAGTGGCAACAGTGCTTATGTTATTCATATAGATGTGTGCAGACCTTTAAAAATATAATTCCTTAATTCGTATTTTAAATCTCAATTTTGCAATAAGTTGATCTCAGTGAATTTTTTTTACCCCGATGTAGTACTTTTCAAGCTGTTAAAAAAAAATCCGCGGAAAGACCTCTGTAGGGAGTTTATTTCTGTGAAAAGTTTGGAAATACACTTAGCTACATATATCTAAGTCATAGTCAGATTGGAACAATATATATATATCATTGAAAGATAGTAAAAATATCTTATGGACGACATTTTTTTTTTGTTTGTTTACCCATTACCGACGAATGAGATTTATTTTTAAGATTTTTTAAAATAAACCGTTTTTATAAAAACCACCGTATACTACCACATAATTTTTTACTTATTAATATATTCTCAAGATTAAAAACTTTTAAGATGTAGTTCAAATTTTATCACTTCAAATAAAAGTCAAGCCTAATTTTTTTGCAGATGGTACAAAAGATACAATTTTGACTCTAACCAACAATTATACTGAATTAACTCATCGGGAATCGAACATATTTTGGGATAGGGTTGCCAGATATGAAATCGACGAAAAAAGTACATCGAGGAAAAAAAGGCAGTACAATTAGTGAAAAAGAAGTACACTTTTTTCTTTAAAAATATCATAAAATTCAGTACACAAAAAAGTAACAATTTATGTATTTAGAATTCATAACAAAATATGTCAATCACGTTTTATTAGAGGTGTATTTCTATTTTATTAATATTTATTTAATATTTCGTTTAAAGTAAATGGATTTCGTTGTTCTAGGATAATACGTAAACTAGAAATATTCGTGATCAATATTTTGTATCACAGTTGCAAATTATTTGTATATGTCAAAAAATATTTCAAAAACAATTCGGAATTTCAACCAAAATTAAAATTTTTTATATCAAAAAATGGAGTTTATGAAAATGTTGGTAAGTTAATTTTTTAACAATTAAAATCGATTTTTATATAAATAAAATCAAAAAAAAAACAATAATAAAATTAAAGTTGATATTTTGATTTGCTTTTAAAATATTTTAGGACATATCTAATATTTTTGCGACTTTGATACAAAATAAACATAGTACATTAAAGTGTGTAGCTTTATATTAATACAAAACAACGAAATCAATTAACTGTTGTAGTATAAAGCGAAGTATACACGAAGGAACATTGAGTTTGGAAACAAAAAAGAATCAAAAAATTTTGATAACACGAATTGCACGAATGTCAAAACGACACACTAACATGCACAAATGAACATTCGTAAAAAATGGGATTTTTTTCACGAATGTTCCTTCGTGTATACTCCACTTAAGGATTAAACCAAAAAATTGAATTTTCTCAATTCTTACAAAATTCAGGAAACATCTTTATTCAAGCATAACTTCTGTTGATTTCAAAAACGTAAAAAAATTGAACCAAAACTGCCGAAAACAGGGGTTTAAATGAAATGTAAATTCTAAAAAATCTGGAAAACTGCTCGCCCCATTCAATTTTTTTTGCCAATTTGTGTTTGACGCGTCAATATTATAAACATAAGATGTATTGCAAGTGCAGGAAATCCAAAAAAAAATAATTTTCCTAATAGTGTTATCAAATAACGAACATTTTAGTATTATTTAATGTTTTTAACAAAAAAAAAGTACAAAAAGAAGTACACAGGTTAAAAAAAGTACTTTTGCGTACTTCTTTGGGAGTTATGCAGAAAGCAGTACAATCAGTAAAAAAAAGTACGCGTACTGCTGAAAACAGTACGTCTGGCAAGCCTATTTTGGGAGTAAACACATTTTAAAATCGTGAGATTTTTCATTTGTCAAAAGTTAGCCATACTTTTAAAGAAAAAAAATCTCACGATTTTGACCTCTAATATCTTCGGTGTTTAAAGTGATCAAAACTTGATCTATATATCAAATAAAAGCTTTTCGTCTTAATAACAATCTAATAAGCACAATTTTTGTTCTTATATAGGTTTTTTATGGAATAAAAACATTAAAAAAACAAAAAAATTAAAATTCCTACGCCGAATCATAATGGGTCAACAAAAAATTGCTATCCTAAAGATATTTTTATTACCTTTCCAATGGTGTACATATTGTTCCAACCCTATCATAAATGAAGAAAATATAGTTAAGTTCATTTTTAAACTTTAAACCGAAGTAACTCCCCATACAGGCTTTTAGCTGAAAAAAAAATTCTTCGGGCTCCCAAAAGAGAGTTATATCAGTAGTAAAAATTTAGAACCAATCGGTGAGGTGCCTCTAAAGCCAACATACGTCCAAATTATTTAATAGAATCGAAATTGAATCAACACAAATAGGAACAAATCTTATCTCACTTTATTCAATGTCCAATCATTGATTTAAAGGCATTATGAATTATTCAGTAATTTATAAAATGAATCCAATTTTATGCATATAAATTCAAAAAAAGAATTAACTCTTTCAAGGTCTGGGTGTGTATGTTTGTATTTTTTTCTCATTCAGTAACAACAACAACACACAGTTAATATATTTTTCATGTTAATATGGAAAATTGTAGAGGTGCTTCTACATTTTCTTTCATAACTTTTAAACGTCTGGACCAAATATGCCCATTTCCAATAGCAAACTGCTTAAGAAATTGGACCAAAATTTTGACTAAAAATTAACATCCTAGCACAACTATTTTGAGCTTGATCGTGATTTCAACAGACAGACAGACAGACAGACAGACAGACGGACACGGCTATATCGGTTTCGCTATTGATAACGATCAGGAATATATATTTTTTTTATGTCCCAGATTTTTTTTTCGATGAGTTACAAACGGAATGACAAAATGATATATACCCTCCTGCACAGTGGGATGGAGGGTATAAAAAGTTAAATTGAAATTTTATTAAAAATTAGTCAGATAGAAAAAATCTTGTTAAAATAGCAGAAAACAGTGGCAAAGCACATTTTAAGTGGTACAGGCATAATAAAAAAACAGTGCTCTCCCAGTACTATTTTTTTCTACCGTGGGCAATTTCCACCTGGGTAATTGTAAATTATAAAATTTGTAATAATTGATCTTAAACCAAACAAAATAACACTTATGGTAACAATCATCAGCTCAACTAAAATCTAATATCAAATACGATATAATTCAACATATGTTTGTTTAATTTTTATTTTTATTTTTAAACATTTTATTGTAATAATTATTTTTTAAAAAGCTACTTTAATTTGAATTCAAATTAAAATTTTTGTAATTGCTATTTCATTTTGCTTGCTATCTATTTAAAAAACAATTACGTTTTTATCTATGGCCTGGTATCTTATGTAATATTAAACAATGATTAAGAAGAAAATCATTGTTTAGGTCTTAATTATAGTAACTTGTCGAATTTTAATCTCTGATTCTACTCTAAATATTGATTAAATTTAATTACAGAAATTTCTGTTATTAAGCCCTTAAACATATATTTTTCACCCTACAATTCGTGTTAGTACTTACATTTTTTACTAGTGTTGGTAACTTTTTAAAAAGTTTTACGTAGACCAATTATTTTCTAAAATAAACACATTAAAACATCTCATTATGTCCTCTAAATGATGTATATCTTTAGTAACTTGCCTAGTAATGTATATCTTCTCTAAAAAAGACCAATTTTAACTAGGAAATTATTTGGCGGAAATTAGAATAAATGACATAAATTGGATGGTTAGAATCGGTCATAATATTGATATTCCTTTAGCACAAATAAGCCACGATTCGTGGGGGTAAAATTTGACCCAAAAAAGTGAAAACAAATATTTTCTTGTGCATGTATTTAAGGTGTCTCAGAACAATTTTGCAGTTCTGCCAAATTTCAGCTAATGGGTATAATTTTTTTTTATTATATTTTTCACAATTATTGAACCAATTTTTACTATTTATCAAAATTTACTCATAAAACTTAACTTACCACATGTCCATAGGTGACCATATCTTGAAATGTCGGACAGAGCCAGTTAACAGAAGTTAAGATTTATGCATACTCTTGAGATTCTAATGTAATGAGAATTTTTAAAGACGTCATATATTTTTCCACCAAGGATTATATTTGGATTCATATCTTTTATTCTCCACAAAATTTCTAAATTTTAATTTTAGCAATCATTCTTTGGGAGATGTCACTGCATGTGTATATTAAATTTGATCAAGATATGTTTTCCTAAACCAATAACAAATAATGTACAGGTATAAGTTGATTTATTTCCTTTTGGACATAGTTTCCTAATTATTTCAAACTATAAAGTTTAAATTGAATGTAGTAAAAAATATCAAAAATCATCTTATCCTTCATAAATATTTCTTAACAACACCTTCCTGGACTAAAATAAAATTTATAATTATACACACTTACCCAATGAAAAAAATTAAGATATGCAGGTAGCATGCAAAAAGACACTTCCTATTTGAGGCATTTAGCGATTGCAGATTTAAAAAATAACAATTTAATCATCTATTGTATAATTTTATCACCCCGTGTCATGCGAAAAATTCAATAAAAAACCCGTATTTCGCGAGTTTTCAAAACTTTTTTATTTTCTTTTATTACTAATTCGTATTGTCAAATGAAAATATCTAAAATTAACAAATCATTGATTAAATTGTAATAAGTTACCGATATTATTTTAAGTTTAAACTTACTTTAATCAATGATTTCTTAATTAATAATCAAAGTAAAATAATCATTGGAGATAAGATACCAGCCCTATGTTAATTAAATAAATAATTATAATTTTCAAATATTGCATTCGTCCCACATATGGTCTACATACTGTGAAGTAGATTTTCTCTTTGCCATGTCTGTTGTATTTTACATTTATTGTTTCACATCATATTTTATAGTCGTACGTACTCATATAAAGTACCAACATATATACTATGCACAAAAATCATATGAAATTGTAAAGAAATATTTAAAATTATTAACATGTAACATTACTAGAAAAAAGTCTGTAAAATTTTTGTTAAAACTACTAAAATTTAAATAAAACACTATTAAAATTAGCAGACTATTTTGTCAATATATTAAAACTTGTAAATATACAGAATATTGTTATATTTGAGCTAAATTTTTGTTAACAGAAAATAAAAAATTAAATTGCTCAAATCAGCAAAATATTTTGCTAAATTATTAATAAGTAAAAAAATCACAAAAAATTTTTTTTTTAAATTTTCAACATTTTTTTTTTATTTTTAAATGCAAAAAAAAATCAAGCCTTCTGGAGTCAGCAGTTTACAATTTTTTTTACCAAATATTTCTGATTATTTTAGCAGGATATACTGCTATTTGCATTCAACTAAATTTAACTTAAAAATAACAACAAATTTGAAGATATAGCAGTTCGTTTTTGCTATTTTTGGTCTACTAATATTTACTAAAATGTAACTCCAATTTAATTAAATTCTGTAGTAGTTAGCCAGAGAAAATCTGCCAATTTCAGCAGTTTTCTCTGCAAGGTAACTTTAACTAATTCTTAGTAGGTTTTTCTGCTATTTTTACAGGTTTATTTCTATGAGTGTATGCATGGCAAAATAAAATATCATTATATGTTAATTATCACAACAATTATATTATATGCTAAGTATATTATCAACCGAATTTATTATCAGTTATTATCATCGGTTCCGATTACAAAAATTTCTGTTATGAGTATAGAAAATCAGTTAACACAGAGATTTGAATATGGCAACTGAATTCTGAATAATTCTAAAATATACGGTAAGTACAGTCTAATATTCTTGTATATACACTCACAATATATTTTCATATATTTAGTTAGAATATTTTTCTACCTCAAGTCCAAATTCTAATATGATATTGTCATATTAGATTTTATTTGTTGTTTCAAAAATGGTTGATCATTTTCATGATAGACAATACAATTGTTTCGTAGGTATCACTCTTCTTCTTCAGTTGTCTGGAATAAGAAAATGATAGCTTTATTACACAAACCGGTACATTACACAAGGTTTTTGTAATGCAAAAATTAAAATAATTGTTCCCAATATATTTTCCATAACCGGTTGAGGATTTATTTGAAAAGTAATAGGTAAAGTTTGTTTTCAATTAAATAATCAATTAAAATACATTGAAACATATTGTTTAATTTTTTTTATCAGTCAATAAAAAACAAACCCAAAAAAATATGTATCGTCTGTAGGAGTTGATATTTTTAGTCAAATGTTCTATTTTTAGTTTTCTATTTTTAGAAAAAATAATTTAAATAATTTCGTTGTTTTCTGTTTTAAAACAAAAAATTAAAATATTTTCGGTTTTCTTTTTTGTTAAAATAGTTTGTTTATATACAAAATTATTTCAATTCAAATTACAAGAAATTCTTTACTCATACATACAAAAATAGCCAATAAAAATATGAACGTGTGTGTGTATGGTGTAGTGTTTTGAAAATTCAAACAAAAAAAAAACTTTAAAATATGAAAAAAAAAAAAACACAAAATTGTTTTTTTACGTTTTGTCGGATAAAAATTGATGATTGTTTTAACAGACTTTTCAATTATTTTTATTTCTTTTATGGATTGTTTAAACAATGTTTGAAAATAAATAGCAAAATGGTTTGAATATAATGAAAAATTAGTAGTACTTTTTTTAATTGTGTTTGCAATTAATTTAATATGTATTTTATGTTGTTTTTAACGATAAAATATTGTGAGTGTCCTTATACTTCTTGAGCATAGTGTATGTGTCTGTAACTGTAACTAGTGTTGATTGTGATGTTGTTAAGCTTGAAAGCTTATTTTGCACAAAATTTATTGCATGGTTACGTACATATGCATATTTTTATATTATTCAAAATAAACATAAACACTTTTTCTCTATTTCAATCATATTTTAGTTTGAAAATAAAAACATGTTAATGTAATGGTTTTATAATTGAAGAAATGTTTTTCTAAGCGGAAGAAGTTAAGATATAAGAATAATATTAAAATTTTTTGATTTGCTGAGTTGTGTTCCGGCTTCTTTATAAGCGGGTAGAGATCATATACTTTTGAGGGAGATTTTCTTTTAATATAATATAAAATATTTAGATCAAAACTAGGGTCATAATACCCACGACAATTATGATAAATTCGTTAAAATATTTGAGTAAAAAACACAAACTTAAACTTAAATTTTATAAAATATTTTTGTTGATTTAAATAGGATAAAGCCAAGTTTTATAGTCAGAACTAAAAACAAAAAATGAAGGAAATATTTTTTTTTTTTTTTTTTTTTATTTCTGACCTAAGTAATATTACATAAAAAAAATCGTTTTCAGTTGTGACTACAAAACTGGCTGAAACTGTTATGAGCGCGGTTCAATAAATCCGTGACTTTTCAAACTTCCGTAGTACACTGAGAGAATTATCCTTCATGATATTAATGATATAATTTCATAGAATTTTTTTCGTAGAACCAATGAAGGATTTCATTATGTATATAATATTTAATTAATATTATGAAACTTTTCATAACTTTTCTTTCATAAAATTTGATAATTTCATTAAAAAAAATTCATTGAATTTCATAAACTAGATATCCATAAATTTAATGAAAATGTTCTTTATATTTATGAAATTGTTCAAAAGTATTTACTTTTTTTAATTTTTTTTATAAAATATCGTCATTTCTTTTATAATTTTTATGTTTTTTAATTAATTTTTTATTATTAATTTTGGACTATAAAATTTTTTATAAATCATAATAATTTTTTAGAAACTTTTTTTTATGAAACTTTTTAATTTAATGTTTTCTTTCTTTAAATATATTTTGTACATCCGTAAAATATGCTACGATTTTATTACGCTTTTTGCATTTGCTAAGTACTTTTTATTTATCTACTCTAGCTTAGCAATGACAACAACCAAATATAACAAATAATAGTAAATGAAATTGCTTTATAGATTTTATGAAGCTCTTCATTGGCTGAATGATTTATTCATTGGAGGAGTGGGCTATTGATTTTATGAAGAGTTTCATTAATTTTATGTACTTTTCATAAACATTGATTTTAATGAAACCTGTTTCATAGATTCTATGAAAAGTTTCAATGGACGAGTTCCAGTGACAATTTTCATTGAAACTATGAAGAAATTATTACTGAAGTGATGATAATTCTCTCAGTGTAGTTAAATGAAATACAACACTACTCCTGCCAAGTACCATCTGTTAATAGACTTTCAAATTTTGAGCAAGTTCCGTCATTAACTTTGCATTTAACAGGTGTTTAAAGCATACAACCTCGCGGATTTTTGTAAAATTGGAAAAAAGTGAATTTCGAGTGTTCATTAAGCATTATTTTTACGAAGAAAAGACCAAGGAAAAGCTTGATAAGTATTATGGGGTTTCTTCATCATCAGTTTCAATTGTTAGAAGTGGTTTACCGAGTTTCGTTGTGGTCGCAATGACACTAGTGACGCTGAACGTTCTGGACGGCCAATTGAGGTCAATTCACCCGAAAATGTCGAAAAAATTCAAGTTATGGTGTTGGCCGATCGGAGAGTGAAAGTTTGGGAGAGTGTGGATGCCATAGGAATTTGGTTTCTATTTTAAATGATGAGTTGGGTGTTAGAAAGCTATTCTCAAGATGGGTGTCGCGTTTGCTGTCAATTGATCATAAACGCAATCGTATGACAAGTTCAAATTATTGTTTGGAGTTATTTAATCGCAATTTGAATGAGTTTTTGTGATGTTTTCCAACTCTAGATGAAATGTGGATCTATTACAATACACCGGAGACCAAGTATTAGCCTAACCAATAGGTTTCTCCGGTGAACCGGCTCCGAAGAAGACCAAGATGGTTTTGTCGGCCAACAAGGGCATGGCGATAGTTTTTTGGGATGCAAGTGGAATAATCCACATCGATTACCTTCCAAAAGGGAAAACAATAAACGGTGACCAGATTTGGTCAAGATAAAAGTCCTTTTCCATCAAGACAATACACGGGTGCACACGTGTGTAGTAGACTGGCTATAGCGTTATATAGAAAAATTAAAACATGTTAATTCCAAAAGTTTTCGCACTGAAAAATATGAGTTTGGGGATAACAATAATTATGCATATTTAATTTTTTTTTTTTTTTTAGTTCCGGGTACCTCCGGGTTGAGCCCAAAGGTTTATTATATTACCCATTCATCACCCTTTCTGAAAATTTTGTGCTATTAGCGACAACAAGACAAAGTGATTTAACGGTGTATTAATGTTTTTTGAAATGAAATTTTGTGAATAAAAAAAATATTAAACTGTTGAACATTACTTGATACTTCTGTTGCTTTACTGCGTAAATACGGTGTGAATACAATCTTCGGATTAAATGCGTTGTTGTTAATTATTAAGAAGTTTTAATATTTGATGCAGTGGTGCCCAAGAGAGAAACTCCTAAAATGAGAATGTGTTGGTAAATGAGAAGGTATTGGTAATTTCATCAAACAAACCGAAATCATCCTTTCTTGTTGACTGTTTTTCAGCAATAATCGATTTTTTTGATTGTTTACGCTCTCTGTTGTGTGTTTTATTTGCGTTCGGTTTGTGTATGTGTAAAATGCCGATTGTTGCCGATTGTTCTTCGTACCCCAGGGAAGTGTTTGGTCGACTCTGATTTGATGTATACTAAATTAGTGAAAATTTTACTTTAAAGCATTAAACACATAGACGACTGCAGCTACACGACTACAGCCTGTCAAAAATAAAATACACACGTTTATATGAAAACGATTATTTTGACACCAACACAGCTACACGGCTACACGACTACTTTTGCCGCTGTAGTCAACTTAGGATAATTTCTATTTTTGTTGGCTACAAAACAAAAATAGTGTTGACAATATAACAAAATATGTAAAACAGGACAATTTTTCCCGCTAGAGGCGAAATAATATCGCTAGTTCTGACTAGAAAATCACCGTTTTGGGAACACTGAAGAAACAGCTGTTTATATTTTACAATTGTTTGAAGGTTTCATTAATTTATATTTGGAAATAACTTTATTGTGATGTTTTGTAAAAAAAAATGGATCTTACAAAATTAACAAAATATTCCTCAGCCATTATTTTAGAAGCACAAACCAAAAAAGATTAATATTTATCAAAATGTCAAATATTTAGGATTATCTGTTTACATGTTGCTGTCGTTTTCAAAAAAATTAAGTAGCTGACTACACGACTACAATTGCAGCCAGCAGCATTTGTAGTCGTGTAGCTGCAGTCGTCTATGTATAAAAGTGATAAGAGAAACAAGTGGGCAGTGAATAATAAGTAAAGACAAATTAAATAAAATAAAACAATAAACAGTTATAATGGCAAGCTCATCTAAGAAACTACGATCCGATAATGATATATTTTTGGTGGGAAAATGCGAAAGTGACCTGAAAGGCGCAAAGTTGCCTAATATGAAGCAAGTTCTTCAATTATTTTTTTATAAAACCCGAGTGCAAAAACTCCTTGTGAAGGCAAGCATAAAAAATACAATACATTCTACTCTTGAATTTTGGCAAAAATCAAATATTCCAACAATGACCGAAATCAACTGCGTGAAAAAATTTAACTTACTTTATGCCGAATGGAAAAATTTGTCCAAGAACAGATTTGGCAAATATGAAAAACTAGCGGGCGCAGCCCGCTACGTTGTTAGCGTGCCTTAAAGGTTAAGGGGGGGGGGGCTGCGCCCTCCCCTCCGGGGGGCTGCGCCCCCCACAATTTTTATTAAATTCGTTTTTTTATTTAAAGTTTTTTTATTTAAAGCCTTCACTCAGCCACCACAAATAAATAATTCTGCACAACAATGGGTTTAAAATAAATAAATATTTGATCACTTTTTCTCATGAAAGTGGATTGTTAGTAATGAATCCATAATAAATTGCAATATACGTGTGTATGTTAAGATAATTTGGTAAAGTGCGAACTTAGGTAGATAGACCCGTAAGTAGTTTTGTTCATTTGTGTTTTGAATGAAAATAAATAACGTAAAGCAGGGTTGGAAAGCATTTTATAATATTAAAAATAGCGGGCAAAGCTACGTTGTTATCGTGTCTTAAAGTTTTTTTTTTAATTCCAGTTTATGTAAAGGTAGACCTGGCAATTCCAGTAAATTCACAAATTCAGTTGGAAAATTTACTGCGTCGGTTTCTTCCACCGGTGCTTCGTTACATGAAGTTTAAATATCGGAATATATAAGTTCCATTCCTTTTCTAAGGTTTTTTCTCTTTCAGAAAATTTGCTTAACTTTTTGGGGAGTATGTTTCAATGCTACATAAGTTTCATATTCCGTTGATAGTGTTTGAACAGGTAATTCCCTCTTCCAATCCATTTGCATTGTCTATAATTTCAATTCCACTCGTTCAACGTTTATATCCATTTCATTCCACTTGTGTAGTGTTTCAATCCCACTCGTTTCCTATTTAGTTTCTTAATTTTAGTGTTTCATATACACTTGTTCTTTAAGTTTTAGGTTTCTAGCTAAAGACGCAGACGTTAAGGGGGGGGGGGGGGCAATTTTCCACTTTTGAACCACCATTTTTACCACGTTCCTGTCCAAAGTCCTAGAAATGCCTTGTCGATAAGTTAGCCCATACTCCAAGGAAAACATATTATATATTACAGGTTTCTAGCCGAAGGGTTCGGTTAGGCCATCAAGGTGGAGAATTATTCCGTTTTTACCCCTCCCGGTAGGAATTTCCAAAAATTCCGTCTTAGAGGACGTCTGCGTTGGAGGAGGAACCTACTACATACATAATTTTAGGTCTCTATATCCAGCAGTTTGGCCAGGCCATCAAGGGGGAAGTTTTTTCACTTTTTACCCCTCCCGGTATGAATTTCCAAAAATACCATCTTAGGGGACGTCAACGTTGGAGAAGGAACCCAATTTAAGATCCCTTGTTCCAGCAGTTTGGCCAGGCCGTTAAGGGGGAGACTTTTCCTGTTTTTGACCCTACCTGTAGAAATTTGCAAAAATCTCATCTTAGCGGATGTCTACAATAGAGGAGGAACTTTAATACCAAATTTTAACTTCCTACCTCCAGCGGTTTGGGCAGGCCTTTAAGCGGCACTTTTCGCTTCATTAATCCCCATTTTTGCAATGTCCCTGTCCAAAAGGCACCGTCTCGGTAAGTGAGCAGATACTCCAAGTAACATATGTTTTACATTTCAGGTTTCTAGCCAACTTTTACAATTTGTGCCCCTCTCGGTAGGAATTTCCGAAAATCCATCGACAGGGAATTCCAGCTTCCTAGTTCCAACAGTTTGAGCAGGCTGAGAGGAACTTAAGTACCGAATTTCAGCTTCCTAGTTCCAGCAGTTTGGACAGGTCGTTAAGGGGCAACTTTCCCTTTTTGAGCTCCCATTTTATAACGACCCTGTCCAAAATTCAAAAAGTATCTTTCTAATACGTTAGCCCTCACTCCAGGGACCCACATTTTAAGCTTCAGGTTTCTAGCCGAAGGGGTTTTTACCGGCCCCCAAGGTGAGGCTTTTCTTCTTTTTGCCCCTCCCTTTAGGAATTTACAAAAATTCCATCTTCGCGGCTATCTGCGATGGATGAGGAACATTCATACCAAATTTCAACTGCATTGCCTAAGCGGTTTGGGCAGGCCGTTAGTGGGGACATTTTTCCCTTTCAACCACCATTTTTACTATGTTCCTGTTCCAAAATAGAAAAATTACGTTGCCGGTGAATTAGTCCTACTCCAAGGAATACATATTTAAAATTTTAGGTTGGCCAAAAGGGATTGGGCAAGCCGGCAGGAGGAGACTTTTACCTTATTTCCCCTCCCGATAGGAATTTCAAAAATTCCGTCTAAGCGGACGCCTACACAGAAGCAGGAACTCACATACCGAGTTTCCTTTTGGGATATCCTGTAGGGAATTCCAAAAATACAAACTTAGTCGATGTCTACTACAGTGGAGGAACCTTTATACCAAATTTCAACTTCTTACCTCCAGTGGTTTGGGCAGGCACTTTTCCAATTTGTGAGACTGTTTATGGGGAGACTTTTCCCCTTTTTGCCCGTTCCGGTAGGAATTTGCAAAAATCCCGTCTTAGCGCACGTCTATGCCGAATATCAAGAAACCCTGTTTTAGTGGAGATATCCGTGGGTGGAGGAAAAAAAGTAGTTTTTTTGAAATTATATATTATTTTAAATGGTACTTTTTGGAAAAACGAAATTTTTTGGAAAAAGATACTTTGTTTTTACAAAGTACTTTATTTGTACTTTTTTTGCAAAAGGTGTTTTTTTTAAAAAAGTTGTTTTTTTTTGGAAAAATGTATGTTTTTTGGAAAAAGGTACTTTTTTTGGAAAAGGTACTTCTTTTGGAAAAGGAAAATTTTTTTAGAAAAAGGTACTTTTTTTTGGGAAAAGGTACTTTTTTTTGGAAAAGGTACTTTTTTTGAAAAAGGTATTTTTTTGAGAAAATGTATGTTTTTTGGGAAAAGGAACATTTTTTTAGAAAAAGGTACTTTTTTTGGGAAAAGGTACTTTTTTTTGGAAAAGGTACTTTTTTTGAATAAGTTATTTTTTTGGAAAAATGTATGTTTTTTGGGTAAAGGTACTTTTTTTTTGGAAAAGGTACATTTTTTTAGAAAAAGGTACATTTTTTGGAAAAAGGTACTTTTTTTAAAAAAGGTACTTTTTTTGGAAAAAGTTACTTTTTTTGGAAAAAGGTACTTTTTTGGAAAAAGGTACTTTTTTCGGGAAAAGGTACTTTGTTTTGGAAAAAGGTACTTTTTTTGGAAAAAGGTACTTCTTTTGAAAAAAGGTACTTTTTTTGGAAAGGTACTTTTTTTGGAAAAGGTACTTTTTTTGGAAAAAGGTACTTTTTTTGGAAAAAGGTACTTTTTTTGGAAAAGGTACTTTTTTGGAAAAAGGTACTTTTTTTGGAAAAAGGTACTTTTTTTGGAAAAAGGTACTTTTTTTGGAAAAAGGTACTTTTTTTGGAAAAAGGTACTTTTTGTGGAAAAAGGTACTTTTTTTTGGAAAAAGGTACTATTTTTGGAAAAAGGTACTTTTTTTGGAAAAAGGTACTTTTTTTGGAAAAAGGTACTTTTTTTGGAAAAAGGTACTTTTTTTGGAAAAAGGTACTTTTTTTGGAAAAAGGTACTTTTTTTGGAAAAAGGTACTTTTTTTGGAAAAAGGTACTTTTTTTGGAAAAAGGTACTTTTTTTGGAAAAAGGTACTTTTTTGGAAAAAGGTACTTTTTTCGGGAAAAGGTACTTTTTTTTGGAAAAAGGTACTTTTTTTGGAAAAAGGTACTTTTTTTGGAAAAAGGTACTTCTTTTGAAAAAAGGTACTTTTTTTGGAAAAAGGTACTTTTTTTGGAAAAAGGTACTTTTTTTGGAAAAAGGTACTTTTTTTTGGAAAAGGGTACTTTTTTTGGAAAAGGGTACTTTTTTTGGAAAAAGGTACTTTTTTTGGAAAAAGGTACTTTTTTTTGGAAAAAGGTCCTTTTTTTGGAAAAAGGTACTTTTTTTTGGAAAAAGGTACTTTTTTTGGAAAAAGGAATTTTTTTGGAAAAAGGTACTTTTTTTGGAAAAAGGTACTTTTTTTGGAAAAAGGTACTTTTTTTGGAAGAAGGTACTTTTTTTGGAAAAAGGTACTTTTTTTGGAAAAAGGTACTTTTTTTGGAAAAAGGTACTTTTTTTGGAAAAAGGTACTTTTTTTGGAAAAAGGTACTTTTTTTGGAAAAAGGTACTTTTTTTGGAAAAAGGTACTTTTTTTGGAAAAAGGTACTTTTTTTGGGAAAAGGTGCTTTTTTGGGAAAAGGTACTTTTTTTGGGAAAAGGTACTTTTTTGGAAAAAGGTACTTTTTTGTCCCCTTTTTGCCCCTCCCGATAAGAATTTCCAAAAATGCCGTCTCAACGGACGTCTACACCGGTCGAGGAACCTACATACCAAATTTCAACTTCATAGCTCCAGCAGTTTGAGTAGGCCGTCAAGGGGGAGACTTTTTCCCCGTTTTGCCCGTCCCTGTAAAAATTTCCAAAACTCCCGTCTTGGTGGATGTCTACGATAGTGGAGGAACCTTTATACCAAATTTCAACTTCCTACCTCCAGCGGTTTGGGCAGGCCGTCAAGGGGGGCCTTTTTCCCCTTTTTAACCCCCATTTTTACAACGTCCCTGTCCAAAATTCTAGAAAGTACTTTCCAGAAAAGTTAGCCCCTACTCCAAGGAACACATATCTTAAATTTCAGCTTTCTAGCCAAAGGGGTTTTGGCAGGCCGTCAAGGGGGACACTTTCCCCCTTTTTGCCCGTTCCGGTAGGAATTTCCAAAAATCCCGTCTTAGTGGACGTCTACCCCGAAAGAGGAACCTACATACCAAATTTCAACTTCCTAGCTTCAGCGGTTTGGGCTGGGCGATGTTGAGTCAGTCAGTCAGTCAGTCAGTCACGTTATTCTTTTATATATAGAGATATAGAAACGATGAGAAAGAATTCTGTGAAAAGACCGAAAATTATATATTTTATATCGCAGCTGCGGATGCACTTGAAACGATGACTATTGAAGAGGACAAAGATGTCCTTCTGTTGCAAAGAGATAAGGGTCGGCCATGTTGTATGTCAGGCCAGGTTTTAAAGCTGTCACGAAAACAAGAACGCAAAGCGAAGCTACTGGAAGAAGCAGAAAAGTGCAAGCGAAAATATCAAGAAAAGTCACAAGAAGTTCGAGATATTGGTCAATATAATTTCTTTTTTATTATTATTTTTAATTGTTGTTTCAAAGATGAGGTTGTTGTTCAAAGATGAGGTTGCGTCTGATATAAATACTTCAGAAAGTATTGTATACGAAGGCGTAGAAATGGACAATTCAGCTCCGGAAGTTGATTTTCTGAAGGACCAACATCAAGGAATCCAGGGATCTCGCGGAAAAATCCATTTCGTTGATGATCGAATATTAGCAAGCATGGATAAATGCCGCATCAGTGATCGCGATGCAATACATTTAACAACTGCTACAATTACAGCCATCTTGCGGAAGTTGCAGGAAATGAAACCTGACTTGAACGAGATAAAAGTGGAAGATTTCGTCTTTAACCGAACATCGTTTCAAACAATGCGAAAGGAATATCGCCGCAGACAAGCGAAACAGATCATAGATGAATTCAAGGTACATAATAAATAATTAAATATAAATATCTTGAAGGTAATTAAAATAATATTTAATTTCAACATAGATTCGCCATCATATGAGCGAATTGCTTATTAAAGCTGTGTTGGAGTTAAATATCGGAAAAACATCAGCACCAGAAGTCACTCTTTTTAATCGTTTTTCAAAAAACTGGAAAAATATGAATACAGTAGACGCTCGCAAATTAGAACTACTTTGTTTTTGAGGCAATTCTAATTTCTGAATTATTCTAATTTCTGGACATTTTTTTTCGTTTCGTTTCCAATGATAAAGTGTTTTTTTTACGTTTATTTAACATTTTAAATGATACACTTTCACTATTTAATAGAGACTGCCAAATAATATGTACACGCGTATCAAATTTCACAAATAAACTTGCCAAAAATGTACATAAATGCGACAAAAAAAAACAAATAGGGAAAAACATATATAATTTGGTGATTCCCCTTTTTAGTTTTCTTTATTCAAACAGAATAAAAATAAATTGGGGATTTCCTGTGTATTCAAATAACCAAAAAAAAACGCTCAGAAATTAGAATTTTAAATTCGAATTTCAGAGCGTTTAATGTATTGCAAACATTGATTCTAATTTCTGGACGTTCGAATTACTGAAAGCTCTAATTTGCGAGCGTCTACTGTATCAATACTTTCAAGTATTGGATGAAGTAGTGCAAAAAAACTTAACAGCAGCCAAAATAGAGACGCACAAGAACTTTTGCCTTGATGCGTTGAAATCTCATTATGTGCGAGCCGATTATAAGGAGTTGTTGCAACTTTCGCTAATTTTACTTGGTAAGGAAGTAGCAAATTTAACGCAGTTGGGTTTGCCTGGCGCAACAATTCATGCAAGGTTTATGTCCAAAGCTATTTTTTGAATTTTTTGCTTCACGAACAATTCATTTATGATATTTATCCGTAGAGGCGGTTGCTCTTGGAGTCGCAATGACAAATGCCATGAATTGGGCTATGAATAGTTACCTTGTTCACCATATTCTGCAGATTTAGTCTGCAGTGACTATTTTCTATTTCCAAACCTAAAGAAATAGCTCAGTGGAAAGAGCTTTAGCTCCAACGATGAATTTGTTGCTCAAACAAATTCTATTTTTTGGAAGGAATAAAAAAATTGGAGAAAAGCTGGAATAAGTGTATTGAGCAAAAAGGAGACTTTGTTGTTTTGCTAAAAAAAACTGTGTTTCATTCAAAAAGTCACTGACTTATTGATCTGCCCTCGTATGTAGGCCCACTAACTTTTAGAAAAAGTTTTTTCTGATTTCAGCAGGTTAAATTGACATTTGCATTTAACTGAAATACAACTAAAAGTTTGTAGAATTAATAGATTTTGTTCATGCTGATTTTATCTTACTAATATTTAGCGAATTTTCAACTAACTTTTAGTAGCTTTATCTTTAAATTGTTCAGGCTATTTACTCGCTTAATTACTGTTTTTGGGATGTCCCAAAATTCATGGGTGGTCATTACATACTCGTGAGAATAATAAGTTATCGGCATGGTAACCCTTACGTTGTGAAAAAAATTAAATAATGTTCAGTGTTGCTAGAGATTCATGGAAAAGTAAAAAATTGCAAGTCGGGCATGCCGAATATATGATACCTTACACAAGTCTGTTTAAAAGCCAACTAATAACACATCAGCTGAAAAATCCGTAGGATGACACATAGGTGGCGCCACTAATAAAAATCCATTTTTTGGAACTACCAACCTTCAGATGATACCTGTCAAAGTTTAATGACAATGTTCATTAGTGAACAAGTCACAGCTGTTTTAGTGACACTACTTTTGCGATTTTGAAAACAATGGATTCAAAGAAATTTCGTGTGTTGATTTATCATTATTTTTTAATGGTAAAAAATACCTTTCAAGCCAAAGCTTGACATGATAAGTGTTAATCGGACTCTGCTCCATTGAGACAAATGGTAGAACAGTGGGTTGCTGACTTTAAACGTGGTCGTACAAACGCCGATGACGCCGAACGCACTGGTCCGGTGATACCGGAAAATATCAAAGTTCACAAGTTCGCAAAATCGTTTTGCAAGACCGCAAAGTGAAGTTGAAGGAGATAGCTGATACCTCATAGATATCGAAGGAACGTGTCGGCTTCATTTTGCATGAATAGTTGTCCATGAGAAAGCTGTTTTCTAAATGGGTGCCGCGTTTGCTCACAGAGTACCAAAAAGAACAACGTGCCAATGATTCTGAGAGCTGGTTGGAGCTGTTTTGGCAAGATAAAAATGATTTTTTGCATCGGTATGTAACAATGGATGAAAGTTGGATCTACCACTTCACTCCAGAGTCGAATCAGCAGTCAGCTGAGTGGACAGCAACTGGCCAACCTCGCCCGAAGAAGCCAAAGACGCAAAGTCAGCTGGTAAAGTTATGGCATTAGTACTTTGGGATGCGGCTGGAAATTTGTACATTGATTACCTTGAATAGGGCCAGATCATCAATAGCCCAACTAGTGAGTTTGAAGGAGGAAATCGCAAAGAAAAACGGACCCATATGAAGAAGAAAAAAGTGCTCTTTCACTAATATAATGCGCCGTTATAAAGGCATTGGAGTGATTGTATCGTTCTTGAAGGAGACTATGTTGATGAACAAAGTCGAATTTTGCCAAAAAAATTTTTTGTTTTATTGGTTGTTCTACACTGAAAGAATTATCCTTCATGATATTGATGATATAATTTCATATAATTTTTTTCCTAGAATCAATGAAGAATTTCATTATGTATATAATATTTAATTAATATTATGAAATTTTTCATAAAATTTCATAATTCCATTAAAAAATTCATTAAATTTCATAAATTAGATCTTCATAAATTTAATGAAAGTGTTCTTTATATATATGAAATTGTTCAATAGTATCCCAGCAAAAAAAATGGAATTAATGCTTTACAAACTACTTCTTTCACTACTTAACAAGTATCCGTTAGTTTATTTTTACAGCTTTTTTAGAAGTAATTCTGCACAACTTCAAAAATATCACTTCTTTAATTCCTTCCTGTTAGTATATTTTTTCGGCGTTTTTAGAATTACTTTTGAACAACTTCCAAAAAATCACTTAAGTATTGCTTCTAAAGAGTAATTGCTCTAAAACTGATCTTAAAAAGTGATTTTGATATCACTTGGAATTTCCAAACGGAGGGTACCAGGTTCGATTTCCGGTGGGACCAAGATTTTTTTAATTTTTTTTCTTATTTTATTAGTTTTTGTTTTAACATTTTTAATTAATTTGTTTAAATTCAATATTTCTTAATTTTTAAAAATATGTATATATAAAAAAATGATGAGAAATTGCTTTTTATGCACCTGTAAAAATAGTACTGAAAACAATATTGAATTGGACTGCACCTTTTACACTTGTTTAATAAGTACTTTTATTGAAGAGAATAAGGAACAATATCTCACAGTAACAAAGTGATGTTTTTATGCCAGTCAACTTTCATATCAAAGAATAGCTCAGCGGTAGAGCGATAGACTAGCAATCGTGAGGTCGCAAGTTCGATACCCGGTGGCGGAAATAAAAAAACTTTTGTAAAATAAAAAAAATTATAATTTTTTTTGACAAGAATTTTTTTTTTAATTCTAAATTGGTGAAAAAGAGCTTCCTTTGCACTCGTTCAAAATCTACTGAAAAATTTTTAAGTGGGAGTACTCCTCTCCTATGACAATTCAATGTTAAAATCATTAGTGTTTATATTAAAAAAGAAGTACATCTACTTAGATCATCAATTGTAGTGCTTTTTCTACTGCTTCAGCATCTCTCTTTTTGATGGGATTTATTATTAGAATTTTATATTATACGTTTAATTCTCAAATACAATAGTTTTATATAACCACTAGCGGGCGCAGCCCGCTACGTTGTTAGCGTGCCTTAAAGGTTAAGGGGGGGGGGGGGCTGTGCCCTCCCCCCCACAATTTTTATTAAATTCGTTTTTTTATTTAAAGTTTTTTTATTTAAAGCCTTCACCCAGCCACCACAAATAAATAATTCTGCACAACAATGGGTTTAAAATAAATAAATATTTGATCACTTTTTCTCATGAAAGTGGATTGTTAGTAATGAATCCATAATAAATTGCAATATACGTGTGTATGTTAAGATAATTTGGTAAAGTGCGAACTTAGGTAGATAGACCCGTAAGTAGTTTTGTTCATTTGTGTTTTGAATGAAAATAAATAACGTAAAGCAGGGTTGGAAAGCATTTTATAATATTAAAAATAGCGGGCAAAGCTACGTTGTTAGCGTGTCTTAAAGTTTTTTTTTAATTCCAGTTTATGTAAAGGTAGACCTGACAATTCAAGTAAATTCACAAATTCAGTTGGAAAATTTACTGCGTCGGTTTCTTCCACCGGTGCTTCGTTACATGAAGTTTAAATATCGGAATATATAAGTTCCATTCCTTTTCTAAGGTTTTTTCTCTTTCAGAAAATTTGTTTAACTTTTTGGAGAGTATGTTTCAATGCTACATAAGTTTCATATTCCGTTGATAGTGTTTGAACAGGTAATTCCCTCTTCCAATCCATTTGCATTGTCTATAATTTCAATTCCACTCGTTCAACGTTTATATCCATTTCATTCCACTTGTGTAGTGTTTCAATCCCACTCGTTTTCTATTTAGTTTCTTAATTTTAGTGTTTCATAAACACTTGTTCTTTAAGTTTTAGGTTTCTAGCTAAAGACGTAGACGTTAAGGGGGGGGGGGGGGCAATTTTCCCCTTTTGAACCACCATTTTTACCACGTTCCTGTCCAAAGTCCTAGAAATGCCTTGTCGATAAGTTAGCCCATACTCCAAGGAAAACGTATTATATATTACAGGTTTCTAGCCGAAGGGTTCGGTTAGGCCATCTAGGGGGAGAATTATTCCGTTTTTACCCCTCCCGGTAGGAATTTCCAAAAATTCCGTCTTAGAGGACGTCTGCGTTGGAGGAGGAACCTACTACATACATAATTTTAGGGCTCTATATCCAGCAGTTTGGCCAGGCCGTCAAGGAGGAAGTTTTTTCCCTTTTTACCCCTCCTGGTATGAATTTCCAAAAATACCATCTTAGGGGACGTCAACGTTGGAGAAGGAACCCAATTTAAGATCCCTTGTTCCAGCAGTTTGGCCAGGCCGTTAAGGGGGAGACTTTTCCTGTTTTTGACCCTACCTGTAGAAATTTCAAAAAATCTCATCTTAGCGGATGTCTACAATAGAGGAGGAACTTTAATACCAAATTTCAACTTCCTACCTCCAGCGGTTTGGGCAGGCCTTTAAGCGGCACTTTTCCCTTCATTAATCCCCATTTTTGCAATGTCCCTGTCCAAAAAGCACCTTCTCGGTAAGTGAGCACATACTCCTTTTTGCCCGTTCCGGTAGGAATTTCCAAAAATCCCGTCTTAGTGCACGTCTATGCCGAATATCAAGAAACCTTGTTTTAGTGGAGATATCCGTGGGGGGAGGAAAAAAAGTAGTTTTTTTGAAATTATATATTATTTTAAATGGTACTTTTTGGAAAAACGAAATTTTTTGGAAAAAGATACTTTGTTTTTACAAAGTACTTTATTTGTACTTTTTTTGCAAAAGGTATTTTTTTTTTAAAAGTTGTTTTTTTTTGGAAAAATGTATGTTTTTTGGAAAAAGGTACTTTTTTTGGAAAAGGTACTTCTTTTGGAAAAGGAAAATTTTTTTAGAAAAAGGTACTTTTTTTTGGGAAAAGGTACTTTTTTTTGGAAAAGGTACTTTTTTTGAAAAAGGTATTTTTTTGAAAAAATGTATATTTTTTGGGAAAAGGAACATTTTTTTAGAAAAAGGTACTATTGTTCTAAATATCATTAAAATATCTTCGTATATGAGACCTATAGCGTGCGAACCAACAAATTTTAGGTACTTGGTCTAAACATAGACCGATATTAACCAAAATCAATAGGAATCGTCCTTGGGCCGATATAAATTCTTGTACCAAATTTCATTAAAAATTTTAATATTTACAACCTGCAGCGTGCGCACAACAATACACGGACAGACAGACGGAAGGACATTCGAACATCTTTAAAACGAATCAAAAGGTGATTCCGAGTCGATCGGTTTATAAAAGAGTGGATATAGGTTCAATATTTTTTGGTGTCAAAAACATCAGCACAAACTTATTATACACGGTGTTGGGTATATAAATACTAATTCGATCAATTCCAAGTAAGAAATTATATATAATTTTATATTTCTATACCTTATTATCAGTAAGTAATTTTTTTGCATTTTAAAGTAGCATTACTTGGTAATCTATACGGTAATGCCTGTTATTACAATGTTTTGGTGGGAGCGTTCGAATAGTCGAACTTGATTTAGAAAATGGCTTTCAAAAAAGTACCGAAATACCAAATTTTGTGGAAACGGTACTGTATCAATGTGATGTTTTTCTTCTTTATGCACACTAATATTCAAACATATTTTTGATTTATACTTCAAAATAATTAAACGAGAAAACTCCCTCCTGTCTCATAAAATGTTTTACAAAAATATCTCTATTTGTATATTTAACATATAAAAGTTGCATATACCAACATAATAATCACCTGACAAAGTTAAAAGTCAATAAATTTTTTTTTTCTTATTTACAATTGAAGACATGTGTCTTGAGAAAATGAAAAAGGCAAAATCAAATTACAAATTACTTTAACATGCACTTCCCAGGAAAATTTTTTACAATCGGTAGCCAACCACACCCATTCTACAACTGGTTCCACTGCAACCGAGTCCATGGAACTGGTTCCGGAACCAGTTCCTTGGATCCTATATGGAAGGTGTGGGTGACGTAGAATCAATTCCAGAACTAGTTCCAGAACTGATTCTAGAGCAACCGGTTCTACTTTGGAGCCATAGAAGGGGTTGCTTTTGGGACAATTTCAAACAAAAAGAATCGGTGTTAGAATCGACAGTAGAAGGGGTTGTGAATGAAAAGTAGCTATTGTACAACCGATTCTTTGGAACAGAAAATTTTCCTGGGTTGTAATATTTTACTTTATAAATAAACATACTTTTACATTCGAACGAAAAAAAACACTTGTTACTTTTGTTACACTTACAACATGTACAAGTTTTATGCAACATATGTAAACACACACACATACGATGCGAGTACAATATTTTATATAGTACTATTTAAACTACAATAAACATATTTAACAGAACACTACACACATTTGAGTTATACCAAATTTTACAATAAAAAAAAATTTATAAAAACGTACTTACAGATACATTTGAGATATATTTATAAAATATAAAAAAATATATTTGTCACACATCACTGAACTATTGTTATCAAATAACAAGGACATAAAAAAGCACACTAAATAAAGTACTAGAATGATTAAAAAAAATGTACATTTTTCACTAACGCCTGCAGTAATAATCTATGAAATTTTCCGAAAAGAAAAACATATTTCAAATTTATGCAGTAGCAAAAAAGAGATTTGCACTAAATTTTATATTTTTATATATTTTTACTAAAAATAAAACAAAAATCGTACAATTTTTTTTACACCCCAATACAGCTGTGCTTTATTGACAGTGTACTACTGTGGAAAAAAGGGAAATTTCAATATTTCATGCATTCAATATTATGACAAAAAGCAATAACTCTTTGCTAACATAACAGACATTTATAAAATTTTTATATTTTATACATTTACAGAGATTCCAACATAATATTGAAATATTATTCGTAACATTGGAAAACGCACAACTATAAAATATTGATATAAATATTAGTCATACTCAACGTTCTACTACCAAACTTTTTTATTCATTCACATACAATCATCCATTCACCCAGTTTAGATATATATATATACATGGTTTCTTAATACAAATGCATTTACAGTGCGACCTCGTTTAACGCAGTTTATAGATATCTATTAAATTTCAAAAACAGGATTAGTTGCAAAAATTATAAATATTTTCTCAAGCAAAAAGTGTTAATTGTGTATACACAGAAAAAATTATTAACCTTAAATATATAATTAAACATATGTTAAAAATAAAAATTGTTTCTAAACAAATATTTAATTGAATCAATTAATATTTGGATTGACTTTTATATATTTCTGCAAATATTTGTTACATAATATATATATTACATTATATAATTCCCATATTTTTTTTCTTAAACTGTATGCATATTAGGGTATTCAATGGATTATTCGTTATTGGATTAATCGAACAATTTTTCTCAAAAATTCTTCGAATAATTTAAAATGCATATGAATAATTCGAATAATTTCACACTATTAATCCATTAATCGAAATTAGTAGAAAATTTCATAAATGTTTAAAAAATATTAATTTTTTATTAAAGTAAAGGCTGAGTTACCCAACCGTAAATGTATCTGTAACGAAACAGCTGTTTCGATACCACAAGAAGAAATGTATACGAATGGTTACTAACACGTAAATGTAAACGTACTTGCCGGATCATTCTGTTGAAATCAGAATTTTCTATCCGGCATCGAAACAGCTGAATGATTTTAGTCGGAAAAAATATGAAATGAATAAACAAAATTGATTCAAATAACAAATAAGGAATAAAAATTAACAAATAAATGGAAAAATTTAGAATAAAATATAAAACCACATGAAATAGATGCTAAATAGTAATGTCGTTTACGGTAATCTATAAGTGTACTTTTTAGCTACGGCACGGTACAGTTACATCACATTTACGTTTACGGTCCCATAATCCGCCCTTAAATGTGCTAAAATCTCAAAACTTTTTAAAAAAATTGTGATAAATAATTATTGTGATAATAATTTGCCTATCCGGATTTCATTCTGGCCTAAGAAAATAATTAAGAATTTCTAGAAATATTTGTTAGCTTCAACTCAATGAGAATTTCATGTTTTCAAGTAGGAGCGTTAATAAACATCTTAAATCCCAAAGAAATAATAAATACAACATTAAACTATCACAATTTGCTTTGTCATCTTCCAAATTACTACTCCGTTGTGACTTATCTAGTAAAGTGGTGGTATCTATTTATATATCTTCCTCTAACTCCCACTGGAGCAAGGGGCGCTTATTTACGTATAATAAATTTTTAATTATTTTTTACGACTTTTTAAATGTTGAGATTAAACGAAAGCGTTAATAATTATTGTAATAAATGATTATTAGAATTATTAATTATAATTAATGCTCAATGTAATAAAGTTTGTTTAGTGGGCACTCTGAATTAATAAAATAAAATAAAATAAAGGGATGGAGGTACGGAAACATAGAGGGAAAATCAATTCTCAACAGAATGCCTCTCAATACATACAAAAGAGATACAAATTAATGTATGGGGTCTTATATTCTTTTTTAACTCTATAACTCATGGCGGTGTGGTTCTCCCTGATGTGGATAAAATTTTAATATATGAAAGAGAGAACAAAAAAAAACATGACAAAATTTTGATTTTTATGAATTTCAGAAGAATTACTGAATTTATTTTTGTTCCCTTTTTTAAATAAAATTATTGAAAACTGAACAAGTGTATGTATATTATTTTACAGAAAATTTTTCCGATTAATCGATTAATTTTAAAATTTTGTTCGATTAACCGGTTAAGAAAAAAACCCGAATAATTATTTGCACGATTAATCGATTAAAATAAAAAGCCGATTAATTGAATACCCTAATGCTATAAGACATTTTTAGTATAACAACCAAAAGCTTTGTATTTCACAAACAAAACAAACACATATGCAGTACTGCCATTATATAAACATGACATACACATTAGGGTTATGATTTTTTGATTTTTTTTGCAATTTTAAAATTTTACATGCCCTAGCCAAAAAGGCCATAAAAAAATATTAAGGAACGCAATCTTACTTTTTCGCTGCTGTCAAAAAAGTTCCCGTACCAAAAGGGTTGAAATTTGGTCTATATGGTTTTAGTTTAATTAAAATATTTCTCCGAAGTTTTAAACAAATGAGACTCAGACGTGGCTTATTAAAA
Organism: Leucophora obtusa; assembly: GCA_949987735.1. NCBI lineage: Eukaryota > Metazoa > Arthropoda > Insecta > Diptera > Anthomyiidae > Leucophora > Leucophora obtusa. The sequence continues at coordinate 80,818,393 of OX465295.1, forward strand.
GCTATTTACAGTAAAAATTAGAAAACCTTTTTGGAGGGACTTTTGGATACATTTTTTGTCGTTTACAATAATTTTTGTAAAAATTCGTTATGTAAATTAAACAAAATCCCCGAGCAAAAATTATTTTTCGAAATTGCATTTGGTGCGGAAGGTTTTTTTGCCAAAATGACCCGCAAACACGATTTTTATTATTAATTTATTATTGCCTATCACGTGGTGATAGGTAAAATTTTTGTTAAAAATGAGGACTAACCCTAATACACATACTTTTTTATAATTTTATATTTTTTATTTTGTTTTTTTCACTTTTAATTAAAGTTTTAATTGATATTATTACTACTTTAATCGAATTTTGTTTCAAATAATCGTGTACAATTTTTAGTAAATAATAGTATCATTTGAGTGATAGATGCAAAATCAATTAAAATTTAAATTATTATAATCAATTTCGTTTTTAAAATTAGTTTTTAGTTTTTTTCTGTGTAGAAACATGTAGTTAACAGCCTTAAAATCAAAAATATTTACCTGCCCATCCAGCAATTTCGGAGCGCTCATAAATAAGATTCTTAAATGGCTCATAGAAATGATTATTGTTTTTTTGAAAACAAAGAAGATTCCAAAATTATTTAAATTTATGAGGAAAATTTCGAATTTATAAGCTCTTTTTTCTGAGTCATTTCTGAGTACAAAGGGGGCTCTTTTGGACGGACCACTTTCATAGGAAAAAGTGGAAAAAGTTTATGTTTTTGGATCTCATTTTTGAGTCATTAATGATCACCTTTGTTTGCTGGGTGTCTATTATTATTATTTTTTTATTAAAATACTTGATTAATAAAAAGTAAATAAAATGGAAATTCAAAATGTTTAAAACAACCTTAATTATTGTAACTTTAAATTGTTCTAGTAAACGAGGACTTGTGATCTTTAAGCGAGGTACCACTGTATATTATATTAAAAGTATGCAGTAGATTTCTATTTTTCTTCTTTAGCCAGTTGTTTTTAAAAAAAGTTGTAGCATAAAAATTGACTAGATATTTTTTTGTGCATTTTTTTTTTTTTTTAATCTAAACTTTTGAATTGCTTTTGGCAGTAGTCTAATACAGAAGTGTGAAATCTCTATTTTGATATTGTATTATAAAATGAACTTTACAATTACGAAACAAACTAAAGTTTTAGATTTTAAATACAATAGTTATAAATTCAGTTGGAATTTACCTCACTGCACTGAGAGAATTATCCTTCATGATATTAATGATATAATTTCATAGAATTTTTTTTGTAGAACCAATGAAGAGTTTCATTATGTATATAATATTTAATTAATATCCCAGTGTAAACAATTATTACCAGATATGTGGTTATGTAACTACATACTTGGTAATGGTAACTAGTTACTTTTGTTATTACATTTCTTATTACCTTTATATGGCGATGTCGCGAAAAATTATGAGTTATGGTTACACACCAGCATACGAAAAATCAAAAAATATATCGTTACCTATGTGCTTACCAGTACTGACAAAAATAATGAGTCTAAAAATAGATTTAAAAAAAAAATAAATTATATAAAAAAAATTATTTTTTATTGTATTTTTTTAAAATAAAATTTGCGGGTGCAGGAATCGAACCTGGGTCTACAGATTGTCAGTCAATAGCTCTACCATCTGGGCTATATCGACATGTAATATTTAATAGATAAAAACGTAATTGATCTGCTGCACATAAGTAAGCTTACTCGCCAACATGCAAAAAATCAAAAAATATGTGGTTACATATATCCTTACCAGTTTTAAAAAAATATTGAGTCTAAAAATAGAATTCAAAAAATTTTCAAAAAAATCTAGAAAATTATTTTCTATTTGAAATAATGATAAAAATAAGTCATTATTAGTATCTTGTTATTATACATTTTAAAATAATGCAGAAGGTAAGTGGGTGTCATTACTGGTAGTCCAAAAGATAATGATATGTCATTACCATTTCTACACTGGGATTATACAATTTTTCATAACTTTTCTTTTATAAAATTTGATAGTTCAATAGTATTTACTTTTTTTTTAATTTTTTTATAAAATATCGTCATTTCCTGAGAGAATAATCTTTTATAATATTTTTTTAATTCATTTTTTATTATTAATTTTGGACTATGAATTTTTTTTATAAATCACATTAATTTTTTCGAAACTTTTTTTAAATGAAACTTTTTAATTTAATGAATTTTTTCTTTAGATATATTTTGTACATCCGCAAAATATGCTACGACTTTATTACGCCTTTTGCATTTGCTAAGTACTTTTTATTTATCCACTCCAGCTTAGCAACGACAACAACCAACTATAATAAATAATAGTAAATGAAATTGATTCATAGATTTTATGAAGCCCTTCATTGGCTGAATGATTTATTCATTGGACGAGTGGCCTATTAATATTATGAAGAGTTTCATTAATTTTATGAACTTTTCATAAACATTGACTTTAATGAAATCTGTTTCATAGATTATATGAAAAGTTTCAGTGGACGAGTTTCAGTGACACGTTTCATTGAAACTATGAAGAAATTCATTATTGAGGTGATGATTATTCTCTCAGTGTGAATCACTTTATAAGCGCACTCAAATAATTTATAGCCTGCATCACTACGTGGACCAAACATATTGAAAATAAACCCATCTTATTGAAATCAATCGACTAGAATCACTTTTTCAGTCAATTTAGAGATTTCCATTTGTCTGTGTGTCTATCTGTTATTTTCTATTAAGAAAAATTTAACTCAAATATGACTAAAATTCCGTATATTTAGCAGTTTTATTTTTGCTGTTCCTATCTTACTAATATATAGCAAAATGATCTGATAATTTTAGCAGTTTTTTCAGCAACATCATTTTTAACTAATTTTTAGTAGTTTTAACTAAATTTTTTACAGATATTTTCTTTTATAAAATTTATTTTTAGACTCATAATTTTTGTTAATACTGGTAATCATATATGCATAGTCATACAAAAGTAATAACCCAATAAGCACATAGGTTTTAAAAATTCAAGTGCTTTAAATTTAGCTTGAAGTAAAGTATATTTCAAATTCTAGCATTTGTATATTTAAAAAAAAATAGTTCAAACTAGAATTTTTGTTTCCCTTTTGCTGGAGTATGCTATTGAAATAAAATGTAATTAAAGTTTTATTCAAGCCTTGAAACTGGAAAACAGGGCTGAAATTATAGGGAAGAAACGTAATAAGTACAAAAAGTACAAAATTCTCGTCCCGTTGAATTTTTTCACCTTATGTAATGTCTCGGTTTGTGTATTCAAGTTATCAATTTCTTATTGCGGGCAACTGAAGAGTTGGGGTGATGCCCACGAAATAATTGTATTGCCTATCATGAAAATTATCAACCTTTTTGAAACAACAAATAAAATCTAATATGCCAATATCATATTAGAATTTGGAATATATGAAAATTAATTATTAAAGGTATTCATTTAAAGTATTTACGCCTCGTATACTGTGTATATGTTGTAAGTTTACTCGATTAATGTCAAAACTAGTTTACGAGCTCTGGTAAATATACGCTTACATTTTTGTGTGTAACCTTTTTCGTATTTATACATACAATTGAATATTGTCAAAAATAAAATTATTTTGAATTTTTTTTTGTGTTGTGTTTTATTTTCTGTTTTATTTGTTTTTAAATAATACAAATTTAAAAAAATTCTGTGTTTAATTAATGAAAAGATCGAAAAAGTGGCTAAATGCAAAATTGAAATGTGAATAGTTTTAAAAGGTGCGTTCATTCAAATGAACGGGTAAAGTTATAAATATACGCGATTAGAAAAATACACGGTTTACGAGGGCATAAATCCAGTTAGATGAATACCACTTTTATTTTTAGACTAAATTTTTTTGAAAGCAAATAACAGTCTATTTTTCTAAAATCAACAGTATTTGTTCCAAAAAAATAGTAAATAGCTGATTTTAGAAGGCTCGATTTTTATTTGCATTAAAATCGATAAAAAAAATTTGAAAATTTTGAATTTTTTGTGGTTTTTTTAGACTACTCTTTATTGAGTAAAATTTTTTTGCTGATTTGAGCGGACTAAATTGTAATTTACTATTAACTAAAATTTAATTTAACTATAACTACAATTCTGTATATTTAACATATTTATTTTTGTTGTTCTCTTCTTACTACTATTTAGCAAAAGTAATCTACAAATTTCAGTAGTTTTTATCTGCAAGATAATTTTTGACTAATTTTTAGTAGATTTAACTAAAATTTTGAAAGACTTCTATTAATGTAGGTGTGTGTTTTTCGTTTTTTGTGATAAAATTGTTGAAATGGTTATACTAACGAGCATAGAATCTCAAGAGGATGCATGCGTCTCTTTCTCTGTTAACTGGCTTTGGCCGACATTTGAAGAAGTTTTATTGGAAGGTTATAAGTTAAGTTTTATTATTACATTTTAATAAATATTAAAAATCGTTGCAATAAATATGCATAATATGAAAAAACATAACAAGAAAACTAAACCTGTTAACTACAATTTAACTTCTTCAAATCTCAGCCAGAGCCTGTGAGAGAGCGCGTAAGAGTACGTGGGCATCTTGCATAGCGCCTGGTTATACCAATTTGGAAATTAGAACTCTTTTCCTAACCATAAGACCGGACAGAATGCCAGAAGTACAATGTTTAAAACTTAGAGACGTCCAGAAAACACCCGAAAGAGTAAGGAGCGCCATTCTGGATTTATCTCGAAAACTAAATGGTCGATATTTAAAAAACATAATCCGAATCCCGATCCGTTCTGATGTCGCTGTAATCGGAATTTGAACTTACTGAATCTATGTAGTTATAGCGTAGACTGTATGGCATATTTACTTCACATCCGCTGCATAAAAATACTTTCAAAAAATTTCAAGGGGAAAATAAAATTTAAAAATGCATTCCAAAACTCCAGTTACATTTTAAATGCAGTTGGGAATTAAAAATATTTTTCTAGAAAGTTATTTTCAAATAAGTACAAAAATAACATTCATATAACTTTTAAATTACTGAGATGCAATAAGCATTCTAAAAGATATGGCGAAATATGACAAAATCGGCACAACCAAGTCAGTTTTTTTAAATCCCATGGAATTTGGAATATATATTATGATCGGACGACTTTTTGACCTAGCCACCGCCATTTACTTAAATCCATTAATAAAGGCAATTTTCTGCAGAATTTTTTATATATACATTAGAGCACCCATATGTGTAAAAGTGTTATTTTTGCAGCTCCCCGCTCATTTTCGGATAGGATGAGAGTAAAAAATAAGATATGTGCAAAAATTGGGTTTCTGCGATGTAAACCGGCCAGGCCGTTTACATTTATGTCCTCAAAATTACCCTAAAAAAGATTCATGGATTTATCCATCTATAACTCTTAAACTAGAAGTTTCTGGTGACTAAGTTATATATAGCTGTTGTTTACACAATGAAAAGGCAAACTTTTTCTTTATAAAAACTTTTAACCCTCCCATTCCATTTCGGGTATAAGATATGTTCAGCGAACTTATGTAAAACATTACGAGGTACAGTTTTGTGGAACTATTTAACCCTCTAACTCTTCAATGAAAGGTACTTACGGGTCTTTTTGTCCCCGTTTTTAAAAGGGAAAAAAAAGACCTGTAAGCGAAAGAGTTAGAGGGTTAAAATGTTCCACAGAAATGTTCCATATAGTGTTTTACATGAAATAGAAGATTCACATGGTTTCCCTCTAAAATTTAGGTTTGTGGGCATTTGAGTGGCAATTGTGTATAAGTACGAAATTAGCCCTTAAACACATTTTAAGTTTTGACTTATTTCTGGCACTGAACTTAAATTTTCAACCTCGATGTCTTCAGAGACTTATAGTAGAATTTCATGACAAATATTTTTGTGGAATATTTTAACACTCTAACTCCTCAATTAAAGGTACTTTTGGACCCTTTTCAAAAGGCGCAGAAACGACCCGTAAGTTCAAAAGTTAGAGGGTTAAAATGTTTCGCAAAAATGTTTATCATAAAATTTTACTATAAGTCTCTAAAATTGAGGTTTAATGCCAGAAAGAAGTCAGAACTTAAAATATGTTTAAGAATTAATTTCGTGCTAATCTGAAAGCGCTCAATAGAGCACCCATATGTGCAAAAGTGATATTTTCTCACCTCCCCACGCACTTTCTGGTAGATTGAGTGTAAAAAATAATATCCCCGTGGAAATTGATCCTCTCGCATTAAAACAGGCCAGTCACCCGCGGCTTTTAGCCCTAAAAATGGACTAAAATTACTTCAAAGTTTATTTGCTCATAACTCTAAAAGTAGAGGTTTTACTGAAATATGCATATCTACAGGCAATAATGTGGCAAGCATTTTTCTCATACACATTTTGGCGTATCGATGACGCATCATGCTGATTTATGAGGTTAAAATCAAAGTGATTTGTATTAAGTTGTTAAACAAAAAGTTGGCTTTAACCACCTAAATCACCATGATGGGTCATCGATACGTCAAAAATGTGTATGAGAAAAGTGGTAGGCATATTATTGCCTGTAGATATGCTTATTTAATATTTTTCAGTAAAACCTTTATTTTAAGAGTTATAGCGCAAAGAATCTTTGAACTAATTTTAGTCCATTTTTAGGGCTAAAAGCCGCGGGTGACTGGCATGTTTTAATACGAGAGGACCAATTTTTACGGGGATATTATTTTTTACGCCCAATCTACTGGAAAATGCGTGGGGAGGTGAAAAAATAACACTTTTGCAAATTCCGTATATTTCATGGGTGCTCTAATATACATATCTACTGCCGTGATCAGTAGGATCTCTTGCCGGTATTAATATTTTATTATATAGTCGGCATGTTCGACTTTAATTCGCTTACTTGTTAAATAAAACCGTACATTTTCTGATAAATTTTTCACAATTATGTACTTTAGGTTTCTCAACTCATTTGTAATTTGTAATATATGTACCCGAGTAAAAAAGTTTTGATATAATCATATATTATTTTATGTAATTGCATATAGTAACTTATAGTTACATATGGCCACGTATGCTTTTAAATTCAAGCAGATATACTTTTATATAGTCATATGTTAGATATTTTTTCCTCAAAGGTTTTAATATGGAGACATATGTGATTTTATATTATTGCATATTGGCCTACATATATATGTATGTGCTATATATAAGTACATAAAGTAACATATAAAAGACATAATTACATGTACGTTTATATATAATTTAGTATGACACTATACATAATAATATAAAACTATGTGGATCCATATAAGAAATCTTTTATAATTTGTGTTAGTTATGATTATATATTGACGAATATGAACCCATATATAACTTATAACGTTCTTTATAAAATCATCTATAATGATATATCATCCCACATAGGCAATTTTTTCAAAGTGATTTTATATAAAAATATATAAGGTCCATATAAAACCGTATTGTATTATATTTGGTTCCATGTTATCAATGATTTTGAACTAGTTTTATATTTAGTAATTACTAGGGATTGGCGCGTGACACGAAATGTTCGTGAGTCACGTTATTCACACGTGATCGTGAGTAATAATTACTATACTTAAGTGATTCGTGCGTGAGCGTGAGTAAGAATAACCCGTGATTGATTCGTGTGTGAGTTTATTTTTTGCATCATATGTTTTTAGTAATTTTTACTGTTTTGCGTGAGAATTTTCTGATTGTAAGTTTAATAAATAAGTTAATATAATCATGTGTGCTGAGTAAAAAACGAAATGCTCGTGCGTGAGTAATTTGTTTTTTTTTTTTTTTTTGGTTTTTTTTTTGAGCATGAGTCAAAAATGGCTTTAATACGAAATTCTCTATACTATAACGTACACTTGACTGATTTCTTATATCTTGGTTGTATATCATAATCCTATTAACTTCAAAATTTCAGTGTTGTTAACTTTATTTTAAAATTACTAAATAAAAAGAAATTTTTTTTTCATGTTTATTGCACTGTCATGATAAATCTGGATAAAAGTAATGGAAGATTTATCGAAATTATAAGATCTCCAGCAGGCCTGAGGTTAATCATTACATTTTGTAATTAATTACACATGCAATTACACAATTACATGGAATTGTAATTGAAAAAAAAAACTCATCTATAATTACATATTCGGCCTTATTACGAGGTTCGTAGTCGTAGTCGAAACTAAGTCGAATTTGCTGAAAATTCACTAAAAACGCAACTTTTGAACAATTTTTCAATTGGATTTACCATAGCACTCAGATTTAAAAAAATCCAGCATCAGAGTTTCATTTCTTTATAATTTCCATTATATACAAAATCATTTTATATGGAGTCGAAAATTCGACACTTGTAATCAGGCCGATTATTTGTAATTGCAATTCAAAAAAGAACAATTACAATTACAAGCAATTGAAAATTTTTTTTTATTTAAAAAAATTATTTTTGTATGTATATTGTTAGATATGGTCCTATGTAAAGTATAAGGTTAATATTTAGATATAATTGTATCAAACTATGTCCACTTTTATAACATTTTATATAATTTTATACAAAAAGATATAATTTAATGTAATTGGATGAGGACAAAATTCGGATACAATTGTATCGAATTGCATTAAATTGTATCAAATTGTACCAAATTGTATACAATTGTATACAATTCGATACAATATGATACAATAAGACGTTCTCATTTTTCGGATATAATTATATCTAATTACATAAAAGATTATATATAATTAAATATAATTTCATATGGCTCCATATCAATTTTTTTTACTTGGGTATTATAAATTTTTTAGTTTATTCACAGAAGCTCATCTGGTTTGGTTTTTCTACAATTGGATGGTTTGTCATAATATTGAACATATTTTTTGGTAAGCTTTTACTTGTTTTTTTTTTTTTTTATCAAGAAAATGATGTATGTATCATATTGTGCATATAAGTCATTCAGTAAAAACTTTCCAAGTAGCTAATAGTCGAATTAGTATTAAAGATTTTGAATGTTATACCAAAGTAATCTTTTTATATGGGCAGGGTAGTTGGTATAGGACGCCACATATAAGAGATTTTACCATACTTTTTTTTTTGTAGTTTTTACTAAATATCTGGTAGTTTATTACTTACTACTAATATTTTTTCAAACTTGTATTTTTCATCATCTACTTACTCTACTTAAAAAAATAAAAAATAATATAATTTAGATTTTTTTGTCCACATCGTGTATATGTTAAAACAGTGTCTTTGCTGTTCGAAAAGAACAACATGATTTTTTGCTAAGTACAATATATAAATCTCTACATACTTCACTCAACACCAGTAACAAATAGTATATGAGAAACGCATATTTAGTTCTGTGTTTTTATGTGTATTAATATTTTATAGATTTACTATAAAATTTATGTTGTTGAAACAATATATAAGTACATAAGTAATATTCATGTTTGTATACAGTTTTTACAGACATTAGTTTATGTTTCTGACTAGTGTTACTGTGTTGTTACATTTTAGTCAGTTGGGTACAGTTTTAAAACAATTTGCTAAATTGTTCGTAAAATTTATATTTTATCATACAGGAAATGATGTTAAAGCAAAAAAATGATAATAATAAAAATTTGAAAGTAAGTATTTGTTTTAGTAATAAAAAAAATTTATAGTCGGTCCAGCCCGACCATAAGATACCAAAGTACCATTTGTGTATATCCCTTATTAAACACTAATAGAAAAAAGTCCGTAAAAACTTTAGTTAAAACTACTAAAAATTAGTTAAAAATGATTCTTCAGAAAAAACTGCTTAAATTAGAAGATTATTTTAGCTTTATATTAGTAATATAGGAACAGCAAAAATAAAACTGTTAAATGTACAGAATTTTAATTATATTTGGGTTAAATATTTGTTAATGGAAAATAGAAAATTAACCTGCTAAAATCAGCAAAAGATTTTGTTAAATAATTAGTAGCCTAAAAAATCACAAAAAAAATTTAAAATTTCCGAAGATGCAAATAAAAATCGAGCCTTTTAAAAACAGCAGTTTACAATTTTTAAAAAGCAAATACTTCTGCTGATTTTAGCAGGATAGACTGTTATTTGCATTCAACTAAATTTAGCTTCAAAATAGCAAACATTTAGTAGATATAACAGTATATTTTTGCCATTTTTAGTCTACTTATATTAAGCAAAATTTTCTGCAGATTTTACAGTACAATTTGTTATTTTCAATTAACTAAAAGTTAACTTAAATATAATAAATAAGAAGGGTAAAAATAAAATTTGTATTTCCTTATACCAATGGTATGAAATACAAAAACAAAAAACTTTCATAATATTTCTATTGTTGGCTATGCTTTGCAGAAAACTTCGAAAACATATTTTATTATTTGCTCCATTCCCATTTTGTTAATGTAGCAGACTACATTTAATATGAGATTTTGATATTTCAAATTGCATTGCACTACTGCCACCACTTTCTAAAGAAAACTGATGAAGGGGACCTGGAAAATCCCCAAAACGATCGTCTTTTCATTCCTGAAATTGCAGGGGATTTTGAAAGCAAAAACTCTTTCAGTATTTCAGGAGAGTATCCTGATGAAGAAAAATAGCAGTTTTTGAAAAAATTACTTATTACGTTAATTCATAATAAGGAAATTGGCCTCGAACTGAATTAATAAATTTTTAATTACTTAATATAACTAATAGTTTTAATTTTGCTCTTCTTATTTTACTAGTATTTAGCAAAAACATCTGATAATTTTAGCAGTTTTTTCTGAAGCATCATTTTTAACAAAATTTTAGTAACGTTTTAAGGTATGCATAGTTGATCTTTTAATTGGTAAATGAATTTCCTTTGTCAGATTTGAGATCATACAAGTAAACTATAGAGAAGAAAAATTGAAAAAAATGTCGATAAGACCAGCAGGATAGAATACGTATTTTTGGGTCCTGCTACAGACCCATCCTCAGTATCCATGTCTTTGTGGATTAATAATTGATGATGGTCTACTCATATTGAATTCCAAACAAATAAACACAACTCAATTAGACTAACTTCAACGAAATTTATAACAATGCTATTTTTATACTCTGTTATTACTATTTTTGATTTCAACTTCAATTCTTAAAGTACCGCAGCTGGTTATATTCAACTCTGAATCACAGATATATTGAACGACAACGAATCGTTAATTTTAAATTTTAACAGCCGAATGCATAAAGTTCCCAAACAGTTTAATTGAACGTTTTTAAGCTAATTTGGCAAAAACAGTATGCATAATTCGTTTAATAACGAACAACTTAACAATCTGTTAAAATAGGTTCAACACTAAAATAAGCGTTTCAAAAAGTTTGGAAAATAAGAATCTCTGTTTAAACCAAAAATATTGAGTTTTCATTTATTTAAAGGCTTTTTTTAAAGGTTATCCGCCCTAGAATATATCGTCGACCGGCCTACAAAATGTTACATGTGTTTTTTAATAGATTTTCAGGAGAGCGAATAAACTGTTACAAAATCTACTTTTAAGATATTTTATTGGCATCATATGCCTTAATGATTCACGACCTCATTTAGTAAAATCATCAAGAACAAAGTCGAACAGACTTTTCTTTATATTCTAATGCCCGCTAACATATTGATCAGTTAAAATTTAGTCTTAAGTTAAATTAAAAATTGATATGGTAAACAACAACAAATGCATCAGTTAAAGCACCAGTTTGTAGCTAAGAGGACTTTGTGTTAATAGGACATTGTGTTAATGGGGCAATATCCTGTTAGTTAACTTTAGGTTCAATTTTAACGACACATTGTGTTATCCGGCCTAACACGAGTAGTCTATTTAGAGGATGGATCAGGCCGTTAATAAATTGGGATATGTATAAGAGAATATAAACTTTGTTTTTATTAAAAATGTTTGCTTAATTTTGTCTTCCCTTTCAAATTTGATTTCAAATTTCATTCAAATCTGAGGAAACGCCTCAGTCCCTTTTTTGTGGGTAACTCAAAACAAAATATCTTTTATAATAACCCTTATTTTGTTCACAATTTATTACAGGGTTACTATAATAAAACTCTAGTTTAAAGTTAACGAATTTTTTTTTAACATTATCATAGAGTTAATATATTCAATCTGCGCAAAATTATTTTTACAACATTTTCATCGTCTTTTTTATGACAACAAAAAACTATTACACACTTTTTTCTAACTGTTTATTAGGGTGCCCCGCCAAAAAAAAAAAATATTGATTTAATAGAACTTAAACGATTAGTGCGCTGATCGCGGGTAAAATAATTAAAAAAAATTTTGAACGAAATATTTAGTTCCCTATCAGATTTTAAAGTTGGTAATACTTTTGTAAATTAGTATAAAAAAAATAAAATTTTTGCAAGGAATAAGTATCATTACGACGAAACCGTTACAAAAAATACCGAGCAAAATTTTCTTGCTCCAAAGAATCGGTTGTAGAATAGCTACTTTTCCTTTGTAACTCCTTCTACTGTCAATTGTAATACCGATGATCTATAGCCCACAAAGTGAAATCTGTTGCCCTAGAATCGTTTCTGGAACTTGTCCTAGAACATCTGAAAGAAGTTATAAAACATCTGGAACAAGTTCTGTTAAATGTTCATGAAATCTGTCCTCGTGGAACCAGTTACAGACCTCATGTGATTGGCATCCGTTTTGCAAAAAATTTTACTGGGTATATTTAAAATTTTTGTTTAGTAATTTTGCTCTACTAAAGCATTTTGTTCTACTAAATTCAAGTTTACCCAGTCAGAAAAATACAAACGGGAAAGCGGTGGCAAAACACTTTAGCAGGTGGTACAAGTACTGGCAAAAAGTGCTTTCCCATTTCCAAAATGATAACATCATTAGATAAAAGGACCGGCTGTTCAAAAAGCGCCGGAAAAGCACTGGAAAAACAACATTGTTTAACGCTGGCAAAACCAATAAATAGGTGGTCTAAAAATATATTTTCCAAAATAAAATTTAAAAAAAGTTTATATGTATTTTTTTGGTGCTGCCGTGATTTGAACCCATGGCAGACGATTGCTCTACCCACTGAACTAACGAGACATATATTTAATACTTGGTGTCTAAACACATAAACGTGACAACTACTGGCTGTGCTAAAATGCTAGTACAGGCAAATAGTTTTATGGAACTAATATGCCAGCGTCGGGAGAGCAAAAAAAAGTTAATCTTAAAGGAGCTTTCCCACAAACAAAAAAATTGATTTTATAAAACAAAAAATGTTTAAATTAAAAAAAAATCAAAATACAATTTTTTTGCTTGCAACCAGTTTTGAACTCGGAACCTTCTGACCACAAAATTTTTTAACGAAACGTCAGCATTTTCATAAAATCATCATCTGTGAATTGTTTTTTGTACCACTGGCAATTTCTGACTAGGTAGCACTGGATAGCCACTGGTTGCAAATCTTGGCATATCACTCTAAACCCATTCTTTGCCAGTGTTTTTTTTTATAAGCCACCGAAATTTTTGCAAAACAAATACTGGAAAAACGCTTTTTGCAAACGCTGGCAAAGCGTCCAAAATTAGTGTTATCCCAGGCATTTATTTTTAACACCGTGGTTACCCAGTGCTTGATTTTTTGTACCACTGGCGATTTCTGGCTGGGTAGTTTATTGAAATTTATTCTTTTACGGGTCAGTTTTATAGTCAGAACTAAAATCGGTTTTTTTAATATTTCGTAGCTACAGTCATAGAAATAAATTTGTACAAATAGTAGAAAAAGTTACTAAAAATTGATTAAAAGTTATGCTACAGAAAAAAACTGCTGAAATTAGCAGATTTTTTTCGCTAAATTTTTTTTTTTTTTTTTTTTTTTTTAAGAGAAGCAACACTCAGGAAATTCTTCCTACTAATTTACGTGTTGCTTCCTTTGGAAATGGGATAGAGAAGAAGTGAAAGGTGGTGAAAGATGAAGGGCTTCAAATATGGCAACACTGTAATAACGCGAGATGTTGAATTTTAGAACAGTTGTTGCGCTCCATCTGATGGTAAGTTGGCGAACTTTGTTGAAGCTTTTTAGTTCATAGCCCTGTTATATTATTTTACTTCGGTGGGGTTAAGTGCTATGGGAACACCGAAGGAGGACGCTGCGATATGTATGAGGGATAGAAAAAACTCATACATATTACTATTTTTCATAAATTGATGTTGCCTTGGTTGGGGCTCGAACCCGCAACCTCACGTGTAACAGTCCAACGCGCTAACCATTACACCACAGCGCCCACAGTAAAATAAGAACCTCAAAGTTATAACTGCTTAATTTACAGAATTTTAGTTATATTAAAGTTGACTTTTAATTAATTAAAAATAACAATATAGAAAGTCCGAAAAAACTATTTTTTTGTATTTTTTAATGCAAAAATTAGAATAATTGTTGAAAAATAACAAATTTTACTGTAGAATCTGCAGAAAAATTTTCTAAATATTAGTAGACAAAAATAAAAAAAATAAATCTGAATGTAAATAGCAGTCTATCCTGCTAAAATTAGCAGAAATATTTGCAAAAAAAATTCTAAACTGCTTTTTTCGAAAGGCTTGATTTTTATTTGAATTAAAAAATAAAAAATAAATCGAAAAAAAACTTTGAAAATTTTAAATTTTTTTGTGATTTTTTAGGCTACAAATTAATTAGCATAATTTTTTGCTGATTTTAGCAGGTTAATTTCCTATTTTCCATTAAAAATATCTAACTCGAATAGAACTACAATTCCGTATATTTAACAGTTTTAATTTTGCTGTTGTTATTTTAATAGTATTTAGCAAAAAAAATCGGCCAATTTCAGCAGTTTTTTTAGCAGCATCATTTTTAACTAATTTTTAGTAACTTTTTCTGCAAATTTTGTCCTCGAGACAAAAAAATCGATATATTAAGCTTTAAGATCCGACTGTAAATGCCGAAAATATAACGAATAATTAAAAAAGGCGACCCCTACGTTCGGCAAAAAAAAAAGTTTTTGAAACTGCCTTGCAAAAATACTTTATATTTGAAAGTGTACCGTACATTTTTTTTTGCCTGTAAGGTGGTACGGTCTAGTGTACACTAGGGGTATAATTTTTTAGGGGTGCGAGCTCCTAAGATAAAATCTAATAGATAATATTCTCCTGATAATAAACACAGTTTTTTTAAATCAATTTGCCAAAACAAAAAAACTCCTGAACCGAAAGCGATTCCTAAAATACTTAAATTTTTTTATTTTTGTTGAAAAAAAAATTTAATATTATTAAATAAGTAAAAATGGTGGCAAATGATTTTTGCCGATGTTTGTATTAGAAAATTTGAAAAAACTCACTAAGTTGAAGTGAAAAATAATTCCCAGGAAAATTTTCAGTTCCAAAGAATCGGTTGTAGAACAGCTACTTGTTCTTTACAACCCCTTCTACTGTCGATTCTAACACCGATTATTTTTGTTTGAAACTGTCCCAAAGGCACCCACTTCTATAGCTCCAAAGTGGAACCGGTTGCCCTGGAACTAGTTCTAGAACTGATTCTACTCTACGTCAGTCATACCTTCCATATAGGATCCCTGGAACTGGTTCCGGAACCAGTTCCATGGAATCGGTTGAAGTGGAACCAGTTGCGGAACTGGCATGGTTCTCAGCCGATTATAAAAATTTTTACTGGGTTTTTTTAATTAAAAAAAAAATTGATTTATATGAAACTTCAAAGCGTTTGGTGCGGTAAGGTAAGTAAAATCAAAAAGTAAAATCGTAGTTCTTCATATTTTTCCATGCCCTACTTGGTTTTGCCTTAGGAGAAATGAAAAAGTTATATCCCTAGTGAACACGTGTGTACACTCATGGATATAAATCTGTAAAAATAGCAGAAAAAGCAAACTAAAAATTAGTTAAAAATGATGTTGCAGAAATTAGCAGAACTTTTTGCTAAATACCAGTAAAATAAGAACAGCAAAAATAAAACTGGTAAATTTACAGAATTTCAGTTGTATTTAAATTAATTTTTAGTTAATTGAAAATGACAAATTGTACTTTAAAACCTTCAGAAAATTTTGTTAGATATTTACTAAATATTAGTACAATAAAAATAGCAAAAAAGCTGATCTGATCTTGTCGTTATTTTTAAGCTAAATTTAGTTGATCGCAAATAGAACTCTATCCTGCTAAAATCAGCAGAAATATTCGTTAAAAAAAATTGTAAACTGCTGTTTTCGGAAAGCTCGATTTTTATTTGCATTTAAAAAAAATTTTATAAAAAACTTCGAAATTTTTAAATTTTTTTGTGATTTTTTAGGCTGCGAATTATTTAGCAGAAGTTTTTGTTGAGTTTAGCGGGTTAATTTGTTGTTTTGTATTAACAAAAATTTAACTCAAATATAACAAAATTCTGTATATTAAACAGTTTTGTTTTTACCAGTTCTAACTAATTTTTTTTACAAAATTTTTCTATTAGTGTAGTCTCAATGCCAAAATTAGCCGAATGGGGCTAAATTGATACCTTATCCGCCATATTCTTCGGATTTAGCCCCAGTGACTATTTTATATTTCAAAATCTAAAGAAATGGGTCAAAGAAAAAAAATTTAGCTCCAACGATGAAATTATAGCTCAAACAAATGCAAATTTTGAAGACCTCGAGAAATCCTATTTTCTGGAAGAAATAAAAGAATTGGAGAAACTTTGGACTAAGTGTAGGTATAGGGCTAAAAGGAGACTATGTTGAAAAATTAAAACTTTTTTTACTAAACAAAATTGTATTTCATTCAAAAAGACACGGACTTATTGATTCGTCCTCATACCGTTATCGATTCAAAACCCTTTAAAATGACTACCGTTAACCTCAAAATACAGTTACCGTAATAAATGAGATAGCTTTACCCTTAAAATAACGTTACCGAAATAATCTAAAAAAGCTTTACCCTTACCGATAAAAGCATCGTTTCTGTTACCATCCATGATAACAACTCAAGAAAATATATTAATTTTGAATTAAATGCTTAATCGATTAGTCACCAATTTTACCGATTAACCGACCCGCATAACCGGTTAATCAATTTATGTGATTTTTCGAATAGTGCATTAACCGTTTAACCGCCTAGGTTTAATAATTGGAAACGCTAGTAAAGATTGAGTATTGTTTTAACATACTCTGCATTGTTTTTATTTCTATTACAGTGTTTGAAAATTAATGGCAAAATTGTTTGAATATAATGAAAAATCAGTAGTCCTTTTTAATTTTCTTTTCAATTAATTTAATGTGTAATGTCGTCGGCTTGCCTGTAAGTAGTGCTATGAGTATTTTAATGATTCAATATCTCATTTATTAAAATCATTACTAAGGCATATGATGTCAATAAAATCTCTTAAAAGGAAAATATGAATCAGTTTTTTCGCTCTCCTGAGAACCTGTTAAAATAACATAGCACGACTTGCTGGCAAGCTGACGATATGTATTTTAGGTTGTTATTAACGAAATAATATTGTGAGTGTATTGTTATATTCAGTTATGGTGGGGAACTAAAGATCCTCTCAAAATATTTTTCTTATTTTTTACGTGTCCAGTTCATTGCAATACATCGTTTGAGCGCTATTACTTGAACCGATTCACAAATAAGCAATGTAACGGGACAGTCTACTGCTTATGTTGATGAAAAATTATAAAAAAAAAACTTTATGCAAATAAGAAAAATTACAAACAAATAATATACTTTAAGGGCACTCAAAGAAAGTTTTTATTTTGCCAACTATTTACACAAATACTTACAAGGTACTCTATTCCCAGGCGAACATAAAAATACTAACAGTTATAGCTTACGTTATTTTTTCTAACCCTCATTTTATTGCAAAAAGTATTTTAAATTTACATTAAAATTTGTTTGTTACACTTGCTTTCTTCATGATTGCTATTGAATTAAATTTATTATGCATTTAGTAAAACAAAAAACATTTGCATTTGTATACTTAAACTTTAATTTTACTCTACACCACTACATGGACAAGGTATATTGAGTTTGTGCTGATACCATCAAAAAGTATTGGATATAGATCCACATTTTAAATTGGTTTGTGTATCGGCTAAAAACACATGGGTTGGTATATCGGATAAGAATAAAGTGGTTTGCGTATAGACTAAGCATACAGTGGTTGTTATCTCGGCTAATAACCAAGTGGTGTCTCTACTGTGAACAATCTGGGGTGCTTCTAGATGCTTCTATTTTGTTCTACAACCAATCTGGGTGTCTCTGGAACATTCTAGTTTGTTCTACAAGCATAGCTTACAATCTGGGTGCCACTAGAACCTTCTAGTTTATTCTACAACCAATCTGGATGTCTCTGGAACTTTCGAGCTCGTTCCACAATCACAGACATTACAGTGTAAAAGGGCTGCAGCTTAGGTTTGGGCAGTCAGTCACGCAGTAGCGTTTGTACAGTTCAGTTAAGCTCTGGTAAATCATTGTGAAATTGTTGGTCAATTAATAAAATATTAATTAAATTAATAAATAACAAACAAAAAGTGTGTGTTTTTATTTTTAATTGCACCAGCCAGTTTTATTTAGAGGAAATAAACATACGTTTTTTGAATGTAAAACGTAACAGTTGGTGTCTAAATTGAGATCTGTTATTTTGATTGCAATAGAAAAGAACCCGGTTAATCTAAAGGAGATTAACCAACGTTTTGAAAAGGTAAAAACGTATCAGTATTTTATATGGAATCGGTCCATGCAAAATTAAAATTTCCAATTCAGCTCATTGCAATTTCGGATCCCAACATTAATTGAGTTCCAACCATACTGGTGTCAGCATCATATGTTTTCATGCCATACCTCAACTTTGTTATTCTTTTCTTATATATTTAAGATTCTCTGAAGAGTATGGTTAAGAGCAATTTAGAATTTATATGTATTTGTGATTTTAAATTTTATTTTTACATGCATGTTTAGCTTTATTACTTAAGTGTCTTATTATTTGTTGTACTTAATTTTTACTAACACTATATTATCATAATCACCCTTGCTCTGAGCTCCAAAACTGTTTAGTTAGAGTGGATTTTTAAAATCGCAAGGAATTTAAAATGTCGGAAATTTGCTGCTTCGGACAAATTTTAAAATTTATCGGTAAATTTTAAAATAAATTTTTATGTAAATGAATGTTCTTCTTTCGATTTTAGATCGCACATTACCACATTTTCTTTTTCAAATAGTTTTCAAACTAAAGAAAGATACATCAACTAGAATTCAAATGCAGACTTCAATCTGCTCAAAAATTTTAACAAATTTTGGTCCAGGAAACCGCGAAAAATTAATTAGATTTGCAAAATTCGAAACTATCTTCACTCAGCGATGATTAACTTGTCAAAATAAAAAAGTTTTGAAAGCCATTGTTTCGAGCATATTGAATTTCTGATAAAACGCGAATAATCGCAAATTTTAAAATAATCTGAAACACGTGTTCACTTAAATCGACCCTTGAATAAGATATTTAAGTTTGGCATTTAAATCACAAACATCTCCGTAGAAAAAAAGTCAAAAATTAGTTCTTTTTATAGAATATTCTTAAAAATAGGACATGTCTGGATCATAGATGCCAACTTTTTCATAGCAAAAAGCGCAAAAAATATACAAAAAAGCGCAAATTTCTACTTAAAAACGGGTAAAAAAGCACTAAATATTTTTTACTACCTTTAAAAAAATTTGTCGTGTTTCACATATGTAGTTTAATTAAAAACAAATAAAATTGTAATATAAGCGTACGACCTACATCAGTAAATACGTCGACCGGGGGAAAACCAAAAATAAAAACGAATAAATTTTGCAAATTTTTTGAATTTTGTTCCATGTTTTGTGATTATAATAATAATCCAAGAAAAATTATTAGATTTTTTAAAATTTAAGTGCCAGTTTTATTGTCAGAAATAAGAACGATTATATATGACCACAACTAAGTTTTTTTTGCGTTTTGACACATCAAACAAAACTACATTTATACAATAGCATGCCATTTATAACTTTTCCTTGATATTTTAATTTATCATTATTCAAATAACAACAAATATTGATAGATTACCTGATATTGCCATAACAACAACAAAACACAAAAAATGTGCAAAAAGCGCAAAACGCGCTAAATAATTTTCGGAAAAGCGCCTTTTTCAGTTACGCGTTTCAATAAAATTTTTCGCGTTTTGGCACATCAAAAAGCACCAGATTTAGCGCGAAAAGCACTAAGTTGGCATCCCTGGTCTGGATATCCTTGAACATTTTATATATACCGCTGGAGGCGCGTTAAAAAAATTGTTCATATCATACCTATATTGAGTATGATGTCTATAGCTAAAATGCAAAATTCTTCCAAAAACTAACAAAAGACCTTTTTTAAAAACGGTCCAGCTCGTGAGATCTCATTGCTAGACGTGAAATATTTTGGGAATCACCATAAAACAAACCAAGGTGTATTTTGAAGGGGACACTTTTTTTAATTTTGTTCTCTCCATATAAGGTGAGTCGCTCTAATAAACATAAATATTTGCATTATTTTTTTTCCCCTTTGTATGATTTTTAATTATTTGCCAATTTTATTTTTTCTAATTTACTTTGGTCAATTGCTATATTGTTAACATAACTAAATCATATACACTTTCATCGTCATGGAAAAAGTTGCATAAATTTCATCAAAACTTTTTCCAAACTTTTTTGTTTTGATGTTGGGTAAATTTAATGTTTTCATAAAGCAATATTTTGATTAAAAAATCAAAAGTTATTTCTGCATGTATTATAATCATTCATTTTTTCAACGTAATACATAATGTTAAAATTATAAAACTTTATATGAGCTAAAAATTGGCTATTATTTTAAATGATGTAACATAAAAACTGAATAATAAAAATTTAGAAAAAAAATTCTTTGTAGGAAAATAAAAACATTCAAGAAAACCGCGGCCCTTAATATTATGCTATGCTGCTAAACAAAAAAGTACAAAAAAATAATGGTATATTTCTCTGTTTTTATGGTACTCTTTTTCCTCCCTTAATATCGAAGAAGGCACATGAAAAAAAAAAGGTTAGACTTAATATTGTGTAACCTGCTGATCTAAATGGAGTTTGGAAATGTGTTAAGAAGACAAATATGACCATTTCTATTGTGATTATGGCCGAAATATAATTCTAAATATTGTATTTCTATACCAAAGGCTTTATATAGCGAAGCTCGTCCGAAGGCCGGCTACACAAAGAATGTGTCATCTGCAAAGTAGGTATTCGACATACCCCGGAAGGGAAACTGCTGAATTGCGCCGAACGCTGGTGACCCAGGTAAGCTTTATCTAGCAAAGAAAATGGTAAACGTTATACAGAATTCGAAATATTATTGGAATTATAATCCGTACAATAAGGGTATTGTGGGAATTTTGTCCTTAGGCCCTTTTGTTCTGGGGTTAATGACCAGAGCTATTTCGGTCATACTCCCAAACTTCCAGTTTGGGGATTATGTCTGAAACATTTTCGAACATAAAAATCATGTCACATACTAGCAATAGAGAAGCTACTTCCAAAAATGAAGTAAAAAGTAGAACTTTGTGGGATTTAAAAAAAAATGGAAATAAATCTGGAATTTCTTATCTACTGGAAGGTTTAGGTTTAGGTTGAATGGGAGCCCGCCAGAACGGCGAGTTCACTCGGAGGCCATAGGGCCCATTGTGATTCCCTTAGTTTCCCCCACATGGAAAGAAATACCACGACCCGAGAAATCTAGAACCATCCCGATCCCCTTAAGAAGTTCGCAAGACCAGACAGAGAAACATCGCGTAGACTGTCCAGGTCGTCGAAGAACCTGCACCCCAGATATCTGAGTTCCTTCAGTCCCGGACATTCACAAAGCAGATGATGCACTGTCTCCTCCTCCTACTCGTCCCCACAGCCCCTGCAGTAGTCCGCCTGGGCGTAACCCCAACGCGCAGCCATTCGGCCTATCGCGCAGTGTCCCGTTAGAACCCCTACAAGCATCCCGACCGTCCGCTTGCCAAATCCAAGAAGAATCTTTGTCCTCCCCGGATCTGGCAGTGGCCATAGGGTCCGAGATATCCTACAATTGGTCAAGGTTGTCCACCTTGCCCTCGTCTCCCTATCCGATATATCCCCTATCACACCGAATAGCTCCACCAGAGGAACCAGGACCTCCGTCTGTATAGGGTCCTCAACCGACTCGGAGCCATTCCTCGCACACTCGTCAGCCCGCTCGTTCCCCGCAATCCCAGCGTGTCCAGGGACCCACGCCAGCCTTACCGAGTGTCGACGAATACGGTCGAGGGATTCAATACAGTGCCGCACACACCCCGATCTGACAGTATCGGATTCCAGGGCTTTCAAAGCAGCAAGACTGTCCGCAAAGATGCTAATGGACGATGGATCCAAATCCCGTTCCATTATCATCCGTGCGGCCACGTCAATTGCATACACTTCCGCCTGGAACACGCTACAATCGTCCGAGAGTCGTATGGAGATTCGAAGGTCCAGTTCGCCGGAGTAAACTCCCGACCCTGTCCCCATTTCCGTCTTCGAACCGTCCGTGAACACTGAGATATCACCACTCCGAATAACGGAGTCGGCTGCCCAGTCTTCCCTGGTCGGTACAATCACCTCAAAAGTCCTCTGGAAATTCGTGACCGGTACAATAGAGTCCGTTTCACGATCCAGTAGTGCACCACCAATCCCATGCAGAATGGTATCTACTGGAACGATTTTAAAGAAATTTTGAGCAGTTGAAGCTGGGGTTTATTCGAGCTTAAGTTATAGTCATGGAGCTCCTCGGAAGGGTACCATGAGCCCCAAAGTGGGACATCTCGTGTATAAAACAATTTCAAATAATCGTTAATTGTTTATTTTTAATCCAATTTGCATAGATCTTCAAAAAACATGTGCTGGTTATCTCTTATAGTTTCCCAGATACTTTCACTGAAAAATTTTTTTGCTCTATTCTAATTGCGCAAAGCGGGTGCATAGTTGGCAGAGAACTGCAACTGCTGATTGCAAAACCATCATACGTAATCAACACCCGAATAAACATTCGTTTGCGTTCAAGTGCGAATATACTCAAATACACATATTCGTTGCTGATTTTAAATCAATCAAACCAAGTGATTTTTGTTGCATCTTTGATTTAATCATTGGTCATTTTCACACCATTCATTTCACTCATATTCGTTCGGATCAACGACAATTATTTTGATGTAGAATAAATCAGAAAAAACAAAAATGAACGCGTATGAGTTTATTCATAATTGAAAGCAAATAAAAGAAAAATAATTTCGTAACAATAAAGAGGCAGATTTTGTAGAAACCAGGGACGTAACAGTTATAACTTTTATTCAAAAAACTGATTGTTTTACAATTATTTCTTGTTTGAATAATTTTAATTTTCTGTTTATTTGCTCTGATTGATTTTTATTTTTAATTCAAACAAAAACACGATTTTTACTTTTTCAAAAATAATAAAAGTTATTTTGTGATTTTTTTCTTTATCAAAAAATAACAATTAAGAATATAAATCCAAGGCCATAGAACCAATGACTTCAGCAATTATAATATCCTGATGATGTCAACTACTGTTAATAAAAGATTGAGCAGTGATTTACGGTGAGTAAATATGTATATTCCAGCAACTTCCGGCATTCAATTTAGGTCAATTTTTAATTTTTATTTTATTATCTAATAAAAAAGTTAGTGCTTAATTTTTTCAAAAAAATCATTCTGTAACTTCTATAAAAAGTTTTAAAATAAAAATAAAAAAACAACATAAATTTATAGAGCCAAATATAAAAATTGAAAAAATTAAAATCTTTGCCAAACTTTGTGATTTTTTTGTGCAATATGATTTATAAAATATAGTGCATTATTGAAATATTATAATTTAATAAATTTGGGTGGTGACTTTTTAAGAAATACACTATGCGACAGTCAAAATCGGGATGGGATGAAACCAACGGGAAATGTTATATCGGTCAAAAACAAGTTATCCCGTCGTTTCGCTGGGTCACCCCTAGGAATCGAGATATATCTTTTTTTTGACATAACTCGAGAACCACTAGTCCGATTTTGCTCAAACAATTTTAAAAAAATTAAAAATTACAATTCCTTTAATCTGTTCATATAACGTTTTTCTATATACTCAACAGTTTTGCCGGTAAAAATAAATGTTTGTTACCGCTACCATAAAAATCAATAACCTTTTGTTTATTACTTTTTTTTAATATTTTAGGCAAAAAATATTTTTTTCTTCATACATTTATTTTTACCGGCAAAACTGTTGAGTATATAGAAAAACGTTATATGAACAGATTAAAGGAATTGTAATTTTTAATTTTTTTAAAATTGTTTGAGCAAAATCGGACTAGTGGTTCTCGAGTTAAGTCAAAAAAAAGATATATCTCGATTCCTAGGGGTGACCCAGTCTTGAAGATCCAAGTATGATACACCAATGTTTTTCTCTCGAGGGGACCGATGTTTTGCTCTAAGGGCCATTGACCTCAAGTATCCCGTTCTAGTAGTTACCCACCAGATATCAGTTGCTACTATCCTAATGTTCGACCCTAATGTCAGAAAATTAAAGCTCGCAAAAAATCATTAAACTTTTGCTAAGGAAGTTTTTCGATAAACCCAGTAGAATTTTTTTTATATATTGGTTGCCGAACGTAGGGGTCGAATTTTTAATTTTTTTTCATTGGATTTTTCCTTTATAGCAAAACGCTGGTCTCCTCGAGGCAAAAAAATTGATATATCACACTTTAAAATCCAACTTTAAATGCCGAAGCTATAACAAAAAATTTCAAAAAAATTTTCTTTTTTAAATTGCCTTGAAAAAATACTTCATATTGGAGGGTGTACGGCGAACTTTTTTTTGAGGTACGGTGTACATTCCTATTATAAAACAATAAGATTTTTTTTTATTTTATAAAACAGCAACCTTGCGGTTTGTTCTGCGTTTATTTTTTTTTTATATGGACCCAGCAAAAAAAGAAATGCCGAAGGAGTAGAAAAAGCACTACAATTGATGACCTAGATCTACTTCTTTTTTAACATAAACACTAATGATTTTAACATTGAGTTGTCATAGGAGAGGAGTACTTCCACTTCAACATTTTTTCAGTACTTTTTGAACGAGTGCAAAAGACGCTCTTTTTCACCAATTAAAAGTTCAAAAAAAATTCTTTACACAAAAAAAAAGTAGATTTTTTTTATTTAACAAAAGTTTTTTTATTGCCGCCACCGGGGATCGAACTTGCGACCTCACGATTTACTGAGCTACTCTTTGATATGAAAGTCGACTGGCATAAAAACACCACTTTGTTAATGCGAGATATTCTTCCTTATTCTCTTCAATAAAAGAACTTATTAAACAAGTGTAAAAGGTGCAGTCCAATTCAATATAGTTTTCAGTACTATTTTTATAGGTACGTAAAAATCAATTTCTCACCATTTTTTATATATACATATTTTTAAAAATTTTAAAATTAAAAAAATATTGAATTTAAACAAATTAATTATATGTAAATATTAAAAAAAAAAATTAATAAAAAAAAATAAAAAATTTTGGTCCCGCCGGGAATCGAACCCGGGACCCTCTGTGTGGAAATGCCAAATGATACCAAAATCAATTTTTACGATCACTTTTAGAGCAATTACTCTTTAAATATTTAAAAGTAATTTTAAAAAAGCTGTAAAAATGTAATAACGGATAATTGGGAAGCAATGAAAGAAGTGATTTTTTGAAGTTGTTCAGAAGTAATTCTAAAAAAGCTGTAAAAATGTAATAATGGATACTTGGGAAGCAATGAAAGAAATGATTTTTTGAAGTTGTTCAGAATAACTTCTAAAAAAGCAGTAAAAATACACTAACGGATACTTGTGAAGCATTGAAAGAAGTAGTTTGTAAAGCACTACTTGCAATTTTTTTTGCTGGGGAGTTTCGACAATTAAAAACGCACTGCGGATTCTCTCCAAATTAAAACTCAATTTAATTTTTCTGCGTTTTATGTCATACTCGCATATTTTCATTCTCACTCTCACTACAATGTTTCCATATTTTCAAAAAATAATCCCGATATTTGATGATGTTCAGAGATGGAAAAGTTGAAACGATTGAAGTTTTATTTCGAAAAATCATTGTTTTTCATGTTTGTTACTAGTTTCGAACTCATTTAGCCTACCATTTTAATTTAATGATAATTGCCGAAGTTAAAAAGAAAAAAATATAAAAATATAAAAATTTTTCTATACTGAAACAAAAAACTCATTTCCCATCGCTTTTGCTCCCCACACATACACTAAATATACACACACATACGTGTGAAGAAAGTGTGAATGTGTGTATAAAAACAACCGTCACCGCAGCCGCAGCCATTTAATTTGTTTTTTTCTCTCCGCAGCGGAATCCGCAGCTGCAAGGTTGTATCTCTACTCTAATACTTTGATTTATTTATTCATGTGAGTTCAAATGTTCGATCAGCCGACTACGTGTTCAGCAGTATGATGGTGATTTCATTCAACATTCAATCTGAATAAAACATGTTCGACAGACGACTCAAACTGATCCGAATATTTTTTGTAGAATATTTATTATATTATGTTATTTTCAAAAAGATTCCATGTTAAATAAAAGAAAAATCAACGCAAAATCTTATTAGAGTAAAAAGAGGCACCAGTTCAAAGCTCCAATTAAAAAACCAATTTTTTGTTATTTTTTTACAAAAAAAAGTACCAACACTCTTTTGCCTCTAGAAAAAAAAAAGTTCTTTCAGAACATGTAAAGTTGATGGATTTTGTGCAAAAAATTTATTGGTTTTACCAATTTTTGAAAAATATGTCAACTTTGACCAGTTTCCAAAATCTGTGCAAAGCTAACTTTGACAATCTAAAAGACGATTTGTATTCTTTAATATATAACGATTCGATCGGAGCGATAAAGTTAAACTTGGTATGTCTAAACTCATTCGCCAAAATTTTGCCGGACACCAAACTTGGCCGAATATCACTTTTTGGCCGAACTCCGACGCCGAATACTCGAACGTGAACTAATATTTAGTGCTCCATGCTAAACCCCAAAAACTGCTTTTTTGTTATACATATTACTCTATTTTTTAATCCCTTATTATTGTGTTCAAAACATAAATCCTCATTATCCTTCTCACTGCGAGTACCAAATGAAAAATTAAATGGTAATAGAAATTTCGTCTGCTTGTTATTTGCAAATGTAATTTGATCGTTTGATTAATGAGTTCAAGTGGTTTATTCGAAAATGATGAATGTGTGCGAAGGTTTGTGTATACATTTTAGTTAACCTTTATCTCTATGGCTATGCACAGACAAAAGACCAAACTGAATCATTTTCCATATTTTAATATTTTATGACAAAAATTAAAAGTTCTGTAATTTTACGTTATAGTGCTTTTTTCTTTGTATAATAATTTAAAAATTAATTTGAAATTTCAAGACGTTTTTTAATAGGAAAAAATTTAATTTGAGGCGTTTTACTGACAAATTTATATATTTTGAGACATTTTTTAAAAGATTAATTCCCAAATTCTGAAATATTTTTCTTAGAACAGAAAATGTTTTATACATAAAATTATCACATTTAGAAGCCAGACGAAACTGCGACAGTCTGGTGATTCCTTTGTGTCTGTTAAATTAAAAAAAAAAAAAATGTTTTCTTCTTTCTGCAAATCAGCTTTAAAGATAGAACATTTGACTAAAAATATCAACCGCTACAGAAACTACGTATTTTTTATAGTTTTTTTTTATTGACCGATACAAAAAGTTAAACAATATGTTTCCATGTATTTTAATTGATTCTTCAATTGTAAACAAACTTTACCTATTACTTTTTAAATAGACTTATATCGGTTATAGAAAATAGATTGTGAGTGTTATGTTTATGTGAAATAAATAGCAAATTGAAAGAACTCAATTAGACTATCATCAACGAAATTCTAACAATACTCTATTTAACCTCTGTCATTACTGTTTTTGTCTTGAACTTTAACTCTTAAAGTATCGCAGCTGATTTTTGTGGAATTCAACTTTAATCGACAACTTATATTATAAAGCTCAGGTTTATGAACAACAGCGAACCGTTAATTTTAAATGCATATTCTAATTATTTTTAACATAAAATATAAGTCCATGTTGATAGCAAACAATTAGGCATGTTAAATTAAGTAGCGAGACCCGAAAATACGCTGGCCTTTTTTTTTTTTTTTTTTTTTTTTTTAAGAGAAGCAACACTCAGGAAATTTTTACTATTAATTAACGTGTTGCTTCCTTTAAAAAGGGGATAGAGAAGAAGCGAAAGGTGGTGAAAGATGAAGGGCTTCAAATATGGCAACACTGTAATTGCGCGAGATGTTGAATTTTTAGAACAGTTATTGCGCGCCATCTGATGGTGAGTTGGCGAATTTTGTGGAAGCTTTTTAGTACATAGCCCTGTTATATTATTTTACTTCGGTGGGTTAAGTGCTATGGGAACACCGAAGGAGGACGCTGCGATATGTATCAGGGATAGAAAAAACTCATACATATTACTATTTTTCATAAATTGATGTTGTCTTGGTTGGGGCTCGAACCAGCAACCTCACGTGTAACAGTCCAACGCGCTAACCATTACACCACAGCGCCCACATCGAATTTTTATACTCTGTAATTTACTGGTAAAAATTTTACTGTCTTTCTTTAATTTGAAAATAATTTAAAAGAAAATGTGAAAATATATGATCTCAAAATCGAACGAAAAACATTTACTTAAGAGAAATATATTCCGATATTTAAAACTACCGGCAACAACCTGAGTTTTAAATATCGAAATTCCGATGGAAAGTTAACTGAATTGGCCACTTTTCAATTCACTTGTATTGCCAGGTCTATCTCCACATTAACTGAAATTAAATAAAATTTAAGGCACGCTAACAACGTAGCGGGCTTTACCTATATATAAATCTTCATACATTCTTTAGAAAGTCAAGTAATATACAAACAAAACTTTTTTGTTCATTTAATGAATTATATTTTCATTATTTTAATGAGATTGGTTGAAAATCTATTTAGATGTAATGTTTTTTCTAAGTTATTTGATAGGTTTTTTAAACAAACAAGTATCAGTTTAATACCATAAATTTTTGGTTTATGATACTATCATGTTGTTTATGCTCTAAGAGAAACATACTAATTATAGCCACATATCGTGGTAAAATCTAATATTATTTCTTTTTCTATTTCTACTGTGATATCAGCATCAATATTATTTCAGCAATACCTAACATCATCAATAATACCAATAAAATAAATTTTTGTACTTAATTCAAAATCCAAATTCATGAATCGTTCTCAATTACCAAACAACAACAACAACAACCGTAACCTCAATCAATACTTCAAAAACTAAACTCAAATATTGTGCACACAAACATAACCTACACACTATGGATGTACTTATTTGTATACACAGAAAAAAATCTGGTATTTGACAACTGACAATCGGTCGCTATTAGCAGTTCTATAAAACAAGTAATGTAGAACTTATAAACTTATGAAATTTGACTTGAAAAAAATACCATTAACATTTCATTAAATTCAACTTACATTTTTTTTTTTGACTATTACTAAAATGAACCACAAATTAGGCAAAACAACTGACAAAAATTACTTACATACATTTTTTTTCGTTTTTTTGAAAAAAAAATTAATGTTACAAATTCTTAATATTTAAGATTAAGAATTAATATTTTTTAAAGACTTACGAATGTAGTTAAAATTCCAAAATTGGCAACCGAAACGAATTAGGGTCGATTTCGTTATAGTTCATACTTAAATTCGCTTACAACTATATTACTGAAATTGAAGCCGATTTGAATGGTTGAAGAGCACTTCAGTTCCGTTTAGTGTTTATATTTAACTAAATATTCTGAAATATCTAAAAACTAGCCACTAAAAGATAAATATTAACTAAAAAATCGCTTCTTATTCACTTTGGTTGCTAAAAATTTACAAAAGGAGTGATATTTTTACTTAAAACAACAAAATTTAAACACTATTTAAAGAACTAACAAATTCCGGCTGCAGAAGTTCCCTGAGTGGAAATTTATAAAAAATTCAAAAAATTTTAAAAGAAGTCTTAAGCTATAATGACTAATGGGTACTTCAATACATTTCTATGGTAGCGCTCTTTCCTTAATTCAACTTCGCTTAATATAGGTCGGCTTTTAGAAATTTCTTAAAGCCAGAACTGAGAACGATTTTTAAATATTTTTAAAAAATTTCATTTTATGACAAATTTGTTCTAAGTTCAGACTGTAAAACTCTACGTTAGATGTAATAATTTTATTGTATGTATAAAAAACAATTTTTCTGTTTCAGAATTTGGGAATTTTTCTTTTAAAAAATGTTTCAAAATATATAAAATTTCCAGTAAAACGCCTAAAATTTAATTTTTTCCTATCCGTGAAAAAAAATTTATTCGGTAGCATATCTTTTTTTATTTGACATCATACTAAATTATATAAAATTTTATATTAATCCAATTGCATATAAACGAATAAAAAAGATATTTGAATTGATATAATTTCATCCAACTTTATCGGAGTTTTGGTCTTATTCAATTGCATTAAATTTTGTTTGTTTATATGAATATGTATAGTGTAGAAAAACAACCATTAATTAATTAACTGAGAGAATTATCTGAATGATATTAATAAATTTTTGCACAAAACCGATAAAATTCA
Organism: Leucophora obtusa; assembly: GCA_949987735.1. Lineage (NCBI taxonomy): Eukaryota > Metazoa > Arthropoda > Insecta > Diptera > Anthomyiidae > Leucophora > Leucophora obtusa. The sequence continues at coordinate 80,849,168 of OX465295.1, forward strand.
CTAGGCCTCGTCCATTGAAACTTTTTATTAAATTAATGGAATTTTTGATAAAATGTTGTCAAAATATTAATTTTATTTATTAAAAGTTTCATGCACTTAATGAAAAAGCTTCATTAAAACTAAATTCATAAAATATATAAAGCTTTTCCATCAAATTTAAGAAATTTTTCATTTACCTTGTGAAAAAAACTATTATTTTACTAAAAAATTTCATTAAAACTGGTCCAGCAAACTTCTCTCTGTGTGGGTTAAATAATCCACTAGTAATTGATTTAACTATTATTTTTTCTCTGTGTAGTTACTTTTCTTATTATTTCTTTCATTAGATTTAAGATTAGATATTATAATTAAAAAAGTGTGACATTGGTATGTGTCATTTATCCCAAAAATGAAAAAATTCTGGATCATTAGAAACCCTAGATGCAAATAATTTTATCTAAAATATTCTTGGGTCACATTTAGTTTTATATAGTGTTGTTCGAAGCAATATATTATGTTGTATATGTATTTGTATATGGCATATAAAATGATATAAGAGAAGATATTTTAAGATATGATTATATAAGGTAACGAATAAGAAAATTTTGAAAATCGAAATCGCAGGTAAACTCATATTTAATTTTATACGTTGTTATTCACTCTCTAATATGAATAGATACAATTGGATCAAACCTAACTTTATCAAATCTAATCGTTTTTTTACGGGTATATAAAAAGTCTTGTAATATCAATTTTTTTTTTTTTTTTTATATTAGGACGCGTATAATAAGAAAGAAAACCGTAATATGAAATTAAAATATATGAGTACCCAGCAAAAAAAATTGCAAGTAGTGCTTTACAAACTACCTCTTTCAATGCTTCATAAGTATCCGTTAGTGTATTTTTACTCGTTCGTTACAAAAATCAAAAAAACGGGTTGACAATTGCTTCTGACAATTTTTTGGCGCTTTGTGAGAAGATTTTCGATTTTTCAACTGTTGATTTTTTAATCAAGAATGGCATGATATTTAAGAATTAAAAGCATTCAACTAATTTCGCTAATTTAATTAGCCGCAACAAGTTTTTTGCTTCTTCCCAAAATTTAGTTAATGTGTAACGAACGAGTTTTGCATCTCAGCTACTCATATCAAAGAACTATTAATTTTTTGCGTAAAAAAATTAAAATACCGATAATGATTCAGTTTGGTATTTTTGTCTGTGCATAACCATAGAGATAAAGGTTAACTAAAATGTATACACAAATCATCGTATCATTTGCAAATAAACCACTTGAACTCATTAACGAAACGATCAAATTACATTTGCAAATAACAAGCAGACTGATAAAAATAAATGCGAAATTTTGATTACTATTTAGTATTTTTCTTTTGATAGTAAGAGGGATAATTGGGCATATTTTGAAGACCATAATAAAGGAATTAAAAAATGTATGAAAGTATATATTATAACTAAAAATTTACGAATTTAGAACAAAAAGTATTTTTGGGGTTTAGCATGGAGTATTAAATATTAGTGTCTGACCGAGTATTTATATAAATCAATAATTTATAACTTAGTTTTTATTTTACGGGACTTATAAATATGGAATTAAAACCACAATTTATTTATTTTATTTAAAATATTTATTTAATATTTTATATTTTATTCAAAAATAGAAACTTCTTTATTTGAAGACGGTTTATTAAAGACTCAAAAAACTTAACGACTAAATTACAATTAGGAGTTCTAAAAATTAAATTTGATTAAAAAGAGTGAAAGCTTTAGGTGAATAAGAAAGGAAAGAGTAGAGTTAAAGTAAAGTAAAAGATTAAGAATAGAGATAGGAATAGAAACATAAGTTAAGTTAAATAAATTAACGTAACTACCCCTCCGTTAAATTAAGGACACTCCCGAGTCCTTTAAAAAATTCAAAATATTATATTTACAACTATATTATATAAAAAATACTTATGTATAATTATAAAGTTATTATTATTATTTTTTATTTAAATATTTTTCTTTTTTAAATATTGATTACTTTTTGTTTTTAATTCATTGTTGAGTAGAGATAATTGATAAATTATATTAAGACTAATGTTAAACTTATTAGATAAATATATATTAATAATTAATTTATTTGTTTCTAAATATTTACATAATTTTTTATTTACAACATTTACAATTTTGTATAGCAAAGAATTTTCCATTTAAAGAGCATGGATTCTTTCTTCTGTTTTCCCTTTTCAATTCAAAATATTCAATTCTAATCAGATCAGAATGTAAAATTACTTTAACTTCTAATTAACATTTGTACCATATTGTCTTGTATTTAAAAGTCCGTCATATTTAGTTTGTCTTTTTATATTGGTACTGTGTATATTTTGAAGTTTACTCATCCTGAATTTAGGTTGTTCCTTATGGCGTAAAGCCTTGTAATTTTTTATGTAACCTTCATTTCGTTGGTCAGTGTAAAGTTCCCTATTTTCGTTCCTTTTATTTATATAAATTTGTTTATTGTTAACCATAATGTTATGTATTCTCATTTTGTCGCAATAGCCAAATTCGACATTAATAGGTTTTTCCCTTGTAGCAGAGTGAATACTATTATTATAAAATTCAATGGATTTACTGATTTTGTCTTTTATACTAAGGGACCCTTGATCAATTGTTAAAGTTCTAATTTTTTCACATAGAGTATTATGTAACCTCTCAATATCCCCATTACCAGTATGACTATTAGGCTTAACCAAATGAAGTTCGATGTTTTCAGTTCGCAAGTATTCCTTAATGTTAATGCTTTTAAATTCATTATCAGTAATAAGCTTGTCAAAATGTCCCTTTTGTGACTTATAAAGTCGAAGTTTCTCTATAATGGTCTGATTAGTACGATCTTCTAAATAATAAGCAGTTGCAAATTTTGAAAATTTATCAATGAATGTCAAAAAGTTTGATTTAGAATTAGTATATATATCCATATGAACAATTTGCTTAATGTCTGTTGGAGTTTCCGTCACATTAAATTTTTTCTTGATGGGATTACGGTCAAATTTAGCTCTATTGCAGACATCACAATTATTGATGTATTTTTGAATCAAAAGCTTCAAATTTGGAAAGTAAATGTGTTTTTTCAGACCCTCATAATTTTCATTTATTCCAGTATGTCCTGTTTCATTCCTATAATAGTGGTGGATTTGATTATAAGTTTCATCTTCAGATGACATGTCCCTGGCTTGATAAGAACATCTGACAAATTTTACGCTGTTATCCCCCTCAAATAGTTCAATAATTTTTTTCTGCAAAATATTATACTTATGGTCATCTAACTCAGTAAAAATGCCTATTTTGCCCTTTTCTATATTTCGCCTAAGTATGTTTTCTAAATCATTATTTAAATCATCTGAGTTAATATAGACTTTTTTGTTACCATGTTTAATATCAAATTCTCTAGTCTTTGTATCGGTTAAAATTAGTTGTGTTTTAAACCTGTTAACAACAGTTTCCAAAATACCAATATGGTTATGTAAATCCTCCTCTTTAGAGTGAATTGTAGCTAGGTCATTATCATTGTTGTTGTATAGTGAATCATTGGAAGAATTTAATAAATTAATTTCACCAGAATCATAATTGATCCTACTTAAGAAATCAGCTACCTGATTATCCTTCCCTTTTATATAATTTACTGTTAAATTGAAATCGCTAAGCTTTATAATCCACCTATAAAGCCTAGGATTCAACTCTCTACTCTGAGACTTAACGAATAACCATTTTAATGGTTGATGGTCGGAAAGAATTTCGAACTTTACACCATATAAATAAGGACGAAAATAGTTCGTAGCCCAAACAATTGCCAAAAGTTCCTTTTCGGTGGCCGAATAGTTTTTCTCATGTTCGTTTAATGTCCTGCTAGCAAAACAAATGGGATGGCCATCTTGTTGTAGCACTGCACCAAGTTAATTTAGGCTACCATCAGTTACTAATTGAAATTGTCTTTTAAAGTCCGGGTACTTAAGTACCGGAGCCTCTGTTATAATGTTTTTCAATTTTTGAAAAGCATTAATAAAATTGGGATCATTGGTATTTAATCTAACATCCTTTCTTAAGTATTTTATCATCGGAAATGCTACCTTGGAATAATCCCTTATAAACTTACGATAATATCCTGTGACACTAAGAAAGGACTTTATTTCCTTAACCGTTGTTGGCAATTTAAGTTTTAAAATTGTGTCGATTTTAGCTGGGTTTAGCTTGACCCCTTCAGGTGTCAAAATATGGCCTAAATATAAGGTTTCCCTTGCAAAAAATTTGCATTTATTAATCTGAATTTTCAGATTTGCTTCCCTCAATCTATGGAAGACTTTATTTATGTTTTCAATATGTTCCTGAAAACTAGTCGAAAATATTAATATATCGTCCAAATAGACAACACATATTTTATTAATAAAATTCCGAAGGACATAATTTATAAGCCTCTGAAATGTAGCTGGAGCGTTTTTCAAACCGAATGGCATCCGTACATATTCATAGTGCCCATAAGGAGTTGAAAATGCAGTTTTCGACCGGTCCTCTTCATTAACAAGGATTTGGTGAAAACCTTTTGCCAAATCAATCGTTGAGAAATATTGGGCACGACCTAGTTTATCCAATATGGTATCTATGTTGGGTATTGGAAATTTGTCATCTACAGTTATATCATTTAATTTCCGATAGTCTATAACTATACGCCATTTCTTTTCGCCAGAGCCAGAGCTAAGGACTATTGTATGGTGAATTACTTTCGGTTATAATACCCTGCCGTAGCATATCATCAATTTGATCGCATATCTCTTGCTCATGAATATGAGGATATCGATACATTTTGGTATAAATTGGTTTATCCGTTATAGTTCTTATGTCATGTTTGATATCATTAGTATTGTCCAAAATTTGCCCTTCAGTAAAAATCAAATCTTCATATGATTCTAATATATTATCCAAAGCAATTTGTTCCTCATTATTTAAATCATTATACAAATTATCCAAAACCTTTTCATTAATGTTTAATGATTCTAATTGATTAATTTCGTTCTCATAATAGGGAAAAACTTTCAAAAAATCTATGGTGTTTCCATTAATTGTTAACGTCTCGTTTTCCATGTCAATTATTGCTCCTAATGGCCTCAAAATATTTTGTCCTAAAATTGCATCAAAGTTTTTCCCATTGAATATGGTCAATTTCCATGACATTGTTGCATTTTCAGAAAACTCTTTTGGTAAATCTGTAATAATTTCCTGATCTATTGTTGTCCTGCCATTAAGGGACGTAAATGAGATTTTATCCTTCAGTAAAAATCTTTTATACTGGGGTAATTTGTCCTGATCCAATATTGAAGTTGTACTACCTGTATCGATTAAGGCCTTAAATTTATCCTTACCGATAGTAAGTTCCACTATTGGAAGTGTCTTGATGAGGCTATTGTATGAAAATTTACTTCCTCTTCACTATTATAATTTCCCCGAGCTTCCTGTAAATGATCTATTTCCATACTATTGGTATTTGGTCTAAAATTTGTGTTACTATTTCTTGACTGATTCGTTCTGCGGTCATTTTGTGGATTTCTACTTTCATATCTGTTATTGTAACTACTTGAACTTTGCATGTTCGAAGAGTTATTATTAACATTTTGATAAGTTCTGTTCTGATTAGAATTATTATTATAATTTTTATTTCTAAAATTACTATTTGGATTTACATTTCTATTTTCATAACGATTATCTCTTTTATTGTGATTAACATTAAAATTTTCATTGCCTTTCTTTTTTTCAACTTCATTTCTAATCAAACCTTATTTTTCCAAAAAATTGTAAGCGTCTCTTAACTTAGATAAATTTCTATTTATTACTACCGAAGCTAAATTTACATCTATATTATTTAAAAAAGTTTTTAAAATTATTTTCTCTGCATATAAAGGACTGAATTCAACAGGTTTTTCTACATCGTATTCGTATTTTTCATTTACCTTACATAAAATTATTCTTAATTGTTTATAATAATTTGCAATACCATTATTTGTTGCTGCAAACGCCTCTTGATATAGTTGATGATATGATTCTGTTACTCCAAAATTGTTAACCAACGCTTCTTTCGTCTCCTCCCAATTTGGATTCGGCCACAAAGTTCTTATAACGTGGAGAGCTTCTCCCTGTATTTTATTTAATATAATACGTTTATAAATATATTGTTTTGCATCTGGTTGTGATTCGACAAGAGAAAATAAAGTTTCTACTTCTCGTAAAAAAGATGTTAGAGCATAAGAATCATCTCCTCTATACTCATGTACTCTTTGAGCATCTTTTAAGACCACATTCATCGATAGAGTTAATGTGGCGAACATGATGATTATTTTTGTATTGAGTAAAAAGTTCGATTTTAGTTATCACTCAATTTGCGGCTCTTTTTACAATTTTTTTTGTTTGTAGTTATTTATGTTTTTGTTATGATGTTTTTCTATATATTTTGTTGTTGTTGTTTTTTTTTTTACTTTAATTTAAAAGCTCCACATTTTACGCTCTTTAGTTAATATGCTCCAACTTACTTTAGTTGTGTTTGTTATTGTTTATTTTAATTGTCTTTATTTTATAACTCCCACTACTGATGATATACCTCTTTTTCATTTAGTTAGTTCACTGTCTCTCTATATATTTTTTTTTAAATTCTTTTGTTCGTTACAAAATACAATTTGAATTTCTTGTTGTTAACGGACATTTGTCTATAGTTTGCAGTTTTGTATTTTTCATGTTATGGTGTTTATTATATTTTATTGCATTTTGTTTTGTACGTTACAAAATAATATTTAAATATTATATTGTTAACGGTTATTTCACTTTAAATCGTTATTCTTAGTAAAGCTTTTTATTTTGTTTGAATTTTGATTTTATTATGTTTGGAAACATTTTTTTTAAAAAATTAACTTTTGATTTTTTTTTTAAACTGTACTTTTTCTTTAGAAAATTTAATATCATGTAAGTATGATTTCTTTGTACATTGAAACTTATTTACGACAATAGTTCATAATATTTTATCAATTGGATTACACTTTTCTTTAGAAAGTTTTGTTCATTATATTTATGTATTTAAAACACAGTTTATATTATTTTATATCAGATTACTAATTGGATGATTTTTTAATTGTTTTTTTTTTTAATTATTATTAATAAAATTCACTTATTACTTTTAAAAGTAATGTTTTTTTTAACACTTTTTTATTTAAAAAAAATTTTTAATTTGTTCTTGTAGATTCGGTTTTTTTGACTGCGCCACTTATAAATATGGAATCAAAACCACAATTTATTTATTTTATTTACAATATTTATTTAATATTTTATATTTTATTCAAAAATAGAAACTTCTTTATTTGAAGACGGTTTATTAAAGACTCAAAAAACTTAACGACTAAATTACAATTAGGAGTTCTAAAAATTAAATTTGATTAAAAAGAGTGAAAGCTTTAGGTGAATAAGAAAGGAAAGAGTAGAGTTAAAGTAAAGTAAAAGATTAAGAATAGAGATAGGAATATAAACATAAGTTAAGTTAAATAAATTAACGTAACTCGGGCGAAAAATACAACTTTTTCATGGTTTTGCAGTTTGGAGATATTCAAAAAATATGTTTCCGCATTTTTGAATTTGAAAAAGTGGCATGAAATTGATTTTTATTCAAACACAAATGTGTTTGGCTTCGGTTTCGGCCGAACTTTGTAAGTTTGGCCTTACAAATATGGGTTCAGTCGGACACTACACTCTAAAATATGCATGTAAATTCACTACTATAAATATTTGTTTAATAGAATTATTTTGTACACACTTTCATATGTTACAATAACACAAAGTTGAAATATTTTTCGAAAATTGAAGAAGCAGCAAATAAATTCACAAATTTTGTTACTAAAATTCATCACTATTAATTCCTTTTCAGAATAACATAAATACTTTAAACAACTTTTTTCTTGTGGATACCGATTAGCGCTGCCAACTTTGACGATTTGTTTCCATTTTGACGATTTTTGAAATTTTATTTATGACTAAATATTTCGCAAAATTTTATAGTGAAATAGTTTTTATAGTTCATTGCTAAAGAAAAACATAATTTTATTAAAAACTAAGAAAAATTAAAAGGATTTAAAATTAATTTATGATAGAGAATTCCAGAGTCTTTATTAACCGGCATAAGAAACACTATTGCATTTTTTCAAATAACAGAGAAAGAGTACAACAATTATATTATACTGCAATCGGTATCAGTTCTGCCAACCCATTTTGGTGAAAAATTGCCATATTTGGTGAAAAAAAATCGTCAAAATAGTAATTTTCTAAATGAGAAATCGTCAAGAAGTCGTCAATCAAAAAATCTACTTATATTTGAATGTAAGATGGAAAAGGTTTACTTAAAATCCCGAAACCATGATCCCGACGGCGAACATATTGGTAAAATTTAGTTATACCCCTATACACATAGTATAAAAAGAATGTGGTACTAAATTTTTAGGGCAGAAAAATTATCTTTAAGTGAAGTTTATGAAATCGTTGAAATTGCTTGACGCTAATAAAAATACAAAATTCTGATTAAATTATTAAATATCTTTCTCATACTGGTTTTGTGTATGGGTGAAATAAAAACAAATGTGGAATCAGTAACTTCATTCATTTTCAACTTAACTCCAAAAAATCTCTTCTACAAGTTGTAGCAAAAATTTTTTTGTACAATTTTATGTTCTCTAGTTATACCTGAGTTTACATTTCCACAAGGAAAATGTATAACAAAAAAAATAAAAAAATTTCGTAACATTTTGTTTTCAGTTTATTAATTTTTTATATTTGGTTTTTCAACAAGCTTTTCAATAATAATTTATTAAATTAGCGGTTTCGCGAATAATAATACAATACATTAAGCGAAAAATAGTTTTGTTTTTTCTAATTTTGTATTTCTGGTAAGTTTACATCCTTTTCAGAAACATTTTTTAAATCTAATCAGCGATTACGATGTTACAAAATAATATGTTAAAAACATTTCGCAAACAAAAAATTGAATTAGTTACATTGCATTCAAAGCCTTACTTGGGTGAGATGGCTAAGCTGTCATCGCACTTCAGTTTAGTTACGTTTGTAATGTGGAGATATGTTTTCGAAAAATTATCATACAGAGACAATCTAACAATAAACATATACACAATTAACAATTTAATGGAGAATCACCGATGAAGCCTGTCAATGAACTGCCCAGCAAAAAAAAATTGGAACTAAAGCTTTACAAACTATTTCGTTCACTACTTCACAAGTATTCGTTAGTATATTTTTACTGCTTTTTTAGAAGTAATTCTGAACAACCCAGCAAAACCTTTCATTACCATGTAATGAGTTTTAGGTATTGAAATCTTAAGTGTTCACTAGTTACCTTTTAATTACTAAACTACTTATTTTAACATGGTGATGTCATTGGAGGAAAGTCATTACACTGATGTTACCTGTAAGTAGTTTATCAGCTGTTCTATAAATAGATGTTGAATATAGATTTTTAAAAATATAAAAATTTAAAAACCAATAGGAGCTGACACGTATTGATCAGCGTACCCCACGATTGTCAGGCAAACACTCTAACCATTAGACCACGACATCACTATGATTTTTATTGCTTTAACTTATGTACACATTTATTGTGGCAACTGTTATACATGTCTATTTTCCACAAAACTTGTTGTTATTAAATACTGCTTAATGAACATCAACATTTCTATAAATATATGTTTAATATAAATTACAAAAAAAAAAACAACAATGGAAGCTAACACGAGTTGAGCAGCGATCCTCATGTCTGTCAGGCAAAAACGATAACCACTAGGCTACGCCATAGTTATGGTTTTTAATGATTTAGAACATATATTATTGGTTTCAGCTATTGTGAAATAGTAATTTGTGGGGTATAATTATCGGTAACTCATTACATTCAGTTTAAAAGTAATTCAACGGGTAATGAGATATGAGATCTTAGTAATGCATGTAGTAATGACCAGTCATTACCAAGGTTTTGCTGGGAACTTCAAAATATCATTGCTTTCAAAGAATCCGTTAGTATATTTTTATAGTTTTTCTAGAATTACTTCTGAACAACATCCAAAAAATCACTCAAGTATTGCTTCTAAAGCATAATTGCTCTGAAATTGATCCTAAAAATTGATTTTGGTACAATTTGGTTTTTCTAAAATTATATTTATTAATTTGTTCAAATTCAATATTTTTTTAATTTTTAAAATTTTTAAAAATATATAAATTAAAAATGATGAAAAATTGCTTTTTATACGCTTATGAAAATAGTACTGAAAACAATACTGAATTGCACTGCACCTTTTGCATTTGTTTAAAAAGTACTTTTATTGAAGGGAATAAAACACAATATCTCTCAATGACAAAGTGGTGTGGTGTGCCCGTCAACTTGCATACCAAAGAATAGCTTAGCGGTAGAGATCTAGACTAGCAATAATGAGGTCGCAAGTACGATACCCGGTGGCGGTAATAAAAAAACTTTTGTAAAATAAAATAAGAATATAATTTTTTTCTTTCGATGAATTTTTATTTAGCTTTCTATTGATGAAAAAGAGCTTCCTTGCGCTCTTTCAAAAAGTACTGAAAAAATGTTGAAGTGGGAGTACTCCTCTCCTATGACACTCCGTGTGTGTTAACCAAAACTTGGTAAGATTGTTATACATTTTGTAGAACAGGTGACAATGTATTGATACAAATCGAAATATACACAGAGAAAACAGATTCGTGCTTACAACCGAATTTGTTGCCAATCGAATGGTTCGATTGCCGTGACTGAATTTCTCAGTTGTGGCAACTGAATATCAATAGAGTAAATACCCAATCAGCAAAATACAAACGGGAAAGCGGTGGAAAAGCACTTTAACAGGTGGTACAAGTACTGGCAAAAAGTGCTTTTCCATTCCCAAAATGATAACATCATTAGACAAAAGGACCGGCTGTTCAAAAAGCGCCGGAAAAGCACTGGAGTAACAAAATTTTTAAACGTTGGCAAAACGCTGGCAAAACCAAAAAATAGGTGGTCTGGAAATATATTTTCCAAAATAAAATTAAAAAAAAGTTCATATGTATTTTTTAGACCCTGCCGTGATTTGAACCCAGGCCGTCAGATTGGCAGACGATGCTCTACCCACTGAGCTAACGAGACATATAATATTTGATGGCTAAACACATAAGTGAGTGATAATAGCTGGACAACTACTGGCTGTGCCAAAATGCTAGTACTGGCAAACAATTTTTTGTCACTAGTATGCCAGTGTTAGGAGGGCAAAAAAAAAGTTGGTCTTGAAGGAGCTTTCCCACAAACAAAAAAATTGATTTTATAAAACAAAAAAAAATTTAAATTAAAAAAAATCCAAAAAAAAATTTTTGCTTGCAACCGGATTTGAACTCGGAACCTTCCGACTACAAACATTTTTTAACGAAGCGTCAACATTTTTATAAAAGCATTCCCAGTCAGAAAAATACAAACGGGAAAGCGGTGGCAAAGCACAGGTGGTACAAGTATTGGCAAAAAGTGCTTTCCCATTCCCAAAATGATAACATCATTAGACAAAAGGACCGGCTGTTCAAAAAGCGCCGGAAAAGCACTGGAGGAACAACATTTTTAAACGTTGGCAAAACGCTGGCAAAACCAATAAATAGGTGGTCTGGAAATATATTTTCCAAAATAAAATTAAAAAAAGTTGATATGTATTTTTTTGACCCTGCCGTGATTTGAACCCAGGCCGTCAGATTGGCAGACGATTGCTCTACCCACTGAGCTAACGAGACATATAATATTTAATGGCTAAACACATAAATGAGTGATAATAGCTGGACAACTACTGGCTGTGCCAAAATGCTAGTACTGGCAAACAATTTTAAGTAACTAGTATGCCAGTGTTTGGAGGGCAAAAAAAAAGTTGGTCTTGAAGGAGCTTTCCCACAAACAAAAAAATTGATTTTATAAAACAAAAAAAATTTTAAATTAAAAAAAATCCCAAAAAATTTTTTTGCTTGCAACCGGATTTGAACTCGGAACCTTCCGACTACAAAAATTTTTTGACGAAGCGTCAGCATTTCTATAAAATCATTGGTTTTCCAGTGAATTGATTTTTGTACGCCTGGTAGCATTGGCTAGGTAGCATTGGATAACCACTGGTTGCAAACCTTGGCATATCACTCTAAGCCAATTCTTTGCCAGTGTTTTTTTTTATAAACCACCGAAATTTTTGTAAAACAAATACTGGTAAAACGCTTTGCGGAAACGCTGGCAAAGCGTCCCAAATGAGTGTTCTGCCAGTCATTTATTTTTAATACCGTGGTTACCCAGTGGTATGCCAGTGCTTGATTTTTTGTACCACTGGCGATTTCTGACTGGGTAGTCATATGATTATGGCAACATAATTTCTAATGCCTTAACAATATTTCGGCAATCACAGCTGAAAAATTCTGTAGACCCAACCGAAGCATTCGATTGGCAATAAATTCGTTTGTAAGCACGAATCTGTTTTCTGGGTATACATATAACTAAAATGTAATCAGTACATTAGATATTGGGTCATATGAATAAAACTTAGCAATTACTTCGAAGTAATTACTTTGGGCTTAGGAATGTCTTTTAACTCCAAATTTACCAATTGGCTGGTAGAACAGGATGAAATGTAAACGAAAAGTTAAAAATTTAATTTCTAGTCTACTCCCAAGTAGACTAGATTTGTGAAGTAATTGCTTAAAAAACCCTGTATTTCCCCCTATTAGTAATATCTATTTTTTATTCATATGAGCCATTGGGTCATATGAATAAAACTTAGCAATTGCTTCGAAGTAATAACTTTGGGCTTAGGAATGTCTTTTAACTCCAAATTTACCAATTGGCTGGTAGAATAGCATGAAATGTAAACAAAAATGAAAAAATTCAATTTCTAGTCTACTCCCAAGCAGACAAGATTTATGAAGCAATTGCTTTAAAAACCCCGTATTTCCCCCTATTAGTAATATCTATTTTTTATTCATACGAGCCATTAAAATCTCGGCTTCGAAAAAAAAAATAATTTGTTCGAAAATTTCAGATTATGAGATTAAAAGCGCAAGTAGAAAATCAATTATGATTTGGCTAAAACTTTCCAAAAATATTTGCTACGTCCATTCACGGCTTGTTTAACAGTGACCTAAACAAAATTCCTCTTAAAATCGAAATTGATTCAGTGTGACATTAATGTTCAGATGTTTGTTTATTTCGTAAATCTTTAAATTTAGCTCTTATCCACACACCCGTGAAACAAGTGTATTATCGGTGTAAAAAATGTACATATTCTTTTGGCTATTGTACATTATTGAGCATATTCGCTTAAATCCCTAATGTATTCTTCACTGCGGCTCCAGATGTGTAAAAAAATAATTTAATTTAAATTTATTTTCAACACACACAGTGATGCAAATGTTTCATCATATCGTACTACTGAGTTGTTCCAAATAACTTTAAAAAAATAGTTTTTTAACCTTTTGAGTAATAGGAGTAAATAAGAAAAAAAAATAATAGACCTCCTTTTTATATGTACTTAAATGCAAAATGTGTTTTTAGTATTAAAATTCTATTTTGTTTAGTAAAATATACAGTGGTGGCAAATTTAATAGGAACGATTCAAGTTTTTTCTAATTTTTTTTTCGTTGCCTTTATTTTTAAAAATCAAAATAGTGGCTAAATTCGCTCCGGGAGGCAAATATGTGGTTTAGAATATTCTGCAGAATTTTAACATAATGTCTGTTTTTTTTTATTTTGTCACTTGTTTTAAGTGGGCGTGGCTTTCAATGAAAAATTAGCGATATAGACCTGTTATCAAATTACAGAGTAAAACTTATCGAGTAGTGATCGGATCTATATAAACTGTATATTTTTGTAAATTCTACAAAATTTCCTTAAGTCTTGCATTATTTCTATCCAGAAATGTTCGCCAGTCTTAAAATGACAGTGTCTTAAACATGAACAAAAATTTCTTTGTTTTTAGCAATTTTAAAATAAAGTTAACAACACTGAAATAAAAACGCGAACAGTGGTTTTAATATCAAGTTTTATGCATCAGATTTTAAGCTTAAATATGAATACAAGTCCTGTGCCTACATTTCACTACAAAAAATTTATATTGATTGCATTTGAAGACTTATAAAACACTAAATGAAAAACCGCCAAACTTTAAAGACATTTTTCGAAAATCTGAACCTTAAATCGAAAAATAAAATACGCCATTGTAATCAGCATGTCCAAAATATATAGAATTGATGGTCAGAGCTCTATTAATTTTTAAAAGTCAAGATTGTGTCATGCAGTATTATGTTTATTTGTGAAAATTCAAAAAACTTTGTTAAAAAATAGCGTTTTTCTTTTGAACCCATTGGCGTTCCAATTTGAAATTTGCACAGTCTGTAGCTGAAATTTTGAGTTATCTGCTTCAATAATTTAAAGAAAATTAAAGATGGGGTTTTTGAGATATTTGCAAATTAATGATATTTTGTAAATTGCATTATCCTTTTTCCATTACACATTTTATTTTTGCAATTTATTTTGAAAGTATTATATATAGGCATTGCTAGGTGAAAATTTTGTAACAATCGGATAACGCGTTCAATAGTTGTAATCATTTGAACATCATGTATTTTTCACAAATTTACTGAAAAAAATCAACTTAAAACAGCGATAGAACGCGTACCCAAATGATTTTGGAAAAAATCGTTTAATATCGTGACATTTAGCAGAATGTATGTACCAAGTTTTGTAAAAATCTAAAGGGGTCATGTCCAAAATCTTTCATTTTTGTACCCATTTTATATGGAATGATACCTAAATATTAATAGACTGAAAATAGCAAAAAAAAAAAAAAAAATCAATACACCCATCATATATTTGTATTTATCACAAAAAAAATATTATCCCCTTGATACTAACGATTTTTTGCCCTAAATCAACAAAATTACACTGGAACTCGTCCATTGAAACTTTTCCTTAATTTCATTTTCGTCCATTGAATTTTTTTTTTTTATAGGAAAAATTTAATTTCACTTATTAAACATTTTATGGACTCAATGAAGAAGTTTTATTGAAAAGTACTTTCATAAAATTTATGAAGCTTTTTCCTTAAAACGAAGAAAATTTCATTAGTTTTCTGAAAAAAAACAATAGTCCAAGAAAATTCTCTCTGTGAAGTATCCTTGAAAATTATAAAATCACTGCCACACAGTGCAATATATGTCCATGTAACTACAACAAGTATGTTTAAATATGAATATATGTAATACACATGAGAGTAAATGTTGTAAAAGACAAAAAAAAAAAAAAATGTAGAAACGATGTAACCGGAATAATAGAAAAATAAATTTAATTTCATATTTGGTTTCTTATTCAATTTTTCCTTTTATGCATATTTGTATCTTTAAGGTCCTTTGGAGCTGTTACTCTACATGAATATATATTTTTTTTAATTTTCATAATTTTTACATATTCCAGAGTATCTATGCACACTATATATGGTCGGATTGTAGATGCTTTTTGTCTACTTATGACTTCCTTGTTTAAAGTTCTCTTGTTTCCCACTCTTTTTTCTTTTTTTGGTGGGTAGCACGCAATTCACTTAAATGTACTTTTGGTAAGTGTCACAACAATCCGCACATTGTTGTCTTTGTTCCACTTATATTTATTTTTTTACTTTTGCAACTACAACTAGCTCCAAATAGAGTAGTATTTTCTCATAGTTTGGTATCTTTTTTTTAAGTACTACAGCTAGTATGCAAATGTATCTAATTATGCAAATGGGAAAACTTGCTTTACGCTTTGGTTTTTTTTATATATTTTCCACTATTCTGTTTTTTTTCAGTTTTTTTTGCATTGAGTACTTATTTTTATGCAATAATATTTTTATATTATTTTACACATAAAGGAAGCACTGGCAATGCAGCCAAATAATAGGAAACGTTACAAACCAGTGTTGCAGTGAAAATTATGCCATGTTTGTTACTGCTAATATTTTTTAATGGTTTTTTTTTTTTAGAATTTAAAATAATAATTCTGTTTTATTTGCTTTTAAAAAAAGTACAGATTTTAATGTTGTATCATTAGGAAGTAAAGTACAAAATATTTATTTTATTATTGATTTAATCATTGAAGAAGAAAGGAAAATAAAAAAACTAAAACAGTTTTAGAAAATTATTTTGTGTGGGCTGTAGGTCTTGCATAACAATTTCAATATACAAACAAAATTTACAGTTATTACCCAGTGTAGAAAATCATTACCAGATATGTGGTTACATAACTACATACCTGGTAATGGTAACTAGTTACTTTTGTTATTACATTTCTTATTGCCTTTATATGGCGATGCCGCAATAAATAATGAGTTACACACCAGCATACGAAAAATCAAAAAATATGTCGCTACCTATGTGCATACCAGTATTGACCAAAATAATGATTCCAAAAATAGATTTTCAAAAAAATAAGTTCTATAAAAAAAATATTTTTTTATTGTAAAAATTTTTTTTAATAAAATTTTTTCGTGCGGGACTCGAACCTGGGACTCCAGATTGCCAGTCTATAGCTCTACCATCTGAGCTATCTCGACATGTAATATTTGATAGATAAAAACATAATTGACTTGCTGCGCAAGTCAGCTTACCCGCCAACATACAAAAAATCAAAAATTATGTGGTATTGAAAAAATATTGAGTCTAAAAATAGATTTCAAAAATATTTTCAAAAAAATCTAGAACACTAC
Source organism: Leucophora obtusa (assembly GCA_949987735.1). Lineage (NCBI taxonomy): Eukaryota > Metazoa > Arthropoda > Insecta > Diptera > Anthomyiidae > Leucophora > Leucophora obtusa. Next base: position 80,865,964 of record OX465295.1, read on the forward strand.
TTTATTTTTTAAGTAATGATAAAAATAAGTCATTATCGGTAATGCGTTATTTTTTATTTTGAGCTTGTGGAAAAAATAACTAGTTATTAGTAGCTTATTATTACATCTTTTAAAATGATCCAGAAAGTAAGTAGGTGTACTTACTGGTAGTCCAAAAAATAATGACATGTCATTACCGTTTCTACACTGGGTAGTTGAAAAAAATGTGTACTTCTTCATGAACGAAACAATTTTAAACTCACAGGAAAATTATCCCGACGGATTCCTTCTGATCTTAATGAAATTAAAAAATGTGATAGAAGATAAACCAAAATGGACACGTATTTCTTTTAGAGGGCCATTCTCATGTTTGAGGACTAAGAAATGCGATGAAAAGAAACACAGTTTTTTCTTTCTTAAAATTATTTTAAGGTACTGTGCCAGAAACACATTCAAATACTTCGACAATAAAATACTTTGGTTGCTGTAACCAAATAATTCAGTTGGCAAGAAATTCACAATGTGACCATGAATCTTTATTCTCTGGGTGTTAAAATGTTTAGAAACAAAGAAGTTTCGAAAAAATTTAAATCTAATTAATACCCCCTTGGTAAGCATGTAGCTAGGAGGCAATATGTTGAAAGTAACAAGGTTTATTTGTTTTCAGAGACTATTAATTATAGAGATAGGAAATCAAAACTGACACTACTCTCCGGTAGGGGGCGCTAAAATTTAGTATCACTTGAGCAACTATTTAGTATCACTTTAGTATCAGCTGAGCCTATATTTAAAACCTCAAAAATTGCTCAAAACTGCGCAAAATAAGAAGAAATTAAGCGCAAAATATATTTAAATAATAAAATTTTTAGAAATACTTTTTTTTCTTTACTTTTTTTTTGTTATTATTTCAATTTAAATAAAAACAGAAAATCGTCAATTTTTTCAACAAAGTGCCATCTAGTGATAACGATGTCGTTATAACATTTGTTTTTGGTGATGCCGTACCCCTGTTTGTTTTAAATCAAATACAAAATGACCAAGTTTTTGAAGTTTTTATGAATCTATTTTTCTAAAAAAAATTCAAGCCCATGTTCTTTTTTATGGGTTTTATATAAAAATCCTGAGAAAAATTAACAGAAAGACTAATTATTGTAACACAGAGTTGTTATAGGTGACGAGTACTCCCACTTTAATATTGTTTCAGTACTTTTTGAACTAGTGCAAAGGAAACGCTTTCTCATCAATTGAAAGTAAAAAAAAAATCCGCAAAAAAATATATTTTTTTTTTTATTTTGAAAATGTTTTTTATTGCTGTCACCGGGTATCGAACTTGCGACCTCTAGATTGCTATTTTAGCTCTCTACTGCCGAGATATTATTCGATATGAAGGTTGACTGGCATAAAATATTAGTTTGTTATTGCAGGAAATTGTGTCTGAAACTACATTTATACTTAACCAAAAACTAGTAGTTTTTGAAAACAGTTTGTATTTACTTGTCAAATGCCATATAAATTTTTAACAAAAATTAAAAAGTTAAAAACTAGTTATTTTGTGGTTGTAGTGCAAATGGGACTTTATTTTCTTCAAAAAAAGTACCTATTAAATAAGTGCAAAAGGTGCACACCAACTCAGGATTTTTTCAGTAATATTTTCACCAGTACTTGAAAAGTGACTTTTCATTATTTTTATTTTGTATATTTTTAAAAAATCATTACATCATCCTAACAAAAAACAGAGATGTTAAAATTAAAATTGAAAAAAAGACAACATTTGAGAATAGCACGATACAACATTTTTAAGTATGTTTAGTGTATTATGTTTGAGTGTACTAACAGATAGAAAACACAATAGGAAATTGTTGTTAAAGTTAAATAAAAATTTTAACAACTATGTCTTTTGTTAGGACGATACAACAGATAGCACACCCCTTGTGAACAACGTAATTGAATTTAAACAAATTAATTATAAATATTAAAAAAAAAACTAAAAAAAAAATAAATAAAAAGAAACTAAAAGAATAAAAAGAAACTAAAAACATAAAAGGAAACTAAAAAATATTGTTCCCGCCAGGAATAGAACCCGCGATCAACTCTTTCGAAATAAACTGTACAAAAACCACTTTTTAGAACCACTAATTGACCAATAGTCAGAGATAGAGTAAAATTGATTAAAATTTCGACTGCCCCTAACCAGCGAAAGGGGGTTAGCGGCAGTTAAAAAATGGCACAGCTAAGAAATGGCACACACACATACACACATGTATACATAAATGGAAGAGTGTGCTATTTCTTACCTTATTTGTTTTTCAACTATTACCAAAAAAAGTAAAAGCGTAATTTTGATTTAAAAATTTTTCTGTGCTTCTAAAGCCTTCAATTTGTTGTTTATTGCTCAAAATTTCAAAATTGGATATTTGTTTAATTTTATTTTATTAAGATTCAACTTAAAAAAGAGAATAAAAAAATTTTAAAATTCATATCTTTAAAAAAAAACGCGTTCTTGAAAATTTCAGGATCTTTTGAGATCAGTTAGAGGTTTTATTTAAAAAAAAAATTGAGCAAAAAAAAAATAGGTTTTTGAGTTTTTGGATTTTTAAAATTTTAAAATTGAAAAATTTTTATTTTTCAATATTTACTTTTTAATATTTTTTTTAATACGGCTAAAACGAGCTAAGAACCATTATTGTAGCTATTATAGTTTTCGAGATATTCAAAAAATAACCTTGTAACAAAGCAAAAAATGAGAAAAACTACGACATTTTTTGAAATTTTAAATATTGCATAACTTTTGAAAAAAAATTTGTAATTTTTTTCCTTTTGCAAAACTTCGTTATATGATGAAAGGAAAGTTCTGACCAAAATTCATCCAAATCGAAGGAGTCGTGTCTAACCATTGGTCGATTTGAGATGGAATGACCCATATTAAAATATTATTAATCCCAAGTTGCAGTAAACATAACTTTCAGGTGCTGTTGGCAAAAAAACGGTTAATTTTTTAAGGATCTGTTAAAAAATATTTACAAGTAAATTAAATTGAGTTAAAAAAGTAAAAAAAAAATTTTTTTGTGGCCCAGCTGGGATTTGATAGTACGGTTTTTGAGGTAATATGTGACTATATATAATTATATATTAAACACATAGAAAATATTATTGACGTGGGACCATATATAATCATATCTTATATTATATTGTTAATCTCGTACCATATATGGAATCATATCTTTTAGAATTTTATATAGTACGCTATCATATATAAAAATATCTTACATCATATAACCAACAATTTTTTATAAGAGGGCATATATTTTCTTATCTCAAAATATATTGATTACACTGTGAGACAAATGGTAGGGGTCAGTGATCGGGAAGGGTTCAAACTACCGGGAAAAGTTATATCGGTAAAAAAGAAGTTATACGTGTCCCGGCGTTTCGCTGGGTCACGTCTAGGAATCGAGATATATCTTTTTTTTGACATAACTCGAGAACCACTAGTCCGATTTTACTCAAACAATTTTAAAAAAATTAAAAATTACAATTCCTTTAATCTGTTCATATATACTCAACAGTTTTGCCGGTAAAAATAAATGTATGAAGAAAAAAATATTTTTTGCCTAAAATATTAAAAAAAAGTAATAAACAAAAGGTTATTGATTTTTATGGTAGCGGTAACAAACATTTATTTTTACCGGCAAAACTGTTGAGTATATATGAACAGATTAAAGGAATTGTAATTTTTAATTTTTTTAAAATTGTTTGAGTAAAATCGGACTAGTGGTTCTCGAGTTATGTCAAAAAAAAGATATATCTCGATTCCAAGGGTTGACCCAGCGAAACGCCGGGACACGTATAACTTGTTTTTGACCGACATAACATTTCCCGTTGGTTTCATCCCATCCCGATTTTGACTGTCGCATAGTGTTATATGTTACCACATGTGATCATATATTATGTTATATATGATCATTTATAATTATATATGAAAACAGATCTGTCATATCTCATTATGTGTAGCATATGTGGTTGATATCTAATTTTATAAAAGAAAATATATAAAAAATATATAGTTATATAAAGTACCACAGAAGAAACATATAATTATATATGGCTAATCATGACAACATATATATTCACATATTATAAAATAAAACAAGATATTACTATATATGACTATATAGGTCCCTACCTTTATTTCTTGTTATAAACAGAAGGTTTTGCATTTATAAGCTCTTTTTTTCAAATATTATCAAATGAATTTATTTAAATAAAGAGCAAAATGATGACATAGTAAAATGAGGATATTCATTATCGTGATTTGCACACGATGCTAAAAAGCTTTGACTCTTATTTGCATTTTCTCAGCTTTGAGCACGTTGCAAACAGTGCATTTTTGCGTGAGTGCCCTTAAAGTTTTATGATACACTCAACCAAGTACGCCAATGTTCACTAGGCAATTTTCAAAGAGCTAAGTCATTGTAGCGTACTGTAGAATAAGGATTGAGCATAATATATAACTTTAAGATAATTTAATTTAAAAATTTCCGAAGATTTGCTCGTAATGCAAACCGAAACAGATTTGCTAAAAACTGTTGGTATTAAAAATATATATGATTTTCTTAAAAAGACTGTGGCGTATGAGTTATATTAATATGGTTTGTTTGCATTACGTATACGCACTACGGATTCTGAACCAGTGCCAGTTTTTACAACTCCAGGAATTCGGGATTTTAAAATTAGGGGAAAGAAACTACAAGAAACTCTACAAATTAAAATAATTCATTATAAATCTCAAAATTTACATCTCACAGTATGAACAAAAAAAACAAATAAATTAAAAACTACACTCATAGAAATAAGTATTTAAAAATAGCAGAAAAAACTACTAAAAACTATTTAAAAAGTTCTGCGAGAAAAACGGCTGAAAGCAGCGGAATTTGCAAATTCTAAAAATTTTAGTAAGTAATATCCTTATGAGTTAAATTTAAGTAAATTGCAAATTACTATTCACAATTTACCTCTGAAATCCTTAAAAAAAATTGGAGTAAAAGCAGAAAACAGAAGACTGCTATATCTAAAAAAAATAAGTTATTTCAGTAATTATCAGAAATATTTTTTTTATAATGACTTATCACAATAATACATTGTTGAGAATTAGATCGTATATCTGGTTGAATATTGTCAAATGTGACACCAATAATAATATAATTTTTTATGACAATTATTTTAATTTTTGCATTAAAAAATACAAAAATTGTTTTTTCGGACTTTCTATATTTTCATATATTTAGTTAGAATATTCTTCCACCTCAAGTCCAAATTCTTATATGATATTGTCATATTAGATTTTTATTTGTTGTTTCAAAAAGGGTTGATCATTTTCATGATAGACAATACAATTGTTTCGTAGACATCACTCTACTCTTCAGTTGTCCGCTAAGAAAATGATAACTTTCCTACTCAAAACGAGACATTACATAAGGTACAAAAAACCAACGGGATGAGAATTTTGTACTTTCGTATATGAACTGTCTGATTTGGTAAAACCAGTTATAAATCAACTCCTTTTTGAAAGCAACAATTACATAAAAGTACCCTTTGGGTACTATTTATATGTATATCTGTTGTCAATACATTTTGTAAAAACAACTAATTTTAAACTCAAAACAAAATAAATATTTGAATGAGATTTTAGCCGTGGTGTGCTTATTTTCAACAATTATTTTAATTTTTGCATTAAAAAATACAAAAATTGTTTTTTCGGACTTTCTATATTTTCATATATTTAGTTAGAATATTCTTCCACCTCAAGTCCAAATTCTAATATGATATTGTCATATTAGATTTTTATTTGTTGTTTCAAAAAGGGTTGATCATTTTCATGATAGACAATACAATTGTTTCGTAGACATCACTCTACTCTTCAGTTGTCCGCTAAGAAAATGATAACTTCCCTACTCAAAACGAGACATTACATAAGGTACAAAAAACCAACGGGATGAGAAAAAACAATTTTTGTATTTTTTAATGCAAAAATTAAAATAATTGTTGAAAATAAGCACACCACGGCTAAAATCTCATTCAAATATTTATTTTGTTTTGAGTTTAAAATTAGTTGTTTTTACAAAATGTATTGACAACAGATATACATATAAATAGTACCCAAAGGGTACTTTTATGTAATTGTTGCTTTCAAAAAGGAGTTGATTTATAACTGGTTTTACAAAATCAGACAGTTCATATACGAAAGTACAAAATTCTCATCCCGTTGGTTTTTTGTACCTTATGTAATGTCTCGTTTTGAGTAGGAAAGTTATCATTTTCTTAGCGGACAACTGAAGAGTAGAGTGATGTCTACGAAACAATTGTATTGTCTATCATGAAAATGATCAACCCTTTTTGAAACAACAAATAAAAATCTAATATGACAATATCATATTAGAATTTGGACTTGAGGTGGAAGAATATTCTAACTAAATAATTTTATATGATTATATCAAAAGATAATCTCAACAACTTGTTCTATTAGATTTCAATATCTACCCGTTCCTGTTCTACCCGTTCCTGTTCAAAAACCTGTGGCTATAAGTCATGTATTTCCCGTGGGTCCAGTTAGTTATTTGTGCTAGTTACAAACACGAACTCAATGTACCCTTATACAGAAAACACATTCTAAATTGGCCAATTTTTAACAGCGCCTATTCCGTCAGCTTTTTGTAAAAAAGTAAAACCTGTCATATGATGTTGTGTGAAACTAGAAATACTGTAATCTTGGCATTGATAAGATATTCTTTTTCCTGTTGCGGGGCAGATGAAATGAAAGGCCTCATATACTAAATAACACATAAAGTTTTTATTTCAATCTGACGATAGTATAGAATTCAAATAAAATATTTGCAACTTCTCAATTACAATTTTAGAGATTTCAATCTGGCTTCATAAGTTTTTTATTTACTCTGAAAAAAATATCATTATTTGTTACTAATACACTGAGAGACTAATCTTCATGTTATTGAAGATGAAATTTATAAAAATATTATTGTCATTAAATAACTGCAATTTTTTATAAAATTTTATAAAAGCTATATTTTTATTTATAAAAGGTTTCATAGTGAAACTTTTTATTAAAGTTGTGAAATTCCTCGTTTATATTTTTGGGCAATACCCCCTTTTTTATAACGGTTTATTAAATTTTTTAGATACGTGCCCAGAAATCATTAAGTTTATTTAAAGATAATAAATCTATTTCAATTATTCTGTCATTTGAGTATACTTATGACGGTGGGTATTCAAGGACATTTTACTGGGGATGCAAGAAAAATGGAAATTACTGTTTTTTAGTTTACTCCTTATAAATTTCATATTTGCTAATCAAACTTCGCATTTTCTCCTCAACCCTAGACACTTGAGTAAAGAAAATTTTGTATCAGCCTTGAAATTACATGCAATACATCCGGAAATATATGTCTTCATATATCAAAGTTTTGAAATAAATTTGGATATCCTTGATACAATATATACAACTTTTTTTTCAAAAATACCTTTGTAGCTCGTAGTCAATTTAACACCAAAAACAATCAAATTTACTATTAAATACTAACCAAGTGACATTTTGGTTAAATCATTTTCAACATGTGCAGCATTTGGCCCGCCTTAATAATAGTTTTAAAACTAAAGGGGGCCAAGCATTTCAAGCTCAAATACAATTTAGTTGGTGCCATGAGTATAATTTAATAGTTTTCGTTATAAATTCACAAAATAAAAAAACAGTGATAAATAATTGTACTGAGCAAGGTCATTGGAATCTATATCTAAATTTTTTTCAAATATTTCAAATTTACTCCACAGAATTGAAAGTCCATTATCCAATATTGTTATTTGTTGAACGAAATTTGATAAAGCTTTTCATTATTTCTAAAAGCCATTTTATCCAAATCAAAGTTTTTTTTACGTCACATTAATAGCTTTCTCGGTGTAAGGGGTTAATCACAACTGGATCGATTGTCGACCGACGACAGCAAAAGTCGTCACGTATAATTTAAATTCAGCAACAATCGACCGCCGACATTTGTTGACGTTTAGAAAAAAAGGAAAGCAAAACAAGAAAACACCACAATTCTTTACCAATTTAAGTGGTCTTTCACTAATTTTTCTTGTTGTATATTTTATTGTATTTAATTTTGCTTTTTTGCGGCAAATTATGTATTTTAAATTTCCATTATATTTCTTCTGTCAAAAAAATAAATTTTTTGTAAACAAAGTACGAATTTTTGCAGCTCTAATACGAATTTCTAACAACTCTGTTCTAATGGCAATCTTTAATTAGTTAAAAATATGGCATTTGACAAATATTGTGAGTGTGTATTAGTGTGTCGTCACGAAAATAGAATAGATTCTATTCAGGAGATAAATCGCCGGACGACATGGCGACATTTTGCTTCCCATACAAAATATATGAAAAAGCAACTCTCGTTGTCGTTGTCGACCCAGTTCTGATTAATCTCTAATTCCAATATTTTCTACTTGATGATGCTAAAAACCAATACTAAAAATGTTTGCTTGTGTTGTTAAAGTAATACACAAATAAAAATAATATTGCATTTAAAAATTGACAGTAAAAAATAAGAAAACGTCAAAACAACTTCAATCAAAGCTAAACTCTAAAAAAAACTGCACTTTTGCAAACATTAAAAATACCAAATGAAGTAACAAGAAAAAACAGCAACATAAATAAAACTTTAAGCGAGGAAATAAAAACTAAAAACTTGGAAAAAGAATCTGAAAAAATTCAAAAAAGATTATATACATCTATATAAAAAACTATGGAACAAGAGAAAAATTAAAAAAGGTTTAAATATCATCGTGAAGTGTTGTTAAAGGGCCTCCTCCAACTAAAACTTCTTTGACTAACAAACACTATTGCAATTGATGGCTGTAGTAAACACAAATACTCCATATCAGAGGTTTCCAAATGGCGAAGTCAAAATTTAGCTTTATACTAAGTAATATTTCTGAGTTAAAAATTCAAATGCTTCTCTAATGCTTGAATTTTTTTTTTTTTTTTGCAATAAAATTTAAAATGTGGTTTTAAAATTTTGTTTTCACGATAAGTTTAGGCGATAGCGGCCAAAGAAATTAACAATGAAATTATAAATTCAATAAATGCTCTATGTTTTCGAGTTTGTGAACAAATTTTCCTTTTGGCAAAATATCATTTACTACTTAACAAATAATTAGAATTCGTTGTTTTTCGTTTGCAAGCTCTGGCGTAATTCGCTTTTCAGTGACGATGAAATTTTTCGTAAACGTGCGGTGTTTTTGGATCTAAAATTTCTTCAATTGCAGCATCGATCACTGATTTAAAGAACAAAATAATTGTTCAATATTGATACAGTGGGAAGCTCTGCCCTATGTAAACCATACCCCTTTGTACACAAATGAAATAAGCTGCTGACCAACTAAACTAGACTGATATATGGAAAACAAACTGCTCTGATATACATAAAACACAAAAAATTGCAAAACGAAATTAAGTAAAAGGTCATACTTGGGATTTTTTAAGTGACATTTAAAATTCACAAACCAAAAAATTCCTCACCATTTAATGCTACTGAAATTTTCTTGCATTAAATTTGCCCTACCAATGCACAGTGGGGTGTTTTCGAAATATATCGGAAATAATTCAGCTATTTTTTTTATCAGTTTTGGCGGCCTATCCCCCATTAGCTACACTAATTGACTCCAAAGTAGGGCACCTTGAGGATGTGCAAATTTTAAAAGCTTTCCATTTTTCGATTTATGGACCAATTTTAAAAAGCGTTTCATTTTTACAAACTGCTAGTAAAGCCCTAGAACAAACATGCGGCATATCTCTTAAAATATAAAAGTTATTTGCATTTGAAAATTGAAATTTTGAATTTTTGCAATAAACTATTCCGTTTTTTAGCCAATGGCAAAGCTAAATCAAGTCCAATAATCTTAAAATTTGCAGTAATATTTGCAACTAAATGTTTTGTGTCAACAGCATCTGCAAATTAGGTTTTCAATTAATAGTATTTTGTATATATAGTTAGATATCGTAATATACAATAATTTCGTTAAAGTTCTGAATGTGAGTTCTTCCAGGGGGAAAATAATTTTTTTTTGTAATATTTCTCATGGATGGTAACCGAAACAATGCGGTATCGGTAAGGGTCACGCTATTTTAGATTATTTTGATAACGGTATTTTAAGGGTAACGCTTTTTCATTTATTTCGGTATCGGTATTTTAAGGATAACGGTTTTTTAGTTATAACGGTAACGGTATTTAAAGGTTAAAGGTTTTTTGATTAATTCGGTAACGGTAATTCAGTTATTTCGATAACGGTATTTCAAGAATAACGGAATTAAGATATTTCGGTGCATCACGCAATTTTTTTTTACAAAAAACAAACGAGGTTAAAAACAACCAATTTATTAACTTAATGTACGAAAAATACTCAATAACCACATGCGATTAATAAAAGCAGAAAATTAAAAATAACGGTAACGGTATTTTAGGGGTAACGATATTTCATTTATTTCGGTAACGCTATTTTAAGGATAGTGATATTACAGTTATTTCGGTAACGATATTTTAAGGAAAACGGTATTTCGGTTATTTTGGTAATGGTATTTTAGGGGTGACGGTAGTCAATTGAAAGGGTTTTGAATCGATGACGGTATTTTATCAGTATTGCCTGCCAACTCTGATATTTCTACATAAAATATTTGATATATACTTATTTTTTTTTATTCCTACTTTTAATACCAACAAAACAACTTGTGGAAAAAGTGTAGGATAAGAGTAGTTTGAAACAAAAAGAACTTTTTCTGAAAATCCCTCTAAAACAACACTCAGAAATGAAAATTTTTTTCCGAGGGATTTCTAAGCTTATACATGTCATATCCATTTAAAAGACATTTATATTACCTTTTCAACAACATGTATGTTGCTCTTATCCCATTATTAATATCGCAAATACAGACTATTGATATTTAGACTTTTGAGCCATATAAATCGAGTCCTAGACCCTCCAGCAATCATTTTTTTGTCTCTTCACCAAAAAATTCCGTGTGTGAAAACCATTTAAGATTTTGAGTTTTAGTTTTTTGTAATAATGTTGTTATTTTTCCAATAAAGTGTTGTTTTTTCAAACGCGTCATATAGACCAAATCGAGACCCTATATTCAATACTCTATATCTGCAATTTTGGCCAAAATTAGTTTTTAATGGCAAAATCATTGTTGATATTACATCCATATATGGTATCAATTTGGAAGCAAAATACCCATTCTTTGCCACTTTTTTCAACATTTTACGTTTTCCCATATCTACAAACAAATTTATTTTAAAATACAGAAGTCTATATCTGCATATAAATTTAAATTATTTGAATTCTATAAGGTATACATAAAAGTTTTTTGAGAATATCTTTTTTCGCAAATTTATTTTTTTGCAACTAACCACCAAACTTTATTTTAGGTGCATTATAGTCCCTAGATTATAAATTAAAAAAAAAAACGGCACTTAAAAAATTGCAAAATAATATCGGAACGCTAAAAAAGGTTTTATGGTTGAAAAAAATAATTTAAAAGCTCAATCGGCGATTAAGATTCTACAAACGAATATAATGATGCAATTTTCCTCTTTGCAACATATTTTCGCGATTTCTTTTTTGCAAACTAAGAACCAAACCTTGGTGTAGAAATTGGTATTATATTCCCAAGACTAAAGATTTAAAAAAAAACACACTTAAAAAATTGCAAAATAATCGCGGAAAAGGGCGAAAAAGGCTTTATGGTAAAAAAAATTAATCAGCGATTTACATCCTGCAAACAAATATATTGATGCAAAAATTTTTCTTTTTCCAAATTTTATTTTACGCGATTTTTCTTTTTTGCAACTAACCACCAAACTCTGTTTTATGAAATGTGTATTATAGTCTCTAGATTATAAATTAAAAAAAAAATAGCACTCGAAAATTTGCAAAATAATAGCGGAACGCGAAAAAAAGACATTATGGTACAAAAATTGTATTAAAAATCTTAGTCAGCCATTTACATTCTGTAAAGAATTATATTAATGCAAAAAATTTCCTTTTTGTAATTTTTTTGCAATCAACCTCTAAACGTTATTATATAAAATGGGTATTATAGACCCTAGATTATAAATTTTAAGAAATCGCACTTAAAAAATTGCTAAATAACGGCGGAATGTGAGCGTAGAAAATGACTTGGAAGACCTAACCAACTATTGACATTCTGCAAACGAATATATTGGTGTAAAATTATCCTTTTCGCAAAATTTTTTCGCATTTTTTTTTTTTTTTGCAAACTAACCACCAAACTTTGGGCAAGATATGAGTGTAATAGTCTTGGATTATGGATTAAAATACACCGCAATGAAAAAATTCCAAATAATGGCGGATTGTGAATAAATGGATTTATGCCGCAGAAAATTAATTAAGAAACTTAATCGGCGATTAACATTTTGCAAACGAATATAATGATGCAAACTTTTTCGTTTTTGTAAAATTTTTTTCGCAATTTTTTTTGGAATAAGATATGGACATAATAGTTCTTGGACTATTAATTTCAATACAACGAGACTTTTCCATCCCTGATTAACAATTCTGTTTTATTGCTCTCCTGAACAATTGTATTTTTGCAGATATAGAGTATTGAATCTATGGTATCTAAATGCATTTATTATGCATTTTCATTAATTTTAATTAAGGAGGTTTGAGGTTTAGAAGAAAAATAAACATTTTTTCAAAGTTATAGACCCATTATTAATTTGCAAATCAGACTAACTCTAGTTTCTGCCTTTTTTTATGGACAGGCTTCATCAGTGATTTTCCATTAAATTGTTTATATTTTATTGTCAGATTGTCTCTATATGATAATTTACTCTCAGAAGTGATCAAACAGACATACAAACATTCTACTTTAGATTTTTTGTTTATCTTCGTATCTCCTCTTTGTCACCTTTTTTCTAAGTCATGTATATATTTATAAAAATTTTTATAATTATATATATCGCAATAACACGAACAATGTTGCCACTTATAGTTAGTCATTTTGTATAGCAGTGTATGGCTCAGTGAGTTAAGTGACCGACTACAACTCCAGCAATCTAGGTTCAAATCCTACCGAAGGTGGGATATTTTTTTAATAAATAAATAGTTTTAAAAATTTTTGTGTTATTTTTTATATTTTATAAAAACCCTAGTAAAAATGATTTTTATATAATCAGATATGATTTTTATATAATCATTAATGATTTTATACAAATTTAACTTGTCGAGTATTGTGAAACATATATTTTTATATGATTATATCAAAAGATATTTAATTATATAAAATTATATTAACCAGATCCACCATTTTCCGGATCAAATCATGTATGGATTAATATAATTATATAAAAAATATATTATTTGATCCGAAAAATGGTGGATCTGGTTAATATAATTTTATATAATTAAATATCTTTTGATATAATCATATAAAAATAAATGTTTCACAATACTCGACAAGTTATAATTGTATAAAATCATAAATGATTGTATAAAAATCATATATGAATATATAAAAATCATTTTTACTAGGGAATTTAAATAATTCCAAATATATCAGAAGATAAATTTTGATCTCAAAATATCCGATTCCATCTGCCAATATTATAATATACATTTATATATAATTGGATCTAAATTAATCACATGGGATATTTTGGGATATATCAGGATCTTAATTTAATATTATTATATATTATTGGAACTCCTAATTTTGAGACCTATTTGTATCCAATTTAGTCCTTTAATATATTTGAGGAAATTTATTAGTTATTAGGATACACCAATTTTGAGATGAACTTGGATAAGATTGGGATAAGATTAAATGTGGATCTATATCAATGAGATATGACTACATATGCTATGTGTTTACTGGAAAAACCATGTCTTTTCGTTAGTTTGTATCACTCAATTAAGTGGATCATTCAATTGAACTAGTTCGCTAATAAACTAAATGAATACTTTGGAACAAGATATATTTCCGAAACCAAAAACTGGCTGCTAAACCTACTGTAAAAACGTAATAGAAACGTAAACAGTGTTGTCTCTTTTCGCATTGAAATACGGAAACAGTTTTTATTCCCAAATCGATAAACAGTGTAATTTTTTGATTCACACTTTTCGATGCGAAAACTTCACGCAAAAATTACCTACAGGAATTTTTTGAAATGGACATTTTGCAAAGCCATTTCCTTTTTTCCAATTTATGTGGTAATAGAAATTAATGCACTAAGATATAAGAATTTCATTCCCCGTTTCTCCATTACGTTTCCTGCGGCAAGTCATCAAATTTGCCGTTCCATATCGTTCCGATCTGCTCCGCTAATAAATTGTCAGGGTGTGTTAATTTGTATTATCAAATAAAATGTTAAAAAACAAAAATGAAATATATCACCTTGTAGCTTATATAGAAACAGAGATCCATCGGGAGCTCTATAGGACCTGGCCTATTTCTATTATTATTAGCGTATTAGTACTCCGATGGAGCAAATATTTTGGCCGTTTTGCGCTACCTCGCTTAGTTTTCACAAAATGGCCTATATCTTGAAAACTAAGGGAGACAGAGTATAATGCACAAACCTTCTGCAAACTCAGAAAAGGTCACACTCCTATTATTCAGATGAGGTAAGTCCGAGAGGGATCGCAAGAAGTCCATTTTTATGAAAGAGCCACAGGGTAACCTTTTTTCAATTTACGTAATAATTGAAATAGGAATAATACACTCTGTTAATTCGAATACGAATTTCGTTCCTGCGGAAAGTGCTCCAAGTTCACTCGTTCACCGGTATATTCCATATCGTTCCGATTTGCATCGATGTTGCAATTCTTACTCCATTGAAGCAAAAATTTTCGATATAGTGGGCATTAGGGTGTCCCTTAAAAATAGATTTGCCATTACACCCCCCAGTTGTATTGGAAATGGGCCCAAATGGAAGAAACCTTTTTTTTTGTGGAAAACGTTAACCCATGCCGAAAGTTGGACAAAAATGGCCCATTTTGGAAAAAAGTGTATTATTATTAAAAATTTCCCAAAATTCGAAATTTAGAAAAAAATTATTTTTTATTTCATTTATTCATTTAATATAGTCAACATGATTCAGATATGGAATTTTGATCGGATATCATTAACCCACTTTAGCGCGGAATCCGAAATGACCCACGAATTTGATAAAAATGCAAAACGTGTTTTTTTTAAATTAATTTTAAAGAATTTCTAAAATGCCTAATTTGGAGATTTCGATTGCTATTTGTACCATATAATAGAATAAAAAATAAATTTGAAGAATGATAATTCTAGTTAGTGGTTGGTGCCACTGCTTTCCAGGACATTTTACAAAAATTGCTCATTTTGTCAAAAATTTAACAAAATTTTAAAATTTTCATCAAAGTTTACATAGTTTTTGGGAAATTATCACTTATCTTTACATTTGTTTAAGTAATCGTTAACCCTTAGTGGTCTGGGGTCAGAAAAGACCAATGAAACTTAATATTAATTATGACTACGAGATTTTAATTTAACAAAAAAAATCTCAACTGGATAAAAATAATTATTTTATGTAACATGATCCATATAGGGTTAATTTTTATATTTTTGGCCTAAAGCGACCCACTAGAAAATTTACAGAAAAACACCTTTCCTAATTTTCGAAAAAATATCACTATGGATCAAAAGAATCTTTTTTCCAGTTAATAAAAATTATTACTTTGAGTAACTTGATCCATATAGGGTTAATTTTTTCACATTTCGGCACAAAATACCCACATTGCATTTTACAAAATAACGTCTTTCCAAATAGAAAACAATAAATGCATAATAAACAAAGCTTTTAATTAGAATCTAATACGATTGCACAACTAAAATTGCTATTAACATACGGACACTTTTGATCCCACCTTTTTGACCCTTAAAAATAAGATTGGGGCTATACAAAATTGCGCTTGTTCATTAGTTTTGTACCCTCTATCGCATATCCCAATTTAATAAAAGTCTGATAGCTGTTAGTCTGTAAATTTCCTAGTGGGTTTTGTTTTTGGTGAAAAGTGAAAACATTAACCCTATATGGATCAAGTTACACAAAATAATGATTTTTATCAAGTGGAAAAAAAATTGTTTGTGATAGTTTTTCGAAAATTATGAAAGTTGTTACCTGTAAATTTCCTGGTGGGTCGTTTTTGGTCAAAAGTATAAAAATTAACCCTATATGGATCGTGTTACGTAAAATAATTATTTTTATCCAGTTGAGATTTTTTTTTGTAAAATTTAAAAGCTTAACAATCTCGTAGTCATTATTAATATTAAGTTTCATGGGTCTTTTGTGACCTCAGGCCACTAAGGGTTAACGATTTTTTAAACAAATGTAAAGATAATTATAGTCTAACCAAATTTAAGTGATAAATTTCCGAAGACTATGTGAACTTTGATGAAAACATTAAAATTTTGTTACATTTTTGACAAAATGAGCAATTTTTGTAAAATGTCCTGGAAAGCAATGGCTCCAAACACAAACTCGAATTATCATTTTTCCAAATTATTTTTTTCTTTAATATCAACTATTATGTGGTACAAATAGCAATCGACATCACCAAATTAGGCATTTTAAGAAATCTCTAGAATTAATTAAAAAAAAACAACATTTTTGCATTTTTATCAAATTGGTGGGTCATTTTGGATTCCAGGCTAAAGTGGGTTAGTGATATCAGATAAACTCAAAATTCCATATCTGAATCCTTTTGACTATATTAAATGAATGAATGAAATAAAAAATAACTTTTTGCTAAATTTCGAATTTTGGGAATTTTTAATACTAATACACTTTTTTCCAAAATGTGCCATTTTCGTCCAACTTTCGGCACGGGTTAACGTTTTTCAAAAAAAAAGAAAAATTGACTTCTTCCATCTGTGACCATTTCCATTAAAACTGGGGGTGTAATGAACGAAAATCGGCAAATCGTTATTTTAAGGGACATCCTAGTGGGCATCTTTTAAAAGATCATTTTAAATAATGGCCTACATATATCTGGAGAAGTAAACGAGAGAGCGAAAACCGGACAAAATATCTGCAAGCTCGTCAATGGTCACGATCCTATAATTTAGACAAGGTAGGACCGTGAGGGATTCTTTTAAAAATAACCTACAGGGTGGCACATTTTTTATTTAATAATTTATGTGCACTGAGCGAATTATCTGCATGATACTAACGAATTTCTGCATGAAATCAATGAATTTTCACTGGAACTCGTCCATTGAAACTTTTCATTAAACTGGTGAAGTTTTTCATAAAATTATATAAAAAATTTCATTTTATT
Organism: Leucophora obtusa; assembly: GCA_949987735.1. Taxonomy (NCBI): domain Eukaryota; kingdom Metazoa; phylum Arthropoda; class Insecta; order Diptera; family Anthomyiidae; genus Leucophora; species Leucophora obtusa. Next base: position 80,883,343 of record OX465295.1, read on the forward strand.
TATCAAAAATTTCATGCATTCAATGAAAAGGTTTCATTAAAACCTAGTTTCATAAAAACTATGAAGCTTTTTCGTTAAAATTAATAACTTTTTCATTCACGTTGTGAAGAAAACTTCTCTCTCTGTGTGGTAATACAAATTAACACACACCGATAATACAATTTGCGTATCATTCCATTTCAAACCCAGTATTTGGTGTTTCAGTTTCACTGCTTCCCCGTTCCATTCCATTCTGTTCTATTTTACCTGGATGCAAGCCAGAATTGAAGAAAACTGAATATCTATAAATTTTATTGTAGCACGCTCATTTTTTAAAATAAGCATGAGCCGAAGCGAGTTTTTCCATCCCTGATTTTTAAAATTTTTCTTCTATTTATTGTTTTTCATAAAACTTAAATCAATCGCAATTATTTTGTTTTAATTTATAAACTATTAAATGCAATATAATTTAAAATCATTAGAATTTATTAATGAAATCAGGGAAGTTATTATGTAATTCGATTCGAAACAGAAATGCTGTCGAACAGAATTTTCACATTGAAAATCAAGCAAGTTTTTAATAAGGAAAAATACTGAAAACGTGTATGCGATAGTCCAGCATATGCGATAGTCTATTTCGTTTTCAATATTTTAATTATTTAGTCGTTTTCAATATTTATTTGATATTTATTTTATTTTAAATATCTAATAATGCTCCTAAACGAGAATAAGAAATTCTCATTTAGTTTGTAATTTAACCCAGTGTAGAAAATCATTACCAGATATGTGGTTATGTAACTACATACTTGGTAATGGTAACTAGTTACTTTTGTTATTACATTTCTTATTACCTTTATATGGCGATGTCGCGAAAAATAATGAGTTATGGTTACACACCAGCATATGAAAAATCAAAAAATATATCGCTACCTGTTTGCTTACCAGTACTGACAAAAATAATGAGTCTAAAAATAGATTTTCAAAAAAATTAATTATATAAAAAAAAAAATATTTTTTATTGTATTTTTTTTAAATAAAATTTCGTGGTGCGGGAATCGAACCTGGGTCTACAAATTGCCAGTCAATAGCTCTACCATCTGAGCTATATCGACATGTAATATTTAATAGATAAAAACATAATTTACCTGCTGCACACAAGTAAGCTTACTCGCCAACATACAAAAAATTGAAAAATATGTGGTTTCATATATCCTTACCAGTGTTTAAAAAATATTTTTAAAAAAATTTTCAAAAAAATCTAGAAAATTATTTTCTATTTGAAATAATGATAAAAATAAGTCATTATCAGTAACTCAATATTATATGTTTTAAAATAATGCAGAAGGTAAGTGGGTGTCATTACTGGTAGTCCAAAAAATAATCATATGTTATTACCGTTTCTACACTGGGAACTTAGCAACTATTTCTAAAAATTCTAAAAACGCCATCCACTGACGATATCCTTAGGCAAGAATGAAATCCGAAAAGGGACATGCCTTCAATAAATTTTTCACAATTTGTTAAATGAGTTTTGATATTTTAGCACATATGATTTTTTAAAGGGATCAAATAATCATAATCATTTATTAGAAAATTAAAAGAAATTTCGTTACAATTGATATTAATTCAATGCTAATGAAGTAATCAGTTAATTAGTTCAATTAATTAACTAATCCCATGCATGTACAAGATTAAAGAAAGAAAAAAAAATGAAAATGTTTTGTTTAGGAAAATGTTTGTAGTTTTTATTCGTCTACTTCAACAGAATTGAAGATAAATTTCTTTGCAAGATTTTAGTTGTTATTTTTCGTTAGGTTTTTTTTGTCTTTGCAAAACGTGCGGTTTAAATTTTTTCACATGAGAATATATATATATTTATTTTTTTTTTTGCAAAAACGCGTTGAAATACGCTTGGATGAATAAATGACTGCAAATGCAATACCAGCAAAAAAAACAAAACATGTTACTATAAAAAATCAACTAAATTGACTTGTGCTGCAATTTAAACGTTTTTTTTTTTTTTTTGTTTATGTATGTGAAATACGAAGAAAATTGAAATAAAAATATTTAACAATATTTGCCAAACATTTATAAACTACTTTTTTTCTTTGCTCCTAAAAATATTTAAGTTTTTATTTTATTAACTGCTCCAAAATGTATGCTTTGAATTTTTTGCGTTACATATTTTTCGCAAGCTTAAAAGCATTGCTTTCATAAAAAAAAATATGTTTATGCATGTGAGTGAGTACAAATACGCATATACTTACATACATGATCCCTCTTTTTGAAATTGATTTGCTCATCAATTTCAATGTTGTAAATGTTTCGTTTAATGGTAGTAGCAAAAAAAAAACACAATTTTTTTGTTTTAAAATACAGTGTGTTTTTAAAACAAATATTTTTATAGCATGGGTATGTTTGAATTTTTGTTTAACTTTCTTTGAGTTACAATTTACTTTCAGTTAAGCATTTTTATAGTGCACTATTAATGTACATGTTTTAGTAGCTCCACATTTTTCTGTTGATGGCTTATGAAAAACTTAAACTTTTTCTGGTTTGTGTTTAAAAAAATGTTTTTAGTGTTAAATTTTTGTTTTCTTTAATATTTTTAATGATTTTAAACCAGGGTAACGGGTAGTTTTAATCAGGTTACCCTAAAGTCATAGATAAGTGTATAAGCTATAATCAAATAAAGAGAGTGTGTTATTTTAATTGGCAAGAGCACCAATCCGGTTTATCTACAGGAGATAAACGAACCGTTTAAAGGATAAAACGTAACAGTGGAACTGGTTATTTTGATTGCAATAGAAAAGAACACGATTTATTTAAAGGAATTAAACCAACGTTTTTAAAAGAAAAAACATAACAACCCAGTGTAGAAAATCATTCCCAGATATGTGGTTATGTAACTACATACTTGGTAATGGTAACTAGTTACTTTGGTTATTACATTTCTTATTACCTTTATATAGCGATGTCGCGAAAAATAATGAGTTATGGTTACACACCAGCATACGAAAAATCAAAAAATATATCGTTACCTATGTACTTACCAGTACTGACAAAAATAATGAGTCTAAAAATAGATTTTCAAAAAATAAATTATATAAAAAAAATATTTTTTATTGTACTTTTTTTTTAATAAAATTTGCTGGTGCGGGAATCGAACTTGGGTCTACAGATTGCCAGTCAATAGCTCCACCATCTGAGCTACATCGACATGTAATATTTAATAGATAAAAACATAATTGACCTGCTGCACACAAGCTTACTCGCTAACATACAAAAAATTAAAAAATATGTGTGAGTCTTAAAATAGATTTCAAAAAATTAAAAAAAAAACTAGAAAATTATTTTCTATTTGAAATAATGATAAAAAATAAGTCATTATCAGTAACTTATTATTATATATTTTAAAATAATGCAGAAGGTAAGTGGGTGTCATTACTGGTAGTCCAAATAATAATGATATGTCATTACCGTTTCTACACTGGGAATATGAACTTTTTTAAATTACATTTTTGAAAATCTATTTTCAGAAATGTAATTTAAAAAAGTTTGTGCTGATGTTTGTAACACCACAAAATATTGGTCCTAGACCCACCTTATAGCATACCGATCGGCTCAGAATTTTTTTTATTTCGATTTAACGATGTCCGTCTGTCCGTCCGTCCATGCATTCTTGTGCGCACTCTACAGGTCGCAAATATTAAGATAAAACTTGGTACACCGACTTACGTCGGCCCAAGGACGACGCCTATTGATTTTGGTTAAAATCGGTCCATGTTTAGACCTAGTGCCCATATAAGGGTCTCCCCAAAATTATATTGTTTATACGCTGCAGATCGCAAATATTAAGATATTTTGATGAAATTTGGTACACAGAGCTAGGTTGGCGCAAGGACGAAGCCTATTGATTTTGGTGAACATCGGTCCATGTTTAGACCTATTGCCCATATAAGGGTCCTACCAAAATTATATTGTTTATACGATGCAGGTCGGAAATATTAAGATATTTTGATGAAATTTGGTACATAATCTGTTTAAGGCATGTCCCTATCCGGATTATATTCTTGCTTAGGGGAATCATCAGTGGACTACGCAGCTCTGTTTTTAGAATTTCTAGAAATATTTGCTAGGTTAAATTACAAACTCAATGAGAATTTCTTGTCCTTGTCTAGGGGCGTTATTCAACATTTAAAATATCAAAGGGAAAACAACACCAAAATTGAATTTATTTAATTCACCACAATTTGCTTTGTCAACTTCCAAAATACTACTGTGTTGTTTTAACAAATCTAGTTATATAGTGACATTTATATATGCATAACAAACAATGGAAAATTATGTTTTCTATAAGTGTAAACTAAATTTAGATTTGCGCAAGCACTTGCGTATTTATTATTTCAAATTGGTTTTTATCGGTACAAACAGTAATTGCATTAGAGGAATGAGATGTACTAAGTAAGTTTTTTTTTTAATTTTAAAAAATTTAATTCTAGGTAGCTCCTCTTTTCGCTGGTAGGCACTAAACTTATTCAATTAACTAACTCAGTAGTAAACTTATTCAGTATTTATACATATTTAATTTAAATTTAAATATTTTTATTTTGCGCCAAAAACTGTAATTATTAAGTACAAAACCATAAAAATGTCGTTTCTGTCGTTGATATTTACAAAGCAAATAATTATATAAATATTTCATAAATGCAAAATAATTGTAATATTTTGCTGAAATACAAATACATTATTTTCTATTTCCAATATTTAGTTTAATTATTTTGCTAATTTATTATTTAGTGCACCAAAAATATGCAGCTATGTATTTTGTATTAAATTTTCCTAAACACACACGAAAAAGCATACCCAAACATGTTGTTATGTCAGCCACAACATATTTGTAATTATGCTGCACTTATGCAAAAATGACAATGACATTTTAACGAGGATTTCAGGAAAAAAGAGTTCACAAAAATTCACAATTTTCTGCTACTATTATTTTGTGTAGGCTTTTTGTATAAAATCATGCATGCATATTCATGTCTATTTTCATATTATTGTTATTGCAATTGTTGTCATTGTTGCACACAAATAGAGGTTAGTAAATTGAAATGTGCTTAGTGTTGCATATTTGATAAATTATTCGTATGGAAAACTAAAAATAAATGATTAGTTTGATAGTCGCATACTACTTACATATCTACATACCAAAAAGGAAAACATTAAATATTTTGTAATTTTATTTACGGCTTTAAATATTAAAAACATTAAAGAACATACAATTACTCTTATATTTAATCATATGCCTTTCAATTAGTTTCTGGTGAAATAGAATTGCTATTATTCTCACACGCAGAAGAGAGCGAAACTTGAATCCAGTTTGCTAAATTGAAGGCTAATCACGACTGGGTCGACAACGACCGAAACAATTTATTTTTCATATATTTTGTATGGCAAGCATAATCTATTCTATTCTCACGGCGACACACTAACACACACTAAAAATTGTTGCCATAGTTTTCCCTAAATAAGTGTTGCCTATCAGAACAGAGTTGCACAAATTCGTATCAGAGTTGCAAAAAATCGTACATCACATTAATTCTTTTGCAGAAGAACGATAATTGAAAATAAAAATATGTAATTCTCTGCAAAAAAGCAAAATTAAATATAGTAAAATGAAAAACAACAAGAATTAATGCAAAACCAATTGAATTGGTGAAAAATTTTTGTTTTGCTTTACTTTTTTCTAAACGTCATAAAATATCGACGATCGATTGTCGCTTAATTTAAATTAATCGCGACTATTAAAGTTCTTGAAATGTGAGCAAGTCAAAGATATATAATATATGTACCCGTGAAAAAAAGTTTAGATCTGACCAGATCTTTTTGGTTCTCAATAGATATGATTCAATCTAATTAGATCCTGTACCAGATCACATCAAATATGATCAGATATGGCATATGTGATAATACCTTATGGCAAGATCTGATAAGATCTAGTGCCAAATTTGTTCAAATCTAAAGTGATCTGGACAAATGCGCAAGATATGCCTAGATCTGATCAGATCTAACTAGATCTCAAATTTGTCCCCAATTTTGAGATCTGATTAGATCTGGTAAGATCTACGAAGATCTGGCCAGATATGCCTAGATCTGATCAGATCTAATTAGATCTCAAATTTGTCCCCAATTTTGAGATCTAATTAGATCTGGTAAGATGTGCTGAGATCTGGCCAGATCTGATCTTTTTTACACGGGTAATTGTAAATTGACTGTTGCGATAAAACAATTGAAATAATGTGGATTTGTCAAGAGGGAATTGTAATAGAATTTGTTTCTAGGTCAGTTTAAAAACGTTAAATATACATTTATGTTTTAAATCTTGATAGTTCGTACACTCAGTTCGGGGGGGACCTTGATATGGGCACTAGGTATAAACATGGCCCGATTTTAACAAAAATCAATAGGCATCGTCTTTGGGCCGACATACGTCGGTGACCCAATTTCATATCTTAATATTTGCGAACTGTATAGTGCGCACAAGAATACATGAACAGACAAACGGACGGACATCGTTACATTGAAACAATCTTGATATTCATATTTATACCCTACACCACGTAATGGTGTAGGGTATAAATATCTAGTAATTAATTAAATGAATGCTTCAGTTGCCAAACCGATTAACTCCATAAAAAAACGAGTAAAAAGGTTAAAGTCGGGCATGCCGACTATACAATACCCTACACCAGTCTGGTGTATTGTTTGGATCCGAAATTCGAATGGGTTAAAATAGGGCTTATGTCAAAATTTTCTATAATGTGAGTCAGCGCACCAAATTTCATTAAAATATCTTAATATTTGCGAACTGCAGTTTGTAACCAAGCCAATTTTGGGGGGACCCTTATATGGTCACTAGTTCTAAACATGCACCGATGTTCACCAAAATCAATAGGCTTCGTCCTTGGGCCAACATAGGGCTATGTACCAAATTTCATCAAAATACCTTAATATTTGCGACCTGCAGCGTATAAACAGTATAATTTTGGTAGGACCCTTATATGGGCACTAGGTCTAAACATGGTCCGATGTTCACCAAAATCAATAGGCTGCGTTATTGGGCCAATATAGGTCTGTGTACCAAATTTAATCAAAATATCTTAATATTTGCGACCTGCAGCGTATAAACATTATAATTTTGGTAGGACCCTTATATGGGCACTAGGTCTAAACATGGACCGATGTTCACCAAAATCAATAGGCTGCGTTATTGGGCCAATATAGGTCTGTGTACCAAATTTAATCAAAATATCTTAATATTTGCGACCTGCAGCGTATAAACATTATAATTTTGGTAGGACCCTTATATGGGCACTAGGTCTAAACATGGACCGATGTTCACCAAAATCAATAGGCTGCGTTATTGGGCCAATATAGGTCTGTGTACCAAATTTAATCAAAATATCTTAATATTTGCGACCTGCAGCGTATAAACATTATAATTTTGGTAGGACCCTTATATGGGCACTAGGTCTAAACATAGACCGATGTTCACCAAAATCCATAGGCTGCGTTATTAGGCCAATGTAGGTCTGTGTACCCAATTTCATCAAAATATCTTAATATTTACGACCTGCAGCGTATAAACAGTATAATTTTGGTAGGACCCTTATATGGGCACTAGGTCTAAACATAGACCGATGTTCACCAAAATCAATAGGCTGCGTTATTTGGCCAATATAGGTCCGTGTACCAAATTTCATCAAAATATCTTAATATTTGCGACCTGCAGCGTATAAACAGTATAATTTTGGTAGGACCCTTATATGGGCACTAGGTCTAAACATGGACCGATGTTCACCAAAATCAATAGGCTGCGTTACTGGGCTAACATAGGTGTGTGTACCAAATTTCGTCAAAATATCTTATTATTTACGACATGCAGCGTATAAAAAATATAATTTTGGTAGGACCCTTATATGGGCACTAGGTCTAAACATGGACCGATGTTCACCAAAATCAAACTTGTTCGTCCTTGCGCCAACATAGGCCTGCATACCAAATATCATCAAAATATCTTAATAGTTGCGACCTGTAGAGTGCGCACAAGATTGCATGGACAGAGAGACAGACGGACGGACGGACGGACGGACAGACGGACATCGTTAAATCGAAATAAAAAAAAATTCTGAACCGATCGGTATACTATAAGGTGGGTCTACGACCAATATTTTTTGGTGCTACAAACATCAGCACAAACTTATAATACCCTGACCACATAGTGGTGTAGGGTATAATTAATGAGTCTCAATGAGAAAATACAATATATTGTTTTTTAAAATCCCTATTAATTATAAATTAAAATAAACGATGTGTTAATACTTATTACACAATACAACATGGAGAAAAATTACAGTGTTCTGACAATGGATTATGTGTCATTGTTTTGAAAAATCATATCGGACTTTTATTTTAGGAGGGTGTTTAAATTTTTCCCCCTTGTGCTGCTCGTGCAGCATATCGCTATATGAAACTATGTTTTCTATATATCTGAGGAGTAGGTTATGTTCAGAAACTTTGTAGAAAATATTACGGCAAATATTTTTGTAGAACATATTAACCCTATAACTCCCCTACATAACGGCAATTTTTGGCTCTATTCTAAAAACCCGTAAAAAACACCCCTAAAAATTGGGAGAGCGGTGATGAAATGTTCAACAAAAATGTTGGCCATAAAATTTTACTATATGTTTCAGAACACACCAAAGTCCAAAACTTAACAAATACAGCAAAATCAGTCCAATTCAAGATTGCCTATTAAGGGTTAATTTAGTTATTATTTAGAGTTAGTACTAAAAAAGTCTTTTCAAAAATTGATTTTTCGGGGTTGATGTTTATGAAGAAATTTTATATTAAATTTCACTATAGGTCTACAAACAAAATAACCCAGCAAAACCTTGGTAATATGTTGGTATTATAGAACACATTACCTGGTAATACCATACCCCTTACCATTGCATTATTTCATAACTAAAATGTAATGTCTTACGTATAATGTGCTGCATAACTACTGGGTAGTAATAGCAACTTATTACCAATGATATATTTAAACACCTCAAAGAAAAGAGTTACTTGTAATACACAACATGAGTTCTAAATAATAGCAGCGACTTATTACAGATGGGATATTTTAAAACCGTAACATAAGGAGTTACTGTTAATGTGATACGTGATCACTTAATAGAAATAGCCACTTATTACCGATGGTGTATTCAAATACCTCAAAATAAGGAGTTATTTGTAATGCGATACATGAGTGTTATTTTCTATTTAAAATATTCGATACAAATAATTTATATGTTTTATACATGTTGACTGAAATATCTTTTATGTTTTTTGTTAACTTTATATTAATCTGAGTAAATATTAATTAAATATGAATATGCTTCGTTTTAGCATTTATAAAAAACCAACACGATAATGTCTTATTTTAATTTTTTTTGTAAGAAGTAAGTTATATTTTTCTACAGTAAGTAAGCGCATAATTTTAATGTGTTATTTCAGATCTGTTTGTAACACATTTTTTTGGCCTTACTTTAAGCCGTTATGTAAGTAGTATTGTGCTCAGTATCGGTTATGTAAGTGGTTACGTAACTCCTAACATGTAACATTAAAGTAACATGTTCTTATGTTGTTACCTAGCCCTCTTTTGGAAAGTACATACCTCCAATGACATGCCCTTGTTAAAATAATAGCTGTTGGCATAGCAAAGTAAGAGGTTACATACCTTAGTTTCTTCTTACAAACCTTATTACCAGGTAATAGAAAGTTTTGCTGGGAAGCTCTTAATACTTACGTATATTCGAAAAAGAAAATATTTAGTAAATATATAAGTTCATTTATTTGCAATTCACTTTCATTTTCGCTCGTGGGAATTCGACACCATTTTCAAACAATGACCAACACAGACATCCCAGCAAAAAAAGAGATGCCGAAGCAGTAGAAAAAGCACTACAATTGATGATCTAGATGTACTTCTTTTTTAACATATATGAGAGGAGTACTCCCACTTTAACATTTTTTCAGTACTTTTTGAACGAGTGCAAAGGAAGCTCTTTTTCACCAATTAAAAATTAAAAAAAAATTCTTTCTTACACAAAAAAATTATATTTTTTTTTATTTTACAAAAGTTTTTTATTGCCGCCACCGGGTATCGAACTTGCGACCTCACGATTGCTAGTCTATCGCTCTACCGCTGAGCTATTCTTTGATATGAAAGTTGACTGGCATAAAAACACCACTTTGTTACTGCGAGATATTGTTCCTTTTTCTGTTCAATAAAAGTACTTATTGAACAAGTATAAAAGATGCACTCCAATTCAATATTGTTTTCAGTACTCTTTTTACAGGTGCATAAAAAGCAATTTCTCAACATTTCCCAGTGTAGAAACGGTAATGACATATCATTATTTTTTGGACTACCAGTAATGGCACCCACTTACCTTCTTCATTTTTTTTAAAACATATAATAATGAGTTACTGATAATGACTTACTTTTATCATTATTTCAAATAGAAAAAAATTTTATAGATTTTTTTTTAAATTTTTTGAAATCTATTTTTAGACTCAATATTTTCTAAACACTGGTAAGGATATATGTAACCACATATTTTTTGATTTTTTGTATGTTGGCGAGTAAGCTTACTTGTGTGCAGCAGGTCAATTATGTTTTTATCTATTAAATATTACATGTCGATATAGCTCAGATGGTAGAGCTATTGACTGCCAATCTGTAGACCCAGGTTGGATTCCCGCACCAGAAAATTTTATTTAAAAAAAAAAATACAATAAAAAATATTTTTTTTTATATAATTTATTTTTTTTGAAAATCTACTTTAGACTCATTCTTTTTGTCAGTACTGGTAAGCACATAGGTAACGATATATTTTTTGATTTTTCGTATGCTGGTGTGTAACCATAACTCATTATTTTTCGCGACATCGCCATATAAAGGTAATAAGAAATGTAATAACAAAAGTAACTAGTTACCATTACCAAGTATGTAGTTACATAACCACATATCTGGTAATGATTTTCTACACTAGGTTGTTTTATATATTTTTAAAAATTTTAAATTTAAAAAAATATTAAATTTAAGCAAATTAATTAAAAATATTAAAAAAAAATAATAGATTAAAAAAAATTTTAAAAAATAAAAAAATATTGGTCCCGCCGGGAATCGACCCCGGGGCCCTCCGTTTGGAAATGCCAAATGATACCCAAATCACTTTTTACGATCACTTTTAGAGCAATTACTCTTTAGAAGCAATATTTAAGTGATTTTTTGGAAGTTGTTCAGAAGTAATTCTAAAAACGCTGAAAAAATATACTTACGGATACTTTGGAAGAAGTGAAAGAGATGATTTTTTTGAACTTGTGCAGAATTACTTCTAAAAAAGCTGTAAAGATACACTAACGGATACTTGTTAAGTAGTGAAAGAAGTAGTTTATAAAACATTACTTCCAATTTTTTTTTTGCTGGGATGTTATAAGATACAAAATGCGCTTGCCTTGATAGCGTTCGTCAATAGAATGACATATCTAATGAAAACGTTCGCCATGTTCATCAGAGTCCGTTGACAACTGATTTTCAAAGAAGTCCATATGTGAGTTCAAAAAGTGAATTTTCGTTGACCCCTAATTTTTTGAACTCTTCTAGCATGGTGTTGGTGTATGTTTGAGCAGAAGGAGATCGAAAATTGCCTAGCACAATTGATATAACGTCTTCAGTACTTTTCATTGCAGCCAGTTCATTTGGGGAGAGCATAAGATTGCATTTTGCATAAGCTTCTTTATATCAGTGCCTACGAAAACATCTGTTGGATTGAAGACAAAGCAAACGCATTTTTAAAATGTAACCAACATTTTTTACTACAAACTGTATAATTTCTTTAATCTTTGCTTCACTAAGTAACTCGAAAGCTCCCCCATTCTTAGATAAAGCTTTTGCAATATTCTTAACCACACCAAGTTTTATATGTAGCGGTGGCAGAAGAATTTGTGCTGTTGGTGCCAGGGGTTGCTGAATTATGTTGTGATCGCCTAACTCCTCGTGACCTTTGGATTGCCAAATTTTTTTTGGGATACTGGTTGACACCATACGCTATTGGAGTTGGGTTTTTTGAATTGTCGTAAAATAGAAGTAGAGCTTTAAGACTTTTCTTTGAAGAGTCTATAAAAATACGGCAATGCTCATTTCATTCATTAAGCCTACAACCTCGTTACAATAAACATATATGTGTTCGTTTCGTTTACTGTAAAGTAAGGCAGAAATGTATGATGGCGCGTTCTGAAACTCGAAACTTACACTCCAGGCTCTGCACTATTTTTTGACAATCCCAATTGTCTCACATAACCATTTAAATGCTCTTAATTTTGGGTTTGATATTGCTTCGAATTGTACAAAATTAGAGAAGATGGTTTCGGTTTTGATACTTGTACCAGGTCCCCAACGTAGACTTGGACTGCGTACAGGTAGCGCAGGTACCGGAAGCACATCCGAATGTGGCATTGGAAACAAAGCAGATGGCGCGGCCTTAACATATACACAAAGCTCTTTCGATTATGTCTATTTAATTTCATTATGCCACTATTTTGGCAAACATAGCATGTAGTCTCGTCGTGGTCACCTGGCTCTAGCCAACGCATCGCAATGCCGAAGTTCATTGAGTTTCATTCACCTAAACCAATAATTCCACAAAATTATTGTCGTGCTAAGAATATCAACCGAAACTTGTATTACCTGTAGACCACATCATTATTTCGGGAGATATGTTTTGGCACCCATGGCTCATCTGGAAAAACTTCCAGTTCAAAATAAAGTTAATATACATATATCCTCCACTTTATTATTGAAAAATGAAACCTTGTGTTCCTTAAGGGTATGTTTGCCGCAAACATAGCAAAAGCAGTCAAGTTTTTCCAAACAGTCAGGCATTTCTATTCTTACAAATTCCCTTCTGGAACAATTAAAAAACCAAAAATATTAAATTCCATGATGGCAATTTTGAGTGGCTAAAACATAATGACAGAAAAAATTAAGAAGAACATATGCAACAGAACGGAAGACATAGTGAGATAGATACAAAAGTATTCAGTGACAATTCGGGTTGAGTGTCAAACCTTCTCTTCAGAGATGGGATGATCTACATATGTAAATAATAACTAAATTAACCGTTAACGGGCAATCTTGAATTTGACTGGTTTTTGTTGTTCGTGTTAAGTTTTGGGCTTTGTTCTGACATATGCAGTAAAATTTTATGGCCAACATTTTTGTCAAATATTTCATCCCCGCCCTCCTCTTTTTTAGGGTGTTTTTTACGATTTGTTCCACGATAATATTTGCCTTAATATTTTCCACAAAGTTGCTGAACATATCCTACACCTCAGATGTAAAGAACACATAGTTTCATATACCGATATGCTGCACGAACAGGCCATAGGGGGAAACTTTAACCCCTCCCCCCTAAAACAACATTATCAGAACCCAGTAATTTTGAAAAAAGTTTGAAATTGTTGTGCAGTCTAATCGTTTTTGTCTATCAATTATAACATGTCGAGATACTTCAGATGGCAAAGCTTTAGACTGGCAATCTGGAGTCCCAGGTTCGATTCTTGGCACGAAAGAGTTTTATTTCAAAAAAAAAAATTCAGAAATCAAAAAAATTCAGAAATCAAAAAAATTTACAAAACTTATTTCTTTGAAACTTTATTTTTAGACTCACTACACTGTAAAACAAAATCAAACTTTTTCGAAAATAACAAGGTTGTGACAACCGGTTCTGGCAGACTGGATTATTTCCGGCATTAACTTATTTCTGCCATTGAATTTAAATTTTCAGCTTTTAGGTCTTCAGAGACTTATAGCAGAACTTCAGTACAAAAGTTTTTGCGTAACATTTTAACCCACTAACTCTGCAACTTACTGTTCTTTTTGTCCCTATTTAAAAAGGGGTCAACAAAGTACCTTTAATTGAAGAGATAGAGGGTTAAAATGTTCCACAAAAATATTCCTCGCAGTGTTTTACATAAGTTCGCTGAATATATTCTATACCTAGAATGGAAGATTCACATAGTTTAACAAAACAAAAAATATATGGCCAGACGTAAACTTTTAAAACGCCGATACACGTATATTTTTTTGTCCCTTCTGCCAGAAACAATCGTCGGAACCGTATTATTTTTTTGTGTGTTATACAGTGTTTTTTTGTTAATGCTGGCAAGGATATAGGTAACGATATATTTATCATTAAACATTTTAACAGACACAAGGGAATCACCAGACTGCCGCAGTTTCGTCTCACCTAAGGACTCGTCTATGGTGTGTCAATTGATCAAAGTATTTTAAATTGGAAAATTTTCCATATATGGAAAAATTATTGTGTATGTCATGACCGGCATTCTAACTGGCAACTTCCTACACAGACCTTGACCCTTAGCACCACCTCTTAACCAGATACGCCACTGTCAGTCAGCACAGCGCTGAGTGTGGCTAATTGAAATTTTGTCAATCACAAACTACACAATGCATGTTTTAGTAATCAGAAGAGCCAAAATGAGCTAATACATGAGAATTTTATTTTTTCAATTATAATATTTTCCCTTTTTAATTCTATTGATATCTCCTTTTCACAAGTAATTATCACATTATGTTATGATGCGCTTTTTAGAGCACAAATTTACCTAAATGTTTTAACTTTCACTTGCTCGTAAAATATAAAACAAAATATTTAATATGATTTCTTTGGTTACATTTTAATGGAAACCTAATTTATAAGATGTGGATACTTTTCTCAGTGTATGAAAAATACACATCTTTTTTGTTTGCAACATAAAGATTTTTATAATTAAATAAAATTAACACTTACCACAACATGTGAAGAATATCAAAACAATGACAAACTTGATGAGACTATTTAAATTGTTGTTGATATTAGAGATGCAATTTTTGAAATTGTTGCTAGTTTTACTGCTACTTGTGGTGCTGTTGCTGCTACTGTGGCATGTGTTCAACATGTTCAGTGTATTTTCACAATGCATGTAATTAGAGTTGTCCTTAGTGGACGACAGTGATGTTGATGATGATGATGATGTTGTGGTTGTTGTTGATGACGAGATTATAGTATTTGATTTTAATATTGTTGTTGCTGTTGTTGTTGTTGTTGAATAGCAACAACTAGAAATACACCCACATGTACACGTCATACTTGTTATATTGTAATTGTTGCTCTTGTTGGTAATGATGCTGTTTGATGCAAGCGCTAACAACATGTTGCACTTTTGTCTTCCGACAATATTATTATTGCATAAACTTAATGTTGTTTTTGATGATTCTGCTAATGGTGTGGTTGATGTTATTATTTTCTTGTTAGGTTTGATAATTTGCATTTTATAGTTACTATGTAGTATATCTTTCATTTGAATTTTTTATTTTATTTTAGTTTTTTTTATTTGAATTTGCATGTAGCATTATATTGTGTTGTTTATATATTTTTTCAAATTTTACCGGCTGTTTTGTTTTTAGATCTTGTGGCTGTTATTATTAATTATACAAATGTGTTTGGTTGCAAAATTATATGTCTGCTGTCGTCCTTCTACTCAAGTTGCATAATACAATAATATAATCGTTGCTATTTTTACTCGTGTGTGTGGCAGTTAGTGAGTGATGGATGACTATTTGACACTAATTAAGTGCAAAAGTAAAATTTTACTCACATGTAAAGAAAGCACCATATTGCAGAGGTTCTCAAGTTCTCTTTTTTCGTTTTTTTTGTGCTCTGAAAACATTGGATTCTTAATGAAAATTAAATATGAATTTAAAAGGAAGTTGCAAAAATTCCCTATTTTAAGTCTCTCAATACCCAAAAGTTCTCCCGGTAATGAGTAAAAGTTCTGCCTGTTTTAAAACGGGATTGTTCTTAATCGCAAGATTTTAAAATCATTTTTAATAAGCTCTATGCTAACTTAATTTTATTGGAAAAAACATGCTACTAGCTTACAAGGGAGATGCTATAGATCCGCTAGCAGGGTTGGCAAGCAATACCGCTAAAATACCGTTATCGATTCAAAACCCTTTCAACTGACTACCGTTACCTCTAAAATACCGTTACCGAAATAAACGGAATACCGTTATCCTTAAAATACCGTTACCGATATAACTGAAATACCGTTATCCTTAAAATACCGATACCGAAATAAATAAAATATCAATACCCCTAAAATACCGTTACCGAAACAAATGAAATACCGCTATCCCTAAAATACCGTTACCGTTTTTTCAATTTTCTGCTTTTGGTTGTTGTTGTTGTAGCAACGAATCCTGTAATAGAATATGTAAGCATATTAATCTTCTTCTTCATCTTCTGCTGACTCAGCTAGATCCAGACCCAGGAACCGGGCCGCCTCAACCGGGTGGGTCCATAGTGACGTGGGATCTAGGTGAGTCGGGTTTGCCGTGCAGCCAAAGAGGTGGTTTACGTCGTGAGGACCTCTTTGGCATGCGGGACATGTGTTCGGGATGGTGGGCTCGATCCGAGACCAATATGAATTAAGGCGTGAACACCATCCCGAACGCAATTGCGCGAGGAGGACTCTCGTAGATCGTGGGAGAGTTTTCTCCTCGTTTTCTGCAATAGGTGGGGGACGACCTCCAAGAACGATATTCATCCGGTAAGAATTGATGGCGTCATTTACCGTGTCCCGATGAATATCGCTTATACCTGCCCTGTAGGATGCTTCGTCCAGCGGATCTCTCATGTAACGCTGGACCGTGCCCTCAAAGACGCGAAGGTCCTTTCTGACATGCCTCGGGGTGGGATCCACCTCCGTAAGATGGTGATTCGGGTGGTTCCTCCGATGACATCCCAGCAGGAACTGCTTCGACAGCATATGGCAGTGTTCCTTTACTGTTATGACCTTCGTTTCCTCGTGAAGATATTGAATTGAGGACATTTGTAGGCATCCAGTAATTGTCCTGAGGGCACAATTTTGGCAGGTTTGGAGCTTTCTCCACTGGGTATCACTGAATGTAGGCGACCACACTGGCGCAGCATAATTAACCACTGACCGGCCAATTGTTTTGTAGGTTGCCAACAAGATTTCTTTGTCCGTACCCCAAGAGCTGCCGGCTAGCGACTTGAGGACCTTGTTCCTAATCTGCATCTTGTTGCAAATTGCAGTGGTGTGCGCTGAGGACAAACAGGCTGTCGAATGTGACCCCAAGTATTTTGGGGTGGTTAAGTGTCGGAATTCGCACGCCATCGACTACTACATACAGTTCCAGCCTTACTTCTTTCGTCCAAGTGGTAAAAAGAGTCGCCGAGGATTTTGCAGGGAAGAGCTGTATATTCCTTCCAGTGAAGGAATTAGTAAGATCATGAAGATAACTGTTCAACCTGCTGTATAAGCCATCAATGTCGTGACCCGTCGCCAGTATCGTACAGCCGTCGGCGTATGAAATCAATTCCACTCCTTCTGGTGGAGCCTGGAGTTTCGAAACTTAGAAATTAAACAATGTAGGGGAGAGAACTCCACCCTGAGGAACTCCTTGTTTAATTCTACGAGGTTTCGACTTTCTGTTTCGAAACTCCACAAACGACTGGCGACCACACAGATAATTCGCTATCCACCTCTTCATACCATTTGGGAGACTGGATTCGGCGATGTCTCTGAAGATTGTCGCGTGGCTGACCGTATCAAATGGTCAAGCGCCACTAGAACCTTTGGCAAGGGCGGCTCTGATTTAGACCGCTGGTTATCTTTGTGGCAATGGCGGTTAAAGCTGTTGTCGTACTATGCTGCTTTCGGAATCCATGCTGGTGCTGAGCAAGCTGAAAATGCTGTGTGAGACTGGGGAGGAGTAGAGCTTTAAGTGTCTTAGCGACCGGTGACAGTAGGGAGATAGGCCTGTATGATTCTCCCTGGTTCGCATCCTTTCCTGGCTTCAAAATTGGCACCACCCTGCCCATTTTCCAGACCTCGGGCACAATTAGAGTGGATAAGGAAAGGTTAAAGACCTTTGTCAGGTACTCTACTCCAGCATCTCCAGTTGTTTGATCATCAGCATGGAAATTCCGTCGGGTCCTAGAGCTCTAGATGGTTTGGCTCTTTTGATGGCTTCGGCAACCTGTTGACGTAAAAGCTAATGGCTCGTCATTGACTCGGAATTCGTGCAGTTTCCTCATGAGACTCCTTTTCGCCTTGTCTCTCTCGGGGTGCTCAATGAACTACCGGCTAAAAAAGCTCGCGCACCTCTTTGGGTCCGATATCGTCCTACCGGCAAATGAGATCGATACCCTGTCGTCCCTTTTGGACGGGTTCGAGAGAGCTTTGACCGTAGACCATAGCTTGCTGGCTCCGGTGCTGAGGTTGCATGTTTTCAAGTGATCCACCCATTTGTTCCGCTTGTGCTCGTTGACCAACTTGCCAATCTCCCGGTTGAGTTCGTTGATCCTGGGATCGCTGGGGTTGGTCGAACGAAGCTCGTCCCGCTCATCTGCGAGTTCTGCCGCTTCGGCTGGGAAATTTGGTCTGATGTTGGTGATCCTTCCAGCCGGAGTGAAGCGAGCAGCCGCTGCGTTGACGATTTCACGGAACTTCCTTTCCGCGGAGCGCACATCGGTTGGGGTGGGTAGGTCATTGAATTTGCGGTTGGTGAACTCTCTGAACGCTAACCAATTAGCTTTTTTGTGGTTAATGTAAATGCGGCGTTCAGAGGCGATGAAGTCACTTGGTCTATCAAGCGCGATAACTATAGGAAGGTGGTCTGAGGCCAACGATATAATCGGTCGCCAGGAGGCGTAATTTATCAGACCTGCACTCGAAATTGTTATGTCTGGCGAGCTAGTGAAACTTCCTACAATTCTGGTGGGGGCGTCCTCATTCAGTGTGTAGAATGTGGAGTCATCGACTTGTTCCGCCAGGGCTATCCCTCTCTGGTCTTCCCCCAGATTGGAGTGCCAGAGCTCGTGGTGTGCGTTAAAATCACCCATCACCATGCGGTTATCACCCACCAGAAGAAATCAGATGTCCGGGTGATATCCTGCAGGGCAGCTGGCCACTGGCGGAATATACACATTGTACAATTCGATCTCGGCAGCCCCTGACCTTACTGCAATACCTTGGTGTCCCATGTATATATCACGTACATTCGGGTCAGGCGAGATCATTCTGTACTGCACCCCCGCCTCCGCTCCGTGTGCGGTCCTTGCGCAGAATGTTGTAATTATTACAACTCTGAAGGCTACAGGTGGCATTGAGCTTAGTTTCTTGGACCGCAGCGACCATGACTTTGTGGACCTGCATAAATCGAGTTATCTCCGTGATCTTGCCTTGGAGGCCGTTGCAGTTGAACTGCATAAGGGTTATCACCTCAGGTCGGGGGACAACCACATGTGGTGTTAGTTGTGGTGTCTGCTGTTGGTGTTGTAGCTGTTGTTATTGCTGTGGTTGTTGCTGTTGGGACAGGATCGGGGTCATCGTGACCGATGATGTCAGAGCCGACGATGTCGCCGATGTTGACAATTCTGATGACGATGAGCTACGTTGGCCAATACAGCATGAGGCCACGTAATTTAGGTCCCAGTCCCTATGGGTTCTTAACCCACTGCAGTTTCTACAGCTGTCCTTCCTGAGGTGAACCCACTGATTGCAGATGTTACACCTGACTGATGTTCCGCCAGCGTGTAACAGGTCCTGGCAAACCGAGCAGAACCATGGTCCTGGATTTTGTTCGATTCCGGCACGGACCAAAAGGATTTGGAGCAAGTTCGCGGGATAAAGTTGCTCCAGGTTAGAAAAAAGAAGAGGGCATACATACGTATTGTAGGTTTGTTGAGTTGGCATTCCTTGGTCGGGGCTTGTTGGGCTCCGAGTCGTTCCGGTTCGTAGAACCGAGTGCCGTGGGAACGCTTTTGGTAATTTCATGTGGTTATTGAGTACTTTTGGAACATTAAGTTGATAAATTGGTTCTGTTTTTAATCTTGTTTGATTTTTGTAAAAAAAATTGCGGGATGCATCGAAATAACTGACTACCGTTACCCTTACAAAACCGTTACCGATATAAGTGAAATACCGTTAACCTTAAAATACCATTACCGAAATAACCCAAATATCGTTATCTTTAAAATACCGTTACCGAAATATCTCAAATACCGTTATCCCTAAAATACTGACACCGAAATAAATGAAATAGCGTTACCCTTAAAATACCGTTACCGAAATAGCCTAAAATATCGTTACTCTAACGATAACCGCATTCGTTTCGGTTACCATCCATGTCCGCTAGGCATTTTTTAAAGAAACTTTGCAGATATATGGGCTAATCTTGAGAGCCAAAGTTGAAAATTGGTTGGAAGCCAACTAATTTTTGGTTTTTAAATTCGAATGGGATGAAATGGTCTTGTCAAAATTTGTCTATAAAATGGTAAAAATTAGAAAAAACCATAAGAAATTTTGATTCAACCTAATGTTAGTTGCATTTAAGAGAAAATCACAAATATACAATAGCTTATATGGGCGATAGGTCAAAATATGCACCGATTCTATTTAGAATCAGCAGAATTTGTGCCTGGGCGCAGGGTACCAAATTTCATTAAAATATCTTTATATGTGCTGTTAATTTTTGGCGTACTTTTACACGGTCACTGGCTGTAAACATGGACCGATTCTGACCAAAGTCAAGAGACTTTATTCATGGACCCTGTAGAGTTCGCAAAAGCCATTTTTTTGGGACATTTATATTTGCAGTAGGTCTAAATATGGCCCGACTTTAACTAAAATCAATAGGCTTCGTATTTGAGCAAATACAAGTTGGTATAACAAATTTCATCTGCTATAACATGTAGATTTTATTTTATTAAATTTAGATATTTTATAGACGGAACTTACCTAATAACAAAATTCTTTATCTTACTTCTGAGGGCTAAAAAGGTGGGGTCAAAAATGGCCCCAATTTCCTTTTTTGCATTTTTTAAATTGTGTTCTAAAGAATCTACAAAAAATCGGTACCAAATAAAAGGTACTTTAAAGATCTATCCAACGGTATACTAAAAACATTTAAAGGGCTATATGTACTAGAGTGTCCCTTGTATTAACAATTTTGGAATTTCAAGGCTAACGCCCGTCAGTTTCGTATCATTTGGTCTTAAACGTACGTTCTTTGTTATTTGGTACATTTTAGGCCAAATGGAACGAAACTGGGGGCGTTATCATTGAAATTCAATAATGCGTAATTCAAGGAACACCTCAATGAAACCCCTATAATTTTTTTTTAATATACTGTTGATAGATCTTTAAACTAATTTTTACTTAACACCTATTTTCGCGAAAAAAAAGCATAGAAAAGAAAACTTGGGTCATTTTTAACCCCACCTTTTTAAACCTAAAAGCTGAGCTTGGGCTGATAAAGAATAGAGCATCCATACGGCAAATTTTAACAAACTGTCACCGAACTGGCTCCTTTATATGAAATATAGTGGTCACTTTTACATGGCGTTGTCATAGGAGGGGAAAATTGACCCCTTGTGACATGTCACAAGACAAATCCCAGGACAGGTCCCTGAACTTTATTTTTTATGAGAGTTCAGTAACCTGTCCTAGGATTTGTCTTGTGACCGTGAACTTTGTTTTTTATGAGAGTTCAGTAACCTGTAATGACATGTAACAAGGGGTCAATTTCCCCCTCCTATGACAACGCCATGTAAAAGTGACCACTCTATTTCATATAAAGGGGTCAATTGTTAAAATTTCCCGTAGGGATGTTTTATAGTTTAGATCCCCCTATCAAATTTATTCAAAATCGGAAATATCGCTTAAAAGTCGTTATCCCATAAACTTCCTAGTAACTCTTTAGGTATTTTTTTCACTACAAATGAAAATGTTAACCCTATATGGATCAGGTTACATAAAATAGTAATTTTTATCAAGTCGAATATGTGTTATGAGCAATTTCAAAATTTTAGAAACTTGAGGTCAGAAATTAAAAAAGCTCCATGGGTTTTGTTTGTCCCCAGGATTCTAAGGGTTAAATATTTTTTAAATAAAAATAAAAGTAATTATAATCGAATAATGTTTAATTGATATTTTTTGGAAAATTATACAAAATTTGTTGAAAATAGGGCAATTGTGTACAATTTTTTCACAAAATAACCAATTTTCATAAAATGACCTGGAAAGGAGTCGCTCCCCGCATTATTGTTCATTCAATAACTCCCAGCAAAAACAGAGATGCCAAACCAGTAGAAAATACACTACAATTAAAGTGTAAAAAAAGTGTTTCAGTTAAAAAAAAGTAGTACATCTACTACTGTAAATTGAAAATTTCGTAAATTTGAAAAAATTAACTTCTTAAAACAGAAAAAATATTTGAAATATTTTCAAAAATACATTTACGATCTGGCATACGTTATCAATAATAACAAATCTAGTGTGCAATCTTTACTTGTAAAATAAGTTACAATTTTTTCTCCAGGATTTACAGGATAATGCCAGCATACGTCCTAGGAATATCTCTCTAACTCAAAAACTACACACAGGGAAAATATCAGTTATAAAATTGTTGGAATTACAATGATTTTACAAGTACAACACAATTTTGGTTAAAACTATACTATAATTATAATTATAGTACTACAAAAATATTTTACGGTAGAGACAAAAATTTGTAATTGCAACTAAATAAATGTATTTTTATAAATATAATTCAAGAATCCCAACTAATTCAGGCAAAGGGCCATTTTTTAAACTGATTCGATGGTGTCAACTGATTTAAAGACCTAAAATTATACATTTGTCCCCATTAATTAGCTATACCAATCAAATTTATTCAATAGATATTTACTAATGCTTTACTCAGATTTTTCCACTGAATATTGGTTATGTTAACCAAAACAAAAAATATACAACATGGGTTTTGTGAAATGCATTCAGTTGTATTACAAAACCACGATACATGAAGAACAATTTTCAAATAATTTTAATCACCACAACCAACAAAATATCAGCATAACAGAAATCGAACAAAATTAATCACAATATCTGTCAACAATAAAAATATTAAAATTAATTAAAAACTAAAAATTTTCTTAAATCTAAAATTAAAAAAGCATCATTGTCATTAACAATAAAAAAATTTCTCAAATATTGAGTGCGCAGTTCATAAGATTTTGGCGATATACAAAAGTAAAGGTAATTTAAGAAAATGTGTAAGTCTTTGGAACATTTTGTTTACCAACTTCTATTTTTGTTATTTAGGAGGAAACTTTTGTAAGGAGAAAAGTTTTTCCAAAATTTTCGCTACCAAAGGACTTTTTTCTATAAATAGCCTTTTAGATTTTAAGCGACTGCTTCTTTCGTTATAATATTTTTATTTATTTATTTATTTATTTATTTACTTATTTAATTACTAATTAATAAAAAATAAATCAAAAACAATTGGAAACAGTGTTTTGCTTAATTCGATAGAAAATTTCAAAAAAAAAGTCGGTCGGGTCTACCGAATACTTAATTCGGTCGGGATTACCAAATAAATTCGGTTGGGGTAACATTTATATGTTGTTTGAATATATGTAGTAGGTACATCTGAAAATATCGATTGCTGTAACCGAATAATGTGATAGTACATGCAACTACTAAAATTCGGTTGACAACAAATTCGGTTGACACAACGAATCTGTTCTCTGTGTGTAGCCAACAGATTTTTTTCAAATTAAACACAGGCTTTATACTCAGAGCTTATAGTAAGCAAAACTAATTTCGTCGAAATTTCTTGATGTTTAGTGACCATAACCATAAAATGACCATAACTTCTGAAAGAGCAACACCAAATCAGCAATTTTCAGTATGTGATTTTATTTTACTGATAGTGTTAGTTATAGCAAAATCCGAAATTTTTTTTACTATTAGATTTCTTGTTTAGGGGTCAACTTTTATTGTGCTATATCGCCAAAATAAAGCTATAAATTTAAATTTTAATATTTGTTCCGTAGTAGATTTTCAATGCCAAATATATAGTTTAAATGTTATCGCAATCAGATGAAAGAGCATTAGAGGGTTAATTTTTATTTATATAGATAGATCGAATATTGATTAAGAACCACTGAAATATTGAAACATAATTGAAAAAAAAATATATATACCTTGCGAAATTTTGTAAAAATTTGTTTTAATATTTCAATTTAACACATTATAGCATTAAATTTTGTTTTAAATTAAGTCACAATCTTTTCACGTTAAAAAAAAATTTTTTTTTACAAATTTCTTAAATATTTAGTTTGTTGAAATTTTAAGCTCACAGAATTAAAATAATATTTTTTTTATTTTTTTTTTTTTTATTATTTATTTATTTTGTTTTATTTTTTCTTTTCAAATTTTATTTTATTAAGATTGGTATTTCTTAATCACTTTTTAGTTTTGATTTTGCACACTTTTTGCTGCGTTACGTTTATTTTCGAAATTCGAATTTACATTTGCTGATTACACTTCGTCTTAACTGTTGTGCATTGTTCGTACTTCCGTTTTACCAACTCATCCCGGAACCGTTATATATACAACTAATCTTTAGCACATAATATCAAAAGCCCTCATATGTCTGTTGCCTTTTATGAATTTCATGCCTACATATAGAAAATCTTACATTTTCATTCCATTTTCC
Source organism: Leucophora obtusa (assembly GCA_949987735.1). Taxonomy (NCBI): domain Eukaryota; kingdom Metazoa; phylum Arthropoda; class Insecta; order Diptera; family Anthomyiidae; genus Leucophora; species Leucophora obtusa. The sequence goes on from OX465295.1 coordinate 80,908,031, forward strand.
CAATGTTGTTCCTTGTGTTTGGTTTTGTTGGAGTTTTGTTTTTGTATACAAATTACAAAAGAAAATTTCTTATTGGAAGTGTGTTTATTTGTATTAGTTAACTGCAACATGCTGCTAACAATAATGTAGACTGGAAATGTTTAGATACATTGATAAAACTTCAACTAAAACTCAACAACATGTTTAAATAGGCCTTTTTTATATTTAAATGTTTGTGTGCTTAACAATTCGCTTTTCTTGTTGTTTTAGAAAACTGTTTATAATAAAAATTTTATGCGTGTTTGCTTTTTAGGCATTTTTATGATATTTTACTTTTTATTTACAATCTCTGCTAGTATTTTTATTTTTTATTTGCGTTTCGAATGTTTTGTACATTTATTTTGCAAAATATTTGTCATTTAAAATTTCTCTGAATAAATTGATGATCATTGATTTGGTTTGAGTTGTTGCTTATTGTGCTGAAACGATAAAGAAAAACAAATAAAACTTATTTTAGTATTACAAAATAAAAAAATTCTAAGAATTTTTAAATGTTATATAAAAACTATTTATGTAATATTCCTATAATAACATGAAATACCCAGTGTAGAAACGGTAATGACATATCATTATTTTTTGGACTACCAGTAATGACACCCACTTACCTTCAGCATTATTTTAAAACATATAATAATGAGTTACCGATAATGACTTATTTTTATCATTATTTCAAATAGAAAATAATTTTCTAGATTTTTTTAAAAAAAATTTTGAAATCTATTTTTAGACTCAATATTTTTTAAACACTGGTAAGGATATATGTAACCACATATTTTTTGATTTTTTGTATGTTAGCGAGTAAGCTTACTTGTGTGCAGCAGGTCAATTATGTTTTTATCTATTAAATATTACATGTCGATATAGATCAGATGGTAGAGCTATTGACTGGCAATCTGTAGACCCAGGTTCGATTTCCGTATCAGAAAATTTTATTTAAAAAAAAAAATACAATCAAAAATATTTTTTTTATATAATTTATTTTTTTTGAAAATCTATTTTTAGACTCATTATTTTTGTCAGTACTGGTAAGCACATAGGTAACGATATATTTTTTGATTTTTCGTATGCTGGTGTGGAACCATAACTCATTATTTTTCGCGACATCGCCATATAAAGGTAATAAGAAATGTAATAACAAAAGTAACTAGTTACCATTACTAAGTATGTAGTTACATAACCAAATATTTGGTAATGATTTTCTACACTGGGTATATATGGGGAATTTCTACAAATTTTCGAGATCCGCTGAAACTGACTTTAGATGACTCGTATTTCACAAGTTTTTTTATTTTTAACTAAGAGCAATGACTAATAGATTTTGGTAGACTATGCTTTAAAACTAAGGCCAGTTTTATAGGCAGAACTAAGAATAATTTTTGTCTAAAATATTTCTTAAGCACAAAATTTTTTTACGAAATATTTAAGACAAAAATCCTTATTATATTATGACCCTAGACCATGCAAAGTTTTAGATTCTAAAGTCTTCATCTATGATTTTGATGGCCATTTAAATGTGGGAAAAAGGAAAAAAATTACATTGAAGTACAAGACTACTTTTATTGTTCGTTCTATTTCAAATTTACATAAAAAAAATTGTAACACACATTTTACTTAATAACTTTTTCCACCTTTAATTCAAGTAATTTTTCGTAATCAAAATATCTTTGGGAAATATGTCAGATTTTAAAATGAATCCCTTTGTCAAATTCGAGTGTTTTATTAATTTACAATGGAGAATCAAAGACAAGTGCACAAAAAATAATAAAAAAAATTAATTGGAAGCTATTCAAAATAATCCATAATGGACTTACAAAAAGATGCAACAGAAGTGCGCTTGACAAAGCAATGTGTTTCCAGAGTGGTCAAAGAGTTCAACATGGACCTAATATAAATTAAATTTTCTGATGATGAATTTTAAATAATTGCAATTAAAGTTATTGAATAATGAAAAAATTTCGTTGCTCGAGAAAAAATTCGAACGAATTTATTTTCTGTGTATAAAAGGTGTAGAATAAAATTTTTCCTATACAGAAATTAGGGTTTCCAATACCGAATTAGTATTGAGAAATCGGTATTTCGGTATTGAAAATGTTCCAATACCGAATTTTCGGTATTCATATAAATATCATTATTTAGAGAGTAAACATCTCAAATTTTCAAAATTGTGTACGAAAATTATTGATTCCAACCAGGCTTAATATTCTCGCATGTGTTTTATTACAATTAAAGTATTTTAATCCTTTTTCTCACGCTAACCTGTCCACCCATATGTAAAAAATACCATTTTCAACAAAAAAACGAGTAAAAAGGTTAAAGTCGTGCATGCCGACTATACAATACCCTACACCAGTCTGGGTAAAAGCCAACTAATGTTTGGATCCGAAATTCGAATGGGTTAAAACGGGGCTAGTGTCAAAATTTTCTATAATGTGAGTCAGCGCACCAAATTTCATTAAAATATCTTAATATTTGCGACCTGCAGTTTGTAACCAAGCCAATTTTGGGGGACCCTTATATGGGCGCTACGTCTAAACATGGACCGATGTTCACCAAAACCAATAGGCTTCGTCCTTGGGCTGATATAGGTCGGTGTACCAAATTTCATCAAAATATCTTAATATTTGCGACCAGCAGCGTATATTCAATATAATTTTGGGGGGGACCCTTATATGGGCACTTGGTCTAAACAAGGACCGGTGTTAACCAAAATCAATAGGCTTCATCCTTGGGCTGACATAGGTCGGTGTACCAAATTTCATCAAAATATCTTAATATTTGCGACCTGCAGCGTATAAACAGTATAATTTTGGTAGGACCCTTATATGGGCACTAGGTCTAAATATAGACCGACGTTCACCAAAATAAATAGGCTGCGTTATTGGGCCAATATAGCTCTGTGTACCAAATTTCATCAAAATATCTTAATATTTACGACCTGCAGCGTATAAGTAATATAATTTTGGTAGGACCCTTATATGGGCACTAGGTCTAAACATGGACCGATGTTCACCAAAATCAATAGGCTTCATCGTTGCGCCGACGTAAGTCGGTGTACCATATTTCATCAAAATATCTTACTATTTGCGACCTGCAGTTTGTAACCAAGCCAATTTTGGGGGACCCTTATATGGGCGCTACGTCTAAACATGGACCGATGTTTACCAAAATCAATAGGCGTCGTCCTTGGGCCGACATAAGTCGGTGTACCAAGTTTCATCAAAATATCTTAATATTTGCGACCTGTAGAGTGCGCACAAGAATGCATGGACAGACAGACAGACATACGGACGGACGGACGGTGTAGGGTATAAATATGTGAAATTTGCATTTTTAATACACCCAGTACCATTATAATTAATTTTCGATATCCCCTGTTACAACGAATATAGGAGTAAAGCAAGTGTCAAAAAATTATTTTTTAATTTTTTTTTAAGAATATTTCTGGTTTAGTTGAAAATAGTGTGTTGTTATTCTTTTTTAAATGTGTTTAATAATTTTCTTATATTAATTTAACAATAAAAAAAATAAGAAAAGTGTGTAATAAAAAAGTTTTGTGACAAAGAAAAACTAAATAACCAGTGTAAATGACCTGGCTTGTGCAATTTAAACCAGCTGGTTTTGGCTCAGTCTAAATTCAGTATTGAGGCCCTATGCTCCTTATAGGAACGAAAGGAATCAATATATATATATATATAAATTCAGTATTAAAAAAGATATAAACTATTAAAACAGTGAGCAAAAAAAAATGTATGCAATACCGAAATCGGCATCGTCCTAAAGTCGGTATTTCGAATTTGTTAAAATGGCTCGAATTTCGGTATTACCGAAATCGGTAGTGGAAAGCGTAACAGAAATTTTAGCAGACGTCATGCATGTCATAAAAAATTTTAGTTTTTAGTATTTTTTCTTCAAAATTTTTGTTATTTAACCCATCATGGCAAACGACACTGATGATGGCTTTGTAGCAAAAGCCGAAAATACGTATTCTGTCTTGCTGGCCTTATCGAATTCTTTCAAAATTTTTTATTCTTTGTAATTTACTTGTGAAAATTGTATCATCTTCCTTTAATTTGAAAAATAACACAGTACAACAAAATAAAAAAAAAATTGATGCATCGGGATTGCGACACATCATTTCTAATAGACTTTGGAACGCAGATCACGAATATGGCACTAGAATTTTAAAGTTAGCTATAGTTTAAGAAATATTTGCAAAACCGTATTTGCAGAAAAATTCAATTTTGTAATAAACTTTTTGCCAAAAAATACAAAATTGAAAGCATGAACGCTATTCTTTACAAAATTTTAATAGGATGAAACATGCCCTTTAATTTGATATGTCGCACTTTTTGACAGCTGCGATAATATTCTCTATATGTGACGCGCAAAATAGAAAGGGACCTAAGGATAGAAAGGGACCTAAGGTCAGGAGAGCATGAGATCGGTCTCATTCGATGCTCAGATGTTGTCCACAAAAAAAAAAAAAAAATGATTTTTTTACCCTTAGGTCCCTTTCTCTATGCGCTGTCACATATATGCATTTGAAGTTGAATTTTATCTTTTTTCATAATTTCGTCAATAATAAATCTGCGATGAAAGAAATATCCATTTTTCTAATTTATACCATTAGTAAACATCTCATGTTACTTAATTTATCAAAAAAATTTCTCACTTTGTGTTTTAATTTTAAGTAACAATTGGCTAAAGCTGAAAAAGATTGACTTTTTTAATACCTAAAAATGAAGCAGTCTAAAAATGACGAATCTGAAATTTAAAACCTCAGAAAAAACCATTGAAATATGTAATACACATATTTTCTAATCTATTTCAACAAGTTTTAGATAATTTAAGTACAAATTCCTAAAAAAATAACGATTTTAAAATATGCATGTTCAAAAAAGTACTATAAAAGAGCATTTTAAATTTAGTCCGTTTTATTGTTAAACATACGGTTTTGTTCATTTCGTGTACGAAAACCTTACAAAAATATTTATATTTTAAAACATTTTGATTGGTTGAAAATAAATTAACCAATCAGAATGCTCCAAAAATAAACCAAGTCAAAGCATACTGCCACCCAAAATTTTAAATGAAATCGACTTTAACAAAAATATACATTTTTGGAAATTGGCGATAAAATTTGTGTTTCAGATTGAATTTCGGAAACTGTCGATGCAACAGTTGTGATTTTTTTGACAAAAAGAATTTAGTGGAATATGAATTTACATCATGTGTTAAGACTTTGCAAATCCGATTAAGGGATTTTACTTTATTTGCAAAATAGGAAAGTAAGTGAAGTTTTCATTTGAATTGCAATTATATCCTAGATCCTTTATCTAACAAAAATAAGTTGGTACGGTTATAAAAGCCCAAAGTCTATACTTTTAAACCATATCAAAAATTACACTATGCGACAGTCAAAATCGGGATGGGATGAAACCAACAGGAAATGTTATATCGGTCAAAAACAAGTTATACGTGTCCCGGCGTTTCGCTGGGTCACCTCTAGGAATCGAGATATATCTTTTTTTTTTGACATAACTCGAGAACCACTAGTCCGATTTTGCTCAAACAATTTTAAAAAAATTAAAAATTACAATTCCTTTAATCTGTTCATATAACGTTTTTCTATATAGTCAATAGTTTTGCCGGTAAAAATAAATGTTTGTTACCGCCACCATAAAAATCAATAACCTTTTGTTTATTACTTGTTTTTAATATTTTAGGCAAAAAATATTTTTTCTTCATACATTTATTTTTACCGGCAAAACTGTTGAGTATATAGAAAAACGTTATATGAACAGATTAAAGGAATTGTAATTTTTAATTTTTTTAAAATTGTTTGAGCAAAATCGGACTAGTGGTTCTCGAGTTATGTCAAAAAAAAGACCACCAAAGGTCAAATCGATATATCTCGATTCCTAGCGGTGACCCAGCGAAACGCCGGGTTTACCGATATAACTTTCCCCGGTAGTTTGAACCCTTCCCGATCACTGACCCCTACCATTTGTCTCACAGTGTTATCCATAGTTTAGTCAGGTATATGAATAAATAAGAAATTTTAACGAAAAAACTAACTTTTTGGTAAAAGTTAAATTTGCGAATACAGTAGCCGCTCGGTTATATGAATATCCAGTTATGTAAACTTCCAGAATAGTGAACAACAAAATTTAAACACAGGAGGTTCTAAAGAGTGAACACAGCCTATCTCTATTATGTGAACAGCTTTCACGGGAAGGGTTCAGACGTGGAATCAAGACATTGCTAGCGAAGATATAGATAGCGAATTTGAAGATGATGATCAAGAGCAGTGCATCGTAACAACAGCTGAAATTAGCACAACGGAGGCAATCGAAGCATTCAATAAAGTTATTGCTTGGAGTGAAAATAATATCAGATGATATTTTGGCATTGCAAAAATGCAGGGACAAGGCACTATATAAATCCCTTGAAGCAAAAAAGTACAAAAAAATATAACCGACTACTTTAATGTACATTAATTATTAAAAAACTTATTAAAAATAAAAACTTAATGTAATAAAAATCATTTGTATTACTTATTTTATATTCTCTCGATTATGTGAATTTCTCCATTTAGTGAACAGGCTCTGTTTGAATTAGTTCATATAACCGAGCAACTACTATATTTCAAAAACTAGATCTAATTTTAAAATTTGGTGTTCACATTCGTGATACTCATCCTAAAATCTATCAGAATTGATATGCAATTTTTAGTGTTGTACTGTGTAATTTAAACAGAAAGTGATATTAATTTATGATCTAAAAATCGAACTAAAGAAAAAAAATTCATTTACCAAATAAAAAGATGTATAGATTGATACCCCTCATTCATTTTTGTTATTTTTCATATGCATGTGTATATAAAATAATGAATTTTATACACAAGCATTTTTACTGGGGTATCTTCTATATATAAAAGAATAACGTGACTGACTGACTGACTGACTCACTCAACATCGCCCAGCCCAAACCGCTGAAGCTAGGAAGTTGAAATTTGTTATGTAGGTTCCTCTTTCGGGGTAGACGTCCACTAAGACGGGATTTTTGGAAATTCCTACCGGAACGGGCAAAAAGGGGGAAAGTGTCCCCCTTGACGGCCTGCCAAAACCCCTTTGGCTAGAAAGCTGAAATTTAAGATATGTGTTCCTTGGAGTAGGGGCTAACTTTTCTGGAAAGTACTTTCTAGAATTTTGGACAGGGACGTTGTAAAAATGGGGGTTAAAAAGGGGAAAAAGGCCCCCCTTGACGGCCTGCCCAAACCGCTGGAGGTAAGAAGTTGAAATTTGGTATAAAGGTTCCTCCACTATCGTAGACATCCACCAAGACGGGAGTTTTGGAAATTTTTACAGGGACGGGCAAAACGGGGAAAAAGTCTCCCCCTTGACGGCCTGCTCAAACTGCTGGAGCTATGAAGTTGAAATTTGGTATGTAGGTTCCTCGACTGGTGTAGACGTCCGTTGAGACGGCATTTTTGGAAATTCTTATCGGGAGGGGCAAAAAGGGGACAAAAAAGGTACCTTTTTCCAAAAAAGTACCTTTTCCCAAAAAAAGTACCTTTTCCCAAAAAAAGTACCTTTTCCCAAAAAAAGTACCTTTTTCCAAAAAAAGTACCTTTTTCCAAAAAAAGTACCTTTTTCCAAAAAAAGTACCTTTTTCCAAAAAAAGTACCTTTTTCCAAAAAAAGTACCTTTTTCCAAAAAAAGTACCTTTTTCCAAAAAAAGTACCTTTTTCCAAAAAAAAGTACCTTTTTCCAAAAAAAGTACCTTTTTCCAAAAAAAGTACCTTTTTCCAAAAAAAGTACCTTTTTCCAAAATAAGTACCTTTTTCCAAAAAAAGTACCTTTTTCCAAAAAAAGTACCTTTTTCCAAAAAAAGTACCTTTTTCCAAAAAAAAGTACCTTTTTCCAAAAAAAGTACCTTTTTCCAAAAAAAGTACCTTTTTCCAAAAAAAGTACCTTTTTCCAAAAAAAGTACCTTTTTCCAAAAAAAGTACCCTTTTCCAAAAAAAAGTACCTTTTTCCAAAAAAAGTACCTTTTTCCAAAAAAAGTACCTTTTTCCAAAAAAAGTACCTTTTTCCAAAAAAAGTACCTTTTTCCAAAAAAAGTACCTTTTTCCAAAAAAAGTACCTTTTTCCAAAAAAAGTACCTTTTTTCAAAAGAAGTACCTTTTTCCAAAAAAAGTACCTTTTTCCAAAAAAAAGTACCTTTTCCCGAAAAAAGTACCTTTTTCCAAAAAAGTACCTTTTTCCAAAAAAAGTACCTTTTTCCAAAAAAAGGACCTTTTTCCAAAAAAAATTCCTTTTTCCAAAAAAAGTACCTTTTTCCAAAAAAAGTACCTTTTTTAAAAAAAGTACCTTTTTCCAAAAAATGTACCTTTTTCTAAAAAAATGTACCTTTACCAAAAAAAAAAGTACCTTTTCCCAAAAAACATACATTTTTCCAAAAAAATAACTTATTCAAAAAAAGTACCTTTTCCAAAAAAGAGTACCTTTTCCCAAAAAAAGTACCTTTTTCTAAAAAAATTTTCCTTTTCCCAAAAAATATACATTTTTTCAAAAAAATACCTTTTTCAAAAAAAGTACCTTTTCCAAAAAAAAGTACCTTTTCCCAAAAAAAAGTACCTTTTTCTAAAAAAATTTTCCTTTTCCAAAAGAAGTACCTTTTCCAAAAAAAGTACCTTTTTCCAAAAAACATACATTTTTCCAAAAAAAAAACAACTTTTTAAAAAAAAATACCTTTTGCAAAAAAAGTACAAATAAAGTACTTTGTAAAAACAAAGTATCTTTTTCCAAAAAATTTCGTTTTTCCAAAAAGTACCATTTAAAATAATATATAATTTCAAAAAAACTACTTTTTTTCCTCCCCCCACGGATATCTCCACTAAAACAAGGTTTCTTGATATTCGGCATAGACGTGCGCTAAGACGGGATTTTTGGAAATTCCTACCGGAACGGGCAAAAAGGGGAAAAGTCTCCCCATAAACAGTCTCACAAATTGGAAAAGTGCCTGCCCAAACCACTGGAGGTAAGAAGTTGAAATTTGGTATAAAGGTTCCTCCACTGTAGTAGACATCGACTAAGTTTGTATTTTTGGAATTCCCTACAGGATATCCCAAAAGGAAACTCGGTATGTGAGTTCCTGCTTCTGTGTAGGCGTCCGCTTAGACGGAATTTTTGAAATTCCTATCGGGAGGGGAAATAAGGTAAAAGTCTCCTCCTGCCGGCTTGCCCAATCCCTTTTGGCCAACCTAAAATTTTAAATATGTATTCCTTGGAGTAGGACTAATTCACCGGCAACGTAATTTTTCTATTTTGGAACAGGAACATAGTAAAAATGGTGGTTGAAAGGGAAAAATGTCCCCACTAACGGCCTGCCCAAACCGCTTAGGCAATGCAGTTGAAATTTGGTATGAATGTTCCTCATCCATCGCAGATAGCCGCGAAGATGGAATTTTTGTAAATTCCTATAGGGAGGGGCAAAAAAAAAAAAAAGCCTCACCTTGGGGGCCGGTAAAAACCCCTTCGGCTAGAAACCTGAAGCTTAAAATGTGGGTCCCTGGAGTGAGGGCTAACTTATTAGAAAGATACTTTTTTGAATTTTGGACAGGGTCGTTATAAAATGGGGGCTCAAAAAGGGAAAGTTGCCCCTTAATGACCTGTCCAAACTGCTGGAACTAGGAAGCTGAAATTCGGTACTTAAGTTCCTCTCAGCCTACTCAAACTGCTGGAACTAGGAAGCTGGAATTCCCTGTCGATGGATTTTCGGAAATTCCTACCGAGAGGGGCACAAATAGTAAAAGTTGACTAGAAACCTGAAATGTAAAACATATGTTACTTGGAGTATGTGCTCACTTACCGAGGAGGTGCTTTTTGGACAGGGACATTGCAAAAATGGGGATTAATGAAGCGAAAAGTGCCGCTTAAAGGCCTGCCCAAACCGCTGGAGGTAGGAAGTTGAAATTTGGTATTAAAGTTCCTCCTCTATTGTAGACATCCGCTAAAATGAGATTTTTGGAAATTTCTACAGGTAGGGTCAAAAACAGGAAAAGTCTCCCCCTTAACGGCCTGGCCAAACTGCTGGAACAAGGGATCTAAAATTGGGTTCCTTCTCCAACGTTGACGTCCCCTAAGATGGTATTTTTGGAAATTCATACCGGGAGGGGTAAAAAGGGAAAAAACTTCCCCCTTGACGGCCTGGCCAAACTGCTGGATATAGAGACCTAAAATTATGTATGTAGTAGGTTCCTCCTCCAACGCAGACGTCCTCTAAGACGGAATTTTTGGAAATTCCTACCGGGAGGGGTAAAAACGGAATAATTCTCCCCCTTGATGGCCTAACCGAACCCTTCGGCTAGAAACCTGTAATATATAATATGTTTTCCTTGGAGTATGGGCTAACTTATCGACAAGGCATTTCTAGGACTTTGGACAGGAACGTGGTAAAAATGGTGGTTCAAAAGGGGAAAATTGCCCCCCCCTCCCTCTTAACGTCTACGTCTTTAGCTAGAAACCTAAAACTTAAAGAACAAGTGTATATGAAACACTAAAATTAAGAAACTAAATAGAAAACGAGTGGGATTGAAACACTACACAAGTGGAATGAAATGGATATAAACGTTGAACGAGCGGAATTGAAATTATAGACAATGCAAATGGATTGGAAGAGGGAATTACCTGTTCAAACACTATCAACGGAATATGAAACTTATGTAGCATTGAAACATACTCCCTAAAAAGTTAAACAAATTTTCTGAAAGAGAAAAAACCTTAGAAAAGGAATGGAACTTATATATTCCGATATTTAAACTTCATGTAACGAAGCACCGGTGGAAGAAACCGCCGCAGTAAATTTTCCAACTGAATTTGTGAATTTACTTGAATTGCCAGGTCTACCTTTACATAAACTGGAATTAAAAAAAAAACTTTAAGACACGCTAACAACGTAGCTTTGCCCGCTATTTTTAATATTATAAAATGCTTTCCAACCCTGCTTTACGTTATTTATTTTCATTCAAAACACAAATGAACAAAACTACTTACGGGTCTATCTACCTAAGTTCGCACTTTACCAAATTATCTTAACATACACACGTATATTGCAATTTATTATGGATTCATTACTAACAATCCACTTTCATGAGAAAAAGTGATCAAATATTTATTTATTTTAAACCCATTGTTGTGCAGAATTATTTATTTGTGGTGGCTGGGTGAAGGCTTTAAATAAAAAAACTTTAAATAAAAAAACCAATTTAATAAAAATTGTGGGGGGCGCAGCCCCCCGGGGGGGAGGGCGCAGCCCCCCGGGGGGGAGGGCGCAGCCCCCCGGGGGGGAGGGCGCAGCCCCCCCCCCCCTTAACCTTTAAGGCACGCTAACAACGTAGCGGGCTGCGCCCGCTAGTATATGTATATTAGACTGTCCCTTAAAATAGCGATTTGTCGATTTTCGTTCATTGCACCCACCAATTTTATTGGAAATGATCCCAAATGGAAGAAATCAATTTTTTTTTTTTTTTTTTTTTTGGAAAACGTTAACCCGTGCCGAAAGTTGGATGAAAATGGCCCCTTTTGGAAACAAATTGTATTAATATTAAAAATTCCCAAAATTCTAAATTTCTAAAAAAATTATTTTATTATAGTCAAAATGTTTCACACATGAAATTTTGACTTAATCGGATATCATTAACCCACTTTAGCCTGGAATTCAAAATGACCCACGAATTTGATAAAAATGCAAAAACGTATTTTTTTTTAAATTAATTTTAAAGATTTTTTAAAATGTCTAATTTGGAGATGTCGATTGCTATTTGTACCACATAATAGTTGATAATAAAGAAAAAAATAAATTGGAAAAATGATAATTCGTGTTTGTGTTTGGAGCGACTGCTTTTCAGGACATTTTACAAAAATTGCTCATTTTGTCAAAAAATTTAAAAATTTTAATGTTTTTATCAAAATTTCACACGGTTTTCGGAAAAGCAGCACTCAAATTTGGTTAAATCATAATTATCTTTTCATTTCTTTAAAAAACATTTAACCCTTATTGGCCTGGGGTCAGAAAAGACCCATGGAACTTAATATTAATTATGACTACGAGATTGTAAAGCCATTAAATTTATAAAAAAAATCTCAACTGGATAAAAATAATTATTTTGTGTAACGTGATCCATATGGGATAAATTTTAATACTTTTGGCCAAAAACGCCCCACTAGGAAATTTACAGAACATTTACATTATTTATTAAATCCAGCTTTTTTTTGGATTTAATAAATCCACTTTTTGTATGAAAAATTCTAAATCCAGGTGATTAAAAAACACGCTAAGTAATACACTTTTTTCCCAAAAGGGGCCATTTTCGTCCAACTTTCGGCACGGGTTAACGTTTTCCAAAAAAAAAAATCGATTTCTTCCATTTGGGACCATTTCCAATAAAACTTGTGGGTGTAATGACAAATCAATTTTTAAGGGACACTCTAATGTATATAGTACTACTTTATATATAAAATAAAATCATTTTTAATCGAGATATTAAAGCCATTCGCATGTGTATATTTTATGACCCTACAAAACCAATTAGTTGGAAATTTATGTACATTTTTGATTAAAATAAACAAAAGATAAGTTTTTTGGTTTTATGCGATTTTTTCCATCATAAAATATTTTCCTTTAAAAATTGCAACATACTTGTACAGTAATTTTTTACATAAACAAAATGTTTACAAAATAAAAAATAAAGTCAGTGGTTATTAATAAAGTGTTGGAAATAATAAAAAAATTTATACATATATGTACTCGTAGATGTCATGCAACGAATGATTTTATCCCTTCTACGAATATCTTAAAATATCATCATTTCCGCCACCGATAACTTTTGTCTGAAATTTTCCCAAAAGCAACCGCTTCCATAGCTCCAAACTAAAATCGGTTGCACCAGAAATAATGCTGGAGCTAATTTTTGGAACTGACTCCATGTTAGTTACACCTTGCATTTAAATTCAATGGAATAGGTATTGGAACTACAAAGTTTTATGAAATCGGTTCTAGTGTAACCAGTTGTTGCATAACCCATTCTACTGTCGGTTCTAACACCAATAATTATAGCCTACACCACTACGTGGACAGGGTATAATAAGTTTGTGCTGATGTTTATAACTCCAAAAAATTCTTGTTACAGTTTTCACCTTTTTTTCTTGTTGTATGAGTGGCTCGGGAAAGCAAATGAAAACATCTTTTTACACAGAAAAAATTTAATTGCAACATGTTAATTAAAAGCTGTTGCCAAAAATGGTAGTAATGCTTTACAAACTACTTCTTTCACTGCTTCACAGGTATCCATTAGTGTAGTTTTACTGTCTTTTTAGAAGTAGTTTTGAACAACTTCAATAACTTCTTTTATTGCTTCCAAAGAATCAGTTAGTATATTTTTCCAGCTTTTTTAGAATTACTTCTGAACAACATTCAAAAAATCACTTAAGTATTGCTTCTAAAACATAACTGCTCTAAAAGCGATCCTAAAAAGTGATTTTGGTATGATTTGATATTTGTAAACAGATGATCACGGGTTCGATTCCTGGAGGGACCAATATATTTTTCTTTTTTTAAATTTTTTTTTTTAAAATTTATAATTAATTTGTTTACATTCAATATGTTTTTAAATTTTTAAAAATACCCAGAGTAGAAAATCATTACCAGATATGTGGTTATGTAACTACATATTTGATAATGGTAACAAGTTACTTTTATTATTACATTTCTGAGTTATGGTTACACATCAGCATACGAAAAATCAAAAAATATATTAAAGAAATTAAATATGCTAAAATCCCAAAACGTATTTAACAAATTGTAAGTAGAGTGTAGAGTATTGACAAAAATAATGAGTCGAAAAATTGATTTAAAAAAAATAAGTTTTATAAAACATATTTTTTTGTTATAAAATTTTTTTAAATAAAATTTGCTCGTTTGGTAATCGAACTTGGGACTCCAGATTGCCAGTCAATAGCTCTACCATCTGAGCTATCTCGACATGTAATAATTTATGTTTATTTTGTTATTGGATGTTTATTTTGTTATCGCTGTTTTCTATATTATGTATATTTTTGAATTCTGATTTTATTTTTTTTTTAATCTAACTAAATTTTTATTTAATTTAATTAAAAATTTTTTTTAATACGTGCCGCATGCGTTGTATGCATTACATGTATGAATTATTTTTTTCTGTGTAATAATGAGTTACCGATGTAGAGATATATCACTACTTATTTGGAAGTTTTAAAATAATGCATTACGGATATTGTGGAATATTGTTATATTGTCCTTATTTGTAATTAGTTTAAGGTCTGGTAACTTCTTGTTTTATTTCCTGTACGTCACCAATGAATTACGTACTAATGTGTAATGACTTATTTTACTTTCAACAGATATGTACTTATTTTAGCCGGTATTGCTAACTAGTGAATTTAATATTACAAGTACACTGAAAATATTATTACAGTAACTGACTGTAGTTTATTTAAAAAGTTATCCGTACATTTATTTTTAAATGATTATACAGTTAAAATACAAAGAAATATATTTTTTAACTATTTTTGTCGTTTATTTAAAAAATAAATTACACATAAATACGGATTTTCTGTTACAGTTAATATTTTCATTTAAAATGTTTTGTTAAAAAAAGAATTCCCTTTCGATTTCTAGGTCAGTTAAAAAAACGAAATAAACTAAATGTCATTTATTCTTACGGATTTTGTAGCTAATATTTTGAAATTTAAAAAAACGAAATAAATGAAAAATCATTATTTTTTAAGGATTTTGTAGTTTATTTATTAACATTTAAAAATAAATGGAAACTTCTTTTGATTTAAATGAAAAGTCAGTAGACCGGTTTTCAAGTGATTTTTCATTTATTTTAAATTACATTTTCAGTTAATTTAAACTACAAACTATTTTGAGTGTAACAACTTATTTCAGTACTTCCTTCGTATTGACTTATTTGAGCTTATACCCCCATTCTAAAATAATGTGTTATTTGACCAAAGTGTAAGTACTTAGAATTTTAGGTTTCTTATTTCATTTCCCTTTACCTGGTAGTTGTTGTTATTGTAGCAACGAATCCTGCAATAGAATATGTAAGCATATTAATCTTCTTCTTCTTCTTCATCTTCTGCTGACTCAGCTAGATCCAGACCCAGGAACCGGGCCGCCTAAACCGGGTGGGTCCATAGTGACGTGGGATCTAGGTGAGTCGGGTTTGCCGTGCAGCCAAAGAGGTGGTTTACGTCGTGAGGACTTCTTTGGCATGCGGGACATGTGTTCGGGATGGTAGGCTCGATCCGAGACCAATATGAATTAAGGCGTGAACACCATCCCGAACGCAATTGCACGAGGAGGACTCTCGTAGATCGTGGGAGAGTTTTCTCCTCGTTTTCTGCAATAGGTGGGGGGCGACCTCCAAGAACGATATTCATCCGGTAAGAATTGATGGCGTCATTTACCGTGTCCCGATGAATATCGCTTATACCTGCCCTGTAGGATGCTTCGTCCAGCGAATCTCTCATGCAACGCTGGACCGTGCCCTCAAAGATACGAAGGTCCTTTCTGACATGCCTCGGGGGGGGGGGATCCACCTCGGTAAGATGGTGATTCGGGTGGTTCCTCCGATGACATCCCAGCAGGAACTGCTTCGACAGCATATGGCAGTGTTCCTTTACTGTTAGGACCTTCGTTTCCTCGTGAAGATGTTGAATTGAGGACATTTGTAGACATCCAGTAATTGTCCTGAGGGCAGAATTTTGGCAGGTTTGGAGCTTTCTCCACTGGGTATCACTGACTCTAGGCGACCATAATTAACCACTGACCGGCCAACTGTTTTGTAGGTTGCCAACAAGGTGCCTTTGTCCGTACCCCAAGAGCTGCCGGCCGGCTTGAGGACCTTGTTCCTACTCTGGGAGTTTCGAAACGTAGAAATTAAACAATATAGGGGAGAGAACTCTACCCTGAGGAACTCCTTGTTTAATTCTACGAGGTTTGGACTTTCTGTTTCGAAACTCCACAAACGACTGCCGACCACACAGATAATTCGCTGTCCACCTCTTCCTACCATTTGGGAGACTGGATTCTGCGATGTCTCTGAAGAGGGTCGCGTGGCTGACCATATCAAATGCCTTCGATAGGTCCAGCGCCACTAGAACCGTCCTTTCGCAAGGGCGGCTCTGATCTAGACCGCTGGTTATCTGTGTGGCAATGGCGGTTAAAGCTGCTGTCGTACTATGCTGCTTTCGGAATCCATGCTGGTGCTGAGCAAGCTGAAAATGCTGTGTGAGACTGGGGAGGAGTAGAGCCTCAAGTGTCTTAGCGACCGGTGACAGTAGGGAGATGGGCCTGTATGATTCTCCCTGGTTCGCATCCTTTCCTGGCTTCAAAATTGGCACCACCCTGCCCATTTTCCAGACCTCGGCCACAATTAGAGTGGATAAAGAAAGGTTAAAGACCTTTGTCAGGTACTCTACTCCTGGCATCTCCAGTTGTTTGAACATCAGCATGGAAATTCCGTCGGGTCCTAGAGCTCTAGATGGTTTGGCTCTTTTGATGGCTTTGGCAACCTCTGTTGAAGTAAAAGCTAATGGCTCGTCATTGACTCGGAGTTCGTGCAGTTTCCTCACGACACTCCTTTTCGCCTTGTCTCTCTCGGGGTTCTCAATGAACTGCCGGCTAAAAAAGCTCGCGCACCTCTTTGGGTCCGATAACGTCCTATCGGCAAATGAGATCGATACCTTGTTGTCCCTTTTGGACGGGTTCGAGAGAGCTTTGATCGTATACCATAGCTTGCTGGCTCCGGTGCTGAGGTTGCATGTTTTCAAGTGATCTACCCATTTATTCCGCTTGTGCTCGTTGACCAACTTGCTGATCTCCCGGTTGAGTTCGTTGATCCTGGGATCACTGGGGTTGGTCGAACGAAGCTCGTCCCGCTTATCTGCGAGTTCTGCCGCTTCGGCTGGGAAATTTGGTCTGATGTTGGTGATCCTTACAGCCGGAATGAAGCGAGCAGCCGCTGCGTTGACGATTTCACGGAACTTTCTTTCCGCGGAGCGCACATCGGTTGGGGTGGGTAGGTCATTGAATTTGCGGTTTGTGAACTCTCTGAACGCTAACCAATCAGCTCTTCTGTGGTTAATGTACGTGCGGCGTTCAGAGACGATGAAGTCACTTGGTCTATCGAGCGCGATAACTATAGGAAGGTGGTCTGAGGCCAACGATATAATCGGCCGCTGTGCAGAATGTGGAGTCATCGACTTGTTCCGCCAGGGCCATCCCTCTCTGGTCTTCCCCCAGATTGGAGTGCCAGAGGTCATGGTGTGCGTTAAAATCACCCATCACCATGCGGTTATCACCCACCAGAAGAAATCTGATGTCCGGGTGATATCCTGCGGTGCAGCTGGCCACTGGCGGAATATACACATTGTACAATTCGATCTCGGCAGCCCCTGACCTTACTGATATACCTTGGTGTTCCATGTATATATCACGTACATTCGGAGCAGGCGAGATCATTCTGTACTGCACGGTGTTGTCGATAATGAATGCGAGGGCCCCGCCTCCGCTCCGTGTGCGGTCCTTGCGCAGAATGTTGTAATTACTACAACTATGAAGGCTACAGGTGGCATTGAGCTTAGTTTCTTGGACCGCAGCGACCATGAATTTGTGGAGCTGCAGAAATCGAGTTATCTCCGTGATCTTACCTTGGAGGCCGTTGCAGTTCAACTGCATAATGGTTATCACCTCAGGTCGGGGGACAACCACATGTGGTGACTGCTGTTGGTGTTGTAGCTGTTGTTGTTGCTGTGGTTGTTGCTGTTGGGACGGGGTCGGGGTCATCGTGACCGATGATGTCAGAGCCGACGATGTCGCCGATGTTGACAACTCTGATGACGATGAGCTACGCTGGCCAATACAGCATGAGGCCACGTAATTTACGTCCCAGTCCCTATGGGTTCTTAACCCACTGCAGTTTCTACTGCTGTCCTTCCTGAGGTGAACCCACTGATTGCAGATGTTACACCTGACTGATGTTCTGCCAGCGTGTAACCGGTCCTGGCAAACCGAGAAGAACCATGGTCCTGGATTTTGTTCGATTCCGGCACGGACCAAAAGGATTTGGAGCAAGTTCGCCGGATAAAGTTGCTCCAGGTTAGAAAAAAGAAGAGGGCATACATACGTATTGTAGGTTTGTTGAGTTGGCATTCCTTGGTCGGGGCTTGTTGGGCTCCGAGTCGTTCCGGTGCGTAGAACCGAGTGCAGTGGGAACGTTACCTGGTAGTAGAAGGATTTGCTGGGTAATTTAAGGAAATATTTTTTAATTAATAGAAATATTGAATAAACTAAAATCTAATAAAATTTGTATTATTTGAAAGCAATTTTATTTATTGGAAAGTAAATTTATTTATTTTTAGTAAAAACTCAAATACATTTTTTTGTTAAGGTAAAGACTTAATTTTAGTTCATACTTTTTTTTTTGTGTGGAACCATTAAGAATTTTTCTTTGGTTCAGGGGTTATTTGATAAAACTTTTTTGGCTTTATATTATTGTTTAAAATTTTTTTTGTAGAAACCTATGAAACAAAGAAGAGCTTTGTATATGTTTTGTGCATATAGGGTGCATATTTTAAGAAAGAAGTGCCAATTAAAAAACGCTTTTTTTGATTAGGGGAACTTATAACATATGAGTGTGTGAAATTTTGTTCAATATTTGTTTGGGTTTATTTGTGTTTTTTTTTGCCAGTGATGAATTTTATTAATTTGTTTGTCATATTTTTATGCTTGTTTATTGATGAAAATGTGTTTGCATATGGGTTATCCAATACGAACAGACAGCACTTCCTTTGTATTGTATTGCCAATAACAATAGAGTGAGAAAATTATTTTTTTTTTCTTTTTTTGTATGAAAAATACTTTTAAAATTTTGTTTATTTGGGATACACTCAGATAGTTGTAGTTGGTTTTTTTATTTTTTTTTTTGTTTGTTTGTTTGTGCTATGAGGAACATTCATATGGTTTGTATATTTATATTGATTATTGATAAATTATTAAAAGAATGAGTTTTAAGGGTTATTTTACATATACACATATCCATCGTACCCAAATCGATTTTCATATTTTCAGAAATTCACAAATTTTTTCTTCCACTAAAAACACATGTAATTTGTTGTGTAAACATGTGGTGTTTATTGTTATTGGACAATTTTGTATATTTGTGTTGTTGTTGTTGTCAGTTGTTTTTATTAATAAATGATAAATGTTTAATATATATGACAATATTTTTTGTTGTAATTTTACCCACATAAGTACGTAAATATATTCTCTATTATATAATATAATTATTATTATTGATGATTTTATTCATGAGTAACACATCAAAAATTATTTTTTTTGCTGTTGTTTTATACAAACATAAAAAATATTAACTTAATTATGTTATGAATATTAAATGAAATGATTTATTTATTGTTTTACTATTAAACATTTAAGGGTGTTTGAGTGTGTGATTTATATTTCTATTTTTTTTTTTCGTTCCCAGGATAATTATAAACAGATTGTTTGGCAAATTAATAAATATTAAACAAATATTAAGTGTTTTATTTTGAAATCAATTAAAATGAAACTATGTGATTATAAAATCTCTTTTGGGCTTAGCTAATTGAAATAATTTTTTTTAAATGCAAGGACACATCTAAGTATTTTATCTTTAAGATAGAGAGGGTAACAGAATATATTCCTTTTCTTCATGCACTAAGAGAATTATCTGCAGTATATTAATGAGTGTTTGTATAAAACTGTTGAAGTTTCTCTGGAACTCGTCAATTGAAACTTTTCATTGAATTATTGTGCAATTTTTTACAAAATGTTGTGAACAATTTAATTTATTTATTAAAAGTTTCATACATCAATGAAAAAGTTTCATTATAACGGGATTCATAAAATATATATACACTCACAATATTTTATCGTTAAAAAAACCTAAAATACCTACTAAATAGATGGAAAACACAATTAAAAAAAGTACTACTGATTTTTCATTATATTCAACCATTTTGCTATTTATTTTCAAAAATTGTTTAAACAATCCATAAAAGAAATACAAATAATTGAAAATCATCAATTTTTAACTGACAAAACGAAAAAAAAACGATTTTGTGGTTTATATTTTCATATTTGAAAGTTTTTTTTTTGTTTGAATTTTCAAAACACTACCACACAAAACACAGATTATATTTTTATTGGATATGTTTGTATGTATGAGTAAAGAATTTCTTGTAATTTGAATTGAAATAATTTTGTATATAAAGAAACTATTTTAACAAAAACGAAAACCTAAAATATTTGAATTTTTTGTTTTAAAACAGAGAACAACGAAATTATTTAAATAATTTTTTCAAAAAATAGAAAAGTAAAAATAAAAAATATCAACTCCTACAGACGATACATATTTTTGGGGCTTTGTTTTTTATTGACTGATAAAAAAAAGTTGAAGAATATTTTTCAATGTGTTTTAATTGATTCTTCAATTGAAAACAAACTTTACCTATTGCTTTTTAAATAAACCTCAATCGGTTATGGAAAATTTATTGTGCAATATCATATGTTATAAACTAATATTTTGAAAACCAAAAATCATTAATTTAAAAGTTTTAAGAATTTATTGGCTGTGAAGTTATTTTTTTAATATCAAGTTATTTTTTATAATGTTTTTCGACTTTTGCAATGCGGCAATGCTATCCTCGCCGGAGCATGAACCTATACGCCAAAGACTGAAAAGGCCTGCTAAAATCCCCCGCCCTCTGTTAGGGTAGATCGAAAATACAGCTAATATAAAAATAATGAAATAATTGACATTTTTAAAGTATTTTAATAGACACCGGTAAAATGCCAGTAACTGCCCATAGTAATTATATCACTGAAAACGTAGCTTAGAATTCTTTTTCAGGTAACGGTAACAGTGTTCAAATTCAAGCGGCATTTAAGCGACTACGGTATTATAACGATAACGATAGCCAACCATGACAAGAAGTATTTATCAAGGTGAAAAACACACTCACTTAATGACATGCTTGTCTAATTTGTTTTTCTTTCTCCACCCATTTACTAATGAACCTGTAATTCCATAATCACTCCCCTTATTTAACACTGATTTATTTGCATTTCATAAGAAAATTTATTGCAATAAATTCCTACCAAAACTAATCTACTTTTATAGAGCGTAACAGTGGACCATGAAAACACTTTATATTGCGGCAAATTGTATATGAGAATTCACTGATATTCAAATACGACTGACGTTACTAATTTGTATCATAAAATTAGTCTATATATGTCTTGTAAAGCAATAAGGCGGCTATAATCATAATACACCTACTTACTGATACAACATACATAAATACTACAATCATCTTTTAGGGCGTTTCCCTGCAAACATTTGCATGATAACTTCCAGGGAAATATTAATACAAGTTAATATATTTTTCTCTTTTTTAACGAAAATAATCAAGTAGAAAATTATGTTCCCTTTATCATTTGGAAATTATTTCGAGAATAGTTGAAAAAAAAAAAACAATTCACAATTTTATTTTTATCATCAAAATGTTCTACGAAAATATAGCTGTAGCGACATTAAATTAAATAGAAACTGCTTTGAAATCAAACTAAGTTTGTTTTCTTTTTATACCCTACACCACCATGTGGTCAGGGTATTATAAGTTTGTACTGATGTTTGTAACACCAAAAAATATTGGTCTCAGACCCAGCTTATAGTATACCGATCGGCTCAGAATTTTTTTTTATTTCGATTTAACGATGTCCGTCCGTCCGTCTGTCTGAGTGTCCATGCATTCTTGTGCGCACTCTACAGGTCGCAAATATTAAGATATTTTGATGAAATTTGGTACACAGATTTATGTTAGCCCAATAACCCAGCCTATTGATTTTGGTGAACATCGGTCCATGTTTAGACCTAGTGCCCATATAAGGGTCCTACCAAAATTATACTCTTTATACGCTGCAGGTCGCAAATATTAAGATATTTTAATGAAATTTGGTGCGCTGACTCACATTATAGAAAATTTTGACACAAGCCCCATTTTAACCCATTCGAATTTCGGATCCAAACATTAGTTGGCTTTTAACAAGACTGGTGTAGGGTATTGTATAGTCGGCATGCCCGACTTTAACCTTTTTACTCGTTAAACTTAAATATGTTTCTACTTATTTTTAAAATGCGAAAATAAAATCTAAAATACTGTCATATTAATTTAAGTATGAAAAAGTTAATTTTTAATATAATCATATTTACTTTAATAAGATTCATACTTACCCTAGTAAAAATGTTTTTTATATATTCATATATGATTTTTATACAATCGTTTATGATTTTATACAATTATAACTTGTCGAGTATTGTGAAACTTATATTTTTATATGATTATATCAAAAGATATTTAATTATATAAAATTATATTAACCAGATCCACCATTTTTCGGATCAAATAATATATTTTTTATATAATTATATTAACCCATACATGATTTGATCCGAAAAATGGTGGATCTGGTTAATATAATTTTATATAATTAAATATCTTTTGATCTAATCATATAAAAATATATGTTTCACAATACTCGACAAGTTATAATTGTATAAAATCATAAATGATTATATAAAAATCATATCTGATTATATAAAAATCATTTTTACTAGGGTAATTAAAAAAATGTTCATAAAAATGCGACGTTAATTCGCATACGACATAATAGTTGATTTAACTATGATTTTTTTTTTTGTCTTTGTAGCTCTTAAGCGGGGAATTGCCCCAATAAAGTTTCTCTTCCAGACGATATGATTTCGAACCTTTTTTGTATGGCCATGTTTGCAGGGTTATCGAATTAGACAGGCTGCAGTAGCCCACAAAAATCAGTTTTATTATATACAACTTAATTTATTTGGTTTATGGTTTAGAAAACACAGACATTTCATTTAATTTTCGATACGTAAGCAATATAACGCACATTTTTGGTGACATCCATAAATCCCAAAGACCTCAGTGTCATAGAATTATATAGATATACATACATAAAGGGTTCTTCAACAGGGACGCTACAAAAGTAGAAAGACAGGGACAGCAAACGACGCCATATTTCTTGCCGCTCTTTTGACATTTCACTTCAGTAAGGTTTGTCATTTCATGATGGAAAGATATATGAGCCAACAAAGAGTCGAAATTATTAAAATTTACTACCGACATTCGGAGTCAGTAGCCTCAACGTTAAGAGCGCTACGTCCAATTTATGATCGTCATAATGAATGGCTTCATCAATAAACAAAATATGCGTTATTGGTCAGACAGCAATCCACACGTACTCCATGAGTCATCATTGCATCCCGAAAAAATTACGGTTTGGTGCGGTTTATGGGCCGGCGGCGTCATTGGGCCATACTTTCTCCTGTGATGATCAAGACCGGCACGTTACTGTGAATGGGAATCGCTACCGTTCAATGATAACCGAATATTTTTGGCCCCAATTGGATGATATGGACTTGGAGGATATGTGGTTCTAACAGGACGGTGCCACAAACCACACAGCGAATGTCACAATCAATTTATTGCAAACCAAGTTTGGAGAACGTGGGCCTACGTCAAATCTATGGTCTATGCCAACAAGCCAGCGACGATTGATGAACTTCGTACGAATATCGGCCGATTTATGCTTGAAAACCGTCGAAAATTGGGTTCAGCGTCTGGACTTCTGCAGGCGTGCCCGTGGTGGCCATGCAAAAGAGATCGATTTCCATTCATAATGGCATCGAACGTACTTTCACAGGAATAAAGAATTTCATTGATATCCAAAACCGTTTTTGTTTTATTTAAAAAAACTTTTGTAGCGCTCTTATTGAAGAACCCTTTATAAGGAGACATTTCTTGTATTTTTTATTAGCTGAGGGGCATAGTACTACTATATTTTCTGTTCTTCGGTTTTTAGATGATTAAAGTTTTCTCACGTTATGGAACGGAAAGTATACAAATTCCTTAGAATTGGATCATTTATAAACATTTCAAACATTGAAGTAAAAACTATAAATAGTAAATTTGTTTTAAAATTAATTTTAATGTATAAGATGTGTTTTTAAATTAACATTGAATTTTTTATTAGATATTTTATGGTTGTTTGAAAAATAATCACATACAATTTGTAAGAGGGTTGTAGCTGTAATTGTAATATGATTTCTTAGGTTTCAAATTTGACTGTTTTACTCATATACAGTAGATAACTCTCTTTTGTCTGTTATTGATATTAAGACTGAATGCTCAGTTAAAATTTAGCCGGCAGTTAAATGTAAACTTTATATAGAAAACATTAAGAAATGTGCCAGTTAAAGACCCACCCCAGTATACATACAAGCTGGCCAAGACTTTATATTTGTTATCCCATAAAAATTAGAAAATATCTACAAAAAAATACCCAGTTAGAAAAAACCTTTTTAGTTAAGTCCACACAGAGAAAATATCTACAAATCTATGTTCCCTACACTTAAATAAAAAACAACAAATAAAAATCTAATATGACAATATCATATTAGAATTTGGACTTGAGGTAGAAGAATATTCTAACTAAATATATGAAAATATAGAAAGTCCGAAAAAACAATTTTTGTATTTTTTAATGCAAAAATTAAAATAATTGTTGAAAATAAGCACACCACGGCTAAAATCTCATTCAAATATTTATTTTGTTTTGAGTTTAAAATTAGTTGTTTTTACAAAATGTATTGACAACAGACATACATATAAATAGTACCCAAAGGGTACTTTTATGTAATTGTTGCTTTCAAAAAGGAGTTGATTTATAACTGGTTTTACCAAATCAGACAGTTCATATACGAAAGTACAAAATTCTCATCCCGTTGGTTTTTTGTACCTTATGTAATGTCTCGTTTTGAGTAGGAAAGTTATCATTTTCTTAGCGGACAACTGAAGAGTAGAGTGATGTCTACGAAACAATTGTATTGTCTATCATGAAAATGATCAACCCTTTTTGAAACAACAAATAAAAATCTAATATGACAATATCATATTAGAATTTGGACTTGAGGTAGAAGAATATTCTAACTAAATATATTTAAATAAAAAAGTTTGTAAAAAAATTTGTAAACAGTTTCCAATCGCACTATACTATTTTTACACTGATTATTAATACAATTTTTATTTTTAGTAATCATTTTTGCTATTCTCTTATTACAAATTACGGATTTGTTTACTAATTTTCGCTGCTGATTTCAGAAAAACATTTTACTAATTTTTCAACACCGAGTGCTAAATTTAGCAGAAAAATATACTAATTTAAAACTATTTTTTTTTTGATTTTTTACAATTCTTGTTTAGTTTATATTTGTTACTATTGATATATTCTTAGTATAGAAGTAACACCCAGAAAATTTTATTGCATCTCCAATGCATAAAACGGCAATAACTGGAGAACCGTTTGCAATTTTGACTCCAAATTTCAAGTACGATGAAGTAATTATACGCTTGTTACAATCGAAAGAAAAAAATTTTTTTTTTTAGATTTTACAGTCTTTTTATTTTTTAGTACAATTTTTTGCTAATTTCAGCAGATTGATTTTAAATTACAGTTTACAGCAATTTACGGAAATTTAGTAACTGCAATTATTTATTTATACTAATTTCATTGTACTAAAATTATGATATTTAGCAAGTTTTTTAACTGATTTTAGCAAATCGATTTTGAATTGCATTTTACATAAATTTTACTAAAATTTAGTAGCGGCTACTAATTTTTTCTACTAATTTTATTGTACTACAGATCAGCAGTCATGTGTTGCTAAAATTAGCAAAAAATACCGCTGGCCTCAAAACAGTTAAATTTCCCGTAATAACAGCAAAAGTTCCAGTAGCTATTACAGACTTTTTTGGTTGAGTGTACTGCCATACACAGTTGCTACAATCAAATTATTAATGTAAAATGTATTTATTTTACAAATGTGATGACTAGGGCAAGGAATTTCATGCACTTAAAAATGGAAAATATGCGCCTAAAATATGCAGTTAAAAAAGGAAAATATGCATTAAAAATATAAGAAATATGCACTAAAAACTATTATTTTTGTAAAAATAATGCACTCTAAAACTTAAAAATTTATTTAAGTTAGCTATTTTGCAAACAGACACAGAACTCGAAGATTTCCCACAGGTCAATAAGGTTTTAAGAATGTTTATTTTGATTGAATCAAAATATGAAAACGTATCAATTTTTTATATTTTTTACAAAATAAAAATTGCTCCTAAAAATTTAAAATATGCACAAATATGCATTAAAAAGGACAAAATATGCATTAAAAAGGCACCAAATATGCATTTAAAGTCAAAATATGCAAAAACATGCATTTATGACAAAATATGCAAAAATATGCAACTACAAATCGATGCCATTTTGTTTTAAATTTGATGGTTCGGATAAATATTTAGTCCATATTAGTTTTGGACTATCGAGAAAAAACATGCATTTGCATGAAATTCCTTGCCCTAGTGATGACTTATGAGGGCGGATCAACAAGCCCGTGACTTTTCGAACTTCCCTAATAACTACATGAAATTCAACACTGCTCCGCTACTCAATTACCATTTGTTAATTGACTACCGTAAAATTTTGCTCAAGTTCCGTTATTAACTTTGCGTTTAACAAGTTTTCAAAGCATAAAACCTTGCAAAATTTTGTGAATATAGAAAAAAGTGAATTTCGAGTGCTCATCAAACATTAGTTTTTTTTTTTTTGGAAAAAAAAGCCGTCACTCAAACCAAGGAAAAGATTGATAAGTACCATGGGGACTCAGCACAACATGGTCGCACAAGCACTATTGATGCTGAATGTTCTGAATTATAAATGATCAGTTGGGTTTCAAAAAGCTGACTGAAAGAAAAAAAGTCACAAATTGATATAAACGAAAATGGTACTCAAATGAAAGAAAATTTTCTTACGATTTCAAAAATGAGTTTTTTTTTTCTTTTTATCCGTTGAACGTGAATCGAATTAGAGTCATTTTGTTAAGTTTTAGACTTCGTAAAAATTAAAAAAAAGTCTAAAATCACGTTATCTTCGATGTAAACCCCTGTAAATGTCCACTTTTTGGTGTTAATTTCGGAAATTTGGAACATTAAAGGCAGTTGGAAGTGGAAATTATAAAAGGAATCAAATTTTTTATTAAGAATACACTGTGATACAAATGGTAGGGGTCAGTGATCGGGAAGGGTTCAAACTACCGGGGAAAGTTATATCGGTAAAAAAGAAGTTATATGTGTCCCGGCGTTTCGCTGGGTCAACCCCTTTTTGACATAACTCGAGAACCACTAGTCCGATTTTGCTCAAACAATTTAAAAAAAATTAAAAATTACAATTCCTTTAATCTGTTCATATAACGTTTTTCTATATACTCAACAGTTTTGCCGGTAAAAATAAATGTATGAAGAAAAAAATATTTTTTGCCTAAAATATTAAAAAAAAGTAATAAACAAAAGGTTATTGATTGTTATGGTAGCAGTAACAAACATTTATTTTTACTGGCAAAACTGTTGAGTATATAGAAAAACGTTATATGAACAGATTAAAGGAATTGTAATTTTTAATTTTTTTAAAATTGTTTGAGCAAAATCGGACTAGTGGTTCTCGAGTTATGTCAAAAAAAGATATATCTCGATTCCTAGGGTTGACCCAGCGAAACGCCGGGACACGTATAACTTGTTTTTGACCGATATAACATTTCCCGTTGGTTTCATCCCATCCCGATTTTGACTGTCGCATAGTGTTATTATAAAACTATATACAAATTTTTGTTATTTTTATTTTACAAAATTTAAAAATTTTCCTGGTACCCCTTTGATACATTTTGAGCTGCGAAATACAGGGTGGGCCAAAAGTCTCCGTGGGTTTTAAAAATTTAATAACTTTTTCGTTTATATATTTTTTTTTCAGATTATATAAATAACACATGGAGAATAAATAATGTAGATTCACAACTGAACAAAACACGAGAATAATAGAATTTTATTATTTAAATTAGCGATCAATTATTTTCAAGCCCATGGTGACTTTTGGCCCACCCGGTACCATTTTCCGCGGAAGTCTTTGGCATATTTGAAGACTTTTTTGCTTTAATTTTCTTTTTGACCAAAGCCCAGTACCTTTCAATTGGCCTGAGTTCTCGACAGTTTGGTAGATTTGCTTCTCGAAGCACCAAAAACACATTATTATTTAAGTACCACTCCAAGGCAGCTTTGCTGTGATAGCAAGATGCTAGGTCAGGCCAGAAGAAAGTAGATACTACATGGTGTCTAACAAAAGGCTTTAGTCGCTTCTCCAAGCGACTAAAGCCTTGGATATAAATTTCCGAGTTTCCTAGTAAAAACATGGTAATGACAGGTCATTACCATACAGATTACCAAGTGATGATAGGTCATTACCTTTTGCATTACTTTAAAATACAAAATAATGACTTACTGGGAATTAATTATAGATATACCTATATATTCTTGCAAAGTAACCTCTTACTGGTAATTGATTAAATAAGTACTGATTTAGTCTTTTTTATATTAATATTTTATTTACTTAATTGTTTCGAATATTTTTCCAACTGAGTAGAAAATT
Source organism: Leucophora obtusa (assembly GCA_949987735.1). Classification (NCBI taxonomy): domain Eukaryota; kingdom Metazoa; phylum Arthropoda; class Insecta; order Diptera; family Anthomyiidae; genus Leucophora; species Leucophora obtusa. The sequence goes on from OX465295.1 coordinate 80,936,795, forward strand.
TTCCGAGATAAAAAGTTATATTTCCAATTTGACCAACTATTTCACAATGTAGGGTAACCACTTATGTCCTAACTTCTGAGTAACCACTTATTATATCTTTGTGAGTAACCACTTATTTTTTTACTATGGGTAACTCGTTATTCGCACTTTTTTTGTAAGCCAGAGGGTAATGACCACCCATGAATTTTTGGACATCGCGAACAAAAGTAATGTTGCGAGTAAATAGCCTGGTAAGTAGTGAAACCCTTTGTGTGCTATTTACTCGCTTAATTACTCGGTAATGTCTGTTTTTGCTGGGTTATTCTACCCGTGGTCACGAAATACTTGCTCGTCTCACCACAAGTGCAGGAATTTTCGAGGAAATTTCGACTGCCTTTTCTTTTTGTCTGCACTGTGGAATTCCTGGCTTGGAAGCTGTGAGAAGTCGGCTAAAATAGCTCGTCGTCCATAATGCAGCAATTGAATTTTTCAAAAAAAAAATTACTTTTTTGGCACACTGTTTTGCTTTTGTGATTTTTACAGCATTCCTATCTATATCCTATATGAAATATCTGAAAAATTTGCTCTTCCTTTCTTCAATATTTTAAATGCCACTCTTTCTGCTCCTGTTCCTACATAAATTTGATTTTATCTTCTTGAAAACTCTGGAAACTCGTAGAAACATTTTTGCGTTAACTTTTATACATGGTATTATTTGTGGTGCAGTTGATTCCTCTGAATTATTAAACTCAATTAAAATCTATGTTTCTCCTAGAACCCTAAGGATTATAGATAAGTTCTTCTTTATTGATATTCATAAAACTAATTATGCACTGAATGAACCTCTAACTAAAGCATTGAGATTATTTAATGATTATTGTAATCAATTAGATATTACTGTTCCTCATTCTCAATTTAAAGTTTTATTAAATAAGTTATTTTAAGTTATTTACTATTGTTCTAGTTGCTAGTCTGTAAGAATAATTATTGTATCCATAGACCAATAAATAAATAAAGAAATAAATATTTGGTATAAGTTTTCAGGCCAGCGTCCTTTTTGACCTTGCGTAAAAACAATCCTCTTTTTGAATGACTTTTCTCCCTGAAATGTTGGGATTATTCTTCAACATGGCACTGATTTTTTCGCCTTATTCTAGTCTCAGATACCCTTTTTTCTGCCAGAACCTGCTTTTCGAGTGATCTCCAATTCATCTTTAAAAATCCTTAGAACTCTGGAAACTGTTTTCGGGCCAACTATTAGTTCCCTAGCTATTTTTTTGTATGTCCACTGAGGGTGATTTTGAAAAGTTTTCACAATGTTTTTCACACTTCCAATTCGCTTGCCATTTTGTCATTTTGATTCCAGGAAAAAAGTTTAAAATACGAAATTTTCTTACCTTCACTTCAAAGCCTACTAAGAAAAAAATTTTGTGTGATTTTTAAAAAGTTATTGCAAAAAATGTGATGGACAATTTTTCGAACGCAGTCTTTAAAATACATAAAAAAGCTGGACCTCAACTTTATCGATGTTATAATAGTGTAACTTTGAAAATGATTTTAAGTTAGGTGTTCGCAAACTTTTTGGATGATATTAAAATGGAACGAGTAAAAAGGTAAAATTCGGGCATGCCGACTATACAATACCCTACACCAGTCTGGTTAAAAGCTAACTAATGTTTGGATCCGAAATTCGAATGGGTTAAAATAGGGATTGTGTCAAAATTTTCTATAATGTGAGTAAGCGCACAAAATTTCATTAAAATATCTTAATATTTGCGATCTGCAGTTTGTAAACAAGCCAATTTTGGGGGGACCCTTATATGGGCACTAGGTATAAACATGGACCGATGTTCACCAAAATCAATAGGCTTCGTCCTTGGGCCAGAATAGGTCTGTGTACCAAATTTCATCAAAATATCTTAATATTTGCGACCTGCAGCGTATAAACAATATAATTTTGGGGGGACCCTTATATGGGCACTAGGTCTAAACATGGACCAATTTTAACCATAGGTTTAATATTTTAGGCGTCGTCCTTGGGCCGACGTTAGTCGGTGTACCAAGTTTCATCAAAATATCTTGATATTTACGACCTGTAGAGTGCGAACAAGAATGCATGGACAGACAGAGAGACAGACAGACGGACGGACGGACATCGTTAAATCGAAATAAAAAAAAGGACCAATAGTTTTTGGTGTTACAAACATCAGCACAAACTTATAATACCCTGACCACATAGTGGTGTAGGGTATAATTATTTAATGAGAAATGCAATTCAAGAACTGATATATGTATGTTAATTGCGCCGGATGTAAAAAAATTTTTTTTTCTAATGTTAGCTAGATCCAAACTTTTTGGATGATGTAATTTGCATTTGTTTCCAAAAATGTAGTATGCGGTAAATCCCTACCTGGTCCCGCTTTCCCCTTACGACTCCTAGAACTTGGTTAACTAGAATTCTTCATTTAAAGGGTAAAAAACACAATTTTTGACAAGTGAAATGAAGGGCAAGCAAGGGGTCTACGAGGACAATTTATCATTGGATACACCGAATTAGATCTCAAAATTGGGTGTATCCAATGATATCGTATTAGATCCCAATGCATATACAAGGATAAACTAAGACAAAGTTATATCTCAAAATTGGGAAGTCCAATGATATCTTTGGGGATAAACCTAGATCTAATTTAATCCGAAAAATGGCAGATCGAATTAGATCCAGAAATATATTTGGGGATAAACTTAGATCTAATTTCATCCGAAAAAGTGGCAGATCGAATTAGATCCAGCAATATATTTGGGGATAAACTTAGATCTAATTTGATCCGAAAAATGGCAGACTGAATTAGATCCAGCAATATATTTGGGGATAAACTTAGATCTAATTTCATCCGAAAAATGGCAGATCGAATTAGATCCAGCAATATATTTGGGGATAGACTTAGATGCAAATTTATCCGAAAATGGCACATCGAATTAGATCCAGCAATATATTTCTGTATTCAAATGGCAGATCGAATTAGAAACAGCAATATATTTGGGGATTGACATGTAAAACTACCCGAGTAAAAAAAGTAAGATGTTATAAAATACAAACATATCTTTTTTTAATATAGCCTAAAATACAATTTGAGCCGAAAAATGGTGGATCGTTCTATATTAATTTAGATCCTCCTTGGATCTAATATGATCAATTACGATCCGAAAAACGGGTTTATCTAATTATATAAAATTAGATTTAATACAAAAAGTTACATTAGATAAAAATAATTCATTCAGAGATCGCTCAGATTGCATTAAATGGTCCATTATATTGAAATTAATTTTTGATTATCATTATGTCACATCCAATTTTATATGATTAGATAAACCCATGTTTCGGATCGTATTTCATCATATTAGATACAAGGTGGATCTAAATTAATGCAATACGATCCACCATTTTTCGGATAAAATTTTATTTTGGGCGGTAACAAAAAAACATATGATTGTATGTTGTACATCACAAAAATGACAGATAAAATTAGATTCCGCATTTTATATGGTTACTACGTAAGATCTCCATTTATTTGGGATTAAATAAGATCCCAGACAGATATTGAAAACTTTTCAAAAAGTAATACACTACCAGAGCACTGATTTTAGAAAAATTACAATATTTCTTTAAAATAATGTTTAAACTCAGAAGGTCTCAAGTTCGATACCGTTCATGGCTCTGCATTTTTTTTTATGAAATTAATTTCTTTTTACTTTATTTCTTCTTTTTAGGAGGCAGTGTTCTATTCGACCATAACGTAGAGTATCTACTACGGAAAGTTTTAGGCTATTTTCCTGTCGATCTTGGTAGATTCCCAGTCACAGATGGCCTAAAATGACTATTTGGAAAATAAATGCAAACAAAAATTTTGTACATTTTGTACACATATTCTCCTACCGACACCCAAATGCATTAGATTATATAATTTTTCCAAATTGCGATGAGGACATTGTAGTTTTACCAATATGGAGCAAATTTAGTTTGCTTTTAGAAAAACCAAACAAAAAAATATATTAATGTAATAAATTTCGATTTTTTCCTTCTTTATTGAAAGAAATCATAATTTTTGCAGTTTTGGAATTTTTGTGATTTTCGGTCATTCACTGTGTCCAGAAACAATAACCAAAGTGGATAGAATAAACACAAAATGAATATTTGACATTTTTGTTAACAAAACTCTCAACAAATCTCCTTCCATGTTTAAAGTAAAGGTATTATGCATATTTAAAAAGAGGCCTTTTCATGCCGTTATATGACGACGCTAGCATAATATGGGTTAAATTAAGGTTTCTTAAATAAAAATAAAAATGTCTAAAAATCAACAAATTTTAAGCCAAAAACAGGTATAAATTTTGTTGAATTAACAATTTTTATATTGAGCCAACAGGCGTATTATTTTGAGTGTATGAGAAATACGGTAAATATATTTTTACAGTTTCTCCAAACTTATTTATATTATCAGCAAATATGTTTCCAGTAGGACCATTTTTCCAGTGTGTAAATATTAACATTTATTATTTTAAAGTGCATACAGTTTCTTTCGTGGCATATATATAGGTTCTTTAAAAAAAAGAGTGACAAAATAATTTTCCATCAGATTAAAAATAAACTTAAATAAAACGCCCCTTCACAATTAAAAATATAGAAGAAGATGAAGCCAACAAAAAGAAAAGAAAGTCAAGTCAACCCAACTCTTAACGCATGGAGGCTGTGATTGTTAGTACTTAATGCCACACTTGGCATATAATGACACTCTAGAGCTCGTTATTCGCCATATCAGTCACTCTTCACTTGACATTTTTGACTTGGTTGTATAGAATGCACTCATACAAATACATGTACTCAGCCATACCATTATACTATTCATTGCAGTGAAACTTCATCATGGTGATGATGTTTATAATGTTAATGATTATGACGATATTATTTATTTTTGGAACAACCTAATGATTCTAGTGCCCTTCGGTGTTTTTTTTTTTTATTATTTATTTTTGGAATGAAACTAATAACATTGTACATTCAACATGAGAAGAACTTACATAAGCAGCAAACGAAAAACGACAACAAATAGAAGAAAGTGTGAAGAATATGATGATCCTTTTTACAACAGAATTAAAAAAAAAATTAAAATAAAAAACAAAATACTGTAACCACATGTGTTTTAATAGTGTGATATATGAAGATTACGTTGTGTTATGTATGGTTTTCACTGCATCCATCCATATGCCGCAATGAGTTGTGGTGGTAGTGTTATAGCACGTGATGCAAAACGAAAGTGTCACACACTTAATACTTGTATACGTTATACATAAGTTCATGCAAACATGCATTTGCTTCGTACTGGTGCTAGCTACACTCATAAAAATAAAGTGACCAAACAATTTCGCTGAAATTTGAATATTTGATAAAGAATGGAATATTATTATCCCACTGAACTTCGTTAATTGAAACTTTTCATTAAATTAATACGGGTTTTCATACAATTTTATGAAAGATTTTATATTAACATTGTTGGCAGCCGATTCATAAGGTTAGTAGTAATATTGGATAACGTAATTTCAATAGGGTATTTTAGGTTTATCGGTGTTTAAAGTTATTTCGTTCGGTTACTTTAAGATTAACGACATTTTAACCAGAGCTGCAGAGAATGAATTCCATTTTGAATAAAGTCCCTAAAAATACCATTCGATTTCTTTCTAAAGCGATTGAATTAATATTTAACCTTTCGTAGAGACTTCATTCTTAGGAATCCATTACGAGCCGATTCCGGTTTTTTTTAATTTTTAGATCAAATTTTCCGGGAAAAGCCTTTGAATATCAAAAAAGTTTTTGTATATTAGTAAGATTTGTGCACACATAATTGTAGCCTAGATTATAAGCTTTCATTTGAGGTACAATTTATGTACTCTTAACCCTTATACGGGCAAAGTTGTAAAGTATTAAAATTAATTTTTTTTATTCATTATATTTTTTTTATTTTTCACCTTTTAGCTCAATACAGTTAGTCCAAAGCTTCGCCAATTTTTTTATTCCTTCCAAAAAATATGATTTCTCGAGGTCCTCAAAATGAGCAATAATTTCATCTTTGGAGCATAATCTCTTTCCACCGAGCCATTTCTTTAGGTTTGGAAATAGAAAAGAATCACTGGGGGATAAACCAGTATATCCGGGGGCTAAATCCGCTTATCCGCGGATAAACAATGCCAAACAATTCTTTAAATTTGTCGATTGCGTTTATGGTCAATTGTGAGCAAACGCGGCACCAATCTGGCGGACAGCTTTTTGAAGCACAACAGATCATTCAAAATCGAAACCACAGTGCCTTATGAAATGCCTGTGGCATCAAAAATCTCATGCACTTTAACTCTCCGATCGGCCAACTCCTTATCGTGGATTTTGTCCACATTTTCTAGTATATTGACCTTAATTGGCCGTCCAGAACTGTCAGCGTACAACCCCAACGAAAATCATTAAACCACTTATTTACCATTGAAGTTGATGGTGCAGAGTCCCCATAGTACTCAGCGAAAAACGAGATGCCGCAGCAGTACAAAAAGCACTACAATTGATGATCTAGATGTACTTCTCCTTTAACATAAATACTAATGATTTTAACATTGAGTTATCATAGGAGATAAGTACTCCCACTGGAACGTTTTTTCAGTACTTTTTGAACGAGAAACTTGCTCAAAAATTTGACAGAACTCTATTAACAGATGGTATTTGACTGGAGCAGTGTTGCAATTCATGTAACTACGAGGGAATTTCGAAAAGTCACGGACTTATCTGCAAAGTTTGGTTGAGAAATGCCCAGCGGAACTATGGTATCTCCTGAATGAATTAAATAACTTATAAATAATTATTCATTTTAACATGTTTTACAAATTTTTGTAATGAACGTTTTTTTGAGTGTGCATTTTCACATTACGAAATACACATGAACATACTTGCGTACAATATTTTGTCGTCTGGGTTGTTATGTGAAACATTAGTTAAGAGAATTTTTTTATTCAACACACTAAATTATTTCATGCTGCAGTAATTAGCTTGTATTAATGATGACATTAAATAAAATTAAAATACAAATATTTTTGTTGCATTTTTTAGCAAACATACATAAGTATAATTAAGGTTGGGTAAATTATGGGCAAAAGAATGCCACACAAAAGTAGCTAGGAATTTCAAATTTGTATACCCTGTCCTTCATACAACACCGGTTTACTGTTTGTGGCATAAATTTAACTAACATCTGACAAGTTAAAACAAAAGAAGTTAAATCCGTAAAGGTGTTTAGTTGTGAAAAACTTACGCAGAGAAAAGTGGACCCTCACACTTAAAACAATATATCTATTAGCTCAACACAGAAAATTTGTTAATTTAACAAATTTAAAAAAAAAAAAATTATTTTGATTTTAGCACATTTTTTGTTAAATTTAACAAATCTAAATTTAAGTAAAAAATTAGTAAAACTGTAGTTTTATTTGTAATTATACTGAGCGTCATATATCATCTAATGTTATGTAAGACTACTCCGAAGGAGCAAACGTTTTTTCCATTTGCTCTATCTCATTTTTATTAAAAATTTCCGAAGATCCATTATTGGATTGAGATAACCTTCTCAAGGGGATGTTATATAGTTAGGATTAGTATAACTTTAGATTAATTTTGCTCTATCTCTCTTAGTTTAGAAATGTATGTTTTAAAAAATGGGAAGAGAAGGAAATAGATCCATCTTTAAAACTTCGAATACATTGGTGTAGCCAATGAACTACCTTTTTAATAGAAACACTAATGTCTTTCAACATTTTTTTTTTTCATTTTTCATTAATTGAAAGTAATATTTTTTCAATTCAATATTTTTTTGAACAAACTAATTATAATAAATTAAAAAAAAAATTATTAAAAAAAATGTTGAATCGAACTCGCGATCATATATTTGGAAATTAACCCTATTAAAATCACTTTTGAAGATCAGTTTTGGAACAATAATGCTTTACCTACCAGGTAATAGCAAAATCTTGAAAATATAATCTGTGTAAATTTTAACAGATGGGTTCTAAAAACTAGTAATAAATAATTTTTAAAATTAACACTCAAAATAAGCTGAAGTATTACTGAGTATTTTTAGTATTGTGTTAAATGAAGACAAAATCTTTGCTTAAATCAGTTTTTGAACTAAAAACTTGTCAAAAATTAAACAAATCGATCTGAAAACCGTTTGACAGATTTTTTACTGACGTATTTTGTTAGGTATATCTTGATTTATTTGCTCAGTCTTTAACTTAAGCTGTAAAGTTACTATTTTTTGCACCATTTTCACACATTTTCTGTATTTCTCTAAACTTTTTTATTTGTTGGTTGGCAACTTAGTTTGTTTAAATTTTTATTCTTGTTTGTTAGCTGAGAAAAAGAGCTCCGTCCCTGCAAAAAAAAAGAGATGCCAAAGCAGTAGAAAAAGCACTACAATTACTGATCTATATGAACTGCGTTTTGAATAGAAACACTAATGGTTTTTAACATTTTTTCTGTATTTTTTGAGTAAGTGCAAATAAAACTCTTTTCCATCAATTAAAAATTTAATTTTTTTTCAATTTTTTTTTTTTAACAAATTAATTATAATAAATATTAAAAAAAATAAAAAAAATTGGTCCCGCCAAGAATCGAACCCGCGATCATATGTTTGGAAAAAATCGTATTAAAATGCAATAATGCTTTAGAAGCAATACTTCCCAGCAAAACCTTGGTAATGACTGGTCATTACTACATGCATTACTTAGATCTCATATCTCATTACCCGTTGAATTACTTTTAAACTGAATGTAATGAGTTACCGATAATTATACCCCACACATTACTAATTCACAATAGCTGAAACCAATAATATATGTTCTAAATCATTAAAAACCATAACTATGGCGTAGCCTAGTGGTTATCGTTTTTGCCTGACAGACATGAGGATCGCTGCTCAACTCGTGTTAGCTTCCATTGTTGTTTTTTTTTTTGGAATTTATATTAAACATCTATTTATAGAAATGTTGATGTTCATTAAGCAGTATTTAATAACAACAAGTTTTGCGAAAAATAGACATGTATAACAGTTGTCCCAATAAATGTGTACATAAGTTAAAGCATTAAAAATCATAGTGATGTCGTGGTCTAATGGTTAGAGTGTTTGCCTGACAATCGTGGGGTACGCTGATCAATACGTGTCAGCTCTTATTGGTTTTTAAATTTTTATATTTTTTTAAATCTATATTCAACATCTATTTATAGAACAGCTGATAAACTACTTACAGGTAACATCAGTGTAATGACTTTCCCCCAATGACATCACCATGTTAAAATAAGTAGTTTAGTAATTAAAAGGTAACTAGTGAACACTTAAGATTTCAATACCTAAAACCCATTACATGGTAATGAAAGGTTTTGCTGGGTTAAGAGATTTTTTAGATTTTGTTCACAATAACTTCTCAAAAAGCTTTAACTTTACACCAACTGATACTTTGGAAGTAATACAAGTAGTGATTTGGAGTTGTTCAGAATTACTTCTAAGAAGCAGTAAAAATACACTAACCGATACTTCTGAAGCAAGAAAAGAAGTGCTTTCACTTAAAATAATACGTCAGTAGAAAAATCTGTCAAACCGATTTCAAATCGATTTTACTAATTTTTAACAAATTTTTAGTTGAAACACTGATTTAAGCAAAGATTTTAGTCATCTTCATTTAACACTATACTAAAACTCCTCAGTAGTTTAACTAATTTTGAGTGTTAATTTTCAAAATTATTTAAAACTAATTTTTAAGAACCCATTCGTTAAATTTCACAAAGTTTATTACTAAAATATAATATTTTCGTGCTCTATTATTACCCGATAGATGGCACCAGCAAGCGAAAGGGGTTATCTCTATCCAAAAATGGACCTTGGCGGGACCCTCAGAAATTTTAAACTCTAATCTCCGAGAAAATGGGGGTTTTGGTGTTTCTTATAAACTAGTGTAGATAGATAATTGTAATTTGGCAAATACCCAGGTGGAAATTATGTGTGGTAACAAAAAAGAAGCACTGGCAAAGCGCAAGTAGACCGTGGTCCTACAAAAAGAAGTACTCGCAAAGCACTAAATTTGGACGTCTTCCCAACGCTTTAAAAGGGTGAATTCTCAGCACTTGTTTTCCTATAACATTATTTTGTTTTTGAAAAACAAACTCCAAAAGTGTGAATATTTAAATAATTTTTGACTCTACAATACAATAACTCCAAAAATCGTCTATTTTTAGAGTAATTTTAAATTCTTCAGTGATGAGGGCTCATAATTTGGTGGCAGGGAAAACACTTGATTTTTATGTTTCTTGGTACTTGCAAAGCATTAAATAGATCGGTGTTATCATTTGCGCGTCAGGAAAGCACTTTAATTTTTATACCCTACACCACTATGTATATATATATATAAGTTCCCGTAGTTCCTATACGGAACATAGGGCCACTATGTGGTCAGGGTATTATAAGTTTGTGCTGATGTTTGTAACACCAAAAAATATTGGTCCTAGACACACCTTATAGTATACCGATCGGCTCAGAATTTTTTATACCCTACACCACTATGTGGTCAGGGTATTATTTTTATTTCGAATTAACGATGTCCGTCCGTCCGTCTGTCTGTCTGTCCATGCATTCTTGTGCGCACTCTACAGGTCGCAAATATTAAGATATTTTGATGAAACTTGGTGCACCGACTTATGTCGGCCCAAGGACGAAGCCTATTGATTTTGGTTAAAATCGGTCCATGTTTAGACCTAGTGCCCATATAAGGGTCCAACCAAAATTATATTGTTTATACGCTGCAGGTCGCAAATATTAAGATATTTTGATGAAATTTGGTACACCGATTTATATCAGCCCAAGGACGAAGCCTATTGATTTTGGTTAACACTGGTCCATGTTTAGACCTAGTGCCCATATAAGGGTCCCCCCAAAATTGGCTAGGTTACAAACTGCAGGTCGCAAATATTAAGATATTTTAATGAAATTTGGTTCGCTGACTCATATTATAGAAAATTTTGACACAAGTCCCATTTTAACCCATTCGAATTTCGGATCCAAACATTAGTTGGCTTTTAACCAGACTGGTGTAGGGTATTGTATAGTCGGCATGCCCGACTTTAATCTTTTTACTCGTTTTATTTGAGCGTTGGCAAAGCATTTGATTTTTATGTTTATGGGTGCTTTCCCAGGGCTTGGTAAAGCATTGGCACCACCGTGGAACGGTGTTATCATTTGGGCGTTGGGTAAGCGCTGTTAATAAGCACTCATACCACCCATTTCGGTGCTTTGCCAGTGCTGGCCCCTTTGTAATTTTCTACCTGGGTAGCTTCGTTTTATGACGAGAAGAAAACCAACCAAAAGATTTTGTCTATTCGAATGTTTGGGGTAAAACGGGGATGAGAAATTTCAAAAAATCTATTTTCGAACGTCATTTCTGAAGGATAGGAGGGGGAGGGGGCAAATATGTTACATATTTGTTTTCTAATTTGAGGATTCCTAACAAGAATCTGAAGTCAAAATAACGGTACATCCGCAAACAAAAAGTCGGTAGTCAAATGGTTAATAAAAATTTTCCACTCCATAAAATGGCGCATATCTCGAAAACTAAGCGAGATAGAGCAAAACGGACAAAATGTTTGCTCCTCTGGGTGCCCTAATTTGCCCTCACATGATATGACCTATGCCCGGGGGGTAGCGAGACCCTAAATTCTAATAAATTCTACGACTCAGTATAATTACAGATAAAACTATAGTTTTACAAATTTTTTACTTAAATTCAGATTTGTTAAACTTAACAAAAAAAAAGTGTTAAAATCAACAAATTTTATTTTAAGCCAAAAAACAAGAATAAATTTTGTTAAAATAAGGAATTTTTCTGTTCAGCCAACAGACTTATTATTTTGAGTGTAGTAAAGCATGACTTCCAATTTTTTTCTGGGGCGCTGATACTTAACCCTTTGACACGGCAATTTTAATGGCTGGGAATTTTCCGACCAAATTTCGTGGAAATGTAGATCTATGCCCAAGAAATATTGTTTATTACTTTTATGGCTTGGCAGCACCCCCTAGCGGAGATATTTGAAATTAAAGTTCAAACATTAACATGCTGCCGGCCCCGAGCGGGTTAAAATTTTTTTTAAATTTTAATTTTATATTTTTTCTATAACTAATCTCTACATAAAATCCTTTGAGTTTTTGAATTTAATTCATCATACAATTTTTGAGACTAAAATTTAGCCTTTCTTTTAACTTCTAACTTCCAACACATTCTCTGCAGAGTTGACGATCACAAGACAAAACGCACTCTACTGATCTCATGTTATTTTGAAATTTCACAGGCTGCATAAAATTTTAATAAGAACAAAATAACGAACCGATAAAAGTAAATGAATAGCGCTTTGGTTAAAATTGAAATCAGTGACGAGTTGATAAAGTCGACGTACATTATAATGTACGCCACTCGTCAAAGGGTTAAAACAAAATGGAATAATTTTCTAGATACCGAAGCACTGTGGGTACTAGGCGCTGTGGTGTAACGGTTAGCGCGTTAGACTGCTACACGTTAGGTTGCAGGTTCGATCCCCAACCAAGGCAACATCAATTTATGAAAAATACTAATATGTACGAGTTTTTCTATCCCTCATACATATCGCAGCGGCCTCCTTCGGTTTTCCCATAGCACTTAATCCCACCGAAGTAAAATAATGTAACAGGGCTATGAACTAAAAAGCTTCAACAAAGTTCGCCAACTATTCATCAGATGGCGCGCAACAACTGTTCTAAGATTCAATATCTCGCTCAATTACAATGTTGCCATATTTGAAGCTCTTCATCTTTCACCACCTTTCACTTCTTCTCTATCCCCTTTCCAAAGAAAGCAACACGTTAATTAATAGGAAGAATTTCCTGAGTGTTGCTTCTCTTAAAAAAAAAATAGAAAAAGCACCACAATTGATAATCTAGATGAACTTCTCTTTTAACATAAACACTAACGATTTTAACATTGAGTTGTCATGGAAGAGGAATACCCCAATTTAACATTTTTCAGTACTTTTTGAACAAGTGTAAAGGAAGCTCTTTTTCACCAATTAAAAGTCAATAAAAATTCTTCGTAAAAAAATTTAAATTTTTTTATCAATCAAACTGAAAAATCAATTTTTCATCATTTTTATTTTATATATTTTTAAAAATTGAAAAATTAAAAAATATTGAATTTTAACAAATTAATTATAAATATTAAAAAAGAAATAAAAAAATAAATAAAAAATATAAAAAAAATATTGGTACCTCCAGGAATCGATGATACCAAAATCACTTGATTGATTTTTTGGATATTGTTCGGAAGTAATTCTAAAACAGCTGTAAAAATAATACTAACGGATATTTTGGAAGTCATTTTTTGAAGTTGTTCAGAATTATTTCTACAAAAGCAGTAAAATTACATTAGCGGATATTTGTAATGTGAAAGAAATAGCTTTGAAAATATTACTTAATTTTTTCAGGGTAAAGAAAAGCTCATAAAAAACGGGTTCAAGCTTATGAAATCGGACTTTAGAAAAATATCACAAAACTTTAAATTACAAAATTCAGTTCTAACATTAAATTTTTAGTTTAATAAAAATTTTAATTGAATCAATCAGTATTTTCGTTTACTTGAAAAGCTAACTATTTACATACTTTTATTCCAAATGGAAAATTTTGTTTGTTTTTTGTATTTAGATTTTCTAGTTGGTGGTAAAATAATTCATAATTTTCTTCAGCTAAACGAAATGAAATAATGAAAATATTTGGGGTGAACCGTAAGGCCATATTAGCTTAAGAATATAATAAAATTGTATTTATTTTTTTTTCTATTAACAACATACATACAATGACACTTTCTAATATCACAATTAAAATTTCAAAATAAAAGCTATAGGTACTAGCTTGTCGCAAAATAATCGTCGGTATTAAATAGCATCATCTTTACAAATGTTTAATGACACTGCATATTTTCTATTCACATCTACGCTGTGAGTCCTTAGCAAGTTGCAGCAAAAATTATATTTCTAATTATGTACAACAAATAGTCAACAACACGAAGCTTATGAGAGTATACATAATGCATATTACATGTGTTCATACAATGTCAAAACTATTACTTGGCTATGTGTAGAATGATTTGTTGTATAACTAAGAAAATGATGTCTTTGATGAAAGATAAATCCCTTAAGGAACTAAGCCACCCATAATACCAGTAGACATAATTATAGTTAATACAAATGATTTAATGTAACCCAAGTAAAAATAAATCTTCATAAAAAAGAGAGATATATTAGCATCAGTGAAGACTTTCACTGAAGTGTCATTATATCCGATAATGAAATTATACAACTTTTTTCGGTTGTAATTCAGAAGATACGAATATTATTTCTGAAAACTCTAATGTATTTCTGAATTTACTAATTATTTTTTATAATTTTTGAAAACATTCAGATGTAAGCAATTGTATTCTGAATACACTCTCAGAACAATTCCGTTGTGGTAATGGAATTTTTTGCCAACCGAATTGATTCGGTTGCTGCAACCTCGTAATTCGGTTGCAGCAACCGAATTCAGTTGTGGCAACCGAATTAGATTTCAATTCGGTTGCGACAACCGAATTCGATTTCAATTCGGTTGAAACAACCGAATTATCGGTTGCCACAACTGAATTCGGTTGAGGCAACCGAACTACGAGGTTGCAGCAACCGAGCCAATTCAGTTGGAAAAAATTCGGTTGTCACAACGGAATTGTTCTGAGAGTGTACTTAAATGATTTTCACAATTTTAGTTTGTTTTTCAGAACGTATCATTTACTTTCAGGTATAAGCAATTGCATTTCTGAATAATTCAATTTTTTTTAGAACTTATCAATAGGAATTCAGATAAAATCAAATTATTTTCAGAATCGTCACATTTTTCTTTAGAAAGTATTACATGTATTCAGTAAATATTAAATGTTTTTCGAATATATTTCAGATATTACCAATTCAATTTAAAAAAATACTGTCTTTACATTCAAGAAATTATCAATTGTAAGTAGTTCACCATTAAAAAGTGTAACAATAATTTTTCTAATAACTTTTTCCACCTATAATTAAAATAATTTTCTTGATTAAAATAACTTCGTTAAAGTCTAGTTTATAATATTTATTTAGCAATACTTTGAATGTTGTGGAATAGAGGACCAAATTAACTATTTAGCAGACTTTTCGCAGCTTACTGGCCAGAAATTTTATATGGCGGATAGTCGAGGCATCGTTTCTGAAGAATAGCTCAGTGGTAGAGCGCTAGACGAGCAATCGTGAGGTCGCAAGTGGTGGCAATAAAAAAACTTATGTAAAATAAAAAAATATATTTTTTTTGCGAAGAAATTTTTTTTAACTTTAAATTGGTGAAAAATAGCTTCCTTTTTACTAGTTAATAAAGTACTAAAATAATGTTGAAGTGGGAGGACTCCTCTCCTACGACAACTCAATGTTAAATCATTAGTGTTGATGTTAAAAAAGAAGTACATCTAGATCATCAATTGTGGTGCTTTTTCTACTGCTCCGGCATCTCTTTTATTAATATTACATAACCTAGTGTCTTGAAATGCAATAAAATAATAGCAAGCAATTGTCAAAATAATTTCGTCTCAAGTGAAGACACTTTATTGCAATATTATGATATCGCTGACATGCAAGCGGCTCTTGCAATGATGCCTGCCATTAAATGTAACTTTTCATTTCATTTTAATTTTGTAAAAAAAAAAATAACGGAAAAGTTGGTAAGAAAAGAATGGGAAAGGTTTAATTGCTTATTACTTGTATAAAAATTAATGTTTGATAAAATGTTGTGTTTTTTTTTTTTTTTTGGTCAAGTATTCTCCACCACTCATCATATAATTTGTTGCATTTGAAAACACCGGGTAAGATATCAGGTCATAAAAGATTTTGTGTTTCAAAGTTTTTTTTAACTGTGAATGGCAACCTTTGTAAATGCTTTTAAACACATCTTATTATTTATTTTATGCACTGAAGGAACTCATGTCACCTTCAAAATAATTACTTTTCAAAAACTGTTAACCTTAAATATAATAGTTTTCGAGTTTTCAATGATTAGTTAATATACGGGTGTTATCAAAAAATGTGATAAAAACCGTGTAACCACCTAATTTCTAATGCATGGATTAAATTTAAGTTATATATTTTAATATATAACTATCAGCGCATTGTCACCTGTTTTACAAAATTTATAACAATCTGACCAATTTTATAAGCCAAATGTAAACTCCATAACAAGTAACTCATAAGGTTTTTTAACTTTAATAGCTTATATTTTAATAACCAATAAAGCTAAACACTAACTGTAAGAATTTTTATGAAGAGGAAAAGTGCCTTTTTTAATAAAAATTAATACATTTTACAAACTTTTTCGTATATCTTAGCTATCACAACTTCAATTCTGTAACGATTTTTCGTCATAATTTTTGATAAAAATGCATATACCAGAATTTTGGAGTTATCTATTATTTATATGGCGAAAAGTATAATGTTATTTATACTCAAATGATCGTTGGACTGTATAACAGACTTGAAGCTTTTCTGCAGCATGTAACATTCTCGAGATGAAAAAGGATGTCTTTAATAAGATTTGAAAAAATGTTGTAAACCCCGTTCCTAATTTTTACACCAAACTATTTAACGAGTAAGAAAAACAATGTCATATTTGGATTCACCTTGTAGGCATCATGCGATTTTATTTCGGAAAAAAAAGCGTATCTGAAAGAAAACGAAAAAAGTAACCAAATGTAAACTCCGAAACTGTAAACTCCGTAACCACAATTTTGCAACAGATTTCAGTCAAATAAATGTAGATAAATGTTTAAAATATTTTAAAATAACCATAAACGGAGGTGATTCAACTAATATTTATACATCAAAAGACGATTCGACTAATAATTTTGCGTCAAATCAAAAAAAGTTATCAGTAAGCTGCAAAAAAAGTAAGCTGCTGGAGCGAAAAACGATTGATTTTGCATTTCATTGGTTTTGAATCGATATTTCGAGTCATTACTGACAATAATTTGACAAACTAAATTTGTTTCACACAATTTAAGAATTTTTTGATCGCGAAATGTTATGTTTTTAATATATTATTTTTTAACTGCGTAACCGCTGTTTGGATTTTAAAAAATTTTATATTTTTGAAAAGCATTTAAAAGGACCAAAAATTACAAAATACGGAATGAATTGTAAAAATACGGAATGAATTGTATTTTTATTCGCGAAACCGCCAATTTGATAAACACAAATTATATATCATTGGAAAGCAAGTTGAAAACTCAAATACGAAAAACTAATAAATTGAAGAAAATTCGTACGCAATTTTTTTGTTATATCTTTTGCTTGCAGAAATGTAAACTCCGTTACAACAAAAAAAAAATTAAAATTGTGCAAAAAAAGTTATTGCGACAACTTGTAGAAGAGACTTTTTGCAATTAGGTTTATAATGACTAAAAATTTACTGATTCCATTAAGAAAAAACCGAAATATTAACACTTTTTGCTTATCACAAATTTGGCCCAAAAATGTATCACATTTTTTGATTTCATCCATACACAGAACACAATCTGTCAATAATGAAAACTGTTGGAAAACGCATTTTTCGAATAGTAACAAAATTGCAAATTTCGCAAAAATGGTATGTGCTGGAAAAATTTAAACAGCTGATTATGCAGCACGAGAGCAAAGTTAATAAGGCCCAGACAATTCCTTTATGGGGATAATTTCAGTGTTCCCAAGTAAAAAAGTCTTGATATAGATTTATCTGACTTTATAAAATTGCTTGTGGTAATAATTGTATTGTACTCATACAAAACTATATTACATTGTATAACACTGTATAACGTTGTATATTAAATATATAAATATATCTTTCTTCATATTACACTTCATATAGTGCAATATATAATAATATCCAATTATATATCGATCTATATGTCACTACATATGCCACATACAATTACATATTTTTATATATGAGTGTACCTAATTGGATATATGTATTTGTATTACATTATATATCAATTGATACATTTGAGTAGGGACAAAATTCGGATCAAATTGTATGAATCTATATTTTAATCAATCAAATTATATCTAATTGTATCAAATAATTATCTAATTATATCAATTTAAGTCTCACTAAACCAATTTAGATATAATATGATACAGTAAGATTTTGTCGTTTTTCGGATAACATCATATATAATACGATAAGTCACAAAATACTATTTTTGCATGTGTTATTAAAATTAACTTATAATACAAGAATAATGTCCAAATTTTAGCGATCTAAAAGGTTTTGACAAAAATATTGATGCATGACATGGAAGCCAATAAATATTATTTAAAATGGACTCGTATCACTTTCAAAATAAGTGGTTTGTATTATTGAACGGCATAGATAAATACAATTTTATCTAATACTGAATTTAGACTAAACAAAAACCAGCTGGTTTTTGTTCAAAACTAAATTGCAAAAGCCAAGTCATTTACACTGGTTATTTAGTTTTTCTTTCTCAGAACACTTTTTGATTATTTACACACTTTTCTTTCTTTTTTTATTGCTAAATTAATGTAAAAAAATTATTATTTCATTTAAAAAAGAATAACAACACACAGTTTCCAACTAAAGCACAGTAAGTTGTTTCGTTTTCACGTGAAAAAACTGTTATACTCCATATAAAAAAAAGTTATTTTTCACGACAACGAGTTTCAAGTGAAAATTGTGTAGACTTTGTTTTCATGCAAATTTAATATACAAGACTATTATTTTTCCTGTGAAAAAGTGACAGTTTGTGTTTATTGTGATTTTGTTTTTCTAATAAAATACAAAAATTATTTATTTTCGGAATTGAAGTTAACTTTTGAGGCATTTTAAGTTCGAGTGAAATTTTTTAAATAACAACTTACCGTGCTTAAACCAGAAATATTCTTAAAAAATTAAAAAAATATTTTTTTGACACTTGCTTTACTTCTATATTCGTTGTAACAGGGTGTATCGAAAAATATTTATAAATGATACCGAGTGTATCAAAACTGCACGTTTCAGACATTTTTAATTGGTTTTTGGCAAAAACCAGGTAGAATCTGGTTTTCAGTTTGTATGAAAATTGTATGGAAAAACTAAATTATAAAAAATATAAAAAATAAAAATGCGCTGTTGGCTGTCCATCTCCAATATACACAAATTGACTGCACTTGTACGTACAAATCATACGTCAATGTGGCAATATTTGTAAAAAATTTTAAGATATTTGAAGATAAACAGAGGAAATCTGAAGTAGAATGTTTGTATATGTCTGTTTGATCACTTCTGAAATTATTCATATAGAGACAATCTGACAATAAAAATAAAAACAATAATACAATTTAATGGAATTCACTGATGAAGCCTGTCCATAAAAAGGCAGAAACTAGATCTAGTCTGATTTGCAAATTTAATGTGTTTATAACTTTTGAGGAAGGTTTATTCTTCTTCTTAACCTCAAACCTACTAAAAAACTAAATTAATTTTGATGTTTTCGGCTCAAAAACTAAAAATGGCCAAAATCTTCTAGTTTTTGCCCAGTCTAAATACACTATAATATAAAATTTAATTTAAAATACCTTGGAGTTCATTATTCAAATAACAGAAATAAAAAAATACTGAAATCTCTAAGGAATCATGAAAATTTCAATACCACTTTTCAATAGGATTGTCAAACTCATAAATACTATTCGTACGTACATATATGTATATAAAGAATGCAAAGCAAAGAAATGATTTGTAGTTTATGTTTTTTTTCTATACCCATATATATTAATTATAATACATCAACCATTTATATGTGATCTTTGGTTTATGCTTTTTTTATAATTCTCTGAAGGCGGCTGTTGTTGCCTTTTGTCTGTGGCCACTTTTTTAATCATATATTAATTCTTTTTAATTCAAACGCGTGTTGGCAATTTTTTAATTAAAAAATGTTGTGGAGAAAAAACATCAAGCTAAAATTGATTTTTAAATGGTCTCTTAAATGCCGCCATGTCATGCTACAAGTGAACGTTGCATGAGTTAAACATTCATATAAACATTAATACAGTGACTTTATTGTCTGATTAAACTTAATCCATTCTTTTAGTCTTTTAATGTAGAAGTTTTATACTATAAACGTTTTTTTATAGCTCATTACTTGCAGTGTTACCAATTCAGTGCTTTTCTCGTCAGATTTAGCTGCAAAAATTGTCGATTAGTTAAGGGGAAACAATCTATCGAATTTTTGTCAACCAGTTCTATGTTGAAAAATGTTGTAAAACTCATATTTTGATATGAGCCATTTATTTTGGAGATGGTATAGGCCATACATGGGAGTAATTAATTAGGTGGACTAATTAATTGATGATTTCATTAGCATTGCATTGATATCAATTGTAATGAAATTATGTTCATTACCATTTTTTTAATTAATGGTAATGATTTTAAAATTTAATTTCATTGATTAATGACAATGATTTTAAATTTCATTACCATTGATAATGAGTAAATTAAAAAAAATAATTGCCATTGACAGAAAAACGTGAAATGGAGTAAAACTCGCTGAAATCGATGATAGAATATGCTTATTCAGGCTCATGCTCTTTTGAAATTAAATATTACTTTCCATTCCATTGTTATTTGTATCCAGGTAAAGTTTAACGGAATTAAATGGATCCTCCTTAAAAAATTATGTTTTATAACTTCCCCGGCCAAACCCGTTGTTCATTTTAGTTTGTCTGAATTTTTTTGTAAACAAATGGTTTTTAATCAATTGTAATTAGTTTTTTTTATACATTAGTGTAATTTCATTGTCATTAGTGTGAACTAATGGTAATGAAATTTCAATGGTAATGAAAAATTCCTATGTATGGTATAGGCCCATTTTTTAAAAAATAATTTAATGATGGGCTTACATAGTATTTATTGGCCTCTATTTACTGTACAATACTTTTTGGTGAAAAATTTTTATATCGCTGAAATTTTGACTGACTATTGTAAGCTATTTTGAATAACACTGAAATTGAAGAATTGGCTGCGTCTTATTTTATACTTTGCTTACCTGTTGCCAAATCTGCTTTCTGATTTTCCCAGCTCTTTCACGAAATTTTGTTACTTTTTTCAAAATGCAATTTTTATGATTCATGATGCTATGATTGCAAATATTAGATTTTTCGCTATATTTCGTCTTTATTATTTATTTAGTATCCCGAGTGAAAAACATTATATATAATCATATATGGCATATATTACAATATATAATTAGACATGTCGTTATGTATATCCATATATAATTATATATGACGTCTTTTTCCAAAATTTTTCCTTATATTATGCCATATATAATTTCATCTAATTAGATATCGCCCTTTATAATATTAGATATGATATATATGATT
The DNA here is from genome assembly GCA_949987735.1 of Leucophora obtusa. Taxonomy (NCBI): domain Eukaryota; kingdom Metazoa; phylum Arthropoda; class Insecta; order Diptera; family Anthomyiidae; genus Leucophora; species Leucophora obtusa. Next base: position 80,958,333 of record OX465295.1, read on the forward strand.
ATATATTACACAGCATGGCTGATCTTATTGCATATATAGTTGTATATAGAGCTATATCTTAATATATATGGTGGCATTTTAGCAATATATACTTATATATGGTATCATTTAAACAATATATAACTATATATGGTGCCAGTTAAACTAGATATTATCATATATGGTGGCATTTAAACAATATATGCCCGAGTAAAAAAAATTGATCTCGCGCAATATCTAATTATATCCAATTTGATATTGTTTAAGATCTGCTGTAATATCTAGCTGATCCAATTAGATCTCAAAATTGGATGTATCCAATCATATCGTATTAGATCCCATTGTATATATGGGGATAAACTAAGATCAAGTTATATCTCAAAATTGGGAGGTCCAGTGATATCTTAGGGGATAAACCTAGATCTATTTTGATCCGAAAATTGGCGGATCCAGCTATATATTTGCGGATATTTTTAGATCTAATTTGATCCGAAAAATGGCGGATCCAATTAGATCCAGCTATATATTTGGGGATAAACTTAGATCTAATTTGATCTCAATTTTGGCAGATCAAATTAGATCCCGCAATATATTTGTGGATAAACGTATATCTAATTTGATCCGAAAAAGTGGCAGATCGAATTAGATGTAGCTATATATTTGGGGATAAACTTAGATCTAATTTGATCCAAAAAATGGCACATCGAATTAGATCCACCAATATATTTGTGGATAAACTTAGATATAAATTGATCTGAAAAATGGCAGATCAAATTAGATCCAGCAATATATTTGTGGATTAACTTAGATCTAAATTTATCTGAAAAATGGCAGATCGAATTAGATCCAGCAATATATTTGTGGATAAACTTGGATATAAATTGAATAGAAAATTGGCAGATCAAATTAGATCCAGCAATATATTTGGGGATTAAGTAAGATCTAAATTTATCCAAAAAATTACAGATAAAATTAGATCCAGTAATATACTTCGGGATTGCGTAAGATCTTAACTTTTCCGATAAATTGCAGATCGAATTAAATCCAGTGATATATTTGGGGATTTGGTAGGATCTTAATTTATCCCATAAATTGCAGATCGAATTAGAAACAGCAATATATTTGGAGATTGACATCTAAAACTATCCAGAAAAATGACAGCTAAAATTAGATCCCGCATTATATTTGGGTACTACGTAAGATCTCCATTTACTTGGGATTAAATAAGATCCCAGACAGATATTGACAATAGTTCAAAAAATAATACACTGGAAGAGCACTGATTTTATAAAAATTACAATATTTTGTTAAAATAAGGTTTAAACTCAGAAGGTCTCGAGTTCGATACCTTTCACGGTTATGCATTTTTTTTTATAAAAATGCGCATTCTCCTTGCTGGTCTTATCGAAATTTTTTCAATAATTTTTATTCTTTGTAATTTACTTGTAAAAATTGTATCATCTTTCTTTGATTTGAAAATAATTTAAACAGAAAGTGATATTAATTTATGATCTTGAGTCAAACTAAAATAACATTTATTTACTTAAAAATAACAGATCAACTAAAAACATTTCCCCCATTCAAAAGAATTCCTTTTTATAAAATTATAATTTTATTTTCTATAAATGTTTTTATAAAATTATATTTTTTTTATTAAATTGAATTTTTTTTAAAAAATAATTTTATTTACATATTTTTAACGCTCTACACCATTTCCAATTGTATCAATTGTTTTTAAGATTTATCAATTGTATTTCAGAAATAATCAATTGAATTTCAGTTTTATCAATTGTATTTCAGAACTTATCAATTATTTTTCAGATTTATGAATTGTATTTCAGAACTAGTCAATTGAAGTTCAGTTTTATTAATTCTGTTTTAGAAATTATTAATTGTATTTCCGAAATTATCAAATTGTATTTCAGAAATTATCAATTGTATTTCAGAAATTATGAAATGTAATTTATAAATTTTTCTTTATTAACTATGATAAACAATCAACAAGTTTTGAAATAGATTTGATTATTTCTAAAATACAATTAATAATTTCTGAAATACATTCCATAATTTCTGAAATACATTTAAAATTTGTGAAATGCAATTAATAGCTTCTGAAATACAGTTAATATTGTAGTTGAGTTACCATTTATGACCATATATTGTTTAAATGGCACCATATATGACAATATATTGTTTAAATGGCACCATATATGGTATGTTGCCTATTAAAAAAAATAATATGGAGCTTTATATGGTAATATATAACTTAGAGTCATCCATGTACCATTTGATCCGAAAAATGGCCCGATAAAATTGTATCAGTTGTTTATCAGTTTTTAACTTATTGTATCAGTTTAGATCTGACCTGATTAAATTATGTGTTAATCGGATGAAATTGTATCAGATTTTTGACCTGATACAATTTTATTGGTTTATATTACATGGTATCAGTTTAGGTCCAAATAGATATATTTGTATACACAATTATATAGTTATATCCCAATTTTGACCTGATATCAGTTTAAAACTTTGATACAATTGTATAAGGTAAATGTCGGATACAATTATATTTTATTTATATAAAATTGAACCAATTACGATCAAACCGATAAAATTGTATCAGGTCAAAAATCTGATACAATTTCATCTGATTAACACATATTTTAATCAGGTCAGATCTAAACTGATACATTTAGATAAAAATTGATAAAGAATTGATAAAAATATATCGGGCCATTCTTCGGATGAAACTGTATATTTATACAAAAATAACTTAATCACATATATGACTATATGTAACTATTTTTCCTCGGGTTGTTTAAATGATACGATATATCAAAGTATATGGTACTACATATAGTAGCATATATTATCATATCTGGAACTGTATTGAAAATGTTATTCATGCGGTCCCATATATGAGCATATATTGTTTAAATGTCAACATATATAATAATATATGGTTTAAATGGCACCATATATGGTAATATATTGCTTAAATAACACCATACATAAATATATATGGCACTATACATATTTTCTTATATTATCATATCTGGAACTGTATTAAAAATGTTGTTCATGAGGTACCATATATGAGCATATATTGTTGAAATGGCACCATATAAGATAATATATGGTTTAAATGGCACCATATATGATAATATCTAGTTTAACTGTCACCATATATAATTATATATTGTTTAAATGATACCATATATAATTATATATTGCTAAAATGGCACAATATATATTAAGATATAGTTCTATATATAACTATATATGCAATAAGATCAACCATATTATGTAATATATAATTATATATGCCATATCTAATATTATGAAGGCCGATATCTAATTAGATGAAATTATATATGGCATAATATAAGGAAAATTTTTCGGAAAAAACGTCATATATAATTATATATGGATATACATAACCACATGTCTAATTATATATTGTAATATATGCCACATATGATTATATATTTACTCGGGTGGTTATATATGGTACCTCATGAACAAAATTTTTAATACAGTTGCAGATATGATAATATATGCTACTATATATAGTGCCATATATATTTATATATGGTGTTATTTAAGCAATATATTAGTATATGTGGTGCCATTTAAACCATATATTATTATATATGTTGCCATTTTAACGATATATGGTCATATATGGTAACTCATCAGCAACTACAATATTAACTGTATTTCAGAAGCTATTAAGTGTATTTCAGAAATTTTAAATGTACCTATTTCAGAAATTATCAAATGTATTACAGAAATTATTAATTGTATTTCAGAAATAATCAAATCTATTTCAGAACTTGTTGATTGTATTTCATAATTAATAGAGAAAAATTTCTGAAATACATTTCATAATTTCTGAAATACAATTGATAATTTCTGAAATACAGTTTGATAATTTCTGAAACACAGTTGTGAATTTTGGAAATACAATTAATAATTTCTGAAAAACAATTGATAAAACTGAAATTCAATTGACTAGTTCTGAAATACAATTCATAAATCTGAAAAATAATTGATAAGTTCTGAAATACAATTGATAAAACTTAAATTCAATTGATTATTTCTGAAATACAATTGATAAATCGTAAAAACAATTGACACAATTGGAAATGGTGTAGAACGTTAAAAAGATGTAAATAAAATTATTTTTTTAAAAAAAATTCAATTTAATAAAAAAAAATATAATTATAATTTATAAAAAGAAATTCATTTTATAAAAAAAAATGCATAGCCGTAAACGGTATCGAACTCGAGAGCTTCTGAGTTTAACCCTTATTTTAACAAAATATTGTAATTTTTATAAAATCAGTGCTCTGCAAGTGTATTATTTTTTGAACTGTTGTCAATATTTGTCTGCGATCTTATTTAATCCCAAATAAATGGAGATCTTACGTAGTACCCAAATATAATGCGGGATCTAATTTTATCTGTCATTTTTCTGGATAGTTTTAGATGTCAATCCCCAAATATATTGCTGTTTCTAATCCGATCTGCCATTTTAATACCGAAATAGATTGCTGGATCTAATTCAATCTGCAATTTATGGGATAAATTAAGATCCTGCCAAATCCCCAAATATATCACTGGTTTTAATTCCATCTGCAATTTATCGGAAAAGTTAAGATCTTACGCAATCCCGAAATATATTACTGGATCTAATTTGATCTGTCATTTTTTGGATATATTTAGATCTTACTTAATCCCCAAATATATTGCTGGATCTAATTCGATCTGCCATTTTTCGGATCAAATTAGATCTAAGTTTATCCACAAATATATTGCTGGATCTAATTCCATCTGCCATTTTTAGGATTAATTTAGATCTAAGTTTATCCCCAAATATATTGCTGGATCTAATTCGATCTGCCACTTTTTCGGATCAAATTAGATCTACTTTTATCCACAAATATATTGCTGGATCTAATTCGATCTGCCAAAATTGAGATCAAATTAGATCTAAGTTTATCCACAAGTATATAGCTGGATCTAAATCGATCCGCCATTTTTCGGATCAAATTAGATCTAGGTTTATCCCCAAATATATCATTGGACCTCCCAATTTTGAGATATAACTTGATCTTAGTTTATCTCCATATATACAATGGGATCTAATACGATATCATTGGATACACCCAATTTTGAGATCTAATTGGATCAGCTAGATATTACAGCAGATCTTAGACAATATAAAATTGGATATGATTAGATATTGCACGAGATCAATTTTTTTTACTCGGGATCTTAAGAAAGTAAAGCCGCTCTAAACACAAACTCGAATTATCATTTTTCCAATTTATTTTTTTTTTTTAATATCAATTATTATGTGGTACAAATGGCAATCGACATCTCCAAATTAGGCATTTTAAAAAATCTTTAAAATTAATTTAAAAAAAACACGTTTTTGCATTTTTATCAAATTCGTGGTTCATTTTGGATTCCAGGCTAAAGTGGGTTAATGATATCCGATGAAGTCAAAATTCCATGTCTGAATCATTTTGACTATATTAAATGAATAAATGAAATAAAAAATAATTTTTTTTCGAAATTTTGAATTTTGGGAATTTTTAATAGTAATACACTTTTTTCCAAAACGGGCCATTTTCGTCCAACTTTCGGCACGGGTTAACGTTTTCAAAAAAAAATCGATTTCGTCCATTTGGGACCATTTCCAATTAAACTGGGGGTGTAATAAACGAAAATCGGCAAATCGTTCTTTTAAGGGACATCCTAATACACATGTTAAAGGCAAGTTTGAAAAAAATTGGTTAAATGGGTCACATGTCATAAAATGTGACTCATGCTATGGTGGTTAATTTTTGGTTAGTTCGGTGACATGTCCCTTAACGTCAGTTAAGTGATATTTCCTTTTGGAGTAGTCCTGTCACATGTCAAAGTGTGCCTAGTTAATCGGTGGCAATTGGATTACAAACACAATGACAACGTAATGTTAAAGTAATATGTCACTTTCAAACAAAAACACCGATCAAGGACCTGTCTCTCCGCTCTTGGGACCTATCCTGCGTGTCATCTGGGACCGGTCCCTTTCCCCGTAGGGAAGTTACAAACAAAATCAGTTGTAGGCTCAATTTTAATTTAAAGTTTAATTGTATTTACAAAACGGCAGAAGAAATGTGTTCAGCAGGGCTATAACCAAATTTTTCGCATAGTACCAATGTTGTATTATTACTTTTTTTTACAATTTATTTAATTTCATATAATAAGTTATATATAATGTTTTATTCCGAAATATTTAGGACTCAAATTTAGTTCAATAAATTAGAAAAAATAAACATTTTTGCATTTTGTTATTGAAATTAGTGCTGGTAAATTCAGTTACTTTTGAGTACTCGATACTGCTAGATATTTTCAATTTGGATACTCGATACTACTTGATACTTTTAAATTTAAAATTTTTTAATATTTTTAAATAAAATTCTATGAAAATGTTTATGTTGATTCAATATTTACATTAATAAATATATTTTTAAACTTTTTTACCAATTATTCATTACGTTTTCATAGTTTCTTAACATACACTTTTAAGCATTTTACTTTTGATTTTTTCTTTTAGCAGAGTTGTAATTTTCTGATAAATATTTTAGCAGGGTCACATTTTTGTTATAGATATTTTAGCGGAGTCACATTTTCATATCTTTTTCCGTCCAAAATGCGACTCTGAAAATATCGAGTAGGGTAGAGGGGGGATCCTTCGCCATTTTTTTTTCAAAGCACTGTCATTTCTTAACCCCTAATTATTTTTCAAAAATTACTTTCAAATTGAAAACCTACATTTCTTGGCTTTAATTTCTGTGATCTTTATTCTAATTATTTGCATATTTTCGATTATTATTTTAATGATTTTCAAAGTAACTCAATTCGGCGTAACTGCCCCAAACCTGGGGTATATTCACCAAAAGAGCTAGATATAATTTCAACAAAAAAATTTGTTAATACAGCAAAGTCAATCTTTTAATGACTGAAATAAATAATTTATAATAAGTTCTATAAGATATGTGTTTTTTTAATCAATAAATGTCCACTACATTAAAAAAAATTATTTAAAGCTATAATAAGGAGTGAGATTATAAAAATGTTAACTCACATCAAGTTAAATAAAAAACAAACCACTGAATTTTAAGACTTCACGTCAAATTTTTATTAAATGAAATTTAATACAAAATCAAACAAAAAACCCCAAATGGAATTCTAACCTCTGCGAAGAAAGTTATCCACTTTTTCCGGAATCCCTTCCATTAAGGCTTTTATGGCAGTTTCTGTCACCTTTTTAGAGCAGGTGGTCTATCTACGTTTGAAATCTTGCATGTCCTGGGGGACCTTTTTTGTGCCCTTTAATTCTCTTTTAACAAGAGCCCAATATCTCTCCACTGGCCTGAGCTCCGGGCAGTTTGGTCGATTTGCCTCTCTTGGTACAAAAACCACATTATTATCATTATACCACTCCAGCGCTTTCTTGCTATAGTGACAAGATGCTAAATCGGGCCAAAAGTAAGTGAGTACATTGTGCTGACTAAAAAATGGAAGAAGTCTCTTCTCCAAACACTCCTTGATATAAATTTCACTGTTTATAGAGCGTTCATTAAATCAATGAAACGTATTAATTAAATGAAAACTAATTGAAAAAAATATATTTTTTTGTGTTACTTTTTTTATTTATTTTATTTATTTTTATTTGTACATATATTTCTTTTTTGACATATCCCTAAACTCGACTTGAACCCGCAATCACGAGAATGTAAACATTACCGCGTTACCGATTGATCTAAATAGCCAAAACAAAATGATGTCATTATTTGGACTTTTATATTTAAATAATTTCAGTTTGCAACCCTAGCGTTCATTACTGGAACATATATATATTTTAGTATTTAGCAAATTCAAAACCCTAACTCAATGAAATGTTTTCATTAAATCACTGAATTCAGATTAATGAAATCGATTCATTAATAGTATGAACGAAAATTCTATCAGTGTAGAGCATTTTAGACAGGGATGCACCAACTCTTTGTAGCTCTAGGCACTAACATAAAATTAATATTTTTTCACACTTTTTAAGCATTTATGAAAATTAAATTATTATTTTTCGAAACTCTAGGATCATAGGTCTAACATAATGAAAAACTATTTTCTTATCACACGATTTGAGGAAGTTATTGCAAAATGTAGTTGCTTCCTATTATTTTTTTGGAATCCCAAAAAACACAAAAACGCGTCTGTCTGCGACCACATGTGATATAAATTCATCAAAGTTGACGTCAAGGAAAGATAATTGAAAAATGCACAAAATACATTTTTTTTCCAATTTTTTATCTCCCTTAATAGCGGAGAAAAATGGGATTAGTGTATGTGCCCCACTGGCGAAGGATCCCCCCTCTACCCTAGTAGTTTTTGGTATCGAGTACCCAAAAAAAAAGAAAAATACTCGATACTCAGTACCCACTACCCATATTTTTACCAGCCAAAATTGAAATTAAAAAAAAAAAATACAAAAATTTTCGCGGTTGGCGGGAAACTTTCCCTCCACCCCAAATTGTTAATTATGGTTCTATTATTTTCGACATAAATATATAAAACAAAATGAAAATATGATGTTTTTATTAAAAATTAAAAAAATAGAAATTTAAAACTTCATCACCGTTGGTGGGTGAACTTTTCTGATGACAGCAAAAAAGTAAAAACGTATTTCTTCATAGTTTTCATGGCCTATTGGACTATACAATGATAATTTTGATATTTGCAAAAAAATATTAAAAAGTTATAGCCCTAGTGTTCAGTATAAGCAGTGGGGATCTATTCCTCTCTTCCTCTGTTAACTTTTACTCTTTCTATTTGTTCGTGAAGTCGGGCAAAGCAAATGAAAACATTGAGTGACAAATATGACTCGCTCAATTCACTTTTTTCATAGTTTTTAGTAATATTTCAACATATTTATACCCTACACCACTATGTGGTCAGGGTATTATAAGTTTGTCTTGATGTTTGTAACACCAAAAAATATTGGTCCTAGACCCACCTTATAGTATACCGATCGGCTCAGAATTTTTTTTATTTCGATTTAACGATGTCCGTCTGTCCGTCCGTCCGTCCGTCTGTCTGTCCATGCATCCTTGTGCGCACTCTACAGGTCGCAAATATTAAGGTATTTAGATGAAACTTGGTGCACCGACTTTTGTCGGCCCAAGGACGACGTCCATTGATTTTGGTTAATATCGGTCCATGTTTAGACCTAGTGCCCATATTAGGGTCCTACCAAAATGATATTGTTTATATGCTGCAGGTCTCAAATATTAAGATATTTTGATGAAATTTGGTACACAGAGCTAAGTTGACCCATGGACGAAGCCTGTTGATTTTGGTGAACATCGGTCGATGTTTAGACCTAGTGCCCATATAAGGGTCCTACCAAAATTATATTGTTTATACGCTGGAGGTCGCAAATATTAAAATATTTTGATGACATTTGGTACACAGCCTATGTTGGCCCAAGGACGAAGCCTATTGATTTTGGTGAACATCGGTCCATGTTTAGACCTAGTGCCCATATAAGGGTCCCCCCAAAATTGGCTTGGTTACAAACTGCAGGTCGCAAATATTAAGATATTTTAATGAAATTTGGTATACCGACCTATATCAGCCCAAGGACAAAGCCTGTTGATTTTGGTTAACAGCGGTCCATGTTTAGACCTAGTGCCCATATAAGGGTCCTACCAAAATTATATTGTTTATACGCTGCAGGTCGCAAATATTAAGGTATTTTGATGAAATTTGGTAAACAGAGCTAAGTTGGCTCAAGGACGAAGCCTGTTGATTTTGGTGAACATCGGTCCATGTTTAGACCTAGTGCCCATATAAGGGTCCTACCAAAATTATATTGTTTATACGCTGCAGGTTGCAAATATTAAGATATTTTGATGAAATTTGGTAAACAGAGCTAAGATGGCCCAAGGACGAAGCCTATTGCTTTTGGTGAACATCGGTCGATGTTTAGACCTAGTGCCCATATAAGGGTCCTACCAAAATTATATTGTTTATACGCTGCAGGTCGCAAATATTAAGATATTTTGATGAAATTTGGTAAACAGAGCTAAGTTGGCCCAAGGACGAAGCCTATTGATTTTGGTGAACATCGGTCCATGTTTAGATCTAGTGCCCATATAAGGGTCCCCCCAAAATTCGCTTGGTTACAAACTGCAGGTCGCAAATATTAAGATATTTTAATGAAATTTGATTCGCTGACTCACATTATAGAAAATTTTGACACAAGCCCCTTTTAACCCATTCGAATTTCAGATCTAAAAATTAGTTGGCTTTTACCCAGACTGGTGTAGGGTATTGTATAGTCTGCATGCCCGACTTTAACCTTTTTACTCGTTTTTAAATATTCAGTATTTTCACTAACAAGTAATTAAAACAAAATAAAAAGTATTAAATTATAATAGAAAATAACGCAATAAAAGTAAAATAAAAGTTCGTTTGATAGCAACAATTTTTAGTTATCAGGTTGCAATGAAATATTATCGATATAAAAAAAATGTTTCATTTTCTTTGCCACGTTCGACACACAACAACAAAAAACGGTGAGTACCATAGTCTCTCTAGTAAATAAATACTTTTTGGTATAAGTACAAAATGTTCGAGTTTTAAGAATACATAAACAGAGAGAAAAAATAAAGTCGAACGTGATTGGGGAAATGAAATTATCATAGTATAACACTAGTGATCTAGTAATGATTCCCAAACACTATGATCATTAGGATCATATTATGATCGCTACATATTTCAAACATAACATTAAGGTGTTAAACTATCATAACATCATTATATTTTCTGCAGTTACTGATGTTATGTATTTTTTAAATTTTGTTTTTTTTTTTTTGTAACAAAAATATTTTTCAGTAATTTTAATTTTATTTTTCAGTAAAAGTAAATAAATTTTTTATTATATTTATATCTATGTAAGTAGAATATTTAAATTGCTCCAATTTTGGTATACGACACATCAAAGTTGGGCACATTTGTTATTCACTTTTTTGCAATTTAACCCCCTTGATAACTTGACAAGCAGCAGTATTTTAGCGCTTTGTATTGTTAAAACACGACAAAAACAAGAACAAAAAAAATTATGTTCATATATTGTGTACGTTTTTACTTATGAAAGGATTTCATTCATAATAACTACACAGCTTGTTGTTTTTGTAGTTTTAGTTGTATTGTTTATATACATTTTTTTTTAATTAGCTGGCAATTCTATTACTTATTTATTGCTGGCTTTTATGTATATACGAGACATTTCACATTAACAATAGCCTGTAAGAATAAAATCTAGAGTTTTTACTAATCCGGGTAAATAGGGATTTGTTTAAGCAATTACTTTCTAAATTTTGTATATGTAGGTACTTGAAAATTAATTTTTTTAATTTAATTTATAATTCATGCATACGGAAGAATTTGGAATACGAGTAAAGAGTCATTCTGAAGACAAAAGTTAGTACTACATATTAAATTATAATCTACTAGCTCTCTCTCTCTCTCTCTTTCTAACATACTTTAAGAAAATGGTGCTTTATACTTTTCAGGTATCGGAATAACATCACATTTCCCAAAATTTCGGTTGGAAAGCTTTTTTATTGAATGTAGTTTAAGAAAAGTTATATTATGAAATGTCTCATATGTATAAAGTAATATTTTGTTGTAGATTTTTTTATGTACACACACTCGTCTAGTGGTTTATAAAGTTTATAAATATTTTTTTGTTGTACTACATTAAATGTACATAGTTTTAATTTAATGTTTATAAAGTTGTTGTCATTGTTGTAGTTTAAAAGTGCATTTTATTTAAACAATGTCATGCCTTGTTCGTGATTTAATAAATACACGCACATAAATGACTGAATGACTGACTGATACAATGTCAGTTTTAATTTAATTAAATTTTTGTTGTTCACTGTTATTACATTTTTTTTCTGCTGCTTTATTTGGCAACGCCTTTAAATGAACAAACGCCTGTTTATGTGCATGTTTTGCTGCTCATTGGTCAAGTGTTAATTGTTATAAATATTTAATGAATCTGAATGATGTGTTAAAGAATCTTTACGTATATAATTATGGACAAATTGTCAAAGTTATGTTTACATATTAACTTAACTGATATTTATGTCTTTTAGTTTCAGAGTCGAAATGATTTTATATTATTAAGGAATTATTTGACCAATTTATTTCAAATTTAGTAAATGAAAATTGATGTGTTAATATTTTCTCTACCTACACACAGGAAAAAGACTACCGAAATTAGGAGTCGGTGACCGCAACTTTAAGAATGTTAACTCCAATTTTCGGTCATTATTCTCGCCCTAGTAGACAAGTAATAACAAGTTTAGTGCAAACTTTTGAGTCTACATATTCATTGTGTGATGCTGCCGTGCCAGTGAGACAACGGGTTGGTCGAAATGACGAAAATATCGCTGCCGTTCAGGCGTCCGTAGCAAACGATCCAAATCAGTCGATTCCGCGGCGATCTCACGAACTGGGCATCGCCAAGACCATTTTATGGCGAATTTTGCGTAAAGATCTTGTTTTGCACCCATACAAGATCAAGCTGACTCAAGAATTGAAGCTGATGGACGATTTGACGTGATGTGTTTTATTAAAAAAAAAGTTGTCAAATCCGTATTGGAAAACCCTATATTTATATTTACTAGGATTTAGACATAATCCATTTACTGAAGCCCATGCTCTTATATTTTACAGGTTTATATTGATTTTATATACACAACCATTGATTTCCGAAATTTCACAGCCAATATAAAGTTGCACGTCATCAGCATATATCTGGACACTAGGCCGTACCTCAAAAAAAAGTTCGCCGTACACCCTCCAATATGAAGTATTTTTGCAAGGCAATTTCAAAAAAAAAATTTTTTTTTTTTTTTGGCCGAACGTAGGGGTCGCCTTTTTCAATTTTTCGTTATAGCTTCGGCATTTAAAATCGGATTTTAAAGTGTGATATACTGATTTTTTTGCCTCGAGGAGGCCAGTGTTTTGCTATAAAGGAAAAATCCAATGAAAAAAAATTTAAAAAGGCGACCCCTATGTTCGGCAACCAATATATAAAAAAAAAATTCTACTGGGTTTATCGAAAAACTTCATTAGCAAAAGTTTAATGATTTTTTGCGAGCTTTAATTTTCTGACATTAGGGTGGTACATTAGGGTGTAGCAACTGAGATCTGGTGGCTAACTACTAGAACAGGATACTTGAGGTCAATGGCTCTCGAGAGAAAAACTTTGGTCTCCTCGAGAGAAAACATCGATGTATCATACTTTAAGATCCGACTGTAAATGCCAAAGATATAACGAAAAATGTAAAATGGCGAAAAAAAAATTTTTTTTTTTAAACCTCCTTGCAAAAATACTTCATATTGGAGGGTGTACGGCGAACTTTTTTTTTTATGCCTGTCAGGTGGTACGCTCTACTGGACACGTCAGTGTATTAACTGATTTGGAAGATCATTGGCGTGGAACTGAGTATTACAGTGGTCCCAAAATAGATCGTTACGAAACACCTTTGGTTAACTCAACACTATTTGAAGGAACAACATTACGCCACAGTAGCCATGATTTCATTCAAGTGTTGATCTCATCAGCATACGTTAAACGTAGAACGACGGGAAGTATTTCGTCGACCGGCGTGCAAAATGTCACATGTGTTTTTTAATAGATTTTGAGGAGAGCGAAAAAACTGTTACAAAATCTACTTTTAAGATATTTTATTGGCATCATATGCCTTAATGATGATTTTACTAAATGAGATCGTGAATCATTAAGGCATATGATGCCAATAAAATATCTTAAAAGTAGATTTTGTAACAGTTTTTTCGCTCTCCTCAAAATGTATTAAAAAACACATGTGACATTTTGCAGGCCGGTCGACGATTTGTCTGGAATCACCTTAAAGAGTTACAGAGTGCCGCCGAATAGTTTATCTTTGTTTTTTTATATCTTTCAGTATTCTGTTCAACGCCTCAAGAGAATGTTTGTGTGCCATAGTGCATTCATCACAGATAATAATTTTGCATTGTTTCAGTACCGCGATCATGGACGATTGTTTTATTATTAGATCGTATTTCGGCGAGAATTAGCGAAATGAGAAATTTTTGCCAGTTCCACTTGGTGCATTTTAAAAAATAATCCACCTTGTCCCGCTGAAACTGCCAGCATAATGCCGTGTAAATAATTTTTTGTTCATACGTCAGTAGTGGGACATTGTGAGTAACAATCGCTGCCATTTCTGCCGTATCATACTGCAGTTCACGATTTATTTCGGTGTTCATAAAATCAGATGCACTTCGATTTGGCGAACTGATACCGTAATGACTGAGTAGTAAGTTGGCAATGACAACGCAAAGATCCTCGATAGCAATCAATGCTTCATTGTACGAATTCAATGCAATATATCGTCAGTCAATTGAATATGATAATGTTTTTTAATGCCGAAAGGCGTTTTGAGGATTCTATTATAAATTGGAAAACTCCCATTTTTTTAGTTTAATCCCCTTTATTTTTACCGCAGCTAATAAATTTCGGTTTTTTACAATAAAGTTTAAACTACACTTGAACTAATTGCAAACATTTTAAATTGGTAACATTTTATTTTTCAACTATATCGTAGCATAAGGTTTCAGTGCGAGTATAAAGCTTTTTTCAACTTAACTGACTGAAACCGATTAAAATTTATATTAAGGAAAATCCAAAAGTTCAAGAAAATACTTCTAATACAAATATTTTCTTTACTAAAAAGCCCTTAGATTTAGTTCTAATTAGTTTATAAGATATAATATCATTTGTTTATACTTAAATTAAAAAAAAAAAAAATTCTTTAAGGCTAAGTTATTTTTTACCATTTTGTACCATATAATTTTATTCCTATGGAATATTTTGACATCTTTTTACACTGCCATAAAAAATGGAAGAATGTTAAAAATAATTCATAAATATAATTTTGCCTTACTATAGAATCTATTGTATATTAAAGGTCCCAATTTCCTATGATTGGATTAAAAATATTTTACATAAACACTTGTGCCATATACATATTTACTTCCATATCTGTAGAGGCAACAAAGCGAAAAATGTCAAAATGAATCATTAAAATCTTAGTGTTCATAAAAACCTCAAATATCTAAAAACAATGTTAATTTACATCCCTAAGGATGTGTATCGAAGGAAACTATTTTTAGCATGAAGGTCAACACAAAAAAGGATACAATTTGATATATAATCTAAGCACACAGACATACACCTATGTCTCGCTTCACAAATTATAAAAACTCGTGTTAATCACATTTAAAATTTTTCGTATGAAAAATAGTGTAAATTTTATTTCAGTAATCTTATTTGAACTTAAAAAGAAAAACTGAACTAAATAACATCTCAGAAACTGATTACACAGTACAACACTAAAAATGCATCGGGCATGCGACATTTCAATTATGATAGATTTTAGGATGAATATGACGAATGTGAACACCAAATTTCAAAATTAGCTCTAGTTTTTGAAATATTTGCAAATTAAAATTTTAGCAAAAAGACAGTTTTTTTGTTAAAATTTCTTATTTATTCATATACCTGACTAAACCACGGATAATTTTTAATATGGTTTAAAAGTATAGACTTTGGGCTTTTAGAAATATATCAACTTATTTTAATTAGGTAAAGGATCTAAGATATAATTGCAATTAAAATGAAAACTTCATTTATTTTCCTATTTTGCAAATCTAGTAAAATCCCTTAATCGGATTTGCAAAATCTTCACGTATGACGTAAATTCATATTCCACTCAGTTATTTTTATCAAAATAACCAATTATTATTACCTTTCAATTTTATAGTTTTTTTGCAAAAGGACTATTAAAAATTTAATTTTCCTACAAAAACGTTTTTGCAAATATTTCTTAAACTATAGCTAACTTATAAATTCTAGGGCCATATTCGTGATCTGCGTCCCAAAGTCTATTAGAAATGATGTGTCGCAATCCCGATGCATCAAATTTTTCTTATTTTATTGTCCTGTGTTATAATTCATACATAAATATTTTTACTTGCTATCGTGCAGGTAAGTGATCTTTAGTAAAGTTTTTGGTTCGATGAATTAGGGTTCAATGTAACTGTATTATGAATAGGGTACTCAATTAACTGAAATTTTATTTTAATCGATTAATCATGCAAATATTTATTTTTCTTAATTAATCGATTAATCGAACAAAACTGTATGAAAATTAATATTCAAATTTTGTTGTATTTTTAAAAATTTTATTTAACGAAAGGGAAATAAAATAGTTTCTTAACAATAAAAATGTATTGAGATATATTTTACCAAAATTTTTATTTTTTCTATCCCCTTTGCCACATATTCAAATTTAATCCTAAACGGAAAAAAACACCAAATCAGACAGTTCATACACAAGTGCATAATTCTCGTTCGAGTGTATGAAAAATACACCCTGTTAGGGATACTTCCTATACTCAAAACATTAAAAATAAACAGAAAAAAAATAAATTTTTTGTTGCTGTTTTTGGTTTTTCTTTGATATTTTAAATGTTTAATAACGCTCTTAGACGAGAACAAGAAATTCTCATTGAGTTTGTAATTTAACTTATATATTAAACAAATATTTCCAGAAAGTCTAAAAACGTCGTCCCCTGACGATTTCCTTAGGCAAGAATGAAATCCGGATAGGGACATGCCTACAACGGATTATTTTTCACAATTTGTTAAATACGTTTGGGATATTAGCATTTTTAATTCCTTTAAAGAAAAATTTTCTATTTTGTCAAAATTTATACATGTGGTTTCGCTTGAAATAAAATGCGTTGATTTTAGCACATTTTTTTGTAAAATTGAACAAATCTAACTTTAAGTAAAAAGCGTATTAAAACTACCCAGTGTAGAAACGGTAATGACATATCATTATTTTTTGAAGTACCAGTAATGACACCCACTTACCTTCTGCATTATTTTAAAACATATATAATGAGTTACACTAGTAAGGATGTACGTAACCACATATTTTTTGATTTTTTGTATGTTGGCGAGTAAGCTTACTTGTGTGCAGCAGGTCAATTATGTTTTTATTTATTAAATACTAGCGGGCGCAGCCCGCTACGTTGTTAGCGTGCCTTAAAGGTTAAGGGGGGCTGCGCCCCCCACAATTTTTATTAAATTCGTTTTTTTATTTAAAGTTTTTTTATTTAAAGCCTTCACCCAGCCACCACAAATAAATAATTCTGCACAACAATGGGTTTAAAATAAATAAATATTTGATCACTTTTACTCATGAAAGTGGATTGTTAGTAATGAATCCATAATAAATTGCAATATACGTGTGTATGTTAAGATAATTTGGTAAAGTGCGAACTTAGGTAGATAGACCCGTAAGTAGTTTTGTTCATTTGTGTTTTGAATGAAAATAAATAACGTAAAGCAGGGTTGGAAAGCATTTTATAATATTAAAAATAGCGGGCAAAGCTACGTTGTTAGCGTGTCTTAAAGTTTTTTTTTTAATTCCGGTTTATGTAAAGGTAGACCTGGCAATTCAAGTAAATTCACAAATTCAGTTGGAAAATTTACTGCGTCGGTTTCTTCCACCGGTGCTTCGTTACATGAAGTTTAAATATCGGAATATATAAGTTCCATTCCTTTTCTAAGGTTTTTTCTCTTTCAGAAAATTTGTTTAACTTTTTGGAGAGTATGTTTCAATGCCACATAAGTTTCATATTCCGTTGATAGTGTTTGAAGAGGTAATTCCCTCTTCCAATCCATTTGCATTGTCTATAATTTCAATTCCACTCGTTCAACGTTTATATCCATTTCATTCCACTTGTGTAGTGTTTCAATTCCACTCGTTTCCTATTTAGTTTCTTAATTTTAGTGTTTCATATACACTTGTTCTTTAAGTTTTAGGTTTCTAGCTAAAGACGCAGACGTTAAGGGGGGGGGGGGGCAATTTTCCCCTTTTGAACCACCATTTTTACCACGTTCCTGTCCAAAGTCCTAGAAATGCCTTGTCGATAAGTTAGCCCATACTCCAAGGAAAACATATTATATATTACAGGTTTCTTGCCGAAGGGTTCGGTTAGGCCATCAAGGGGGAGAATTATTCCGTTTTTACCCCTCCCGGTAGGAATTTCCAAAAATTCCGTCTTAGAGGACGTCTGCGTTGGAGGAGGAACCTACTACATACATAATTTTAGGTCTCTATGTCCAGCAGTTTGGCCAGGCCGTCAAGGGGGAAGTTTTTTCCCTTTTTACCCCTCCCGGTATGAATTTCCAAAAATACCATCTTAGGGGACGTTAACGTTCGAGAAGGAACCCAAATACCGAATTTAAGATCCCTTGTTCCAGCAGTTTAGCCAGGCCGTTAAGGGAGAGACTTCTCCTGTTTTTGACCCTACCAGTAGACATTTCCAAAAATCTCATCTTAGCGGATGTCTACAATAGAGGAGGAACTTTAATACCAAATTTCAACTTCCTACCTCCAGCGGTTTGGACAGGCCTTTAAGCGGCACTTTTCGCTTCATTAATCCCCATTTTTGCAATGTCCCTGTCCAAAAAGCACCTTCCCGGTAAGTGAGCACATACTCCAAGTAACATATGTTTTACATTTCAGGTTTCTAGCCAACTTTTACTATTTGTGCCCCTCTCGGTAGGAATTTCCGAAAATCCATCGACAGGGAATTCCAGCTTCCTAGTTCCAGCAGGCTGAGAGGAACCTAAGTACCGAATTTCAGCTTCCTAGTTCCAGCAGTTTGGACAGGTCGTTAAGGGGCAACTTTCCCTTTTTGAGCCCCCATTTTATAACGACCCTGTTCAAAATTCAAAAAGTATCTTTCTAATAAGTTAGCCCTCACTCCAGGGACCCACATTTTAAGCTTCAGGTTTCTAGCCGAAGGGGTTTTTACCGGCCCCCAAGGTGAGGCTTTTCTTCTTTTTGCCCCTCCCTTTAGGAATTTACAAAAATTCCATCTTCGCGGCTATCTGCGATGGATGAGGAACATTCATACCAAATTTCAACTGCATTGCCTAAGCGGTTTGGGCAGGCCGTTAGTGGGGACATTTTTCCCTTTCAACCACCATTTTTACTATGTTCCTGTTCCAAAATAGAAAAATTACGTTGCCGGTGAGTTAGTCCTACTCCAAGGAATACATATTTAAAATTTTAGGTTGGCCAAAAGGGATTGGGCAAGCCGTCAGGAGGAGACTTTTACCTTATTTCCCCTCCCGATAGGAATTTAAAAAATTCCGTCTAAGCGGACGCCTACACAGAAGGAGAAACTCACATACCGAGTTTCCTTTTGGGATATCCTGTAGGGAATTCCAAAAATACAAACTTAGTCGATGTCTACTACAATGGAGGAAACTTTATACCAAATTTCAACTTCTTACCTCAAGCGGTTTGGGCAGGCACTTTTCCAATTTGTGAGACTGTTTATGGGGAGACTTTTCCCCTTTTTGCCCGTTCCGGTAGGAATTTCCAAAAATCCCGTCTATATCAAGAAACCGCCGAATATCAAGAAACCTTGTTTTAGTGGAGATATCCGTGGGGGGAGGAAAAAAAGTAGTTTTTTTGAAATTATATATTATTTTAAATGGTACTTTTTGGAAAAACGAAATTTTTTGGAAAAAGATACTTTGTTTTTACAAAGTGCTTTATTTGTACTTTTTTTGGAAAAGGTATTTTTTTTTAAAAAGGTGTTTTTTTTTGGAAAAATGTATGTTTTTTGGAAAAAGGCACTTTTTTTTGGAAAAGGTACTTCTTTTGGAAAAGGAAAATTTTTTTTAGAAAAAGGTCTTTTTTTTGGGAGAAGGTCCTTTTTTAGGAAAAGGTACTTTTTTTGAAAAAGGTATTTTTTTGAAAAAATGTATGTTTTTTGGGAAAAGGAACATTTTTTTAGAAAAAGGTACTTTTTTTTGGAAAAGGTACTTTTTTTGAAAAAGGTATTTTTTTGGAAAAATGTATGTTTTTTGGGAAAAAGTACTTTTTTTGGAAAAGGTACTTTTTTTTGGAAAAGGTACATTTTTTTAGAAAAAGGTACATTTTTTGGAAAAAGGTACTTTTTTTAAAAAAGGTACTTTTTTTTTAAAAAGGTACTTATTTTTGGAAAAAGGTACTTTTTTTGGAAAAAGGTACTTTTTTTGAAAAAGGAATTTTTTTTTGGAAAAAGGTACTTTTTTGGAAAAAGGTACTTTTTTTGGAAAAAGGTACTTTTTTTGGAAAAAGGTACTTTTTTTGGAAAAAGGTACTTTTTTTGGAAAAAGGTACTTTTTTTGGAAAAAGGTACTTTTTTTGGAAAAAGGTACTTTTTTTGAAAAAAGGTACTTTTTTTGGAAAAAAGTACTTTTTTTGGAAAAAGGTACTTTTTTTGGAAAAAGGTACTTTTTTTGGAAAAAGGTACTTTTTTTGGAAAAAGGTACTTTTTTTGGAAAAAGGTACTTTTTATTGGAAAAAGGTACTTTTTTTTGGAAAAAGGTACTTTTTTTGGAAAAAGGTACTTTTTTTGAAAAAAGGTACTTTTTTTGGAAAAGGTACTTTTTTTGGAAAAAGGTACTTTTTTTGGAAAATGGTACTTTTTTTGGAAAAAGGTACTTTTTTTGAAAAAGGAATTTTTTTTTGGAAAAAGGTACTTTTTTGGAAAAAGGTACTTTTTTGGAAAAAGGTACTTTTTTTGGAAAAAGGCACTTTTTTTGGAAAAAGGTACTTTTTTCGGGAAAAGGTACTTTTTATTGGAAAAAGGTACTTTTTTTTGGAAAAAGGTACTTTTTTTGGAAAAAGGTACTTTTTTTGAAAAAAGGTACTTTTTTTGGAAAAGGTACTTTTTTTGGAAAAAGGTACTTTTTTTGGAAAAAGGTACTTTTTTTGGAAAAAGTTACTTTTTTTGGAAAAAAGTACTTTTTTTGGAAAAAGGTACTTTTTTTTGGAAAAAGGTACTTTTTTTGGAAAAAGGTACTTTTTTTTTGGAAAAAGGTACTTTTTTTGGAAAAAGGTACTTTTTTTTGGAAAAAGGTACTTTTTTGGGAAAAAGGTTCTTTTTTTGGGAAAAGGTACTTTTTTTGGGAAAAGGTACTTTTTTGGAAAAATGTACTTTTTTTGTCCCCTTTTTCCCCCTCCCGAAAAGAATTTCCAAAAATGCCGTCTCAACGGACGTCTACACCGGTCGAGGAACCTACATACCAAATTTCAACTTCATAGCTCCAGCAGTATGAGCAGGCCGTCAAGGGGGAGACTTTTTGCCCGTCCCTGTAAAAATTTCCAAAACTCCCGTCTTGGTGGATGTCTACGATAGTGGAGGAACCTTTATACCAAATTTCAACTTCCTACCTCCAGCGGTTTGGGCAGGCCGTCAAGGGGGGCCTTTTTCCCCTTTTTAACCACCATTTTTACAACGTCCCTGTCCAAAATTCCAGAAAGTACTTTCCAGAAAAGTTAGCCCCTACTCCAAGGAACACATATCTTAAATTTCAGCTTTCTAGCCAAAGGGGTTTTGGCAGGCCGTCAAGGGGGACACATTCCCCCTTTTTGCCCGTTCCGGTAGGAATTTCCAAAAATCCCGTCTTAGTGGACGTCTACCCCGAAAGAGGAACCTACATAACAAATTTCAACTTCCTAGCTTCAGCGGTTTGGGCTGGGCGATGTTGAGTGAGTCAGTCAGTCAGTCAGTCAGTCAGTCACGTTATTCTTTTATATATAGAGATTACATGTCGATATAGCGCAGATGGTAGAGCTATTGACTGGCAATATGTAGACCCAGGTTCGATTCCCGCACCAGCACCATTTTATTAAAAAAAACAAATACAATAAAAAATATTTTTTTTTATATAATTAGTTTTTTTGAAAATCTATTTTTAGACTCATTATTTTTGTCAGTACTGGTAAGCACATAGGTAACGATATATTTTTTGATTTTTCGTATGCTGGTGTGTAACCATAACTCATTATTTTTCGCGACATCGCCATATAAAGGTAATAAGAAATGTAATAACAAAAGTAACTAGTTACCATTACCAAGTATGTAGTTACATAACCACATATCTGGTAATGATTTTCTACACTGGGTAATAAAGTAAAAAGTAAAAAGTGAATAAATATAGAAAAAGTCAACTATGAAAATGAAATATGTTTTACATGAGACAAAAGTCTTACATGATTGTGGTAAATAACAAAAGACTAACAAAGGGTTCTCTTTGGAAACGTGTAGCATAGAAGACAAATAAAACAACATGTTGAATATCTGTCAAGCGGAAAAAGGAAAAAAATTCTAATAGCAAAAAAAAAAAAAAAAGAAAGAAAACAAAGACCTTGAAGTGTGTTTAGGTGGAAACTGTAAATATCATGTAAATTAATCGATATCAAATAAACCAAAGGATGAGATCCACCTTTTCGAAACTTAATGAAAACCGCAATGAACCTTAATTGTTACCAAGTAATTAGTCTCTTAAAATTTCAGACTTCTGGCCCTTTTAGTCAGGTCAGGCACCTAAAATTTGAGTAAGGCCCGGGTTCTACTTTCTAAATTAATTCACTAGCAGGAAAGCGTTTGTAAAAATTTAAGCCAAAACTACTAAAAATTAGTTAAGAATTAATCTGCAGAAAATCCGATGAAATTATTATTATTATTATTTATTTATTCAGTCTATGGATACAATAAATCCTTACAGACTAGTAGCTTAAATTTAAATTAAATTACAACAATTAATTTAAACTCTTTACTTGAAATTAGTGTTTCCAATTCGGTTAATCGATTAACCGATTCCTCGATTAATCGCCTCTATTTCGGTTAATGTCGACACAAATAATTTAAAACTCAAATAATTATTCGATCCGAATAATCGGTTAAAACAGGTCGATTAACCGGTTACAATTTTAATATGGAATTTTTCTCTTATTTTTTTCCCAAAACTTCATAATTTTCTTTACTTTGGCTAAAAAATTACAAGAAAAGTTAAGAATAAACATGAAATTACTAAAATATCACCAAATTCTTTTAAAATTGAGTGAAAGAGGTCGTTAAGCCTTTAGATACCTTTTTTTTTATAGCAAAATAAAGGTATTTCTAAAATTACCCAAAATACACGAAGTGTCTGGCTGGATCAGCTACGAAGTGCTCTATAGGCTTAAATCAATACAGTAGGCGATTTCTTTTAAAAATTAACGTTAATGTAAATGCTATTTCCATGTCCTTCACGACAAGGTTGCATTTTTTGAAATATGTGTCCCACAACTGTCAACTGACATCTTAATTCTGTAAAAACTCTACCTTTTCTCACATCTCCAAAGAAAGTACAATCGATTCAAAACCACATCAATTCTACAACATGTCCAACTACAGCCTTTTCAGTTTTATTTCAAAATTATTTAAAAATGTATTAAAATTATCCAAATATATTTTAAAAATGTTTAAAAAGGTTTCAAAATTGTCTAAAATGATTCAAAATTATCCAGATATTTTTTAAATTCTTCCAAAAATGTTTTAAAATTGTCCAAAAATCACTCAAAATTGTTCAAAAATGTTTTAGAATTATCCAAAAATCTGTCTAAAAAATTAAAATTGTCTAAAATACTTTGATATTTGTCCAATTGCATTTCAAAATTGTCAAAAATATATTTTAAAATTTTCAAAATGTATTTCAAAATTACAAATATATTTTAATATATTTTATTTGTATTTAAGAAAATTATATTTGTATTTTAAAATTGTTCAAATACATTTCAGAATTATTCACTTGCATTTAAAAAATTTTAAATCAGTATTTCAGAATTGTAAAATTGCATTCAAAATAATTCCATTTGTATTTCAAAATTCTCCAAATGTATTTAAAAAGACTGTATTTCCATATTTTCCAAATGTATTTAATAAAATTCCAATTGCATTTCAAATTTGTATTTCAGAAATTTCTACTTTTATTTTAAAGCATTTTTACAAAAATACATGTTTCCGTTTTATAATGAAAATTTTATAGGAATTACGAGACTTAAGAGAAAGCATGTATGTTTGAAAAAATGCTTTTGAAATAAAAATAAAAATAGAAATTTCTGAATTACATTTAGAAAAATTTTGAATTTTATTAAATACGTAAATACAGAAGGGAATGTTAGCTCAAATTTTGGATAATTTTATTTATTGCCAATGGCCGTTAAAAATGGAAAAAAGACTGAGAAATTTAACAAATGTTTATGATATTCTTTAGTCTACCAACTCTACTATTCCGAAAATTTTTTTGCAAATTTTTGTAGAGTAAATTGGTATTTTTATTTAAATAATATTTTACTCAAATGGAACCAAATTTTTTTTATTTCTTCAGGGGAGGACGAAGAACTTTGGATAATAATTTTTTTAAATGCAATATTATATTTATTGTAGTATTGATTAAATTTGCATTCAAAGAAATTTTGTATCCAAAGTTTTACAGATTAAAAAAAAAAAAAAATTCGTAAGAAGTAAAAAGTCTACCTTGAGTTATGCTATTTTTAACTTACTAATATTTAGAAAAAAAATCTCCTAGTTTGGAACTCAGCCAAGTTAGACTCAGTTTCCAAGAATAAAAATTCTCTGATTCACGAAAAAAATTATGTAGGTTCCGTGGAATAAATTGCTCCCAATCGCTTTGGATTGGTGGTACGATTTAAGCTAAATGCTTTTAAGTTAAAACTAAGTTCTATTGCAACAAGGTCTAAATATGGACCGATTTTAAACATTTCCAATAGGGTTCTATAAATTGACTAAAAAGAATGGTATCCTAATGGGTTCTCTGCGATCTTAATGGGATTAGGGTATGTGATAGAGGATAAAAAACAATTGCCTTTACTATAAAAGAGTAATTTAAATTTAAAATCGACTTTATTTTTAATACGGTTTTGTTCATTTTGTGTACGAAAACCCTACAAAAATATTTATATTTTCTAACATTTTGATTGGTTAAAAATAAATTAACCAATCAGAATGCTCCAAAAATAAACCAAGTCAAGGCATATTGCCACCCAATATTTTAACTAAAGTCGGCTTTAACTAAAATATAAATTTGAAAAATTTAGATAGTAAGGGCGAATGTATACGTATTTTTTTTTATCGGCCGAAGTTCATTTTTTAGGGATTAAAAAATGGGGTTAAAACTACCAAATTTTTCGTTTTTTTACTTACTTCTTATAATTTCAAAGAAGATAGACAAATTGGGTATCAAACGAAAGCTTTGTTGGATGCATATACAGCTATACAAAACATGTCCGACATTTTTTAATTTCATTATAATTATTTTCTGAGTAGCACATGCGTTGAGGAAATTGTTGTTGGTTTTATTTAAGTATCGACTCTAGGAAAAAGTATCGACTCTAGGAAAAATTTTGTTTTCGAATTTTTTTTATACTTTATTTGGATGAAGCATACTTTTCTGTGCTCCGAAAATTTCAATAAAAAATTCGAAGAATTTAAATTTCCACATGTTTTTTTTTTTTGTAAAATATGTTTTAGTCCCAAAGTAATACTCTATGTGGTAAATTTGTGTGTAACACTTTTTGTTTGCATTTTTATTATATAACAGGGCAGAATAAAGAGATAAAAATTACATCAAAAGATGTATGAATTGCACGCAGTTCTCAAAGAAAAGACAATGACGATTCCTTGATGGATGTGGATGACACGTCATATGGGGCAGGTGCTTAATACAGTTATAAAAGTAATCAATACACATATATAAAAATAGGGAAAAAATACAAAATAAATTAAAAGATGTACTAATAATAATAATATAATAATAACGGCAGGTTTAAAATGGCACAAAAAAGTTTAAATGGGCATGCAAAATGGCACGAAAAAGTAGTAAAATTGGCATAAAAAACGCAAACATGTCACGCTTATTCCAAAAATTTTAAAGTATAATAGTTGATTTAAGCTGCGTTTACATCTGTATCGAAATCCCGAGATTTCGATATTCACCACTCTGAAAAAGCTATGAAGGAAAGCTTATAGATGTTTAATTTTGAATAAAGTACACATATTTAGTTCTAACCCTATAAAAAATTTCACTGGAATTCAAGTTGAAATAAAGTTCAATTCCAGCCCTGATTTCCAGTTTCAAGGCTTGAATACAACTTTCATTACATT
Organism: Leucophora obtusa; assembly: GCA_949987735.1. Taxonomy (NCBI): domain Eukaryota; kingdom Metazoa; phylum Arthropoda; class Insecta; order Diptera; family Anthomyiidae; genus Leucophora; species Leucophora obtusa. The sequence goes on from OX465295.1 coordinate 80,984,517, forward strand.
TTATTTCAATATCATACTCCAGCAAAAGGGAAACAAAAATTCAAGTTTGAAATATTTTTGTTAAATAAACAAGTGCTAGAATTTGAAATCTACTTTAATTCAAGCAAAATTTAAAGCACTTGAATTTTAAAACCTATGTGCTTATTGGGAATAAATACATTTTCCAAAAAAATTAAAGTTTATACGCTTATCCTCATTGTTTTTCAGAGAGGCGAATATCGAAATCTCGGGATTTCGGTGCAGATGTAAATGCAACTTTAAGTGTTTTTCTGAATGTTTTTAACAAAAATACAATAATGAAGGAATTTACCGTTGAACAGCTAAAGCCCCGTTTAGATTATCACACAAGTGTGTTATACATGTGAGAAATGTGTTGTATAAAGAAAATGTATAATAGTGTGAACACAGATCGTTACACACATGTCAATATGGGTGCACATATTTTAAAAAGCGATTTATTTTTTTTAAATATTTCATAAAGTTACCACTTGTCTCAACACAAGTGTTGGGTTATTCACAAATAAATGTAAACAAAGATAAAAAACAACTAATGGTGAGAAAAAGTAATAATAGAAGAAAAATAACTGTTTTAATTTATTTGTGTGATAACAGTCTAAATACTGAAAAGATTTTCTTTTATACTTTTCTGACAACCAGACAATTTCAGCACACTTTTTGACATATTTGTGAGAAGAAAAGTATAAGCACTTGTGTGATAATTTTAACCGGGCTTAAAGTGCAAAAAAAAAATATCTGAAATTTTATTAACTCCCGATTACTGAATATTCAGTTAGCTACTAACTGGGACTTTAACTGACACATTTGTTGTTGTTCCTCATATAAAATGGCTAAATTTTAATTGGATCGGGCCTAAATATTAAAAAAAACATGTTTTCTTTGTAAAATTTTTTTTAAAAAAATTTTTTACAAAGATTGAGTTTTTACTGAAATGAAAAATAGACGAAATGGCTTTTTTTTTGGCAAGGATTTGTAAAAATGGCATTTTTACAAAATAAGTGAAGAAATGGGAAAAATGGCAAATGCCAAAAAAAAAAAACAAACTTGCCCTGATAATAATATATCTGCCATCGTTTTAAAGAATAGGTTTATATATATCAAATACCCATCAACCGATTTATCCCAAATTTGGTGGACGTGTAGTAAGCTAGGAGGTATAACTTTTTTTCATTCACAACTTTTTTAAATTTTGCTGTTTTCTTAGCTTAAAATTAACTTCAAACGCGTTTTTCTCACAACCATGAGTTCAAAATCGGCTGCCACTGTACAGCCAAGGTGGGTTAACCGATTTCGATCCGGTTTTTTTCTTTCATAGTCAACAAAAAACTGTAGTCCCTATCGTGGCCCTTTTTGGAATTTCAGTCAAATAAATTTTATATTCCCAAGAAAAAATGTTTTTCTTGCCTTTTTTGGAGTTTTCAAGTTTGTGTGGCAACTTTGTTAAAAAAAATTTTAAAAATAATAATCAGGCCACAATAAGGACTAGAGAATTTATCTGGTATTAAGAATCACTTTACACTTTTATTTTCCAATAGTTAATGAAGGCTACTCAGTGGCAGCCGATTTTGCCTTTTTTAAAAGAGGCCAATATTAAAGTGGCAACCCTGGCGATTTTGGTTGGAGAAATTTAGAACTAATATTTTTTTGAAAATACTACAGTAACATATATTTTAAATAAAAAAGTAATGTAGTAAAAGTGTGTTATTTTAATTTTTGACAACCGTTTAAATATGCCCCTTAAAATTCTCTTGTTACAGTATTCATCCCCCTTAAAACTTATATATAATAATGCCTATTTAATTTAATCGAATTCGCGTCTGAGCCTTTTTTGATATTCGTTACCGTTTGACTTTGGAATGACTTTCCCGTAGCGCCCTTTTCACTAATATTTCATATATTTCAATTAAGTGGCAACACTGGTTGCAACATGCGAAATATGGGCATCAACATTTTTATTTTCTCATTTACTTTAATGTTGCGTAAAAATAAATCTAAATTTCGTAGATTTTAGGCATTTTTTATATAAATCTATGTTAGCTTTTGATCCTACTCTTGAAAGTGAGATTAGGCAGCTAAAAAAATATGTAGCTCCTCTTTTTTCATTAAAATCATAGAGAATTCAGTGGGATAGCTTCCTAGTAAGCAAGCGGATCTAAAAAGATCGGTATACTATATAAACATCAGCACTAACTCAATTTGTTGCTATTCGAAAGGTTCAGTCATGCTATTTGAATTTTTCAAGGTTGGTTACCGTTATCGTTATAATACCGTTATCGCTAAAATACCGTTTCAAATTGAATACCGTTATCGATACCTCTAAAAAAATTTCTAAATACCGTTATCGTTACCGATACCGTTATTTTTATGGGCAGTTACCGGTATTTTACCGGTATTTATTATTTTATATAAAAATTACAATTTTTTTATTTTTTATTTTATAATCTTGAGTGTTTCTTTTTTACAAAAAATTTATAGATAATAATTTTACTTATTAAAACTACCAGTATTGCATTTATAGCTTAAAATCTGTATTTTCAGTACTTAAAATTAAAAATATGCCATGTTTTTACTTGTTTTTATATGTTTTTAACATAATTTTTAATACCGGTACGTACCGGTATTGCTGTTTCTATAACGGTATACCGTTACCGAAACAGTCTTAAATACCGTTACCTTTACCGTTACCTAAACAAACGAAATCTGATACCGTTACCGTTACCCTTACCGTTATTCGTTTCGGTAACCAACCTTGGAATTTTTTAATTCAATTTCGGCTATTTTAACCAAAATTCGGTAGTATAAAAATTAGTCAATAGAAAATTCAATTACATATTTTTACACGCTTCTAATGGCTACTCTGGTGGATGGAAATCAAATGGAATCATTCGAGTATTATATTCGATTTCACTAACTTTAGCCATTTATTCAATCATTTAGTTCTATTAATATTTAATCATTTTGCATAGCTCGGGCGGTTTGAGTCAGGGATCATATATAGAAGGAAACTTTTAAAAGAACAATTTAATAATTGGAAAGTAAAATACAAAAAATTACAGCATTTAAAGTAATAATTAAAATTTTTAGCAAATTAAATATTTTTAAATAGCATTAGCATAAAAGAATTTTCCAAAAAGAAATGATTATAGCAAGAACAACAAATTTCAAACCTATGTTATGGTAAACAACCCACAATCAGACCCTTAAAATGTCAATTGTTTTCTAATAAACACCAGCTAAGACTTTTATTAAATCCGAATATACCGTAGATATAAAACTTATAAGACGGCCATGTCTCGCCTTTTGGGCTATCTTTGAAATTCAACAAGTTTAAAAATTATTATTTTTTTTTTTTAATTTTCATATTCTACCAATACTATATCTACCAATCACTGCCAGATATGTGGTGATAAGATAAATACATATGTATCTGGTAATGGTAGCTATTACCATATCTAGTAATTATTTTTCTTATAATATTCTTTTTACTTTTGTCTGATAATGCTGGTGGAATTGACTAAGGTAGCCTCAATCTCAGAGTATGTTAGATGGCGAATTTGCGTTATAAGTTTTTGTTCAGCAAAACAACAACTGAGTTTGAACCACTTTCTTGAAATTCCTTTTGGAGTAAAGGATGTCCGAGATTAAATTCATTACACCAGTATTTCGCAGTTGCAAATGATGGAGCTTCATCACCAAAAGTTGAAATTAATTTGTCTATAAACTCTTGTCTAGATAATCCACATCGAAAATGGTAACAAATAATGGTTGGAAAATATTCACCTGTTAATTCCATTTTTTGCTGACACACAACTTTCACTTTCTTGTAAGCAACAAAAATAATGCTCATATGAAAAAAAGCCCTAAGCAAGCTTCGGTCAAATAAAGTTACCCTCGTAGAGTGCTGCAAAACATAAATTGTCAGTTTTTGATCGGGTCACTACCCAGAATTATTTATTTGATTATAGAACTACGTCGGGAAAACGTGCCGCATCCTCCCTCAAGTTTGAAAAAAAAACGAATTACAATGGAAAAATTTAATGTGTCGAACAGGGGTATGGCATCACCAAAAAAATAAGTAATAAAAATATTGTTGTCACTAGATGGCACTTTGTTCAAAAAACTGACAATTTTATTTTTTTATTTAAATTTAAATAATAACAAACAACAAAGCAAAAAAACAAACGGATATTTAAAATTTTGTTATTTGAATATATTCCGCGCTTGTTTTTTCCTTGTTTTGAGCAGTTTTCAGCAGTTTTTGAGTTTTTAAATATAGGCTCAGCTGATACTAAACTGATACTAAATAGTTGCTCAGGTAATACTAAATTACAGCGCCCTCTATCGGTGAGTAGTGTAAGTTTTGATTTCCTATCTCTATAATTAATAGTCTCTGATGTCGAAGACCACTTAATCAATACAAATTTTGAAATTTGTGGAAATAATATACTACAAAAACATATTTGGATTCTACTGAGACCAAGACACCTAAATAATAAGTATTTCTTATCTTGTGTCTCGCTTATTCGATTAAAATTAATGCCAAATAGGACGGAGATTTGAAACACTATTTTAAAAGGTTAAATTCTGAATTTTCAAAAAAAATTTAATTAATAAGGGTCTTACTAAAGACATATTAGGGATTGAAGGCGCCAGAAATTGTGTGAATACCTTTTTTCATTTGGCTAGCGCAGCGATTTTATTTCAGCGGATTATGAGAAAACTGGGATTTTTTATCACTTATGTAGGTTTTCGCCAAGTTTTTTTTTTTTAATTTTATGTAATTTTAACCGGAATATTATAGCATTAAATCAAATACTTCAATCCTCTAAATTAGGACAGAATGGAGAAGTAATAAATAACCCATGTTTAATTTTTTTTAAACAAAAACGCAAAACTTTTCCAAAAACTAAAAAATCGAGCTTTTTCGCTAGAAATAAATTTAAATTAAATCCGATACGATTTTGTTCGATTTGTTTAAAATTTAATTATTCCTAATAATTTAATTTAAATAATAGACAAAAGTCTGTAAACATTTTAGCTAAAACTTCTAAAAATTAGTTAAAAATTACCTTGTAGAAAAAACTGCTGGAATAAATAAATTATTGTTGCTGAATATTATCCAGATCGGAACAGCAAAAATAAATCTTAAATATACAAAATATTAGTTATATGTGAGTTAAATTTTCGTTAATAGAAAATAACAAATTTACTTGCTAAAATCAGAAAAACCTTTTGCTAAATAATTAGTAGATTAAAAAATTACAAAAAGAAGCAATATTTTTAAAGATTTTTTTCCGACTTTTTAATGCGAATAAAAATCAGCAATTTACTATTTTTTTAGGAAATGTTTCTATCGATTTTAGCAGGATAGACTGTATTCAGCTAAATTTAACTTGAGTATAACAAAGAGAACAGACAACAGCTTTTTTTATTTTGTTTACTTTATTATTATTTGGAAAGAATTTGTCAGTTTAATTTGTCAGTTTAAATTCTCTAAAAACTAACTCAAGTACAACTAAAATTTTGTAAATTTAACAGCTTTATTACTGCTGTAATTATCTTAAATGAAAACATTTGTTAAATTCAACCGTTTTTTCTGCAAGGTAATTTTTAACTAATTTTTAGTAGCCGCTTCTGCTCTTTGTAGGTACAGTAAAAAATGTTTATTAAAAAAAAGTTTATTTATTTAAGGAATAAATTCTTTAAAGTTTCGTCTACAACACACATACATGAAAATATGATTACAAAAATTATTCGTAGAAACATTTTGAGTTTTAATTTAAGTAAATAAAAACAAGTAGAAATCTTAATGCAACACTTAAATATACTCATACACAGCCACATGTATGTATACCCCAGCAAAAAAAAATTGCAAGTAGTGCTTTACAAAGTACTTCTTTTAGTGCTTTACAAGTATCCGTTAGTATATTTTACTGCTTTTTTAGAAGTTATTCTGAACAACTTCAAAAAATCACTTCTTTCATTTCTTCCCAAGAATCCGTTATTACATTTTTACAGCTTTTTTAGAATTACTTCTGAACAACTTAAAAAAATCACTTCTTTCATTGCTTCCCAAGTATCCGTTATTACATTTTTACAGCTTTTTTAGAATTACTTCTGAACCACATCCAAAAAATCACTTAAGTATTGCTTCTAAAGAGTAATTGATCTAAAAGTGCTCGTAAAAAGTGATTTTGGTATCACTTGGCATTTTCAAACTGAGGGTACCGGGTTCGATTCCCGGCGGGACCAATATTTTTTTTATTTTTTTTAAATTTTTTTTAATTCTATTAATTTTTTTTTAAATATTTATAATTAATATGTTTAAATTCGATAATTTTTAATTTTTAAAAATATGTATATATAAAAAAAATGGTGAGAAATTTATTTTTATGCACCTGTAAAAATAGTACTGAAACCAATATTGAATTGGAGTGCACCTTTTACACTTGTTTAATAAGTACTTTTATTGAAGAGAATAAGGAACAATATCTCGCATTAACAAAGTGGTATTTTTATGCCAGTCAACTTTCGTATCAAAGAATAGCTCAGCGGTAGAGCTCAGCGACTAGCAATCGTGAGGTCGCAAGTTTGATACCCGGTGGCGGCAATAAAAAAATTTTGGAAAATAAAAAAATATAATTTTTTTTTGTGAAGAATTTTTTTTTAACTTTCAATTGGTAAAAAAGAGCTTCCTTTGCATTCGTTCAAAAAGTACTGAAAAAATGTTAAAGTCGGAGTACTCCTCTCCTATGACAACTCAATGTTAAAATCATTAGTGTTTATGTTAAAAAAGAAGTACATCTAGATCATCAATTGTAATGCTTTTTCTACTGCTTCGGCATCTCTATTTTCGCTGGGACATAAATATAAATGCACAAATATTATAATCCAACTCACATATGAGGAATTTAAAAAATTTTGAGAAAAAATATTTAAAAAAATTTTATTGCCACGATATCGAGGACGTTTCATCCGTCGACGTTAATAATTTTTTTTTAGCGACGCAAAATTATGGTGGTTTAAATTTTAAATAAACCCTAAAATTCCAGCTTTTGCTTAATTTTAGCAAAAGTAAAAAATTGACAATTTTCTTTTTTTATTTAAATAATAACAAACAACAAAACAAAACACAAACGGATTTCTCGAATTTTATTATTTAAATATATTCCGCGTTTGTTTTTTCATATAGGCTCAGCTCATACTAAACTGGTACTAAATAGTTGCTCAGGTAATACTAAATTTCAGCGCCCTCTACAGGTGAGTAGTGTAGGTTTTGATTTCCTATCTCTATAATTAATAGTCTCTGGTGAAAACAACCACATTTTTTTTAATTTAAAATTTTATTTCCAACAATTTTTTTATTTGAAATGTTTGTAGATTCCCATTTTTCGTAAAAAATTTATTAAAAATAAAAATTCCAAGTTAAAAAAATTTAATTTTCATTTTATTTACAAATTCTATTGTTGGTCCGTTTTCAAATTTTTTGTTTTTATTTACAAAAACGGTAAGTGCAAGGATGTTTAATAACACTATGAGACAAATGGTAGGGGTCAGTGATCGGGAAGGGTTCAAACTACCGGAGAAAGTTATATCGGTAAAAGAGAAGTTATACGTGTCCCGGCGTTTCGCTGGGTCATCACTAGGAATCCAGATATATCGATTTGACCTTTGGTGGTATTTTTTTTTGACATAACTCGAGAACCATTAGCCGATTTTGCTCAAACAATTTCAAAAAAATTAAAAATTACAATTCCTTTAATCTGTTCATATAACGTTTTTCTATATACTCAACAGTTTTGCCGGTAAAAATAAATGTATGAAGAGAAAAATATTTTTGCCTAAAATATTAAAAAAAAGGTTATTGATTTTTATGGTAGCGGTAACAAACATTTATTTTTACCGGCAAAACTGTTGAGTATATAGAAAAACGTTATATGAACAGATTAAGGGAATTGTAATTTTTAATTTTTTTAAAATTGTTTGAGCAAAATCAGACTAGTGGTTCTCGAGTTATGTCAAAAAAAAGATATATCTCGATTCCTAGAGGTGACCCAGCGAAACGCCGGGACACGTATAACTTGTTTTTGACCGATATAACATTTCCCGTTGGTTTCATCCCATCCCGATTTGGACTGTCGCATAGTGTAATTTAAATAAAATTTTGTAAATACTTCCTGTGTATACGAGGGTAACAATTTATATTGCGAGCCTTGGTCACTTTAACACTTGTGAGGCAGCATCTGATATTTCCACTAGAAAGTTTAACATTTTTGTCATTTGAGCAATATTTGTGTTGTTTACAAACAAGTCAGAAAAAAAATTTTTAATTAACACATGAAAATTTTCGGACAACCATTTACTACGATTTTCGCTATGGATTACTTAGCCAAGACTGCATACTTTGCAACTGTGAAACGCTGGAATAACTAATTAATCGCGACCGACCTTCGCTCCAGGACCAATTTTGAGAAGGTCGTCCAAAATCAGTTGTGTCAGAAAACATTGGTGCTGTGCAAAAACTGATAATGAAAGATCATTATGTGACATACTCTGAGATTGAGGCTCCCCTAGGCTTAATAAAATATTGCATCAAAATTCTAGACGAAAAAAGACTTGTTCTAGTTGGATTCCTCGTAACTTAACAACTACTCAAAATGATGCTCGGTTCAATTGGTGCAAACAAATGCTCAAGAACTACAATAGCGGTGTTTCAAAAGACATGTGTAAGATCGTTATAGGTTACGAATCATGGTTCTATGCATATGAGCCTAAAACTAAACAGCAGTATTTCATGATGAACGAAATCCAACAAAAGCACTTCGAAATAAATGGGATCCTCTTTTTTTTGGAAAAACTGGTCATGTGGCAACAGTGCCATTAGAAGAATGTAGAACCGCTAATTCTGACTGCTACACCACCATTTGTTTGCCGCAAGTGTTCGGAGAATTGAGAAAAACCAACCGCCAAAAACGGATAATAATTCACCATGACAACGCAAGCTCTCACACATCGGCACAAACAAAAGACTTTTTGAGCACTCAAAAGATCAAATTAATGGATCATCCGCCATATAGCCCTGTTTTGGCATCCAATAACTTTTTCTTGTTCCCGCACATCAAAGATAAACTACGTGGACAACGATTCTCGTCGGCCGAAAAAGCCGTAGATGCATTCAAAAACCATTTTTTCAATATAAATAGTTGCCCTCGTAAGCGTCATACTTGTATTTTGTTAAAAAATTCACATTTTGGTTTTTAAATTTTCGAACTTTAATATATTTATCAAAATCTTATACTTATTCGATAACACTATGCGACAGTCAAAATCGGGATGGGATGAAACCAACGGGAAATGTTATATCGGTCAAAAACAAGTTATACGTGTCCCGGCGTTTCGCTGGGTCACCCCTAGGAATCGAGATATATCTTTTTTTTGACATAACTCGAGAACCACTAGTCCGATTTTGCTCAAACAATTTTAAAAAAATTAAAAATTATAATTCCTTTAATCTAATTCATATAACGTTTTTCTTATTTTAAATGTTTGTTACCGCTACCATAAAAATCAATAACCTTTTGTTTATTACTTTTTTTTAATATTTTAGGCAAAAAATATTTTTTTCTTCATACATTTATTTTTACCGGCAAAACTGTTGAGTATATAGAAAAACGTTATATGAACAGATTAAAGGAATTGTAATTTTTAATTTTTTTAAAATTGTTTGAGCAAAATCGGACTAGTGGTTCTCGAGTTATGTCAAAAAAAAAGACCACCAAAGGTCAAATCGATATATCTCGATTCCTAGGGGTGACCCAGCGAAACGACGGGACACGTATAACTTCTTTTTTACCGATATAACTTTCCCCGGTAGGTTGAACCCTTCCCGATCACTGACCCCTAACATTTGTCTCACAGTGTAATATACTCGTAATTTTATATTTATTAAAATTTTTATTTGAAAACTTCAAAAAAAATTAAAACCTAATATCGACACAATCATCATATCAATTCATAGAAAATCAATTGTGCTTTAAATTATATTAATAACCCAGTGTAGAAACGGTAATGACATATCATTATTTTTTGGACTACCAGTAATGACACCCACTTACCTTGTGCATTATCTTAAAACATATAATAATGAATTACTGATAATGACTTACTTTAACATTATTTCAAATAGAAAATAATTTTCTAGATTTTTTTGAAAATTTTTTGAAATCTATTTTTAGACTCAATATTTTTTAAGCACTGGTAAGGATATATGTAACCACATATTTTTTGATTTTTTCTATGTTGGAGAGTAAGCTTACTTGTGTGCAACAGGTCAATTATGTTTTTATCTATTAAATATTACATGTCGATAGAGCTCAGATGGTAGATCTGTTGACTGGCAATCTGTAGACCCAGGTTCGATTCCCGCACCAGAAAATATTATTTAAAAAAAATACAATAAAAAATATTTTTTTTATATAATTTATTTTTTTCAAAATCTATTTTTAGACTCATTATTTTTGTCAATACTGGTAAGCGCATATGTAACGATATATTTTTTGATTTTTCGTATGCTGGTGTGTAACGACAACTCATTATTTTTCGCGACATCGCCATATAAAGGTAATAAGAAATATAATCACAAAAGTAACTAGTTACCATTACCAAGTATGTAGTTAAATAACAACATATCTGGTAATGATTTTCTACACTGGGAATATCCCAATAAACCAAACGATATCGTCACGATATCGAAACGATATCATCTAGGTGATATTTATTATCATATATGATAATCACTTGTGATACGAAAACGATAGATTTTTTGTTCTAAAATGTACCTTTCGTAACGATATCGTATTTACAAGGAATTATGGTATCGTTTTCGCTATCGATTTTCCCAAGAATAAAAACAGTAAAATCGCCAAAATCTGGTCCAGCATCGAAACGCTCTCGTTATTCCAGGCGATTTTGATATCGAAAATGATATCATATATGAAAGCAAAACCGGAATTCTTGTAAAATGAGTTGAAATGAATTCTTTTAAAATGAGTTGAATGAAAAATTGTTAATGAAATCGTTATATTCAGAAGAGATGTCGAACTCACTTACATTTTGCAACTATAATTGTCCAATAAAACGGAGTATACATAAATAGCAAAACGAAATAAAAATTGCAAGTTTTTATAAATTTTATTTGTTTCTGAAAACTGTTTGAATTTTTTGAAAATAATGAATATTTTAAAAAATACATTATCATTAAAACTTATCGAAAACGATATTATAATCTTATTGAAACATGATATTAAAAAATTTTAAGTTCGTTGGAAAGACTAATACTTTCGATAGAGTGGTAGATGTTACACAGGAAAAATTAAAAACGAGTTTTAATTATGAAATTGATTATACTAATTAAAATTTTAATTGATTTTGCACCTATCACTCAAATAATACTATTAATTACTAAAAATTATATACGATTAATTGAAACAATTAAAATATTAATTGATTCAATGAAATGTTTTATTAAAAACTTTTTATCATATGTTTAATTCGATATTTTAGGTTAATTATTTATTTCTGTGTATTGACACAGAACTGATACTAGATTTTTGCTGCCGATATTTTATTCAAATGACTAAATCTTCGATAAATTGGTGGTTTTTGGTATTGAAAGTAATGTAGAGGTTGGTATTTTTTCATATTGATTAGAAAAGCCAATATTTTGGATAATGTGACAGTTTTTCGGTTACTGTTACATATTTTCTCTTTATAATTAAATTTAACTTTTCTGAAGATGAGTTCTAAGTAATTGCAATTAAAATTATAGAATTCTAACCAACTTTATTTCTGTATGTATAAAAAATTAATTTCTGCATCACAGTGTTGTTACAAAGTTTTATTTTTGTTTCACGTTATTTGTTTGTTATATTGTTTAGCTTTGCGTGTTGTATACGACTATTGTTCTTCTTTCTTTTTCGGTTGGATGCTTGTTTTGAAGACACAAAACAGGCAGACTCTTGTCAAGCCCGTATAAGTGTCGGCCCAGAATAACAGCGCAGAGGCTAGCGATTGTCGCTCTGAGAAAAACACCCCCGAAATAACGACGAACAGCGGCAGCGACATAATCGAGCATGTATTATATATAACAAGGGGACTTTATACACTTATAAAAAAAGTTTGTACAAAAGTCTGTTAAACGCGTTCTGATTAAATTGAACTATCTTTTCTGTTGTTTTCTCTAAAAAAAGTCCATACAAATAGGTCAAAATTCTGCTAAAATAACAGGAAATAGTACATGTATTTGCGCCAGCACAATTTTGACCTATTTGTATGGACTTTTTTTTATGGGTGTACCACTCATATGTCGCTTAGTTTTCTGCAAACATAATGTACAATACTAAACGATGAACTAACGAGCTATTAATAATGTTCAATACCTAAGTTGAATAAGAAAAAATTTTAATAATTTAAAAATTTTATATGTTTTTTGCAAAAAAATATAAAAAGAGTCAGAAGAGCCATTAATTTTCTTTGTTAGATATACTCTTTGATATTACAAAATGTAATGAACAGTAAATATAACAATTGAGTTGACAACATTGGTGAGAGTATGAGAAAGAAAAATGGGAGAATAACAAAAGTCGCCATTAAAATAAAATAGATTCTATCTCACGACAGCACCGCTCAGCGATTTTTAGATATCAAAATGTATGGAAAAAATTGCTGCGCTCTTATTCTGTGCCTGTACTAACTCGTATACTGTGGAAACTGTATTAAATATATTTGTTGTATACGAAGTTTGACATAAAACTCGTAAACATACCAAGTTTACATTATATAAACAATATACGAGGCCTTATATAAATCCACCCAGTATTCTCGTATATCTATTTGCGGTATATTTTGTTATTACAAAGTTTTCTGTATGAATTGCACGTTAAATTATAAAACTTTTATCGTTACTTGTTTTCATTACTTTTTTTATACAGAATAAACTGCATATGAAATCATTCAGTATTAATATTTAGATAAATGAAAAAATATTTTCCAATATTATCTTCAGATAAATTATATTCTTTCCCTCTCTCTCTCTCTGCTAATATGTCTAAAGCAGTGTTGCCATTTCGGTGCTTTTCGGGTATTTTTTGGTGTTTTTTTCCTTCCCGTACCCGGTGATTTTTTACAAATACCCGTTTAAAAAAAGCGGGTATTTACTGCGCTTTTTCATATTTCTGGCAGTGGTTTTAGTGCTTTTTGTACAGTTTATATTTTTGGTATTTGTTCTCGTTTTTTTAAATTTTTCTTGAATTTTCTGTCAAAATTTAAAAAATAAAACGAACTATACAAGAAACACATTTTTGCACTATGTTTGTAGTACAATTTAAAATAGCAACTTCGTTACATTTAAACTTCAAAATTTTGAAATATTAGTTTACCCAAAAAAGGGGTAAAAAAGCATTTTACCCCTTTTTTGGTTATTTTTTGAACCTTTTTTACACGATTTTTCAAAGTAAAATGTGTTTTTAAATTCTTGATTTAAATTTTTCAAAAAATTAATATCGTGCGTTTTTACCTCATTTCCGGTAAATTTTTACCCTTTTTACCCGTTTTCATAATGCAGACGGTGCTTTCCTGCCTTCAAGAGTTGGCAACACTGGTCTAAAGTTGAACCTAAAAGTACAGTTACAAATGAAAAGGACAGTTCATGCATAACAAAAAAAGACTCTAAAAATGATATTGAAATATTAAGACTCTAATGCATAAACTTTTCTTAATTTTCTGTTAAGGAATAGAATTTCTAAAGTATTCTTTTTCCTTATTAAACGTTTATTAAAAAATTTCATGCATAATCGTTAAATAACAATTTGTTAATTTCTCATTTTATTCTGGCAACACCCTTATAAAATGTGTCTCCACCAGTGTTGCCACAAACAAAAATTTTTTGTAACCAAAATGTTTAAAAAAAGTTACCAAATGAGAAAAAAATAACCAAATTTTAAAGTTTTTTGTTTTTATTTAAATATATTAATATATTCATTATTTAAATTTAATTATTAGGGCAAGGAATTTCATGCACTTAAAAATGGAAAATATGCGCCTAAAATATGCGGTTAAAAAGGAAAAATATGCATTAAAAATATAAGAAATATGCACTAAAAACTATTATTTTTGCAAAAATAATGCACTCTAAAACTTAAAAATGTATGTAAGTTAGTTATTTTGCAAGCAGATACAGAACTCGATGATTTCCCATAGGTCAATAAGGTTTTAAGAATGTTTATTTTGATTGAATCAAAATATGAAAGCGTATCAATTTTTATATTTTTTTACAAAATAAAAAATGTTCCTCAAAATGAAAAATACGCACAAATATGCATTAAAAAGCACAAAATATGCATTAAAAAGGCACCAAATATACACTTAAAATCAAAATATGCAAAAACGTGCATTTATGACAAAATATGCAAAAATATGCAACTACAAATCGATGCCATTTTGTTCTAAATTTGATGATTCGGATAAATATTTAGTCCATATTAGTTTTGGACTGTCGAGAAAAAACATGCATTTGCATGAAATTCCTTGCCCTATTAATTATTAACAAAATTTTTATTTTAGAGTAAACAAAAAACAAAACAAAAATAAAATTCTTTAACATATTAAATACTTACTACGGTGGTTTAACTTTAACTTAAATATTTAATAAAAGAAAATGTCAAAAAATTATATACGAAACAACAACAAATTTTTGAATTAACTATTAGTTAACTCTAAAACCTTCAGTATGAGACTCACCGTTAATAACTAAAAAACTTAAATTTAATTTCATTTCAAATAGATATTAACAAATTAGTTTCAGGTAAAATTCCTCACTGTATTATTTGAGATAAAAAAAAACAATTATTCTATAAGGTTAAAACATCTCTTTGGCAGACCACACATAGTGGGAATGATTTTGGGTTTTGAACAATTCTTTTGATTGCATTATATTATATTAATAGTTTTAAATCAAGGTTATTTCGAAACTTTTTTTTCTTAAAATAAGCTGTGAAAATTTTCTTTCGGCAGCAGATGAAATATGTGGCAATGTCAGTGAATTTTGATTAAAATAAATTAGTTATTCAAAACATTTTTCAACCATTCCATTTTTGTATTTGAATTCTTCATTCCAATATTAAACTATATCCATGTCACTGTTTAATTACACAGTACAACACTAAAAATGCATCGGGCATGCGACATATCAATTCTGATATATTTTAGGACGAGTATCACGAATGTGAACACCAAATTTTAAAATTAGCTCTAGTTTTTAAAATATTCGCAAATTTAGCTTTTAGCAAAAAGTCAGTTTTTTCGTTAAAATTTCTTATTTATTCATATACCTGAATAAACTACGGATATATTTTTATATGGTTTAAAAGTATAGACTTTGGGCTTTCAGAACTATATTTACTTATTCTGATTAGGGAAAGGCTCTAGGATATATTTGCAATTAAAGTCAAAACTTCACTTATTTTCCTATTTTGCAAATCTAGTAAAATCCCTTAATCGGATTTGCAAAGTCTTAATATATGACGTAAGTTCATATTCCACTAAATTCTTTTTGCCAAAAAAAATCACAACTTTTGCATCAACATTTTCCGAAATTTAATCTGAAACCAAAATTTTATCGCCAATTTCCGAAAATGTATATTTTTGTTAAAGTCGATTTCATTTAAAATTTTGAGTGGCAGTATGCTTTGACTTGGTTTATTTTTGGAGCATTCTGATTGGTTAATTTATTTTCAACCAATCAAAATGTTTGAAAATATAAATATTTTTGTAGGGTTTTCATACACAAAATGAACAAAACCGCATGTTTAACAATAAAACGGACTAAACTGAAAATGCTCTTTTATAGTACTTTTTTGAAGTTATTTTTTAGGAACTTGCACTTAAATTATCTAAAACTTAGTTGAAATTGATTGGAAAATATGTGTGTTCTATATTCCAATGCTTTTATCTGAGTTTTCAATTTTAGATTCGTCACAGACTGCTTAGTTTTTAGGTATTAAAAAAAATCAATCTTTTTCAGTTTCAGTCAATTCTTACTTAAAATCAATATATAAAGGTCGAAATTTTTTTGATAAATTAAGTAACATGAGATGTTTAGTAATGGTATAAATTAAAAAAGTGGATATTCCTTTCATCGCAGATTAATTATTAGCGAAATCGTAAAAAAGAGAAATTTCTAATTTAAATGCATATGGAGGGAATATTATCGCAGCTGTCAAAACGTGCGATATATTAAATTAAAAGCCATATTTTATCCTATTAAAATTTTGTAAAGAGTGGCGTTCATACTTTTAATTTAGCTTTTTTGCAAAAAGTTTATTACAAAATTGAATTTTTCTGCAAATAAGTTTTTGTAAATATTTCTTAAACTATAGCTAACTTTAAAAGTCTAAGGGCATATTCGTGATCTACGTCCCAATGTCTATTAGAAATGATATGTCGCAAGCCCGATGCATCAAATTTTTCTTATTTTTTTGTACTTTGTTGACAATAAAGGCTCCAACGTTATTTCTAAATTATTTAAAACTGCATTTGGTGTTATTATGTCAAGATGTTTTAAATCTTTTCTCGAAAATTCATAGCATTTTGAGATTTCTGTTAAAAGTTCTACAAGTATATAATAAAAATATTTTCTAAATTTAATTAATTACATCAATTAATTTCATCAAATAAATTAACCGTTTTTAATGAAATTAAACTTTTAATGTAATTACTTTTGGTAAAATTGCTCAAAACTAATTTAAAATTTAATTTCAATTCGCCATAAACATATGGAAGACGCATTTTTTCCGATTGAAATTCTTTATTTAAATTATTTATATATTATTATGAGAGAAATAAAAAATAAACCTTAAAGTTACTATCGCCCACTAGTTAACCCAACTCACAAGCTTTTACCGTTCACTTCGAAGTTGAAAGATATAAAATATAAAGGTAAAGCAGGCCACTGCTCAGTTATACGATTGATAACATTACATAGTGCCATTCACCAGGTACCAGAAATACCTGATATTTTATGTGGCTTTACACTGCAATAATCTGGAAATTCTTTAAATTCAAGTATACCCAAGTGTAGAAAATCATTACCAGATATGTGGTTAGTAACTACATACTTGGTAATGGTAACTAGTTACTTTTGTTATTACATTTCTTATTACCTTTATATGGCGATGTCGCGAAAAATGATGAGTTATATCGTTACCTATGTGCTTACCAGTATTGACAAAAATAATGAGTTTAAAAATAGATTTTCAAAAAAATAAATTATATTAAAAAAGATATTTTTTATTGTATTTTTTTTTTAATAAAATTTGCTGGTGCGGGAATCGAACCTGGGTCTACAGATTGCCAGTCAATAGCTCTACCATCTGAGCTATATCGACATGTAATATTTAATAGATAAAAACATAATTGACCTGTTGCACACAAGTAAGCTTACTCGCCAACATACAAAAAACAAAAAATATGTGGTTACATATATCCTTACCAGTGTTTAAAAAATATTGAGTCTAAAAATAGATTTCAAAAAATTTTCAAAAAAATCTAAAAAATTATTTTCTATTCGAAATAATGATAAAAATAAGTCATTATCAGTAACTCATTATTATATGTTTTAAAATAATGCAGAAGGTAAGTGGGTGTCATTACTGGTAGTCCAAAAAATAATGATATGTCATTACCGTTTCTACACTGGGACGTTTCGAACTATGAACAAACAAGTTACAAATGTTCCTACAAAGAATTTCAATTTGTACGGGAAGCTTCTTACAAGCATAAGCAGAACATAAATCTAAAAACACAGAAAAAAATGTATATACTTGATTGCCAAAAAAGTTACCAAAATGAAAAAAAGTTCACATCTCCATGTTGGAATAAAAATAACCAATTTTGGTTAAAAATAACCAAAACGCCAACATTGGTCTCCACTTTCAAATAAATTGTTAGTGATTCATAAAGTTAGTAAACGATTGAGTCTATATTCATAGATGAATAATCTTGTTTTGAAGATTTTCTCAATAAAAATAATTTGTGATAACTCAAAACTTGATAAAAACTAATTCTTATACATATTTTGGTTATATAATAGTGTAAAATAATATTTTAAAGCAGTGTAATACAAGGAATATTAGTATCACTGTTTGGCTTAATTTATTTTTTATTTTATTTGTACACCAATTTGAGAAAATTTAGTGAAAAAAGATTTAAATGGTGCAATTGTTCCAGTTTTTTTTTTTTTTAATTGTTGGATACAAAATGTTAGATTCTACATTTTTGGGTGGATGCCGCTTGAAAAAGTCTTTAAGTAAATGAAAATTCAATAGTTTTGGTTTCAACAGAGATTTTTATTTTCCAAACTTTATGAATCGCGCACTTTAGGCATGACCCTACTTTAACAGATTGTCAAATTGTTCGTTATTAAACGAATTATGCATACTGTTTTTGCCAAATTAGCTTAAAAACGTTAAATTAAACTGCTTAGGAACTTTATGCATTCGGCTGTAAAATATTAAAAAACAAACTACTGAAAAACTATAAAACAGCTTTATGTTATTTAATTAAAAAAAAGTCAATGAACAGTACACAGAAAAAAATAAAATCTAATTTCAATAATGAAAACTGTCTATGGAATAAATTTTATAAATGAAATTCCATCAATCACGAAAATCGTTCATTCAATTAAAAAGTTGTAGCTTTTTAATTGAATAAACTTTCGACGGAAAATTAATACATTTGATTACGATTTTAATTGGTTTTTTTATATGCATTTGATTAAAAATAAATCATAGAAATAAAGTTCTAAAAATAAAAGAAAAAGCTACTAAAAATTAGTTAAAATTGACCTTGAATAAAAATCTGCGGAAATTAGCAGAGAGAACAGAAAACTAAAAAAATTTTTCAATATAAATATTTTCTTCTTATTTTACAGTAAATTTAGAAAATGTTTTTAGTAACCAATTTTAATATTAATTACGATTGATCCATATGATAGCTACAAACACTTAACTAAAAAACAATTTAAAAATTTGCCAGAGGGCAACAACATCTCCCATCATCCATCAACTCATGTATTACCTTGTATTGTGACTCCTTACATGTATAATTTTTGTTCAACTAAAGTAATTAGTTACCGATAATTGGAGACATAATGCATTACTCTGTAATGAATACTCCTTACCTTTAGCATAATTTTGAAGCATAAAATAATTACTTTCCGACATATTGATTACATAATGTATACTCTTAACCTTCAGCATTATTTAGAACCACAGAATAATGAGTTACCGATATTTGATAACATAATGCATTACTTAGTAATGTGCGCTCCTTACATTTATCAGTATTTTAAAATATAAAGTAATGCATTACTTAATGTTTTAATCTAAAAATTAATTACTTCGATAATTTCTTTATATAAATTTTGTAAATATTATTTAAATTGCCATCATTATTATGATATCAAAAAATCATTAAATATGTTTTTACACTAATAGAAAAAAGTCCGTAAAAAATTTAGTTAAAACTACTAAAAATTAGTTAAAAATGATGCTGCAGAAAAAAACTGCTAAATTAGCAGATTATTTTTGCTATTAATTAGTAATATAGGAACAGCAAAAATGACACTGTTAAATATACAGAATTTTAGTTATATTTGAGCTAAATTTTTGTAAATGGAGAATGGCAAATATGTCTGCTAAAATCAGCAAAAATTGATGCTAAATAATTAGTAGCCTAAAAAATCACCAAAAAATTTTAAATTTTCGTAGTTTTTTTTAATGCAAATAAAAACCGAGCTTTTTGAAAACAGCAGTTTACAATTTTTTAGCAAATATTTCTGCTGATTTTAACAGAATAGACTGCTATTTGCATTCAATTAAATATAGCTTAAAAATAGCAAAAATTTTATAGATGTGTGAAAACATCTCAATTCAGCACAAAAAAGTGGCATTTTGGGATTGACCGTCTTCGATTTTAATGAAATTTACCACAACTATCGTACATGATAACAGCTCATTAAAGCATAAATTTCAGAGCCAAGACTCTCTAGGTTTCCGAAATATGACGTCCCGAAAATTGAAAATAAGGTGGTATCTCAAAGACGAATTGAGAAACCACCTTAAATTTTTCACTCAAATGTATAAGAGAGTTTAACAATAATCATATATTTTTTTAAGAATTTTAAAAAATGCGCATTTCGAGCAATGTGAATTTCAACTCAATGAAAAAAATCGATATGCAAACCATTTTAAAGGGCACATTCTTGCCTAATAAATAATACCAAAACGAACCGTTTTTAGGTTATTGTCGATTTTGTAATCATACTTTTGCCGTTTTTTCCAATTTTCGTGACTTCATATCTCGGAAACCGAAAAGGTCCGGGCCCCAAAATTTATGCATCGTCGATCTCTTGTAGTGTACCACAGTTACGGCGAATTTCATTTAAATCGGAGATAGTAAATCCGAATGGTGTGTTGAGTTGATGTGTTTTCACCCAGATATAACAGTTTATTTTTGCTGTTTTCAGTCTACAAATATTAAGAAAAATTTTCTTCAGATTTACTATTTTCAATTAACTCAAAGTGAACTTAAATATAACTTAAATTCTGTAAATTTAACAGTTTTAATTTTGCTGTTCTCATTTTACTAGTATTTAGTAAACAAATCTGTTAATTTTAGCAGTTTTTTCTGCAGCATCATTTTTAACTAATTTTTAGTAACTTTTTCTGGTATTTTTACAGATTTATTTCTATGAGTGTACTATTATTTTTTTTTAATAACATTTTATTTGCTGATATTTTTTATTTTGTTGTTATTCCTAAAACGGAAAATTTTATTCAAATCCCATGTAGGATGGAAGATTTTGTTTAGTTTCCCCCTAAAATCCAGGTTTGTTGGACATTTGAGCGCCAATTCTGAATAAGTACGATATTAACCCTTAAACACATTTTAAGTTTTGACTTATTTCTGGCATTGAACTTAAATTTACAACTTTGATGTCTTCAGAGACTTATAGTAGAATTTCATCATAAATATTTGACGTCAAAAATCTAGCTCCCGAAATACAAGAAAATATTTGTTTAACTGGAAGAAATATTAACAGTTGGAAAGCCGACTTGACGAAGCTTTTTGACTTTAGATTCGTGTTAAGGAGGCCATACTTTAAAAATGTTTATGTCAAGGTCTGGATAAAAAAAGTAGATTGTTTGTGGAGTAGTGTTATTTAATTGCACTTATTTTTCAAATAAGAAAAATAATTTTACCCAATCCAATAATAAATGAGTTTACAAATTTTATAAATCTTTATATGCATTAATGTTTTTACAATTTATGCTAAATAATTATTACTTTAGGCGCGTTGTTTTTTTTTATGCATGTGTGTAAGACTTTGTACATCCACATATTTGAATTTGCTCATACTTATAACAAATACTTTGCATAATGTAAAAGCGCCTTGACTGGAAAAACTTCTAATTTTATTGTTGTATATGAATACATAATTTGTCTATAACTTTATGCTTAATTTGCACAAAATTCTTAGGCAAACACATGCAAAAAGTTATACCCCAGCAAAACTTTGGTAATGGTTGCGATATACTCACGCACTTACCGATCAGTCACATGATTTATAAACGCAAAGTAATGATTAAGAGTTTCTGTAAATATATTTTTAGGCACAATGCTTTGTGTTTTTTTGTAAGCATGAGTTCAAGTTGTATTTTCTTCGCCATCACGAACGAAAGTACGAAGGACAACAATTCGTTTAATTTTTAATCAATAAAATGTTATTTGGTTTCGATAGCCAGGGAGTAGAGTTTTCGGCTAACAAACAGAGCTCCCATGTTCGACTCCCAGCGGGACCACTTTATATATTTAATAAAAAAAAATATTAAAAATAAATTTTTTTTTGTGAAAATCTATTCTTAGACAATTTACTTTTCCCATCCTCGTAACCACATAAGTAGCCACTTACTTTATAGCCTCCTCCCCATACATTATCCTGGGGATCATTGCCTGTAAAATTCATCAATGAAGTAATGTGTAAACTAATGCATGGGTCCCAGTCAGAGCTTTGAAGAATTAATTCCTTTTTGAATGAATTTTCTACCAATCGAATTCAATTTTCTCTAGAATTGAATGAATTCCTTATCTTAAGTAATTCACTGAATTCATTCAACTGAATGCGTTCATCAAACAACAAAATCAAAGAATTAATTCAATTGCAATAGTTCTTTTTATTAAATCAAATGAATTGATTCACCGGTGAACGCGTTCAATTTTATAAATCGAACGAAAAAAAAGTGAATTAATTCCTTACTGAATTAATTCACCACTGAATTCATTCAATTTCATTTTCATTCAGTTAATTAAAAAAAATAAAATTACATTCAGTGAATTAAAAAAAAAATAATAAGTTCACTGAATTGAAAAAAAAATAAAATAAGTTCACTGAATTCAAAGCCTGTTTTCTGCCGTTCAGTAGAAGAAAATAATAATAATGTACAAATAAAATTTTTAAATAAGCAATTTTACAGCGTGTGCTAGTAACAAATAAGAAACCGGATGCTGTTTATCAACCTACATGATTCAAAAATAAAGCCTTTTACTATTAAAAATAAAAACTTTACAGATATAGGTAAATTTGGAAAAAAAAATATAACTATATAACTAGTTTGAAAAATAATAGTTATATTTTTTTCCAAATTTATCTATATCTGTAAAGTTTTTATTTTTAATAGTAAAAGGCTTTATTTTTGAATCATGTAGGTTGATAAACCGCATCCGGTTTCTAATTTGTTACTAGCACACGCTGTAAAATTGCTTGTTTAAAAATTTTATTTGTACATTATTGTTTTCTTCTACTGAACGGCAGAAAACAGGCTTTGAATTCAGTGAACTTATTTTATTTTTTTTCAATTCAGTGAACTTATTATTTTTTTTTTAATTCACTGAATATAATTTTATTTTTTTTAATTCACTGAATGAAAATGAAATTGAATGAATTCAGTGGTGAATTAATAAGGAATTAATTCACTTTTTTTCCGTTCGATTTATAAAATTGAACGCGTTCACCGGTGAATTAATTCATTTGATTTAATAAAAAGTACTATTGCAATTGAATTACTTCGTAACAAAATAAATCGAACGAAAGCAAATATGAATTAATTCCATTCAATATATGGTGCTTAATGAATTAATTCATAGAATTTTTAATTCAGAATTGAAAAATTGAATTAAGGAATTAATTCTTCAAAGCTCTGGTCCCAGTGGCAACACATTACTTTATATATTATTTGGTAACGTGTGGTTTTGCTGGGTCACTCAAATATTTTTACGATGTACTAAATAATGCTCTGATTATAATGCCATAAATAAACGAGTAAAAAGGTTAAAGTCGGGCATGCCGACTATACAATACCCTACACCAGTCTGGTGTATTGTTTGGATCCGAAATTCGAATGGGTTAAAATGGGGCTTATGTCAAAATTTTCTACAATGTGAGTCAGCGCACTAAATAAATAAAATATCTTAATATTTGCGACCTGCAGTTTGTAACCAAGCAAATTTTGGTAGGACCCTTATATGGGCACTAGGTCTAAACATAGACCGATGTTCACCAAAATCAATAGGCTGCGTTATTGGGCCAATATAGGTCTGTGTACCAAATTTCATCAAAATATCTTAATATTTGCGACTTGCAGCGTATAAACAGTATAATTTTGGTAGGACCCTTATATGGGCACTAGGTCTAAACATGGACCGATGTTCACCAAAATCAATAGGCTGCGTTATTGGGCCAATATAGGGCTGTGTACCAAATTTCGTCAAAATATCTTAATATTTACGACCTGCAGCGTATAAACAATATAATTTTGGTAGGACCCTTATATGGGCACTAGTTCTAAACATGGACCGATGTTCAAAAAAATCAAACTTGTTCGTCCTTGGGCCAAGATAGGTCTGCGTACCAAATTTCATCAAAATATCTTAATATTTGCGACCTGCAGTTTGTAACCAAGCCAATTTTGGTAGGACCCTTATATGGGCACTAGGTCTAAACATAGACCGATGTTCACCAAAATCAATAGGCTTCGTCCTTGGGCCAACATAGGTCTATGTACCAAATTTCATCAAAATATCTTAATATTTGCGACCTGCAGTTTGTAACCAAGCCAATTTTGGTAGGACCCTTATATGGGCACTAGGTCTAAACATAGACCGATGTTCACCAAAATCAATAGGCTGCGTTATTGGGCCAATATAGGTCTGTGTACCAAATTTCATCAAAATATCTTAATATTTGCGACTTGCAGCGTATAAACAGTATAATTTTGGTAGGACCCTTATATGGGCACTAGGTCTAAACATGGACCGATGTTCACCAAAATCAATAGGCTGCGTTATTGGGCCAATATAGGGCTGTGTACCAAATTTCGTCAAAATATCTTAATATTTACGACCTGCAGCGTATAAACAA
The DNA here is from genome assembly GCA_949987735.1 of Leucophora obtusa. Lineage (NCBI taxonomy): Eukaryota > Metazoa > Arthropoda > Insecta > Diptera > Anthomyiidae > Leucophora > Leucophora obtusa. Next base: position 81,009,067 of record OX465295.1, read on the forward strand.
TATAATTTTGGTAGGACCCTTATATGGGCACTAGTTCTAAACATGGACCGATGTTCAAAAAAATCAAACTTGTTCGTCCTTGGGCCAACATAGGTCTGCGTACCAAATTTCATCAAAATATCTTAATAGTTGCGACCTGTAGAGTGCGCACAAGATTGCATGGACAGACAGACAGACGGACGGACGGACGGACAGACGGACATCGTTAAATCGAAATAAAAAAAAATTCTGAACCGATCGGTATACTATAAGGTGGGTCTACGACCAATATTTTTTGGTGTTACAAACATCAGCACAAACTTATAATACCCTGACCACATAGTGGTGTAGGGTATAAAAACGCAGATGCTTGCAATATAATTATTTTCTTACACTTTTACAACAAAATATTTATGGCAATTATTTTGTAAAGTTTGTTCTCAGATTTCGGGAAAATTCGTACTTTAAATTGAAGGAATTTAGGAAAATGTGCACTCACTCATAGAAAAAAATCATTAAAAATAACAGAAAAAGCAACTCAAAAAACTGTTAAATTACCAGATTTTTTTGCTAAATCTTAGTAAAAGAAGAATAGCAAAAATAAAACTGTTAAATCTACAGAATTTTAGAAATATTTCAGTTAACTTCTAGTTAATTGAAAATGACAAATTGTACTGTAAAATCTGTAAAAAAAAAAAATATTAGTAAATATTAGTAGACTAAAGACAGCAAAAATAAACTGTTATATCTACAAAAGTTTTGTTATATTAAGGCAAATTTAGCTGAATGCAAATAGCGGCCTATCCTGGTAAATTAATAGAAATATTTGCTAAAAAAATTTTAAACTGCTGTTTTCAAAAGGCTCGATTTTTATTTGCCTTTAAAAAAAAATCCAAAAAAAAACTTGGAAAATTTAAAATTTTTTCATGATTTTTTAGGCTACTAATTATTTAGCAACGTTTATTTTTTTTTTTTTTGCTGATTTTAGCAATTTTATTTGTAATTTTCCATTAACTAAAATTTAACTCAGATATAACTAAAATTCTGTGTATTTTTGCTGTTCCTATCTTATTAATATTTAGCGAAAATCTGCTAAATTTAGCAGTTTTTTCGGCAATATAATTTTCAACTAATTTTATTCTATTAGTGTGAAGGTTAACTATTGAGTATGAAACACAGTTTTAAAAATATTAAACTGCATCAATGTATATTTAAAATATATGTTTTTAATTAAATACTTTAGTTCAATTTAACAGCAAACATAATTAGGACATGCACAATTTAATGAACCTAATGTTGTAAGTCAATCACAAAAACAAATAGATATTTGCTACTGTGTAATTACCACAAACAACTTATAAATACTAACATTGGAAACATTTTCTCTATAGCAGGAAACACTATACAAAATACAATTTACAACAGTAAATAGTCAACAACAATTAGGTTGATATCTAATTAGCAATGATTGAATTTGTACCAAGAGGAACAAATAAAATTAAACATTAAAATACATCATCACTACTTTACACTTAAAATTATACGTCAGTAAAAAAAAAAAATTCTAACAAGTTTCAAATTGACTTAACTAATTTGTAATAAATTTTGTATTGAAACACTGATTAAAGATTATAGTTATTTTTATTTAAAACAAAACTGGAAATTCAGTTTTCTTCATAAATCTTCTTTTTTCTGTATAAGACTATAAGAATTTCTGATTTATTCATCAATGGCTTGTTTTGGAACTTTATAAAATGCGCTTCAAACACGATTTTTTTAGGCAGAAATCCTCAGAGACTCGAAGGAATTAATTTTCTTAATTCCCTTTTTTGAACTGAATTTATATTTTGCGCATTAATTTTTTGACCAAACTTAAGAAATTGAATGAATTTCCTCTTTTTCATTCGATTTAGCTTGAGGGAATTTACTCATTTTTTCAATTCCTTCAGAAAATTTAATGCATTCATTAAGCAATTCATTCAGTTTTATTTCATTCTTTTTGGTCAAAGAATTCAATTCTGCACTTAATTCCCTGAAGGAATTAACTTTTTCGGTTAATTCTCTAAGGAATTAAATTTTTGTTTAATTCACTGAAGGAATTAACTTTTTTGTTTAATTCCCTAAGGAATTAACTTTTTTGTAAATTCCCTAAACGAATTAATTTGTCGTTTAATTCCCTGAAGGAATTTGTTTTTTCTTTTAATTCCCTGAAGGAATTACCTTTTCCTTTTCATTTCCTGATACTTTCATAGCGTTGGCGATAACGAGATAGACAACATGTCGCAGCTAGGCTGGATGTAGAATAGACAACGAAAATAATAATTTAAAAAAAACAAAAATGGCTCATAGAAATGATTATTGAATTTTTGAAAGCACTCTTTTTTTTGGTAGAAAATATGAACCCTCAGAAAACAACCCAAAAAGTTGTCTCTGCAATCCAAAAAGCTGTCTCAAAACGAGGGTTAATTTTTCAGACTCAAAGAAGATTCCAAAATTATTAAAATTAATGAAGAAAATTTCGATTTTATACGTTCTTTTTTCTGAGTCATTTCTGAGTACACATGGCGCTTTGGACGGACCATGTTTATGGTTTTGGAGCTCATTTGTGAGTCATTAATGATCATCTTTGTTTGCTGGGTAAGGAATGATTTCCACAAATTTTTTGAGTTTTTTTCAGTCTACTAATATTCAGCAAAAAGTATTATTGATTTTAGCAAGAAGTTCTTTCATTTGCAATATACTAAAAGTTAGCAAAAGTTTTGTTGAGATCAATTTTTTTTTTTTTTTTTTTTTTTTTGTAAAAATCAGCTCGAAGTATTTTTTTAGTCTATATAATTAAAAAATAATAGGTTTGTACGATTACATTTCTAGTAAAACTAGTAATGATGTTAAAATTCTTTTCTTCTTTGATTGATGTTTTTTTAGGTATTTTCTTTGTGAAAACTGAGAACATTAAACCTATATGGATCAAGTTACTCAAAATAATAATTTTTATCTAGTGTAAAAATTTTTTTTTTATTCATTTAAAGTGATATTTTCCGAAAATTATTAAAGGTGTTATTCTGTAAATTTCCTAGTGGGGCGTTTTTGGCCAAAAGTATAAAAGTTAACCCCATATGAATTATGTTACACAAAATAATTATTTTTATGCAGTTGAGATTTTTTTTTATCAATTTAATGGCTTTACAATCTCGTAGTCATAATTAATATTAAGTTTCATGGGTCTCTTCTGACCCCAGGCCACTAAGGGTTAAATATTTTTTTAAACAATGTAAAGATAATTATAGTCTAACCAAATTTAATTGATATTTTTCCGAAAACTATGTAAAATTTGATGAAAACATTCAAAATTTTTTAAATTTCAGAAAAAATAAGCAATTTTTGTAAAATGTCCTGGAAAGCAGTCGCTCCAAACGCAAACTCGAATTATCGTTTTTCCAATTTCTTTTTTTTTCTTTAATATCAACTATTATGTGGTTCAACTAGTAACCGACATCTCCAAATTAGGCATTTTAAAAAATCTTTAAAATTAATTTAAAAAAAACTCGTTTTTGCATTTTTATCAAATTCTAAAGGCTACAGTGGGTTTAGGATATCCGATGAAGTCAAAATTCCATGTCTGAATCATTTTGAATATATTAAATGAATAAATGAAACAAAATACTAAATTTTTCAAAATTTCATATTTTGGGAATTTTTAATAATAATAAACTTTTTTCTAAAAAGGGCCGTTTTCGACCGCAACTCGGCACGGGTTAGCGTTTTCCAAAAAAAATAAAAAAATCGATTTTGTTAATTTGTGACCATTTGTAAAAAAATTTAGGGGTATGCGTGTCGAAAATCGACCAAACACTTTATAAAGGACACCCTAATGTTCATATATGGACCGTACCACTTTACAGGTAAAAAAAGTGCGCGTATACCTTCGTATATAAAGTATTTTTTCAAGGCAATTTCAAAAGAAAAAAAGTTTTTGTGGCCGAACGCTTTTTTTAATTTTATATATCAATTTTTTTGATATATCAATTTTTTTGTCTCGGGAAGACCAATATTTTCCTATAAAGGAAAAATCCAATGAAGAAAAATTTAAAAAGGCGACCCCTACGTTCGGCAATAAAAAAAATTGAAAAAAATTTTCTGCTGGAATTATGGAAAAACTTCGTTAGCAAAACTTTTATGCGAGCTTTAATTTTCTGGCAATAGGGTGGTAAGTATATTTGTGTGGTAGGAACTGAGATCTGGTGTGTAAATACTATGATGGGATACTTGAGCTCAATGGCCCTTAGGTTAGGTTAGGTTGAATGGGAGCCCGCCAGAACGGCGAGTTCACTCGGAGGCCATAGGGCCCATTGTGATTCCCTTAGTTTTCCCCACATGGAAAGAAATACAACGACCCGAGAAATCTAGATCCCCTTAAAAAGTTCGCAAGACCAGACAGAGAAACATCGCGTAGACTGTCCAGGTCGTCGAAGAACCTGCACCCCAGATATCTGAGTCGCCGTTCCTTCAGTCCCGGACATTCACAAAGCAGATGATGCACTGTCTCCTCCTCCTCCTCGTCCCCACAGCCCCTGCAGTAGTCCGCCTGGGCGTAACCCCAACGCGCAGCCATTCGGCCTATCGCGCAGTGTCCCGTTAGAACCCATACAAGCATCCCGACCGTCCGCTTGCCAAATCCAAGAAGAATCTTTGTCCTCCCCGGATCTGGCAGTGGCCATAGGGTCCGAGATATCCTACAATTGGTCAAGGTTGTCCACCTTGCCCTCGTCTCCCTATCCGATATATCCCCTATCACACCGAATAGCTCCACCAGAGGAACCAGGACCTCCGTCTGTATAGGGGCCTCAACCGACTCGGAGCCATTCCTCGCACACTCGTCAGCCCGCTCGTTCCCCGCAATCCCAGCGTGTTCAGGGACCCACGCCAGCCTTACCGAGTGCCGACGAATACGGTCGAGGGATTCAATACAGTGCCGCACACACCCCGATCTGACAGTATCGGATTCCAGGGCTTTCAAAGCAGCAAGACTGTCCGCAAAGATGCTAATGGACGATGGATCCAAATCCCGTTCCATTATCATCCGTGCGGCCAAGTCAATTGCATACACTTCCGCCTGGAACACGCTACAATCGTCCGGGAGTCGTATGGAGATTCGAAGGTCCAGTTCGCCGGAGTAAACTCCCGACCCTGTCCCCATGTCCGTCTTCGAACCGTCCGTGAACACTGAGATATCACCACTCCGAATAACGGAGTCGGCTGCCCAGTCTTCCCTGGTCGGTACAATCACCTCAAAGGTCCTCTGGAAATTCGTGACCGGTACAATAGAGTCCGTTTCACGATCCAGTAGTGCACCACCAATCCCATGCAGAATGGTACTGTGCCCCCAAGTGCGTTGCCTCAGCTCCTGCATCTCCCTGAGTCTGAGAGCTGCCTTTGCCGCCGTGTCCCTGATATAAATATCCAGTGGTGGGATGCCAAGCATCACCTCCAAACTTGCCTGGGGTGTAGAACGAGCCGCCCCCGTCAATGGCCCTAAGATATAACGAAAAATGTAAAAAGGCGAACATTACGTTCGGCAAAAAAAAAACAAAAAAAAGGGTCGAAACTGCCTTGCAAAGGTGTGCGGCGAACTTTATTTGTTGTACGCTCTAATGAGCATACTAAGTACCAAGGTACTTAACAAGTATTTACAATGCAAATTTCTAAGTACTATGGGTACTTGCTTAGTTCTATGGTGCTTGTTAAGTTCTATGGTGCTTGTTAAGTTCTATGGTGCTTGTTAAGTTCTATAGGTACTTTCTAAGTCCTACGGTACCCGCTATGTACTTTTGATACTTGCTAAGTACTATGGTACATACATGTTAAGAACTGTAGGTACTTAGCAAATATCATAGTACTTAGTATTGGTACATAAGTACCGATAAATTCCCTAGTAATTGCTACTGATTACAAAGTACATTTTAAACTTGGTACAGTTACTTAAAAATTTTCAATTAAAAGGACCACGTACTTGTACTTGCACTCAATCTACTTAATGCCCATCTATGTTTATAATAATCTGTCTTTCTATCACATAGTAATGGTTTATACATAATTGTTTAAATAATGTTTTCAATGACTTCCAAAGAGGGTGAACCCTTTAAACTTATAAACGGTGTAGTCTGTTGTTACCATCTAAATCTAAAAATGTCTCAATATCTGTAACAATGTATGTATGTTGTTGTACTTTGTTGTCTCCTTAGTACATTTTTTTTTTATTAAAAGCTTTTAACGAAATTAGTTTAAACTTTCTGACCACGTTTCGTTTTTGATCGTTGGTTTGGTCAGCGTTGCGTTGCAACAGTTGCCCTCTGACTTTTTTGTTGTGTTTTTAATTTTTTGAACAGCCACGGAAACCATTTTACATCCCTTTTGTTTTGTGTAGGTTAAGACTTATAATTGCAAAAAAAAAATATAAATGTAGGGGAAAGTGGTGTACCACGACACTAGTGAAGGTTCTTTGATAGATAGATTAAAAGAAAGACAGAGTGATTTACCTTGAAATGCCAAAAGAGAAATCTTTTTTTTTTAATTTGAATTGAGTTTTCAAAAGAATGCATTAATTTAATTAAATTGGTATTATTAGTTATGCAAATCAGATATGTTTTAAATACATGGTGTTAAGTTACTATTACTATAAGACATTATTCTATAATATTTGGTAAACCTTACTCATGTTTAAAATCATCACTTAAGTGCACCTTGAAAAGATTTGATTAATTAAGCCTATTACAATTAAAATTACATCTTGACACCACAAAATGTAATTTCGCTGCTTCAACTGTCTGCAATTCTTGGCTTGGATAAAAGCAATATTTTTCATTTATATTACATTTATTCTTAACCAAAAACTAGTAGTTTTTAAAAACTATTTTTATTTACTTGTCAAATTCCATACAAATTTTGAAACAAAAACAAATAGTTTATAAAATACTAGCCTTTGGCTGTAGTGTAAATTGAGTTTTAGTAAATTTTATCTGAAAATATCAATGATCAAAAACAGTCGAATTATTGAAAACCAATTTTTTTATTTCAAGTCAAAATCGACTATTTTACTATTGACATATCAACTACTTTCATAAACAACTGCCAGTTCCGTTAAAAAAGTGTACCTTGAAGTAATTATGAAGTTTTTGAAAAATCAATGGCCCTTACTATAAATGAGTATTTTAAATTTAAAGTCGACTTTATTTTTAATCATACGGTTTTGTTCATTTTGTGTATGAAAACTCTACAAAAATATTTGTATTTTCAAACATTTTGATTGGTTGAAAGTAAATTAACCAATCAGAATGCTCCAAAAATAAACCAAGTCAAGTCATACTGCCACCCAATATTTTAACTAAAGTCGACATTACCTAAAATATATATTTGAAAAATCTAGATAAAGGTTCTTCAATAAGAGCGCTACAATTTTTTTTTAAATAAAACAAAAACGGTTTTGGATATCAATGAAATTCTTTATTCCTGTGAAAGTAGGTTCGATGCCATTATGTATGGAAATCGATCTCTTTTGCATGGCCACCACGGGCACGCTTGCAGAAGTCCAGACGCTGAACCCAATTTTCGACGGTTTTCAAGCATAAATCGGCCGATATTCGTACGAAGTTCATCAATCGTCGCTGGCTTGTTGGCATAGACCATAGATTTGACGTAGCCCCACAGGAAATAATCCAACGGCGTCAAATCGCACGACCGAGGCGGCCAATCGACTGGACCATTTCGTGAGATAACACGTTCTCCAAATTTGGTTTGCAATAAATTGATTGTGACATTCGCTGTGTGGCTTGTGGCGCCATCCTGTTGGAACCACATGTCCTCCTAGTCCATATCATCCAATTGGGGCCAAAAATATTTGGTTATCAATGAACGGTAGCGATTCCCATTCACAGTAACGTGCCGGTCTTGATCATCACGGAAGAAGTACGGCCCAATGACGCCGCCGGCCCATAAACCGCACCAAACCGTAATTTTTTAGGGATGCAATGATGACTCATGATGACGTGTGGATTGCTGTCTGACCAATAACGCATATTTTGTTTATTGACGAACCCATTCATTATGACGACCATAAATTGGACGTAGCGCTCTTAACGTTGAGGCCACTGACTCCGAATGTCGGTAGTAAATTTTAATAATTTCGACTCGTTGTTGGCTCGTATAGCTTTCCATCATGAAATGGCAAACCTTACTGAAGAGAAATGTCAAAAGAGCGGTAAGAAATATGGCGTCGTTTGCTATCCCTGTCTTTCTACTTTTGTAGCGTCCTTGTTGAAGAACCCTTTAGTAAGGGTGAATATTTTTACAAAATTAGAAAACTGAATAAATTTCTTATGTTCCTTCAGGAATAAATACATAACACTAACGTCAGCCTTTTTGGCAGAGTTATAGCCATTTAAATACAAACGTCTCGTTGGACACTACTTTCCCCTACAAAAAATATTTAGTGAAGCTCAAACAACTTGTTAATGTAATTTTTATTTTCATTGCGTTAACTTCATTTTGTTTTTTATAAATTGTTATTAAGGTCAAAGTTATATGAAATGTAAATAAAATTTGAATTTGTTCTATTTGTAAACGCCATGTGTTCAACTGAACGGAAATAGATTAAATTTAGATTAATAACAAATAGAAATTATATTGAAATAGTTTAAAAAACAAATATACCAGGAAATTATACAGTAACGTAACATATCACAATAGCAATTTACCCCCTGCTTTTATAAAGCGAACGGAATCATTCCTCAAGAGGTGTATTCTGTGTATTTTCTTTTTGGTACAATAAGAAAATACACACATTCCTCATGCGGAATTATTCCACTCACTTTATAAAAACGGGGGTTAGTTTAGAAATTTTGCAGTTAAATAGCAACAGTACGTAAATCTCGGATGTCAGATCTTTTCCGTTTCCGAAACAGAAACATTTTCAATTGTGGCTCTTGTATCATTAGAAATGCGCCAATAAGTTTTTAACTCAGACACGAATCGAGATACCACCTTTAAATTTTTCACAAGTGTAGAGTGGTGTTCAATGAAAAACATAGAGGAACTTGGCGTAATTTGGGAACAGTTTTGATCAGCCTCAAAAGAAGGTAGTACTTTAGAATATTATTTTTTTAATACTTTAATAAATATTTTCTACAGAATGGTTAGTGGTCTAACTTTCTGCCTTATTAGCAAAAAAAAAAAAAAATTTCCTTGGTTGGATTTTTTGGTGATATTCGAAATAAGAAATATCACCAAATGTTGGAGGAAGGTGGGAGGAAGGTGGGAATGCTCCAAATGTTTTCTTACACTAAATTACTTGCTTATTGTATTACCTTTAAGTGTAGGCCCAGAATAAGAGCGCAGTGATTTTTTCCATGCATTTTGACATTTAAAAATCGCTGGGCGTAGCTGTTGTTAGATATAATCTATTTTATTTTAATGGCGGTTTTTGTTATTCTCCCATTTTTTCTTTCTCATATTCTCACCAATGTTGGCAACTCTATTGTTATTTTTGCTGGTGTTCACTACATTTTGTAATATCAAAGAGTACATCTAACAAAGGCACTCAATGGCTCTTCTGATTCTTTTTCTATTTTTTTTTGCAAAAAAAAAAAATTTTTTTTTAAATTATTAAAATTTTGTTTTCTTTATTTAATTGAGATATTGAACATTATTAGTAGCTCGTTAGTTCATTGTTTAGTTTTGTATATTATGTTTACAGTACACTAAGAGACATATGAGTGGCATAAAGTCTCCTTGTTTTATATAACATATGTATAATTATGTCGCTGCCGCTGCACGTCGTTATTTCGGGCGCGTTTTTTCTCAGAGCGATAATCGCTAGCCTCTGCGCTGTTATTCTGGGCCGACACTAATGTTTAATAATAACCTATAAAATACAGGGTGGCGCAAAAGTAATGTCATAATGTGAATGTGCTTTAATTTTTGCAAATGGCGTCGAATGTCATTGTGCTGTGACATCTATGTTGTAGACAGATAGAGAATTATTTTACATCAAGCAATGGAGCGATACACACCTGAAGAACATGGAATTATTGTTACTGCTTATTTGACAAATTTTCGGTCTGTTGTTTTAAATGAAAAAATTATAAACTCATAATGAGCGAGGAAGCCCACTTACACTTAAGTGGTTATGTTAACAAACAAAATATGCGTTTCTGGGGCACAGAGAACCCACAGGAAATGGAAAAAGAGACATTGCATCATCTCAACGTGACTGTTTGGTGATGTTTTGCGAACAACAATGCAAAATGCCGAAAAATGAGCACAAATGTGCATCAACTCAGGAGGTGGTCATTTGACCGATATAATTTTTTCAACTTAATGTAATAAATTTTACATCTTCAAAAAAACTTTTCGTGATAACAACTCTTTTTATTTGCATTTCCAACAAAATGGTAGGCAATTCACATTATGATATGACTTTTGTGCCACCCTGTATAAGTGATTACTAAAACTAATTTAATTTGAATAAATAGATGGCCTAATGTCAGAAAAAAAAAACATGCATAGCTTTTTAATCTAGCTTGAGCAAAATGCTGGAAGAGTAGTATAGGGATCATGGGACAATAATCTCTATATATAAAAGAATAACGTGACTGACTGACTGACTCAACATCGCCCAGCCCAAACCGCTGAAGCTAGGAAGTTGAAATTTGGTATGTAGGTTCCTCCACCGGTGTAGACGTCCGCTAAGACGGGATTTTTGGAAATTCCTACCAGAACGGGCAAAAAGGGGAAAAGTCTCCCCCTTGGCGGCCTGCGTGAACCCCTTTGGCTAGAAAGCTGAAATTTAAGATATGTGTTCCTTGGAGTATGGGCTAACTTTTCTGCAAAGTACTTTCTGGAATTTTGGACAGGGACGTTGTAAAAATGGAAGTAGGAAGTTGAAATTTGGTATAAAGGTTCCTCCAGTATCGTAGACATCCACCAAGACGGGATTTTTTGAAATTTTTACAGGGAGGGGCAAAAAGGGGAAAAAGCCTCCCCCTTGACGGCCTGCTCAAACTGCTGGAGCTATGAAGTTGAAATTTGGTATGTAGGTTCCTCGACCGGTGTAGACGTCCATTGAGACGGCATTTTTGGAAATTCTTATCGGGAGGGGCAAAAAGGGGACAAAAAAAGTACGTTTTTCCAAAAAAGTAACTTTTCCCAAAAAAAGTACATTTTTCCAAAAAAAGTACCTTTTTCCAAAAAAAGTACCTTTTTCCAAAAAAGTACCTTTTTCCAAAAAAAGTACCTTTTTCCAAAAAAAGTACCTTTTTCCAAAAAAAAGTACCTTTTTCCAAAAAAAGTACCTTTTTCCAAAAAAGTACCTTTTTCCAAAAAAAAGTACCTTTTTCCAAAAAAAGTACCTTTTTCCAAAAAAGTACCTTTTTCCAAAAAAAGTATCTTTTTCCAAAAAAAGTACCTTTGTCCAAAAAAAAGTACCTTTTCCCAAAAAAAGTTCCTTTTTCTAAAAAAATGTTCTTTTTCCAAAAGAAGTACCTTTTCCAAAAAAGTACCTTTTTCCAAAAAACATAAATTTTTCCAAAAAAAAAATACATTTTTCCAAAAAAAATACCTTTTTAAAAAAAAAATACCTTTTCTAAAAAAAGTACAAATAAAGTACTTTGTAAAAACAAAGTATCTTTTTCCAAAAAATTTCCTTTTTCCAAAAAGTACCATTTAAAATAATATATGTATAATTTCAAAAAAACTACTTTTTTTCTTCCCCCCACGGATATCTCCACTAAAACAAGGTTTCTTGATATTCGGCATAGACGTGCGCTAAGACGGGATTTTTGGAAATTCCTACCGGAACGGGCAAAAAGGGGAAAAGTCTCCCCATAAACAGTCTCACAAATTGGAAAAGTGCCTGCCCAAACCACTGGAGGTAAGAAGTTGAAATTTGGTATAAAGGTTCCTCCACTGTAGTAGACATCGACTAAGTTTGTATTTTTGGAATTCCCTACAGGATATCACAAAAGGAAACTCGGTATGTGAGTTCCTCCTTCTGTGTAGGCGTCCGCTTAGACGGAATTTTTGAAATTCCTATCGGGAGGGGAAATAAGGTAAAAGTCTCCTCCTGACGGCTTGCCCAATCCCTTTTGGCCAACCTAAAATTTTAAATATGTATTCCTTGGAGTAAGACTAACTCACCGGCAACGTAATTTTTCTATTTTCGAACAGGAACATAATAAAAATGGTGGTTGAAAGGGAAAAATGTCCCCACTAACGGCCTGCCCAAACCGCTTAGGCAATGCAGTTGAAATTTGGTATGAATGTTCCTCATCCATCGCAGATAGCCGCGAAGATGGAATTTTTGTAAATTCCTAAAGGGAGGGGCAAAAAGAAGAAAACCCTCACCTTGGGGGCCTGTCAAAACCCCTTCGGCTAGAAACCTGAAGCTTAAAATGTGGGTCCCTGGAGTAAGGGCTAACTTATTAGAAAGATACTTTTTTGAATTTTGGACAGGGTCGTTATAAAATGGGGGCTCAAAAAGGGAAAGTTGCCCCTTAACGACCTGTCCAAACTGCTGGAACTAGGAAGCTGAAATTCGGTACTTAGGTTCCTCTTCCAGCCTAATTCCAACCGGGAGGGACACAAAAAAAGAAAAAGTGTCCCCCTTGACAGCCTGCTCAAACTGCTGGAACTAGGAAGCTGAAATTTCCTGTCGATGGATTTTCGGAAATTCCTACCGAGAGGGGCACAAATAGTAAAATTTGGCTAGAAACCTGAAATGTAAAACATATGTTACTTGGAGTATGGGCTCACTTACCGGGAAGGTGCTTTTTGGACAGGGACATTGCAAAAATGGGGATTAATGAAGCGAAAAGTGCCGCTTAAAGGCCTGCCCAAACCGCTGGAGGTAGGAAGTTGAAATTTGGTATTAAAGTTCCTCCTCTATTGTAGACATCCGCTAAGATGAGATTTTTGGAAATTTCTACAGGTAGAGTCAAAAACAGGAAAAGTCTCCCCCTTAACGGCCTGGCCAAACTGCTGAAACAAGGGATCTTAAATTCGGTATTTGGGTTCCTTCTCCAACGTTGACGTCCACTAAGATGGTATTTTTGGAAATTCATTCATAAAAAGGGAAAAAACTTCCCCCTTGACGGCCTGGCCAAACTGCTGGATATAGAGATCTAAAATTATGTATGTAGTAGGTTCCTCCTCCAACGCAGACGTCCTCTAAGACGGAATTTTTGGAAATGCCTACCGGGAGGGGTAAAAACGGAATAATTCTCCCCCTTGATGGCCTAACCAAACCCTTCGGCTAGAAACCTGTAATATATAATATGTTTTCCTTGGAATATGCGCTAACTTATCGACAAGGCATTTCTAGGACTTTGAACAGGAACGTGGTAAAAATGGTGGTTCAAAAGGGGAAAATTGCCCCCCCCCCCCTTAACGTCTGCTTCTTTAGCTAGAAACCTAAAACTTAAAGAACAAGTGTATATGAAACACTAAAATTAAGAAACTATATAGGAAACGAGTGGAATTGAAACACTACACAAGTGGAATGAAATGGATATAAACGTTGAACGAGTGGAATTGAAATTATAGACAATGCAAATGGATTGGAAGAGGGAATTACCTGTTCAAACACTATCAACGGAATATGAAACTTATGTAGCATTGAAAAATACTCTCCAAAAAGTTAAACAAATTTTCTGAAAGAGAAAAAACCTTAGAAAAGGAATGGAACTTATGTATTCCGATATTTAAACTTCATGTAACGAAGCACCGGTGGAAGAAACCGACGCAGTAAATTTTCCAACTGAATTTGTGAATTTACTTGAATTGCCAGGTCTACCTTTACATAAACTGGAATTAAAAAAAAAAAAAACTTTAAGGCACGCTAACAACCCTGCTTTACGTTATTTATTTTCATTCAAAACACAAATGAACAAAACTACTTACGGGTCTATCTACCTAAGTTCGCACTTTACCAAATTATCTTAACATACACACGTATATTACAATTTATTATGGATTCATGGAAAGTGGATTGTTACACTTTCATGAGAAAAAGTGATCAAATATTTATTTATTTATTTTAAACCCATTGTTGTGCAGAATTATTTATTTGTGGTGACTGGGTGAAGGCTTTTACTATATAAAAACTGTACTTTAAATAAAAAACGAATTTAAAAAAAATTGTGCTTGCCCTAAACTTTAAGGCACACTAACAACGTAGCGGGCTGCGCCCGCTAGTATGATAATATTGGGAGCATGAATGAAGGGTAAGTACAGTTGATATGTGGTAAATGCATGTTTTTCGTTCGATTTGAGATCATATATATCTCTTTCTTTTCAAATTACACTAAAAGTTCTATAATTGTCAGCTACTTTAAATGTCGGTGTGCTTTAATTGTCGGAAAATTTGATTCATGTAGTACTTTAATTGTCACCATGTTTTTAAAGTCGTAAAAAATATATTAAATGATTCTACAATTGTCTTTTTAAGAACTATATTAGGGGTTTTCATATAAACTCGTATTCTGATCGTAAACGGTGTAAATATGGTATGTTTATGAGTTTAATGTCAAACTTCATATATAAAAAATATGGTTTGTATTTATACAAGGTTTACAAGGCATTTACGATTTTATGTGTAATCCCCTATTATATTTTCTCAATTTTAAAATACATTTTTTAAAAATGGTCCAATTGAGTATTTTGGATAAATTAAACATTTTGGAATAAATAAATGAAAAAGTAAAGATAAAAGATCATACATGAGACTAATTAATTATTGGGACAAATTAATTGGTGATTTCATTACCATTAAATTGAAACTAATGCTAATGAAATTTTTGGCATAATTATTACTTGGACTAATGATAATGCTTTGAAATATATCGATTTCATTACTAATTCCAATTGTATAGAAAATTCATTATGATTACTAATACCTCAATTATAAGAAAGAATTTGCATTTGTAAACGTCATTTTATAGATTTCATAATCATTTCCGAGCTTGCAAATGCGGAATGCGAAAAGGGTTTTGTAATATAAAAAATTAATTAAAATACTTAATCAGCGATTTACATTGTGCAAAGGAATATATTGATGCAAGAATCTTACTTTTTGCAAAATTATTTTCGCAAACTTTTTTTTTTTGCAAACTAACCACCAGTCTTTGGTACGAGTTATGGGTATTATAGTCCCCAGATTCTAATTTTAAAAAACCCACGTTTAAAAAATTGCAAAATATTGGCGGAACGCGAAAAAAGGCTTTATGATACAAAAATTGTATTAAAAAACCTTATCAGCGATTTTAATTCTGCAAACAAATATACTGATGTAAGAATTTACTTTTTTGCAAAACTTTTTTCCCCGAAATTTTTTTGCGCTTTTTTGTTGGACTTTGTTCTATGAATTGGGTATTATAGTCCCTAGATTATAAATTTAAAAAACCGCACTTAAAAAATTGTAAAATTATCGCGGAACGCGAAAAAAGATTTTATGCTACAAAAATGGAATTAAAAAACATAATCAGCATTTTCATTCCGCAAACAAATATACTGATGTAATAATTTTCCTTTTTGGAAATTTTTTTCAGCGACTTTTTTGCGATTTCTTTTTTCAATTAATCACCGAATTTTGTTCTATGAATTGAGCATTATAGTCCCTAGAATATAAATTTAAAAAAACCGCATTTAAAAAATTGCAAAATAATCGCGGAACGCGAAAAAAGGCTTTATGGTACAAAAATTTAATTAAAAAACTTAATCTGCGATATTCATTCTGAATACAAATATACCTACTGATGTAAGAATTTTCCTTTTTTAAATTTGTTTTCCCATGACTTTTTTTGCGATTTCTTTTTTCAATTAATCACCGAACTTTGTTCTATAAATTGGATGTTATAGTCCCTAGATTATGATTTTAAAGAACCACACTCAAAAATTGCAAAAAAAGGAGTAAAAAACGTTATCAGCGATTAATATTCTGCAAACGAATATAATGATGCAAAAATAAGTAAACTTTTTGGAAAATTTTGTTTTTTGTTGGAAAAAACAAATCGCGTTAAAAACAAAATTTTCTAAAATGTAAAATTTTAGAATCATTAATTTCGTTTGCAGAGTGTTAATCGCTGATTAAGTTTTTTATTAATTTTTGTGGCATAAAGCCTTTTTTCGCGTTCCGCCATTATTTTGCATTTTATTAGGTGTGATTATTTAAAATCATAACCTGGGACTCTAATATCCAATTCATAGAACAAAGTTCGGTGGCTAGTTGAAAAAAAGCGCGAAAAAATGTCGCGGAAAAAAAGTTTGCAAAAAGGAAAATTCTTACATCAGTATATTTGTTTGCAGAATGAATATCGCTGATTAAGTTTTTTGATTAAAATTTTGTACCATAAGGTCTATTTTCGCGTTCCGCGATTATTTTGCAATTTTTTAAGTGTGATTTTTTAAAATTTATAATCTAGGGACTGTAATATCTAATTTATAAAAGAAAGTTCGGTGATTAATTGAAAAAAAAAAAATAATAAAAAAAGTTGATTCCTAGGACGCTTTAATTGCCTGAAAATTCTATAAGATTCATGATTTTTAAAAAATTGAATCAGCATAGGTGACACTTATAGAACTTTTAGTGTAATAAAATTCAAATAAAAAAAACATTTTACTGAACAAAGCTCTACCTTGTGGTAACCATTGCATTATAACTTGATTTTTTAGTGATGCCATAACCTTGAATATAAAACTTTATAAAAGAAAATATTTCAAGCAACTTTAATTTAGGCAAACAACAGATTTAGCTTATTAAAAAAACAAAAGTAATTCATTTTTAAATCGAAAAAAAAAACAATTTTAACTGATTTATAATCCGTAGCTAATTTGTGAAAATTAAAGTGTAATTTATGTCATAGTACGCTTATGTGCACATTATCGTTTGGTTGGCTTTTTACCCTCTTTGAGGTGCTTTACTATTTGCACAGTTATGTCAGCATTTTTTTGTACATATTTAAGAGTATGCGTTTATTGCGTTAACGAGCCTTATGATTTTTTATTTTTTTTAATATTTCAGATGTGTGTTTGTGTCATAACACTTGCTTACACAGACACTGACTTTCCTTACGCCATTAAACAAATACATTTACGCTCACAAACACGCACAAGCATGGTTCACTTAAATATTCGTACGAATTCACTTTATATGAATCAGTTGTTCCCAATGTAGGACGCAATTAGCATATCCTTGATTTTTTAATGACTACTTCCTTATTATCATCGCTATATTTAGTGATAGTCTCGTGTACTTTTTTTAAAGAAATCGTCTGATTTAAAAAAAATTATATATAACTTCCCAGTCATGCAAACCGGAAAACGCTGCAGGTATCTTTAACAGGTGATACAGTGCTGGCGAAAAATGCTTTCCCAATTGCAAAATGATAACCTCATTAGGCATTAGCATTGTCAAACAAAATGTTCAACATTAAAATAACGCTGGCAAAACCAATAAATAGATGGTCTGGAAATATAGATATTTTCCAAAAAAACTTTGACTTTGAACTCTCGCCAACTAACAACGAGTAACCACAATGATAAAATATTTCACTCACAATATATTTAACAATCCTAGATTTTAAATATATAAACATATTTTCCCTTTACCTGTATTGTACTATTGGCAAAAAAACGTCGATCCTGGCCCACAGTGCGTTGGCTATTTCTGCCTGAGTAGTACTAGAAAAACACTTTTTATTAATTCTAATTTTCAAACGTTGGCCTAGCAGACTAAGGCAATTCTTTGCCAGTGCTTTTTCTCTAAGCCACTGAAATTATTGCAAACAATTATATACTTCCAAAACATTTTTTGAAATGTGTCCCAAATAAAAGTTCTGCTAGTCTTGTAAATTTAACTCCACGGTTACCAAATTATTGTACCACTTGCAATTTCTGGAATTTTAGGATTTTGTAATAGTGGAAACATAGAGGTTTTTGAAAATTTATTGTGTAGGGGCATGACAAAAAATGGTAGGGGACCACTGATATAAAGGAATGCATATTGGCTTGTGGCTTTTATACTCTGTTTACTTGTTCATATTGCTTTAACTTATGTTTGTTGAATGGTTGGTTTATTTTTGCTTTAAAAGTATTCGTACACAACCTTTTCATTTCATGCATACCTACTTTGTTGGTCAACGTAATTTTGTTATTGTAACCACGTGCAATTTTAAAGGCTGAATTGCTATTGTTGCTTCTTTGCCGCTGTTATTTGTTGGTGTTTTCTGCTGTCATTGTTGGTGTTTTCTCATTGTTGCTGTTGTTATCGTTGTCATAGCACGATAATATTTCTTGGCCACAATTTGTCAAGTGGCTGTGACATTGTATTATTTTATGCATTTAAGTAAATATTGATATATTGTGCAATATAATGGCCTTTTTAAGTTTTCTCAAAGTGCAAAAAAGATAAGAGTTAATAATTACTTTAAATTTAAAAGAATATTAAGATGAGTAGATGATAATTTAAGGTCATTTTATTTATTTATTTATTTATTTATTTATTTATTTATACTTACAGATAAAACATATTCGAGCTGATAAAAGAATTTTTTTTCAATCGAATAATTCGGTTATGATAACCAATTTTTTTAAGTTTAATTTACCAACTCTAATATTTGTATCACTTTAATGTCCTGGATCCCATTTTCAATTGTCACGGTACAGGTACTTTCAGACCGGTAGCTTTTCACCAGTCACAGGACAGTTAATTTGAATAATAAGATCTTTTAAAAATTGTTATCAGCGATTTCTAAAACCCCAGGTTTTGTAGTCACGTGATATTTTGGGCAACATAAGTTCATTCCTTACTCATAATGCAGAAATTAAAATTGCTGATATTGTTGCTTAGTGATAAAACATAGTTTAAAATGTTGCACCAAAATAATATTAAATCTTTTCAGCAACTTTGGTCATGGCATGGCATTTTTAAGTTTTTGGTTTTTTTATTCCTTTTTTTCTATTTAAAATTTCATACAGAAATATTAACCACATTTCTTAATAGTCATATATTATTGAGTGAGTTTAAGTAAATGGAAATCTAAAAGCATTTCTTTTAAATTACAATGGTTATATATTGATGTATTTTCCAAAATATTTTAAATTGTCCATTAGAAAAATCATTTAACTAACTTATTATAAATTAAAAAAATTTATTATGTACTACGTTCTTTGAATGTATGTGCATTTATTAAAAGCATTTAACAATTTATGGCAAATACGTATTTTAACATTTTGTTTTTATACATGGTAATTTTCTTATACTTGTTCATCCTTATTTGCTTAATCCTCTTATAATATTTGTTTCCTTTTTTTAAAAATATCCAATACTGATTTTTAAACATGTATTTAGTTTTTGAATATTTTGCAATCAATAAAATACATATTAACCTTAAATGATGAACCATAAGTTACCAAATTGTCACAGATTATGGATGAATTTGTTAACAAACACTACAAATCCGTAGACCTTTTATTACCCCTAACAACAAAGGAAAATCTTGTTTTCTATAAATTTGTTGTTTTTTCTGTTAAAAGATACACAGATAAAAAGATCCGCGTTGATAATCACAGATTTTAGAGCCAATCTAGTGCTAGTTTGAATATTAGTTAAAACAACATTAATTTAACTGTGGCTGCATAATTGGTTCAATGAAAATTTGGTAGGCACAAAAGAAAATTTTGTTTACTGTAGTCGAACGATTTGATTAGCAATGTAGGGAGATGTTGTCAACAGATATGTAATTTTCTTAAGAAAAAAGCAAAAAAAAATTTAAGAATATTTTAAAATACTAATTTTTCTAAACTAAACTTTCGTAAAATAAACCATTTTTCGTATATTTTACGAAATATTTTTTTATTTTGACATTTTTTCGTAATTTTATGCATGGATTATTATCAGTGTAGAAGACGTCGAAGTTGCGTTTATTCTCGATGATTTAAAATGGAACATTAACAGAAAGAAATATAAGAAATTAATCCATATTCTCCTATCGTCGTCATATGACGACATCTGCATATAAAAACGATATTTTCAGATAAAAATTAAATTAACATCGGCGTAGTTTCCTTGTTAAAAAAAAACTATTTATTTTCATTATTTAGTTAAAACTTTCATTATTTGATTTCCAAATCCAATTCCATAAAATTCTTTTTACAACTACAACCGCATGTTCTATTGTAAATATTCAAAAAACACCACTGGCTAAAAACAAGGGTTAACATACACATGAAGTTATGTTATGTGTAACGTCATATTGTTTAACAAGAAAATAGAAAGAATTTTTCTTCTGTAACTATACTGCCAAACAAAGAAAAAGATGTTACTTTTTGTAAGCATGAGGTTGTGTGTGTATATAAATTTGCCATAGCCAAAGGATATTTTCAAATCAATAAAAGGTTAATACAAATAAAAAGAAGTACTAACCATATTAACTGGACATTAAATAAGATAAAATATATTTGACGGTTTCTTTTTCAATCATCCACTTTTTTGTTTTAATTATTCGATAAAGTTTCCGATTAAAGATGCTACAGAAAAGGATTTTTTTTTAATTTACTATAAATTTGAAAAGAAATGTTTGATATACTTATTTTAATTAATAGATCGTAACTGAAGAGTTATGAAAATTAAAAATGTATAAAAATCAGCCCATATTTCTACACAAATAAAAAAAATTTACCACGATTTTACGAATAGTGCATAATATTGGTTGAAGTTACATAATATCAATTATATTAGTCAATTGTTACCGCTAGTGACTAAAGAATTAAAATTGCAATTAAATTTATACTTTTCTTTCATAAAATTTGAGCTTTGCAACCATTTTTGACAAAAATAATTTTCGTTACACACTTCAAAAGCGTCAACCGTTTTTAAAAGCAAAAATATAATCATTTCCCCCAAGAATTCGCAATTCCCATTACGGGATAAATGTAACAATCAAATTTTAATAATTATACTATTTAACACATTTGGAGTTTTTGAAGAACGTTCTCCTGCAATGCATATTTGCTAATTAACTATTATACACTGATTAATTTTTTAGCCTCCTATAACTTTATAAAGCTTTTATGAATTTTTACATTAATTTACACAAAATCCTTCATATGAGTATAACCATCTCGGTATAATAATGTCGTAGTGGATTTTTCTATTAATTAATTTTTCATTTTCATTTTTATATGCAAAATTTGGTCACTAGTACCGTGAAAAATGTATTAAATTTGAAAAATTTAAAATTATTTCCTCACAACGATAATGTATTTGTCAAATGAAAATTTTTGATACCCATATTGCCCTGTTTAGTACAAAGTATCGCCACCCTGTTAAATTTCTGCTAAAACTCGAACCAAATTTCAAACAAATTTGAAACACGTATTCACTTAAATGTACTTGAGATTAAGATATGTTAATTTGACATTTAAATAACAAACCTCTCTATACAAAAACTTAAAAGTTTTTAACAACAATTATTTTTAATGTAAACCACACTTAAAAAATTGCAAAAAAATCGCGGAATGCGAAAAAAGATTTTATGGTACAACAATTGAATTAAAAAACTTAATCAGAATGAATAAAAAACTTTGCAGAATGAATAAAAAACTTAATTCATTCTGCAAACAAACATACTGATGTAAAAAATTGTCCTTTTTGTAAATTTTTTTCCGCGACTTTTTTTCGCAATTTCTTTTTATAATTAATCACCGAAATTTGTTCTATGAATTGGGTATTATAGTCCCTAGATTATAAATTTTAAAAAACCACACTTAACAAATTGCAAAATAATCGCGGAACGCGGAAAAAGACTTTATAGTACAAAAGTTGAATTAAAAAACTTAATCAGCGATTTTTATTCTGCAAACATACATACTGATGTAAGAATTTTCCTTTTTGGAAATTTTTTTCCAACAAAATTCTGTGATTAATTAAAAAAGGAAATCGCGAAAAAAGTCGCGGAAAAAAATGTCCAAAAAGGAAAATTCTTACATCAGTATATTTGTTTGCAGGATAAAAATCACTGATTTAGTTTTTTAATTCAACTTTTGTACTATAAAGTCTTTTTTCGCGTTCCGCGAATATTTTGCAATTTTTTAAGTGCGGTTTTTTTAAATTTATAATCTAGGGACTATAACACCCATTTCATAGAACAAAGTTCGGTGGCTAGTTGAAAAAAAAATCGCGAAAAAATGTCGCGGAAAAAAAATTTGCAAAAAGGAAAATTCTTACAAAATGAAAATCGCTGATAAAGTTTTTGTACCATAAAGCTTTTTTTCGCGTTCAGCCATTATTTTGCAATTTTTTAAGTGTGGTTTTTGTAAAATTAGAATCTGGTTACTATAATACCCATAACTCATACCAAAGACTGGTGGTTAGTTTGAAAAAAAAGTTTGCGAAAATAATTTTGCAAAAAGTAAAATTCTTGCATCAATATATTCCTTTGCACAATGTAAATAGCTGATTAAGTATTTTAATTAATTTTTTATACCACAAAACCCTTTTCGCATTCCGCATTTGCAAGCTCAGAAATGAATTTGAAATCTATAAAATGACGTTTACAAATGCCAATTCTTTCTTAACCCTCTAACCGGCCTAAGCTTTTTTGCAATGAATTTTATACCATGTGTTCCTCACGAAAAATAAACAATAAGTTCTTCTACAAAAGTTTCTTTCGTTGCCTACTTTAGGCGATATGGGCCAAAACAGTTTAAGGGATCTGAATCTCGAAAACTAGCGCATAAAAATTATTAGGCTTAGGCACAAATTATTTTTCTTTCCAAGATATAATTGCAATAAAATAAAATACATTTTTTGTGCTGTTACTTAAGAGGATGTAGCGATTTTCGTTTTTTTGAAAAATGCGAAAATGCATCAAAACTTCAATATATATTATTCAAACTTATAAGCTTTGCTACCTATACCAAATACATATATTCTTTTTACCAAATTTCAAAAAAATCCGTCCATTCGCTTTGAAGTTAAGGCGATGTCCTTTCAAGGTGTCCTTATGGAATCATGTGCGTCCTTGGACTAAAGTAAAGAACTTTTTGAATAGCTTAAGCTCCAATCTCACTTCGTGGTCACTATCAATTGTTTTAGCCAATTTAAATATGTTTTTAAGATTTTTGAAACTTTTGGTTATTTTAAAATATTTAATTTTTGAAATTTTACGAAATTTTATCTTTGACACTTTCTCACTTCCAAACCGTGCATTGTATATAAAAAAATTCTTCACAAAAAATTTTATAAATTTTGTTTTCTGTTGAAAAAGTGTAATTTCTTATTTGAAAATACCCCTTTGGCGCATTTCTGGTCAATTTAATATACCCCGCCTGGAGGCGGGCTTGCCGGTTAGAGGGTTAAGGTGCTTTTACAATTCTAGAGTGACTCTACTCTGCAGCACAGACTGAAATATTAACTGTTCAAAATGCAGAGTAGAGTTACTTCAAAAAATATTTGACACTTCAATACTTACATTTCCTTTCGCGAATGTCTAGGCTTTATATCCATTGCCTTTATTTGAAAATATTTTTTTATTTAATTATAAAATGCCCAACAGAATTATTTTGTGTTGGTTTTTTGATTTTCAATATATTTATTTTTAATTTGTTGACAATTAGAGATGTGAACAAATTAGTGATGTGTTTTTTAAGGTATATTTGTCATGTTAAATATTTAACAGAGCAATGTTAACTCTAGAGTGCAACAAATCCGTACTCCAGAGTCAAACAACTTTGACTCTGGAGTGGAATAAAAAAAGATAGCAAAATACAAAAATGTATTAGTAAGAAAGAGAAAAGAACTAAATTTGCTACATATTGGAGTACTCCATCATTGTAAACGCACCTTTACAATTGAGGCATTAGTAGTCGTAATGAATTTACTATACAATTGGCATTAGTAATGAAATCGCGTGGTTAGCAACTCCTTATTATATGTTTTAGAATAATGCACAAAGTAAGTCGGTGTCATTACTGGTAGCCAAAAAAAAAAAATTATATGTCATTACCGTTTCTACACTGGGAAGCAATATCGCTCTAAATTGATATTTTTAATTTTCAAAAATAAATAAAACCAAAATGATGAAAAATTGATTATTTTGCATTTTTAAAAAAGCACTAAAAAAATATCTAATTGCAGTGCACCTTTTGCAGTAGTTTGAAAACTATGAAAAATCAATGTTAATGTCATTATTCTGTCATTTTAAATACAAGTACACCTAGATCATCAGTTGTCGTGCTTTTTCTTCTGCTTTTACATTTCTTTCTTTGCTGGGGTATAGCGGTTTTTCTATAAGAAAAATCCAAAAACTAGATTTCGTTATATCTAATCCTTACGAAAAATTTCTCAGAAAGCTTTTATATTGGAAAAAGATTCT
The DNA here is from genome assembly GCA_949987735.1 of Leucophora obtusa. Taxonomy (NCBI): domain Eukaryota; kingdom Metazoa; phylum Arthropoda; class Insecta; order Diptera; family Anthomyiidae; genus Leucophora; species Leucophora obtusa. The sequence continues at coordinate 81,033,468 of OX465295.1, forward strand.
GCAATTTTTTTAAAATGGGAATTCCAAAGTCTTCTACAAAAAAAAACGAAATGCTCTCAAACTGTTCCATAGAAAAATTCTCAGAGTTTGGGGTGAATTTTAATTTTTTTTTTGTTAATTTTACTACTACCAATTTATTAATAATTTTTTTTTATAAATGTTGGAAAGAATGTTTTATTTAATTCAATATTAAAAAATCGGACGGTTTTACTGAATGTTAAATTCGACGGGGGTGCCAATAAGTGATTTGGTTGGACCAGCTTTTCTGCTTTATACAACCTATTATAGGTGGGACTACTAAAATTCAGTTGGCAATAAATTCGGTTGTCTCAGCAAATCTGTTCCTTGTGTGTATGGACTATTGGTTGATGAAATTTGTTTTGGAAAGCTTTCAGCATGTAATTTGATTATTTTTTATATCAAAACTAAAAAGTTTATGTATATAAAAACATGTTCCATTTAATTTTTTTTTGATGAAAAAAAAAACAATCGATAAATTTTATCAATGTTTTCAAATGTAACTCCAAATATGGAAATTTTTAGTAAAAATGTATTCCTTTTTTTTAGTGTTTTATGCTTTCTCCAAGTTTGACGTTAGCCGGACAAACTTCAAACAAAGTGGGGATATTGAAAAGAATACATCATACGCATGTGTCATGTATGAGTTTAAGTCTAAAAGAAAATATTTCAAAGTATATTCAGACGAAAAGATCCTTGAAATTTTAAACACGCATTTTATTACTTTTTTTTCAAATATTATAAATCTATAAATTTACTTTATTGATCCCTTCTTACCCTTCCTGGCATTATTCACATTTCGATAATTTTATTAAAGTTTCTAGCTTAAGGCCTAATGCTGTTTTTAAAGCTATTATTGTTGTTGTTTTGCTTTTCTATTGGTCAGTACACTCTACAATAGTTGAAGCGATTTTGTTTGACAAACATTGAACAGCAAACAAGTTAGTTTAGAATAGTTTCAATAGTCTGATTTCAAAAAATGTTGTGATTAAATTTGTAGTTACTTAAGGTTGTTCGTGTATACAGTGGTGTTCAGCCCATAGGACAATTGTCCCTGCTCAATTCACATGTATTCTTACGCTCTTGCTTTTAGTCGTCACTGAAACAGCGACGAATGAACATGAGTTCGGATATATGCTGATTTTTTTTTAATGTACTGAAAAAAAAAATTAATAACAATGTACGACAAATATTTTATGATTATAAATACAGATTAAAGATATTTTATAAATATGTAAATACAATGAAATCATTGATATTGATTTAAAAAAATCGAAAACCTTTTGTTTTACATAGAATGAAAGAAGCCACCCTTATGTATGTATGTATGTATTTTTTTTTTCTTTCAAAAATTGTATTTTGTTTATTTTTATTTCTCTAAAACAGTGTAGTATTTATTTATATTTTCCGAAAGTACCTACTTCGCTTTTTACACAAAACATTTTCATATTTTTAATAAAAAATAAATGCTTACAGATTCTATTAACCCATTCAACATTTCTTACAGTGCAATTCTCATTTTCTCACCAACACAACTACATTTTTAGTTTTGAACACCACTGGTGTATACAATAAATGAATTCGATTCTTCATAAATATAACGAAATCTATAAAAATCAATAACGTTTATCATTCTAAAGAAAACAAAAAAAGCCAAATATCACCTTTTAGCGATATTTTCCAGAGATGGTGCTTATACTACATAGGTAAATTTGACATCATGTGACTCACGCTGTTGCAAACATGGTAGAGTTGCTTTTCTGAAAACTTCTCACATAATTAGAAAGAACACCCGAAAGCAGTCCTATTAATATTTAAACAAATTTCGCTTTGGCGTGAAATTCTTTGTGTAATTTTCTCCTATTCGAATATTTAGAGTGTCTTGTAGTCTATGTTGGCTGACTTATTTCTGTAGTTCTTATGTTTGGTTTTTTCATGTTTTTATATATTTAACAGTTATTTTATATTTATTGTTTTTTATGACTTCATTTATTTGTTGGTTTGTTTTTCTTTTTATAGTATTTTTTTAAACTAATTTCCAAACATTCTCTGAAACATTGCTCTCTCCTAAAAAATATGTTTTAAAAATCATTGGTTTTATTATTGACTGTTGTTTTTTTGTAGCTGTTATTTTTTTCTTGTTTTGTTTAAATAATGAGTTTATGTTTTTGTAAATCTTATTTGATTTTTAATAGTCATGATTTAGGCTGCCAGAGTTGCCGATATTGTTAGGCAATTTGATGAACAGAAACGCTTAGGATTGTATTTTCATTCGATAATAGATTTTTATATGATCATATCTGTTCATATGTATGCATTATTATTAATATATGTTCATTAGACCGTACCAGCTTACGGGCAAAAAAAAGTGCGCCGTACATTTTCAGATATAAAGTATTTTTGCAAGGCAGTTCCAAAAAAAATTAATTTTTTTTTGTCGAACGTAGGGGTCGCCTTTTTTTATTTTTCGTTATAGCTCCGGCATTTAAAGGATTTTAAAGTGCGATACATCGATTTTTTGCCTCGAGGAGACCTGTGTTTTGCTATGAAGGAAAAATCCAATAAAAAAAAAAATTAAAAAGGCGACCCCTACGTTCGGCAACAAAAAAAAAATAAAAATTCTGCTGGATTTATCGAAAAACTTCCTTAGCAAAAGTTTAATAATTTTTTGCGGGCTTTAATTTTCTGACATTAGGGTGGTACCTTAGGGGAGTAGCAACTGAGATATGGTAGGTAAATACTATAACGGGATACTTGAGGTCAATGACCCTTAGAGTAAAACATTGGTCCCCTCGAGGGAAAAACATCGATGTATCATACTTTAAAATCCGACTGTAAATGCCAAAGATATAACGAAAAATGTAAAATGGCGACCCCTACGTTCGGCAAAAAAAATCTATTTTTTTTTTCTTGAAACCTCTTTCCAAAAATAATTTAGATTGGATGGTGTACGGCGAACTTTTTTTTTTTGAGGAATGGTCTAATGTTCATATACGGCCATGTACCTTCAAAATTTGGATCCGAACATTAACGGGCATATATGATGCAATATTGTTACGTTTTTACCTTTTAGAAACGTTGGTTTGTTTCCTTTAAAGTGCTTCTTTTTTCTTACCACACATAATTTCTCCCTGGGTAGGTACAAATCTGTTGTACTTGGCCTGTGTCGCCATCACATTTTAGAAGTTGTGTTGCGATCAGTATTTGAGCACAAAATAGGATCCCACTGGTCTCGAAATGCATTGACCTAATATAGATCAGTCTAAATGCCTGGAAGAAATACAGGACGATTCGGTAAAGATCTCAGCAAAAGACTTTGAAAAAGAGGTTTCGGAATTTATTAATATTCAGTTAACAGAATTACAGTCTAGAGATGATTACTTAGAATTTACCAAGTTATGATTAATATTTTTAGGAAAAGTTCGCACAATATTTCGTTCCGCATTTCTAAAATGTGGTTTCAAGCTTCAAACGCTTTTACAGCGAAAAGGTACTGGGAAAATATTTACTTCACCTGTGGTATCTAAACCCGGAATAAATCTGCTTTAGCTAATTCGACAGTAATGTTTCTAAGGAAATAGAAGGATGGCACAAAAGATTTTGCCATGCAAGTATGTCGAAGAAGACGATGAGGGTGCAAAAATAATGATGGTGGAAGTTTCTGTATACAAGGCTGTAAAACTATTTAAAAATGTTTCTCTTGAGAAGTTTGCTTCGGAGTAAAGTGTGGCTTTTTGAAATATTTTAAAGTTAAAACAGATTTTTTGTCAAAGCACCCAAACCGAAAACCGGTTTTTTAGAAAACTCCGTTTTTTGTTAGAACTTTAATTTTGATTTTACTTTTGTGAAGAAAATTTTTATAAATTCAATAAAAATATATTTTTTCAGCTTAACTTTTCGAATTTTCTATTTTTGTAAAAAAGCATTTTTATTTTCACTGAAATTTTTAGAGAACACTTTCTTTTAAAAAGATCTCTTTTTTATGTTTGAGAAACTAAATAATCTGGCATCCTTGGTCATGATATTAATGATTTAAGTTTTTTCTTTAATATACTTTTTTTCCTTTTTGTTCTTGAATACTTTTCATTGAAATGAATGTTGCTGATATGATTGTATTAAAATTTATTTATTGTTATGTTATTTTGTGCTAGTGCAATAAAAATTGATTATACACAGTAACACGTTTTGAAAATATTTATTTTATTTTGTGGAAATTGGAAAGTACGTACGCCAGTTTAATTTCCGTTTCCGCCTTCCGGTTTGAGGTTAAATTGGAATTTTAAAATTTATCTTTTTATATGAATAATGATTTTCTATATAGAAGTTTATGAAATTTTCTTAAATAGAATAAGAATGTATTGTACAATAAATGTTAATCTATTTGAAGTTGCTTTTAAATAATCATATGGTATTTTGACACTTTTCTTCAATAGAAAATTTAATGCTAATAAAATAAATTGTTTTCAAATAATTTCTGTATTCGGCTTATTCATAAAAACGCTACCTTACTGGGCATTTTGTAAAAAGAATCAGACAAAATCGTTAAAAAAATTGAGAACGTTTTTGTTTAAAATTTTTTAAACAAATTTGTTGGGACACTTATGTGGAATAGATGCGGCTTTCCCCTTTTGGAAAGGGACAAAAAAGTCCCGCAAATTAAAGAGTTAGGGGGTAAAAATGTTCCACAAAAATATTTGCCATGAAATTCTACTATAAGTCTCTGAAGACATGAAAGTTGAAAATTTAACTTCAATGCCAGAAATAAGTCAAAACTTAAAATGTGTTTTCCCTAGTTTTTTGGGAAACTATGTGAATCCTCCATTCTAGGTATACGATGTGTTCAGCGAACTTATGTAGACCACTACGAGGAAGATTTATGTAGAACGTTTTAATCCTCTAACTCCAATATTGAAGAAATTTGTTCTTTCTCAACTCTTTTTTATACAACTAAATATATCCTCACTATGTGACCGAGAATTACTTTTTATTGCTTCTAATTAGTTTTTTGTATATATCACTGTACTTAATGCATTAACTGAAATTTCCTTCCCAAAATTAGATCCTTTTCCTGAAATATGTCCCAAAGCATAGAGTGGTATGGGTTATCATGCCAGAATTTGTCGTTTTACTTTCTTATTAACTTGCTTTTTTGCATTCGAAATAATTCTTCTATAAAAAATAAATTATCTCAATCCCAACATTAAATATGGCCGTGGCATAATTAAGATGATTTTTATATTTTTGTTTTTATTATTTCCCATATCGAAAAACAATTATTTTTATAGCAATATCAGTATCAAAAAACAATTGTGATAAAATTACAAAAAAAAAGTTTTTAGTACTTACTGTTACACAAAAAATAGCGAAAACAGCAAAATATCAAATTTCCTTGAAATCAATCGTTGCGCGCAATTGTACAGTGAAAAGTTGCTGAAAAAAATTAAAATAAATGTTAATGTTAAACTTTTTATTTTTATATTTTACGTTGAGAATGAGTTAAAATAGTATTTTATTTTTTATAACATACACAGTGGTTATCAATATTGATCATGAGTAGGGTTTGCAATTCCCCGGAAATTTTGAGTTTATTCCAGCGAAAACGGGAAATAGTTAAAAATCTGAATTTAATCACTTTTAACAATTATTTTAATTTTTGCATTAAAAAATACAAAAATTGTTTTTTCGGACTTTCTATATTTTCATATATTTAGTTAGAATATTCTTCCACCTCAAGTCCAAATTCTAATATGATATTGTCATATTAGATTTTTATTTGTTGTTTCAAAAAGGGTTGATCATTTTCATGATAGACAATACAATTGTTTCGTAGACATCACTCTACTCTTCAGTTGTCCGCTAAGAAAATGATAACTTTCCTACTCAAACCGAGACATTACATAAGGTACAAAAAACCAACGGGATGAGAATTTTGTACTTTCGTATATGAACTGTCTGATTTGGTAAAACCAGTTATAAATCAACTCCTTTTTGAAAGCAACAATTACATAAAAGTACCCTTTGGGTACTATTTATATGTATGTCTGTTGTCAATACATTTTGTAAAAACAACTAATTTTAAACTCAAAACAAAATAAATATTTGAATGAGATTTTAGCCGTGGTGTGCTTATTTTCAACAATTATTTTAATTTTTGCATTAAAAAATACAAAAATTGTTTTTTCGGACTTTCTATATTTTCATATATTTAGTTAGAATATTCTTCCACCTCAAGTCCAAATTCTAATATGATATTGTCATATTAGATTTTTATTTGTTGTTTCAAAAAGGGTTGATCATTTTCATGATAGACAATACAATTGTTTCGTAGACATTCAAATATTTATTTTGTTTTGAGTTTAAAATTAGTTGTTTTTACAAAATGTATTGACAACAGACATACATATAAATAGTACCCAAAGGGTACTTTTATGTAATTGTTGCTTTCAAAAAGGAGTTGATTTATAACTGGTTTTACCAAATCAGACAGTTCATATACGAAAGTACAAAATTCTCATCCCGTTGGTTTTTTGTACCTTATGTAATGTCTCGTTTTGAGTAGGAAAGTTATCATTTTCTTAGCGGACAACTGAAGAGTAGAGTGATGTCTACGAAACAATTGTATTGTCTATCATGAAAATGATCAACCCTTTTTGAAACAACAAATAAAAATCTAATATGACAATATCATATTAGAATTTGGACTTGAGGTGGAAGAATATTCTAACTTAATCACTTTTTTATAAAAAAAAAATAATTTTTTTCGTCAAAACTATGGAAAACAATTACTTGAAAATAAATTTTTGTTTTTGGTATCATGTTTTATGAAAACAATAATATTCGCCGGTTGGGGCAATACTAAACCCTAATAATGGCACTTAACTATTTCATCGGCTTTTTAAAAACAAGATGGTTAAAGTGTTAGTGAATTAATAATTTCATCAAATCATCATGTATAAGTATAACTAAAAAATTTTTTTATTTGTTTCCGCGTAAATTTGTCCCACTGTTCATTATTTAAGAATTTATTTAGTCAACATAGATGATGATGTTTACGTTGCTGCCTCATATTTTTTGTGCCAACAAAAATCAGTTTTTTCTTATTTTTAATGTTATTGTTTTTATTAAAAACTTTTCATTGCAAAGTGTAGGAGGGTAATGATGGAAAGGGAAATTTTTAGCTGGTTAATATTTTTCAAATACACTTAACTGATTTTCCACAGCAACGAATACAAGAACTCACCATAATTATTGCCATCATATACAGTTAGGGAAAAAGTATTTGTCATATTTATAAAAGAGTCACATTGAACGAAAATCTATAAAAGTCATAAAATTTTGATCGAAACTGAAAACAAATTTCAATTTGTAGCCAACTCAATGGTTCGCTTGTGGTAATTGGATTTTCGGGAGTAAAAACAGAAAACCAATTTAGAGAAGTTTAATTTGATGCCAATTTAGTAAAACTTCGGTAGTCACAATCGAAAAATTTGGTTGGTAATAGAGAAAATCGATAGGCAACACATTTGGTTCTCTGCAAAAATCTTTCTTCCGGGTGGACAAAAGTTTTAAGGCTAGTAGAGTAATCAAGCTCGAGTGACGTGCCAAACCAGATCACGTTAGTCCTCAATTAATCGATTTTTTATTTTAATCGATTAATCGAATAAAGTTTAAAAATTAATCAATCAATCGAACAAAATTGTATGCAGAATTATACACAAATTTTGTGGTCTTTGTAATAATTGTAATTAAAAAAGTAACAAAAATAATAAAAATTGAGGCTGGATTCAGACATAAACGTCTCACATTTTAATACACTTGGTAAGTTTAATAAGAACAGAACAGCTCATATTTTAATTTTTGTCTATTTCGTATGCATTGAGCTCATTAGATAAATTATAATAAATACAGATTTTCCCTCTAAACTTACATTCCTCCCTCTATTTACTTGACTTTAGTATATATGAGTATTTCTCAGGGAATGTAAAAAAAAATTGTTAATAATTTTGTCAAAATTGTTTCAAAAGGAGTTGGCTCAATTGGCTTCTGAAGAGCTCGTATATTTAAGATTATTTCATTAGAGATTATCTAGATATCAATAAAGATTATTTTTTCCTGTAATTTTGTTAAAAATTTATTTGTAAATTTCTTTGTTTTACTTTTTAAAGTCTATTTTAAAAGAACTTCTGGATATCTTGTGTCTTTCAATCCGTCGTTTATAAAGTCGAATCATATCACAAGCTTTATATGGGTGACATTTAGCATTGCTTTAAATGCTTTCGATTAATTTATAAACTATTGAAAAAAAAATTGGGAGTCATGCTCTACAAACCACTTTTTTCAGTGCTTCAAAAGTATTCAGTAGTACATTTTTACTGCTTTTTTAGAATTGTGAACAATCACTTCTTTCATTGCTTCCAAAGTATCCGTTAGTATATTTTTACAGCTTTTTTAAAAGTAATTTTGAACAACATCCAAAAAATCATTTAAGTATTGCTTCTAAAGCATTACTGCTCTATAAGTGAATTTAAGAAGTGATTTTGAAACAGTGTATTTGCAAACGGATGATGGCGGGATCGATTCCTCGCGGGACCAATATTTTTTTAACTTTTTTCTATATTTTTTTTTAAATTTAGTTTTTTCTTTTTTCATGTATATAATTAATTTGACAAAATGTTGGTTTTTAATTTTTATTTAAAAAATAAAAATTGTTCTTTCGACCTTTTTAATTGATTATTATTTTTTTTTTTTTTTTTGTTCCTTTAATAAATATTTAACATTTGAAATTATATGTAAAAAGAATATTAAATATAATACTTATGCTAGACATTTATAGCTCCTAGTCGGAGCATAGGGCGGATTAATTAGAAATTTATTAATTCAGTTCGAGCCCAATTTCCTTATTATGAATTAACATAATAAGTACTTTTTTCAAAAACTGCTATTTTTCTTCATCAGGATACCCTCCTGACAAATACTTCAACAATTTTTATTTTTTAAATAAAAATTAAAAACCAACATTTTGACACCCTCATAGTACGGATAAAAATGTTTTTGCCTCTTCTTGTATTAACCAGGTTACACCGTTTATGAGTTGAATACGAGTTTATATGAAAACCCCTAATATCTTTTTAATTTTCCAATTTTTAAAAATATATATAAAAAAATGATGAAAAACAGCTTTTTATGTACTTGTGAAAATTTTACTGAAAAAACACCGAATTGCAGTAGATCTTTTTCACTTGTTTAATAAATACTTTTATTAAAGAGAATAACACACAATATCTCGCTATGACAAAGTGATGTTGTTATGCCAGTCAACTATCATACACTGAGAGAATTTTCATCATTTCAGTAATGGATTTCTTCATAGTTTCAATGAAAATTGTCACTGGAACTCGTCCATTGAAACTCTTCATATAATCTATGAAACAGGTTTCATTAAAGTTAATGTTTCTGAAAAGTTCATAAAATTAATCAAACTCTTCATAAAATTAATAGCCCATTCCTCCAATAAATAAATTATTCAGCCAATGAAGAACTTCATAAAATTTATGAAGCAATTTCATTTACTATTATTTATTATAGTTGGTTGTTGTCGTTGCTAAGCTGGAGTGGATAAATAAAAAGTACTTAGGAAATGCAAAAGGCGTACCATATTTTACGGATATACAAAATATATCTAAAGAAAGAATTCATTAAATTAAAAAAGTTTTATAAAAAACAAGATCCGAAAAAATTAATATGATTCATAAAAAAATTTCATAGTCCAAAATAAATAATAAAAAATTAATTTAAAAAAAATAAAAATTATAACACTATTTTATAAAAAAAAGTTAATACTATTGAACAAATTCATATATATAAAGAACATTTTCATTAAATTTATGGAGATCTAATTCATGAAATTCAATGAATTTTTTTTAATGAAATTATGAAATTTTATTAAAGAAAAGTTATGAAAAATTTCTAATATTAATTAAATTTAAAAACATAATGAAATTCTTCATTGGTTCTACGAAAAAAATTCTATGAAATTATATCATGAAGGGTAATTCTCTCAGTGTATCAAAGAATATCTCAGGGGTAGAGATCTGGACAAACAATCTGGATGTCGCAAGTTCGATACCCGTTGGCAGCAATAAAACAAATTCTAAAAATAAACAAAAATATAAATTTGGTTTGCGATTTTTTTTTAATTACCAATTGATGAAAAAGAGTTTCCTTTGCCTTCCTTCAAAAAGTACGGAAAAATGCTGAAGTAGGAATACTCCTCTCCTATCATAACTCAATGTTAAAATCATTTTTGTTAAAAAGAAATACATCTTGATCATTAATTATAGTTCTTTTTCTAATGCTTTGACATCTCTTTTTTGCTGGGTCGTTGATAGACGTCACTCACTGCTAGATGTGTGAAAACAACAGACTATTATTCCGGAAGCTGACAGAGCAAATATTGATAATTTTTTTTATTATTAATTTAATATCTCTGAAATTTAATAAAACTTCTAAACGAAAACAAGAAATTCTCATTGAATTTGCAGTTAGAATAAGCTAAAAATCGAAAAATTTTAAAACCGCGTTTTAGGGTTTTCAAAATTTAAAAAACCTCGGTTTCGGTTATTTTTCGGTTTGTATGTAATATTGATACAAACTGTATTTTCGCTTATAAGTATTTAGGGCAAATCTATTTGTAAACGATTAAAGTATAAAAAATTGTAAACAGCTATTGTTTGTAATAGTTGCGGTATAATCGAACGTATGCCAGCAACACTTTTTAGGAAGTAACGCGAAAAATTATGTTAGATGTGAACAGTGTTGCCAATTTAGCATATTTAATGCTAGATTTAGCATTTTTTTAATTCATTTAGCATGAAAAAAATGTATCTAGCATATGGCATTTTTTTCAGCATTTTTCCAACAAAATTTAGCATATTTTTAGCATTTTTTACAGTTTTTTACAGTTTTATTTTCTGTTTTTTTTTTAGAATATTCTACATTAATTTGAATTTAAATGTAATATGAAAAAGAAATATTTTTTTTACTTTTAGAGTAAGTACTAGGAACTATTTTTATACGTACACATTAAGGGTTTTCACAAGGGGTGTGCTATTTGTTGTATCGTTGTATCGTCCTAACAAAAAACAGAGTTGTTAAAAATTAAATTCAAAAAATACAACATTTGAGAATAGCACGATACAACATTTTTACGTATGTTTAGTGTCCTATGTTTGAGTGTGCTAACAGATAGAAAACTGAATAGAAAATCGTTGTTAAGCACAAATAAAAATTTTAACAACTTTGTTTTTTAACAATTATTTTAATTTTTGCATTAAAAAATACAAAAATTGTTAGGACGATACAATGATACAACAGATAGCACACCCCTTATGAACAACCTAATTAATTACACTGTGCAGCTGCAAATTTTAACAAGCTGGAAACCCTACTGGTAAAGCTAATTCGAGTACGCTGTATTCAATGGTGATAGCAGTTTTTAAAAGTTAGCTCTCGTATTCGCGATATTCGCAATTAAAAATTTTGATGGGTACCAAAAAAATTTTATTTTTATATTTCTGGGATCATTTTTAATTATAAATTTATCAAATTTTATTAAATATGTAAATCATTAAGGAAGCTATCATTTTTTTCACGAAATTTTTTTTATAGATTTTTTTCGCAAAAATTTTGCAAAAACATTTTTTTCTGCAAATAAAAAGTATGTGTTATGTTATTTTGTGTATATTCAATAGGGTTTAGAAAAATATTTAATAGAGCTAAGAAAAAAAAATTCTTTCGAAAAAAAAACAAAAATCGCGAAAAAAAAAATGTTTCTGGGGAAAAAATAGCGAAAACTTGTATTTAACAGGGTTGGATTGATTGAAATTCAAAAATGATCCCAAAAGTATAAAAATATTGCTTTATGGTACTTTAATATTAAAATTTTAAATCGGCATGCCCGGCTTTAACTTTTTACTCGTTTTATTTTTTGTTGTTATGGTGAAGGAGTGATTTTGCACAAAAATACTTCAATTTTTGGTAAAAAAAGAAATAATAATAAAAATTTAAAGAATAGAGTTTAAAATAGAATTAATAGAATTGCAAAATGTTGATAAGGTTCGTTTTTAATCTTTGCAATTTTTATTGATGTTTTTTGGTTTGGGTCATAGAGGGTAATGTGGATAGCGTTTGTGATAAATTCCTATCTTTTAAGAATTTCAGTGAATTTTGATTTTTTTTTACTGTAACACCTGTACATTTTTCTTTAATCATACCAAAAATCTTACAACGTCAAGCAACACTACAAAAAGTATTAACCCTGATCGCGAAAATAATTTTTTTAAAGAATTTCATGCAGGTAAGCCCAAAGATGCAGAAATTTGAAAACGGTAAACAGAGCGTGCAATAAAAACCATTAAATTAATTTGGAGTAGATAAATTAAGGCTGAATGGGAAATTCATATTACACGCCAAAGTATTCCACATTACCACCTATTTTAGAAATAAAACATTTTGAGGTACTTTTGTTTATCCGCCTTTAACTTTATGAGATAATATATTTTCAGTGACACAGTTGCAAAGAGGATCTAAAGGAGAGAGTTTTCTTCCCAAGAAATTATGTTAACTCGTGCTCAATTATTTGTATGGATGCTCTGGCCTGTTAATTTCAGTGAAGAATGAGAAAAACAAAAGAAAAGTGAAAAAGTTAATATTTTGTTTTTTTTGCGATTACTGATAAAAACACTAACAAAAACAACTTTAATAAGGTAATAAATAATAATTAATTAATTTAACTTTTGTTTTTTTTTTTTTTTTTGTTGTAAAAACGATTTTATTATTTTTTTGTTTTCCCGAATTCCTTCATTTTATCTCATTCGCTGTTAATTTTCTTCATATTCTTTCTGTTATTCCTCTGTTTCTTGCTTGAAAATATAAAAGCAGCTGATGGAAACCCCCTGACAGTTGGGAAATCAAATAATAAATTTATTTTAAAGGATTTTTGAACTTTTTTACAAGAATTAACTTTTGAGTTGTTTTTAATTTTTCTTTTATATAAATTTAGTTAATAAAATGAACTAAATTCATAATTAGATATGACTTATTTTCAGTCTAATTGTAAAAAGTCACTAAAATAGTATTTCTTTAAACAAATTGAAACATATTTTTATAAAATTTTTTTAGCATATTTTTTCTAGCATATTTTTTTAGTTCTTAGCATTTTTTAGCATTTTTATGCAAAAAATCTAGCATTTTTTCCTAAATAAGTTTTGGCAACACTGGATGTGAAGATGTATTAACGTTGAATTTTCAACGCTGATAATTATCGACGTTGCAGGTTAACGTGCATACGAAACGTAATGTGTTGGTTTTCGTCTCTAACGCATTTTTGCATAAGCACTTTAGTAAACAGTTTCATAAATATTTTTGAAATTTTTCATCTAGCTTTTTGTTTTAGTGTACTAGGAATACATAACGATACATTATTTATAAAGCTCGTTTTGCAAAGTATAATGCCTATCAATACAAATCATGTATTGCTTTAGTTAGGATGGTGTTTTAACGCAAAACTATTTTTTGAATTATTTCATATTAAAGTTTTTCGATAAAAATGTAAATTTTGTATGTTAATTTTATGTACATTATTATGCTATACAATGTAAAGTGCTACTGCTGGTTCCTTTTTTTATATTTGTATTAAAAAATCCTTTATTTCTTAAAGGGTGTGCCCTAAAGGATTTTATCATAGAAAAGTCGAGTTTTTTCTAACAATTAACTAACAAGGTAACTATCGCGAAGGGTTTACTGTGATAGAGGTATGTAATGGATAGCCTTAAATGAAAAAGTTAGTAGAAAAATCTGTCAAAGGGGTTTCAAATCGATTTGACTATTTTTTAACAAATTTTTAGTCGAAACACTGATTTAAACAAAGATTTTAGTTATCTTCATTTAACACTACCCGAGTAAAAAAAATTATATATAATCATATGTGGCATATATTACAATATATAATTAGACATGTTGTTATGTATATCCATATATAATTATATATGACGTCTTTTTCCAAATTTTTTCCATATATTATGCCATATATAATTTCATCTGATTAGATATCGGCCTTTATAATATTAGATATGGTATATATGATTATATATTACATAGCATGGCTGATCTTATTGCATATATAGTTATATATAGAGCCATATCTTAATATATATGGTGGCATTTTAGCAATATATAATTATATATGGTATCATTTAAACAATATATAACTATATATGGTGCCAGTTAAAATAGATATTATCATATATGGTGGCATTTAAACAATATATGGTCATATATGGTACCTCATGAACAAAATCTTTAATACAGTTGCAGAAATGATAATATATGCTACTATATATGGTGCAATATATATTTATATATGGTGTTATTTAAGCAATATATTAGCATATATGGTGCCATTTAAACAGTATATGGTCATATATAGTACCTCATGATCAAAATTTTCAATACAGTTCCAAAAATGATAATATATGATACTATATATAGTGCCATATTTGTATATGGTGCCATTTATACAATATATTACCATATATGGTCCCATTTAAACCATATATTACCATATATAATGCCATTTAAATAATATATGGTCATATATGGTACCTCATGATCAAAATTTTTAATACAGTTCCAGATATGATAATATATGCCACTTTATATAGTGCCATATATATTTACATATGGTGTTATTTAACAATATATTACCATTTGTGGTGCCACTTAAACCATATATTACCATATATGGTGCCATTTAAACCATATATTATATATGGTGCCATTTCAACAATATATCCTCATATATGGTACCTCATGAACAACATTTTTTATACAGTTCCAGATATATGCTACTATATATTGTATAATACCATATACTTTGATATATCATATCATTTAAACAACATACCATGTATGGTGCCATTTAAACAATATATTTTCATATATGGTGCCATTTAAACAATATCTTGTTATATATGGTAATACCAATGAAACTACAATATTAACTGTATTTCAGAAGCTATTAATTGTATTTCAGAAATTATCGAATGTATTTCAGAAATTATTAATTGTATTTCAGAAATAATCAAATCTATTTCAGAATTTGTTGATTGTATTTCACAGTTAATAGAGAAAAATTTCTTAAATACATTTCATAATTTCTGAAATACAATTGATAATTTCTGAAATACAGTTTGATAATTTCTGAAATACAGTTGTGAATTTCGGAAATACAATTGATAAAACTGAAATTCAATTGACTAGTTCTGAAAAACAATTCATAAATCTGCAAAATAATTCATAAGTTCTAAAATACAATTAATTATTTGTGAAACACAATTGATAAATCTTAAAAACAATTGATACAATTGGAAATGGTGTATAGCGTCAAAAAGCTGTAAATAAAATTATTTTATTAAAAAAATTCAATTTAATAAAAAAAATATAATTTTATAAAAAAATTTATAGAAAAAAATGTTAATGTTATAAAAAGAAATTCATTTAAAAAAAATGCATAGTCGTGAACGGTATCGAACTCGAGACCTTCTGAGTTTAAACCTTATTTTAACAAAATATTGTAATTTTTATAAAATCAGTGCTCTGCCAGTGTAAGTATTATTTTTTGAACAGTTGGCAATATCTGGCTGGGATCTTATTTAATCCCAAATAAATGAAGATCTTACATAGTACCCAAATATAATGAGGGATATATTTTTATCTGTCATTTCTGTGGATACGCTATTAAAAAAATTAATGAAGTACAACATACAATCATATCTTTTTTTGATACCGGCCAAAATAAAATTTTATTCGAAAAATGGTGGATCGTACTGCAGTAATTTAGATCCACCTTGGATCTAATATGATGAAATACGATCCGAAAAACGAGTTTATCTAATTATATAAAATTGGATGTGACATAATGATAATCAAGAAATAATTTCAATAGAATGGACCGTTTAGTGCAATTTGAGCGATATCTGAATGAATTCCCAACAAACCAAACGATATCGTTTCAAATTCGTAACGATATCATTTCGATGATACGTTTGCCAGATAATGATATCATTAACGATTCATAAGTAATAGGTAATGTGAAGAAAAGTGCACATTCGTTAATGATATCGTTTTTTCATGAAATAACGATATCGTTATGATATCGAAAATATCAGACAATGCGATAATATTTTCGTCATATTGCAAAATTTTTGTCGTTATTTTCCCGAGTAAAAATAGTTATATATTGTCATATATAATGTGATTGGGCTATATCTGACAATAAATGGAGTCACATTAAGACACATATCATAATACACAACTACATCTGATATTATTTTTTCAACGAATTTTTTGTATGGTAATTTATATTATTACATATCCCCAAATCTGACTCCATATATAACTACATATAATCAAATTATATGTAGTGACCGATATAATTATATATGATTTGATACTAAGTTTTATAACACTGTATGTGTCGTCGTACTAAAAATATATTTTAATTTTATATAACTTTCTATATAATCCCATACAAATTAATATATAGTTCAACATCAAATTTAGTTATCTGCAAATTCAGAGTTAATTACTCCATAGCCAAATATATTTCACGTGATGTTTTTGCATGTAATATCATATTAAAAAATGATTCGTACGATTTAGAAGACAAAAGTATTCAAATAAATTTTTATTTTATGTTTTAAAATTTGAGTCTTCAAAATTGTTAAAACGATAGACATTTCAAAGTCAATTTAGTAGCTGGTATGCATAAAAAGTATGCCTACTATCGACAAAATTTTATAAGATCATATATTTTTATATCGAATTAGATATAATTTGATGTCCTGGATATGGACAAATCTCGGATAAAACTGTATCAATTTATATCTAATTTGATATAATTAGACACATGTTGATGACCTATTTTTCGGATCAATTTGTATGTCGTTGTATATGGGGATTTATCAAAAAAGATATAATTATGTATGACACCATATTAAGATTTTTACCCGGGTTATCACTATTTGATGAAAATATGATATCATTAACGATTACGAAATAAAGAAGTATATATGATATCTTTAACGATTAAATTAAAACAAGCAAATGTCACTTTTTCAGAAAATTTATCGTTATTTTTAAAAATTATGATATCATTACGAGTTCATATTTTTGTATCATAAACGATAGCAAATATGATACTTAATATGAATTCGTTAACGATACTGTATCATTTCATGGTTTATTGGGTTATTTTTGTCTAATGGTATCAATTCAAATGTAACTTTTTGTATTAAATCTAATTTTATATAATTAGATTAACCCATTTTTTCGATCTGCCATTTTTCGAATCAAATTAGATCCAAGTTTATCCCCAAATATATTGCTGGATCTAATTTGATCTGCCATTTTTCAGATCAATTTAAGTTTATCCCCAAATATATTGCTGGATCTAATTCGATGTGCCATTTTTCGGATCAAGTTAGATCTAAGTTTATCCCCAAATATATTGCTGGATCTAATTCGATCTGCCACTTTTTCGGATCAAATTAGATCTAAGTTTATCTGCAAATATATAGCTGGATAAGCCATTTTTCGGATCAAATTAGATCTAGGTTTATCCCCAAAGATATCATTGGACCTCCCAATTTTGAGATATAACTTGATCTTAGTTTATCCCCATATATACAATGGGATCTAATACGATATGATTGGATACACCCAATTTTGAGATCTAATTGGATCAGCTAGATATTACAGCAGATCTTAAACAATATCAAATTGGATATGATTAGATATTGCGCGAGATCAATTTTTTTTACTCGGGTATACTAAAAATCTTCAGTGCTTTAACTAATTTTGTTTGTTAATTTTCAAAATTATTTATAACTAACTTTTAAGAACTTTTAAGTTTTGCTTCTTTGGAATGCCCTAACATGCCATTAGATGATATAGAGTAGGCAAGGGGAGGGTGCCGAAAACCTAAATTTAAAAAAATTTTGCTACTCGGTAGAATTACAAATAAAATAAATTTTACTAATTCTTTTTAATTAAATTTCGATGTGTTAAATGTAACAAAAAATGTTCTAAAATCAACAGATTTTATTTGAAGCCAAAAAAAAAGAAAATTAATTTTATTAAAATAACAAATTTTTCTGCCCAGCCAACAGACACATTATTTTGGGTGTATCATAAAAGTCAATAAGTACTGAAGGAATTCACAGTTTAATTGCTAACGTTAGTATGTTGTAAAATAGCATGATTTTTTAAGTTTAAGTTGTCAAATTTGCAATAAATGCTAATTTACTCTTTAAAATAGTAAGAAATGTGAATTCCATCACTTTAAGTTTGGCATAAATGGTACACTGTGTCGTATTGTGTTATCTACGAATGTATTTATATAAAGTATACGCACTGTAAGTACTATATCTTTTTGACATGGTTTGTTATTGATTTTTTGGGAATATTAATATTTTACTTTTCACAGCGCGATTATTTCAATAAATTTCAGAAAAAACAAAAAAAATTGTATAATAGTAAAATATTCTTCGCTGACTGAACCAAAAATTTCTTTTCACAATGGACACACTTTAAAATTTTCCCATTCGATAAATTAATCTCATTATAAATAAAATTATTCTTTAAAGTAAAATATTACTTTCAATTTTATTATTTTGTAGTTTAGTTCATTTAATTTAAAAAAAAAACTTCCGAATAATTCATCAATATCATAAAATATTATTTTATAAGTTCTGAATTAATAAAAAATGTTTAATTAATTAAAAAAAATTATCTAAAATTTTAATTTCAAGTTCTAAATGACAAATTTATATGGATTGATAAATTTAACACTAGTTGGCTGTCACTTTAGATATTTGTTTTATTGCTAGCGGCCATCGCAGAAGTTGAACTGCAGTGAATTTAAAGATTTGGTCTCATATACACTCCAAAATTAGTTAAATAAAATTCAACATTTTTGTACACCCTATATACATATTTGTACAAAAATATTAGATATAAAAAACTTTTGTTTTAAATGTGTGCTTAATTTAGTTGAACTTTTATAAAAACTATAGAATAATTTTATGATTTCCTAAAGGATCTATCATGCATATTTATGTAAATAAAAAACAAAAAAGGCTTTGTACGACTGAATGTTATGGATTTTTATTAACATTACCAACATCATTTGACATCATACTTTCACCATCAACATTATAATAATTATCTAAATGTATAAACTACAAAACCAACTGAACTAAAATCACCATCACTGTCATTATCATCAACAACAGCAACAACAACAACAACAACAAAACATCACAATTTTCATATTCAAAAAGTTGTTGCTATTAGTTTTCTATCGTATTGTATCCGTTAATCGTTTTGTGTATTTTATAAACAGCAGTAGAAGAAGCATTTCATTATTTTAGAGCAGAAAACATTTCATATAAATTGAGTGAGTGTTGGCGTTTACATTTTGTTGCTTTTGTTTGTAAAATTATAATGAGTTTTGCTAACAAAATTTTCAAAAGCAATTCCAGTTTTATTGATGACTATGAATACATACAATAGTGATTATGATTGAAATTAATATAAATTTAAATTATGGACATAGAAAGTTTTAAATTTTGTATCAATTTGTGTAGTACACTTATTTTTTGTATACATATCGCACTTGATCAACAAGAGGGTAAAAAAATTTTAAAGTTTCACTTTTTGCAAGAAATCGAATAATAACATCAATATCTATCTACTGTAAAAATAAAAAATATTTTAATATAAATACTGTAAACCCATCAATCTGCTAGCACTACATTTAAGTATAATGCCAAGTGGTTTTAGTACCACTGGAATTTTCTACCACGTTGTACCACCACGAAGGTAAAACTATAAAAAGGCTGCCACCTGACGAGAAGAGTTAATTGACTATTAAAGTTAGTTAAGTCAGTAATTGATGTAATCAATTGTATATTAGCCATGTATAGTGAGTTGCGCAATAGCGTTTGCATAGTTGTGTATGTTGTACGGTTGTATGCAAAGTAATAAAGTGTTAAATAAATAAGCTCAATATCAATCGAAAGAGTGTGTGGTTATTTTGGTTTCAATAGAAAAGAACCCGGTTTATTTAAAGGAAATAAACCAACGTTTTTAAAAGGTAAAAAGGTAATAAATAACATATCAGGATATCTCTCTAACCATTGCATCATCAACGTTTATAAATTTTTATGTCTAGTTTAAAATTTATATATTTTGTTAGGAAAATAAATATAGTATAAAATTTGTTTACCAACACCAATCAATGGTAGTGTCTGTTGTCAATCCAATCCACAATTCATTTAGTTCCATTAAATCTCTAATTTAAGGGCAATTTAAGTAGGTTTTATATCGTATATTCATATAGTGGTGGTAGAAACCGATGTAGCTGACTTTCAAACAGCACTTTTGAATTCAATTGAATTGCCAGGTCTGCCTTCATACAAACTTTATTTAAATAAACTTTAATGGCACGCTAGCATCGTGACAGACTTTGCCAATAGGACCCTTAAAATTAGGAGATACGGATCGCACATCGCACTGAATATTATGACCTTGTCAGGTAGCGCCAAAATGTTCTGTCCGATGTCTGGACCAATATGCGATCCGATAGCGATTGTATATTCTAGTTTTATATGCTTCGTGGCTTTGCCCGCTAGTATACATATTATAATCTATCTATGTAAATAAAAATTAAATGATGTTCGTTGGTAAACGCATCACTTGAGAACAGCTGGACCGATTAGATTAATTTTTTGTGTTGAATGTTCGTAATAGTTCGAATAAGGTTTTCAGGGAGAGAAAATTTGTTCACGCCCACTTCTACTTCCACTTTTTCCGATTTATCTAAAATTCCTATTTACTATAATTTTTCCTGTTTTTTTATTTTTGTTGTTGTTTTTTATGTTAATTATAGTCGAAATATAGTTTTGAGTGGAATAAATTGACCATGCCCACTTCTGCGCCCATTTTTTTTCATATATCTAAAATTCCTATTTACCATCATAATTCGCATTATAAAAAGAAATTACAAAAAAATCTACCCAATTTTTTTTTTTTTTAATGTCATTAATAGTCCGAATAAGGTTTTTAGAAAGAAATTGGCCACGCCCTCTTCTACGCCCATTTTTTCGATATTTAAAATTCCTAAGTACCCTAATTTCCTACCGGGACACAGTGGGCAAGCTTCATTGAATTTTGGCCAAAACTAGAATATTGAGTATATGAGACTAAAAGATATCAACAAAGGGGGGGTTTGGTTGTTGCTGATCACGAATCTGAAATAAAAAATTCAAAATGGCGTATCCAAGATGGCGGCCATTAATTTTTAGTTTTTACTATATTGGACTTAAGATAATCAATTATATAGGTCTGGGAACCGCTGATTAAAATTCTGAAATTAAAATTTTGAAATTCAAAATGGCGGATCCAATATGGCGATAAACAATTTTTTCATTAAATTTCTTATGTCGCCTGATTTACTTCAAATTTTCAACAAGGGAAGTTTTTACAAAGAAGTGATTACAAATCTAAAATCAAAATTTAAAAATTCGGATCCAATATGGCGGCCATAAATTTGAAATTGTTATGTGTTGGAAAATAAAATAAACTGTACTAAAAAAAAGGTTCTGATGACAACTAATTCTAGCAGAGGGACCAAAGAAAAATATAATAATATATATATATAATAATATCGGCGTTTTAAACTTTTTCGCCTGGCCCCATGTTTTTGGGGGGTAAAAATTTCCCCTCTTTTGAAAATGTTTATTGTGGATCGGCATAGGAAAAATGTGAATCTTCCATTTTAGGTATAGGATATGTTCAGCGAACTTATGTAAAACACTACGAGGAACATTTTTGTGGAACATTTTAACCCTCTAACTCTGCAATTAAAGGCTCTCTTTTGGCCATTTTTAAAAAGTGTTAAAAAAGAACCATAACTTGAAGAGTTAGAGGGTTAAAATGTTCCGCAAAAATATTTGCCATGAAATTCTACTATAAGTGTCTGAAGACATCAAAGATGAAAATTTAACTTCAGTGCCAGAAATAAATCAAAATTTAAAATGTTTTTAAGGGTTAATTTCGTACTTATTCAGAATTGGCAATCAAATGTCCCACAAACCTGGACCCCCTAAAGTCCAGGTCTGTGTGAGAAAATCAGAACCTTCATTTAAGGCAATTTTTAGTGCTATTTTTTAGTTTTTACTAAAACTCTGGAATGCTGGAAATCAGCTAGATCTGAAGGGCAGTATAAAGGTTAAAGGGAAAAATATCGAAAGTTTATGAATGGTCGCAAAAACCTAAGTAGAAGACATCTTATGGAACACATTGGCAATCAAGTTTTTCAAATATCTCTTGGAACATTTTAAAGCTTTTTTTTTTAAATTTAGGATTTTGAAAAAAACCCACATTTTTGAGGTAAAATTAATAATTTTGTTACTTTTTTCGTAAATACTTAACAGGTTTCTATTTTTTTTTTTTTTTTTTTTTGAGAACTAGTTTCAGTTTTATAATTTGAGATTGTTTTTGGAACAAATTATTGTTTATTTATGATTTTTTTTATTGTATCATTATAAAATAAAAAATGTCAGAAAATTAAAAAACTTTGACTTTGAACTCTCCCCAACTAAAAACAAGTAGCCACAATGATACAATATTTTACTCACAAAATATTCAACAATCCTAGATCTTGAATATATAAACATATTTTCCTTTTACCGGAATTGTACTTTTGGCCAAAAAACGGCTATCCTGGCCCACAGTGCGGGAGGGCAAATAGAGGAAAATTCTCTCCTTTGACGGCTTGCACGAACCCCTTTAGCTAGAAACCCAAAAGGTATAATATGTGTTCATCTGAGGATGGGCTAACTCACCGATAAAGTTTTTTTTGGAACTTTGAACAGTAGCGTGATAAAAATGGGAAACCTGAAACTATAGAACGAGTCCATTTGGAGCGGCAATCGAGTGGAATTGAAACACAACATAAGTGCTGCGAAATGGGATCGAACGCGGAACAAGTGGAATTGCAACTATGGACAATGTAATTGGAATGGAACAGGGAAGGAATTTTAATGGAATGTGTAACGAAATGGAATGGAACTGAAATAGAAAACGAGTAGATTGTAACAGTTATAAAACAGAATGGAACGATACAAGTGCAAATAAATAGAATGAAAAGAGGAACGATTGATATTGAAACAGAGGACAGTGGAAACGAAATGAAATGGGGAACGAATGAAATTGGAACACTAAAATTGTTAAACGAAATAGAATGGATCGTGGAATGAGTGGAATTGAAACACTGGACAATGGGAATGAAATGCGATTGAATGGTGAACGAAATGTAAGGGATCTGGGAACGACTGGAATTGAAACAATTGATGAGATAAATGGAATAGAACAGGGAGAGAAATGTAATGGAATGTGGAACGAAATGAAATGGAACAGGGAGCATGGCACTGAATTGGGAACGAGTGGAATTAACACACTAAAGTTAAAAAACTGAATGAAACGGAGCAAGTGAAAAGAAATGGAATGGAGAGAGGAACGACTGATATTGAAACACAAGGCAGTGGTAACGAAATGGAACGAAACTGGGAACGAGTAGAATTGGACCACTAACATTGGGAGACGAAACGAAATGAAATGGAACGGGAAACAAGTGGAACTGAAACATTAGATAACTGGAACGAAAATGAATGGGATTTGATTGACTCAATCCGCTGGAGTTTGGTACTGGAAATTTTGCATGTGAATTTACCTTTAACATAGACAATCAATGAGGCAGGATTATATACATTTGGGAATTGTAACGTGGAGGAGCAAAATGCGGTAACGAACCCCCTTTAAATACCTGTGCAAAGCCTTTAAGCAAGAAATCGAAGTAACGAAGCATTTGGTTCGATAAAGTGGAGGAAGAAACCAATTCAGTAAACTTTTCAATTAAATTTATGAATCCACTTGAATTGACAGGCCTGCTTCTACACAAACTGGACTTAAATAAACTTTAAGGCACGCTAACAACGTAGTGTACCTTGCCCGCTAATATTTTATATTTTGAACTCTGTTGTTTTCAAACTATTCCTTTTTTAATTTATTTGTACTGACCATTTTCATAAACTGTTAACAATGTTGTTGTCTGCTAACTACAAATGTATTACCCACTCTTATGACTGTTCTCGATTTAACTATGCTTGTTATTGCCACCATCGTCACAGTCATTTCAAGAGTTCTTGCTACGATTATTATTGCTGTCATTGCAATCTTTCATAACACTATTCAAAAACATGTTCATATTCGTCTTTCTGAGTGTGTATTTATGGTGCTGTGCTTATGTTTGTTGTCTGCTCCAATTTTGTTTTTGTTCTCTTATCAGCTGTCTTATATTGTTTGTGTTGTTAATGTTTGTTAGTTCTATCTTACATATACACACATACCTAGTGACTACTGTGCGGGATCAGTGATGCCAACTTGTTGGAAACACTTAACTTTAAAAAGGGCTAAAAAGCTATTCGGCTAAAAATGGCAATTTTCTTCGAATGGTTAATTTTAAATGCGATTTTAATTGTAAAATTTGGAGTACTTAAATAGTATTCAAATTGGTTCCCAAATGAAAGGTCCGATTAAATGATTTACTAAAAATATTAAAAAGTTTCCCAACAAAAAATTTTCGAACCACTCCGAAACCCATTTACCCCGTAAATATCAATTTTGACCGATATACATTTAGAACCGAAAGTGATATAAGTGATACAACCAAATTTCTACGAAATATACAGGAACCAAGATTGACTTTCTTTGTAAAAGCACATTTGTGCGCGAGAGAAAACTGCTAGAGATAGAGTAAACACATCCAAATGTGTTTATTGTGAATTATTTAAGCTTTTTACTTTAATGCTTTTTGCTCCATCTCACTGTGGGCCAGGATCACCGTTTTTTGGCCAAAAGTACAATTCAGGTAAAGGGAAAATATGTGTATATATATTTAAATTCTAGGATTGTTGAATATTTTGTGAGTAAAATATTGTTTCATTGTGGTTACTTGTTGTTAGTTGGCGAGAGTCCAAAGTCAAAGTTTTTTTATTTTGTGACATTTTTTTTATTTTATAATGATACAATAAAAAAATCATAAATAAACAACAATTTTTTGCAAGAACAATCTCAAATTATAAAACTGAAACTAGTTCTCAAAAAAAAAAAAACAAAAATAGAAACGTGTTAAGTATTTACGAAAAAAGTAACAAAATTTCCAATTTTACCTCAAAATGTGGGTTTTTTTGAAAATCCTAAATTTTCAACAAGAAAAAGTCCAAAATGTTCCAAGAGATATTTGAAAAACTTGAATGCCAATGTGTTCCATAAGATGTCTCCTACCTAGGTTTTTGCGACCGTTTGCGACCGTTCATAAACTTTCGAGATTTTGGCCTTTAACTGTAAAAGTACCTTCAGCTCTCGCTGATTTCCAGCATTCCAGAGTTTTAGCAAAAACTAAAAAATAGCACTAAAAATTACCTTAAATGAAGGTTCTGGCTTTCTCATACAGACTAGCCCCCTAAAGTCCAGGTTTGTGGGATATTTGAGTTCCAATTCTGAATATGTACAAAATTAGCCCATAAACACTTTTTAAGTTTTGACTTATTTATGGCATTGAAGTTAAATTTTCAACTTTGATGTCTTCAGAGACTTATAGTAGAATTGTATTACAAATATTTTTCCGGAATATTTTAACCCTCCAACTCTTTCAGTTATGGGTCTTTTTCGACACTTTTCAAAAAGGGCCAAAAGAGACCCTTTAATTGCAGAGTTAGAGGGTTAAAATGTTCCACAAAAATGTCCCTCATAGTTCGCTGAACATATCCTATACCTAAAATGGAAGATTCACATGGTTTCCTATGCCGATTCACAATAAACATTTTCAAAAGAGGGGAAATTTTAAGCCCCCAAAAACATAGGGCCAGACGAAATTTTTTAAAACGCCGATACACTTATATTTTTCTTTGGTCCATCTGCCAGAATTAGTTGTCATCAGAACCTTTTTTTTTGTACAGTGTAATTTATTTTCCAATACATAACAATTTTAAATTTATGGCTGCCATATTGGATCCGCCTTGTTGAATTTTTAAAATTTGATTTCAGATTCGTAATCTGCTACCCAAAAACTTCCCCTGGTGGAAATTTGAAGGAAATCAGAGGACATAAGAAATTAAATGAAAAAATTGCTTGTCGCCATATTGGATCCGCCATTCTGAATTACAAAATTCTAATTTCAGATTTCTAATCAGCGGATCTTAGACCTATATAATTGATTATTTTAAAATTAAATTTTTTTTTTTCATTTTGAATTTTATATTTTTTATTCCACATTCGAGATCAGCAACAACCAAACCCCCCCCCCCCCCCCCCCCTTTGTGATATCTTTTAGTCTCATATACTCAATATTCTATTTTTGGCAAAAATTTCTCTCGCGTGTATATGCGTCTTACGAACTTCTTGAAATAATTTTATTGTGAGCACTTAAAAAAATAAATAGAATACGTATTTTCGGGTCTAGCTTCAATACCCAAATTCAGTCCTGACCGTGAAACAAATAAATAAATTTGGAGCAACACATAACACTGTGAGACAAATGGTAGGGGTCAGTGATCGGGAAGGGTTCAAACTACCGGGTAAAGTTATATCGGTAAAAAAAGAAGTTATACATGTCCCGGCGTTTCGCTGGGTCAGCCCTAGGAATCGAGATATATCGATTTGACCTTTGGTGGTCTTTTTTTTGACATAACTCGAGAACCACTAGTCGGATTTTGCTCAAACAATTTTAAAAAAATTAAAAATTACAATTCCTTTAATCTGTTCATATAACGTTTTTCTATATACTCAATAGTTTTGCCGGTAAAAATAAATGTATGAAGAAAAAAATATTTTTTGCCTAAAATATTAAAAAAAAGTAATAAACAAAAGGTTATTGATTTTTATGGTAGCGGTAACAAACATTTATTTTTACCGGCAAAACTGTTGAGTATATAGAAAAACGTTATATGAACAGATTAAAGGAATTGTAATTTTTAATTTTTTTAAAATTGTTTGAGCAAAATCGGGCTAGTGGTTCTCGAGTTATGTCAAAAAAAAGATATATGTCGATTCCTAGGGGTAACCCAGCGAAATGCCGGGACACGTATAACTTGTTTTTGACCGATATAACATTTCCCGTTGGTTTCATCCCATCCCGATTTTGACTGTAATTAGACAATGTTATTTATTCTCTGTTATTACTAGGGCAACTAAGAAGAAGCACGATTTTATTTTTTATTTGAAAAGAGAAAACAATTTTATTTTAGATTTTTTCTTCAAAAATAGGGCATAGTTTTGCTTTTTTCTCATTATAGCGGTATTTTTATAATTTTTTTTTTTAGTCGACCTAAATTTGGTTAATTAAGTATACATATATTGATTTTTATTTAAAAAATCGCTCTTGTTAAAATAAACGTTTTGTTTCCTCCAGCCTGAATTGCAATAGTTCAAATATTTCACAATCTTTTTTGGCTCCCGAAATTCTATGAAATGTAACATGAAGATAAATTAAAAATTATTTTTTTTTTTAATTTAATTTTTGTAAGGATTAAGAGTTCAGAAGAAAGTAATGAAGATTTAATGACATGTAAGAGCTTATTTTTTTCATTTTAACTGCTTATTTTAGTGTTGTTTAGACATTTTTTAAAAGCTTTTATTGGTTGGCCTAGTTATTACAGTTGTTGCTTTGAACTTCAATTCCTAAAGCGTTAAAGATGGTATTTTATAACATTCAACTGCGATCGACAAAGACAATGTTTTAAATTGTTTTTTTGTTTTTTAGTTAAATAAAATGTCTCTAAAATAAACATTGTATCAAAAAACTCCTAAAAGCGCTAAATACAAAATCGCCGATCTAGCGCCTTTTTTCAAAAAAGTGCTAACAGAAAATGATGTGCTTTTTAAGCGGTAGAAAAGCATTACATCTAGCGAAAAAAGGGCTAAGTTCGCATCGCTGTGTATACGCGAAGGAACATTCGTGAAAAAATGCCAATTTTTTCACGAATGTTCTTTTGTGTATGTTAATGTGTCGACTCGACACTGTCGAGTTGACATTCGTGCAATTCGTATTATCAAAATTTTTTGATATTTTTTGTTCCCAACCTCAATGTTCCTTCGTGTATACTCCACTTAAAAGTGCATAACTTTGTCATTCGTGTTGCTTTTTTTTCTAAACTTTCTTTATGTGCATGTGAGTACGTTACTTATGTTCTTTTATGTTGATAAAAAGCGTATTTTAAGGTGTTACACGATGACTATATCCATGGCTGTGATATTGATAGCTTTGATGGCAGACATAAGTATGTTTGTGTCAATCTATAGAGATGAGTAAGTATTGTGTCGTTGAATATCCTGTTTAAATATGAACGTGACCGAACAGTTACATATCAAAACTATAAAAGAACGTACGGGAACAATACATCCTTAAATAAGAGAGAAAAATTAAACTACAATAACCGACCATATGCTTTAGGTTTTTTGTATTGGTGCTGGTAAATTCGGTTACTTTTCAATACTCGATACTACTCGATATTTTTGATTTGAATACTCGATAATACTCGATACTTTTAACGGTTTTTAAATTTGAAATTTTTTAGTAAAATTCTTTGAAAATGTTTATGGTAATTCAATATTTAAATTTATTAACATATTTTTAAAATTTTTCACCAACTATTCATTGCGTTTTTCATAGTTTTTTAACATATAATTTTAAATATTTTACTTCTGATTGTTTTTCTTTTAGCAGAGTTGTAGTTTTGTGACAAATATTTTAGCGGAGTCACATTTTTATATATTTTTTTTGCCCAAAATGCAACTCTGAAAATATCGAGTAGTAGTTTTGAGTATCGAGTACCCAAAAAAAAAAAGACAAATACTCGATACTCGATACCCACTACTCATATTTTTACCAGCACTATTTTGTATGTGCTTGTACCTAACCAATTACACTAATCGATAGTCAAAATCGGGATGGGATGAAACCAACGGGAAATGTTATATCGGTCAAAAACAAGTTATACGTGTCCCGGCGTTTCGTAGGGTCACCCCTAGGAATCGAGACATATCTTTTTTTTGACATAACTCGAGAACCACTAGTCCGATTTTGCTCAAACAATTTAAAAAAAATTAAAAATTACAATTCCTTTAATCTGTTCATATAACGTTTTTCTATATACTCAACAGTTTTGCCGGTAAAAATAAATGTTTGTTACCGCTACCATAAAAATCAATAACCTTTTGTTTATTACTTTTTTTTAATATTTTAGGCAAAAATATTTTTTTCTTCATACATTTATTTTTACCGGCAAAACTGTCCGATATAACTTTCCCCGGTAGTTTGAACCCTTCCCGATCACTGACCCCTACCATTAGTCTCACAGTGTTATTGATGTGTGTGCTTTCGATTAATATTTTTTTTCTCTAAATTGATGTTGCTGTCGCTGGCTTTTGAAATAGGAAATTTATATGTAACAGACCAACGCGCTGACCATTACACCACAACGCCCACCAAGAGAATATATTAGAATGAATAAACAGGGATATGAATGGCTAAATACAGTCAATGGGATGGTTTTCAAATTGATCGGTTTGTTAGATTTGAATGGTTTATTAGTATACAGAATTATTGAGACTATTCAAAATAATCCAGTGTGGACACCCGTGAAAAAATAATTTGATTCAAAATTAATCAAATTTATTCAGTTAGATAAAGTTTTATAATGGTTTACTCGTTTTTTTATATATTCAGATATTGCTTATGCGGTGTAGCATATGAATGCATATTATCATATTTAAATGAAATAACTTATATATAAATGCATAAAAAATATTAATAAGATAAGACCAAAATCCCGATACATTTATATCAAATTATACTCAAAAATATTTTAATTTATATATTAAGACTTTGTTTTATAAAATTAAATTAATTCATTTTACGAATTAAATTGAATAAACATTTTTTCATGGACATATAAAAACAAAAATAATTAAAAGAAAGCCTGGAACGAATAAAGCAAAAGGACCCAGAATCAAAATCAAAGCCAAAAAGGTGGAGATGCTATTGACGGCGATTAAAAACATTTCTGGCCGCGAAATGGTACGGCGCGTGCAATGTTCGGAAACTTTTTTGCGCAGAGTTAAAGCTAACGTTGGGCTTAAAACATTTAAAGTTCGGAAAGTTCCAGAATGAAATGCTAAGAAGAATGTTGATGCCAAAAAGCGAGTAGAACTTCTCTGTGTTACATTTTTTATTAGCGCTTTCTTTATATACAATATTTAGAATAATATTTCGGCCATAATCCCAATTGGTATTATGACCATTTATATAATTACGATTATGACCGAAAGCCAACACCGAATATTGGAATAATGTGCGTTCGGAAAGCGACCGGGCACCGTTTATATTACAAATCCGGTCATATGGTTTAAGCTAATGTATGTTCGCCATATTGGATCCGGCATTTAAATTTTTTCAATTGTGAAATAGTAAACATTTAAAATATTCGTATTACAGTTATACTTTATGGCACGCTTATAAATATAAAACCCAACTGACCCCTGAAATGGTTTATTAATAGTAAAAAGCTATAAGAAAATATTTCTTATAAAATTATATTATAGGCTCTAGGGAACAAAGAGAGGTTTAAAATGTTCCGAAGAAATGTTCCTCGTTGTGTTTTACATAAGTTCTCTGAACACATTCTATACCTAAAATGGTAGATTCACATGGTTTCCTTCTAAAATACAGGTTTGTGGGACATTTGGGCGCTAATACTGAATAAGTACTAAATTAACCCCTAAACACACTTTAAGTTTTGACTTATTTCTTGCATTAAATCTAAATTTGAAACTTTTATGTCTTCAGAGACTTATAGTAGAAT
Organism: Leucophora obtusa; assembly: GCA_949987735.1. Classification (NCBI taxonomy): domain Eukaryota; kingdom Metazoa; phylum Arthropoda; class Insecta; order Diptera; family Anthomyiidae; genus Leucophora; species Leucophora obtusa. The sequence goes on from OX465295.1 coordinate 81,064,529, forward strand.
TTCATGACATATATTTTTGTGAAATATTTTAGCCCTCTAACTCTTCAATTAAAGAGACTTTCTGGCACCTTTAAGTTAGAGGATTAAAATGTTCTGTAAAAATATATGTCATGAAATTCCCCTGTGTAAGGTCAGAGGTCAAATTTTAGGCGTTTTTAAATTTTCTTAAACATATTTATATAACATATATTCCTTAGCGCATTTTAATGAAACTTCTTGGTATTATTTTTCTAAGTCTAAAAATAATATTCCTAATTTAGTTTTAGAAAATTAATCCTCAAGTGCTCTTGGGGCTCTTTTGGCCATATGGTAAAAAAACCTAATATTTTTTTTAGTGGGGCATACAGGCCCCAGCAGCTCTTAAGTTAAATTTTCTGAAATTAAGTTAAGAATATTGTTTCTAGGCCTAGAAAAATAATATCAGAAAGTTTCATCAATATTCGCTCAGGAATATCTGTTATATTAATATGTTAAAAAAAATTAAAATCTCCTAAAAGTTGACTTCTGACCTTACACAGCGGCAATTTAGTGTATTTATATTTTGCCCTAATTTTCAGGATTGAAGTATTTAACTTTGTGTTGTTATATTCCGGCCTAAATTATTTGGAATTAAAAGAAGAAGAAAGAAAAACTTGCCTAAAAGCTAAATAAATGCCAAAAATCGCTGTTTTTCCGAAATCCGCTAAATTAAATCTCTACCCCAGCCAAATGAAAAAAGGAATTCCTACAATTTTTGTAGTTTTTAATCTACGATATGTTCTGAATAAAACCTTAAAGGCCAATCGTTGATTTTTTAAAATTTCTTTAAAAAAATTTTTAAAAATGTAAAATTGTAGATCTGAAAACAGTGTTTAAGAATTCCGATCTCTTTGGCACTAATTTAAAACGAGTTTGCAGAGCACATGATAAAAAATACTTTTTAGTTGAGTACCTTGGAGTTAATAAAATAAGAAAATGTTTTTGCATTACATTATTTCTATAAATTTCAAAATTTGGGCTCGAACTTCTTGATTAAACGTTCTGTGACACATTAGTTGCCGGGGGCAATTGTAATAACTTGGTTTTTTTTTAACCGATTTTATTAGAAAGATAATTGACTGTTTATTAAAATTTTTTAATCCTTTTAATTCAAGATTAATTTAAAATATTAAAAATTTTAACAAATTACAAAAAGTCATATTTTTCCCATGTATACCGTTTTTCAAACTTCAGGGCCGTTCAGGCACGTGTTCCTCTTATCCGATTGTCCTAATTTTTTGGGAGACGTGGTTTTACACCCAAATACACATTTTAAGGGGGGGAGCAGTCAATAACTCACAATTTTTTTTGGAGCCCCTAATGTATATGATGTCCCTTAAAATACGAATCGTCGATTTTCATTCATTACACCAGCAAGTTTTCATGTGGTAGATTCAACATTAAAGAATTAATTTTTTTTTTAGAAAACTTTAACCCTTGCTGAATTGCGGCCGAATATGGCCCATTTTTGAAAAAGAAAATAGCATAACCGTTAAAAATTTCAAAAAATTCGAAATTTTTGCAAAAACTACTTTTTTTATTAAACTTGTTTATTAAATATGCTAGAAACTATTCAGATACGGAATTTTGGTTTCGCCGAACATCATTAACCCACTTTAACCTGGAACCGAAAATGCCCATAAATTTAATAGAAATGCAAAAACTGCTTTTTTAATTATTTAATAATTTTTTTTTAATTCATAATTTGGAAATGCCAAAAGCTATTTTTGTAATATAATAATTATAATTAAAGAAAAAATAGGGAGCGACTCCTTTGCAGAACATTTTATGAATGTTGATTATTTTGTCAAAAATTGTAGGGAATTGGGCTGTTTTCACAAAATTTTGAACAATTTTCCAAAAAGTATCAACTAAATATTATTATGTTATAATTGTTATTATTTTTATTTAAAAAATATTTAACTCTTAGAGTCCTGGGGACAAAAAATACCCATGAAGCTTATTTAATTTCTGACTACAGGCTTCTAAAATTTTGATATTGCCCCTTGATGAAGGGTGTTATTTTATGTAACCTGATCCACACAGGATTAATATTTATTTAAAAAATACTTAACCCTTAATGTCCTGGAGATAAAAAAAGTCCCATGAAACTTATTTCATTTCATGTGTCCTACTTGATAAAAATTACTATTTTATACAACCTGATCTATACAGGCTTAATATTTTGACTTATGGTCAAAAAGAAAAATCCCCAAACAGTTACTCAGAAGCTTGTAGGATAATGCCTTTTAGGAGAATTTTTATTTAAATTTGGGTATAAGTTATAAAATATACCCTATTCTTTACGGTTCAATCTCGCATTTTAGGGTTCAAAAAATGGGGTCAAAATGGCTCTAGTTTCCTTTTCTATGCATAATAAAATCTTTTAGAATTGGGCTTAATCGTTCTTTTTGGTGACTCGGTCATATCGTTCAATACAATCTATTGAACTAGTTCGTTCAAATCGTTCAATAGTTCTTTTTTGTTATCGTTCTTTTTTGTCATGAGTTGTATCTGAACAGTGATTCGTGAACGGTGTCGCTCGTTTGACAATTTTTTGGCGCACTTACATATTTACATTAATTTTATTGTACATAGCCTAATAGTATCAGAAAATTACAATTTTAATAAAAATTTGAAATTGTTAAGAATGTTAATAATAAAATTAATAAGAAAGAGATACACACATTACATGACTAAAAAAAGAATGAAATGAACGATTGAACGAAAAGAACAATTAATGGTGAACGATGTCGTATCGTTCAATGAACTGAACCGTTCAAATAAACTAGTTCGTTCATGAACGACACAATCTGTGAAGAAGATCAAAATTTTTTTGCCGGAAATGCAAAAATTATATGCTTTTTTAAGTAATAAAGGGTTCTTCAACAGGGACGCTACAAAAGTAGAAAGACAGGGACAGCAAACGACGCCATATTTCTTGCAGCTCTTGTGACATTTCTCTTCAGTAAGGTTTGCCATTTCATGATAGAAAGATATACGAGCCAACAACGAGTCGAAATTATTAAAATTTACTACCGACATTCGGAGTCAGTGGCCTCAACGCTAAGAGCGCTACGTCCAATTTATCAGAATGAAAAATATGCGTTATTGGTCAGACAGCAATCCACACGTACTCCATGAGTCATCATTGCATCCAGAAAAAATTACGGTTTGGTGCGGTTTATGGGCCGGCGGCATCATTGGGCCGTACTTCTTCCGTGATGATCAAGACCGGCACGTTATTGTGAATGGGAATCGCTACCGTTCAATGATAACCGAATATTTTTGGCCTCAATTGGATGATATGGACTTGGAGGACATGTGGTTCCAACAGAACGGCGCCACAAGCCACACAGCGAATGTCCCAATCAATTTATTGCAAACCAAGTTTGGAGAACGTGTTATCTCACGAAATGGTCCAGTCGATTGGCCGCCTCGGTCGTGCGATTTGACGCCGTTGGACTATTTCCTGTGGGGCTACGTCAAATCTATGGTCTATGCCAACAAGCCAGCGACGATTGATGAACTTCGTACGAATATCGGCCGATTTATGCTTGAAAACCGTCGAAATTTGGGTTCAGCGTTTGGACTTCTGCAAGCGTGCCCGTGGTGGCCATGCAAAAGAGATCGATTTCCATACATAATGGCATCGAACGTACTTTCACAGGAATAAAGAATTTCATTGATATCCAAAACCGTTTTTGTTTTATTTAAAAAAACTTTTGTAGCGCTCTTATTGAAGAACCCTTTATTTCCCAAATTTCAGGAAAAGTTTCAAAGAGCTATAATATTACGTGAAAATTTAAAAAATTAAGTTATTAATTTTTTTTTATTATTATAAAATATTGACCTAATTTTGATGAAGTGTATAATTTTTATTAAATAGCGACAAAAAGCAACACAAACATTGGAAGTAATAACATAAGAGTAAACGCGGAAACCCTAAAATTTTACAAAGTAAACTATAAAATTATTTTATTTTTTTATTTTATTTTTTTACAATAACTGAAATTCATAAGGGAGGTAGAAATTTCGTGATACCAAATAAAGTTAAATTTAGCGAGAGTTAAAAAGTAGAATTTCATAAGTTTATAATTAGTTTTTAGTACATTTTGATCATAAATGTTGCTTAAATTTAGTTTTTGGGAAAAAGGATATATGGGAGATAGTCATGGCCTTGCACCGAATGAAACAAAATTAATCAATGAGCTAAAAGACATAATTTTACACACAATTACCAATTTTCGCTTTATTTTGTTTATAATTGTAGCTAAAATTAAAAATTTTAGATTAAGGATGTATAGGAGGTAGTCATGTCCTTGCACCGATTTTACACCAAATTTCATTCTTCTGCGATAACTCTTTAATTATGCCGATTTGCTATATGGGGACGAAGCATTGTGCGCCCTCGCTCTTATAGCATAACAACGCCCTCTGCTGGTTTTGATTATCAAAATAAAATTTTTAAATATATATCAAAAAATTTTGCTATATTTAATAAAATTATTTACAAAATTCAAAAGCAAACTATGGCAAATACAATACAAAATACAAAGCTTTACTTTGTCAAGTCGAAATAGTGAAATTTTTAACAAAAATATCAATTTGAACTGAAAATTAGTTAGAAACTTTCGAAGTTGTTTTACTGCTTTACTAATTTTTCTACTAATTTTTTTTCTATCAGAGTAAGGCTTACAGCCGGATTTATAGTCAGAGATATGAACAATTTTTATACCCTACACCACTATGTGGTCAGGGTATTATAAGTTTGTGCTGATGTTTGTAACACCAAAAAATATTGGTCCTAGACCCACCTTATAGTATACCGAACGGCTCAGAATTTTTTTTTATTTCGATTTAACGATGTCCGTCTGTCCGTCCGTCCGTCCGTTCGTCTGTCTGTCTGTCCATGCATTCTTGTGCGCACTCTACAGGTCGCAAATATTAAGATATTTCGATGAAACTTGGTGCACAGGACGACGCCTATTGATTTTGGTTAAAATCGGTCCATGTTTAGACCTAGTGCCCATATAAGGGTCCTACCCAAATTATACTGTTTATACGCTGCAGGTCGCAAATATTAAGATATTTTGACGAAATTTGGTACACAGACCTATATTGGCCCAATAACGCAGCCTATTGATTTTGGTGAACATCGGTCCATGTTTAGACCTAGTGCCCATATAAGGGTCCTACCAAAATTAAACTGTTTATACGCTGCAGGTCGCAAATATTAAGATATTTTGATGAAATTTGGTACATAGACCTATATTGGCCCAATAACGCAGCCTATTGATTTTGGTGAACATCGGTCCATGTTTAGACCTAGTGCCCATATAAGGGGCCTACCAAAATTATACTGTTTATAGGCTGCAGGTCGCAAATATTAAGATATTTTAATGAAATTTGATACACAGGTCTATGTTGGCCCAAGGACGAAGCCTATTGATTTTGGTTAACATCGGTCCATATTTAGACCTAGTGCCCATATAAGGGTCCCCCCAAAATTAGCTTGGTTACAAACTGCAAGTCGCAAATATTAAGATATTTTGATGAAATTTGGTATACCGACCTATATCTGCCCAAGGACGAAGCCTAGTGAACATCGGTCTATGTTTAGACCTAGTGCCCATATAAGGGTCCCCCAAAAATTATATTGTTTATACGCTGCAGGTCGCAAATATTTATATATTTTGATGAAATTTGGTACACAGACCTATTTTGACGAAGCTTATTAATTTTGGTGAACATCGGTCCATATTTAGACCTAGTGCCCATGTAAGGGTCCCCCCAAAATTGGCTTGGTTACAAACTGCAGATCGCAAATATTAAGATATTTTAATGAAATTTGGTGCGCTGACTCACATTATAGAAAATTTTGACACAAGCCCCATTTTAACCCATTCGAATTTCGGATCCAAACATTAGTTGGCACCCAGACTGGTGTAGGGTATTGTATAGTCGGCATGCCCGACTTTAACCTTTTTACTCGTTTTTTTTTTAAGTTTTACTTAAGTCAGAAATTTTCAAACAAAATTTCTAAATTAAGACATATTTAGGAAAAACTTCGTTATTAGTTCTGACTATTAAACTGATCCTGAATTACTGATAGTTTTAAATTGAGACTTTACTATTCTGATTAAGCTGGTACATTTTTACAGTCTTTAGTATATATTTTAAATTTTCCTGTTTTTAGCAATTCAACAACTGATGAACCATAAAAGCTTTTTTTCCGTCTATTTACCCATACACAGAGTTAGAAATTCGTACACAAATTAATATGAAAAGAAAGTACCACACCAATTCACTGATAGTCTAAACAATAAATGGCATAAAAAGTTTTTAATAAATTTTTTCGGTAAATTTTCTGCAATCCTTTGTAATAGTTGTATTGTGTAAGGATTGTATTATAGTTTAATTAACAAACAAAACACAAAATCAAAACCAAAGAAAAAAAACGAAATAACAGCGAAAATTTTTAAAATTCATACAAATACACCACATACAACAATAGCACACAAGCAAATACAAATGTGTTTGCTTAATACACATACACTAGACCGTACCGCAAAAAAAAAGTTCGCCGTAAACCATCCAATGTGAAGTATTTTTGCAAGGGAAATTAAAAAAAAAATTTTTTTTTGCCGAACGTAGGGGTCGCCTTTTTTAATTTTTCATTATAGCTTCTGCGTTTAAAGTCAGATTTTTAATGTCAATTTTTTGCCTCTAGGAGACCAGTGTTTCGCTATAAAAAGGCGACCCCTAAGTTCGGCAACCAAAAAAATAAAAAAAAATTCTACTGGGTTTATTGAAAAACTTCCTTAGCAAAAGTTTAATGATTTTTTGCGAGCTTTAATTTTCTGACATTAGGGTGGTACATGAGGGTGGTAGCAACTGAGATCTGGTGGGTAACTACTAGAACGGGATACTTGAGGTCAATGGTCCTTAGAGCAAAACACTGATCTCCTCGAGGGAAAAACATCGATGTATCATACTTTAAGATCAGACTGTAAAATTCAACATCGCGCGCAATTACAGTGTTGCCATATTTGAAGCCCTTCATCTTTCACCACCTTTCACTTCTTCTCTATCCCCATTCCAAAGGAAGCAACACGTTAATTAATAGGAAGAATTTCCTGAGTGTTGCTTCTCTTTAAAAAAAAATAAAGTCTTACTTGTGGTTTTTTTTATAACACATTTATCCAGTTTAGTGATATGTCCTCTTTGCACCAGTCTTGGGGCCAGTCCTTTAAGTATAATTGACACTGCTGAACCCACAGCAATAGTAAATTAGTAAATTAGTAAAAAAAAGATATAACGAAAAAATTAAAATGGCCCCTACGTTCGGAAAAAAGGTTTTTTTGGAAATTGCCTTGCAAAAATACTTCATATTGGAGGTTGTAGGGCGCACTTTTTTTTTGCCTGTAAGGTGGTACGTACGGTCTAACATACACGTTTTCTGGATGAAAACAATAGTAAAATGGCCAGAATTTAGAAATAACACTGAACGGAAAGGGTACAAGGATTGGAAAGGAGTAGGAATTTTATAAAGCATGACATTGCGATTATTTTCTAGTTGTTTTGTTGTTGTTTGTTTTCCTTGTTGTTGTTAGATAAGAGAGATTCATGTCTGTCTGTCTGTCTGGTTGTGTGTGAGTGTACATTTTATGAGACGTCGCCTTGCATTCATGTGCAACGAAATAAACTAATAGCTTTACATTGTTTTTGTGTTACAACCATGTTGTATCATGTTTTTGTTTTAGTTTTTTCTCTTTTTTGTTATCTTTTTTTTCTGATAAATCGGGTGCGGTATGTTATGGGTTTGTTCGTTAGTTTAGCAGTAATAGGGAATCACTAAACGTGCTTGAACATTCAGAGTAATGTTTACAACAAATGTATGTTTCTTTCCAGGTTTATTGGTTTGTTTTGTTTATTGTATTGCAAGTAGTTGTCTTAATACTTGCTGACATTTAAGTGGTCGCCATGTTAAAAATGTTTTGTCTTTAATAAGACAAAGAACAAAATACACAAGAAGACATGATATTGTTATCAAGACATTCCCAAAATGTTGTAGTTCGGACATGAATGGAATTTTTAATAAACCCCAGAAATACCATTTCGTTGAAAATGTAAAATGTAATTGTATGTTTTTAGTAATATAAAATAATACTTTATTTAATATAATTTAATTAATTTTTTAAAATATTTTATAATGCATTTTTTATTGAAATTTGACAAGTTTTTTTAGTTAGAACAATGGCATAACAATATAAGGTACAGTCATTTTGTATAATTTGGTTTTTTTATTTGACAGTCTAGTGTTTTTTGTTTATTTTTCGTATGAATTTTTTAATTTTATTGGCGAAAATATTTTTTTTTACAATTAGTGTTATTTTTGTTCGGTTTTAAGATATGACAAATTCAAAATAGAATTCACAATTTATTTCACAACAAATAGAGAAAAAACATGAAAAAACGATCCTAGAAGCAATAGTTGACAATTAATGCATTTTCAAGTGCTACCAAGCACTATCATCAGATTGTCTTTGTGGGGTTCTCTTTAGGTTATATGTAGATTTTAGTTTTTGAATTTATGTTAACTCCAAAGTGAAAAGCGTTTCGAGAAGTAAACTCAAACATTTTTTACTTAGTTATTTCATGTATTACAACGAAAATCATATGTTTTTAACAAAGCTATTACTTTTCTCTATGTTATAGTTCTAAAGATCCTTTAGTAGTAAGGCAGATGTTTGTATGTTGTGTTTTAACATTCAAGCTTTTAATTCTACTTATAGTGATTAGAATAAAAGGAAAGAACTTTTTTCCAACGATTATTTGTTATTTTATTGTATTACACCCTAACCCATCCTGCAGTATAAATGACTAACAGCTGTGTTTGTGCGGAAAGCTATCAATGTTTGCTTATGTCATTCCCATACAAATTTGATATAAGAAACGTTGAGAGTTAACATTAAACGTTTTCTAATGTCAAATTTATATGGGAATGACATAAGTCAACGTTGATAGCTTGCCGCACAAATACAGCTCATTTTGCAATTAAAGAATATTATTTAACAATTTGAACTCTACCTTGTCTGTGAAGTATTTTACCGCAGAGTCTAGTTGATCTAAAGATTGTTATTGAGTGTTATTTTTGTTCAGTTTTAAGATCAAATGTTTAATCTAGAGAGAACCTCAGAAAGACAATCTGATGATAGTGCTTGGTAGCACTTGAAAATGCATTAATTGTCAACCATTGGTTTTTTCACAAGCTTTTTCTCTATTTGTTGTAAAAAAAAATTGTGGATTCTATTTGGAATTTGTCATATTTGATTTTAAAATCGAACAAAAATAACACTCATAGTAGCAATCTTCAGATCAACTAAAATCTACGGTAAAATATTTTTTATACCCTACACCACTACGTGGTCGGAGTACTATTTTTCTTCTAATATTCTACTAAAGCAAAAAATTCTCAAACAAAATTCTTTTATTAAGTAAGATAATATTTAAAACAACAATCTCTTTTAGTTACGACAATAAAATTGGCCTGTAGTTATTTTTTTCACCTTTAGAAACTAAAATTTATGATGCACTTAATAAAATTACACAACAAAAACGTAAAATCCAAAGAACTGGATTGCAGAACACGCTTTACTGTACTAGGATAGGTTCTAATTTATATACTACTTGTATATAGGAGTCCTAACGGGTCACTGCGCGATAGGCAGAGTGACTGTCCTTTGGGGTTACACCCAGGCGGACTACTGCAGGGGCTCTAGGGACGGGGAGGAGGAGACAGTGCATTATCTGCTTCGTGAATGTCCGGGACTGAAGGAACGGCGACTCAGATAACAGTTTACGCGATGTTTCTCTGTCTGGTCTTGCGAACTTTTTAATGGGGTCGGGATGGGTCTAGATTTCTCGGGTTGTGGTATTTCATTCTATGTGGATGAGGGGAAGATTAAGGGAATCGCAATGGGCCCTATGGCCTCCGAGTGAAATCGCCGTTCTGGTGGGCTCCCATTCAACCTAAAACCTGTGTATATTATGTCCTGTGGTTCCTATTGGGAACAAAGGGCCACATTATGTACTACTTGTAAAGAGTTTGATCTAGAAGCAATAGCTCCCTTTCCTCAAAACTAGAACAGAACTGGGACAGTAAAACCTTACATTTTCACTTTTGGGAATCAGTTCTAGAATAGGTTACATAGGCCCGGATGTAAATGCACCTTTTCTGGAATACATTCTGAGGTAACCGGTTGTGGTTAATTTTAGGACACAATATTTTTATAAAAATTGTCTTTATTGAATCAAATTTAAAATCGAATGAAAATTTTTGAAAACATTTTGATATTTGGAAACTTAAAAATAAATTGAAATAAATACTTTTATAACAAATTAAAAAGTATAAAATCTATTTTGGAACACATACATACACCGGTTCTTAAAAATTTTACTTTATATATACCCAGAAAACAGATTCGTGCTGATAACCGATTTTTTTGGCCAATCGAGTTATTAAGTGAGATAACAATAATTTGATTGGAACAAAAAAATTTGGTTATTACAACTGAACCATTTGATTGAAAACAAATTCCGTTGTCAACACAAATCTGTTTCCTGGGTTAAAGGATCTTCGAAATTAACTTTTTTTGTATTATTGTGACATTTACATTTGTATGCAATAGTATGTAAATGTATGCCACTTTTAACAAAAACATTATTTAAATTGTTTTAATTCGGTTGAAATCTTCAGTATTACAAAAAAAAATAATTAAGAAAATTATGCACGAAATTAATTATTGATAAATATAAACACTTAGGTATATTTTTAGCGCTACTCTCCTCCTTCTATTCCAAAAATGCAATAAAAGGAGGAAGACTGTGTGACATTGTTGTGTTTTTATTGTAATTTATTGTTTCTAAGTGGGATATCGCAAACAAAAATCATATACCCACAATAAAATAAACCACTTCCAAAAATGCAGTAAAAAGTGCACTCATAAAAAGAGCCCGTGCAAATAGTTAAAAATTCTGGGAAAAATAGTACCAAAAGAAAAGAAATAAAGTTTCTGCTAAAATGTCGCTTACAATCTGGGTTTCTGGACTCTACGCATCTGTCCGGAGCAGGATACCAGGCCCATATAGATGACTCGTAAGGATTAATAAGTACAGAGTAACAGATTTTTGTTAATTTTGTTCTACCTAGCTTGCTTTCCGGGATATAAAAAATGTTATGATTATATAATAAAAAATATGAATATATAGCGCCATCTCTATGTGATATTGATAGCAGAGCTCAAAAATATAATCGTTTGGAAATAATTGTAGTTTAACTTACAAGGAAATACTCCCAACGCGGATCGCCAGATCCTAATAAGCTTTGGATATGTTGTAGAGGAAAAAATTTAAAGGACACATATTTCTTTTAGCTGCCCAAACTCACATTTAAGTGTTAAAAAGTAGGGTCAGAAAAGGACCAATTTTTGGTCTTTTCCGATTTATTTCATATTTCTTCCAAAGTAGCTATAGGAAAGTTTTATGTCAAACGAAAGATATTTGAGAGGCCTTTTAATCGGTATATTATATTAATCCTTATCATATTTAAGTGAGGGAGTGTTTCACCTTTTTTCGATATTCGGCCATCTTCGAGTTTAAGACGAATTTTCCCGAAGGTCAATATGCCATATTTTTCGCATCAGCTAATATAGTTTTCAATAAGTTTTAGATCGAGATTTTAACAGAATGTTGTTTTTGTTAATTTATGAGGAAAAATAATTGTTGTTTGAATTTGAAGCCCAAGTAGCACAAGTATAAAATAGCAATTTTTCGATATCGTTTACCCATGTAATAAATTTCAAGTTTGGAATAAAAAATTAACTAAAACGAGTAAAAAAGTTGAAGTCCGGCATGCCGTCTATATAATATCCTACACCAGTTTGGTTGAAAGGGAACTAATGTTTGGATTCTGTATACACACGTCGCGATTTACTCTAGGTATTTATTTGGACACCACACTATTGTCAACACTACTACTACGAACATTCTCTGCTGCCTATAGGAAACCTGGTACGCTACGGAGGATCTGCAATCCCCATCCATCTGTCAATACTAGATGCAACTAAAGGCGGACCGCGCCTCTCCTTTTCTTTCATAAACCTTGGCTTAGGTGTTCTTATAATTAAATAAGAGTAAGTGAATAAATAAGTTTTATAACATTTTAAACCACGCCTTTACTCTTCGCCACAGAATCAGACAAATTTGTGTGCGCCTTGTTGAAAGTAGTCCTAAGTTATTTAAAGCATCATTTTCTTATTAAAAACAGAAGCAGCAATCAGAAAATTCTTCCTATTAATTAACGTGTTGATTTCTTTGGAAAGGGGATAAAGAAGAGATGAAAAGTGGTGAAAGATGAAGGGCTTCAAATATGGCAACACTGTAATTGCGCGAGACGTTGAATTTCAGAATAGTTGTTGAACACCATCTGATGGAGAGTTGGCGAACTTTCTTGAAGCTGTTTATTTCATAGCCCTGTTATATTATTTTACTTCGGTGGGGTTAAGTAATATGGGAACACCGAAGGTGGATGCTGCGATATGTATGAGGGATAGAAAAATTACACATATTATCTTTTCCAAATGATGTTGCTTTCGCCGGGAATCGAACCCGCAACCTTGTGTGTAACAGTCCAACGGGCTAACCATTACAGCACAGCTCCCATCCTAGTTGTTTCAAGTAGCCTATTATAAAGGGTTTTTCAACAGGGACGCTACAAAAGTAGAAAGAAGACAGGGACAGCAAACGACGCCATATTTCTTGCCGCTCTTTAGACATTTCTCTTCAGTTAGGTTTGCCTCTTCATGATGGAAAGATATACGAGCCAACAACGAGTCGAAATTATTAAAATTTACTACCGAAATTCGGAGTCAGTGGCCTCAACGTTAAGAGCGCTACATCCAATTTATGGTCCTCATAATCGTCCTAGCAGATAAACAATTGAGCGTCTAGTGGAAAAATTTGAATCCACAGGCACAGTACAAAATGTTCCCGTACCAGTGAGACAAAGAAGTGCCCCTAGTTTCGAGAATATTGCTGCCGCTGAGGCTTCAGTTGAAGAAAGCCCAAATGTGTCTCTTACACGTCGTTCTCAAGCGTTGGGCATCTTTGTGACGTCGTTGTCGCGAATTTTGAGAAAAGATCTTGGCCTACATCCTTACAAGATCAAATTGACGCAAAAACTGAAGCCGCTTGACCACCAGAAGCGTCGTATGTTCGTGAATTGGGCTGAGCAACAACTTGAAAATGATTCGAATTTTCATCGAAAAATCATCTTCAGCGATGAGGCTCAAGGCTCAGGCTTCTGGCTGAATGGCTTCGTCAATAAACAAAATATGCGTTATTGGTCAGACAGCAATCCACACGTACTCCATGACTCAACATTGCATCCCGAAAAAATTACGGTTTGGTGCGGTTTATGGGCCGGCGGCGTCATTGGGCCGCACTTCTTCCGTGATGATCAAGACCGGCACGTTACTGTGAATGGGAATCGCTACCGTTCAATGATAACCGAATATTTTTGGACCCAATTGGATGATATGGACTTGGATGACATGTGGTTCCAACAGGACGGCGCCACAAGCCACACAGCGAATGTCACAATCAATTTATTGCAAACCAAGTTTGGAGAACGTGTTGTCTCACGAAATGGTCCAGTCGATTGACCGCCTCGGTCGTGCGATTTGACGCCGTTGGACTATTTCCTGGGGGGCTACGTCAAATTTATGGTCTATGCCAACAAGCCAGCGACGATTAATGAACTTCGTACGAATATCGAACGTGAAATTGCAGCAGTATCGGCCGATTTATGCTTGAAAACCGTCGAAAATTGGGTTCAGCATCTGGACTTCTGCAAGCGTGCCCGTGGTGGCCATGCAAAAGAGATCGATTTCCATACATAATGGCATCGAACGTGCGTTCACAGAAATAAAGAATTTCATTGATATCCAAAACCGTTTTTGTTTTATTTAAAAAAACTTTTGTAGCGCTCTTATTGAAAAAGCCTTTACATGTAGTTGTGTAGGTTTTGCAAGTTCCATATTCCCACTAAGAAATCGAGATATAATTTAAGAAATTTCATGGATAAATTGGCATATGAATAATTCGTTTAAGTACTAATTAAAAAATGTTTTATTGATACGACAATTTTTCCGTTAAAAATCACAAGCTGAAAAATATCGCCCTGCTGGAAGCATATCGCACCCTAAATAAAGGGTGGTCCAACCATAAGTCACGATGTTAATTGTGAGTTTTACCTTAACGTCAAGTTTTTTGCCCAACTTAATTTGAAATTTCTTTGTTTCAGTATTTGACAAATTCAACTATGGAGAGGTACACAATTGAGCAGCGCTTTAAGATTGTTGAAGCCTTAAACAAAAATGGGCGTTTAAATCAAAATGCATTTCGTGCAGTTCGTGATTTCTTTGGTTAGCATAATCGACTTCAGTGGATGCGTTAACAAGCAGAATTGCCACATTTGGGCAAATGAAAATCCACGAGTGATTGTTGAAAAGTCGATGCATCCACAAAGAGTGACTGTTCGATGCGGTTTATGGGCTGGCGATGTTATCGGGTCGTACTTCTTCGAAAATCAGGTCAGCCAAGCAGTTACCGTGAATGGTGTTCGCTATCGCGAGATGATAACGGACTTCTTGTGGCCAGAATTGAGGAAATGGATCTGGACGATATGTGCTTCCAATAGGATGGTGCCACTTGCCACACAGCCGACGAAACAATGGCTCTTTTGTGCGAGAAATTCAATGGCCGTGTTATCTCACGTCGTGGCGATGTTAACTGGCCGCCACGATCATGTGATTTGACACCGTTGGACTTCTTTCTTTGGGGATATTTAAAAGAAAAAGTGTACGTCAATAAGCCAAGAATAATTCAAGAGTTAAAGGATGATATAATTCGGCACATTAGCGACATTGAACGTCAATTATACCTCAGAGTTACTGAAAATGTGGACCATCGGATAGAGGTATGCTATCCAAGCCGTGGCGAGCATTTGGCTGATATTTTGTTTCACACATAATTGTCATAGATCCTTCTATCACAATAAAAAATATTAAGGCAATTCTCTGAAAACTTTTTGTTTTATTTACAATTAACATCGTGCGTTTTGGTTGGACCTTCCTTTACAAAAGTGCCGCAACTCAAAATTCTTAAATTTTCAGGAGAGGCAAAAAACTGTTTATGTAAAAATGATTGTAATACTTTAAAATGAAGAAGATTTTACTATACTTTTTTTTTATTTTGTATTATGGTTGTGGAAATAAATCAAAATTTTGAGTTATGACCCTTTAACTGAAGAATGAAGAGGCACATAACCAAATCAAATATAAACAATTGAGCTCACTTTTTTCAATTAAATAAGCCCAATGTAAAATAATTCACAACAAATTTTATCATATTTTGCTGTAAAAGCGGCAAAACTCAAAATAATACTATTTATATGTAACAAAAGTAATCAAAGAAGCAACGCAGTTAACATAAGAACAGACACAATGGGATTTTTCCAGTTAAAGAAGATAGTGATGCAAAAGAAATTTTATAAGTAGTTAGAGATGTGTACTGTGAATTCATTTATGCAAAAAGTTAATTTTGGAGTTGTATCACTTTTGCATTTAGGGTGCGATATATAAAGTTGTCTGTAAAGATATACGAGTATATAATTGTGTGTAAACGCATTCCGCAAAGGCTTTTTTCTAAGTTCACATATTTTACTAAGCAAAAAATCTTCGGAGTTTATTGATAGATTTTCTTAAATTATATGAATATTTTAATTTCTTCGCTGGAATATGCCTAATATAAATAAAACGAGTAAAAAGGTTAAAGTCGGGAATGCCGACTATACAATACCCTACACCAGTCTGGGTAAAAGCCAACTAATGTTTGGATCCGAAATTCGAATGGGATAAGAGGGGCTTGTGTCAAAATTTTCTATAATGTGAGTCAGCGCACCAAATTTCATTAAAATATCTTAATATTTGCGATCTGCAGTTTGTAACCAAGCCAATTTTGGGGGGACCCTTATATGGGCACTAGGTCTAAACATGGACCGATTTTAACCAAAATCAATAGGCGTCGTCTTTGGGCCGACAAAAGCCGGTGTACCAAGTTTCATCAAAATATCTTAGTATTTGCGACCTGTAGAGCGCGCACAAGAATGCATAGACAGACAGACAGACAGGCGGACGGACGGACGGACGGACGGACGGACAGACGGACAGACGGACATCGAAATCGAAATAAAAAAAAATTCTGAGCCGATCGGTATACTATAAGGTGGGTCTAGGACCAATATTTTTTGGTGTTACAAACATCAGCACAAACTTATAATACCCGGACCACATAGTGGTGTAGGGTATAATAATTTTAATTGGAAAATTGGAATTTCAATAGATATTTCCGGGTTGTATTTGTGTTGAAAACTGTATAGTAATAGAAAGCGGTAAAATTAGAACTTTGCATATTAGTGACTAGTTTATATTATACTTAATTTTGCACTTACAAGTTTTAGTAAAATAAATTAATATTGGGATTTAATATGGCCATGAAAATGCACACAAAAATAGAAAACATGCTAGAAAAATTGCTAAACCTTAAATTATTATACCTCTGAAAGACACCACCAATCTATGAACTTATAAAAACTATTTTTTTTTTCGAACTACACATTTTGTATTAGATTTCATTTTTCACATTTTTTTTTTATTTCCAATGATCATAAAAGAGTTTCTAAAAAAAAACTTTAATATACTCTGGCAGCCACAAAAAGTCAATAATTCATTGCTGATACACACGTACACATCATGCACTTACACAAATACACATTAATTTCTACATTCATAAACCATGTACTTGCATACATATAAAAGTAAAAATGATTCTTATGAACGTAAGTCGGTTCATATGTAACTACACATACTTATATAGAATACGAGGGTGTGTGTGTGTAAATGTGCATACGTAAAAAATTGTTAGTACTTTGTAGACTGGCATTTTTTAAAGCTTGATACTGTAGTGTGTTTGTGAGTGTATGTGTAGATGGATGGATGGTATGCACGTGTAAGTTAAAGTCATTCATATAACTTTGCTGTGATATAGCAAAAGTAAAAAATTGTAGGTTGTAAAAATAAAAATAAAACAACTATTGCAGCAGCTGTTGCCCAGTATTTTAAAGGAGCAATTTTATTTTTATTTAATTAATTTATCAACCAAGTTATTTTGTTTTGTATTACATGGGGACAATGTATTTTTAAAGAAGATAGAGAGAAACTATACAATTAAATATACTAAATTGTTTTTGAAAAATTACATTTAACAACAAGGTAGATGAGTTTCGATTTATTTTTGAGGGTTCCCCTATCGATGTAATTTGTGTTTCTGAGACCTGGCTTGTTGATAAAACTCCTGATAGCCTGATTAACTTAAATGGTTATAAAATGTATAGAGCTGATCGTAAAACTCATGCTGGTGGAGTGGCAATTTTTATTAAGGACAGCATAAAATCAAACCCTAAATGTTGCTTTATTGATGGTGAAGAGATAGAGTACCTTTTTGTTGAAATTGTTTCAGAAGGGAAAAAATTACTTATTGGTTGCGTTTATAGACCTAACAGATATATAAATACTGATTCATTTTTGCGTAAACTGGAGTCTATAACAGAATCATATTCTGATGTGTTTATTGCCGGTGATTTCAATTCAAATTTACTTGAAGTAAATGATTTTTCCGACGATATGCTACAACTTGGTCTTTCACCTATAAATCGTGACTTACCAACTCACTATACTAATACTGGTAATACTCTTCTTGATATTTTCTTTGTGGATGACATTGCTAAAGTATTGCAATATGACCAACTATCAGCATCATGTTTCTCACGACATGATTTAATTTTTTCAACATATGAGTTTAAATTAAACCATAAAATTGAATCTTTCTCCTATCGGGACTTCAAGAAAATTAACTACCAAATCCTTGAGGCACATCTTTCGTTAATTGCTTGGAACTCTATTTACTATATGCCATCTGTTGATGATCAGTTAAGTTTTTTAGAGGAGAATATTTTATACCTATATGACCTCGCCGTTCCAATTAAATTCAGATCCAATAAGCATAGCACAAGACCGTGGTTTATAGCATTGGTAAAAGCTCACATTGAAAAACGTAATTTGGCATATTCGCGATGGAAACGGTTTAAAACAATAGATTTAAAGGAAGAATTTTGCAGGGAGAGAAGAGAGGTAAATCGCCAAATCAGGAAGGCAAAATTTGCATATTATTCTGAACGTTTCAGAAGTGCAGTAGATGGAAAAAAAACGTGGAAGACGATACGTGAAATCGGAATCGGGAGAACGAAGAATAATAATAATATCAGCAGTAGTGTGAGTGCGGATGAACTGAACGAAGTTTTTACAAATATACCTATGCCCATCGCCAATCCTAACACTTATAATATGCGTAACAACCAACTAACTAAGGACATAAATACTTCATTCGAATTTCATTGTATTAATGACTCTGATGTATTATCCAGTATTTTGTCTATCAAATCGGACTCCATTGGTCATGACAATATAAATCCTAGATTCCTTCGTATTCTGCTTCCACATTTATTACCGTATCTTACGCATTTTTTTAATACCATCCTTACTTCTTGTGTTTTTCCAGAACGATGGAAACACGCAAAGATAATTCCTGTACCTAAATCTAACTCAGAGTTTAGACCGATTGCAATTTTATGTTTTCTTTCAAAAGTCATAGAAAAAATAATGCACAGCAGATCAGTGAGCACTTGAATATTTTTAACTTATTAATTAATAGACAATCGGGCTTTCGGCCTAAGCACAGTTGTACTACTGCCCTAATCGATGTAACGGAAGATATACGTCGTGCTGTTGATAGTGGGAACTTTACCTTTTTGGTTCTATTAGACCAATCGAAAGCTTTCGATACAGTGGACCATACCATACTATGTCTAAAGTTACATCAGCAATTTAATTTTTCAAACACAGCAACATCATTCCTCAGGTCATATCTCATAAATCGTTCTCAGTCAGTATATTTAGTGGATCATTCCTCGACCTCTCTACCAGTATCAAGAGGCGTTCCTCATGGCTCCATCTTGTGACCTTTACTGTTCTCCATGTATATAAATGACTTACCAAAACAAATATCCCACTGTAAAATACATATGTATGCTGACGACGTGCAACTCTATCTCAGTAGTTCGCGTAAGTCCCTTCACGTCGAAAAGCTTAACAATGATCTTCACAACATTTTCCTTTGGGCATCTGCAAATGGACTCTGCTTAAATCCCCAGAAATCAAAGTGCATTATACTACGCAAAAAATCTACGCCGATACCCTTAAATATTTTTGTTCTAATAAATAATCAAAAAATAGAAATTGTTTCCTCTGCCAAAAACCTTGGTATAATATTTAATAACACGCTTAGTTGGTCCAATCATGTTAATGGTGTTATAGGTAAATTTTATTCTATGCTTCGCACGTTGTGGGCAACTCACTCTTGTACACCTCAAAAAATACGAATGCTTATAGCAAAAACTTACCTTGTGCCTTGTCTACTCTATGGATGCGAAGTCTTCGGATGCTGTGACTCTCAAAGTAAGCATAAGCTGAATGTGCTATACAATAGTATCACTATATACGTTTTTGGTCTACGCAGATTCGACCGTGTTTCAACGTTTTCAATAAGGATATTTGGTGTCTCTTTTGAAAATTTAGTCAACATCAGGCTGCTTACATTATTACATAAGATAGTGTACTCGAAGGTACCAACATACTTATATGAACGTTTAACTTTTGGTTTTTCGAACAGGGGAAAAAAGATAACTCCAATAGGACATCGAAGTCTGATTTCGGAGTGGCAGTTCTTTTTTAATGCTATCCATCTTTGGAATAGACTCCCAAACAGAATTCAAACAAACAGCAATGCAATAATATTCAAAAAGGAAATAACTAAACATTTTTCATAATAACTTCTAATTATATTATATTATTTTATTTATTTTATTTATAATATTTATATTATTTATTGTTAAATTGTTAATTTAATTTTTCTCTATTTTTTAATGTTTTCTCTATTTTTCTCTATTTTTTAATGTTTTTATTTTTATTTATAATTAAATTTGTTTTGTTCATATATCTATTGTAATTAATTTTAAAATTATTATGTACAAAATTTGTTATGACAATATGCAGACCCATACTATAAATTAAAAGATTTAAATCTTGTTGTATGGGTGGAACAAATAAATGTTAAATCTAAATCTAAATCTAACAATTCATATGATTTTTATAAAATGCTACCATTAATGCGTGTACATTTGATGCAGTAAATTTTTATACAATAATATTTTAAATTAAATTTTAAAATTAGACATTAAAAAATGCATTATTTTAGAATATCAAATACAAGATTGAATTCTTTTGATGTACTGATGCTGTTGTGCATTCAAAAAATTAAGAAAAACTATAAAAAACACAAGAGAAAAATTATTATACATAACAGCGACATTTATAGTCAACGTGGCATAAAAATCGTTTATCTTTTCTACATATCTGTATGTACTCTATGTAAGCAAGTGTATTGCTGAGCATTGGGGTGCCTCATTTCGCCACTTTTTCTTTGGAGGGAGATGTCTATGGGTTCTGAGTTGCAAGTTCTCAGTAAATCTATTTTGATTTATGCGAGCAGGCCAGAATAATTTAAGTACCCGCCTCAGACATTTACCAAACAACAGTATCAATTTAGTAATTGAAACTCGTTTTTAATTTTTGGTGCGTAATAACAGAAGTCACTCTATTCGTTTCTGTCTACTCAGGTTACGAATTACATAAGCTACCACAACTACTGCCAAACATACTCAGCTGCAAAAAGGGATATTAAAGGCATGTATAAAAGAATTTTGTAGAAATCTGGGTTAGCTGCCAGCAGCCGTGAACGAAGATAAGTATCTTTCGATGTCCTATAAATACCCCTTGAGGAACTGCATATATCCTTTGAGGTCATGTGAATGTCCTTGGAGATCCAATGAATATTCTCGAAGAGCTATTAATATATGCGAACATTCCATAATATTATCTGAATATCTTTTGAGGTCCTTTTAATATTAAATATTTATTTAAAGTTCTGTGAACATCAATTGCAATATTTCAAATATCTTTTGAGGCCCTTTGAATATCCTTTTAGTTTCTGCGAATATTCTTCAAGGTCCTGTGAATATCTTTCGAAGTCCTGTGAGTGCTCTTTGAGGTTCTGCGAAGATCTATTAAGATCCTTTGAATTGTGGGATCCTGCAAATATCCTCCATCCTGCAAATATCCTCCAGGTTCTGTGAATGTCCTTCGAGATTGAAAGTGAGATTCAAAGGCAGGAATGTAGGTCACTACCTTCGAGTATCAACAATAGTCATCAGAAAGAATGGCGTAGATGGGACACATTATTTGGAATTCCCGCAGATAACCGCTGAGTTTTCTTAAAATCTACTAAGTCAAATCAAGCTTAGTTTCAGTCAGAAAGTGTGCATAGGTCACGTCCATAGAAAATCCAGAAGTATCCTGCAAAGGTCCCGTGAGGAAGTGCAGGGTGGTTTCTACGTGGTAGTGTAGAGCCTACAAGAGCCTTTGAGAATACGGAATTATCCTGTGAGTGTCTTTAAGCCTGGATCCAGTGTGCCGAGCGTGGGCCGCATTCATTGGTTTTCCTTCCAGAATCCTAATATCAGACAAGTGTCTTGAAACGACGTTTCCACCAGGAAATTGCCATACATAGGTCAATTTCTTTGATGCTCCTACATACAACTTATGAGGATCAGCAAAACCCATTAAGCCATATCAAGCTTAGTTTCAGTAGCCACGTGTACCATGTATAGGCCAAATCCTTCAATATCACTACAATTATCCTTTTAAAGCCTTTGAGGAGGGATCAGCCAGGACATGTGTCGTTCGTAGGACACCTCTTTTCGAGTAGTCGTGTCGATACCCTAGAAGTACCTTGAGATCCTAAACGTGGTTAAATAGAGGGGTCTGCTGTGCGTAGTTCACCCATTGTAGAACATGCTACGACCGCCCTACAAATGCCCTGGAAATAGCCACGATGGTCCTGGAAACAACCCATATATTTGCCCGGGCTATGAGATATGCGGCTGTGAAACAGGGAATCTCATGGAGGCTGTAAGCTACCGGACGCGTCACAGGTTGCGAATAGTGATACTGCGCTTAGTATAAGGGGTAGCTGCGAATAAGTATGCAAATACAAATAAGCAGTCGCGGATAAGCAGCGGAAGGTGAATCCGGTTATAGAAAAAAAAACCAGAGGACCTCAATGCGCCATCGACAAGGCGAGAAAATGCCGCCTTTCAATAAGCATTAAAGCTCGAACTTTTCCCATAGAGTGTTTGTTCTCCATGTAAGGAGCGACTCAAAAAACGTCTGACCCGTAACGGGCAATGGTATTCCTTCTAAGCTTGATCTATGATTGCAGTCTCATCACAAGGATAGGTACTCTGGGCCAACAACCTATTGTTCTAAAACTAAATTGTTACTGAAACATAAGCACAAATGAAAAAAGTTAAAACCGATCAACGTTGACGGCTTTTGCTATGAAAACAAGAACACGAATAGGAAATTGAAATATCAAGACGCTATACCAAGATAGAACAATTGGGTGAAGAAGCCGCACGAATGAGTATCGAGATACTTGGCATTGCAGAGGCTGATGGACTGATTACGGAGAAGACAAGCTGTTGTCAGGTCAAATTCTATTGTACTCTGGTATCAGAGGAGATAATGCACCACACATATTTGGTGTAGGATTCCTTCTTAATAGAAGCGCACAAGCAGCTCTTTTGAATTGGATAGGTAAGAGCATTATAGTTGCAAGACTTAGATCAAAGGTGAGAGATGTATCTATAATACAGTGCTATGCTCCTACAGAATTGGCAGACTCACAGGACTAGGAAATGTTTATAGTAAGCTGGATCATATCTCAAAAAGCTTACCAAAGGGAGATATAAAAATTATAATGGGTGATTTGAATCCAAAATCGGGTCGGACAACAAGGACCTGGAACGCTCAATGGGAAGACATGGAGTTGGCAGGATGAACTCCAATGGGGAACTTTTTACAGAGTTTTGAGGAAATAACAACTTTGTCATTAGAGGATCTATGTTCCCTCACAAGGAAGTACATAAGGTTACTTGGGTTTCGCCAGATGGTCAAACGGAGAACCAGATTGAATATATATGCATAAACCATATGTGGCGTCGAAGCCTCTTGGATGTACGAGCAAAACGCAGCACAGATATTGCGTCCGACCACCACCTAGTTATTGCCGATATACGCGTAAGAGTACTACGGGCTATGAAGAGAAAAAACGAGAAAAGAACATGTCGCTTTAATGTATTAAAACTAAAGGACCAGGGAACGAAAAATGCATTCGTGGAAGAAGTTAAAAATATCACTCAATCGATATCCGACGGTGATTCAATAGAGGAATTGTGGAACAAAATAAAAATGTATATATAACAGCAAGAATAAAGGTATTAGGAAAGGCTCGGAAAGGAGCAAAGGATTTAGCAGGATACGTGGCTTAAGATTGAAGAGAGACCCATGGCCAAAGCACATATCTCAAACTCCCGGACGAGAAATGCCAAACTAAATGCTCACCGAGTATATAATGACACAAATAAATCGGTGAAAAGATAATGTATACGTGACAAAAGAAACTGGGCGGATGCCATTGCAGACGAAGCGGAAAAGGCAGCACGGGCGCTGTTATGTAATGGTTAGCGCTTTGGACTGTTACACGTGAGGTTGCGGATTCGAGCCCAACCAAGGCAACATCAATTTATGAAAAATAATAAGATGTATGAGTTTTTTCTATCCCTTATACATATCGTAGCGTCCGCCTTCGGTGTTCCCATAGCACTTACGAAGAAAAATTATATAATAGGGCTATGAACTAAAAAGATTCAACAAAGTTCGCCAACTCTTCATCAGATGGTGCGCAACAACTATTCTAAGATTCAACACCTCGCGCAATTACAGTGTTACCATATTTGAAGCCCTTCATCTTTCAACACCTTTCACTTCTTCTTTATCCCCTTTCCAAAGTAAGCAACACGTTAATTAATAGGAAGCATTTCCTGAGTGTTGCTTCTCTTAAAAAAAAAAAAATACAGGAGACCTTCGCTTACTACACAACCGCACTAGACGTCTCACTGGTAGTGGATCGAAATCTAAAATGCCAGTTAAAGATAAACATGGATACTTGTTAACAGATAATAATTAACAACTTCTTCGCTGGTTTGAGCACTTGCAGACTCTATTTCAAGTTGCATCAATCCAAAATACTGGTATGCCAATGCAGATTTTAGATTTACAACAACCTATATCCCGTGTGAATTCCAAGGGGCCTCAAGTTGAGGAAATTGAAAAGGCTATCCATGATATGAATTCGGGGAAATCTCCGGGAATAGATAGCATGACATCTGAAATGCTTAAGTCAGATGCACGTTATTCAGCGCAGCTTTTACACAAATTATTTGCTATGATTAGGGATGCAGAAGAAATACCAATAGATTGGACGCAAGGTATTCTTGTGAAAGTTCCCAAGAAGTGAACATTAACTGACTGCAACAAATGGAGAGGGAAAATGCTACTGAGTGGGGTCCTCAAAGTTCTATGTGGAATTATTCTTACTCGTATATATCCAAAAATTGATGCTACACTGAGGAAACAATAAGCTGGATTCATGCCGAATAGGTCATCGGTGTGGCATATTGCGACAATACGTATCATCGCAAAACAAGTGAAGGAACTACAAGAGTCTCTAGAACTGGTCTTTGCAGACTTCGAAAAGGCATTTGATAGCCTTCGGCACGAAATTATATGACAGGCTCTATTGAGAAAAGGTGTTCCTCACAAGATTTGCAATATAATAAAAATTCAATACAACGCATTTCAATGCAGAATTCTTCATAATGGATCATTATCCCAGCCAATTAAGACCTGCGCAGGAGTAATACAGGATTTTATACTGTCAGCGCTACTATTTTTAGTAGTTATAGACGAAGTTCTATGTTCGGCTATCGACAACAACCATAAGAGAGGAATAACCTGGAATCCATTAACCATGGAACACCTTAAAGATCTTGATTATGCAGATGACAGTGTCCTGCTATCAAAAAATTAATAGCACATGCAGTCCAAATTTAGTGATGTGGCTAAGTATGCAGAACGGGTTGGACTAAGTATTAATGTTCAAAAGACAAAGTCCATTAAAATAAATTCAGTCGCTAACAACACAATAGGTGATGTCAGTGACTACACATACCTCGGGAGTCAAATTGCAGCAGATGATGGTGTCAGAGATCGAACATAGAATGTCGTATTAAAAAGGCCAAAGGTTCATTTGCTAGACTGAAAAATGTTTGGTACTCAGCTTGCCAAAAAAAAAATGAGAATTTTCAATAGTTAATATAAAAAAGTCTATAAAAATTGCAGTTAAAAATGAACTGACAGAAGAGCCTGCGGAAATTAGCAGATTGTTTTTACTAAATTTTGGCAAGATAGGAGCAGCCAAAGTAAAACTGTTTGATAAACAAAATTTTACTTATATTTCAGTTAAATTTTAGTTAATAGAAAATAACAATTTAACCTGCTTAAATCAGCAGGCAAATTTACTAAATAAATAGTAAACTAAAAGACAACAAAAAAATTCAAAATTTTCAAATTTTTTTTTGTTGTTTTTCTTTAATTCAAATAAAAATTCTGCCTTCTGAAATCACTTATTTCTATTGATTTTAGCAGGATAGGCTGCCCTTTTGCATACAAATAAATTTAGCTTAAAAACAACAAATATTTTTTTTTTAATTTATTTTTATCGGTATATACATTAACTGCATTAAAGGAATTAAAAATTAATCCCAAACAAAATTAACAAATTGTGAAGAATAATCCGTTGTAGAGATGTCCCTATCCGGATTTCATTCTTGCCTAAGGGAATCGTCAGAAGATGACGTTTTTAGAATTTCTGGAAATATTTGTTAAGTTGAATTACAAACTCAATGAGTATTTCTTGTTTTCGTCTAGAAGCGTTATAAAACATTTAAACAACAACAGAAAATGTTTACCACAATTTGCTTTGTCATCTTCCAATATACTACTCTGTTGTTTTGACAGATCTAGCAATGTAGTGGCATCCATTCGTGTATAAACAACAATAGAAAACAATGTTTTCTAAAGTGTCAGTAACATTTAAATTTGCACAAGCACTTGCATATGTGACCTTCTCCGAGAAAAGGGACCTAGTGTGTCAAAAAACCTAGTGTGTCAAAAACTTGGGAAAATCGATAAAAATGAGAAAATATCGATTTTCCCAAGTTTGTGACACACTAGATCCCTTTACTTGGAGAAGGTCACATATTAGTTTTTTTATTAAAATTTATTTTTATCGGGATATTTTGTTTGTTTGTTTTTGCTATTTGTAATCTAATATTGTAATATTTAGCAAATTTTTCTGCAGATGTTACAGTATAATACGTCATTTTCAGTTAAATAAAAATTAACTCAAATGCAACTAGAATTCCGTAAATTTATCAGTTTTATTTTTGCAGCTATTATCTTGCTAGTATTTGGGAAAAAAATCTGCTTATGTTTGCAGTTTTTTTGCCTTTTCAATTTTATTTGTTTTTTTTCATAATATTGCTCAAGTTTCGAATTGCCGGAAACTTTTTTTTTTTATTTATTCGTAATACAATAAGTCTACAAGGCCAAAGAACGTATTACTAAGTAGTACTAAGGTAAAATTTCTAAAAGAAGATCCCAACTAATATTAAGAAAAAATATAGATCTGTAATAACACAATTTGGATTGTTATAACACAAAAAAAAAAAAAAAGACACCAAGAATGGAATTCGTAAAAACAAACATTGAAATTTTATTTCAAACATTTTTTTATATTCGTATAAAAATTGTTTAGAAATAAAAATTTTAATATATTTAGTTACAATATTGTTCTACCTCAAGTCCAAATTCTAATATGATATTGGTATATTACAAGAGATTTTATTTCTTGTTTCAAAAAGGTTGATCATTTTCATGATAGACAATACAATTGTTTTCTGGGCATCATCCCAACTCTTCAGTTGTCCGCAATAAGAAAATAATAACTTGAATACACAAACCGAGACATTACATAAGGTACAAAAATTCAACGGGACGAGAATTTTATACTTTTGTATATGAACTGTCTGATTTAGTAAAACCAGCCATAAATCAACTCTTTTTGAAAGCAACAACATTTTTGTAACAACAAATTAAATGACAATATCATATTAGAATTTGCACTTGAGGTAGAACAATATTCTAACTAAATATACGAAAATATAGAAAGTCCGAAAAAACAATTTTTTGTATTATTTAATGCAAAAATTAAAATAAAAATTTTAAGTTACAAAAAAATAAAATTTTTTTTTTATTTACAAATTCCACTGTTGGTGCATTTTTAAAACGTTTTTTTTTTTTTTGTTTTTACCAAAAACTGTACGAGAAACATGTTCAATAATTTAATTAGAAATTTTCAAATTCTTTCTGTATCATCTTGCTTCCAAACTGAGACACCCTAGTGAACAGAGTAGATATGGGTTTGTATTTGAAAATGTTCTTCTTTGTATCTTCCATAAGAACGCACATTTAAGTATTTGTAGGTGCATTAAATATGTAGTTGTGTTGTGTATGCAAATAAGTTATTGCTGTAGTAGTTGTACCAACGGTGACATAATTTGCAACGTTGCATCTTAACAAAAACTAACTTATGAACAGAAAAAATAACGCGAATTTGTAGTTTAAAAAGAAAAAAATATATATTTCCAAACACGAAAGTATTTAAAGTTTAACTTATTTTTTATTGTACATGCAAATTTTCCTTATTTAAATGAAGTTAATGTTTGTAGATTACTATAGTTGCTTTGTAGATTTTAAATTCATTCTTTCTATTGACTAATTTTATTGTTAACTTTAAAAATGTTTATTCCATTAACATTTAAGTAGATTGTAAGGAATCGGTTGAAAAACAACAAAATACTAATCTTATATTTCTAGATCACATTTTGTAAATACAATAAGAAAAATTACATGCAATACCGAAACAAGTAAAAACATTGTAGTCGGGTATCCAGACTAGATAATACCCTACACCACAGTACGATTTTGGTTATATGTATTCCGGAATGAGAATTTTAATATAAGGTGCAATAGAAATAGTGAATTATATAACAAAACGGTGCTACAGTGAAAATATGCTTGATAAGTAACAAAGTGTAGGTTATAAGTACTTAATAAACAATCTCAAGATATTTTAATACACCCTCAAAATATTATAGCTGAATCATTTTTCCGAGAAATTCACAGAATAAAAAAAATTTAACCTAAGCAATAGAGAGATAGTATGTTAGATTACATGTTTAACAAAATTGTGTGGAGAGATTTTTAATCAAATTTTAAAGTTTTATTGAAAGTGCGTTATTTTAAAAAACTTTGAAATTGTTGAAGTTATAATTTTTATTATAAATATGAGTGAGTCTCATACTGAAGCGTTAACTTAAACTTAACTATTTAGAAAAAGAAAATATCAAACAATTACATACAAAAGAAGAAAAAAAATGTTGGGTTAACTATTACTTAATAACACAGTACAAGAGCCAATCTGGGGGGTGAGATTCCAAGTCAGGGTGATGGTACTAGGTCAGTATAGTAAAACCCTCAAAGGGTTTGGCGTTCGTATGTGTCATTTTTTATGACCTTTTAAATTTTTTCCTTATCCTGATGTTTTTTCGCTTAGTTGTAACATTTTGGCAAAAACGTAGTTTAACATAACTCGAGAACCACTTGTCTGATTTTGATGAAACAAATTTAGAAAAATTTAGAATTACAATTTCTTTAATCCGTTCATATAACGTTTTTCTTTATAATCAACAGTTTTGCCGGTAAAAATAAATTTGTGGAGAAAAAAAAATATTTTTTTGCCTAAAAATTAAAATTTTTTTTTTTAAATTCATAAAAAATCCAAAACGGAAAAAAGGATCAAGTGTTATTAATTTCATGTAAAGTCACATAACCTATAAACAAAATTTAACGCGTTCTGCTTTTATTTACAATTAAGTGAAGGTATCCCATTTTGACAAGAATATTGATATTTGTTTTTATTCAAAAAAGTGTCATTTATCGCCTTTTTCATAAATTTTCCCCAATAACTCCAGACTTCTGGCCATAAACTACTAAAAAAATTTAGTAAACATT
This sequence comes from Leucophora obtusa, assembly GCA_949987735.1. NCBI lineage: Eukaryota > Metazoa > Arthropoda > Insecta > Diptera > Anthomyiidae > Leucophora > Leucophora obtusa. Next base: position 81,093,943 of record OX465295.1, read on the forward strand.
TTTATAATTTTTTATTTTTATTTTATTTATTTATTTTTATTTATTTTAATAAATATTGCCTAGACTTTTTCGATGGTGGTTGTTCGGGACTAGTGGCATCGCATTCATCGCTATCATCAGTTTCTGAACCACACATAATGTCAATGTGTGACTCCACTGTTGGCCCTTCTGCATCTCCTGAAAATTCTTTATCATCAAGATCATCCTTGTCTTACCACACTAACTTACTCCACCAGCAAATTTCCGCAATTATTGCACTCGGCGACTTTTTGCCTCTATATCTGTAAGTTTTTGTTTTATTAAAATGAGTTTGAAAAAATAAAAAATCAGTATTACCTCATTTCAAATGGCATAGCATCTTGATGATAGCGTTCACCTTGTTCATCAGATTCGGTAGCCAATTGTTTGCTGAAGTAGTCCAGATGATGATGTAAATAATGGATTTTCAAGGACATGTGGACACCAATTTCCGAGAATGCTCTTAACATCCTTGCGACAGAAACATCGTAGTTGTTAGAACGATGCTTTCCCAACAAGCCTTCTATTACTTCTTTGATTGCCTGCCATGCATTCAATTCAGCGTCAATCAAAATATTGTTGAATGCGTCACTTTTAATCAGCTTTCGTATATCTGGACCATTTAGTACGCCTGATTGGAAAAAATTAATTTGTTAAGATGGAAAATCATGGGAAATGAATGTGATATTATAACTTAATTTCTTTAATTTTACTTTCGCTGAGTCTCGGGTAAATTAGTTTCAAACACAAGAAAACTTCATCTCTTTTGGCGACAGTTTTGATAAAATTCTTAACAATTCCAAGTTTAATATGCAGTGGAGGCAGCAATATCTTCTCCTTCGGCACTAGAGGCTCACGAATAATATTGGCCGTTTGTAACCTGCTGTGCTCTCTGAGTTTCCATCCGTGGCATGCATGTCACCGGAAAATCGTGTGTCCCAATCGCACAAAAAGCACATATATTTTATATAGCCGCTTTGAAGACCGCAAAGCATTGCTACAACTTTTAAATCGCAGCATATGCGCCACATATGTTTGGCGTAGTTAACCATTTTTAAAATATTTTCCAGTGCATCATATGTTTCTTTCGTTTCTGTACTGTAGGCGATTGGAACTGAAGGTTTTTTATTGGTCTTATGCAGTAAAACCGCCTTCAAGCTGAGTTTTGAACTGTCAATAAATAATCTCCAGTCATCTGCTTCATATTTTATTTCCATTGCGTCCATCAATTTTCCTACATCCGGGCAATATGCAGAAGTTTTTTCATCATTCACAAGGAATAAACTTTGGAGTGTTGCCTGACGACTTCGATAAGCTGTGACTTTCACACCGGGTGCCAACAAATTGTTTGATTTAAAAATGGAAGCCAGCTCTTCCGATTTATGCTGTGTTAATTCCAACTTGGCAACAATTGAATCAAGCTTATTTTGATTTATTAAAATTGGCTCATTGGATACTGATGGCTCATATGGGGAATCATCACGTGCATGATATGTCGGAGTAGTCGTAGAAGAGAAAATATCTGGGCTAGAAGCTTTTGGCACAGGAATGTGGTCCGAATGAGGCAATGGTGTTGCGGCACTTGCAACACCAACGTAATTATACGATTTTCTTATCCTTTTTGCGGCTCCTTTATTCGCACATGCATAGCAATTCAATGGATTGTGACCTTCGCGAGGATTAGTCCAAGTCATTGGGATACCGAATGGCATACTTTCACGTCTTCTATTTTTCCAATCCATTAGACGGTTGTAGCAGCTTTTACACACTATATTTGGTACCCAATTTTCGTTCACTATAACATTTTGGTTGAAGTACATCTCGTATGTTTGAACAAAATCAGTACTGAAATTTCTCCTTTTTTTATGTGTTGAGATATATTGACCACAGCAGTAGCAAAAGCTATTTATATCTGGCTTGCACAGTTCCATATTCTGTTCTCTTTTGTTCACTTTTAAAAAACTGGAGAAAAATCACTTTTACTGTTCGCGTTCGTCGGCACTTGTTGAATGACAAAAATCACAGAACCAGTGTGAGAAAGAGAAGAAGTATAATGACAATGCATGTTTTATGTGAACATTACAGAATCAGTGTTGCCACATCAATATTTCTCTTTTAGTACAGTAGAAAAATATGAGAGAGTTCGGCTTGTGAGTGTCAATGTTTTCTCCAAATAATGTTGTGCATATCTGGAGCAAATTTTTGAAATTCATACATTTACCTAATTGTGAATAAATGAGAAACGCGTGCATCGATTTTCATGATCTATGCCTTTTTTTGCTCATGAGTTATGTGACTTTACGCGAAAGTAATTAGTTTTGGCACTTTTTTCCATTTTGGATTTTTTATGAATTTTTAAAAAAAAATATTTAAATTTTTAGGCAAAAAATACTTTTTTCCCTTCATACATTCATTTTTAACTTCGAAAGTGTTGCACATATAGGAAAACGGTATAGAAACAGATTAGAGAAATTGTAATTCTAAATTTTTCTAAATTTGTTTCATCAAAATCGGACAAGTGGTTCTCGAGTTATGTTAAACTACGTTTTTGCCAAAATGTTACAACTAAGCGAAAAAACATCAAGATAAGGAAAAAATTTAAAAGGTCATAAAAAATGACACATACGAACGCCAAACCCTTTGAGGGTTTTACCATACTGACCTAGTACCATAACCCTGACTTGGAATTTCTCACCCCCCAGACAATAATCCCAAAAATGTTCCATAGTGTAATTAGCTAAACTATCATTTTCGAAAAAGTACGCTAACTCTAGGAATTTTGAATCTACCCTACGGGAAATTTTAACAAACTGTCACCGAACTGGCCCCTTTATATGAAATAGACTGGTCACTTTTACATGGCGTTGTCATAGGAGGGGGAAATTGACCCCTTGTAACATGTTACAAGACAAATCCCAGGACAGGTCCCTGAACTTTGTTTTTTATGAGAGTTCAGTATCCTGTCCTAGGATTTGTATTGTGACATGTCACAAGGGGTCAATTCCCCCCTCCTATGACAACGCAATGTAAAAGTGACCAGTCTATTTCATATAAAGGGGCCAATTCGGTGACAGTTTGTTAAAATTTCCCGTAGGGTATTAACAGAAAATAAATTAAGACAGAAACTAGATGTAGTCTGATTTGCAATTTAATGTGTTCATAATTTTTAGATAAAAAGGTATATTCTTCTTCTTAGCCTCAAATCTACTAAATTAAAATTGATAAAATACAATAAAAATTGCAGCTGGTCTATATGACGTTAAAATAACACTGTACTAAAATACATTATAAAAATGCCCTGTTGGCATTCCGTCTCCAATATACACAAACTGCCTGCTCGTGAACGTTAAAACCATACGTCAGTGTGGCAACATTTTCGAAAAAGGAGACACGGAGGATATTGAAAGATAAACAAAAATCTAAAAGCAGAATGTTTGTATGTGTCTGTTTGATCACTTCTGGCAGTAAAAAAACAGTAACAGAAAGCTGAATAGAAAAGAAAACTATGAATTAGTTACATTGCATTCAAAGCCTTACTTAGATGAGATTGCTAAGCTCCGTCCATTGAAACAATGTATATGAGCACATTAGACCGTACTTGAAAAAAAAGTTCGCCGTACACCGTCCAATCTTAATTATTTTTGCAAGGACTTTGCCAAAAAAAATTTTTTGTTGGAATTGCCTAGCAAAAATAGTTTATATTTGCGGGTGTTCCGCGCACTTTTTTTTTTTTGCCTGAAAGGTGGTACGGTCTAGGGCACATGTATTACTTAGTACGACTGTTAAAATCACTTGTATTATCACTTCTTTTGAGCGGACACGTGTTTTTTATTACCGAATTTTAGCCAGAGCTTTTTTTGGTAAAAAAATAATATCCCGAGTAAAAAAAATCATATATAACAATATATTTTTCAATACAAAAATACACATTAACTAACATATAGTAATAAAAAATGGGTTTGCATCCATATTTATTCATATATTACAATATCTTTCAATTATTGCCCGAAATTTTCTTATGTACCCGAGTAAAAATATTTTTTATATAACCATTTATGTTTTATAGATTTATATATCGTTCAGTATTGTCATATGTAGCACCAAATATAATTGTATATGATTTTATCAATATATATTTAGTTATATAAAATCATATTAACAAGATCTACCAGTTTTTGGATCTAATAATATATTTTTAGACATAATTATGTTAACCTATATATGATTTGTTCCGGGAAATGGTGGATTTGGTTAATATGATTTTATATAATTAACCCTCTAACCGGCCTAAGCTTTTTTGCAATGAAATTTATACCATGTGTTTCTCATGAAAAATAAACAATAAGTTCTTCTACAAAATTTTTTTCGTTGCCTACTTTAGGCGATATGGGCCAAAATAGTTTAAGGGTGAATCTCGAAAACTAGCACATAAAAATTACTAGGTTTAGGCACAAATTATTTCTCTTACCAAGATGTAATTACAATAAAAAAAATTACATTTTTTGTGCTGCTACTTAAGAAGTTGTAGCGATTTTCGCTTTTCGAAAAATGCGAAATTAAGCGAACACGCACCAAAACTTCAATATATATTATTCAAACTTATAAGCTTTGCTACCTATACCAAATATATTCTTTTTACCAAATTTCAGAAAAATCCGTCCATTCGTTTTGAAGTTAAGGCGATGTCCTCTAAGGTCCTGTGCTTCCTTGGACCAAAGTAAGGAACTTTTTGAATAGCTTAAGCTCCAGTCTTACTTCATGGTCACTATCAATTGTTTTAGTCAATTTAAATACGTTTTTAAGATTTTTGAAACTTTTGGTTGTTTTAAAATATTTAATTTTTGAAATTTTACGAAATTTTATCTTTGACACTTTCTCGCTTCGAAACCGTGCATTGTATACAAAAAAATTCTTCACAAAAAATTTTACAAATTTTGTTTTCTGTTGAAAAAGCATAATTTCTTATTATAAAATACCCCTTTGGCGCATTTCTGGTCAATCTAATATACCCCGCCTGGAGGCGGGCTTGCCGGTTAGAGGGTTAAATATCTTTTGATATAATTATATAAAAATAAACATTTTACAATACTCGACGAGATATAATTGTATAAAATAAAATAAACCATATAAAATCATATACCAAAAAATGAGTTAATATTAATGATACACATAACTATATAGAATCAGATATGGTTGATCCCATAAATTGTGGTTTAATATACAATACGATATAATCCAATACATAATCATATATAAACCCAAATCGAAGAAATTTCCTCATTTTAGATATAATTTAATATAAACCTTTATCAAAAAAATTTCTAAATTGTTTAAGATATAACTTTATATGATAAATTATTAAAAATATTTGCTAAATCATTTTAGATAAAACTTTATATAATTCAGCTTCCAAAACATTTTCTAAGTCATTTTATATATAAGTTTACATACCCGTGAAAAAAAATTTATTCGGTAGCATATCTTTTTTTATTTGGCAGCATACTAAATTATATAAAATTTTATCCAGAAAATGGATTAATCAAATTGTATATAATCGAATAAAAAATATATTTGAATTGATATAATTTCATCCAATTTTATCGGAGTTTTGGTCTTATTCAACTGCATTAAATTTTGTTTTTTTTTTATATGAATATGTATAGTTTAGGAAAACAACCAATTAATTAACTGAGAGAATTATCTGATTGATATTAATAAATTTTTGTATAAAACCGATGAATTTCACTGGGCCTCGTCTATTGAAACATTTCATTGAATTAATGGAATTTTTGATAAAATGTTGCGAAAATATTCATTTTATTTATTAAAAGTTTCATACACTTAATGAAAAAGTTTCATTAAAACTAGATTCATAAATTATATGAAGCTTTTTCATCTAGTTTAAGAAAATTTTTCATTTACCTTGTGAAGAAAACTTTATTATATATTATTTTACGCAATAATCTACAGGGAATCATCAAGGAAAAGTAAATATAAAGAGAAAGAATTCTATACACATTTGTATCTATCTTTTTTTATTTTTTAATGCATAAATATGTTTGTTTATTTTTGTAAATTAATTAATTTTACTTTGTTGTTAATTATATATACTTTATTTAGTAGTATTTTTTAGTGAGTTGTATTTGAGCCATATTTGGCCCTATGGGCGTGGTTTGAAATTGTAAAAATAAGTAAATAAATAAAAATATATAACTGTATTTAAATCAACATACATTTTGTTCGATTCGAGATAGTAAATAATTTTATCTAAAATATTTTTGGTCTTGGGTCACATTTAGTTTTATAAAATGTTCTTCAAAGCAATATACAAATTTATCTTCAACGAGATATACATAATTTGATCAAGTATTTGAATATGGCATATAAAATGATGTAAGAGAAAAGATATTTTCGGATATGATTATATAAGGCAACGAATAAGAAAATTTTGAAAATCGGAATCGCAATCACGGGTAAAGTTCGTTTAAAAAATTTTCTGAGTCAACTTTTGATAAAAATTTATATTATTTAAAATCAGAAAAATTTCAAAGTTCGAAAGGAAAAATTTTTTTAAATTCATTTTCGCAATTCAAACATATTTCAAAACCCAACATATTTTGGGTATAAATCTTGAAATCCAATTGTATGAAATAGTATATATCCATATCGGATTAGATATAATACGATTCAATTAGATGTGCCTAATTTAGGGATGCAATTGCATCAGAGTATATCCAATTGTATAACATTCGATTAAATGGTATCTAAAATAATAAAATCTGATATAATTTTATGGACCCATTTTGCGGATCGTATTATATAAAAACTTATATGATTTTTTTTTATTCTTATATATAAGATACCCGTGTAAACCTGGTATGTTTATGAGTTTAATGTCAAATTCCATACATAAAAAATATGGCTTGTATTTATACAAGGTTTACAAGGAATTTACGAGTTAGAATGAGTACGCCTTTTATATTTTGAAATTAATACATACATAAATATATCTCAGAAAAACATAGAGTTTTTTTTTACATTGAGCTATACTTAAACATATCTAAAACAACTTAGAAAAAAATTTAACATTGAGCTATATAAGACTTTATATGTTTAGCGATAAAGCCATTTTTAATTATATATGACGCTGTAATAAAATTGTCATAGCATATGTAACTAAATATGGTATATATTAATATATATGGGGACATATATATTTATACTGATCTATATTTGACATCATATAAGACATTTTTCGAAAACTCAAAGCTATACATAATTATATCCACACTGATATAGTGTCACATTTGACTATATATAAACATATTAGTCCATATTAAATTATATCATTTCCTATATAACTATTTTTACTCGGGTATATAAACTTTTTTACTCGGGAATAATAATAAAAATAGCTTTAAATAAAATTTTGTGGAACGTAATAGTATTCATGTGGAATAAAATATTAGGCAACTCAACATCGCTTTCTCAACTAAAAAATATAATTCAATATAAAAATAGTTATCACATCCGCCAGAATTCGATTCGCAACAAATTCGATAGCCATAACTTTCTGGATACAGTTTTTAAATAATGTAGCGCTATATTATTTAACATATGTATATAAGTAATTAGTATATTTATATTATATTTTTGATTTAATCATAATCTGTAAGGAATTTTTATTTCCATAGACTGAATAAAATGAAATGAAATAACTGCTGCCGTGTTATGGGTGAATGAATATAATAAATTGTGAATATCTATATTTTTAATTTGTAGAAATCGCCAACTGTGGGCGTCAAATCAGCATCTTATCTTATTTAGCGCTTAACTCATTCATCTCAGAGCAGGATTACAATGCTGTGGTTTAATTATTACGCTTTGCTATATTGATTTTCCAATTTCTTTATGAAATATTTATAAATAAACCCCTAAATTCATAAATGCTTTGTGAAGTTATAGCAGGTTTACAAAACGTCATTTTCATACAAAATTTGTTCAATAAACCTCCTATAATTTTACAAAGTGTTTATGAATTTAGGGGAAAAACCACACCACATTTTTACTTATTAAATAATCACACCCAGCCTGTTGACATGACTAATAGAAAAATCATAAAATCCAGAATATATAAAAAATAAAATCTTTTATTAAGTGCCAACATGAGATACGCTCATGTAATATGATAAATGTTTACACAGCAAGTAGACGGCATTTCAAGGATGATGACGACAAGATATATAGAGGAAACAAGAATATGGTTTTGTTGATAATAATATGATTAGTATATGTATATTAAGGTGTCCTTCAAACCAACAACTTTTTGATTTTCCTTGCTAGTACCCCCAAGATTGTTCAATTTTATATTAAATTCACTTACTATTTTGAACAAAATGAAATTTGTGTAAAACAGTACCCTAACTTACTGACAACTTTGTTATTAGCGACAAATATGTACAAAGAAGAAAACAATTGTTTTCGAAAAATTTTCTTAACATAAACCCAATGCAGATACTCACAGTACAAGTGAACTCCAGCAGTGCTGTCAAATTTATTTCTTGAATTTCGCGGAAACAATTCGCTATTTTTACAAATTTATTACTGAATTTTGTATGAAGACAGCTCTTGTTGATTTAGAAAATTTTCTAATTCCTCGGCAGTGACAACTAAAGAAAATACAAAAATCCGGCTTTATCGAAAAAACGTCGCACTGCGGTAGAACACTGTCGACACTGCGTTTATGTGGTTTAGGCTAAACTATTCAAATTTCTCGGCAGTGACAAATAGAGAAGATACAAAAACTGCTTTATCGACAAAACGTCGCACTGCGGTCGACACTGCATTTATGTGGTTTAGGCTTATAGGAAGAAAATAAAAATATAAAGCCCTCTGATCAACTTAGAAAAAATTTACATACGTACTAAACACAATGTGACAACATATTTTTAAAATTAAAAAAAAATTGGAACTTTGGACGCGACTCGCCACAATTTAGCGTACTTTAACCCCTTCACTACCGACTTTTTGTTTGCGGATGTATCGTTATTTTGAATTCAGATTCTTGTTACGAGTCTTCAAATTTGAAAAAAATATGTAACATATTTTGCCCCTTCCCCTGCTATCCACCAAAAATGATGTTCGAAAATCGATTTCTTAAAACTTCTCGGCCCCGTTTTACCCCTTAAGCATTCGAGTAGCCAAAAATCCTTTGGTTAGTTTTCTTTTCGTATAAAACGAAGCTATATGCCATAGTTCAATTATCTATCTTCATTACCTTATATCAAAACCTCCTTTTCTCGGAGATTATGATATATTCAAAAAATTAGACTTCATTAACAAATATCGCGACCATATCGCCATGTTGAACTGCTTATAAATATAATGATTTTTATTTGAATTCCAAGATCCTAATAAACTTATTTACAAAAAGTGAAAAGTTTTTCTGCATTATCAAATTTTATATATTCTCTTAAAGATGTGCACACTGTAATGTACAAGGAAAGTGAAAGAGTTAAAGAAAATATTCTTCAAAATCGAAAATTATATTTTAAATTGGGGCACGGGGAATTTCAGATAATGAAAATCGACAATTCGTAATTTAAGGGACACATTAATGTATATGTAGTTACGTCTACCTACGTTAAATGTCAAAAAGCCAAGACAATAATATTTATATTGTCATAATAAAAACAATAAAGAAATCAACAAGATGAACCTCTATATATTATGAGTCACACTATATATGAGCTTTTCCATACCAATCGTCCAGCTCAAAAAAAGTATAATTGATTTAAAATTGGGATTCAAACATTAATTGACTTTCAGCAAGATTTTATATAGTTGGCATACCTGAATTTACCTTTTTTTTATTTATATTATACTTTCAGACCCAGCATACACGATTATGAGATGTGATGTTTTCTCTTAAAATTATAAATATTTTCAATAATAATAGATTTATTTAGATAAAAAAAAATTCAGTTGTACTTCTGCATAAATTACATTTCATAAAATATGAATTAAGATGGGGAAATTTTAATAGTTTTAATAGCATTTTACCTTAAAATTATAAAATCAATAAATTTTTGCAATTTACATTCAGTAAAACGGGTTCGAATTCCATGGCATTGGTTTTAGTGGATCAATTTCTATAATTGCGATTGTTAAAACATTTCTTGGGATATGCAAGAAAAAAAAAATAACATTTATAATTGATAGCGGTTTGACATCGATTTTAAATAAAGGCAATCTTGTTTTATATTTTTTACAAGAATTACAGCAGAAACCAAGAGTTTTTTCTTTTAGAGTTTCTTAAGCATATAAGTTTAAAAAAAGGTTATTTTAAGGGTTAATGATCTCCTTTATGGCATTTTAAAATAATTTAATGGTATTTTTCGTTCTGGATATTTTTTGGTCAATGTTAAGAAAAACAAGAAAACCTTCATATTTGAAATCCAACCAGGTTAATTGATCTATTTTAACCGATTGTTTGGGTCGAATAGTTATTGAGTTTTAATTTATTTGTTTTGGCATTAAACGAAATATAAGCGATTAATCGACAAATCGGTTAATCGATTGACGGAATTGGAAACACTAACAAAATTTTAAATATTTGTTCTATAATCGATTAATACCACAGTACGTATAATCAACATCATGTTGTCCCTAACATAAAAAACAAAAATATGTAATGCTAGTAGGGTATTCAATCGATTAATCGTTATTCGATTAATCGAACAATTTTCTTCAAAAACTGTTCGAATAATTTAAAATGTCCAAATTTCGAATAACGAATAATTCGAATAATTTCATACGATTAATCGATTAATGGAAATTGGTAGATTATTACAAAAATGTTTAAGAAATACACAAAAAAATTTACATTAAAGTAAATATGCTAAAATCTCAAAACTTATTTAAAAAATTTTGATAAATAATTTGCTGTGGGCTTCTTTCTACCTATCCGGATTTCATTCTGGCCTAAAAAAATAATCAAAGGACGACCTTTTAGAATTTCTAGCAATATTTGTTAGCTTGAACTGAATGAAAATTTCATGTTTTTAAGTAGGAGCATTAACAAAAAGCTTAAATCCCAAAGAAAAAACAAAAACAACATAAAATTATCACAGTTTGCTTTGTCATCTTCCAGATTAATACTCTGTTGTTGTGACTGGTCTAGTAAAGTAGTGGTATATACTCGTATTTACGTATAGTAAATTTTTAAGTATTTTTTAAGACATTTTTAAATGTTGATATTCAACGAAAGCATTAACAATTATTGTAATAAATAATTATTAGAATTATTAATTATAAGTAATACTCAATGTAATAAAGCTTGTTTAGTGAGCACTCTGAATTCATAAAATAAAATGAAGGGATGGAAGTACGTAAACGTAGAAAGAAAACAATTGCTCAACAGAATTCTTCTTTACAATTACGTTTTTTATGTATTCAATGCATACGAAAGGGATAGAAATTAATATACCGGGTCTAATATTCTTCTTTAACTCATTGCGGTGTGGTTCTCCCATTTGGATAAAATTCGAATATATGAAAGAGGGGACAGAAAAAATAAAACTATTGACAAAATCTGATCTAAATTATTACATTTTTTATTCTTATCAATTTGAGATGAGTTACAGAATTTATTTTAGGTCCCTTTTTTAAATAAAATTATTAAAAATACAACAAGGGTATGCATATTATTTTACAGAAATTTTTTACAATTAATCGATTAATTTTAAAATTTTGTACGATTAACTGGTTAAGAAAAAAACCCGAATAATTATTTGCACGATTAATCGATTAAAATAAAAAGCCGATTAATTGCGTACCCTAACTGCTACTGAATACTTGCTACAATGTACAATATTAAACGAATATATTCTTCAAAATGAAGCCAAATACAACACTGAAACTTTCCGAGTCGATAGAAAAACGCGTTTTTAGAAATGAAAACATAAAATAATTTTTGCCCGATAGTGAAATAAATTGATAAATTGCACTAAACTCACAACTACTTAGTTCTGACTTTTTTTTTAATTTCCCATACAAAACTCTACTGATTTAGTCAATTTTAAAGCAGTTTCCAGGTTTTAAGAAATTATAATAACACTGTGAGACAAATGGTAGGGGTCAGTGATCGGGAAGGGTTCAAACTACCGGGGAAAGTTATATCGGTAAAAAAGAAGTTATACGTGTCCCGGCGTTTCGCTGGGTCACACCTAGGAATCGAGATATATCGATTTGACCTTTGGTGGTCTTTTTTTTGACATAACTTGAGAACCACTAGTCCGATTTTGCTCATACAATTTTAAAAAAATTAAAAATTACAATTCCTTTAATCTGTTCATATAACGTTTTTCTATATACTCAACAGTTTTGCCGGTAAAAATAAATGTATGAAGAAAAAAATATTTTTTGCCTAAAATATTAAAAAAAAGTAATAAACAAAAGGTTATTGATTTTTATGGTAGCGGTAACAAACATTTATTTTTACCGGCAAAACTGTTGAGTATATAGAAAAACGTTATATGAACAGATTAAAGGAATTGTAATTTTTAATTTTTTTAAAATTGTTTGAGCAAAATCGGACTAATGGTTCTCGAGTTATGTCAAAAAAAAGATATATCTCGATTCCTAGGGGTGACCCAGCGAAACGCCGGGACACGTATAACTTGTTTTTGACCGATATAACATTTCCCGTTGGTTTCATCCCATCCCAATTTTGACTGTCGCATAGTGTAATTAATATAAGAAAAAATTGGTAAATACTTAACCACGGCTACCACGCCCTTTTTTGGAAAAATTTAAAGAATTATTCCATTTATATTTTCATCATATAAAATAATTAAAAATGTAAATTTTATATCTATACGGCGGGTAGATTTAAAAATCGCCCAAGTGACAAGGAAAATCGTATTATAGGGATCAAAATAAGAAACTTTACCCGAGGAACGAATTCTGATGTTCCAATTTTGATAAATCCCACTTTGACCCATTTATAGTGCCCCAATTGAGTCCAAATGTATATCCGACCCCCACTAACTTTGGAGGGCCGACCCACCCGTGCCAGTGGCACACCCCTGGGGGGTTCCCCCTACACACATTTCAAAAAATCTCCATTTTTTGGCACTTTACATGAAAAAATCAGCGAAATGGCTAGGTTTTTTCTCTTTGTGAACCTTCCATTTTAGGTATAGGATGTGTTGAGCGGACTTTTGTGAAACACTTCGAGGAACATTTTTGTGGAACATTCTAACCCTCTAACTCTAATGAAAGGGAATTTTTTGGCCCCTTTTTAAAAAGGACAAAAAAGACACTTAAATTGAAGAGTTAGAGGGTTAAAATGTACCACAAAAATATTCCGTCGTCACAACTGAAAAACTCCGCTACCACGACCGAAACATTCGATTGACTACAAATGCGGTTAACAGCACGTAATCTTTTTTCTGGGTTTAAAATAGAGTGGTCCAAAAAAAAAAAAAAAAGTTGGAATTTTTACGCTCCACAACCCTACAAATATGCCACTTTGAAAAAAAAGGTGGTCTGATCAAAAAAATCACCAAAAAAGGTTTGTTTAGAGGTAGCACATCGCAATTGAAGTTTCGAGGTTGTACTTGTTCTATTATTTTTAATTAATTAAAAATAATGGAAAAAATGAGAAAAATTAAATATAATTATTATGATCGTGACATATCTAATTAATTTTTAGGTGTACATTACGAATATGAAATCGAAATTGAAATCGGAATCGCGGATTTCGCGAAATTTGAAAATTTCGTACAAAAAATGATCAACTTTGATCAGGATGTTTTCTTATATTTACCAATATGAAAATTTCGTTTTTGCATTAATATATATCTGTGGAATGTCCTATTATGTGAGATAGTGTTTTTGGTAGCAATAATAATAGTCTTTTTGGTAGCAAGCTAAATAATAGCGAAATATTAAAAAAATGTCAAATTTTAAGTTCATTTGCAAGGATATCTGTTATCCTTTTTAAAATTAAAATCAGTGTTATATATAATGAAGGCCCTTGGTAAGTAAATTGCAAAAGTATAACTAATTGCATTTTTCGATAACACCGTTTACAGGTAATTAGGAGAATATCTCAAAAAACTTGAGTTTTTTTGAATTTTCAAAAACCGCGAATAATTCATAAACCACAAATTTTTTTAAGTTTCGATTGCTGGTTCATAATCTTCGTTAAAATAGATTTGAGAAATTTACGCATACAAGGCAAAAAAAAGTTAAATTTTTAATTACATATTTTCGGAAAATTTCGAAAAATTTACTAAAATATGTATTTTTTTGTATAAATTTAAAAAAAAAAACCGCGAATTACTTAAAAGTTACTTAATTTTTTTAAATTTTGATTTCAAATTCCTTATATTCACATTAATTAAGACCAGATTTAAAAAAAAATGTTAAATAATAGCGTACAGGTTAAGAAATAATTAAATTTAAAGTCAACTCTACTTTTTGTATAAATTACTCTAGAGATAAATTACTAATTCTTAAAGGACAACTTTTTCCGATACCTCTAAATAAAAGCGGATTTAACTGAAACTTGACACAGAGAGTTTTTTGACACTAAGGAATAGGGGCAACATTGTGGAGATCGCGAATTCCAACTTTCATGTTTTTTTGGACAACTCTAGTGTACAATATACTTTTTTCCGTAACGGGCCGGCTGGTAGGAAAAGCCTCATATTGAAGTAAAAATATTCGAGACTACAAACAAAATAATGAAGTTAATAATATAAGAAACAAAAAAAAAAAACTAAACCGGTCAAAATAATAGCTATCAATCAATTTTGTTTATTTATTTTGGCAGTATCCCATATTAACGGAATATGTAGGAAAACAATGATCAAGAAGTTTACTTTCGATGATATGTATACTATACATATAATCAACATTTTTGTTTCCTTAAAAACAAAAGCACTTTAAACAAGTTGTTTTCGATTACAATCAATTTAATTTTTCTACTTCCAAGTACAAAAGTAAAATTCAAAAAACATCTTGCACAACAGCTTCGGCTGCATTAGCATAGGTTCTGCTTTATATTCTATAACCAGATCTTTTTATATGGAACTTAAGCTGCTAGGTTCTTAAACTCAAAAACCATTGGAAAAGAACCTATTCAAAAAAATTTTACTCGGTTTGATATGAATGGTAATTTGACAGATTTTTAAAGACAATATATTCAATAAAATATATAGAAAAAATAGATTGTTTACAAAATGTCTTCAAATTAATTGAAAATATTTGTTTTATATTTTAGATAAATTTGCCAAAACAGTAAAATTCTTGTATACTTAAAGACGAAAAATTCTTTGTGCACTTTTTTTAATGAAATTTAGTTAAATGCCTTTAAAAAAATCAACAGTTAACTAACAAAAGATAAAAAAAAATACGTAGGGTAATTGTCTAACTCATTAAAATATCCAAAATTTTATATATGTATTTACTAAAAATTTAACTGAATATCTCTGATTAATATTATTATCTCTGTTGTGACTACGTGGCGTATGATCGATATTTAACTCCGCTAATATATTGCTCATACGGCAAAGAATGGCAGTTAATTCTTTTTAATGCTTTCAAAATGAAACATGGGTATTGAAAATTTCAATACACTCAAAAAATAAGTTAGTAGAAAAATTAGTAAAACGTCTTGTATATCAATTGTACTAGTTTTCAGCAATTTTTATACCCTACACCACTATGTGGTCCGGGTATTATAAGTTTGTGCTGATGTTTGTAACACCAAAAAATATTGGTCCTAGACCCACCTTATAGTATACTGATGGGCTCAGATTTTTTTTATTTCGATTTAACGATCTCCGTCTGTCCGTCCGTCCGTCTGTCTGTCTGTCTGTCTGTCCATGCATTCTTGTGCGCACTCTACAGGTCGCAAATTTTAAGATATTTTGATGAAACTTGGTACACCGACTTATGTCAGCCCAAGGACGATTTCGGTTAACAGCGGTCCATGTTTAGACCTAGTGCCCATATAAGGGTCCCCCCAAAATGATATTGTTTATACGCTGCAGGTCGCAAATATTAAGACATTTTGATGCAATTTGGTACACAGAGCTATGTTGGCCCAAGGACGAAGCGTACTGATTTTGGTGAACATCGGTCTATGTTTAGACCTAGTGCCCATACAAGGGTCCCCCCAAAATTATATTGTTTATACGCTGCAGGTCGCAAATATTAAGATATTTTGATGAAATTTGGTACACAGACCTATTTGGGCCCAAGGACGAAGCCTATTGATTTTGGTGAACATCGGTCCATGTTTAGACCTAGTGCCCATATAAGGGTCCCCCCAAAATTGGCTTGGTTACAAACTGCAGATCGCAAATATTAAGATATTTTAATGAAATTTGGTGCGCTGACTCGCATTATAGAAAATTTTGACACAAGCCCCATTTTAACCCATTCGAATTTCCAAACATTAGTTGGCTTTTACCCAGACTGGTGTAGGGTATTGTAAAGCCGGCATGCCCGACTTTAACCTTTTTACTCGTTTTTTGCTGAAATTCCGTTTTCAGCAAAAGTTTAACTTATGTTTTTTTTTAGCACTAAACTAATTTTAACTACACACAGAAAACAGTCTCAGTTGTGGCCACCGAATTTGTTGCCAATCGAATTCGTGCGGTTACGACAACTATCTTTATATTAAATTATATTTTTCGTCGTGAAAGCCAATATTCGGTTGTCTAATTCAATATTATGTTCCACATAAATATTATTATGTTCTACAAAATTTTATTGAAATTAAAAAACTTTTTTTGAATTTTCTGGTATTGAACCCGGCACTTCAGGTTAATAGTTCACATTTTTACCCACCGCACCACAACTACTTTTAAATTTCTTAGCCATATTTACTGTTTATACATATGAATATTTTATTTTAATTAAAAAAAAAAAAAACATCTAAACTTTTGTCTTTTCCGGGATTCGAACCCGGAAATCAGGCGTACTAGGCCAAGTCCTCACCCACTACACCACAAACACTTAATAATTTTAATGACTAATTTTGAATTTATGTGTTTTATTAATACAGTATAAAATTCGTTTATCAATACCAATTAATAGTTGTGTGTGTTATCAATACAATACACAATTCGGTTGGTTCTACAGAAACTTGAATTTAAGGTCATATTTGATTAGGATACCCGTATTTGTAGTTACCACTTTCAATACAGTAGACGCTCGCAAATTAGAGCTTTCAGTAATTCGAACGTCCAGAAATTAGAATCAATGTTTGCAATACATTAAACGCTCTGAAATTCGAATTTAAAATTCTAATTTCTGAGCGTTTTTTTTTTTTTTTTTGGTATTTGAATACACAGGAAATCCCCAATTTATTTTTATTCTGTTTGAATAAAGTAAAATTAAAAAGGGGAATCACCAAATTATATATGTTTTTCCCTATTTGTTTTTTTTTTTTGTCGCATTTATGTACATTTTTGGCTAGTTTATTTGTGAAATTTGATACGCGTGTACATATTATTTGGCAGTCTCTATTAAATAGTGAAAGTGTATCATTTAAAATGTTAAATAAACGTAAAAAAAAAACACTTTATCATTGGAAACTAAAGTCAAAATATTAGAAAAGCTTGACAAAGGCGTTCAAGGGAACCGGTTAGCCCTAGATTTTAATGTGACAACATCTTCAATCAGGTACATCAAATCACATAGAACAGCAATATTAAATGCTGTTTCAAACACATATCAGGAAGCAAACAATAAATCTTTGCACAGCGCTGAATATCCAAAAATGGAAAGTCGTCTGTATGAGTGGTTTTTAAATCAACGAGAAAAAAAGTGTACATTGACTGGGCCAATATTAAAAGAGAAAGCTAAACAAATATTTAGAGAGGATTATCCCGATAAAGATGAAAACGCATTCCGGGCAAGTGATGGATGGTTTACCAAATTTAAGAAGCGACACGGTATCCGTTTTTTAAAAATTTGTGGCGAGATTCTTTCCAGTGATGTTGCTTCAGTCACTCCTTTTATTCATCGATATCGTGCAAAGATCGCTGAGATGGGTTTAATGGAGTCACAAATATATAATGTCGACGAAACCGGATTATTTTTTCGTTGCCTACCACACAGAACCTATGTCTCTGCTTTTGAAAAAAACGCCCCTGGACATAAAATTCAAAAAGACAGAATTTCAGTCCTACTTGGTGCAAACTCTGATGGATCACACAAATTAGTTCCATTGGTAATTGGAAAAGCAAAAAAACCCAGGTGTTTTAAAAATTTCAATAATCCTCTGCATTACAACTTTTCAAAAAATGCTCGGATGACTTCTCGGAATTTTCACGAATGGTTTCATGGAATATTTATTAAAGAGGTAAAATTTTTTTCAATTCACAGGTGATCTGCTTTTCTTAGGAAAATAATTTGCCTCCGAAAGCCATTTTGCTTATAGATAATTGCTCCGCTCATACACCCATTGAGAAACTTAAAAGTGACGATGGAAACATAGTTGCATTATTCTTTCCACCAAATATGACAGCAGCTTTACAACCAAGGGATCAAAACCCTATTAAGTTAACAAAGCTCAATTACAGAAGTATGTTTCTTTCTCAGTTAATTGCTGAAGGTGGTGAACTGAAGAATCATTTGAAATCCCATTCGATCCGGAATGCTATATTATTACTGAAACAAGCTTGGAATGCGGTACCACAAAGTGTTATGAAGAAATCTTGGTCAAAGTTGTCCAATTGGGACAATGACGTGCCAATAGCACAATTGTTGCAAATAGATCAGGACTGCAACGAAGTTATTCAGATAACTCAAGCTCTTTTAAAAGAAATAGCTCCCAACGATTGCATCGGTATAGAAGACATCGACAGATGGAATGAAGATATGTTTGATGACGGATCTGTTTATGTTCTCAGTAGCGATGGTGAGTCTTCAGATAGCAGCGAAGACGACGTTGTTGCAGTATCATCAGTTGTCTCTAATACTACAGCCATTGAAAGCGTAAATAATTTAATAAAATGGTGCAATAACAGTGAATTGTTTTCAACTAAGCACATAAGTAATCTTTAGGCTCTCCGTAATGATATTTCGGATTTAAAGAAACCAAAAAAACAAACAAATGTAACTGATTATATGTCAAACAAAGATTAGTTGTTAACTTGGCCATTGTTTAATTTTAATTGTTTAATTTTTTTTAAATACAGTTTTTTTAGTTTTTAATTAAAAAAAATACATGTGATGTAATTGGACTGCATTGCTATGTTTTGTTGCCATTCGTTTTTTTTTATATTCATATTTTTAATTTAAAAAAATACATTTGATGTATTGGACTGAATTGTTGTGTTTTGTTTTCTTGTTTTTATCAAATAAAATTGAATTAAAAAATATTAAAAAGAGTTTTATTTAAGTTTTTGGAAGTAAATTTACTCAATTTTTTTTTTTCGAAAAAAAACGTCCAGAAATTAGAATAATTCAGAAATTAGAATTGCCTCAAAAACAAAGCGGTTCTAATTTGCGAGCGTCTACTGTATTGAAATTTTTTTAAAAAAGGTTATAGATAACACCAATTTTCTTGTATATTCACTAAATAAATGGCTGCTTCTACTGCATAGAATTACTAAACTGATACTAATTTTAAAATTGATTGGAGATACCAATAATTTGTTAAAAGGATTGTTTTTTAGTTCATTTTCCCTATTTTTAATACCTAGTAAAATATTTTTGATGCAGTATTCAATTATAGGTAACTCCAAATAAAATAAAGTCCTGGCAAATTCATTTTAATGGTTTTGATCAAAAGCCAACCAATCTTTTTCCTGGGTGTAAAGTAAAATTTCGCTACAAGTTTTTTGAGTTTTTTTCAGTCTACTAATATTCAGCAAAAAGTTTAGTGATTTTAGCAAGGATTTTTTTCATTTGGAGTCGACTAAGTGTTAGCAAAACTTTTGCTGAAGATTACTATTTTTTTGGTAAAAATCAGCTCGCTGATTTTCAGCAAACCTTTTGCTGAAATTACCAACTTTTTTGCAAGCATGCTCCTGACTAAAAATTTGCTGACACAGCAACATTTTTTTCTGACTTTACTGACTTTTTTTTGAGTGTATGTAAGTAACTACGAGGACACATATGCTTCAATCGTTTATCGGGACAATATAGTAGCGAAATTTGTTGACTAAACTCAATTATTTTAATAAAAAAAAAAATATATAAACAATTTCAAGAACAAGAAACTTCACCTCTTCGCAATTTCGCGCACCGACGATTTCTCTTTTTCAAACTCATTAATAATTTAATTTTTTTTGTTTTTCAATAGATAACTTTTTTTTGCCATTTTATTAGTCTGAGCAACGACTATATAGACTAAAGACAAACCACCAGCCTCAACTGCTGTTAAAAAGTCTCCTTAATTTTATATGCAAACTGGTTTTAAGAGAAGCAGTTTTTAGTGTTTTTTTTTAACGCGTATTTTTTAATATTAATAAGCAAAACTTTGTGCTAAGTATGCAAAACTAATGCAGAGAACATATCAAACAACACAAGTGCTCTTTACAATTTAATTAAAATTGCTTAAAAACAATAAAAATAATTAATTAAAAATACCACTTTTTCACGTTTTTTGTTATTTTACATTGAAACTCTCTTAAAACCAGTTCAGTTTTTCAGATGAGAGCCGTGGATAGTGCCTGGTCTGAGGCAGATAATTAATTTTTAAAAAGACAATTAACACGAGCTAAGCAAAGCACTTCTTTAACTAATCAACAATTTCATTGCCATCCTCAACATACATACATATATGGCATGAATGTATATAAAGCGCATAGTTTGGGGACACAGCCAAAAATATGACAAAACTATGATTTATATTAGTCAAAAATGTCTTCAAAATATTCGCAAGACCTAGGAAGAGTTTCAGAAGAGTCCTCATACTAACAAAATGTTTTCATAGTAAACTGTGGATCGAAAAAATGTCCCCGGAGTATACGCTCTGCATATATATATATACAATATGTTAACAGGAGAATCACCAATTTCATTAGTTAGCATCTACAAAATACACCTTGCTTATATGTTTCAACACTTCTGTCCGCTTATGATAGATATTTGGAACAATTTTCTTTTTAATGTAGTGTCCGCGTCCGGTTATGGAAATACCTTTTGCATATAAAAAAAAAACTATAAAATGCTTGGGTTGACGAGCAGTCCTGTTGTGGGAACTGTCCGTTATGAGAGCTTTCACTTTATATATAATATTTTTTCTATACTGAGGGTCCTTAACAAGTATCTGAAATTAGAATAAAAAAATTCGGAATAAATTCTTTTCATACGCGTTTCGTTCTCTTAAATGTTTGCGTATTTAAATTTTATCTTTTCCTACAATTTTTGTTTACCTATTTACATAACAAAAAACATTTCAAGGCTGAAGCACAGAATGAAGTTTTTCTTTTCAAGTTAAACAACTTGTTAACAAAAAATTACATTTACTTTTTTATATGCGCATCAAAACAAAATTTAGGTAACCCCGTTTTTAACAAAAAATAGGAAAAGAAAATTTAAAATAGCAAAATGTGTTGAGTCGAAATCTTTTGTATTTGTATAAAAGTCTTTTTTAAACATTCAATATAATGTTACTTTTTTACTTGCGCCCTTAATGTTACTGAAAGATAAGCAGCCAAGTAAAAAAAAAATACTTAACAAAATTTTTGTCCTTAAGTAACAGAAACTAATGTTTATTTTGCATGTTGTAAAATGAGAAAAATATTGTCAAAATTGGAACAAAACACCAAGTAGCGTAACTTAAATAAAGAAGCAAAAAATCCACGAATACATACAGTGGGTGACAATACATTGGCAACTTTTACTAAATTATTATTTTTCTCATTTTAGAGTTCGATGAACAATTTCAACTTGAATTCCAGTGAAATTTTTTATAGGGCATTTTATCTTCACGTAAAAATATGCAGAAATATTGTGATTTTGAGAAGGCATGGTTTTGAATAGTTGAAAAGCTTTATAATATGCACTTCCGAGGAGGCATGAATTATCGACATTTTAAAAGAAAAACAGGAAAACTAATTAAAAGCCGTAAATTCATGCCTTTTCGGATCTCGAAACAAGTGATTTTACGCGAGCTATCTCGAACAAAAATCAGGCATAATATCATCAATAATGCAATCGCTTCACTGCTCAACTTTACCTGACAAAACTGCTTCCAAGCACTCAGTAATTTCTGCTGGGTTATAAATTGTCGATTATAGACAAGAAATATCCCTGCGAGAAATTTTAACAAACTGTCACCGAACTGGCCCCTTTGTATGAAATAGACTGGTCACTTTTAGGATGGGGAAATTGACCCCTTGTGACATGTCACAAGACAAATCCCATGAAAGGTCCCTGAAATTTATTTTTTATGAGAGTTCTGTAGGTTAGGTTAGGTTGAATGGGAGCCCGCCAGAACGGCGAGTACACTCGGAGGCCATAAGGCCCATTGCGATTTACTTAAATCTCCCCCTCAGCCACATGGAAAGAAATACCACGACCCGAAGAAATCTAAAACCATCCCGATCCCCTCAAAAAGTACGCAAGACTAGACAGGGAAACATCGCGTAGACTGTCCAGGTCGTCGAAGAACCTGCATCCCAGATATCTGAGTCGCCGCTCCTTAAGTCCCGGATATTCACAAAGCAGATGGTGCACTCTCTCCTCCTCCTCCTCGACCACACAACCCCTGCAGTAGTCCGCCTGGGTGTAACCCCAACGCACAGCCATTCGGCCCATAGCGCAGTGTCCCGTTAGGACTCCTACCAGCATCCCGATCGTCCGCTTGCCAAACCAAGAAGAATCTTTGTCCTCCCCGGATCAGGCAGTGGCCATAGGGTCCGAGATAACCTACAATTGGTCAAGGTTGTCCACCTTGCCCTCGTCTCCCTATCCGATATATCATCTATTACACCGAATAGCCCCACCAGAGGAACCAGGACCTCC
Source organism: Leucophora obtusa (assembly GCA_949987735.1). Classification (NCBI taxonomy): domain Eukaryota; kingdom Metazoa; phylum Arthropoda; class Insecta; order Diptera; family Anthomyiidae; genus Leucophora; species Leucophora obtusa. The sequence goes on from OX465295.1 coordinate 81,116,962, forward strand.
GTCTGTATAGGGTCCTCAACCGCCTCGGAGCCATTCCTCGCACACTCGTCAGCCAGCTCGTTGCCCGCGATCCCAGCGTGTCCTGGGACCCACGCCAACCTGACCGAGTGCCGACGAATACGGTTGAGGGATTCAATACAGTGCAGCACACACCCCGATCTGATAGTATCGGATTCCAGGGCTTTCAAAGCAGCAAGACTGTTCGCAAAGATGCTAATGGATGATGGATCCAGATCCCGTTCCATTATCCTCCTTGCGGCCACGTCAATGGCATACACTTCCGCCTGGAACACGCTACAATCGCCCGGGAGTCGTATGGAGATTCTAAGGTCTAGTTCGCCGGAATAAACTCCCGACCCTGTCCCCATGTCCATCTTCGAACCGTCCGTGTACACTGAGATATCACCACTCCGAATAACGGAGTCGGCTGCCCAGTCTTCCCTGGTCGGTACAATCACCTCAAAAGTACTCTGGAAATTCGTGACCGGTAAAATATAGTCCGTCTTACGATCCAGTAGCGCACCACCAATCCCATGCAGAATGGTACTGTGCCCCCAAGTGCGTTGCCTCAGCTCTTGCATCTCTCTGAGTCTGAGAGCTGCCTTTGCCGCCGTGCCCCTGATATAAATATCCAGTGGTGGGATGCCAAGCATCACCTCCAAACTTGCCTGGGGTGTAGAACGGGCCGCCCCCGTAATGTGAAGAGATATGACCCCGTGTCCACCGCCCTCCACCACACCAGTGCCCCGTAGGTCAAGATTAGTCTGATAATCGCCGCATACATCCAGTGGAGTATATATGGCTATAGACCCCACCTTTTCCCAAAGGTCCTCCTACAGGTATAAAAAGCACATAAGGCTTTTCTCATTCTCTCCTCGGTATTCCTCTTCCAGGAAAGTTTAGAGTCCAGAATGACACCCAGGACCTCGCCTCCCCTGAGAGTTGAAGGGTAACTCCCTCCAGTCATGGGAGATTAATCATCTCCGGTTTGTACCTCCTTGTAAACAAAACGAGTTCGGTTTTAGATGGATTGACCCCCACACCGTTCTCCCTTGCCCACCTGGACAGCATCGTAAGCGCCGACTCCATGAGATCACTGACCGTCTGGAGAAATTTTCCCCTGATCAGTAGCACAACGTCGTCGGCGTATGCCACCTTCGTCCCCGTTCTCCCCAACGAGTCAAGGATTCCATTGATCACAAGATTCCACAGAAGAGGATTGAGAGTTCTGTAACCTGTCCTAGGATTTGTCTTGTGACATGTCACAAGCGGTCAATTTCCCCCTCCTATGACAACGCGATGTAAAAGTGACCAGTCTATTTCATATAAAGGGGCCAGTTCGGTGACAGTTTGTTAAAATTTCCCGTAGGAATGTAGTACAAATATTCCAGCTAATTATTTCGAGTGTGAAAAAGTTTATATGGAAATTATCAATAATTTTATTGACTCAAGATCATGATATTATAAAGCAGTGCTGAAAAATAATAAATTTCCAACAAAATACTGAAGCCTAAAATTTGAGGTTTTTTTTCAACTTTGCTATGATAAGTTTGCTGTATTTTGTCAACGTCATAAAAATGAATACTTTTTGTTATTAAAACTTTTTCTAAAGTTTAGCTATTTTCTTCCAGTATTTTATATTTTACAGAGAAGCTAAATATACAATTTTTAGGTTAATAAAAAAGTTTTCTGACCAATAAGGTGGAAAAAATAAACAGTTTTAAAAGTTCTCATTTTATTGTCACCCACTGTATACCCGACAAAAAATAACCGTCTTAAAACAAAATGTTTCAAGCGTTCTTTTGTCACCCAAATACTAGATTAAGTGGGTAAGAAAACTGACTTGTTAGTTATTCCCTACAACTTAAATTTTCTTTAACCCCAAGGGAGCCCCTTTGAAGCCTCTGGCAAAATTTTAAATTTTTTATTAGCAATAAGTTCGCAGAATACTTAACTAAATAGGTAATAATTATTTTAATAATATTTTATATTTGAGCATTCGATTTTTAAGCTTTTTCAATATTTCAGAATTCGTTCAACCTCAATTTTGTTTACTTAATGTAATACTGTTTTAAATTCAATTATAACCTGGTATTATCAATATCTATATCATTTTAAATAACCAATTCTAAAAGCCTCTTATAAAATTTAATACACTCATTTCATGTAAATCTTTCCATTTTGTTTTCTTATTTATTAAATATTACACCATAAAATTACCTAAAAATTTATCATTTTATAAACATACAAAAAAAAAAAAACATCACTGTTAGGAAAAAGAAAACTTCAAACATTTTTCATAAATATTTTAACAAATTATATTACTTAAGCAAGCATTTTGTATTATTGTGCTTTATTCCTTCTTATTCTTCATCAACGTGATTCATGTGAACGATATGAACGTATTATAAGCTAAAATCCCCAAAAGAATGAAATTTTATAGCTTTAGCACCTTCAATATGTCAACATAATTTCTAAAGGAAGAACAAAAAAACAACAAAACATTTTTTTGTTTAAATTTGGTACCTAGAGATTGTCAGATGAAATGCAAAAGGGCGAAGCTGACAAAATTTTTAAAACCGCTTTTAATTATGATTATGAATCATTTGGCTAAACTATGTACATCCCCTTACAAAATTGTGGACTTCTAAGATAAAAGTAGCGGCTGAATAAAATCCTTAGTTCGTGGTTTTTAGTAAAAAAAAATTCAGCTAAAAATATTAGTCGAACATTTTTACCAAAATCTTTAATAGCTTTTATAAATGAATTGGTTGAAATGGCTGAATTTTTTGATTCTCCTCTCAAAAAAAAATAAAAATTTAAGTTGCAGCCCTTGACATTTTAGCTGACTATATACGATATTAGGAGTATGGTGAAGAAAAATATAGGAACAGGAAAAAAGTGATAAAACTTTCAAGTGACAGACACAAATCAAATTAATTTATGTAAATTTTTGCAACATGCAAACGAACAACATTTAGTGATGGAAAAAATACAACAAAGTTTAAAAAAACCGAATGGATAAACTTTGAAGAAAAAAAATTATGGTAATAAAATCCAAGATTTAAAAAAAAGTTGCTCTGTCTATTCTAAAATATCAACAACACAAAAGTGATGAATAAAATTTTTTTTGGCTGATATTTTTCAGTAATGTCAACTATTAGCCGAAAACAAAAGAAAAGTGCAGTAATAGAAATAACTTGCAAAAATACCAGAAAATCCTACTACAAGTTAGTTAAAAAGGAAAAAAAAACTGCTGAAATTAGCAGATTTCTAAATATAAGTCAACAAAAAGAAAATAAAAACTAAGTACACTCATAGAAATAAACCTTTATAAATGGCAGAAAAATTTACTAAATGTTAGTTGAAAATTACCTTGCAAAAAAAAAAAAAAAAATCTGCTAAAAATTGGAATTTTATTTTTTGCTAAATACTACACTTTATAAAATGGTTTTAAATTTACTACTATAAATGGGTAAATTTTTGTTTAATATTACAAAAATTCAATAAAACGTAAAAACAATGCATAAAATTCTCTTGTTCACATTTCTTATACTCAAAAATATAAACACAAATATTTTAAGACATTATGTGTTGACAGATAAACACATTATGCCTTAGGATGCGTATTTTTTGTAAATATACAACTTATATTACTCTGAAAAAACCAAAATAATTTTTAAAAATTAAAAAAAAGCCAAAACCGATTATTTTTTGTGAATTCATAAATTTCTAGAAACACGTTTTTATCTGATAATGTCAAAATAACAACGAAAGTGTTTTTGGTAAATACTTTTTAAAGCATGTGGTAGTCTAACCTCTCTTCAGAATTGCTTTTAGATCAATAGTTATAACCAGAGCAGCGTCTTTCATGCAAATACATGTTTGTAGTCATTAATCCAACAATTCCAGGAAAATTTTTTACAATCGGTAGCCAACCACACCCATTCTACAACTGGTTCCACTGCAACCGATTCCATGGAACTGGTTCCGGAACCACTTGCTGGGATGCTACATGGACGGGGTGTGTGACGTAGAATCAGTTCCAGAACTAGTTCCAGAACTGATTCTAGAGCAACCGGTTCCACTTTGGAGCTATAGAAGGGTTTGCTTTTGGGACAATTTCAAACAAAAAGAATCGGTATTAGAAAGTAGCTATTCTACAACCTATTCTTTGGAACAGAAAATTTTCCTGGGATGATTTTGAAATACATTTCCGAATCAAAGAATTTGCAACAAAATGGCATCGATACGTTGTTACATATTGTTGCATATTTTGTTATAAATGCACATTTTTGCATATTTTTCTTTAAAGTGCACATTCTTTTTGCATATTGTATGATTTTTATTGCATATTTTTCATTAATTTGCATATTTTTGCATATTTTTTTTTAAATCAAAATAAGATGTAATGAAAAATAAAGAAAATGAAGAATTTGCAAACCTTAAGAAAGGAAAACATCAAGTTGTCATCTACTTAGTTATTTATATTGGATTTAATTTTTAACCATACGCTCTCGAGTAATAAACATGATTTTTAAAAATCGATCAATTTAAAGTGCAGTTTTTCGTTTCAGGCGTTTTTTGTTTGTCAAATATATAGTGCATATTTATTGGTTTTAGTGCATATTTCCATGTAAGTGTATATTTTGTATTTTTACTGCATATTTTAAGCGCATATTTTCGATTTTTAAGTGCATGAAAGTCGCTGCCCTGGTTATAAAAAATTTTTGGTATACCAATTCTATACAAACACCTTAAAATCTGAAAACGATATATTTCGATATATTATTAATATTGAGTTCAATTTTCATTTACTTAATTTTTCTTTGGTTTTAAGTTAATTGCCTTATTATACCCTACACCACTATGTGTTCAGGGTATTATAAGTTTGTGCTGATGTTTGTAACACCAAAAAATATTGGTCCTAGACCCACCTTATAGTATACCGATCGGCTTAGAATTTTTTTTTTTATTTCGATTTAACGATGTCCGTCTGTCCGTCCGTCCGTCTGTCTGTCTGTCCATTCATTTTTGTGCGCACTCTACAGGTCGCAAATATTAAGATATTTGGATGAAACTTGGTACAACGACTTACGTCAGCCCAAGGACGAAGCCTATTGATTTTGATTAAAATCGGTCCATGTTTAGACCTAGTGCCCATATAAGGGTCCTCCCAAAATTATATTGTTTATACGCTGCAGGTCGCAAATATTAAGATATTTTGATGAAATTTGGTACACAGACCTATGTTGGCCCAAGGACGAAGCCTATTTATTTTGGTGAACATCGGTCCATGTTTAGACCTAGTGCCCATATAACGGTCCCCCCAAAATTGGCTTGGTTACAAACTGCAGATCGCAAATATTAAGATATTTTAATGAAATTTGGTGCGCTGACTCACATTATATAAAATTTTGACACAAGGCCCATTGTAACCCATTCCAATTTCGGATCCAAACTTTAGTTGGCTTTTAACCAGACTGGTGTAGGGTATTGTATAGTCGGCATGCCCGACTTTAACCTTTTTACTCGTTTTTATTTAAAATCATTGTCACTTTATTTATTTTAGTATATAACTCATTATTAATAAAATATGTACGTACTAAAACTTAATATATTGTTTTGTAAAAAAAAAAATATTTTTGGATGGTTTAACTTTAAACACCGCTGCAGTAAATATACACAGTTTTTACGCATTTTTTATGGATTCCTACACATTATTATTCTTTTTTTTGGATTTTTACACATTTAATGCATACATTTGCACATAAATCATACTATTTTACACACAAATATTGTAAATAAATATAAAATAATATTTAATTTTTAAGCCCATTCAATGTAAAACTACACATTCACCAACTTAAACATAATGTGTGTATTTTTTTTTCAACTACACACACAGTAAATTTGCCCAATTTATAGTAGGAGTACAGAGCCCTACTATAAGATTTGTAAATTTCAACAGAATTTAATTAGAGTATAGTAAAGCCCATATGACACTTGCCAGTTTCTAGATTCTAGTTTTTTGCACCATCAATGCAAATCATATGAAGGGTACTGCATTACCAACATCAATTTGACAATTTGATAGTTTTTCAATATAGTTGTTCTCTTCACACACATTATTTCTCACATAAGGAAATTCGTGATCTCTTCTATTTTGGATTATTAATACTGAAACTAGCAAGTGTCATATAGGCTTAAGATAAGAACAGCAATAATAAAACTATTAAATTTACAGAATTGCAGTTATATTTGAGTTAACTTTTAGTTAATTAAAAATGGAAAATAATACTCTAAAATTTGTAAAAAAAATTTTGCTAAATGTTATTAGAATAAAAATACCAAACACAAACTGTTATTTCTATTAAATGATTTTTATTATACCCTACACCACTACTTGAACAGGGTATAATAGGTTTGTGCTAATGTTTGTAACACCAAAAAAGATTGTACCTAGACCCACCTTTTAGTACAAACTAATAGAAAAAAGTCCGTAAAAAATTTAGTTAAAACTACTAAAAATTAGTTAAAAATTATGCTGCATAAAAAAACTGCTAAATTAGCATATTATATGTGCTATGTATTAGTAATATAGGAACAGCAAAAATAAAATTGTTAAATGTACAGAATTTTAGTTATATTTGACTTAAATTTTTGTAAATGAAAAATACCAAATTAACCTGCTAAAATCAGCAAAAAATGTTGCTAAATAATTAGCAGCCCAAAATATAAAAATAAAATTTTCGAAGCAGTTTACAATTTTCTAGCAAATATTTCTGCTGATTTTAGCAGTATAGACTGCCCCAGCAAAACCTTGGTAATGGGTTTGACCTTTTTCACGCATTGCCTGGCAATGGGTACCCCTTTACCCTTGGTTTTACTTAGAAACCTTAGGTAATACGTTTAAAATTTTGTAATACGTCAATACTTATGTGGGAGGTATGAAATAATGAGTTACCGATATGGAGATACATATATCACTACTTATTTGGAGCCTTTAAAATAATATATCACCGATATTGTGTTTTATAATAACTTATTAATAAGGGTAAAAATAATAAGTTATTGGTATTGCATAATATAACTACTTATAAGGCGAAGGTTAAAATTTAGAATCTAATTGCATTGCTCGGATGGGTGTACTTTTAAACAAAGTCATAACTGGTAACGTCTTATTTTATTCCCTATATGTAACCAATAAAATATGTACTAATGTGTAATGACTTACTTCACTCTTTAAAAGTATGTACTTATTTTAGCTAACTAGTGAATTTAATATTACAAGTAACAACTTATTTCAGTACTTCCTTCGTAATCACTTATTTTAGCCTATACCGGTACGATTTAGGCATCCATTTACCCCCAATGACACCCCATGTTAAAATAATGTGTTATGCGACCAAAGTGTAAGTAGTTACATTTTTGATTTCTTATTCCATTTCCCTTTACCTGGTAATAGAAGGTTTTGCTGGGTGCTATTTGCATTTAACTAAATTTAGCTTAAAAATATCAAAAATTTTGTAAACATAACAGTTTAATACCTAACCTAGTTTGTTTTTTTGTCGACCTTTTTGTTGTAATTTAATTAATAAATAGTTAAGCTCGAGGTCAGTTTTAATAAGATTATTCTTTATTTTCGATATTTCGCTATCCTCTGGACAGCATCTTCTGGAAATCTAAAATTATACATTAAAAGAAAACATAGCTTTATACCACTGATTCACAAAATCATAACAATAACAAATATAAATAACAACTAATATAAACAAAGCTTACACGAGTAACAACCCAGGAAAAAAGTGAGGAAAAAGAAGTAGTAAAAGCATAACAACAGTTGAATAGGGAGTTGTAAAAATTTGTGGTTTTCACTGATGAATTAAACATTGGCTTGTCATAGGAGGGAAGTTGTTCTTTTTTGTAACAAATTATGTATATTTGAACCAATGAAAAGGAAGTTCTTTTTCACTTGTTTTTATTTTAATTTAATTAAAAAAAAAAAAAAATCGTCATGCATCATATGGGGTTTGAACCCACATTCGCTGGCATTTCAAGCAGACGCTCTACCCCCTATGCTATGACTTGTTATAATTGATAGCTGACTTTTAGCAGTCTTGTTCAGTAAATTGTTATTTTTATTTCTTTCTATTTTTATTAACAAAAATATATAACATATTGGAAAATATATAAAGTTGTTTTTTTAAAGTGTTTTTTTTTTATAAAAGTGATACACTCATAGAAAGAAATAAAGCTGTAAAAATAAGAGAAAAAGCTACTAAAAATTATGTAATTAAAAATGACTTTGCAAAAAAACTGCTGATATTAGCAGATTGTTTTTTGCTAAATACTAGCAAGATAAGAAGGAAAAATAAAACTGTTAAATTTACAAAATTTTGGTTACATTTATGTTAATTTTTAATACGATTTACCTTGATAAAATCCGGAAAAAATTTGCAGCATATTAGTAGATAAAAAATAGTTTTTTCTGCAAAGTAATTTTTAACTTATTTTTACTAGTTCTAACTAAAATGTTTACAGGATTTTTCTTTTTCTGTTACATTTAGTTTCTAAATATACCTAGTATAAATTTGATCAAAATGGATTTTTTAAATTACAATTTTTTAAATACAAACAAAATTGTAATATTTACCTTTTTCGTATTTTAACAAAAAATATTTGAAGAATTACATATTTATTTAGAACTTTTATATTTCCATAAAATTTCATTAAAAATGAATAGAAAATTAAAATAAAATTGAATCGTTTCAAAAATTAATTTTTGAGTGTACAAAATAGAAAAAAATAAAAATTTTACAGTTAAAACTACAAAAAATTATTAATTGTGTAAAAAAAGTTACAAAAAATTTTTTTTCACCTGGTGGGATTCGAACCCGCAACCCTCTGATTTCTGTACCAGCACGTTCCTATACCACCCCCATATTAACTTCTTATCACCCATGAAAAAGAACTTCTGACTAGCATATATTTATTGCAGCATTAGATGTTGTTTAAAACCCATTCCTAAGGGAGTAATTCTTTGTGATGTAATGAAGGAAGTGATTCATTTAGAAGTCATTCCATTTATTTTTGCTGGGAATAACCAAAAATAAACGATGCAAACGTCTTTACATTTAATATTGCACTAATTTGTAATATTCCTTTTGTTTATTATGTGCCGGTAGCTTTGAGCACAGTTTTCAGTATCGCTCTTGTAATTCATTCTCTTTTCCGTTGGTATGTTTATTGTATGTAGCATTTCTAGTGTATAGCGGCTCTTGTATTTCTCCCCTCTTTGCAGTATCACCACATTGTCAAAGTTCGGTGTGTGCATTTTTTCTGTACAGTGGGCCGATAAAGCATATTTGGACCTATCGCCGATATTGGCTATATTTCCAAGCACATTTTCGGCTTTTAACATTTTTTAAAATGCCCGACTTTAATTTTTTAATCGTTTTTAAGTTAAATTTAGTTGGATGCAATTAGGAGTATATTCTGCTAAAATCTGCAGAAATATATAATTAAAAAAATATTGAACTACTGTTTTCAAAAGGCTAGATTTCTGTGTGCATTAAAAAAATCGAAAAAAAACTGAAAATTTTAATTTTTTTGTGATTTTTTTCTGTATAATTACATTTAGCTTTGCTATTTTGGCAGGTTGATTAGTTATTTTCTATTAAATAAAATTTAAGTCAAATATAACTCAAATTGTGCATACTTAACAGTTTTGAAACTTAGCATCCCGGTGAAAAATGCTCATATATGCTCAAACATGTTCATATATGGGTTATGTATGGACACATATGAACAAATATGGATTTTTTATGAATATGAAAATCCATATTTTATATGAACATATATGGAGGTATATGTGATTCCATATATGGAAAAAATTTCATATACAGACATATATGGAAGCATCTGATATTTCATATATGGAAATGGCACTCATATATGGACAAATATGAAAGTATATGTTATTCAATTTATGCAAAAGGGACTTGTATATGAACATATTTCGAAGAATACATTTTTCCATATATGTTAAAGGAACTCATATTTGGATAAATATGGAATTATATTTAATGCCATGAAAAAAAAAAGGAACATATGTAGCGCCTAATTTGAATGTCATACATAAATTTATATCTATCGTACAACCTTAAGGACAGCAATGTTCGCATGTATTCGCATATATTTAATAAATCTATATGTTCATATATGTCCATATATGAACATATACTTAGGTGTTACCTCATTTCTCGGATCCAAACATATATGGTTGAACCATAAATGTTCATATATGGACATTTTTCACCGGGAAATATAATCTGCTAATTTCAGCAGTTTTAGTGGCTACCCAGGTGTAAATAGGATCGTATATGAACATAAATGATCATATATTGGATCGTATATGACCATATATGGGCATATTTAAACATATATGTCCATATATAGTACAATATATGGTCTCATATATGATCATATATGTTCAGATCCGAAATTTCGGATCATATACGGCCACATACCCTCAAATTTCGGATCCAAACATATATGGGCATATATTCTATCATATATGATCGTATATAAAACAGGTACACCCATATATGATCATATATGTTCATATACGATCTTTTTTCACCTGGGAAGGTAATTTTTAACTGCTAGTATTTTTAACTAGCATTTTTATAGACTTTTTTCTATTAGTGTAGTTCTTGGAATTTCCGCCAAACCCGTTATAAACATTAAAGTCCAAAACTACCGTTCTTCCCCAACATTTTGTATTAGATATCTCAAATTAAAGATGTGCGTATTTTGGGGTGAGGGCATATTTAATGAAGAGATTCTTCGTGGAACTTTAAAAAAAAGGGGTAAGATTGCCCACTCAAAAAAATACAAACGGGACAGCTATGGCAAGGCACTTGTACAGGTGATTCAAGTGCTGGCAAAAAGTGCTTTCCCATATCCAAAGTAATTACAAAATCTGAAATATTCGAAAAATTACTCGGAATTCCTATTAAAGTTTTTATGTTTATTTTTTACTTGAAGAACTGGGTTTACTATTTAGTGTCTATGAGAACATTGTTATAGCAAGTAAAGGTTTTTATATAAACCAACATTAAACTTTAGGTTGAAATTGCTATTGCCTTTTCAAATATTTCAGATCATATCTCAGTGTTTTGAAATTTTAATACCAAATATTGCTTACTATAGTGTTCACTGAAAAAAAAAATTTTTTTTAAATACTTTTTGTAAATACAATTAAGCTTTCAATTGAAATTGAGCCTACAATTGATTTTGTACATAAAGGGAAAAAAGACAGAACCAGCAAACGACGCCATATTTCTTGCCGCTCTTTTGATAATTCTCTTCAGTAAGGTTTGCCATTTCATGATGGAAAGATATACGAGCCAACAACGAGTCGAAATTATTAAAATTTACTACCGAAATTCGGAGTCAGTGGCCTCAAAGTTTAGAGCGCTACGTCCAATTTATGGTCGTCATAATCGTCCTAGCAGATCAACAGTTGAGCGTCTAGTGGAAAAATTTGAATCCACAGGCACAGTACAAAATGTTTCAGTGCCAGTGAGACAAAGAAGTGCCCGTAGTGTCGAGAATATTGCTGCCGCTGAGGCTTTAGTTAAAGAAAGCCCAAATGTGTCTCTTACACGTCGTTCTCAAGCGATGGGCATCTCTGTGACGTCGTTGTGGCGAATTTTGCGAAAAGATCTTGGCCTACATCCTTACAAGATCAAATTGACGCAACAAGTGAAGCCGCTTGACCACCAGAAGCATCGTATGTTCATGAATTGGTCTGAGCAACAACTTGAAAATGATTCGGATTTTCATCGAAAAATCATCTTCAGCGATGAGGCTCATTTCTGGCTGAATGGCTTCGTCAACAAACAAAATATGCGTTATTGGTCAGACAGCAATCCACACGTACTCCAGGAGTCATCATTGCATCCCGAAAAAATTACGGTTTGGTGCGGTTTATGGGCCGGCGGCGTCATTGGGCATTGAATGGGAAGCGCTACCGTTCAATGATAACCGAATATTTTTGGCCCCAATTGGATGATATGGACTTGGAGGATTTGTGGTTCCAACAGGACGGCGCCACAAGCCACACAGCGAATGTCACAATCAATTTATTGCAAACCAAGTTTGGAGAACGTGTTATCTCACGAAATGGTCCAGTCGATTGGCCGCCTCGGTCGTGCGATTTGACGCCGTTGGACTATTTCCTGTGGGGCTACGTCAAATCTATGGTCTATGCCAACAAGCCAGCGACGATTGATGAACTTCGTACGAATATCGGCCGATTTATGCTTGAAAACCGTCGAAAATTGGGTTCAGCGTCTGGACTTCTGCAAGCGTGCCCGTGGTGGCCATGCAAAAGAGTTCGATTTCCATACATAATGGCATCGAACGTACTTTCACAGGAATAAGGAATTTCATTGATATCCAAAACCGGTGTTTGTTACTAGATTATTGAATTTATTTCAATTAAATATCCAACACGTTTGTTGAAATTCCAAACAAATTTTAGCAAACGATGTTTGTTGTTGATGATTTTAAAATTATATAGAAATAATATATTGCAAGAAGAATTAAAAAAAAAACAAAAATATTTGTGTGATATTGTAATTTTCAAACTAAATAAATCGCCAAGCTTTAGGAAAAAAATCACAAAATGCAATCATTGATATTGCTAAATGTTGTTGGCATCATTGTTGTGTTTAGCTTATCTGTTGAACAGGTGGAAATAAATAAAAGTTTCGTGAGTATTTATAACATTAAATCCTCTGGGATATACAAATGACAAATTTTATTTTTCCTTAACTTTTTTTTAAGTGAAGAACCATAACTTAATGACAGACAAACCTCACGATTTTTAGTGAGTCTTGTTGAAAAAAGAAAAATTATAAAATTACTAAATATGCATGTGAGATTTTAAAAAGACAAAAAGAATGCTACTGGCAACACCATTAAGGGATATTAAAAATGAAAAAGGAATTAAACTATTAAACAAGATACAGATTTAAAAAAAAAAGAAAAGTTAAACACTGTAAAAGCATAATTTAATGTTTGGGTTGAATAAGGGCATTACAAGTTCGTTTTTGGTCAATATCATACTTCAACCATAACCTAACTACCTGCCCAGAAAAAACATGGTTTTAAGTACTTACCAGCCTAATTACTCGCTTAATTACTTTTGGTTCTCAATTAATGCATTTTCAAGTACTTCCACGCACTATCATCAGATTTTCGTTATGGGGTTCTCTCTAGGTTATAATAGTTACACTTTCGCTCATCCCTATTAAAGCTAAGTATTTAGAGCAAATCTGCGTTAAACTGATTGGAGTACAAAAATTTTTTAAATAGTGTTTATGATAGTTACGATATAATCGAAGGTAGATCAGGTAGTTGGAACTACTCAAAATTAGTAAAAATTACCTTGCAGAAAAAATTATTTGTTGTCTACCAATATGGAAAAATTTTTTTTTACATTTTAAAAAGGTAACATAATTAATTATTTTTAATTAACTAAAAGTTAGCTCAAATGCAACTAAAATTTTGTAAAATTAACAGTTTTATTTTTGCTGTTCTTATCTTACCAGTATTTAGCAAAAAAAAAAAAAAAATCTAGCGCAGGTGATTGATAGTCTGCTTGAAATGCCAACAAGAATGGGTTTTTTTTTATTAAAATAAAAAGAAGCGAAAAATTCTGCAGCGAAACCCCAAATTAGAACAACTTCCTATTCAATAGTTTATGTGGTTTCATTACTTCTTTTTTCACCAGTTTTTTTTAGGAGAATCCTTATCCGGTTTTGGTAAAAAACAAAACACAAGAAAATTTTTTTTGGTGAAATGCTCTAATATCCATATAAAGTACTTATAGCAAAAAAAAAAAAATGCCAAAAAAACGAAGAGAGGTCCTTGAAAATCTCCAACCGAAAATATGACATTTATCTCTAGTTCCTTTTTGAAATAACTTGAAATACAGAAAAAGGGGTTAGTCGAGACGACTGTTAAATTCAGACAATATTGATGCAGACTTCACAGCTTAGACACAGTATCAGTAGTAGATATTTGAAATTGAAGCGACATAAAATAACTGACAACAAAGTTTAAACCCCATTTAATTAGTTTCATTATTTGTTTTAAATCTTCATACATAGCTTTTTAAAAGCATTAAAATTTAATACAACAGTTTGTATTTACTAATTAAAAAGGAAAATAGTTGTCCTTTTAATTACCTAATTTGTAACTTGTTTGTGATACATAAACTATATACCCAGGCTGAAAAATACGATCGGCACAGTACTGGCAAAGCGTCGGTGATGGTCACAGTGATACAATTTCAAATATTTTGTGCATTTACTATACCTTAAATTCAATAAGTTTTGAAAAATAATTATATAAAATACACATTTCAAAAGTAGTTATTCAGTTCTGCCTTTTAACTTAATAATTGCTGATTACTGGTAAAGAAGTTTTCGGATGGTATTACTAAAAAAAACAGTGTTTTTCTTCTGCAATAATAAGTAAATTTTAAAAGGACGAGTTTAACAAAAAAGCAGTGATTTTGCCAGTACTAATATCCTGTATAGTGGGCACTTTCTGCCTGGGGAGTTATACAATTATAAATAGTTGTTTTATAGAATTATAACAGCACGTGTATAATTCAAAATTAATTTGAAATTTTAAAGAAAACAATAAGAAGGAATAATTAAAGTATTTATATTCGAAAGATTTATGCTATTAAAATTTCTACAAACACTAAATTACATAAAATTCATAATTTGTGACACCTGACAGTAACATATACAACTATATCATATATGTAGGTATGTGACGTGTGCTTTGTAAACGAAAATATGTAATCCTAAAACAATATTATTTTAATTAACCATGTTTTAAAATCGGAATTAGTTTATTATTGCACTCATTTAGATTGAAAAACAAAATAACATTGTGTATGAGTAATATTTAATTGGCACAATGCACAGTGGTGGCAAAACTCAAAAAATTTAACAACTATGTACCACCTAAGTGTTTAACAAAAATTAAATATTATAAAACAAGTTTTTAGAGACACTTTGTTTTAACACAGGGTGTGGCTACAGGGTATTAAAGTTGACCATTTGCATGACAACCAAAAAGATATTTCGAAAAAGTTGCAGTTTTCATACTTTTTTGTATGGCGACATGTCTGAAACATAAGAAATTTAAAATTATTTTTACATAAGGGGAATGCACTCTCAAAAACAAAAGTGTAGTACCTTATTGCCTATCTTAAGAAGTCAGAGGTTCCCAATTATTTCAAAATATAGACATGCGGGAAAATTCATCTAAACCCGTTGTAGGGCGAATATCAAAAAATCCCAAACACTCCCTCACCTAAATAGTATAAGTATTAATATATGTGAAATGTTACTCTTATCTTGCATCCACCTAATAATCCCTATATAAAACCACCTAAAATTTTGATGGTTTGTGTTATGCCATAAACAAATAAGCATGTTTTATACACCGGTAAATAAGCCTCTCAAATACCTTTCGTTTGACACCAAATTTTCCTACAGCAGTTATAGTTATTTTAACTACAATTGCAGTTAATTTACTTAGAGCTAAATTTTTCAATCTTTTTGACAGTTATTTTTTTAAAGAAACTACAAAAACTACTACATTGTAATAACATTTATTTTATGCAGTTATTTTCAATTTTGTTGCAAATACTTCAATCTTCAAGTGTGCGCGTGTACGAGGCAGACAAGAGTGTGACAAGAACATGTTTTCTTTTGTCTTAGTCACAAAATAATGCTAAAGAGTGAAGACGCGTAATACGGAAAAGGTTATTTATTTTATTAAATTATTAAAATAATAAAGTAAGTTTTATATTATAAAATATAAATTTATTATAGAATAAAATTAAGTTAAGAGTATTTACATAAATTTCTTTTTATTAAATTAATAATTTTTGTTTATGTTACTTTAACAACATTTGCAGTTGTTTATACAGTTTTACAATAATTTTCATGTATGTTGTTTTAATTGCATTTGTAGTCAGTTCATTTTTAACAGTTAAAAATAACTTCACATTGCAGTTGATTTAAATGTAAATATATTATACACTTTTTTAACTGCAAATGCAGTTATTTTAACTGATATTTGCAGTTGATTTTACCTACATAACTCCCTGAGTGTATAGTTACTTTAAAACAAATACAAAATAACCCGAAAAACGTAAACTTGGGCCATTTTTGACCCGAGTCCGCGTTGGAAATCATTCCTTGTAATTCCAAACATAGGTGTTGGATTAACCACACGTGCAAAAGTACTGTCAGATTCACAGAGCTACACACAGAAAATAAATTGGTTGGAATTCTATCGGAACCAACGAAATATTTTCATCATTCAATAATTTTAATTGCAGTTATTTAAAATTCATCATCAGGAAAGTTATATTTATTTGTGAACAGAAAATATATATGATGAACCAAAACACTGTCACATTGTCCAAAATATTGGCTTTTCTAACCAATATTGAAAAAGTACTAACTTCCACATTACCACCAATTTATCGAAGATTTAGTCATTTTAATAAAATATCGGCAGCTGAAATCTAGTATCAGTTGTGTTTCAATAAAATCGATCACTCTATCCAAAGTACCATTAATTTGCATTATTTTGGTAATTGTAATAATATATTGAGACAAGGTACAGAAATTTTATTTATCATAATAAAATTTTGGAATTTATCATATTTTTTTCGTTTCATACATATGCATGTTTAAATTCTAAGTTAGACAACAACTAAACGTAAGTATCTGTGGTGCAGGAGGTAGAGACACAGCATTATAGCCCTAGAGATTTGAGTTCAAACCTCAACCAAGGCATTACTTTTTTTTTTACATAATTTTTTTATTGATTCAAATTAAAAGACACAATTGATTTCCTGTTGTGAATATAATTTTATTCAAAAACAAAATATTCAAATTTGCAAAGAAAGAAAATTCAAATTTGAAATTTGACAAAAACAATTTATGTCGAGTTTAGCCTAGAGGAAAAGCAATGGGCTGACAAAAGGAAGGTCGCCGGTTCAATCCCGGTTGGCGATATAAATTTTTTTTAATTTTTTTTTTTTTGTATTCAAATTAAAAGACACAACTGATTTTCTGTTGTTGATATAATTTTACTTATAGACAAAAGCTGTATTTGTGTGACTCTCTATCAGTGTTATCAAGAACGATTTTGACAGTTTTCAACGTATTTCGGCTTTCTACTGTCAAAATTGTTCGAGATATCATTGATAGGAATGCCGCACAAACACAGCTAAAATATTCAAACCTTAAGAAATACATAATGAAATTTGACTAAAAAAAAATTTAAGTAGAGCTTAGTTTAGAGGGAAAGCAATGGGCTGACAAGCGGAGGGTCGCCGGTTCAATCCCAGTTAGCGACATAAAAAAATTTTAATTTTTAAATAAATTTTGTGGAACGTGTTTTTCTATTTATAGAATTTATAATCCACAAAAATTAAAGTAATCTATTAACACAACAAAAATTCAAAAAATGTAAATAACTTTCGGTAGTTACAATGGTATTAAACATAAATAAAAGTGATTGTACCTGGAACTGCAAAAATTCGGTTGGCGAAAAATTCGGTTGGAACTATGAATCTGTTTTCTGTGTGTAGATTCTAGAAATGGCCTTGCTATAGTTATGTCAACACTAGGGTTTATGTCTCAGGAATTCGCCCTTTTTTCAATCCCGGAAATTTTGTGCGGGATATCCCGGGATTTTTTTTTATTCTTTTAAGTTTCCAAGCTTTATTTAAATTTAAAACATTGGGTTTTTTAAAATCAATTTAAACAAAAAAACATTTCAAATTAAAAAATAATTTGAAGTTTAATAAACTGAATTAGTTACACAACATATTGGCCGTTTTTTTTTAATCACTGGATTTATTTTCGGATTTATTTTATTTTTTTAAAAAATCCACATTTTGGTTTTTAATTTTAAAAATTGTATATTTTTATCAAAATCTAACACTTATTCGATAATATAATTTGAAAGAAAATCATTAAATTTTGTAAAAATGTAAATACAGGAATTAAATTAAGATAAATCCAAAATGGATTTATAAAATAAATCGTTTTGGATTTAGCTTAATTTAATTCTAGAAATTGTATTTTCGCCAAATTTTAATTTTTTCTTTCACATTATATTAGCGAATAAGTGTAAGATTTGAATAAAAATATAGAATTTTTTAAATTTAAAAAGAAAATGTGGATTTTTTAACAAAATATATCCAAAAATAAATCCGGTGATTAAAAAAAAGGCCAATTATTTAGGGCGACCTTTTTGGATATTGAACTTGGTTTAGTTAAACCGAAAACAAATTTTATTAGCCATTACCAAGTTTACCAACAAAAATTCCTCGGAAAATTTTTTTATTTAAAATAGTGACCTCTGTTTAAATAAAGTAATATATACAATATTTCATTTTTTTATTTCAGTTCCAAATACCTCCAAAAAGCCCGGCATTAAAATGAAAAAATTCGTCATATTTTCGTATTTTCAATTAATTTTAGTATTTTGATTTTTTTTTGTTTACTTCAAATAATTTATTTTATATTTCAATTGCTATTCCTTTATTTAAATTGTATTTTTCTTTAATTTCATTTATTTATTTTATTTATCAGATGCTTTTTCAAATTATTTTAATTTTTTTTTATATGTACGTTAATTTAAAATGCAACCAAGAAAATTAAATACAATAGTTTCTTTTTAAGTAGTTGTGGCATAAGAAATTTGTATTCAAAAACGAGTCAAAAGGTTAAAGTCGGGTATGCCGACTATGTAATATCCTACACCAGTCTGATTTAAAGCCAACTAATGTTTGGATCCGAAATTTGAATGGGTTAAAACGGACTTGTATCAAAATTTTCTATAAAATCATATAAGAAGAGAAAATCGAAAATATAGCCCATATGGGCGATAGGTCCAAATATGGACCGATCCTATCTAGAATCAATAGGCTTTTTCCTTGGGACCATTTAAGTCAGTGAACCAAATTTCATTGATTTATCTTCATATTTGCGACCTGCAGAATTTGGGGGGTACCCTTATATGGGAACTAGGTCTAAACATGGACCGATCCTTGGACCGACGAAAGTCGGTGTACCAAATTCCGTCAAAATATATTAATATTTGCTACCTGTAGAGTGCGCACAAGAATGAATGGCAGACAGACGGACGGACGGAGGGACGGACGGACGGAGGGACGGACGGACATCGGTAAATCGAAATAAAAAAAAATTCTGAGCCGATCGGTATAATATAAGGTGGGTCTAGGACCAATATTTTTTGGTGTTACAAACATCAGCACTCTCCACGTAGTGGTGTAGAGTATAAATACTAATTGAATTAGAAAAAAAAACTATTTAAGGCGTGTACTGTGTCGCTAAATTGGAACTAAACTAAACTAATTTGCCAAAAATACATACCTGATTAAAATGTTTATAAAAAATTTGTTTGGCAACCAATTTTGACATTGTATTTAGTTTTATAAAAAGTATTGGCAAATTTCTTTTATTTTCGCCCAAATAGATGTTATAACAACAGAAAATATTTCAACAAAATTGTTTATACACAAATATCTAAAAAAATATATTTGATTTTTAAATTGTCAAAGTATAAATTTCTCTTTCACAGATCAATTGGAATATACTTTAAAATAATTTAGTTTAAGAAGCATGCATCTAAATCGCGTTACCACTTTTTTATCAAAAATATTTTAGTTTAGTTGCAATTTAGCCTGTTCCCACACGCTCTTAATAATATTTTAATATTTATTTTTATAAAAAGATTTAGGCGAATTTGCCTAACAATTTGTGTGAAAAAACACTCACTTTTAATCTTTTTTTAAATATAAATATGGACCATAGATTACATAGATCTCTCACTCTTTGACATTCGATGTCAGTGGACATATCTCATGAGAATGTCCTATACCTATACAAAAAATATTTGAAAGTCTGTGAAAAAATGAGTTTGTTGGATTTCATGTTTCAGAAATATCTAAGCAAAAAATTGTTCTTAGTTCTGAGTTTCATGTAAGCAACGTCTAAAAAAAATTTTTATATCTCTCTAAAACTTCATTTAAAAAATTGGTTATTTCACCATTCGACTTAAGTTTACACCGATTAAAAATTCCAAGATATTCTGAAAAAAGGGCTGAAAAAACATACCCGCGAACTATTGTAATAACTATTTAATATATTTCTAAGAGAGTTTTTTAAAATTAACATGACCTTCCATGCAAATATATTACCTAAATAGCGGTTTAAACGGTTAAACGAATTGATCCAGAAAAAGTGGAAGACATCGATATTTCCTATTTAGCTCTTCTTTCAGAATGTATTAAGTAGATTTTATTATGTGCGCAACCGAAAGACCAAACTTTGTGGGTCGATTTTTTTAAATATAAATCGAGTTTTCAAGTACAATATATCGTCGGCTTGCCTGTAATTAGTGCTATGTGATTTTTAATGGATTTTCAGGAGAGCGAAAAAATTGTTAAAAAATAGCCTTTTAAGATATTTTATTGACATCATATGCCTTAATGATGATTTTAGTAAATGAGGTCGTGAATCATTTTTGGTTAAATGATAAAATTCCTGATGATTTCAAAGAAGGATTTATAATTAAACTTCCAAAAAAAAGGAAACTTGCAAGATTGTTCCAACTGGAGGGGTATTACTCTTTTAAATATGGTAAACAAAATCATAGCCCACATCCTGCACAATCGCATTTCATCCATTATCAAACCACAGCTTAGACGAGAACAAGCGGGCTTTAGACCAAACAAGTCATGTATTGATCACATCAACAGCTTGAGGATAATTGTGGAACAGTCGGTTGAATGGCGCTCACCCCTTTACTTAGTATTCATTGACTTCAAACGTGCATTTGACACATTACAACACAATGCGATATGGGAAGCTCTAAGATGCAAAGGAGTTCCCGAGAAGATAATTAATCTCATTAAGGAGCTATGCAACAACGCATTTTGTTCCATAATCCATGAGGGTTCAGCAAGCAAACCCATCAGAGTAAATGTAGGTGTTCGTCAAGGCTGTGTTTTGTCTCCACTACTGTTTAATATAGTACTTGACGTAGTTATGAAACACTGTATGGATATGCATCATGGTATTTCGTGGGGCCTCTATGATAGGTTAGATGATATTGATTATGCAGATGACGTCTGTCTTCTATCCCACGGCTTCTCTAGCATGCAATCCAAGCCTTTGCTACACGTGCGGCCAAAGCGGGCTTACAAATTAACATCAACAAAACTAAATCAATGCGAATAAATTCTTTATGCAACACAAACTTCCAGCTTTCGGGCCAACCCATTGATGATGTTGAAATCTTTTGTTATCTGGGGAGGATATACAGAATAGACTGTGCAAGGCAAAGCAAGCATACGGCATGCTTAATAAATTCTGGAGATCGCAAAATATCTCAAATCACACCAAGTTCAAGGTTTTTAATAGCAACGTAAAATCTGTGCTTCTGTATGGAATATTTCGAGTCATAAAATGAGTTGTATGCAAGCTTTGGTAAACCGCTGCCTCAGGCGTATACATAGGATATTCTGGCCTGCCACGATATCAAATCGGGGTTTGTGGAACCTAACCAATCAAATTCCTTTGAGTATGAATATCCGATTGCGTAAATTTAGTTGGCTAGGACACACAATGAGAAAGCCAGCGAATGAATTAACTCGACAGTCCGTTGAATATAACCCCCAAGGATCCAGGAGACCTGGTAGACCTGCGAACACTTGGAGACGCCAAATAGAGAACAAGTTGCATGAGCATGGTGTGTTCTGGAGTGAGATGAAAATGATGTCTACCGATAGAATACAATGGAGAATATTTGTGGCGGCCCTATGTTCCACTAGGAATTAAAGGATTAAATATATATATTTCATGGTAAAACGAGTAAAAAGGTTAAAGTCGGGCATGCCGACTATACAATACCCTACACCAGTCTGGGTAAAAGCCAACTAATGTTTGGATCCGACATTCGAATGGGTTAAAATGGGGCTCGTGTCAAAATTTTCTATAATGTGAGTCAGCGCACCAAATTTCATTAAAATATCTTAATATTTGCGACCTGCAGTTTGTAACCAAGCCAATTTTGGGGGGACCTTATATGGGCACTAGTTCTAAACATGGACCGATGTTCACCAAAATCAATAGGCTTCGTCCTTGGGCCAACATAGGTCTATGTACCAAATTTCATCAAAATATCTTAATATTTGCGACCTGCAGCGTATAAAAAGTATAATTTTGGTAGGACCCTTATATGGGCACTAGGTCTAAACATCGACCGATGTTCACCAAAATTAATAGGCTGCGTTATTGGACCAACATAGGTCTGTGCACCAAATTTCATCAAAATATCTTAGTATTTGCGACCTGCAGCGTATAAAAAGTATAATTTTGGTAGGATCCTTATATGGGCACTAGGTCTAAACATGGACCGATGTTCACCAAAATCAATAGGCTGCGTTATTGGGCCAATATAGGTCTGTGTAGCAAATTTCATTAAAATATCTTAATATTTGCGACCTACAGCGTATAAACAGTATAATTTTGGTAGGACCCTTATATGGGCACTAGGTCTAAACATTGACCGATGTTCACCAAAATCAATCGGCTGCGTTATTGGGCCAACATAGGTCTGTGTACCAAATTTCATCAAAACATCTTAATATTTACGACCTGCAGCGTATAAACAATATAATTTTGGTAGGACCCTTATATGGGCGCTAGGTCTAAACATGGACCGATATTCACCAAAATCAAACTTGTTCGTCCTTGGGCCAACATAGGTCTGCGTACCAAATTTCATCAAAATATCTTAATATTTGCGACCTGTAGAGTGCGCACAAGATTGCATGTTTAGATAGACAGACGGACGGACGGACAGACGGACAGACGGACATCGTTAAATCGAAATAAAAAATTCTGAGCCGATCGGTATACTATAAGGTGGGTCTACGACCAATATTTTTTGGTGTTACAAACATCAGCACAAACTTATAATACCCTGACCACATAGTGGTGTAGGGTATAATTACTGTGTTACAAATTTTTAAATACTCTTTTCCCCTTATCTCGAAAATTTGAAGGTATACTGCAACTTCTCAAACTGGTTTTGTTTTTGTAATACGTATCACAGTGTAATTTTAACCACTTTTTGAGCTTAGAACCACTGTGTGTTGTTTACATAGTCATAAGCATACGCATGTCACTTATACCTGACATATGTCAACTATTTTTTTTCTTTTTAATATACATACATATATAGCGATTTTATTAGAAATTACATCATAATTTTAGTCTGCTTTCATTTATATTTCTTCTGATTTTCGTTTATATTTCATGCTATTCTACAAGTCTATTGATAAATTTGGTGTTAAAAGTTATTTCTAAGCCAAAAGTAATTACTGCGAATTAATTGCTAAGTTTTATTTATATGACCAATTGTAATTTGTATTTGATTAATAAATGGCTGACAAAAAAAAAATAAAATAAGATTATTATTTTCTTCTTTAAAACCATAATATTTAACATAAAACAGTCATAAAAGCATAAAAAGCACGTCCGCTTTAAAGAGCAATATAAATGTATATATTAAGTTCTTCTATTTCTGCAAAGTTTGAGTAACAATATGTTTCTAACAAATTATTATGTAATTTTTTAGCAACTTTATAAAAATTTATGGTTGCTAATATAGAAAGATTTAAGTTTGTATGTAGTTGTTTTCTGAAATTCTTGGGTTAAATCGTTAAACAAAAAAAGTTTTTATATTTATTATTGTTGTTGTTGTTTTTAGTGTTGGGTTTTTAGTTTTCTTTTCAACACATTTTTTTTAGTTCTTTACTACATTTTATTTTAAATTTAAAAATGTTCTTGTTTAGTATAAACTATTTAACTTTTTTTAAACTTTTACTTTTATTTTATAATTAAATGTACTTGAAAAACTAGGGGAACATTGTTGTATTCGCTTTAAATGTTTGAAAACTTTGAAAGAATTTTTATAAAAAAAAAAATAACATCTTTGCATACTTGTGTTTTAAAAATTGCACTTTTTCTTTAACCCTTTAGCGACCGAATTTAAAATGCTGGAAAATTTACAATTATTTTTGCAGATTCGGGCTCATCGAGCCATCATTTGAAAAAGAAAAGTATACTTAGTTATAAAATATCTGGTTTCCTCCCACACAGGAACAAAAACTATCTTATGAAAAAATATTCGTAGTTCTTTCTTTAGGAAAATATTTCGCATAATTTATGACTAAAATTTTCCTTACAAGTGATGGCTCGATAAGCTCAGTTTACCCAAAAATTTAGTAATTTAACGATACTCACAAAACTCTTTCTTAATTCTTTTTTTCACAGAGTATACACAGAGTGAAAAAAAAAACAATTGCTAAACGAGTGAAAAGGTTAAAGTCGGAAATGCCGACTATATGATACTCGACACCAGTCTCGTTGAAAGACAACTAACTCAGCAAAACGTTGGCTGTGATATACTGACGCATTACCTTATAGTGATAACTCATTACATTTTGCATTATTTCAAAACAAAAAGTAATGACCTGCCAAGCACTGATTTACGTATTCCATGATTTATAAACAGAAAGCGCTGTTTAAAACATTTTTGAAAAGCTATTTCTAGACACACTTATTTGTGTTTGTTTGTAAGCATGGACGTAAGGTCTATATTTTTCGATATTATGAAAAAATACGGAGCACAAAAAATTCATTTATGTACCGTTTATATATTTAATCAGAGACATATAATATAGAGATGCAACATGGATAATTTTGTAAACAAACTGCAGATGTCGCTAGCATGTGGGAAATTTTGTCAAAGGAGGATTTTATTTTGGGAAATTTTCTCAAGGGAGGATTTTTTTATGTCAAATGAGGTTTTACAGAGTTGTTAGGTAAGGGGATTTGGGCCCAAATTAGAGATTTCGACTTTGTTTTGGGGACAGATTAAAAAAATTGTAAATTTTAAGAGATTTAGTTTTAGGCCCAAAATAAGAAGAATTTTGGTATAAATTTTATGCGTATTATTTCAAATTAAAGTCGATCTGTTAAAGAATTTCAAAATTTCTACAAAATATTTGAATTATTGAAGAAATGTTCTCCAAATATTTATAAATCTTGAAATAACAAAAAGCAACCAAGCTCAATAATTATTCAAAAAATTTTCTATTTTCCAAATACTGAAATTGTTACATGCAAAGGACTCAGAAAAAATAAATTTTGTGTAGGCTCAAAAAGTACCAGGGGTTTTCATATAACCTCTTATGTACCTTCTGAATTATGTAAACTCGACTTACGCAAACTTAATATTCAAAAGAGTTTACGAGCCCTAGAACTTACACCTTACTAGATTTACAAATTTTAGAAAAAAAAAGACTTTTCACCATAATGAACTTCGTGTGAAAATTGGGTGGAATTTTTTCTCTCGAAAATTTAATATACGACTTTTATTTTGAAACGGTGACATTTCAGCTTAATTGTGATTTGTCTTTCGTATAATAAAATTTTTTTAGTTTCACAATTTTAACAAACATTTGAAAATGAGTGAAAACGTAAATATTTCTTCGTAAAATATTCAATTTTATTTAATTTACTCACTCATTTCTTAATAATTTTCTGAACTTAAGAGCGATGCTAACTTAGCTCCTTTTTTTAGTTTTTGTTTAAATTAAAATGAATTGGGTATAACATTGGGGATTTAAACATTTAAAATGGGAATAAGCTAAAACTTTTTGGGCAACACTGCCCCCCAATAAAATGAAACAGTATTGCCAGAAAAACAAAACAGCAGTCAGCGCCATATGTTACATTAAAAACCGGTGTTGCCATTCATCAGGACCATCGGAGACCCCTGTATTTAATAAAAAAAAATATTTTTAATAATTTTTTTTGAAAATCTACTTTCCCATCCTCGTAACCACATAGGTAACCACTAACTTTATTACCTACTCTCCTTGGGGCTCATCGCCTGTAAAATTCGTCACTGAAGCAAGGTGGAAAGCAATGCTTGGGCCCCTATGACAACACATTACTTTACACATTACTTGATAATATTGTTGGGCATGTTTGGACCCAAAATTTTAATGGGTTTAAAGGTGCCAAAATTCGTCTACAAAATGATTAAAATCAGTAAGAAGTACTGAATTTGCCTAATTTTAGGTGTATTTATTAAATAGAAAATCAGAAATATAATCTGTATGGGCGCCAGGTCCAAATATGAACCAATTCTAAATAAATAATAAATTACGCTGGTCTGTTTTAGTTTGATGTCTACCAAATTATAAACATAACGTGTTTAAAATTTTTTTTATACTACAATCGGTTTAACGTAGATTTGCTTTAAATACTTAACGTTGATAAGCATAAGACAAAATACAGCTAATATAATATTAGAATTTTGACTTGAGGTAGAACAATATTCTAACTAAATATATGAAAATATAGGAAGTCGGAAAAAAAAATTTTTGTATTTTGTAAAAATTAAAATTATTTTTGAACAAAGCATACCACGGCTAGTCCCATGCAAAATATTTATTTTGTGTGGAATAATCTTGTTGTTTTTACAAATGCTATTGACAACGAACACACAAACATACATATAATAGTACCCAAATGGTACTTTAATGTAATATTCTGCTTTTCAAGAAGTATTGATTTAACAAAATCAGACAGTTCATGTACAAAAGTACGAAATTTTCGTCCCGTTGAATTTTTGTACGTTATGTAGTGTCTCGATTTGTGTGTTACAATCATCATTTTCTTATTGCAGACAACTGAAGATTGGAGTGATGCCCGTGAAACAATTGTATTGTCTGTCATGCAAATGGTTTACCTTTTTGAAACCAGAAAAGAAATAAAATCTAATATGACAATATCATATTAGAATTTGGACTTGAGGTAGAATAATATTCCAACTAAATATATGTAAATGTTTGTTTAATAGGAAATTCTAAAATATCTCCTTACAAAATTAGTCTTGTTTTCCATTATTTGCAAAATAAGTCGCAATAGAATTTTCTTCGAAAAGCACAATATTTTATCAAACATTAATCGTTATCTACAAATAATAAATAATTAAACTCATTTCCATTCCTTTCTACCAAATTTTCTGTTGCTTTTTTATTGCGAAAAATGACATTTGATGGCAGGTACCATTGCAAGATCCGCTTGCATGTCAGCGATATCATGATATTGCAATAAAATTGAGTGTCTTCACTTAATATGAAATCGTTTTGTCAATTGCTTTCTATCATTTTATTGCATGTCAAGACACTAGTTTAGGCAAGAATGAACTCCGGATAGGGACATTTCTTCAACAGATAATTTTTCACAATTTATTAAATAATTTTTGGGATTATAGCACATTTAATTTCTTAAATGCAATTAATGTATGTATATCTCAATAATGAATTTTTTTTTTGTAAAATTTTTTAATAAAATTTTGCTGATGCCAGGAATCGAACCTGGGATTCCAGAATACCAGTCGATCAGAGACTATTAATTATAGAGATAGGAAATCAAACCTTACACTACTCACCGGTAGGGGGCACTGAAATTTAGTATCACCTTAGCAACTATTTAGTATCACTTTAGTATCAGCTGAGCCTATATTTAAAATCTCAAAAATGTGCTGAAAACTGCGCAAAATAAGAAAAAATCAAGCGCAAAATATGTTCAAATAATAAGATTTGAGAATTTCTGTTTTTTCATTTGCTTTTTTGTTTCATATTATTTCAATTTAAATAAAAAA
Organism: Leucophora obtusa; assembly: GCA_949987735.1. Lineage (NCBI taxonomy): Eukaryota > Metazoa > Arthropoda > Insecta > Diptera > Anthomyiidae > Leucophora > Leucophora obtusa. Next base: position 81,144,859 of record OX465295.1, read on the forward strand.
GAAAATTGTCAATTTTTGAACAAAGTGCCATCTAGTGATAACGATGTCGTTATAACTTTTGTTTTTGGTGATGCCATACCCCTGCAGTCGATAGCTCTGAGCTATGTCATAATGTTATATTTGATAAATATAAACATAAGTATGCACTTATAGGTCAAAAAAGTAAAATATTATTTAAAAAAATATTTTTTTCCAAAAATAAAAAAAAAATAACATAAAAAAAGGTAACGTTACAATTGAAGTTCAGTCTTACGTCATATTACATATCTATATAGTAATTTAAATGACATAGAAAAGTATAACTATTATTCTTGTCGCTTATAACCTTCTTTTTCTATCTTTAACTCCACGATTTCCTTGAGCTTAAGGTTTGTTTTTATATCTAAAAAGTTTTTTATTTTCAATATTTCGCTATTCCATTGTGTAGGATCTTCAGGAATTAACAATTAAATTAACAAATTACAAACAATTTGAAAGTTTGAAAAAATTTGAAAAGTGAAAACATTAACCCTATATGGATCAAGTTACACAAAATAATAATTTTTATCAAGAAAGAAGATTTTTTCGATCCATTTGAAGAAATATTTTTTCGAAAATTATGAAAGGTGTTATTCTGTAAATTTCCTAGTGGGTCGTTTTTGGCCGAAAGTGTAAAAATTAAACCTACATGGATCATGTTACATAAAATAATTATTTTTATCCAGCTGGGATTTTTTTGTCAAATTTAAAGGCTTTACAATCTCGTAGTCATAATTAATATTAAGTTTCATGGGTCTTTTCTGACCCCAGGCCACTAAGGGTTAACAATTTTTTAAACAAATGTAAAGATAATTATAGTCTTAACAAATCTAAGTAATAATTTTCCGAAAACTATGTAAACGTTAATGAAAACATTAAAATTTTTTTAAATTTTTGACAAAATGAGCAATTTTTGTAAAATGTTATGGAAAGCAATCGCTCCACACACAAACTCGAATTATCATTTTTCTAATTTGTTTTTTTTTTTTTTATTTAATATCAACTATTATGTGGTACAAATAGCAATGGCCATCTGCAAATTAGGCAATTTAAAAATCTTTAAAATAATTTAAAAAAAACACGTTTTTGCATTTTTATGAAATTCGTGGGTTATTTTGGATTCCAGGCTAAAGTGGGTTAATAATATCCGATGAAGTCAAAATTCCATGTCTGAGTCATTTTGACTATATTAAATGAACAAATGGAATAAAAAATATTTTTTTTTTTAAATTTCGAATTTTGGGAATTTTTAATAGTAATACATTTTTTTCAAAAATGGGCCATTTTCGTCCAACTTTCGGCACTGGTTAACGTTTTCCAAAAAAAAAATTAACGAAAATCGACAAATCGCTATTTTAAGGGACAGTCGAATATATATAGATATGTTATTTCTATCGCATTTTTGAAAAAAAAGGACCAGATTTTATCAATTGGAATATCTTTCGGCAAATTACACAGGATGAAAAAATCTTAACTTTTAGAAATTAATAGAGTCCCATTTAGTGGTTTTCATATACAAAAAGACATAAAAAAATCTGCCTGTGACTGTTTCATGAAAATTAGGTGCTTATTCCTACTTGTGATTCATTATGACCGACTAAGACTATTTTTAAGACTGGGAGTCATAACTTTTCATACAAAACAACAATAAAATTAAAATTATTTGTGGTGAAATGTAGTCACAGGACCTGTATTCATATTTGGGATTAACATTTGACGCAAAAAAACTTGATATTAAAGCCACTGTTTGCTTTTTATATAGATTTTTACGGGTTTTTAGGGTTTTAGCCAATTGAATCGTTGAAAGAAAAATAAACCTTAGTAAAGAAGCAATTAAAATGAAAATATTTCAACAAAAAAAATGTAATCATCTATAGCAGCCTATACGGTAAAATCGCGATTTTTCAAAAATTTTGTAAGGCAGCATAGCTTGCTAAGTTGTCCCCAAAGTCCAACTTTTAGTATAATATTGGGTCACCCCTAAAAACTGTTCTTGCAAAATTTCTAGCAAAAGAGTTTCTACTGAAACTGGTATTAAAATTTCTTTAGTACGATACTACGCTTAGTAAAAAATGTATTTACTGCGGTAACTTGCAAATGGAAACTGTTTTTTTTGAAATTTTGCAGGAACAGTTTTTAGAGGCGACTCCATATTATACTCTGCTTTAAGTAAGCAACAGCATTTCTTAAAAACTGATTTGCTTTTAAATTGAAAGTTTTTGTTTAGTGGTAGGAAATTTTTTTTTAATTATTGCAACTTTGCTTCCATGAAGCTCATCTTTTAGCCGATTTTTAAGGCAGTTCGAAAGATTACTCATTAAACTGTGCAGTTGTAATAGTACAGGAATCACCTTTTACGGCTCATACTGCTGAATATTAATTTAATTAATAAAAAATATAATTACCCGAGTAAAAATAGTTATATATTGTCATATATAATGTGATTGGGTCATATCTGACAATGAATGGAGTCACTTTAAGACACATATCATTATATACAACTACATCTGATATTATTTTCTCAACGAATTTTTTGTATGGTAAATGATGTTATTACATATCCCCAAATCTGACTCCATATATAACTACATAAGCCTTTTAAAACTAATCAAAATATATGTAGTGACCGATATGATTATATATGGTTCGATACTAAGTTATATAATACTGTATGTGTCGTCATACTAAAAATATATTCTTGTAATTTTATATAAATTTCTATATAATCCCGTAGAAATTAATATATAGTTCAACATCAGCCGAATAATTTTCACTTGATTTTTTTACATGTAAAATCATGTTAAAAAATGATACGTACGATTTAGAAGACAAAAGCATTCAACTAAATTTTTAATATACGTTATAAAATTTGGGCCTCTAAAATTGTTCAAATCAAGCAAATTTCAATGTCAATTTAATAGCTGGTATCCATAAAAAGTATACCTACTATCAGACAAAATTATATAAAATCAGATATTTTTATATCGAATTAGATATAATATGATGTCCTGGATATGGACAAATCTCGGATCAAACTGTACCAAATAATATCTAATTTTATACAATTAGAAACATGTAGATGACCCATTTTTCGGATCAAGCTGTATGTGGTTGTATATGGGGACTTATCAAATAAGATATAATTATATATGACACCATATTAAGATTTTTACCCGGGTAATAAAATAATTATTTTTCGAAATTAAAGGAAACCTTTTTTAAGTGGACAAATTGTATTTTACTGTAACTGGCAAGACCGAAAATAACTGGACAATCCAGGCCATTCCAGAACGTCTGGCAACGCTATGCACCACACAAGCATGCTTACGCATTACATATCTTCTCACCAGTGTTGAAAAAATATTGAGTCTAAAAATGCGTTGTCAAATTTACAAATAATGATAAAAATAAATCAGTTATGGTAACTCATTATTTTTTGTTTTGAAATAATGGCAAATGTAACTATCCATGTAGAAAATTACAAAGCGGCCAGCACGGGCAAAGCACCAAAATGGTTTGTATGAGTGCTTGTTAACAGTGCTTTCCCAACGCCAAAATGATGACACCTTTCCATAGTGGTGCCAATGCTTTCTAAAGCACCCAGAAACATGAAAATCAAATGCTTTCCCAACGCCCAAATAAAAAATTAAAGTACCTTCCTGACACCCAAATGATAGCACCGATTTATTTAATGCTTTTCAAAGTATTGAGATAGCACGAAGAAACACAAAAACTAAATGTTTTCCCTGCCATGAAATTATGAGCCCTCATCACTGAAGAATTTTAAATTACTCTAAAAGTAGATTAGATGATTCTTGAAGTTATTGTGCTCCTTTTTTCTTACCACACAGTTAGTTATTAGCAACCCAGCAAAAAAAAGAGATGCCGAAGCACTAGAAAAAGTACTGCAATTTATGATCTAGATGAACTTATTTTTTAACATAAACACTAATGATTTTAACATTGAGTTGTCATAGGATAGGAGTACTCCCACTTCATAATTTTTTCAGTACTTTTTATACGAGTGCAAAGGAAGCTCTTTTTCACCAATTTAAAGTTAAAAAAATTGTTCGCAAAAAAACATATTTTTTATACCCTACACCACTATGTGGTCAGGGTATTATAAGTTTGTGCTGATGTTTGTAACACCAAAAAATATTGGTCCTAGACCCACCTTATAGTATACCGATCGGCTCAGAATTTTTTTTTATTTCGATTTAACGATGTCCGTCCGTCCGTCTGTCTGTCTGTCCATGAATTCTTGTTCGGTGCGCACAATACAGGTCGCAAATATTAAGATATTTTGATGAAACTTGGTACACCTACTTATGTCGGCCGAAGGACGAAGCCTGGTTAAAATTGGTCCATGTTTAGACCTAGTGCCCATATAAGGGTCCCCCCAAAATTGGCTTGGTTACAACTTGCAGGTCGCAAATATTAAGATATTTTAATGAAATTTGGTTCGCTGACTCACATTATAGAAAATTTTGACACAAGTCCCATTTTAACCCATTCGAATTTCGGATCCAAACATTAGTTGGCTTTTAACCAGACTGGTGTAGGGTATTGTATAGTCGGCATGCCCGACTTTAACCTTTTTACTCGTTTTATTTTACAAAAGTTTTTTTTATTGCCGCCACCGGGTATCGAACTTGCGACCTCACGATTGCTAGTCTAGCTCTCTAACGCTGAGCTATTCTTTGATATGAAAGTTGAATGGCATAAAAACACCACTTTGTTACTGCGAGATATTGTTCCTTATTCTCTTCAATAAAAGCACTTATTAGGCAAGTGTAAAAGGTGCACTGGAATTCAATATTGTTTTTAGTACTATTTTTACAGGTGCATAAAAAGCAATTTCTCACCATTTTTTGTATATACGTATTTTAAAAAATTTTTAAATTAAAAAAATATTGATTTTAACAAATAATTTATAAATATTAAACAAAAATTATAGAATAAAGAAAAATTTAAAAAAAAATTAAAAAAAAATAAATAAAAATATTGGCCCCGCCGGGAATAGAACCCGCGAACCCCTGTTTGGAAATGCAAAATGATGCCAAAATCACTTTTCACGATCACTTTTAGAGCAATTACTCTTTAGAAGCAATACTTAAGTGATTTTTTGGATGTTGTTCAAAAGTAATTCTAAAAAATCTGTAAAAATATACTAATGGATACTTTGGAAGCAATGAAAGAGGTGATTTTTTTAAGTCTAAAAAAGCAGTAAAAATAACCTACCGGATACTTGTGAAGCAGTAAAAGAAGTAGTTTGTAAAGCATTACCTCTATTTTTTTTTTTTTGCTGGGAATGTTTTAATATATTGAAGAAAGTAAGTTGGTGTGATTGTTTCAAGTCCAAAAAATAGTGATATATCGGAAACGTTTCACAACTGAAAAATTCGGTTACCAAAACCGAATCATACGATTGGCAACAAATTCGGTTGAGGGAAAGAATCTATTTTCTCTGTGTATAATTTGATATAAATCCATCTAATTAGGTGTGGTTAAAGTGATATCATATAAAATTGTATATAATCTCATCAACGTAAATAAATTTATACAAATTAGATATAATAACGTTGGGTCAATTTCTCTATCAAATTGTATAGGCCATATATAACCATATAAATTTTCATAATTTGATAAGGTAAATTACCCAATAGTGTTAGATCTAAGTTGTATAATATTATTTATGTTAAAGAAATTATATATGACAATATACAGTTTTATTTGATGTTGCATTAGTCACACCTAATTAGATATGATTGTGTAAAAGTATACATTAGGTATACACAGCCGGTCTTTTTGTCTAATGATTGGAAAAGCACTTTTTGCTAGCACTTGTACACCTGTAACAGCACCTTGCCAACGCTTTACTATTTTCATTTTCTAAATGGATACCTACAAAAGATAATGGGTTATATAATCCATTTTTCTATACTGGCCTTTTTTACAGCCAAAAGTAGCCGAAAATTGTATAAGTTTTCAAAAAATTTAAATCTGGTTAAAAATATCGCATAATTTAGAGCTTAGATTATTTTTACAAGCAGGATATTTGCCTCCTCTATACAGAGTAAAAAGGTTCGTGACGAATTTGTGGCCAGTGGAATGGTTCGGTTGTCGTAACGGTATTTTTAGGTTGTTACAGCAGAAAATCAGTTGAATCAACAGTAATTTGAACATAATACTAGAATTTCGGTTGCTCAACAAACGATTCGGTAGACACAACCAACAATTTCGATTACCACGACCGAATTATTCGACTGGCAATACGAATCTGTTTTTTTTTGAATATCTTTGTAAATCTAAAAAATTGGTTTCTGAACTCTTCGAAATCGGTCGAGTTTTTGTAAACAAAAAAGGTTAATCGGTTTTTGAACAATCTATTGAAATTACTTATTCAATACTATTGCATATTTTTGTTCTACTTATTTTTATAAAAGCAGTGATATTAATAGAGAAAAATATGCTATGTAACATACCAAGAGAAAATTAAAGAATTGCTAACCCGCTGTGACTGTCAGAAGGGATTTATCTATAAAGCACTAAAATTTAATAGCTTTTTTTTTCATTCACAATTATTTCTTAAAGCACTATTTTTCATCTGAACTTTATTAATTTTTGCAAAATACACTTAGTATTTTAACATATTTTCTTAATTTCATATTTTTTTTTATTATTCAATAGATTTATGTATATATATTTTTTTAGCACAATCTTGTTTTTTTTTTTGCGAATTAGTTTGTATACTTTGTTTATTTTACGACAACACGTTCAAGTTTCGGTTTTATAAGAATTGACCGTTTTAACCGACTAACAAAACGCATCTACTAACTGTAAGAAAACTGAATATGTTGTTTACGAATTGCACCTCTAAAAAAAAATCATAAAAAAGTAACAATATTGCATATACAATTCGAAGATAAAACTTCGTTTTTACTTTCGATAAAATAAAAATTAAAAAAAAAAAATTGTAATTTAAGAAAACCATTCAAATACGAACATAACACACCTAAAAAAGAGTAGTTTGTATGAGAACAAGAGACCAGAAAGGAAGCTGTAAAGGACTTTTCGAAACTTATGTCACATATGTTTGAGCACAAAAATTAAACAAAAACCGTTATTAAAAGTTCGAATATTCGAAATAATATATTACATAAAGCTCTCTTTTTGTTGTTCTAGTATAACAGTTATTAAAATCCCTTTTATGCTCTTATTGTATATATTCTTTCTCTTATTTCCTTTTCTGTTTATTTATTTTCTATTTTATGTGTGTGTATGTGTGTGTTATTTTTCTAACAAATCTCAAAACTATGTCAATGTGTATGCTGTGTTTCATAGCGTACCTATGTATGTGCGTGTTTGTTTTTTGTAGTTTAGTTTTTCTTTTTTTTATCATTTTCTATCACTTCACTTTTCTATAGTTTTTCTTCTTGTGTATAGATATGTTTGTATTTCTATATTTTTTTTACATATTTTGTTCACTTGTTTGTCTCTAAATGGAACACTTCTTCTAACAAAATAAAGCAACGCAACAACAAAATAAAAAAAACACTAACTCAGCGCTGTGTTTTGTTATTTTAATGTCTTTTTTCTAATTTTTCTCTGTCAGCAGTAGTAAATACCAACAATTATGATTCGGGTTCGTAATTATGAAAAGGAACGTTAGTTGTCGTAATTTTATAACTGTGCAACTATAACTTTCTCCAGTTAAATTTTAAATAGATTTTTATTGTATGATAATTTACAAAAGGGAGTATTTTACATTTAAAGTTTTACTAAGTTTTGATTCTACCCTTTATATGAAAACATTAGTTATAATATAAATTTTAGTTTAACCCATTTTATACCGCCGCACAGTGGGCCAGCATCTTCGTATTTTGGCCAAAACTAGAATATTGAGTATATGAGACTAAAAGATATCACAAAGGGGGGTTTGGTTGTTGCTGATCACGAATCTGAAATAAAAAATATAATATTCAAAATGGCGGATCAAAGATGGCGGCCATTAATTTTTAGTTTTTATTAAATTGTACTTAAAATAATCAATTATGTAGGTCTAGGATCCGCCGATTAAAAATCTGAAATTAAAATTTTAAAATTCAAAATGGCGGATTCAATATGGCGACAAACAATTTTTTCATTTAATTTCTTACGTCGCCTGATTTACTTAAAATTTCCACCAGGGTAGCAGATTACGAATTTGAAATCAAATTTTAAAAATTCAACATGGCGGATCCAATATGGCGGCCATAATTTTGAAATTGTTATGTGTTGGAAAATAAATTACACTGTACAAAAAAAAAAGTTTTGATGACAACTAATTCTGGCAGAGGGACCAAAGAAAAGTATAAGTGTATCGGCGTTTTAAAAGTTTTCATCTGGCCCTATGTTTTTTTTGGGGGGGGGGGGGGGGGTGTAAATTTCCCCTGAAAATGTTTATTGTGAATCGGCATAGGAAACCATGTAAATCTTCCAATTTAGGTATAGGATTAGGGTTTGGGGTTCGGGAATTCCCGGGCGAGAATTCCCGGGAAATCCCGGGAAAAGTTTGCCGGGAATTCCCGGGAAAATAATATATTTTTCCCGGGAAAACGGGAAATTTTAAAAATATTAAATTTTTTAAATTGTTTTTGTTTTGAATAGGATTTTTTAATTTTAGTCATAAAAAACATTTCAAATACCAAAACAAAAATTTCATTGTTAAAATCTTTTAAAAGGGAATACATTTATTTGACACACAAATAAAATCTTTGCCAAGTAATTAGGAGCATTTCAACTAATAAAGATTTTTCGCATAACTTATTCAAAATTTAAGTAGTAAAGCCTAAAAACTTGGTAAAATGTTTAAAAGAAATATGAAAAAAAGCTTTGTTTTTTACAAATAATCGCTCTTACTATCTAAATTTTTCAAATGTATAATTTAGGTAAAGTCGAAATTTGATTAAAAACAAAGTCGACTTTAAATTTAAAATACTCGTTTATATTAAGGGTCAATAATTTTATAAGTAACGTTTTCATTAATAAATGTGAAAAGAAAAGACTAATGGTTACCGGTGGTATCTAAATTTGGTTATCCGACATCTAAATTTGGTTCACAAAAAAAAAAAAAAAAATGATTGTCATGCAACTTCTCTTGAAGAAAACAACAACAAGCTAAAATTAGCAAAGTACCCGAAGAAAAAACTGTAAGCTGAATAGGCATTAAAGGTTTTATGGTAGGAGAAACATTTCCTAAAATGGTATCCAAATTAGCCGCAGTCAATCCGCACCATAACTAGATCTTCGTTTATTTGAGAAAGTTTTTACAATAAAAAGCTGGCATTGCAAAAAAAGAAACCGATGTAAAGAACATTATATTAAATTACTACAAGCATGTAAAAGATATCATGATAAAAGAAATATCGAGCAATATTTCTAACAATAGGAGATTTACTATAATCTTAGATGAATGGACAAGAATATTACAAAAGAGATATTTGAACATAAGTATAAACGTAAATAATTCATTTTATAACCTGGGGTTGGTTTATATATCAGGAAGATGTAATGCTGATGAAATAAGAAGAATTGTAGAAATAAGACTAGAAGAGTTTTAATTGTCTTTGGAAAATAACATTGTGGCCACCATATCTAATGGGCGAAGTGTGATGAAACGGTTTGTTTCCGACAGTCCAGTAGTAGGTGCTTTCTGCTGGAATCATGCAATTTATTTGGCAGTGCTGCGATTAATTTATGTGAAATCAAATGTTCAACATTCTGATATTTTTTACTTTGAATTCTCACTACACAGACTGCATTTGTACTGAAATAGTGTTTTTTTAACAAAAATTATTTATATAGGTGGTTTTCATTCTGTTCTGTTCTGTTCTGTTCAAAAACATTCCCGGGAATCCCGGGAAATTAATTTTTTCATTCCCGTTTCCCGGGAAATAAAAAAGTCCGGGAAATCCCAAACCCTATATAGGATATGTTCAGCGAGCTTATGTAAAACACTACGAGGGACATTTTTGTGGAACATTTTAACCCTCTAAATCCGCAATTAAAGGGTCTATTTTGGCCCTTTTTAAAAAGTATCAAAAAATACCAATAAGTTGAAGAATTAGACGGTTAAATTGTTCCACAAAAATATTTGTCATGAAATTCTATTATAAGTCTCTGAAGACATCAAAGTTAAAAATTTAACTTCAACGCCAGAAATAAGTCAAAACTTAAAATGTTTTTAAAGGTTAATTTCGTACTTATTCAGACCTGGACTTTAGGGGGCTAGTCTGTGTGGGAAAACCAGAACTTTCATTTAAGGTAATTTTAGTGCTATTTTTTAGTTTTTACTAAAACTCTGGAATGCTGGAAATCAGCGAGATCTAGAGGTACATTTTCAGTTAACTCTTTTACTACCCTTTTACACTACAGTGTATACATCTTTGTTAGCTTTATTATAAAATCGCTAAAAACAAAGAAAATTTTTTTTATGTTTAAGGCACTGTTATTTCAAATCTGGTGACCATTTCTAGATAAAAATAGTGCAAGACTTAGGAAAATTTTGTAGGATTTCCAAAAATATACAGCTTGTATAGATCCGATTAGTACTCGCTAAATTTTACTATGTAATTTGATAACAGGACGATATCGCTAATTTTTCATTGAAAGCCACGCCCACTTAAAATAAGTGACAAAATAAAAAACAGACATTATGTTAAAATTCTACATATTTGCCTTTCGGGGCGAATTTAGCTACTAGTTTGATCTTTAAAAATAAAGGCAAGGAAAATAAAATTAGAAAAAACATAAATCATTCCTATTAAATTTGCCACCACTGTATATGGATGTGTATGTCTCGAGAGGACCAATGTAATGATACAAATAAATTCTTATTGGTAACACATTAGTTTTTGTTTTGAAATAATGGAAAAAGTAACTAATTAGTAGTAACTCATTATAATATGTTTTAAAATAATGCAGAAAGTAAGTTTTTGTTGAAGCAGCTCTACCTCTGATATACATTAGACCGTACCACAAAAAAAAGGTTATCCGAACACCATCTAATCTAAATTATTTTTGCAACGATGTTTCGATTTTTTTTTTTTTGCATAACGTAGGGGTTGCCTTTTTAAGTTTTTCTTATATTTTTAGCATTAACAGTCGGATCTTAAAGTATGATATATCGATGTTTTCGTCTCCAGGGGACCAATGTTTTGTTCTAAGGGCCATTGACTTCAAGTATCCCGTTCTAGTGTTTACCCACCAGATCTTAGTTCCTACCACCCTAATGTGAGAAAATTAAAGCTCGCAAAAAATAATTTGCTAAGGAAGTTTTTCGATAACTCATTCTTTTATTACTCCTCCCCAGCCTTACAAAGAATTTTCAGCTTACTCAGTACCAGCATGGGTTTCGCAAGCAACAGAATTAACCGCCATTGCCACTCAGACAACTAACGGTCTGAATCAGAGCGGCGCTTGCGAAAGGACGGTTCTAGTGGCGCTTGGCCTATCGAAGGCATTTAATACGGTCAGCCACGCGACCTTCTTCCGAGACATTGCCGAATCTATTTAGTCTCCCAAATGGTAAGAAGAGTTGGATAGTAAATTATCTGTGTGGTCTCCAGTCGTTTGTGGAGTTTCAAAATAGAAAATCCTATCCCCGTAGAATTAAACAGATTCGGTGCTGACAATCCCATTTGTTGCCAATCGAATGGTTCAGTTGCATTAAATGAATTTTTCAGTTGTGGCTACCGAATTATTCTTGATACAACTGAAATTCTGTTGCGATAGTCAAATTAGTCCTGTCTCAATTAGTTTTCTGTTGCCACAACTGAAAAATTCGGCTACCACAACCGAACCACGCAATTGGCTACAAATGCGGTTATCAGAACTCAATCTGTTTTCTGGGTGTACCTTCAGGGCTATTACAGGATGCATACAGATGTCCTCGGTACAACATCTCCATCTCCATGAGGAAATAAAGGTCCGTACAGTAAAAGAACACAGCCAAATGCTCTAGAAGCAGTTCCTTCCCCGTCTCAAGGAGTAGTGTTTTTAACTTCTTTATATTACTGCATATTACGTTAGTAATTAAGTAACTGATAAGAAAACAATCGAACTGCATGGTCCTTAAATATAAGCAATTAGCGAGGGTGACATGACGTGACAAAGGTACAAGTTAGTTTTTTTTTATAAAAACGGTTTTTAATAAAACCTATTTTTAGGATGGCTGTGAACTGGCTAAATAAAATCTAAAGTCAGGTCTCCAAGTTCCTATGAAATTTGAAAATGTTTTTTAAAAAAATTTCTAAGAAATTTTAAACCCTTTTGTCAATTTGTATTTAGTTTAGAATTTATTTAGCCACCTCGCATAGGGCCTTAATATAATTAGGAATATTATTGGTTTATTTTACAATTTTCTGAATTAATAAAACTTTTTTTGTTTTTTTTTTTACAACCCATAACGATTGTGACATAAATACCCATTTGACACATGTGAATGTGGCAACAGAATTTCAATGAAAGGACACCAAAAAATCACCGTATGCTGCTCTTTAGTTACTACCCTTCAATTTTTTTTTTTAATTGTTGTTCTAGCAACTACGAGTATTTTGATATAAGAGTGCACATTAGACCGTACCTCAAAAAAAAAGTTCGCCTTACACCCTCCAATATGAAATATTTTTGCAAGGCAATTTCAAAAAAAAACTTTTTTTTGCCGAATGTAGGGGTCGCCTTTTTCAATTTTTCGTTATATGTAGCTTCGGCATTTAAAGTTGGATTTTAAACTGTGATATATCGATTTTTTTGCCTCGAGGAGACCAGGGTTTTGCTACAAAGGAAAAATCCACTGAAAAAAAATTTAAAAAGGCGACCCCTACGTTCGGTAACCAATAATTAAAAAAAAATTCTACTGGGTTTATCGAAAAACTTTCTTAGCAAAATTTTAATGATTTTTTGCGAGCTTTAATTTTCTGACATTAGGGTTGTACATTTGGGTAGTAGCAACTGAGATCTGGTGGATAACTACTAGAACGGGATACTTGAGGTCAATGGCCCTTAGAGCAAAACATTGGTCTCCTCGAGAGAAAAAAATCGATGTATTATACTCTAAGATCCGACTGTAAATGCCAAAGATATAACGAAAAATGTAAAATGGCGAGCCCTACGTTTGGCAAAAAAAAAATTAAATTTTTTTTTTTGAAAGATCCATGCAAAGGTGGAACGCTCTAGTGCACATTAATCACCACTCTAAAACAAGTAAATTAAGGAGAAAATATTATAAAAACGAAAAAGGTGACCCAAACCTGAACGCAACTTTGTAGGCCATTTTATAATATTTTAGCTTTGGACTCTTTGATTTAATTATATTGAAGTATTTTTTTATTAATACAAGTGAGAAGGGATTTTTTATCGGCTTTTAATTTTACGGTCACGGTGTATTATTCTGTGGAAATGCCATAAGTAACCATATATTTTTCGATATTTTGTATGTTAGCGCGTAAGCGTATTTGTGCACAGGCGATCAATTATCTTTCTATCTATCAAATATAACATGTTGATATAGCTCAGATGGTATAGCTATCGAATGGCAATTTGGAGTACCAGGTTCGATTGCCGGCATTTTTTGAAAATCTATTTTTAGACTCATTACTTTTGTCAATGCTGGTAAGCATATAGGTAAAGACATATTTTTTTGATTTTTCGTAAGCTGATGTATGAGCATAACTACTTATATTGTTAGGGCTGGTCGAAATTTTAGTCAGTTCTTCTCTATCTCTCTTAGTTTTCGAGATATGCGCAAGTTTAAAATCAGTATTTTTTAAATTCTGACAAAAATTATAAATTTTGTAAATTAAAAACAAAATATGGATTTTTAACAAAATATCAAAATCCAGTGCTTAAAATAAGGCCTAATGTTGTTTTTTAGCAAACTAGGCCCACGAAACTGCTCAGAACTGATTATTGAACTCTGGTCAGTGCCTTAAACCATTACTAGACTCATAGAAATAAATCTGTAAAAATAGCAGAAAAAGTTACTAAAAATTTGTTAAAAATGATGCTGCAGAAAAAACTGCTAAAATTACCAGATTTTTTTACTAAATACTAGTAAAATGAGAACAGCAAAATTAAAACTGTTAAATTTACAGAATTTTAGTTACATTTAGTCTAACTTTTAGTTAATTTAAGATAGCAAATTGTACTGTAAAATCTGCAGAAAATTTTGCTAAATATTTGTAGACTAAAAATAGCAAAAATAAACTGTTAAATGCATATAGCAGTTTATTCTGCTAAAATCAGCAGAAATATTTGCTAAAAAATTGTAAACTGCTATTTTCAAAAGGTTCGATTTTTATTTGCATTTAAAAAAAAATCAAAAAGAAAAACTTCTAAAACTTAAAAATTTTTGGTGATTTTAGCAGGTTAATTTGCTATTCTCCATTTACAAAAATTTAGCTCAAATATAACTAAAATTCTGTATATTTAACAGTTTTGTTTTTGCTGTTCCTATATTACTAATATACAGAAAAAATAATCTGCTAATTTAGCAGTTTTTTTCTGCAGCATCATTTTTAACTAATTTTTAGTAGTTTTAACTAAATTTTTTACGGACTTTTTTCTATTAGTGTAATTTTAGCTACAAATGTACAGCTGGTACCAAAAACAGCCACCGAAGACAATGTAAATTTTCAAGCTAAGTTTCTTACTTTCGTAAGACAAAATTCGGGCCTATTAAATTGGGCCTAATCGTTTTTAAAATCTTTTAGTTTGCGGTTCAGTAATTGTATGTAATTTGACAAGCAAAAACCACAAGTATTCAAAAACTAATAGTTTTTGGTTAAGTGTAAATAAAGGTAGTATAGAAAAGAAATGTCTTAGATTTTATTTTATCCAAAGTTATCTCAACTCATTAACACGTCTTTGCCATTTAAGAATGTATTCAATTAGAACATAATGACAATTGAGCTTTTGTGGAATAAGAAAAAAGCAAAAATAGAAAGAAACAGTAAAAAAAAACTTTTGTCAACACGTGTAGCTATGACTTGTCTTTTCAAAAATTTCGACATTTGACATCACGTAGGTTTAATTAAAACAGGTAAGTTTACCAACTGTCTGTATCTGACTGCATTTTTTGTACACAAACCCACCCAAGTAAAGGACGCTAGAAATTAAGTACAGAATGTTGTTTCTTAGCCAAGCAACCATTTGCAGTAAAATTCCTGATAAGAAACTTAAAACGGATGTGAATTAAAAGCTACGCTTCAAATAGTTGAACATAGCATGTTTGGTTATTAAATGAAATATTTAGTTACTAATTTTTTTTTTATCAAGTTTAGTTTAATTTTTTTTAGTTCTCGTACAAGGTAGTAATTTTAGTTTGTTTTTATTATTTTTTGTCTTATTTTAGTGATAAGTTATATTTTTTGCTGTACTTACTTCCGATACATAATATTAATGCTTTTTGTGTAATAGCTCTGTAGTATAAGAAACGTAAAGGGTTCTTCAACAGGGACGCTACAAAAGTAGAAAGACAGGGACAGCAAACGACGCCATATTTCGTGGCGCTCTTTTGACATTTCTCTTCAGTAAGGTTTGCCATTTCATGATGGAAATATATACGAGCCAACAACGAGTCGAAATTATTAAAATTTACTACCGACATTCGGAGTCAGTGGCGTCAACGTTAAGAGCGCTACGTCCAATTTATGGTCGTCATAATGAATGGCTTCGTCAATAAACAAAATATGCGTTATTGGTCAGACAGCAATCCACACGTACTCCATGAGTCATCATTGCATCCCGAAAAAATTACGGTTTGGTGCGGTTTATGGGCCGGCGGCGTCATTGGGCCGTACTTCTTCCGTGATGATCAAGACCGACACGTTACTGTGAATGGGAATCGCTACCGTTCAATGATAACCGAATATTTTTGGCCCCAATTGGATGATATGGACTTGGAGGACATGTGGTTCCAACAGGATGGCGCCACAAGCCACACAGCGAATGTCACAATCAATTTATTGCAAACCAAGTTTGGAGAACGTGTTATCTCACGAAATGGTCCAGTCGATTGGCCGCCTCGGTCGTGCGATTTGACGCCGTTGGACTATTTCCTGTGGGCCTACGTCAAATCTATGGTCAATGCCAACAAGCCAGCGACGATTGATGAACTTCGTACGAATATCGGCCGATTTATGCTTGAAAACCGTCGAAAATTGGGTTCAGCGTCTGGACTTCTGCAAGCGTGCCCGTGGTGGCCATGCAAAAGAGATCGATTTCTATACATAATGGCATCGAACGTACTTTCACAGAAATAAAGAATTTCATTGATATCCAAAACCGTTTTTGTTTTATTTAAAAAAAACTTTTGTAGCCCTCTTATTGAAGAACCCTTTAGTTTACAACAAGATTTGTAAAGTGGGAAAGGCGAAAACTGTGAGTCATTATGCATCACTGCGTTAGATTTGCAAATTTAGTTTGCGAATGTAGTATATGACCTGGTCGGTCCTTACCCGTAATATATTTCAAAATTGGCTTAAATTACTTAAATGACTACTGACTTGCTTTTTAATTTTTAGTATATGAGAAAAATTGAAAAGCCAAAAAGTCTTTTTAACCCGTTCAAATACTATTTATTCAAAACCGATTCAGAGATTATTAAGTTAAATTTTTTTGACTTCTGTGAAGCCTTAAAAATATTTTTTATCAATAAATTCAAATTTTGAAAGTATATTAAAATATCTGTAAATTGGTAATGGATCTACTCAACCAGGCCTACAAACTACAATGACGAGTGTAAAATCACTGTGACACATTTTATTGTTAGTACAATATCTCATACATAATTTGTTGTAACTATAAAAAAGAGGCCCTATGCTCCTTGCAGGAGTAAAAGGAACAAATATATATATATATATATATATAATATATATATATATATATATATATTAGGCCGGGTCGATTTGTGGGGAGGCAAAAAAATCGCAGGGAAAATCGTATTCTAGGGATCAAAATAAGAAACTTTGCCGAAGGAACCATACCTCTAAAACGAATTGTACTACCCCCCAACTGTTGACTTTTGTCCCGTAGGGTCAAGTTTTGAAAAATCACACTTTGAACCATTTAGAGTGCCCCAATCGAGTCCAAATGTATGACCGACCCCCACTAACTTTGGAGAGCCGATCCACCCATGCCAGTGGCACACCCCCTGGAACTCCCCTGGGGGGTTCCCCATACAAACATTTTAAAAAATCACCATTTTTGGCACTTTATTTTATTATTTTTTATTTATTTTATTTATTTTTATTATTTTATTTATTTTTTCTCCTTAGAAATTTATTTAGTCAGAACATATGTAAATGAAAAAATTAATTTAACTTAGTAATAGAAAAGAAAAAATAAAAAATTACTGTTTGAAGTCTTTTTTGCTTTCAAGTCTGGGCAATTTCGCACGGCTCTCTAATGTCGTCGCCATAACAGCCTCTACATTTTCCGGTATAACTCGTTTGGAAACGCCAGCTAGCAATTGAACGTGTCGTTCTGTTTCTTGTATGTGTGATGGAATTTTTGGATCATTAAACGGTGGATCATCTTGATTTAAATATTCTTTCAAAGAATCGTATGGAATGCTTCGCGTGAATGGTGGTTCAAATACGTCATTTATGTCATTCATATTGATCATTTCCGTGTAACTTGTGCAATAAAAGTTTATATCTGGTTTTTTATAAGCTCTAAGTCCCGTTGGGTCGTCAACATCGGTTCGATTTATCCATGATGAGGGGTTTGCCATGGATATCTTTCATTTTAAAATCTTGGAAAAGAGCTGTTCCCATTGCTGATGCTACTCTATCAGGCACGCCAAATCTGTCACATACCAAGGCAAAGTTAAAACAATCGTATCTCTGTGTGTATTGTGAACTTGTGCTTATATCCAAATCTTCTTGAACCGGTGGCGGTGCGTATGTTGAATCATCGGGATCTTGGTATGTTGGCATTGATGACATAGACGTTGCTCCTTGCTCTTCAATTTCCATCGCAAATCCATCCATTGTTAGACTTCTCTGATTATGTTGATCGTGCATAAACTCTTTGAGGCGTTCGGGAACCAAACCGCATGCACATGGAGCTGCCTTCAAATCGCATTTACATGTTCCAATGAAAAAAATTGTTTCCAGAGATTTTACATACTCTGTAAATTGTTGGGGTTTATTTCTTCTCTTGATTTGCTCTTGTTATTTGTCAAGCAATCTATTCAATTTATTACATACACTTTTTTTCAGCATTATTTCCATACCAAGTTTTTCCCAAATTCCAATCAACTTATCTTGTACTTGAATAGTGAATGCTTTATAGGACAACTTTTTTTGTTCGCTCAAGTAAAAATAATATCTCAAGATATCCAGATGGGTTGGTAAATTAAGATCAGTCAAATCAGTAGACACACCAAAAACAGTAACATCATGCCTGGGTATATGACTCATTGGGTTTTCGATAGTTGTTGATGTTGTTATTGCTTCATCTTGCGGTGTAGAGGATGGTGGATTCATTGTAAACTTCTTGATTTGGAATGATTTTTTTTTAAATATTTTTTTATCTCAAATTAGCACTTCACACTTCGAGTTCTTCACAACGACTTAATGCATTCACAAAAACTGTTGCGTTATATATGGTCTAGGAGACGAGGTAATAAGAATGAAATGGTAATTTCAATTCTACCTGTAACCGATTTTGTTGTCAAAACTGCCCATAAAGTACTTACATGTAAATTAAACGTTAATCTGACTACAAATTCTGTTAAGCAAGTGCGCCTTTTATTACTTCTGGAAAATCCTTTATGATAATTTTATGCTCAATTCTACCTGTAACCGATTTTGTTGTCAAAACTGCCCATAAAGTACTTACATGTAAATTAAACGTTAATCTGACCACAAATTCTGTTAACCCTCTAACCGGCAAGCCCGCCTCCAGGCGGGGTATATTAAATTGACCAGAAATTCGCCAAAGGGGTATTTTATAATAAGAAATTATGCTTTTTCAACAGAAAACAAAATTTGTAAAATTTTTTGTGAAGAATTTTTTTGTATATAATGCACGGTTTGGAAGCGAGAAATGGTCAAAGATGAAATTTCGTAAAATTTCAAAAATGAAATATTTTAAAACAACCAAAAGTTTCAAAAATCTTAAAAACATATTTAAATTGACTAAAACAATTGATAGTGACCATGAAGTAAGATTGGAGGTTAAGCTCTTCAAAAAGTTCCTTACTTTGGTCCAAGGACGCACAGGATTCCATAAGGAGACCTTTAAAGGACATCGCCTTAACTTCAAAACGAATGGACGGATTTTTCTGAAATTTGGTAAAAAGAATATATTTGGTATAGGTAGCAAAGCTTATAAGTTTGAATAATATATATTGAAGTTTTGGTGCGTTTTCGCTCAATTTCGCATTTTTCGAAAAACGAAAATCGCTACAACTTCTTAAGTAACAGCACAAAAAATTTAATTTTTTTATTGTAATTACATCTTGGTAAGAGAAATAATTTGTACCTAAACCTAGTAATTTTTATGCGCTAGTTTTCTAGATTCACCCTTAAAATATTTTGGCCCATATCGCCTAAAGTAGGCAATGAAAAAAATTTTTGTAGGAGAACTTATTGTTTATTTTTCATGAGAAACACATGGTATAAATTTCATTGCAAAAAAGCTTAGGCCGGTTAGAGGGTTAAGCAAGTGCGCCTTTTATTACTTCTGGAAAATCCTTTATGATAATTTTATGCTCAATTCTACCTGTAACCGATTTAGCTTAAATAAGTTTACGACATGCAGCTGTGTCTTGTGGTGGCTTAAAAAACCCACACAACCTATTTTACGACCTGCAACAGAACGACACGTTCAATTGCTAGCTAGCGTTTCCAAACGAGTTATACCGGAAAATGTAGAGGCTGTTATGGTGACGACATTAGAGAGCCGTGCGAAATTGCCCAGACTTGAAAGCAAAAGACTTCAAACAGTAATTTTTTTTATTTTCTTTTCTATTACTAAGTTAAATTAATTTTTTCATTTACAGATGTTCTGACTAAATGAATTTCTAAAGAGAAAAAATAAATAAAATAATAAAAATAAATAAAATAAATAAAAAATTATAAAATAAAGTGCCAAAAATGGTGATTTTTTAAAATGTTTGTATGGGGAACCCCCCAGGGGAGTTCCAGGGGGTGTGCCACTGGCATGTGTGGATCGGCCCTCCAAAGTTAGTGGGGGTCGGTCATACATTTGGACTCGATTGGGGCACTCTAAATGGGTCAAAGTGGGATTTTTCAAAACTTGACCCTACGGGACAAAAGTCAACAGTTGGGGGGTAGTACAATTCGTTTTAGAGGTATGGTTCCTTCGGCAAAGTTTCTTATTTTGATCCCTAGAATACGATTTTCACTGAGCCATGGGCGATTATTAAATCGACCCGCCCTAATATATATATATAAAAAAGAGGCAGCTTAATAAAGAACGATATTAAGCAAAAGTAGCATAAGTAGGTGGATGTAGTAAAGTAGTCAGATATATTAACTACCCAGACAACAACATAATGAAAAATAGAGAATAAATAGTAAATGAAAGGATTCATATTTTAGTTGTTTGAGTTTTTTTTTTCTTTTTTTTATTTGTTCCGTTGAACTCGTGTTACAAATAAAAATTTTATATTTACTTTTACTCACACTTTTCTTTCCGAAGAGATTGTTGTAAAAACAAAACAATTTTAAGTTGATACTCAAAAAGTATACGGTAAACCTAACAAAATTATCAAAAGTTCTTGACAAAAATCAGTTAGGGCTCTGAAGTTCTTGTACAAAAGGCTTTAAAACTGCACATAATTTGTTAATGCAATATGACATATACATGTATAAATTTTGGACCTTTTTGTTTCCAAATTGGCTTTGATATTTAAAATCGGACTTCGTCTTTTATTTAAAATTTTTTTTTGTAAAGAAAACCTTTAAACATTTTGAAATCTTGACTTTTAGCGACTATATTTCGAAAAGAAATATAGTTGATGATACACACTTAAGTTTGAAAAATAGGGCATGGAATTAAGCATAAACTGTGTGAAGCGTTTTCTTTCCGAAGCTATAGTCACTAAATTATAAATTATTTATTGAAAAAATCGGCTAAAAAATTTAAATCGCGAGTTGTACAAAACCTAGAGCCAACTTGAACAAACTGGTTAAAGATTCGAAATCAGCACCCACTAATTATCCTCAGGGCTTTGAAGAATTAATTCCTTAATTCAATTTTTCAATTCTGAATTAAAAATTCGATGAATTAATTCACAAAGCACCATATATTGAATGGAATTAATTCATATTTGTTTTCGTTCGATTTATTTTGTTACGAATTAATTCAATTGCTATAGTTCTTTTTATTAAATCAAATGAATTAATTCACTGGTTAATGCATTCAATATTATAAATCGAACGGCAAAAAAGTGAATTAATTCCTTTAAGATTAAAAATTATCTTTTTCAAATGGTAAATAATAGTTTATTTTGTAATGTTATAAAATATGTGAATATGCTTTTTAAATAAACATATATTTTTTGTTAAGAATGAGATCTAAATCACATTTGTAGTTTCTACCAACTATAATGAAATTGTACGTGGTGGGAATTCACTATCTTCAATATTTTTGTAGTTTTAACTTCTCAATCGTTGATTACAGCTTTTTCAATAGTTGAATTTAAAATTTTTTATAAACATAGTTGCCGTTCACTACTTCATATCCACTATGCCATAGTGAGGGTTATTTCACCTATGGCATAGTTAAAAAAATAGTGATGACTAACTATGTAATTTTTTGGGTGTAGAAAAACTAACCGTTTACTGTAAAATCACTGTTTTGGTAGTTGTTATTATGGTATTAAAAGTAACTGCTTTAAACAACTGTTACGAAAATACAGTACTTTTTGTTAGTTGTTTTATTAAATGTTATATAAGTTGTTTTACATTTCAGAAAACAAACTGTAGTTACCGCTAAAAGAAACAACTATTGATTACTATACAAACAACTGTTATGTAGTAACTGTCAAACTTTTTTGAGTGAATCTATTTTTTCAGTAAAATAGATACCTTTAAAACTTATAAATTTTAGATTTTAAAAGAAAAAAAATTTTAAAAAAATTTCTTTTGAAATCCTTTAAATTTTGGGTTTTCATTAGATTTTTGTTCATATAAAAACGAAGAGACTGTTTTTTGTAGAGGCGAATGATAGCCTGTGCTTATAATCCATGTTCTCCAGGCATGTGAAAAATTTTTGTATCTTTGAAATTTTTTTGTTGCTGTTTCACGAAATTTTGATTTTGGCACATCCTCGCTAAAAAAAATTCACGTGTCTGTTCATTCGAAAAAATTTTTGAATCTAAAGGGTGGTTAAATTTTAAGGGCCGATGTTGAATGTGAACCACACCTAAACCTCAAATTTTTTTCGGCATTTCATTTGACATTTCTCAATTTCAGACTAACTCAATTTGAACCATGGAAAGATACACAATCGAGCAATGCGTTAAAGTTATTCAGGCTTACTCTGAAAATGTGCGTTCAAATCAAAATGCATATCTTGCACTTCGTGATTTTTTTCGGTCAATTTAATCGTCCAAATGTGCGTACAATCGGAAAAATTGTGCAAAAATTTTAGCAAACCGGGTCTGTAGGAGATGTGAAAACACCAGTGCATGCTCGTACAGCTCGTACTGCAGAAAATATTGCTGCTGTTCGCGATAGTGTGGCTGAAGAGCCGTCCACCTCAACTCTTCGTCGTGCCCAACAATTGCACCTCTCACGCTCGTCGTTGATGAACATTCTGCATAAAGACTTGCATTTACACGCTTACAAGGAACTAAAGCCTCTTGACCATTCCAAACGTCGTCAATGGTCAGAATGCTGGCAAGAAATGGCAACAGTGGATGATCAATTTTCGAAGAAAATCATCTTCAGTGATGAGGCACATTTTTACCTCAGTCGATTCGTCAATAAGCAGAATAGCCGCATTTGGGTAAATGAGAATCCACGAGTGATTGTCGAAAAACCAATGCACCCACAAAGAGTGACTATTTGGTGCGGTGTATGGGCTGGCGGCATCTTCGGGCCGTATTTTTTTCCAAAATGAGTCCGGTCAGGCAGTTACTGTGAATGGTGTTCGCTATCGTGAGATGATAACGAACTTCTTATGGGCCGAATTGGAAGATATGAATGTGGACGATATGTGGTTTCAACATGACGGTGCCACTTGCCACACAGCTAACGAAACAATGGATCTTTTGCACGACAAATTCAATGGCCGTGTTATCTCACGTGGTGGCGATGTCAATTGGCCGCCAAGATCATGTGATTTGACACCGTTGGACTTCTTTCTTTGGGGTTATTTGAAAGAAAAGGTGTACGTCGATAAGCCAGCAACAATTCAAGAGCTAAAGGATGAGATAATTCGGCACATTAGCGGCATAGAACCTCAATTATGCCTCAGCGTCATCGAAAATTTGGACCATCGGATGGAGGTGTGCCTCCGAGGTCGCGGCGGCCATTTGGCCGATATTTTGTTCCATACATAATTTAACCATACCAATTAATCATAATAATAAGAAATGCCAATAATTTCCCAAATAGTTTGTATTTTATTCAAAATCAACATCGGCCCTTAAAATTGTATTCCCCTTGTGTTTTTTACTGCAAAGTAAAAAAAAAATGTTTTCCTGCGCCGGTATAATAACTAACTAGTAGTTTTTTAAAACGCATGCGTTATTTTCTGTACCAATTGTTTTTTTTTTTAACAATAAAAATTTTGACAAAAATCAACGCAACGCCAGGCGTTACGTTTTACAAAATAACCCACTAAAACACTTCAATAATAATTTAAAAAACCCCCCAAACAGTTAACTTACAACAAAACCTAAAACTTTTTATATTTTGGGGATTGTGTGCAGTGTTGCCAAAACTTATTTTGGAAAAAATGCTAGATTTTTTGCATAAAAATGCTAAAAACTAAAAAATATGCTAGAAAAAATATGCTAAAAAAATTTTATAAAAAAAATGTTTCTATTTGTTTAAAAAATACTATTTTAGTGACTTTTTACAATTACACTGAAAATAAGTCATCTCTAATTATGAATAAAACTGTAAAAAAATGCTAAAAATATGCTAAATTTTGTTGGAAAAATGCTGAAAAAAATGCCATTTTTTTTATGCTAAATGAATTAAAAAAAATGCTAAATCTAGCATTAAATATGCTAAATTGGAAACACTGAATGTGTGCAATAAATATCAAACTTAACAGTTCCACACATTTAATTTCAACAAAAACACTTGAAAAACAGTGTAACGGCTCACACGTGCCCTACTTTATCGGAGACAGTGCTACCTTTAAAACCGGCCGTGCTCAGTGAAAGTGGGGAGTGTTCTTTCTCCATTAAAGATAGGACGAGCACACTACAAAAAAAATATTAAATTAGGTAGCTAACAAAATTTCTCACTGTCAACCGAAAAGAACTGAATCAAAACCCGATAACTAAACACAAAAAAAAAATAAAGAGAAAAAAGGGAAAATGAAAAAAAAAGAAAAAAAAAGAAACGAGTGAAGATAGATCGTGAAGAGGTAAAGGTGGAAGTACCCCTTCTATGTCTAATACCCTCCCAACCATACTAACCGATCACATTTGAAGTTAGCCCATGTTTAATTACCTAACTGTTTTTACCTAAATGTTTCGTGGAGTTCTAGAAATAATTAAATTTCCATTGTAAATATCATAATACGATTATTTATTAGGATTTAAGATTAATATTTATAAGAAAAATAACTAACATTATACGCATTTACAATAAAAAGATAGTGAAATTAATAATTAATCAAACAATAACTAACAAAATTTTTGGAGAGTAACTTACTTTAAAACCGAGTAAAATCATTAAAAAAAATTTTTGAAAACTAAATAATAAAAGAAGGGTGTAACTTATTTTAGAAACGAGTTAAACATTTCAAAATTTAAAAAAAAAATTAAATTAAAAATCAATTAAAAAAAATCACTAACAAAATTTCCGGAGTGTAACTTATTTTAGGACCGGGTAAAATATTTTAAAATAAAAAAATATTGAAATTTAAGTAATAAAAGAAAATCGTGAAATTTTAAAGTAAAAGAATTAAAAAAAAAAATTTTTTTTCTGTGGGTGGGTTGGAAATTATTGAGTGATTTTAAAAAGATGAAATTTGTAACTCACCAATTGCGGGTCCCTCGATGACAGCAGGCCTGAAGTCAGTTGTGGACGGAGTTATATTTTAAAAAAATTATTCTGGACAATATCACTCAAAATTGCCAACTTAACGTTCGTATTAATTTAAAATATTAAATATGTATTTGTTAATAATGCAATGAATAGTGTAGGGTATAGAAATTTTAAATGAAACGAAATAAATTATTTAGAATGGAGTTTAGGAATAAAATTTAAGAAGGAAAAATAAAGAAAGATAAAAAAAAAAACTTTGTAAACAAATTAAATTCTAGTCGCGCCAGTAATTAGTTAAATTATGAAAGTAAAAAAAAATATATGAATTTGATTGCGAAACAACTTTTCGCAACGACTTCGTCGAAACTCGATATTGACGGTTAATAAAACTTGGCAATCTGGTTGATATTTAACTAAAGCAATGCTTGGAATGTTGTGTTTCATATCCTGAATCAGCAAATAATAATCGATTAAGTGGATGTCCAATAGAGGCTTATTATGTTACAGATTTGATCTTCTATATTTACAGAACATCAGGAATAAAGACTGTTTTTAAAATAAATGAAAGGGCATTTCCCCCAACCACTGGACAAAGGGAATCCCAGCTATGATGATCCCGAATATCAAATTTCACCAGTCTCGCTTCTAATTATCTTTGGTAATTAGCCACAGCAAATTAAAACAATATTGTCTATAAATACTAGGGTTTGGGGTTCGGGAATTCCCGGGCGGGAATTCCCGGGAAATCCCGGGAAAAGTTTGCCGGGAATTCCCGGGAAAATAATATATTTTTCCCGGGAAAACGGGAAATTTTAAAAATATTACATTTTTTAATTTGTTTTTGTCTGGAATAGGATTTTTTTATTTTAGTCATAAAAAACATTTTAAACATCAAAACAAAAATTTCATTGTTAAAATCTTTTAAAAGGAAATCAATTTATTTGACACACACAAAAAAAATTTTGCCAAGTAATTTCAAATAATAAAGATTTTTCGCATAACTTATCCAAAATTTAAGTAGTAAAACCTAAAAACTTATTAAATTTTTAAAAGAAATGTGAAAAAAAAGTTTTGTTTCTTACAAATAATCGCCCTTACTATCTAAATTTTTCAAATGTATATTTTAGTTAAAGTCGACTTTAGTTAAAATATTGGGTGGCAGTATACCTTGACTTGGTTTATTTTTGGAGCATTCTGATTGGTTAATTTATTTTCAACCAATCAAAATGTTTGAAAATATAAATATTTTTGTAGGGTTTTCATACAGAAAATTAATAAAACAGTATGATTAAAAATAAAGTCGTCTTTAAATTTAAAATACTGCTTTATATTAAGGGCCAATACTTTTACAAGTAACGTTTTCATTAATAAATGTGATATTTTCAAGTAAATTTACTTTATTTTAATACATCTGCTTTCAAACTAATATACTCTTTTATATTAAAGAATAAAATGTCAGGAGTATGGAAATACTTCACAAAAAAGAACAATGCAGCGCAGTGCAATATTTGCCCTAAAAGACTAATTGTATCTAAATTTGGTTATCCGACATCTGTATTTGGTTCAAAAAAAAAAAAAAAATGATGGCCATGCAACTTCTCTTGAAGAAAACAACAACAAGAATAACGTTCCAGCTAAAATTTGCAAAGTACCCGAAGAAAAAAGTGTAAGCTGAATAGGCATTGAACGTTTTATGGGAGGGCAAATATTTCCTGAAATGGTATCCAAATTAGCCGCAGTCGACGGAATGTTAATCCGCACCATAACTAGATCTTCGTTTATTCGAGAAAGTTTTTATAATAAAAACCTGGCATTGCCAAAAAATGAAACCGATGTAAAGAACATTATATTAAATTACTACAATCATATCTTTTATCATGATAAAAGAAATATCGAGCAATATTTCCAACAATAGGAGATTTACTCTAATCTTAGCTGAATGGACAAGAATATCACAAAAGAGATATTTGAACATATGTATGTATAAACGGAAATAATTAATTTTATAACCTGGGGTTGGTTTATATATCAGGAAGATGTAATGCTGATGAAATAAGAAGAATTGTAGAAATAAGACTAGAAGAGTTTTATTTGTCTTTGGAAAATAACATTGTGGCGACCATAATGGGCCAAATGCGATGAAATGGTTTGTTTCCGACAGTCCAGTAGTGGGTGCTTTCTGCTGGAAACATGCAATTCATTTGGCAGTGCTTAGAATAATTTATGTGAAATAAAATGTTCAACATTCTGATATTTTTACTTTGAATTCTCACTACACAGACTGAATTTGTACTGAAATAGTGATTTTTTTTTAACAAAAATCACTTATATAGGTGGTTTTCATTAACAATTTTGTTTAAAAATATTTCCCGGGATTCCCGGGAATCCCGGGAATCAAAAATTTTCATTCCCGTTTCCCGGGAAATAAAAAAGTCCGGGAAATCCCAAACCCTAATAAATACCAATTTTCCATCAGTTCTCCGAAAAATAAAAAAAACATTTAATTATTACCTTTTCAGTGCCAATCCTCTAAATTCCCAGCCAAATCAAATCAATATTTTAAATTTTCCGTTGAAAACAAAAATTGATACGCAGCAAAAAAATTATCCTAAAAGTCCAATATTTTCTTTGAATAAAATTTCCCAATATATGTGACTGTTTCAATTTCCAAATTTCAAGTGCAAATATTTGAAACTTTACAGACAAAATTTCAAAAAAAAATTGTTTTGAAATATAATACAATTTTCCAATTTCACAAAGTGGTATACAGTCTTCCAAATAAAATAGAAACTTGCACTCACAACAGGTCCAAAAATTCAAAGTACATCAAAAATTATTATATATGTAGTACCTCAAATTACTTCAGTTTATATCATTTTGTGCCAAAATAAAGTTTAACCTCCTTCAAGGGTCCGAAATGGATCGATCTAGAAAAATAAAACCATGTTTGAGATCGTGAAAAACTTTCCTTTTATTTGGGTACCACTTTTGTATATAAAAGATGTTGTATATTTTTTTCTAAAAATAGATTTTCAAACAAAATTACAAAAAAAAGTCCGGAAAATAACTTTGCACTGGCAATAATGACAAAAGTTATTAGTAACTCGTTATTATATGTTTTAAAGAAATGCAGAAAGTAAGCTGGTATCATTACTGCTAGTCCAAAAAATATGGATACCTCATTACCGTTTCTACACTGAGTCTTTAAATAATTCACTAAAATTATTCCCTATGAAACGAATCCCAAGCAAATACATCCACTGAAATTAGAAATAAAACCTCTAGAATGGCAATACTCCATTGCACAATAAAACGTCTTATTGAAAGAGAATGCATGACACAAAACAAAAGCAATCTTGCGAGACTATACGAACAATATTTTTACAAAAACAACGATGTGTTAGCATTTTAAATCATATCTCATATATTCAACTTCTACTATTTTATATACAAATTACTAAAATAATTAAAAACAATAATTTTATACATACTCAGTTCCAAGTGAAATTTATTGTCGACAACTTAAAAAAAAAAAATAAGAATAAAGCTAAATTTATTATTTTTTTAATATACCCCTTTGGATATTATTAATTACTTAAAATTAAAGACTTCACTATTAAACACTTTTCACTATTAAACACTTTTTTACTATGAATTTTAACTTTTTAATAAAACTACATAACTTTTAACACAACTTTTCGCCAATCTTAAATTTCTCAACAACTTCTATTTACGTGATGAAGGACAGAAAGAAACTGAATTAAAACCAAGTGATAAACAAAAGCAAAAACAATAGTTCATGATCCGTTGTGTTGTTTGATAAAGCATAAGCCTAAACGTATGCTAACGATGTTGATTTCGATTGACAGGGCCCTTCAGAAATAAAATAAATAAAAGTTTTCGCTGTTGCCAAATTTCATGATTTATTATTCTGGTGATTATGCACCAAAAGGAAAAAATGCAGCCAAGTTATACTTTGATGATTAATTAATTCACCTTTTGTTGGCTAATTTTATCAAAACAGAGTTTCTACGAATTCTTATTGAAAATTTATTTGAAAGAACTTGCAGTAAAAATTTCTGCTTACAAGGTGAGGATCGCAAGTGGTACATGCCGATTTGAATGAAATTGGGTTATATGAGAAATAATCACAAACTCAGCTTGAACATGTGCCTTTATGTGCAGCCGCGAAGGTTAAAGGTTTTCAGAAGTTGGGTCGAAAGTGGCATATTTTTCGGTATTTGGCCATATTTCACAGTTTTTCCCAACTATATATACTCGTATGTTTCATCATATATCATATCGAGCCATGACCGCCAAAAAAGCTTAACCGCCATGATTTTCGATTGTAGTTTTTTGATAAAAATCTACAGTTCTTAATCAATTGCATCATCTCCAAAAATGTTGTAGCTCTGTGAAGTACCGTTACGAATTTAAGCAAAAATGTCTTTAGTGCCAACTCCTATGCACAAACTACAGTTTGTTTACGTTTTTCGTAAACGCAAAGTGTCGCTTAAGTTTTTTTCTTTATTGAATAACTTAAAAGCTTGGACACGTTCGGACATGTATTATGCATCTTTGGATGCGTCGTTCAAATTTCTTTCATATGACACTTAATATGTTTATAAATTTTTGGACCCAACATGAAAAAACGGGAAAAATTTAAATTGTGTAATTTTTGACCCCACCTTTTTAACCCCAAAAGGTGAGACTGTAATCCCCCTGTAATCCCCTGTAAAATGTTAATTTTGTCACTTAAGCTTTTTTGGCTTTCATGACTCGATATCATATGTGCATCACCTAGTGTCTTCACATGCAATAAAATGTCAAAATGATTTCATCTCAAGTCAAGACACCCAATTTAAATTTTATTGCAATATCATGATATCGCTGACATGCAAGCGGCTCTTGCAATGATGCCTGCCATGAAATGTTACTTTTCGTTTTAATTTTGTAATAAAAAAACAACAGAAAATTTTGTAAAAAACGATGGAAAAGTGTTTAATTTTTTATTATTTTTAGATAAAAATTAATGTTTGATAAAATTTTATGTTTTTAGAAGAAAAATCGATGATATTTCTTATCTTTGAAATGGTCAAGTGTTCTCCACCACTTTGCAATTGATATCATTTTGACGTTTCACTGCAATGGTTTTGACATTTCATATCATATAATTTATTGCGTTTGAAGACACCGGGTCAACAATTTCATTTCCACTTACGGAAATCTTTAATAAGTCCCTCAACGAAGAAGTTTTCGCTGATCGTTTAAAATTAACTTATATCAATCCAATATTAAAGTCTGGTCTTAAAAATGACGTAACTTGCCACAGATCGATTTCTAACATGGCGTACATGATAAATTATATTTTGAAACTAAGTCACTTATTATTTCTGAGCAGCATGGTTTTCGAATACGTAAGTCAACGATTGCTAACTTAACAGTTTTTACAAATTACTGTTTATCTTCTTTTAAATCTGCTTTTTAAATTGAATCTATTTATATAGATTTTTCAAAGGCATTCGATAAATTGTCGCATGAAATCTTGCTGAGGAAATTGTTCTGTTTGCTAGTTTTTATAAATGGTTAAAATCCTATCTTCATTGTCGAGTATGTGTGGTCAAAATTGAAGGCTTCAAATCGAATCCATATATACAAACATCTGGAATTCCACAGGGCAGTCTTTTAGGCCCTTTACTATTTAATTTATTCATTAACGATATTTTCTCCTGTTATAAATATTCAGTTTTTATTATATGCGGATGATTTGAAAACATGCCTGAAGGTTAAATCTCAGAATGATGTTAAAAAATGATATTGATCAATTAAATAAATGGTATGTTGATAATAGCTTAGTGCTTAATTTAAGTAAATGTTTTCATATTTCTTATTCATGTTCTTGACATTCATTAAAACCATCATTTAGAATTGATTCTATAGTCTTGATTTCCTTGCAGGAAATTGATGATTTGGGAATAATATTTGATTATAAATTGAGTTTTGTATCTGATTTGGAAAAAATAATCCCTAAGGCTTAAGCAGCTCTAGCCACAATAAAGAGAAATTGTAGAGATTTTTCGAATCACTGTACATCGAAATTACTGTATAGTGCTGGTAAATTCGGTTACTTTTCAATACTCGATACTACTCGATATTTTTGATTTGAATACTCTAACGGTTTTTAAATTTGAAATTTTTTTAAAAATATTTAGTAAAATTCTTTGAAAATGTTTATGGTAATTCAATATTTAAATTTATAAACATATTTTTAAACATTTCATCAACTATTCATTGCGTTTTTCATAGTTTTTTAACATATAATTTTTAATATTTTACTTCTGATTGTTTTTCTTTTAGCAGAGTTGTAGTTTTGTGACAAATATTTTAGCAGAGTCACTTTTTTGTGGTAAATATTTTAGCGGAGTCACATTTTTATATATTTTGTCTGTCCAAAATGCAACTCTGAAAATATCGAGTAGTAGTTTTGAAAGACAAATACTCGATACCCCCTACTCATATTTTCACCAGCACTATTACTGTATACTTCATTTGTAAGATCTAAGTTAGAATATGGTGCTGTTAATTGGAGCCCTCATAGCAAAATTTATATTTATCGTGTAGAAAGAACTCAAAATATATTTATTAAATATGTTTTCAAGTCTATAAATTTTCAATCTAATCTTCATATGAGTCCGGTGGTTTACTAGTAGGGTTGGAAACTTTGCGAAAAAGAAAAAAAAAACAATCAGTGATATTTGTTTTTGATTTAATTACTTAATGGTAATATTGATTGCCCTTATTTATTGGATAAAATTATTTTTAATGTTCCATCTCGAAATTTGCGTCATGAACATTTATTCTATATGGGACATCACCGTTGTAATTATGTGTTAAACATATTGAGCGCTTTAAGTTATTTTAATAATTTACCCCCTAATAAGTTAGTGGAATTTCATACATCAAAAAATAATTTTAAAAACTTTTCATTAGAAAATAGAAAACTATTGTATTATATGTAATTAATTTTAATTTCATAATTAATTTTATTATAAGATGTTCATATTCTGTAAGAAAGATCTGTTCTATAGACCTTAAATAAATAAATATTTTTGAATTAAAATATAAATTTTTGTTAAAATAACACAGGATGACAAAATTCAACTTTTAGAAATTAATAGAGGTCTGACCATTAAATCTATAAACTTCGGACATGCTAATTACAATGACGTACTTTATTTTTGAATCTAAGTACCTAATTTCGTAAAACACTTGGGTGAAGTGAAGGGAACTTTCAATGTAAATTGTTTTTGTAACAAAAACAATTTCTATAGAAATAACGCAACACTTCACCGAAGTGTTTTAAAAAATTACCCCCTAAGTTATATATTACGGTGTCCCTTAAAAATCGATTTGTCATTACATCCCCCCGTTTTATTGGAAAGGGTCCCAAATGGATTAAATCAATTTTTTTTTTTTTTTTGGAAAACGTTAAACTGTGGCGAAAGTTGGACGAAAAAGGCGCATTTTGGAAAAAAAGTGTATTATTATTAATATATATTAAATATATTATAAAAATCCTAAAATTCGAAATTTAGAAAAACAATTATTTTTTATTTCATTTATTCATGTAATATAGTCAAAATGTTTAAGATATAGAATTTTGACTTCAGCGGATATCACTAACCCACTATAGCCTGAAATCGAAAATGACCCACAAATTTGATAAAAATAGAAAAACGTGCTTTTTTTAAATTAATTTTAAATATTTTTTGATGTCAATTTGGAGATGTCGATTGCCATTTGTATCATAGTTGCTATTAAAAAAAAAATGATAATTCCAGTTTGTGTTTGGAACGAATGCTTTCCAGGACATTTTACAAAAATTGCTCATTTTGTCAAAAATTTAAGAAAATTTGAATGTTTTCGGTAAATTTTACATAGTTTTCGGAAAAGTATCACTTAAATTTAGTTAGACTATAATTTACATCTGTTTAAAAAGATCATATCTGGTCATGAAAATCACCCAGTTTTCAGATCACTTTAGATATGAACAGATCTGGCACTATATGTGATCAGATCTGGCCATAAAGTATATGAGATTAATCAGAACTGGGTTGACAACCAGCATTGCTTTTTCATATATATTGTATGGAAAGCAAAATGTCGCCAAGTCGTCCGGCGAATTGTCATCGTAATAGAATCTATTCTATTTTCGTGACGACACACTAATACACACTCAAAAGATTTGCCATATTTTTAACATATTAATGGTTGCCATTAGAACAGAATTGTATAATTTCGTATTAGAGTTGAAAAAATTCGTACTTTGTTTACAAAAAAATTATTTTTTTGACAGCAGAAATGTAATTGAAAATAAAAATACATAATTAAGCGCAAAAAAGCAAAACTAAATACAATAAAATGTAAAACAACAAGAATTACTGCAAAACCAATTGAATTGATTAAGAATTATAGCGAAACAAATACAACCATATTCTTGTTTTGCTGTTCTTTTCTTCTAAACTCCAAAAAATGTCGACAATCGATAGTCGCTGAATTTAAATTATTCGCGACGACTTTTGCTGTCGTCGGTCGACAATCGACCCAGTTGTAATTAATTTCTATTACATATGCCATATCTGATCATATATAATCAGATCTGGCACCAAATCTAATTAGATTCAATCATATCTATTTAGATATAAACAGATCTGATCAAATCTTATCTTTTTACACGGGTAGCTTTTGTTAGGAAAAACTAAAGAAACAGGGGTTTTTTTTAATCTTCGGTTTTTGAGATCTTGCGCGGGTATAGGAAGTTTAAAATTAATTACACTGCATGACACAGAAAAAATTGCTGGAGATCTGATAATCATTTATATATATTACGGACATGCTGATTACAATGGCCTTGTTTATTTTTCAATCTAAGCCTTTAAAATTTAGCGGTTTTCTATTTAGGTTTTATAACAAAAAATTTCAAATGCAATTAAGACTTTAATCACAACTGGGTCGATTGTCGACCGACAACAGCAAAAGTTGTCGCGATTAATTTAAATTCAGCAACTATCGATTGTCGACATTTTTTGGCGTTTAGAAGAAAACGAAAGCAAAACAAGAATATGGTTATATTTGTTTCGCCACAATTCTTCATCAATTCAATTGGTTTTGCATTAATTCTTGTTGTTTTACATTTTATTGCATTTAATTTTGCTTTTTTGTGGTAGATTATCTATTTTTATTTTCAATTATATTTCTTCTGTCAAAAAAATAAATTTTTTGTAAACGAAGTACGAAGTTTTGCAACTCTAATACGAATTTCTACAACTCTGTTCCAATGGCAACCATTAATAAGTTAAAAATATGGCAACAATTTGACAAATATTTTGAGCGTGTGTTAGTGTGTCGTCATGAAAATAGAACAGATTCTATTACGATGACAAATCGCCGGACGACATGGCGAGATTTTGCTTCCCATACAAAATATATGAAAAAGCAATTCTCGTTGTCGTTGTCGACCCAGTTCTGGTTAATATCTAATATGAATTTTTGTGGTGAAGTGTTGGCTCAAGACCTGTAACGATATTTAGGGTTCAAACTTGGTGCACAAAACATGATATTAAAACCACTGTTTGCGTTTTTATGTGGATTTTTACCGTTTTTAATGGTTTTAAACAATTGAATCGCTGAATGTAGAATCGACTATGAGAAATGTAAGGCCTTGGCAAAGAACCAATTAAAAGGAAAATATTTCAATAAAAAAATGTATTTATGTATAGCAGGCTATATGTTGAAATCGCGATTTTTCAAAAAAAATTTAAGGCAGCATATATTAGCTTTCCAAGTTATCCCCAAAGTCCAAATTTTAGTATAATATGGGGTTACCTCTAAAAACTGTTCTTGCCACATTTCAGACAAAAAAGTTTCCATTTGCAAAAGTTATCGCAATAAATACATTTCTTTACTAATGTTAGTTTGTGCCACTTCTGACCCAACACATGATCAAGCTTAGATTGTGATTATTTCTCATACATCCAAATTTAATTCAAATCGGAATGTACCACTTGCGATCCCTCCTTGTAGGTAAGTACAAATTTTTACTGCAAGTTCTTTGAAATAAATTTTCAATAAGAATTCGTAAAAAAACTCCGTTTCAATAAAATAAGCCAACAAAATCAATAAAAAAAATTTGGCAGCATTTTTTTTTGGCAACATTGAAAATTTTAGCGAACATCTTTGCATCAAAACAATTATTTTTGAAGCGCCCTGTCAATAGGAATGCATATCGTTAGCATACGTTTAGGCTTATGCTTTATCAAACATCATAACGGATAATTCTGTTTTTGATTTTGTTTATCACTTGGTTTTAATTGAGTTTCTTTCTGTCTTTCATCACTTAAACAGAAGTTGTGAAATTCGAGAGTAGGAAAAAGTTGTGTTAAAAATTACATAGTTTAGTAAAAAGTTAAAATTAATAGTGAAAAGGTGTTGAGTAGTGAAAAGTGTTTAATATTAAGTAATAATATCCAAAGATGTCAATTAAAAATAATAAATTTTAGCTAAATATTTTTTTTAAGTTGTGTATGCTTAATAAAACTCGACAATAAACTTCATTTGGAACTGAGTATGTATAAACACGTTTTTTTTTTTAATTATTTCAGTATTTTTTTTTTATATATAAAATTGTCAGTAGAAGTTTAATATATGAGATACTAGCGGGCGCAGCCCGCTACGTTGTTAGCGTGCCTTAAAGGTTAAGGGGGGGGGGGGGCTGCGCCCCCCACAATTTTTATTAAATTCGTTTTTTTATTTAAAGTTTTTTTATTTAAAGCCTTCACCCAGCCACCACAAATAAATAATTCTGCAGAACAATGGGTTTAAAATAAATAAATATTTGATCGCTTTTTCTCATGAAAGTGGATTGTTAGTAATGAATCCATAATAATTTGCAATATACGTGTGTATGTCAAGATAATTTGGTAAAGTGCGAACTTAGGTAGATAGAAGTAGTTTTATTCATTTGTGTTTTAAATGAAAATAAAAAACGTAAAGCAGGTTTGGCAAGCGATTTATAATATTAAAGATAGCGGCCGCAGCCCGCTACGTTGTTAGCGTGCCTTAAAGTTTAGGCGCAGCCCCCCCCCCCCCCCCCCGACAATTTTTTTTAAATTCGCTTTTTATTTAAAGTACAGTTTTTATAATAAAAGCCTTCATCCAGCCACCACAAATAAATAATTCTGCACAACAATGGGTTTAAAATAAATAAATATTTGATCACTTTTTCTCATGAAAGTGGATTGTTAGTAATGAATCCATAATAAATTGCAATATACGTGTGTATGTTAAGATAATTTGGTAAAGTGCGAACTTAGGTAGATAGACCCGTAAGTAGTTTTGTTCATTTGTGTTTTGAATGAAAATAAATAACGTAAAGCAGGGTTGTTAGCGTGCCTTAAAGATTTTTTTTTTAATTCCAGTTTATGTAGAGGTAGACCTGGCAATTCAAGTAAATTCACAAATTCAGTTGGAAAATTTACTGCGTCGGTTTCTTCCACCGGTGCTTCGTTACATGAAGTTTAAATATCGGAATATATAAGTTCCATTCCTTTTCTAAGGTTTTTTCTCTTTCAGAAAATTTGTTTAACTTTTTGGAGAGTATGTTTCAATGCTACATAAGTTTCATATTCCGTTGATAGTGTTTGAACAGGTAATTCCCTCTTCTAATCCATTTGCATTGTCTATAATTTCAATTCCACTCGTTCAACGTTTATATCCATTTCATTCCACTTGTGTAGTGTTTCAATCCCACTCGTTTCCTATTTAGTTTCCTAATTTTAGTGTTTCATATACACTTGTTCTTTAAGTTTTAGGTTTCTAGCTAAAGACGCAGACGTTAAGGGGGGGGGGCAATTTTCCCCTTTTGAACCACCATTTTTACCACGTTCCTGTCCAAAGTCCTAGAAATGCCTTGTCGATAAGTTAGCCCATACTCCAAGGAAAACATATTATATATTACAGGTTTCTGCCGAAGGGTTCGGTTAGGCCATCAAGGGGGAGGATTATTCCGTTTTTACCCCTCCCGGTAGGAATTTCCAAAAATTCCGTCTTAGAGGACGTCTGCGTTGGAGGAGGAACCTACTACATACATAATTTTAGGTCTCTATATCCAGCAGTTTGGCCAGGCCGTCAAGGGGGAAGTTTTTTCCCTTTTTTCCCCTCCCGGTATGAATTTCCAAAAACACCATCTTAGTGGACGTCAACGTTGGAGAAGGAACCCAATTTAAGATCCCTTGTTCCAGCAGTTTGGCCAGGCCGTTAAGGGGGAGACTTTTACTGTTTTTGACCCTACCTGTAGAAATTTCCAAAAATCTCATCTTAGCGGATGTCTACAATAGAGGAGGAACTTTAATACCAAATTTCAACTTCCTACCTCCAGCGGTTTGGGCAGGCCTTTAAGCGGCACTTTTCGCTTCATTAATCCCCATTTTTGCAATGTCCCTGTCCAAAAAGCACCTTCTCGGTAAGTGAGCACATACTCCAAGTAACATATGTTTTACATTTCAGGTTTCTAGCCAACTTTTACTATTTGTGCCCCTCTCGGTAGGAATTTCCGAAAATCCATCGACAGGGAATTCCAGCTTCCTAGTTCCAGCAGTTTGAGCAGGCTGAGAGGAATTTAAGTACCGAATTTCAGCTTCCTAGTTCCAGCAGTTTGGACAGGTCGTTAAGGGGCAACTTTCCCTTTTTGAGCCCCCATTTTATAACGACCCTGTCCAAAATTCAAAAAAGTATCTTTCTAATAAGTTAGCCCTCACTCCAGGGACCCACATTTTAAGCTTCAGGTTTCTAGCCGAAGGGGTTTTTACCGGCCCCCAAGGTGAGGCTTTTTTTTTTTTTTTGCCCCTCCCTTTAGGAATTTACAAAAATTCCATCTTCGCGGCTATCTGCGATGGATGAGGAACATTCATACCAAATTTCAACTGCATTGCCTAAGCGGTTTGGGCAGGCCGTTAGTGGGGACATTTTTCCCTTTCAACCACCATTTTTACTATGTTCCTGTTCCAAAATAGAAAAATTACGTTGCCGGTGAATTAGTCCTACTCCAAGGAATACATATTTAAAATTTTAGGTTGGCCAAAAGGGATTGGGCAAGCCGGCAGGAGGAGACTTTTACCTTATTTCCCCTCCCGATAGGAATTTCAAAAATTCCGTCTAAGCGGACGCCTACACAGAAGCAGGAACTCACATACCGAGTTTCCTTTTGGGATATCCTGTAGGGAATTCCAAAAATATAAACTTAGTCGATGTCTACTACAGTGGAGGAACCTTTATACCAAATTTCAACTTCTTACCTCCTGTGGTTTGGGCAGGCACTTTTCCAATTTGTGAGACTATTTATGGGGAGACTTTTCCCCTTTTTGCCCGTTCCGGTAGGAATTTCCAAAAATCCCGTCTTAGCGCACGTCTATGCCGAATATCAAGAAACCTTGTTTTAGTGGAGATATCCGTGGGGGGAGGAAAAAAAGTAGTTTTTTTGAAATTATATATTATTTTAAATGGTACTTTTTGGAAAAACGAAATTTTTTTGGAAAAAGATACTTTGTTTTTACAAAGTACTTTATTTGTACTTTTTTTGCAAAAGGTATTTTTTTTTAAAAAGTTGTTTTTTTTTGGAAAAATGTATGTTTTTTGGAAAAAGGTACTTTTTTTGGAAAAGGTACTTCTTTTGGAAAATGAAAATTTTTTTAGAAAAAGGTACTTTTTTTTGGGAAAAGGTACTTTTTTTTGGAAAAGGTACTTTTTTTGAAAAAGGTATTTTTTTGAAAAAATGTATATTTTTTGGGAAAAGGAAAATTTTTTTAGAAAAAGGTACTTTTTTTGGGAAAAGGTACTCTTTTTTGAAAAGGTACTTTTTTTGAATAAGTTATTTTTTTGGAAAAATGTATGTTTTTTGGGAAAAGGTACTTTTTTTTTGGAAAAGGTACATTTTTTTAGAAAAAGGTACATTTTTTTGAAAAAGGTACCTTTTTTAAAAAAGGTACTTTTTTTGGAAAAAGGTACTTTTTTTGGAAAAAGGAATTTTTTTTGGAAAAAGGTCCTTTTTTTGGAAAAAGGTACTTTTTTTGGAAAAAGGTACTTTTTTGGAAAAAGGTACTTTTTTTTGGAAAAAGGTACTTTTTTTGGAAAAAGGTACTTTTTTTGGAAAAAGGTACTTCTTTTGAAAAAAGGTACTTTTTTTGGAAAAAGGTACTTTTTTTGGAAAAAGGTACTTTTTTTGGAAAAAGGTACTTTTTTTGGAAAAAGGTACTTTTTTTGGAAAAAGGTACTTTTTTTGGAAAAAGGTACTTTTTTTTGGAAAAGGGTACTTTTTTTGGAAAAAGGTACTTTTTTTGGAAAAAGGTACTTTTTTTTGGAAAAAGGTACTTTTTTTTGGAAAAAGGTACTTTTTTTGGAAAAAGGTACTTTTTTTGGAAAAAGGTACTTTTTTTTGGAAAAAGGTACTTTTTTTGGAAAAAGGTACTTTTTTTGGAAAAAGGTACTTTTTTTGGAAAAAGGTACTTTTTTTGGAAAAAGGTACTTTTTTTGGAAAAAGGTACTTTTTTTGGAAAAAGGTACTTTTTTTGGGAAAAGGTACTTTTTTTGGGAAAAGGTACTTTTTTGCAAAAAGGTACTTTTTTTGTCCCCTTTTTGCCCCTCCCGATAAGAATTTCCAAAAATGCCGTCTCAACGGACGTCTACACCGGTCGAGGAACCTACATACCAAATTTCAACTTCATAGCTCCAGCAGTTTGAGCAGGCCGTCAAGGGGGAGACTTTTTCCCCGTTTTGCCCGTCCCTGTAAAAATTTCCAAAACTCCCGTCTTGGTGGATGTCTACGATAGTGGAGGAACCTTTATACCAAATTTCAACTTCTTACCTCCAGCGGTTTGGGCAGGCCGTCAAGGGGGGCCTTTTTCCCCTTTTTAACCCCCATTTTTACAACGTCCCTGTCCAAAATTCTAGAAAGTACTTTCCAGAAAAGTTAGCCCCTACTCCAAGGAACACATATCTTAAATTTCAGCTTTCTAGCCAAAGGGGTTTTGGCAGGCCGTCAAGGGGGACACTTTCCCCCTTTTTTCCCGTTCCGGTAGGAATTTCCAAAAATCCCGTCTTAGTGGACGTCTACCCCGAAAGAGGAACCTACATAACAAATTTCAACTTCCTAGCTTCAGCGGTTTGGGCTGGGCGATGTTGAGTCAGTCAGTCAGTCAGTCAGTCAGTCACGTTATTCTTTTATATATAGAGATGATTTAAAATGCTAACACAGTGGTTTTCCTACAAATATTGTTCGTATAGTCTCACAAGATTGCTTTATGTTTTGTGTTTCATTTCATTCATCCATTCTCTTTCAATACGATGTGCAATAAAAAATAATTTACAACATTTTTATTGAAGTATTGCCATTGTAGAGGTTTTATACCTAATTACAGTGTTTATATCAAGTTGTTTTGGGATTTTAGCACATTTAATCAGTGTTGCCATTTGAGTGCTTTTCGAGTATTTTTGGTGCTTTTTTCATTCCCGTACCCGGTATTTACGGTGCTTTTTCAGATTTCTGGCAGTGCTTTTAGTGCTTTTTTACAGTTTATATTTTTGGTATTTGTTCTCGTTTTTTTTACATTTTTCTTGAATTTTCTATCAAAATTTAAAAAATAATGCGAACTATACAAGAAATACATTTTTGCACAATGTTTGTAGTACAATTTTAAATAGCAACTTCGTTAAATTTAAACTTCAAAATATTGAAATATTAGTTTGGTGCTTTTTACCCCTTTTTAGGTAATTTTTTGAACCTTTTTTACATGATTTTTCAAAGTTAAAATGTGTTTTTAAATTCTTGATTTAAATTTTTCAAAAGTTTAATATCGTGCTTTTTACCCCATTTAAATTTTTACCCTTTTTACCCGTTTTCATAATGCTCACGGTGCTTTCCTGCCTTCAGGAGTTGGCAACACTGCATTTAATTCCTTTAATGCAATTAGTGTATTTCCCGGTAACAATAAATTAGAAAAATCTAATATACAAGTGCTTGCGCAAATTTAAATGTTACTGACTTTATAGAAAACATATTATTTTCTATTGTTGTTTATACATGAATGGATGTCACTACACTCAAAAAAATAAGTTAGTAGAAATATTAGTAAAACGTCTTGTATATAAAATATACTAGTTTTCGGCAATTTTTTTTGCTGAAATTCAGTTTTCATCAAAAGTTC
This sequence comes from Leucophora obtusa, assembly GCA_949987735.1. NCBI lineage: Eukaryota > Metazoa > Arthropoda > Insecta > Diptera > Anthomyiidae > Leucophora > Leucophora obtusa. The sequence continues at coordinate 81,186,383 of OX465295.1, forward strand.
TAGTTATATTTTTTTAGCACTAAACTAATTTTAAATTAATTTTCTACTAATTTATTTTGCTACAAAAATTGTGCTGTTAACCGCATTTATAGCGTGGACGACAACCAGATAGACTTGATGTAGATGTCGCAGCTTGTATGGATGTAGTACAGACAACAGAAATTATAATTAAAAAAAAAAAAGAATTTGCAGCAAATAAATTAACTAAAGTAAAATTTCTCTACAACTTTTTTTTAATTTTTTTCAGTCTACTAATATTCAGCAAAAATTTTACTGATTTTAGCAAGGATTTTTTTCATTTGCAATCGACTAAATGTTAGAAAGATTTTTGCTGAGATGACCAATTTTTTGGTAAACAATTTGACTAAAAAAATTTGCTCACACAGCAAAATTTGTTGTTGACTTTTCTGACTTTTTTTGGAGTGTACATTGCTAGATCTGTCAAAACAACAGAGTATATTGGAAGATCACAAAGCAAATTGTGGTAAATTTTTTGTTGTTGTTTTTGTTTTTTCTTTGATATTTTAAATGTTAAATAATGCTCCTAGACGAGAACAAGAAATTCTCATTGAGTTTGTAATTTAACTTAACAAATATTTCTAGAAATTCTAAAAACATCGTACCCAGACGATTTCCTTAGGCAAGAATGAAATCCGGATGGGGACATGCCTTCAATAGATTATTTTTCACAATTTGTAAAATACGTTTGGGATTTTAGCACATATAATTCCTTTAATGCAATTAATGTCTATCCCTATAAAAATTAATTTCAAAAATTAATTAATTTAACTAAAACTTTAATTGAAAATATTGATGATTTTTTATTAAATTCTTCCAAAAAAAAAAAAAAATAATTGATATAACAAGTTCCTTAACTGGCCCGAATTCAATTAAGTTTTTAATTCTATTTACAAATGTTTTAGCTAGAATATTCTTCTACCTTAAGTCCAAATTCTAATATGATATTGGGTCATATGAATAAAACTTAGCAATTACTTCGAAGTAATTACTTTGGGCTTAGTATTGGCTTTTAACTCCAAATCTACCAATTGGCTGGTAGAATAGCATGATATGTAAACGAAAATGAAAAAATTAAATTTCTAGTCTACTCCCAAGCAGACTAGATTTGTGAAGTAATTGCTTAAAAAACCCTGTATTTCCCCCTATTAGTAATATCTATTTTTTATTCATATGAGCCATTGTCATATTAGATTTTATTTGTTGTTTCAAAAAGGGTTGATCATTTTCATGATAGACAATACAATTGTTTCGTAGGCATCACCCTACTCTTCAGTTGTCCGCAATAAGAAAATGATAACTTTCTTACTCAAACCGATACATTTCATAAGGTACAAAAAATCAACGGGACGAGAATTTTATACTTTCGTATATGAACTGTCTGATTTGGTAAAACCAGCTATAAATCAACTCCTTTTTGAAATCAACTACTATTTATATGTATGTTTGTTGTCAATACATTTTGTAAAAACAACTAACTTTAAACTCAAAAGAAAATAAATATTTGAATGATTTATTTTGCTATTTTGCATAATGAAAAAAAGCCTCAAAGTAATAAATGAAAATATGCCCCAGAATTCATTTTGGGGATATTTTTCATTTGGTTGGGGTCATTTTGCATTATATTTTTGGGGTTAATTTTCATAATGAAGTTTTGCCCCAAAAAATTGGGCTAAATTTCATTTTAAGATTGGGGCCATATTTCTTGGGGCCATTTTGCGCAACGCCTTAACTATTATATGAACTTTATATTTTGAAACAACAGCAACATGGAAAATTCTTTAGAAAATACCTTAAAACTTTAGAATTTTTAACGAAATAGATCATCATAACGACAGTAGGCACTTAAAAGTTCTTGAAATTTTATTTTGAGCTCAAAACAAAGTTAACTTTCGGAGCATATTTTAGAATAAGTTTCACCTATTTCTGTCTTTGGCTTTGTTTTTTATTTGTATAATATATGTATCTAGATTTTGAAGACTTGTAGCCATTTTTGAGTATTATTTTGACCTATAACCTTTTCATCTTCTGGCGATGTAATGGTTTTTGTTTGTATCCCTAAAAAGCTGAAGTAAGTTTTACATTTACATGCATTTATGTACCCGAGTAAAAAAAATTTATCTCGCGCAATATCTAATTATATCCAATTTGATATTGTTTAAGATCTGCTGTAATATCTAGCTGATCCAATTAGATCTCAAAATTGGGTGTATCCAATTATATCGTATTAGATCCCATTGTATATATGGGGATAAACTAAGATCAAGTTATATCTCAAAATTGGGAGGTCCAGTGATATCTTTGGGGATAAACCTAGATCTATTTTTATCCGAAAATTGGCGGATCCAGCTATATATTTGCGGATATTTTTAGATCTAATTTGATCCGAAAAATGGCGGATCCAATTAGATCCAGCTATATATTTGGGGATAAACTTAGATCTAATTTGATCTCAATTTTGGCAGATCAAATTAGATCCCGCAATATATTTGTGGATAAACGTATATCTAATTTGATCCGAAAAAGTGGCAGATCGAATTAGATCTAGCTATATATTTAGGGATAAACTTAGATCTAATTTGATCCCAAAAATGGCACATCGAATTAGATCCAGCAATATATTTGTGGATAAACTTAGATATAAATTGATCTGAAAAATGGCAGATCAAATTAGATCCAGCAATATATTTGTGGATTAACTTAGATCTAATTTGATCGGAAAAATGGCACATCGAATTAGATTCAGCAATATATTTGTGGATAAACTTGGATATAAATTGAATAGAAAATTGGCAGATAAAATTAGATCCAGCAATATATTTTGGGATTTAGTAAGACCTAATTTGATCCGAAAAATGGCAGATCGAATTAGATCCAGCTATATATTTGTGGATAAACTTAGATCTAATTTGATCCGAAAAAGTGGGAGATCGAATTAGATCCAGCAATATATTTAGGGATAAACTTGGATGTAAATTTACCCGAGAAATGCCAGATCGAATTAGATTCAGCAATTTTTTTCGGTATTAAAATGGCAGATCGAATTAGAAACAGCAATATATTTGGGGATTGACATCTAAAAGTACCCTAGTAAAAATGATTTTTATATAATCAGATATGATTTTTATACAATCATTTATGATTTTATACAATTATAACTTGTCAAGTATTGTGAAACATATATTTTTATATGATTATATCAAAAGATATTTAATTATATAAAATTATATTAATCAGATCCACCATTTTCCGGATCAAATCATGTATGGGTTAATATAATTATATAAAAAATATGTTATTTGATCCGAAAAATGGTGGATCTGGTTAATATAATTTTATATAATTTAATATTATTTGATATAATCATATAAAAATATATGTTTCACAATACTCGACAAGTTATAATTGTATAAAATCATAAATGATTGTATAAAAATCATATATGAATATATAAAAATCATTTTTACTAGGGTATCCATAAAAATGACAGATAAAATTAGATGCCGCATTATATTTGGGTACTACGTAAGATCTCCATTTATTTGGGATTAAATAAGATCCCAGACATATATTCCCAACTGTTCAAAAAATAATAGACTGGCAGAGCACTGATTGTATAAAAATTACAATATTTTGTTAAAATAAGGTTTAAACTCAGAAGGTAACGAGTTCAATATGCATTTCTTTTACAAAATTAATTTCTTTTTATAAAATTAAAATTTTTTTTTCTATAAATTTTTTTATAAAATTATATATTTATTTTTTTATTAAATTGAAATCTTTGAATAAAATAATTTTATTTACATCTTTTTGACGCTCTACACCATTTCCAATTGTATTAATTGTTTTAAGATTTATCAATTGTATTTCAGAAATAATCAATTGAATTTCAGTTTTATCAATTGTGTTTCAGAACTCATCAATTATTTTTCACATTTATGAATTGTATTTCAGAACTAGTCAATTGAAGTTCAGTTTTATCAATTGTGTTTCAGAAATTATTAATTGTATTTCCGAAATTCACAGCTGTATTTCAGAAATTATCAAACTGTATTTCAGAAATTATCAATCGTATTTCCGAAATTATGAAATGTATTTGAGAAATTTTTCTCTATTAGCTATGAAATTCTGAAATAGATTTCATTATTTCTGGACACAACTAAATAAATAATTAAATTTGCGTAATATTGTAGTTTCTGAAGTGCAAATAATATTTTGTGATATACAATTAAAATTTTCTAAAATACTTTTAATAATTTCTGGAATACCTTTTTTCGATGCTTATAAGTTAGCTCGAAATGCTTTTATCATTCATTTAATTTGTAGCTATCACACATCTATAACAAGTCTCGTTAGATAAGAGTGTAGAGGTCTTGGCTGACAATCTGGTGGACTGGGTTAAATTTCATGTTTTTAAAAGCAAATATTAAAAAAAGTTTTCTCAATTTTTTCAAAAATGTTTTTTGAAATCTATTTTTTTGCCAAGATAGTTAATGCAACGTTCTGCCAACGCATAACCGACCATCGCCAACGGTTTGCCAGCATTGTATATTAACATTAATTAACACTATGTTTTTATTTTTAGGAAATACATTTTTATTTTATTATAAGTTAACATTAAATTGAATTTTAGATAATGGCACCAATTTGTAGTTGTAATTATTATATATTAAATCGTATATTCATAAACAATCTATACAGTTAGACGAGGTTTATGGAACTATTTAACTTTATAAAGTGTTTATAAATTATAACTTAAATGTACATATATATATGTTCAATGTACGTGAACAAATTGTTGATATGGACCCACAAATTGTATCTCAACTGATATTGGAATTATTGTACCATTACCATACATCAATATATATTGAATGATATACATATATTACAATATATGACACTGTATTATAAATATTGTTAATGAAGCAACATATCTGATAATATTTTTTATAGCGCCATACATAGTTTTACATTATTCAAATTAAACCATATATGGAATTGTATTCAAAATGTTGATGTGGTACCAAATTTGACCATATATTGTTTAAATTGTGCCATATATGACAATATATTGGTTAAATGATACCATATACGTCTATATATTAATATTGTTTAAATGACACCATATATCAATATATATGGGACTATATATGGTAGCATATATTATCATATCTGCATCTGTATTAAAAATGTCGTTCATCAGGTACCATATATGAGCATATATTGTTGAAATGGCACCATATGTGACAATATATGGTTTAAATGGCACCATATATGGTAATATATTGCTTAAATAACACCATATATAAATATATATGGCACTATATATGGTAGCATATATTATTATATGTGGAACTGTATTAAAAATATTGTTCATGAGGTACCATATATGGACATATATTGTTGAAATTGCACTATATATGATAATATATGGTTTGAATGGCACCATATATGATAATATATGGTTTGAATGGCACCATATATGATAATATATGGTTTGAATGGCACCATATATGATAATATATAGCTTAAATAACACCATATATAAATATATATCGCACTATATATAGTACCATATATTATCATATCTGGAACTGAATTAAAGATTTGGTTTATGAGGTACCATATATGACCATATATTGTTTAAATGGCACCATATATGATAATATCTAGTTTAATTGTCACCATATATAATTATATATTGTTTAAATGATACCATATATAATTATATATTGCTAAAATGCCACCATATATATTAAGATATAGTTCTATATATAACTATATATGCAATAAGATCAACCATGTTATGTAATATATAATTATATATGCCATATCTAATATTTTGAAGGCCGATATCTAATTAGATGAAATTATATATGGCATAATATAAGGAAAATTTTTCGGAAAAAACGTCATATATAATTATATATGGATATACATAACCACATGTCTAATTATATATTGTAATATATGCCACATATGATTATATATAATTTTTTTTACTCGGGTATGTACAATTCAGTTTCTTTTATCCTTTTTTAGTTGTTGTCATTGCTGTTGTTTTGTGGTTGTCACGTTCATATCATTTCCCTCTATTTGTGCAGTTTTTTTACAACTTTTTTATGTTGCCACTTTTTTGTTTGTTTTTTAACTCATTTTATTTGTTGGTAATTACAAAGACGTCAGGTCGTTTATATGTTGTAATAGTTGACAGCGGCATATGACTATGACTACCACCGGTATAAATTAGTTAAAGTGCTCGAGGGGGTTTTAATTTTTTTTTGCTCGGTATATGTTGCGCTTTTTGTTTATCGCAATGAATTCTGTAAATGTGATATGTAGGGCTCGGAAGTTCAGGTAAATATATGTTGAACTTTCTGTTTTGCTATGACAGCGCAAATCTCTTCTCTCCCTTCCAAAAATTCACTAAAAGAAGGCAGTTTTTGATGTTGTTGTACCTTTGTTGTAATTTATTTCGCAGAAAACAAAGTTCTACTTTTTACTGCATTTTTGGAAGCAGCTTCTTTTATTGCGGGTATATGACATGATTTTTGTTCGCGATGTCCCACTTAGAAGCAATAAATTACAACAAAAATACAACACCATCACAAACTCTGCCTTCTTTTATTGCAATTTTGGCGGGGAGTGAAGAGAGAAGTGCTAAAAACGTGATTGCAGTACTGCAGTGCTTCCAAAATCATGTCTATTTTGCGATATGTATGATTGATAGAAAACTAAAAACATATTATTTTTCTAAATTGATGTTGTCGAGCGAACCCGCCACCTTTTGTGCAAAAGTCCAACACGCTAACTTCCACATTCAAGTTTTATTTTCGGTTTTTAGAACATATTTTATATTTATGAAACACGATAACAAATGCATAAACTTCCAAGCCCTAGTGATGTGTAACATAAAATGTACACCGAAATACGCATCACAAAATTTTAAATAATTACAAATATTTTTCCAAATTCAAATTCAATTATTTTAATTTTTGCATTAAAAAGTACAAAAATTGTTTTCTCGGACTTTCTGAATTTTGATATACGTATTAAGTTAGAATATTGTTCCACCTCAAGTCCAAATTCTAATATGATATTGTCATATTATGTGCCTATGCATAACAATTTGAAATCCTTATAACAAAATTTATAAAATGAATTTTGTATGAAAAATTGGTTTTATAAGTCACTTATAAATTTCAAAAGTGATTATGCATATGACCCTAAGATTTTATTTATTGATTTAAAAATTTTCACCATTTTCATGACAAACAGTATAATTGTATCATAGGCATCAGCCCACCCTTCAGTTGTCTGCAATAGGAAAATGTTAATTGTAACACACAAACCGAAATATAACGAACAAAAGCTCAACGTGACGAGAATTTTGTACTATTGTATTGTATATGAACTGTCTGGTTTTGTAAAATTTAATCATAAATCAACATATTTTAAAAAGCAACAATTTTACACAAAAGTACCCTTTGAGAACAAATATATGTACATATGTTTGTGTATGCGTTGTCAATTACATTTTCAAAAACCGCTATCATCCCAACAAAACAAAATTTGCTAGGGACTAGCCATCCCATTGGGCAGACAACTTACGAATGGGTTCAAGCCCACGAAACAGTTACATTGTCTATCATGAAAATCGTAATTTTTTTGAAACAACAAATAAAATCTAATATGAAAATATCATATTAGAATTTGGACTTGAGGTAGAACAATATCCTTAAATAATTTTAAATAGTAAAATAGTTAATATTGTTACGTTTTTACTTTTTAAAAACGTTGGTTTTTCTCCTTTAGATAAACCGCGTTCTTTTCTATTGCAATCAAAATAACCAATCTCAATTCAGACACCAATTTTTACGTTTTACCTTCAAAAAATGTACGTGTATTTCCTTTAAATAAACCTGGCTGGTGGAATTAAAAATAACCAACACACACACACCACTTTTTGCTTATTATTTATTAATTTATTTAACACTTTATTACTTTACAATTTCACAATGATTTACTAGAGCTCAACTGAACTCGAACGAGCTCGAAAGTTCCAGAGAAACCCAGATTGGTTGTAGAACAAACTAGAAGGTTCCAGGGGCACCCAGATTGTTAGCTATGGTTGTAGAACAAACTACAAGATTCTAGAAGTACCCAGAGTATTCACAGTAGAGACACCAACCACTTGGTTCTTAGCCTTGACACCAACCACTTTATACTTAGTCGAAACAGAAACCATTTTATTTTTATCCGCGACATTAACCCATGTATTCTTATCCGAGACACAAACCAACTTACAGTATAGCACATTATGGTATACTTAAATGTAGCGTTACCAGATTGACATATTTAGTAATCCCGTTTTTCGGGATATTTTTATTCCAAAATACCAGACCAATCAATTTTCGTAACAATGTGTAACTATTTTTAGAATATTCTAATCATCCCGATAATGTTTTTCAAATTTATTGTAAAATATATTCGCAAATTAAAATTAAAATTTTTTGGTTTTTCAATATTACAATGGAAATTTTAGAGCCCAGCATGAATTGTATTTCTCCCGAGAAAAATTTTGATTTTTAATTTTTGTTTTCATATCTCGAATAGTTTTCGAATAATTTTGAGAATTTAAATTATTGCGAACTGGAAAGAAATTTTTGCAAAAACGCCACAATCGAAATTTTTGATTTTTTTCGCAATATTGTTCTGAGGCATCCGAAACTCATAATGAATAAAAATATTTTTGGTGATCGCATCTTTTAGTTAAAGTTCATCGCGACAAGGCGTTATCATTTTACCCTACACCAGTGCGTGGACAGGGTATAATAAGTATGTGCTGATGTTTATAATACCACAAAAATATTGGACCTAAACCCTATAGCACACTAATCGACTCAGAATAACTTTGAATTCGATTTACCGGTGTCCGTCTGTCCGTACGTCCGTCTTTGTATGCTTGTGTGTACACTGCAAGTCTCAAATATTAAGATACAAATATTGGTACACCGACTTACATTGGCTCAACGATGAATTCCATTGATTTTGGTTAAGCTCGATCCATGTTTCGATCTATAGCTCATATGAAGGCCTCCAAAGACGGGGTTCTAAACTAGTTCGTACGCTACAGGTCGCAAATATAAATATATTTTAATGAAACTTGATACACTGATGCACATGGGCTTACTGAGTTTTGTTAGAATCGGCCCATATTTAGACCTATTGGCCACATAAAGTCCCCCAAAAATTTGCTCTTATAATTATCTGCATGCTGTTGGTCATAAATATAAAGATATTTTATTGAAATTTGCTACGAAAACCAAAACGAACCCAAACCGATTTAAGATAGAATCATTCCCTATTTGGGCTTAGCACCTAACTTTAGGAAAAATCAAAATTTCTTAATGTTTTTGAAATTTTTTTAACATTTGATAGACTAGTTTTGACCTTATTTCAACGCCTTCAAATTTCGGATCCATATATTAGTCCCTTTCAACCAGACTGGTGCAGGGTAAATAAATAGAAAAACGTCTGTAAATATTTTAGTTTAAATTACTAAAAATTGCCTTGCAGAAAAAACTCCTAAAATTAGCAAATAATTTTTGCTATATAAATATAAGCAAGATAGGACACCAAAAAATAAAACTGTTAAATATACGGAATTTTAGTTATATTTGAGTTAAATTTTTGTTTATAGAAATTAACCACTTAACCTGTTAAAATCAGCATTTTGCTAATTAATTAGTACACTAAAAAGATTAGGAAAAAGTTTTTTTTAGATTTTTTTTTTTTTTTAAATGCAAAATAAAAATTGAGCCTTCTGAAATCAGCAGTTTACTATTTTTTAGAAAATATTTCTGTTGATTTTAGCAGAATACACAGCTGGTGGCATTCAACTAAATTTTACTTAAAAATAACAAAATCTTTGTAGATATAACAGTTTGTATTTGCTGTTTTTAGTCCACTAATATTTAAAAAAATTCTCTGCAGATTTTTTAGTATAATTTGTTATTTTCAATTAACTAAAAGTTAACTAAAATATAGGTAAAATTCTGTAAATTTAACATTTTTATTTTTTGTCTTCTTATTTTAATAATCTGTTAATTTCAACAGTTTTTTCTGCAAGGGTATTTTTGACTAATTTTCAGTGGTCTTTTCTGCTACTTTTACAGGTTTTTGTTATGAACTTTTCACTATATTTTATGTTCACCTGGAGTTATAATTTAGATTAAAGATGGTAACGTGAGTGAGTTTTGACTCACACTCACTCACGTTTACATGAGTAAATTGCGGTTTTACTCGCAATCACGTAAAATTCTGCTCACGTCCACATCTCTTATTTAGATGCAAATATTAAGGGGGGACATGACATTGGCCGTTTTTTGAAAGCGACGTTTTCTTATAATTTTGTATTTTAGTAAATATTCTTAAGATTCTAAGAAAAAAAATTTCATGGAAAAATTCCTACGGGTTCAAAAGTTACTGCCGGATTAGTGAGAGCGCATTTTTAATTTTCGCGGCACCTACGTACGGCAGCTGTTTTACTTGCTACCTGACTTTTGGTGGTTGTTATTTCGTACCTACTTGAAGGGTGAGTTTTTTTTGTGTTTTTGAATTTCTTGAAAAAAGGCATCTTTATACCTCATATAGTGGAATTTTTATTTTATATGCTCACTTATTTGGGGTCTTTTGCAGCGTGAAGTCGTGGTAACCTTTTTTTTCTTTGTTCACAAACTTTGAACGCGTTTATCTCGAAACCATGTTTTTCGTATTGGTTGCGGCACTAGCGGGTTCATTTTTTGACGATTTTTTTTATTTTTTTTATTTTTTTAAACTTGATTCGCTATCGTATGACACGAGCTTTTTTTTAAATTTTTTTTCGATTTTTTATGAATTTTTAAGGTCAATATTTTTTTTTAGAAAAAACACGCTTTAAAATTGGAACATCACCAAAAATTAAAAAAAAATTAAAAAAAAAAGCTTGTGTCATACGATTTTGTTAAGATTTAAAAAAGTAATTTTATCCAGATCGGCCAATTTTTGCGATTCCCAGCGCTGCAACCACGAGGCCCCGTTTTTTCTCTGCCGCCAGTTTGGAGCTCTATAAAACCATGTTGGAGTGAAAAATATTTTTTTTTGAATTTTTTTCTTGTAATTTATTCAATTCTCTACAATAATAAAAATGGAAAAATGTTTGTTTTTGACTGAGTTATGAATTTTTAAAAAAGGTCTGTTTTCTCTGCCACGAATGTAATGTCCCCCCTTAAAGAACTGAAATAAAAGATAAAGAATATTTAATAAAGCAGTATAATATACATATTATTATTTTTCATAAATTTATGTTGGTTGGGTATCGAACCCGCAACCTTACGTGTCCAACGAGCTAACCATTACACCACAGTGCCCACATTTATGCTATTGTTATCTTTTTTTTTTCACAAGTAGTTAGAGCAATGCTAACTAGCAAAGAATATGGATTGCTTTTGCCGCTTTTTCAGATGTTACTTTCTATTTAATGGATGCAACAAAATTGCAGCTGGAATTTCGAAACGATAACATCCATTTGGATTACCAAGTATTTACTTTAAAAAACATTACAATTTCTGGTTACCTTGTAAATACAAAGACGTGTGCAGCTTTGAAACCAAAGTCACACATGATATTGCTTATTAGCTGTGTTTGTGCGGCAAGTTATCAATGTTGGCTTATGTCACTCCCATACAAATTTGACATTAGTAACGTTAAGAGTTAACACTAAACGTTGTCAAGTGTCAAATTTATATGAGAATGACATAAGCCAACGTTGATAGCTTGCCGCACAAACACAGCTATTATATACAGTTTTTATTTAAAATTTGTCACTCTCTTTTTTTCGCCCATAAATTTGCATGGTACTGTTTTTGTTTTCTCAATTATCGCAACTTCTTTAAAGTTTAGCTTGCGTTACTTTTATGATTAATATTTTGGAAAAAAAAAATGTTAATTAATTCATCTGCAGCATTAAAATATATTTACTTTAATGATGGCCTTAATTAATTGTAGCTTTTATATTGACTATTATTAATTTATGTGGTTTTAAAACAATGATAAATTTCTTTTCTTTCTGCCTGCCAATGCGAATTAAAAAATACTGTTAGCGCAAAATTTATACGACAATATCACATTGAAATTACCACAAACACACAAAAGAGAAAAATAACTTTCATATGTACACATTAAACTAAGAAAATGTTTAAACTTCAAACAAATCAAAAAGAAAAACCACAAATCTATTTTAAAATTCACAAAATTTCAACACAAGTCTAAAGAAACATAAACGACCAGAGAGGAAACTAAACCCAAAAGTAAAAAAAAAAATCATACCCAAAAGTGACACTAGTGTTGATTGTCGTGGTTAAAATGCCTTAAATATTAGGACTTTTCTAAATGCAAAAGTTTTATTTCTTGTTAAGAAGCAAAAGAAAACAAAAAATGCTTCAAGAGTTTTCCTAGAAACACAAACACAAACACACACACATAAATATATTTTTGTATATTTTATATGTATAGTAAGCGTTAAGAGTAAAGAATAGTATCTAGTTTAGTAACCACATTTTAAATCATACGGGATCACCGGAAATTTTGTGACTGTCAATGCAGTTTCCGCGTAAAACGTATTTCCCCCTAACGGAATCATTACTTTAACAACAATATTGCTAACGGCTAACAACTGTATAAACTATATAAACAAACCAAGAAAGAGGAGTGTAACAGTCTCCACCTCCCTTGCAAATGGTTTCGCGTACTATTCTTAAGCATTTTTGTTTAACTTTTTCACCATGTTTCTGCCATATGTTAGTGAAAAGTTTTCTTCCACAAATTTTTGCACCTAAATTTTCTAAAGAGTTTTAACATATATTTATATACGTATATTTCAAAGGAAGAACTCTAAAGAACTACTATTGTTTCTTTTTTGTTTTTGTTGCCTCTACCAATGCCACCAAAACGTTGAGAACATTTTCCAACCAGTTAAAACCGTATAAAAGTATCTTTTACTTGGTGACATTTAGTGACGATTCACAGTAGTAGCATCCTGTCGCGTAAATATACTTTATATTATATTTTTATATGTAGATATGTGTTTGTACACTGCCTCGTGACATGAAAGAGTTGAAATTTATAGACCAAAAAATATCAAATGTTTTTTCTGTGTACCCTACATTACGATTCAATAATAATTACATTTTTCCATTACAGTTGAAGAATAAATGATTAAAATTTAACCCGTATTCTCCTGAATTTAGAAATCTTGCTAATTTTTCAACGAAAGGGGACCTTAGGTCCCTTTCTATTTTGCGCGTCACATATATCTCTATATATAAAAGAATAACGTGACTGACTGACAGACTCAACATTGCCAAGCCCAAACCGCTGGAGCTAGGAAGTTGAAATTTGGTATGTAGGTTCCACTTTGGCCGTAGACGTCCGCTAAGACAGGATTTTTGGAAATTCCTACCGGAACGGGCAAAAAGTGGGAAAGTCTCCGCCTTGACGGCCTGCCTAAACCCCTTTGGCTAGAAAGCTGAAATTTAAGATATGTGTTCCTTGGAGTAGGGGCTAACTTTCCTGGAAAGTACTTTCTAGAATTTTGGACAGGGACGTTGTAAAAATGGGGGTTAAAAAGGGGAAAAAGGCCCCTCTTGACGGTCTGCCCAAACCGCTGGAGGTAGGAAGTTGAAATTTGGTATAAAGGTTTTCCACTATCGTAGACATCCACCAAGACGGAATTTTGGAAATTTTTACAGGGAGGGGCAAAAAGGAGAAAAAGTCTCCCCCTTGACGGCCTGCTCAAACTGCAATTTGGTATGTAGGTTCCTCGACCGGTGTAGACGTCCGTTGAGACGGCATTTTTTGAAATTCTTATCGGGAGGGGCAAAAAGGGGATAAAAATACCTTTTGTTTCCAAAAAAAGTACCTTTTTCCAAAAAACATACATTTTTCAAAAAAATACCTTTTTTAAAAAAAGTACCTTTTCCAAAAAAGTACCTTTTCAAAAAAAAGTAACTTTTTCAAAAAAAATACATTTTTCCAAAAAAATACCTTTTTCAAAAAAAGTACAAATAAAGTACTTTGTAAAAACAAAGTATCTTTTCCCAAAAAATTTCGCTTTTTCCAAAAACTACCATTTAAAAAAATGTAATTTCAAAAAAAGTACTTTATTTCCAAACAAGGTTTCCTGATATTCGGCATAGACGTGCGCTAAGTCGGGATTTTTGGAAATTCCTACCGGAACGGGCAAAAAGGGGAAAAGTGCCTGCCCAAACCACTGGAGGTAAGAAGTTGAAATTTGGTATAAAAGTTCCTACACTGTAGTAGACATCGACTAAGTTTGTATTTCTGGAATTCCCTACAGGATATCCCAAAAGGAAATTCGGTATGTGAGTTCCTCCTTCTGTGTAGGCGTCCGCTTAGACAGAATTTTTGAAATTCCTATCGGGAGGGGAAATAAGGGGAAAAGTCTTCTCCTTGACGGCCTGCCCAATCCCTTTTGGCCAACCTAAAATTTTAAATATGTATTCCTTGGAGTAGGACTGACTCACCGGCAACGTAATTTTTCTATTTTGGAACAGGAACATATTAGAAATGGTGGTTGAAAGGCAAAAATGTCCCCAATAATAGCCTGCCCAAACCGCTGAGGCAATGAAGTTGAAATTTGGTATGAATGTTCCTCATCCATCGCAGATAGCCGCGAAGATGGAATTTTTGTAAAAAGATTTTTGGCAAAAAGAAGAAAAGCCTCCCCTTGCTGGCCTGTAAAAACCCCTTCGGCTAGAAACCTGAAATTTAAAATGTGGGTCCCTGGAGTAAGGGCTAACTTATTAGAAAGATACTTTTTCTAAATTTGGACAGGGCTGTTATAAAATGGGGGCTCAAAAAGGGAAAGCGGCCCCTTAACCTGCCCAAAATGCTGGAACTAGGAAGCTGAAATTCAGTACTTAGGTTCCTCCTCCAGCCTAATTCCAACCGGGAGGGACAAAAAAAAAAGTGTCCCCCTTGACAGCCTGCTCAAACTGCTGGAATCCATCCATCCCTGTCGATGGATTTTCGGAAATTCCTACCGATTGGGGCACAAATAGTAAAAGTTGGCTAGAAACCTGAAATGTAAAACATATGTTCCTTGGAGTATGGGCTCACTTATCGGGAAGGTGCTTTTTGGAATTTTGGACCATTGCAAAAATGGGGATTAATGAAGCGACAAGTGTCGCTTAAAGGCCTGCCTGGAGGTAGGAAGTTGAAATTTGGTATTAAAGTTCCTCCTCTATTGTAGACATCCGCTAAGATGAGATTTTTGTAAATTTCCACAGGTAGAGTCAAAAACAGAAAAATTCTCCCCCTTAACGGCCTGGCCAAACTGCTGGATCTAGGGAGCTAAAATTCGGTATTTGGGTTCCTTCTCCAACGAAGATGTCCCATAAGACGGAATTTTTGGAAATTCATACCTGGAGGGGTAAAAAGGAAAAAACTTCCCTCTTTACGGCCTGGCCAAACTGCGGGATATAGAGACCTAAACGTGGTAAAATTGTGGTTCAAAAGGGGAAAATTGCCCCCCGGATTTTTACTGGGAGGAACAAAAAGGGGTGAAGGACCCCCTTTAATTACCTGTTCAAACACTATCCACGGAATATGAAACTTATGTAGCATTGAAACATACTCTCCAAAAAGTTAAATAAATTTTCTAAAAGAGAAAAAACCTTAGAAAAGGAATGGAACTTACATATTCTGATATTTAAACTGCAGGTAACGAAGCACCGGTGGAAGAAACCGACGCATTAAATTTTCCAACTGAATTTGCGAATTTACTTGAATTGCCAGGTCTACCTTTACATAAACTGGAATTAAAAAAACTTTAAGGCACGCTAACTACGTAGCGGGCTTTGCCCGCTATCTTTAATATTATAAAAGGCCTTCCAACCCTGCTTTACGTTATTTATTTTCATTCAAAACACAAATGAACAAAACTGCTTACGGGTCTATCTACCTAAGTTCGCATTTTACCAAATTATCTTAACATACACACGTATATTGCAATTTATAATGGATTCATTACTAACAATCCATTTTCATGAGAAAAAGTGATCAAATATTTATTTATTTAAACCCATTGTTGTGTCAGAATTATTTATTTGTGGTGGCTGGGTGAAGGCTTTTATTATAAAAACTGTACTTTAAATAAAAAAGCGAAATTAAAAAAATGTGGGGGGGCAGCCCCCCCCCCACCCAACCACAAATACGACCTATCTACGTCGATGGCTTGAACAACAGACAATTAGTTGTTACATGCTCACGTGAATGATTTATTTATATAAAAATGAAGAAGCAAAAATAGTATTTGTACTTAAAAATTATTTTACAAAACAACAAATATTGTGTTTTATTTTATCTAAAAGAAATTTAGTTCTTAACTTTAAGGCACGTTAACAACGTAGCGGGCTTCGCCCGCTATACACTCATAAAAACAAACCTGTAAAACTAGCAGAAAAAACAACTACAAATAATTCTTGCTAAATTCAAGTATAATAAGAACAGCAAAAATAAAACTGTGAAGTTTACATAATTTTAGTTATATTTGTGTTAACTTTTAGTTAATTGAAAATGACAAATTATACTGTAAAGGCTGCAGAAAATTTTGCTAAATATTAGTAGATTAAAAATAGCAAAAACTACTGTTACTCGTTCCAAAAAAATTTTCTAAAGTTAATTTACAGGAAGAAGAAAATAAACTAGAGGCTGCAAAAATAAACTGCCCTTACTAATTTCTGGTACAGTTCGAACAAACAATTATATAATAAAAAGTAAGTAAAAAAAATTATACGTTATTATATAAAAAATATTGTTCGATAAGTTTTAAAATTGTATTTGTTAAATCGGTTAAATAAGAAACACGAATAAATAACACTATACAAAAATTTCGAACTTTTTCCAAAGTTACGGAGTTCTGACAAAAGTTTTGATAAAAATAAAATCCCAACTGGATGAAAATAATTATTTTATGTAACGCGATCCATATGCGGTTAATTTTTATACTTTTGGCTAAAAACGCCGCACTAGGAAATTTACAGAATAACATCTTTCACAATTTTCGAAAAAATATCACTTCAAATGGATAAAAAAAAATATTTTTTCATTTGATAAAAATTATTATTTTGTGTAACTTGATCCATATAGATTTAATGTTTTCACTTTTCGGCAAAAAAGCCCCTTGGACATTTTCAGAATAACGTCTTTCCAAATAGAAAGCAATAAATGAATAATAACCAAAGGCTTTTAATTAGAATCTAATGCGATTACAAAACTAAAATGGACTTTTAGTCAATTTTGAACAAACCTTTTTAACCCTTAAAAATAAGATTGGGGCTATAGAGTATTGAGCTTGTTCGTTAGTTTTGTACCCTCTATCGCATACCCCAATTTAATAAAAATCTGATAAATGCTATTCTGTAAATTTCCTAGTGGGTATTTTTTTTTTGTGAAAAGTGAGAACATTAACCCTACATGGATCAAGTTACTGAAAATAATAATTTTTATCAAGTGGAACATTTTTTTTATTCATTCAAAGTGATATTTTTCCGAAAATTATGAAAGGTGTTATTCTGTAAATTTCCTAGTGGGGCGTTTTTGGCCAAAAGTATGAAAATTAACCCCATATGGATCACGTTACATAAAATAATTATTTTTATCCAGTTGAGATTTTTTTTTATCAATGATGATGGCTTTACCATCTCGTAGTCATAATTAATATTAAGCGTGTTCGTTTACCTACTACAAGTTACACACAAAAAAATATTGTTCAACTTTTTTCAATTAAAACGATTTGTTAAATTATTTCAAAAGGTGTCAATTAAAAATTAATCCAATGGATTAAATAATTGCTCAAAACTGCAATTTGCTTGACATTTTTTTTTTATTCTACCAATCAAAAGCATTTCATAAAACAAGAGAAAAATATCAGCATATTGTTGTTGTTTTTCGTTTGCTTTATTTATGTAGTTGTTTTTATAAATGTTAATGTATTAGTAACAGGGATGATAAAGTTGGTACTATATTACTTTTTATGGTTGGTACAAAATTACTATGTTACTCCTTAGCATTATTTGATACCATTTTAAATTATTCAAAATAAATAGTAAAAAATCATAAGAAACGTAATTCCAAGGAAAGGTTTCTAAAATTTTGCAAAAAATATTAAACATTTATTTGAGTTTAAGAGAAAATCTTTAAATTGTTGTGTTTTTTGTTTAGTTTTATTTGATTTAGTTTTCTGAATTGATATTAGTTAATTTAAATTGTGCGGTATTTTAATTTTTAGTAAATTGGACATGTTCGGGCATATTGTTTGTTTTAATACCCAATCCATATATAGTTTTTTTAATTATAAGAAATAAATTTAAAAAAAAGATTAAAATTTTATAATTTTTGACCCCGCTTTTTAAATATTAAAGATGAGACTGGGACGTCAAAATAATAGTCAACGCTGAAGATTGGATGCAAGAACAAAAGCGATAGAATAATATAAAAAAGGTAATTGGGAAGAAGAAAGAACGAAATACACTATACAGAGTGAAGTGGATCTATATTATATTTGGAACCTTGTTTTAATGTACAAAAGCACTTTCATATATGTACGTTTTTTTTTGTTAATTTATAATAAAAAATTTAAAAAAAGTACTTTGCGGGTCGAAAAAGTATTATTTTTTAAGCAGGTTGGTACTATTTTGAAAATCCCATTTATCATCCCTGATTAGTAACTAGTATTTTATATTATTTTTTATAAAATTTTATAAATTCTCGTTGAGTTTATTATTTTATTTAGTTAAATATTTCAATTTTATGACTACAAAAAAGAACGAAATGAACGATGAACGAAAAGAACGAATAATGGTGAACGATGGCATATCGTTCAATGAACTGAACCGTTCAAATGAACTAGTTCGTTCATGAACGACACAACTCTATTAAATCTGAATATTCATTTATTCTAAAACATTACTATAATATAGTAATGTAATTTTTAAAATTTTTTGTTTAAAAAATTTAAAATTTTTTTAAACCAAATCTAAATAAATTTCTAATCAAAAAATCTAATTTTTGAAATTTTTTGTTTAAAAATTTAAAATTTTTTTAAACAAAAAATCTAAAAAATTAAAAATTATTTTAAAACAAATATATTTTAATTTAGTTTTAAAAAAAATTTTTATAACAAATTCAAAAAAATTTTAATTTGAAATTTTGTTTAAAAAATAAATAAATTAAAAATTATTTTAAATCAAAAATATATAATACTTCAGAAAAAAGAAGAAAACTAATTTCTACGAGAGAAATTTTCACATAAGTATAAATAAATCTATCAACTGAATGAAAATTGAATGCAGCTTTTATTTTAATGACAGAAAGAAGTATATTTTTTATAGTTGGCATGGCAACTACCACTTTATCCAGCTGATAGTTTATTTAGAAGTTCTACAATATTGATCAATTTTTAATCCAATGAATTAATTTTTAATCAAACTCATATAAAAAACCAATAAAAATCCTAATCAAATGTATCACTATTTTATTGAAAATTTATTCAATTAAAGTGTTACAAATTTTTAATTGAATGAACAATTTTCGTGAATGGAGGAATTTCAACCACAAAATTTATTGAATAGGCGGTTTTCATGATTGAAATTAGTTTTTATTTTTTTGTGTGTTACTACTTTTACTACAGCTGGAAAAATTCAATATAAAAGGTAAACAAAACATTCCAATTGTAGTAAAAGTAGTAAGAATTTCGAGTAAACGAACACACTGATTAAGTTTCATGAGTCTTTTCTGATCGCAGGTCACTAAGGGTTACAGATTTTTTAAATACGTTTAAAGATAATTATAGTCCAACTAAATCTAAGTGATATTTTTCCGAAAACTATGCAAAATTTGATGAAAACATTAAAATTTTGTTAAATTTTTGACGAAATAAGCAATTTTTGTAAAATGTCCTGGAAAGCAGTCGCTCCAAAAACAAACTCGAATGATCATTTTTCCAATTTATTTTTTTCTTTAATATTACTATTATGTGGTACAAATAGCAATCGACATCTCTAAATTGGGCATTTTAAAAAATCTTTAAAATTAATTTAAAAAAAAAACGTTTTCGCATTTTTATCAAATTTGTGGGTCATTTTGGATTCCAGGCTAAAGTGGGTTAATAATATCCGATGAAGTCAAAATTCCATATCTGAATCATCTTGGCTATATTAAATGAATAAATGAAACAAAAAAAATATTTTTTTCCGAAATTTCGAATTTTGGGAATTTTTAATATTAATACACTTTTTACCAAAATGGGCCATTTTCGTCCAAATTTCGGCACGGGTTATCGTTTTCCAAAAAAAAGTTGATTTCTTCCATTTTGGACCATTTCCAATAAAACTGCGGGGTGTAATGACAAATCTATTTTTGAGGGACACACTAAGATACATTTATCATAAAATAGTTTAAGCATATCCGATATTGATAAAATTCGGATATGTGTAAAAGTTTAAAAAAAAAAAACGTGGCGCTTTCAGCGTAAATTTTTTAACTCAGAAATACAAAGGTCTATTTTGATTTGCCATTTAAGTTGATGTACCCTACGGGGAATGAGGAGTCAATTGCCCTCCAAGGACCTATCTCGTGACCGGTCAACCGAAGTCATATTACTAAATTAGTACAAATATGAACCAAAGAGAATGAATTAATTTTCTAAGTATTTTCTGATTCGTTACTTTCACTGTTGCTTTTAAAAAACTTGACCAATACCGAAATAAAAAAAAAAAATTCGCGGCATATTTTTTAAAATATTTTTTTTTATTTATTTTACTATTTTATTTATTTTGAACTTTATTTTTTTACGATTTGCTTATTATAGCTCTTATTTTAAATTTTTATAATTTTTTGCTAAAAAATTTTAAGTTTTGTATTTTCAACGTTTTTTAATGTTAAAGCTGTTTTAGTTTTAACAATTGGTATTTCATTTAATTTTCTTTTTAACTTAAGGACAATTTTTTAAATTTTTATTTATATTACCAGAGGTTTTGAGGTAATTTTCTAATTTTTAATTGATTTTTTAATTTAATTATGGCCAACGTAAAAAACAAGTCAACTGCCATTAAGGGACCTATCCCATGACCGGTCAATCGGGGGCATATTCAAGGCAATTCCACCATATTTGTGTGTGTGTTAATGTTGTTTTCTTTTCTATGTTTTTCTTTTCCATGTTTTTTTATTTGCGGTGTGTGTGTTTTTCTTTCTCTTTTTTATTTGAACATAAACGAAAAGCATATAACTTAATCATCAGCCAGCCATCACGCATAAGCAACATTAGCTCAGACGGTAGAGCGTTTGCCTTACAAGCAGAAGGTTGTGTTATCGAGCCCTACTTCGACGCCAAGTAGATTATTTTTAATTCTTAATTTTTTATTAGTTTATTTGAAAAGCTATTTTTAGACACACAACTTTACTGCCACAATGTGTCTAAACTGTGGCAATTGGTCATTTCCAATGACAACGCCATGTTAAAGTGATATGTCTCTTTCAAACAAAAAGACCGATCAACGACCTATCCTGCGTGTCATCTGGGACAGGTCCCTTTCCCCGTAGGGTAGTGACAGCATTGCCAGCCATGTAAATTTTATATTTCTATTTTTTTTTTTTTTTGAAAATTTCAAGTTTTTTGGTTCAAATAGTGACAAGATTTTGGTCGTATTTGACCGATTATAATTCTTAAATGCTATTTTTGTTTTACCATCTTTAATTTTCTTTGGTAAGCTAAGAAACTATTTACTACTTCTGTTGCAACAAATACAGAAAACATAATATTATTTATAGCATAGAAGGCATTCGAAACTAAATGACCACCCTACGGGGAACGGGACCGATCCCAGATGACACGAAGGATAGGTCCCATGGGGGCGGAGACCGGTCGTTGATCGGTCTTTTTGTTTGAAAGAGACATATCACTTTAACATGGCGTTGTCATTGGAAATGACCAATTGCCACAGTTTAGACACCTTGTGATAGTAAGGTGGTGTGTCTAAAAATAGCTTTTCAAATAAACTAATAAAAAATTAAGAATTAAAAATAATCTACTTGGCGTCGAAGTAGGGCTCGATAACACAACCCCTTGCTTGTAAGGCAAACGCTCTACCGTCTGAGCTAATGTTGCTTATGCGTGATGGCTGGCTGATGGTAAAGTTATATATTTTTCGTTTCTGTTCAAATAAAAAAGAAAAAGAAAAAACAAACACTACAAGCAAACAAAAAAAGGAAAAGAAAAAAATAGAAAAGAAAACAACACTAACACACACACACAAATATAGTGGAAGTGCCTTCAATATGCCCCCGATTGACCAGTCACGGGATAGGTCCTTTAATGGCAGTTGATTCGTTTTTTGCGTTGGCCATAATTAAATTAAAAAATCAATTAAAAATTAGAAAATTACCTCAAAAACTCTGATAATATAAATAAAAATTTAAAAAATTGCCCTTAAGTTAAAAAGAAAATTAAATGAAATACCAATTGTTATAACTAAAACAGCTTTAACATTAAAAAACGTTAAAAATACAAAACTTAACATTTTTTAGCAAAAAATTATAAAAATTTAAAATAAGAGCTAAAATAAGCAAATCATAAAAAATAAAGTTCAAAATAAATAAAAGAGATAAATAAAAAAAAAAATTTTAAAAAAATATGCCGCGCATTTATTTTTTTTTCGGTATTGTTCAAGTTTTTTAAAAGCAACAGTGAAAGTAACGAATCAGAAAATACTTAGAAAATTAATTCATTCTCTTTGGTTCATACTTGTACTAATTTAGTAATATGCCTTCCGTTGACCGGTCACGGGATAGGTCCTTGGAGGGCAATTGACTCCTAATTCCCCGTAGGGCAGCTACAAACAAATTTAGGTTGGAGCTACAGATATTAAAGGTCTTTAGTTAAAAATAATTTGAACGTTACTGTGTGAGATACACTAATGAAAAAAAGTACATAATTGCTACCGGAAATTAACTGCAATTGCAGTTAAAACGAGTAAAAAGGTTAAAGTCGGGCATGCCGACTATACAATACCCTACACCAGTCTGGTTAAAAGCCAACTAATGTTTGGATCCGAAATTCGAATAGGTTAAAATGGGACTTGTGTCAAAATTTTCTATAATGTGAGTCAGCGAACCAAATTTCATTAAAATATCTTAATATTTGCGACCTGCAGCGTATAAACAATATAATTTTGAGGGGACCTTTATATGGGCACTAGGTCTAAACATGGACCGATGTTCACCAAAATTAATAGGCTTCGTCCTTGGGCCAACATTGGTCTGTGTACCAAATTTCATCAAAATATCTTAATATTTGCGACCTGCAGCGTATATATATTTTATCCTTTAATTCCCAGTGGAACATAGGGCCGCATAACGTATCATTTACATTTGCATAGGTTTCAGTAATCATTTCAATTTCGGGGAGAATGAGTGATTGGCCTATAGCTCTCCTAGGCTGGTGCTGGGGCTGCCAGCTAAGCCACCAGCCTGGCTTGGTGAAAGTCAGTAGCAAACTTAGCAAAAATGCCTACTTCCCGAGACGTCACTTTATTTTCCTAAGTGACCATTCGGACATGCTACAGACCGTCGCTCGAATTCGCTTCCATCTCAACAGAGGTGGTCCCCAGGGAGTACCACGAGGAGGCCACTGCCGTAGCAATGGGATCAGCACGCTGACCTACGAGTCGACTTGGAGTGACTTACTAAGGATAGTGGGAACACTTTACTTTATCGACCTGCAGCGTATAAACAATATAATTTTGGGAGGACTCTTATGTGGGCACTAGGTCTAAACAAGGACCGATTTTAACCAAAATCAATAGGCTTCGTCCTTTGGCAGACATAAGTCGGTGTACCAAGTTTCATCAAAATATCTTAATATTTGCGACCTGTAGAGTGCGCACAAGAATGCATGGACAGACGGACGGACGGACATCATTAAATCGAAATAAAAAAAAATTCTGAGCCAATCGGTATACTATAAGGTGGGTCTAGGACCAATATTTTTTGGTGTTACAAACATCAGCACAAACTTATAATACCCTGACCACATAGTGGTGTAGGGTATAAAAATGTACACTGCAATTTCATTTAAAATTGCCTGATAATGAAGCTATTTTAACTGCAGTTGCACTTAAAAACAATTGCAATTGTTATTTGACTACAATTTTTACAATTTTTTTTTTACAATACTTTCTTAACTGCAATTCTCTGAGTGTGTACATACACTATAAGCAACCGTTAGTAAATTTTAGAAAAACTGTTATCAACAGTAATTTACTATTATTTTCAAGAAATTTTACTAATTATTAGTATAAGCAGAAGGAAAAGCTTTAATTATACATTCAAAAAATTTTGTCCATAGAATCTACTGAAAATCACAGTTAAAATAAAGGTGTATGCAGGAAAAAAGGCGACAAAGGTATGAAAATAAATAAACTTTAGTTATTTTTAACAGTAAAAAAATAACTAACAAATACTTTAAAAATAACTAATATTGCAGTAAAATTAACTGATAAATTTTTACTACAATAAAAAAGAGAAAAAGTAAAGAATGATAGTAGAAAAGGGAGAGAAAAGTGGATAAAGTGAAAGAAAAACAGTTTGTTATCAATGTTGCCAGGTTAATTGGGTACAAAATAATCAAATGTTAAAATCATAATATAAAATTTAAAAATCACCCGATCTTTAGTGGCAGCTGTAATTTAAGAAAAATTCTAAAACTTTTATTTTTTATTGGATTGGTTGAAGTGAAGGAAACTTTCTAAGTAAATTGATTTTGTAACAAAAACAATTTCTATAGAAATAACGCAAGACTTCACCGAAGTGTTTTAGAAAATAATTCTCTAATACTCGTATCTCAAAATTTCAAACCATTTTATTTATGTATGTATTGAAAATTCACCATAAAAATTAACTGTTCGAAAGAAAAAGTTCACTTTTAAAAAAATTTTTTATAACGCAAAAAATTTTAGCTTTTAAAGTACTTAGTATAGAGATATTTCACAGAACCTACTAAAGAATTTACATGAAGAAAGATATAAATCTCCTTGAAAAACATGTTATATTTATCAGGGATTTTGGGAAAACCCTTTTAAATAAAAATAATAACCAGATTATGTGTTAGTTTTCCTACAAAAAACTTTCAGTTTCTAAAATTACTACATTAAATAAAAATATTATGATAAAAATTTATGAGTTACTTGAATAAATTTTCAGATTTATTGTTATAGATTATGAAAAAATAATGTATTTTTGAACAATTGTTGCTATATTTCCTATTGAAAAAAATCATAATTTTGAAGAGTAAAATCGTCAAATCGTCATTTGGCTATTTGCGATAGTAAAAATCGTCAAAATGACGACAAATCGTCAAAACTGGCAACATTGTTTGTTATGCACAATTATATATTTTTATTTACTCAGCCTTCACTCAAAATGAAAAAAAAGGGTAACCAACCTTTTAATTTTTTTTACAAGAGACAGGACATTTTTACAAACAGGACATTAACAAATTCATTTATAAAACTGATAGTTTTGATCATATTGAGAACAATTAAGTTTTATGGTGAAATATAGTTCCGATTTAATTTTAAAAATTTTACACATTTAGAAAATCACTATTTCATTTAGAATTTGTCTGATTTTATTTTAAAATTTCGCAATTTCAAATAAAAATAATCCTATTTCAATTAAAAATTTTTTAAATAATAAAAAAAGTAAATAAAAATAATAAAAAGCATCAATTTTATTTAAAAATGGCAAATCTGAATTTATTATGGAATTTTGTAAAGTTGAAATGGAAAATGCCAATTTTTTGAATGAGGGGAATGTTTAGTTGATCTTTTATTCTGGTAAATGAATGTTCTTTAGTTTGACTCTAGATCATAAATTAATATTAAATTATTTTCAAATTAAAGGAATAAACAAGGAATAAATTTTTTTTAAAGAATTCGACAAGGCCAGCAAAACGGAATACGTATTTTCGGCTTTCGCCGAAACAAAGTATATAAATAGCATTGTTAGATTCGTTGTTAGAGTTACTGTTAATATATTCGATTTGCTTTCAACTTTCACATAAGTAGACAATCATCAATTATTAACCCATTCAAGGCAAACGACACTGATGATGGCGTTGTAGCGAAAGCCGAAAATACGTATTCTGCCTTGCTGTATACGTATTCTATCGAATTCTTTCAAATTTTTATTCTTTGTAAGTTACTTGTGAAAATTGTATCATCTTTCTTTAATTTGAAAATAATTTAAACAAAAAGTGATATTAATTTATGAAAAACATTTATTTTGCCAATTTTTTTTATAAATTTTCTGATTTCAAAATCAAATTTGGGTCGTATTGAACTTATTCCAATCAGTCCTTTTGGAAATCCTGAAAAATATAAGAAATGCCAACAACAATTAAAAAGAAAATTATATTTGAAATGAAAATGAAAAGAATTGCGCAATAAGCAAATATGGGTAAAAAATGGCAAAAAAGCTGTAAGGCAACTTGGTCTTTCTTGTACACTTATAAAAAAAAGTTAGTACAAAAGTCTGTTAAACGCGTCCTGGCGCATATGAACTGATTTTTTCTGTTATTTTGTCTTAACATTTAGGATTGAACTAATATTTTTGTAAATCCTATTTAGCATAACAATTACTTTCATCCGTATTTGAACTAACCTTGCATCTTAATTTTTAGTAATTTATGTTTCTTAATTTTACAAATTTTTCAGCTAATTTAAACCCCAATTATTTCCCAAAGTTTATATTTTTGTGTCTCTGTATTGAGAATATTTAGTATTGTGTTAAAGACGACTAAAATCTTTGTTTAAATTAGTGTTTCAATACTCACAATAATTTATCCTTAAAAACAACTTAAAATACATATTAAATTAATTGAAAATACAATTAGAAAAAGGACTACTGATTTTTCATTATATTCAAACCATTTTGCTATTTATTTTCAAACATTGTTTAAACAATCCATAAAAGAAATAACTCAGGGGATGCCCCCTATTAACGCAGTGCATTGTGTAGGTATTAGGAAAATAGGTTATGAGGAGGAGGAAAGAGGGAGTAGTGTTTGTGAATATTTGATTTAAATTTCTCAACATTGTAAGTAATAGGGAAGACTTCTGCGGGGAGTTTATTCCACATACGGCTAGTGCGACTGATAAACGAATTCTCTCTATAATGCGTCGTGCGATCCACTGGACAATCGACAACAAACGGATGCGCTCTACTTGATAAGCAAGTATTAGAAATAAAAACCTAGGCTTTAGGGTCAAGTTCACTTATCTCAGCCGAGCACTTCCCATGGTAATATCGATAGGACAGGGTCACACAACCTACATTCCGGCGATGCTCCAATGAGTCAATAGAGCTGGATACCCTATTGTCATTGATAAGCGCCGACTCCCTCCTTTGCACACGGTCCGGAAGCTCCAAAATATACTTCGAAGCTCCTGCCCATATATGGGAGTTGTATTCCATCTTCGATCGGATATAGGTGGTATAAATAGTGAGTAAATCGGATGGAGTGAAGTACTTCTTGCACCGACGTTAAAAACATAGACACTTGAATGCTTCTTTCGACACCTGAAAAACATGTTTATTCCAATGGACATCACACTGAATTTTCATGCCCAGAACATCAAGAGTATCCGATTCCTCAATATCAATATCACCCATATGTACAGATGACAGTGTTGACCTCACAGCCCTATGGATCAACATACAACATTGGGTCTTGCGTGCATTAAAGTCGACCTTATTCGCACGACCCCACTCAGAGATTGTAGAAAGGTCACGATTAAGTGTGTCATTCATAATCTGCCTTTTGCCCCCAATCTCCTCAGGGCTTGGCCTACGATCGAAGGAAAATGAATGACAAATGTTGCTGTCATCTGCGAAAGAGTAGATAGGGTTGAAAGTTTGACCAAGAAGATCATTGAAAAAGATAAGAAATAGGGAAGGAGAAAGAACAGAACCCTGCGGTACGCCTGAATCCAGCTGAAACTCGTCGGATGAGACCCCATCCATAACAACACGAATAGTGCAATCTCTGAGAAAGCTTGAAATAAATCGAGCGAAGTCATTAGCCACACCAAAAGCAATAAGCTTCGTGCCATACACGATCAAAGGCCTTTGAAATATCCAGAGCAACCACTTTGCTCTCACCAACACGGTGGATGGAACGACTCTAACGCTCCGAGAGGAACACTAACAGGTCTCCCGCAGAAGGACGTCTGGGGAAGCCATACTATCGGTCATTAAGAAGTGAGTTGGACTCTAAATAATTCACAAGATGGTAATTAAACATACTCTCCATCGCCTGCGATCGGGCGGTAGTTTTCAGGGTTGTTAGCCGCACCCTTTTTAGGGATTGGCTGGACCTTCGTGCTGGAAGGTTGTCCAATGATGATTAAAACAATCATCAATTTTTAATTGACAAAACGTAAAAAATACGATTTTGTGGTTTGTTTTTTTCATATTTGAAAGTTTTTTTTTTTGTTTGGATTTTCAAAACACTCACACACAACACACACGTTCATATTTTTATTGGCTATGTTTGTGTGTATGAGTAAAGAATTTCTTGTAATTTGAATTAAAATGATTTTGTATATTAACAAACTATTTTAACAAAAAAGAAATATTTGAATTTTTTGTTTTAAAATAGAAAACAACGAAATTATTTAAATTATTTTTTCTAAAAATACAAATCTAAAAATAGAATATTTAACTGAAATTAACAAATCCTACAGACGATACATATTTTTTTGGGGTTTGTTTTTTATTGACTGATAAAAAAAGTTAAACAATATTTTCATATATTTAGTTAGAATATTCTTCCACCTCAAGTCCAAATTCTAATATGATATTGTCATATTAGATTTTTATTTGTTGTTTCAAAATTTGTTTCAATGTATTTTAATTGATTCTTCAATTGAAAACAAACTTTACCTATTACTTTTTAAATAAACCTCAATCGGTTAGGGAAAATATATTGTTAGTGAACTAAAAATTTGTTAAAAATTAATTAGAAACACGTTTGACAGATTTTTTTACTGACGTATTATTTTAAGTGTATGATAACGGGGTATAAATACTGTAAGTTTGACATTGCTACGATATATTTTTCCCATAGTGGTGCGCTACTCGGTAAAGAAAACCTCATATGTACATATGTGTATGTTTTCAGTGAACAAGAAACCATGAAATCATATCATGTGCCTGTGTTTGTTTTATTTTCTTTTTTTGTTTATGCATCTTCTTATTTGTATGTGTTTTTGTGAGTGTATGCATGCATATGAATTACATTTATTGTGTACATTTGGGTAAAACCTATTTCCCAAATCATAGTTATATTTTAAGTGCAGTGTTGACAAAAAATTTCAAAAGCAAATGGCTTGAACAGACTCAAAACTCGCATGAAAATTACTAGATTTAAAATGTCTTCATTATGTTCATAAGAAGTGTTATAAACTTTTAATTAATGAAAAATTTAATGATTAAACTTCAAATAATGAATTGGAAATACTTAATATAGGGCGTAGTATGGTGAATAACTATATGCCCATATTTTATAGAAATGTGTATTATTCAGAAAATTTTATAATAAAATCGTTTTAGTTGTTTTTTATAATAAAAGAATATCAATATGATAATTTTATAAATTTTTCAACACAAAACCGATTTTTAAAAATTATATTACGGCTGATAAAAAATCGTTATAGGGTAGAGGGGGGATCCTTCGCCAGTGGGGCACATACACTAATCCCATTTTTCTCCGATGTTAAGGGAGATAAAAAATTGGAAAAAATATATTTTGTGCATTTTTCAATTGCATTTCCTTAACATCCACTTTGACGAATTTATATCACATGTGGTCGCAGACAGACATGATTTTGTGTTTTTTGGGGTGCCAAAAAAATAATTGAAAGCAACTACATTTTGCAATAACTTCCTCAAATCGTGTGATAAAAAAATAATTTTTCATTATGTTAGACCTATGATCCTAAGCTTTTATAAAATAATAATTTGATTTTAATAAATGCTAAAAAGTGTGAAAAAATATAAATTTTATGTTAGTGCCTGCCTCTGGGGCACAATCACCAGAAGGTCCCTGGAGCTACGAACAGTTGGTGCTTCCCTGCCTAAAATGCTCTATAAGACTTTTCTATTTGTTTAAAATATGTTCAATAGTAAATAAGTACAATCGTGTTCATTCTTAAATTTATATTAATTATTCAGTTTTTTGAAATTTTGAAGAATCATTATATTATAGTTTTAATTATTTTTTTTTTTAATCTAGTGGAGATTTATTGATTAAAAAGAATCATATACCTTAAAGAACTTATTCTAAATTATTTATTTCAATTATTAAAATATTGACTTTGCCGTATTATCAATATTTTTTGTTGAAATTGTATCTAGCTCTTTTGGCGAATATCCCCCAGGTTGGGGGCAGTTACGCCGATTTGGGTTACTTTGGAAATCATAAAAAAAGTAATAGAAAATATGCAAATAATTAGAATAAAAATCATAAAAATTAAAGCCAAGATATGTAGATCTTCAATTTGAAATAAATTTTTGAAAAATAATTAGGGGTTAAGAAATGACAGTGCTTTGAAAAAAAAGTGGCGAAGGATCCCCCCCTACCCTACTTTTGGCTAATAGCTACACGACAATTTTTCCCGCTAGGGTCAAAGTAAAATGGCTAGAACTGACTAGAAAATCGCTGTTATGGTAACAGTGCATAAAAATAAGCACATTTTATTACAAATAAAGAAAAAATATGTTTCAAAAAACAAACTTTGTATACGTAATCCTCGAACTTTGACATTTTTTATAAAATTAAAATAAACACCACCTTTATACACAGTTGTATACAAACTTAACTTATACACACACATATAAATGTCTTCTCACAGGTTGTCATTTTGTTGTAGTGTACGATTTCGCTTTACGCTGCCTGCGCTTCAACATTAACAAATCCATGCAATAAATAAATGTCGCTTGAGTGTCTTATGCAGGATGTCTTTAAAGGAAAACACTCTGGAAAACGTTAAAGTTCGTTAATTTTGTTGCCAAAATTTATATGGAGTTTTATTTTTTATTTTTATTTAAACGCATAAGTATGTGTGTCATATGTAGTGACAGGATAATATTAATTCATATATGGTTTTGTTTACATATATATCCTGTATGTGTATATTTTGAGCTGAAGTTTCATGTGAATTGTCATTAAATGCAACGTGTTTGGCAGAAGGTAGTGTAGGTATGGCATTCAATGTTGTTTAGAGGATTTCGCATTTTAAAGCTGCTGTCAACCATTATACCAGTCCTGTGGCATTGGAATATGTGAATAGTAAGCAGTCAGCGTTGCGGAAAATTGTTGGAAATACTTAACACTTATTTGTGTTAAGTGTTTTAAATGAAAGTACATTTTACCTAAAGTTGTGGGGTATATTGTTGTATTTTTACATATACACAGTTTTTTTTAAACTTTTTTCTATATTTTAGAAATTGGGTGTTAACCCATTAATGCATGAACGTTGCCTGGAAATTTATAGCAAATCATTTCGACTACTATTTTTAAAAATTATTAGGATTGGGTAGGCAAGAGGTGTTTTAAACAATAGTAGTGTTAAAATGTTCCACAAAAATGTTCCTCGTAGTCTGTTTTACATAAGATCGCTGAACACATCATATTCTTAAAATGGAAGATTCACATGGTTTCCTATGCCGATTTACAATATACATTTCCAAAATGGGAGAAACTTTAACCCCCAAAAAACATAAGTCCAGACGTAAATTTTTAAAAAGCCGATACACATACATATATTTTTTGGTCGCCTCTGCCAGAACCTTGTTATCGCAATTAAAATATATTTTAGTTTTTATACCCTACACCACTATGTGGTCAGGGTATTATAAGTTTGTGCTGATGTTTGTAACACCAAAAAATATTGGTCGTAGACCCACCTTATAGTATACCGATCGGTTCAGAATTTTTTTTTATTTCGATTTAACGATGTCCGTCTGTCCGTCCGTCCGTCCGTCCGTCCGTCCGTCCGTCTGTCTGTCTGTCCATGCAATCTTGTACGCACTCTACAGGTCGCACCTATTAAGATATTTTGATGAAATTTGGTACGCAGACCTATGTTGGCCCAAGGACGAACAAGTTTGATTTTTTTGAACATCGGTCCATGTTTAGACCTAGTGCCCATATAAGGGTCCTACCAAAATTATATTGTTTATACGCTGCAGGTCGTAAATATTAAGATATTTGGACGAAATTTGGTACACAGACCTATGTTAGCCCAATAACGCAGTCCATTGATTTTGGTGAACATCGGTCCATGTTTAGACCTAGTGCCCATATAAGGGTCCTACCAAAATTATACTGTTTATACGCTGCAGGTCGTAAATATTAAGATATTTTGATGAAATTTGGTACACAGACCTATATTGGCCCAATAACGCAGCCTATTGATTTTGGTGAACATCGGTCCATGTTTAGACCTAGTGCCCATATCAGGGTCCTACCAAAATTATACTGTTTATACGCTGCAGGTCGTAAATATTAAGATATTTTGATGAAATTTGGTACACAGCCCTACATTGGCCCAATAACGCAGCCTATTGATTTTGGTGAACATCGGTCCATGTTTAGACCTAGTGCCCATATAAGGGTCCTACCAAAATTATACTGTTTATACGCTGCAGGTCGTAAATATTAAGATATTTTGATGAAATTTGGTACACAGACCTATATTGGCCCAATAACGCAGCCTATTGATTTTGGTGAACATCGGTCCATGTTTAGACCTAGTGCCCATATCAGGGTCCTACCAAAATTATACTGTTTATACGCTGCAGGTCGTAAATATTAAGATATTTTGATGAAATTTGGTACACAGATCTACATTGGCCCAATAACGCAGCCTATTGATTTTGGTGAACATCGGTCCATGTTTAGACCTAGTGCCCATATAAGGGTCCTACCAAAATTATATTGTTTATACGCTGCAGGTCGTAAATATTAAGATATTTTAACGAAATTTGGTACACAGACCTATGTTAGCCCAATACCGCAGCCTATTGATTTTGGTGAACATCGGTCCATGTTTAGACCTAGTGCCCATATAAGGGTCCTACCAAAATTATACTGTTTATACGCTGCAGGTCGTAAATATTAAGATATTTTGATGAAATTTGGTACACAGACCTATTTTGGCCCAATAACGCAGCCTATTGATTTTGGTGAACATCGGTCCATGTTTATACCTAGTGCCCATATAAGGGTCCTACCAAAATTATACTGTTTATACGCTGCAGGTCGTAAATATTAAGATATTTTGATGAAATTTGGTACACAGACCTATTTTGGCCCAATAACGCAGCCTATTGATTTTGGTGAACATCGGTCCATGTTTAGAACTAGTGCCCATATAAGGGTCCCCCCAAAATTGGCTTGGTTACAAACTGCAGGTCGCAAATATTAAGATATTTTAATGAAATTTGGTGCGCTGACTCACATTATAAAAAATTTTGACACAAGCCCCATTTTAACCTATTCGAATTTCGGATCCAAACAATACACCAGAGTGGTGTAGGGTATTGTATAGTCGGCATGCCCGACTTTAACCTTTTTACTCGTTTTTTACTGATTTTAATTTTTTAAGTCGTTGTTGGTACAACAGTTAGCCAAGAATTAGCCCCTAGTGCAGTTTAGGGTTATGTAGTTAGTAGAATTGAAAACACCAGCCAATACCTGTGCAAAGATGTTTTAAAAATGAAAATCGGTTGAAGAATTACAGTTGTTAAAATCTTAATAGAATTTTATAGTATAAAATATCAGACAAAAATGGCATGAAAATCTCATTATCTCCCGCCTGTAGACAGTATGTCACAATGTTTTGATGCAGAATCAAAGAATTTCTTTTCAATTTGGTAAAATAATTGGCAAAAGTTGCTTCGACAAATTTTTGTTTATAAAAAATTTAATTTTTGTAGTCTTTTTTAAAACGGGACGGTTTTTGCGATAGCCGAAATAATATGGGAATTATCATAAAATATGTTTATGTTTATTCTTAGCAGGCTTCGTAATGCACGCACATGTGCGCACATGCACATGTGCAAAAATTGATGTGCAGACAAAAGATGCACATGCACATGTGCATGTGCAAATTTTTGTTTATACTTCGCACATGCACATGTGCATGTGCGAATTTGACTTCATATTTCGCACATGCACATGTGCATGTGCGAAAATATTTTGCACTTCGCACATCAAGATGTGCAAGTGCAGATACTATTCGCACATGCACATCAAAATGTGCATGTGCGAATACTATTCGCACATGCACATCTCCATGTGCGATGTGCGAATACAAATTCGCACATGCACATGTGCGAGTGCAAGTGCAAGTGCATATGCACGTGCATTAAAAAAACAGCTAACATTAGAAAAAAATCGCTAATATTGTCGAAAATCGCAAATATATAAAAAAAATCGATAATAATTTAAAAAAAAATGCAAAAATGGATACAAAATCGCCAAAATTGAAAAAAAAATCGCCGAAATTAAAAAATAACTGTCCAAATTTTCAAAAAATCGCCAAAAATTAAAAAAAAAAATTGACAAATATGAAAAAATCGCCGAATTTAAAAAATCTTTAAAATTTAAAAAAATTGCATAATTAAAAAAAAAAATTTCAAATTTTAAAAAAATTGCAGAAATTTAAAAAAATCGCCGATATTGGAAAAAATCAGAAAATATCGTCAAAATTTGAAAAATCGTCAAAAATTTGACAAAATCTGCAAAATTTAAAAAAATTGTCAAAATTGAAAAAATCGATAAAAATTGGAAAAAAAATCGCCAAAATTTTAAAAAATCGTCAAAATTTGAAAAAAAAATTACAAAATTGGAAAAAACACTAAATTCGAAAAAAAAAGTAAAAATTTGAAAAATTGTGAAAAATTTGACAAATCTTCAAAAATTAAAAAAAATCGCCAAAATTTTAAAAAATTTCCAAAATTGGAAAAATCCCAAAAAGTGGAAAAAAATCGTCAAAATTTGAAAAATCGTCAAAAATTTGAAAAAATCGTCAAAAAAAAATTCCAAAAAGTGGGTAAAAATCGTCAAAATTTGAAAAATCGTCAAAAATTTGAAAAAATCGTCAAAAAAAAAATGGAAAAAAAATTGAAAAAAATCACTAAAATTTAAAAAAGGTCAAAATTTGGCAAAATCTTCAAAAATTAAAAAAAAATCGCCAAAATTGAAAAAAATCGTCAAAATTTGAAAAATTTTCCAAAATTGGAAAAAAGCCCAAAAATTGGAAAAAATCGTCAAAATTTGAAAAATCGTCAAAAATTTTAAAAAATCGTCAAAAATTTCTAAAATTGTAAAAATTCCCAAAATTTAAAAAAATCGCCAAAAATTCAGAAAAATCGCCAAAATTGAAAAATCTCCAAAATTTGAAAATAGTCATGTGTTGAAAAAATCGTCATAATTTGAAAAATTCGCGAATATTTGAAAAAACTGCAAAAATTAAAAAAAGTAATATTTAAAAAAAATCGTCAAAATTAAAAAAAAAAAAAAATCGAAAATGGCAGAACTGTCCGAAATTCGAAATCATGAAAATCGTCAGAATTAGAAACGATGAAAAATTATATGGTGAAAATTTGAAAAAAATCTTCAAAAATTAAAAAAAATCGCAAAATTCATTTTCGCATTTATTTTTTCACAGATGACTCGCAATGACTTCCCTGTTCCAAAACCGTAGTCCGTTTTCATTTAACTCATTTAGTTTTCGAGATACGGGAGATATTCCAAATAAAAGCCCTTTTCTCTCTACGACGCTTAGTTTTCGAGAAAAACGCGATTTTAAAATCTAGCAATACAAGTCAAAATCTAGTTCCGTTATCGGGGTATTGGTGGCGAGTGTTGAACTTTGGTGCACTCAGTTTTCCTCTAGCTCTTCTAGTTTTCGAGATATGGACGATTTAAATTTTATATAAGCGATTTTCGCACTTATTTTTTCACAGATGACTCACTATGACTTCCGTGTTCCAAAACCGTTGTCCGTTTTCATCTAACTCATTTAGTTTTCGAGATACGGGAGATATTCCAAATAAAAGCCCTTTTCTCTCTACGACGCTTAGTTTTCGAGAAAAACGCGATTTTAAAATCTAGCAATGCAAGTCAAAATCTAGTTCCGCTATGGGGGTATTGGTGGCGAGTGTTGAACTTTGGTGCACTCAGTTTTCCTCTAGCTCTTCTAGTTTTCGAGATATGGACGATTTAAATTTTATATAAGCGATTTTCGCACTTATTTTTCCACAGATGACTCACTTTGACTTCCGTGTTCCAAAACCGTT
The DNA here is from genome assembly GCA_949987735.1 of Leucophora obtusa. Lineage (NCBI taxonomy): Eukaryota > Metazoa > Arthropoda > Insecta > Diptera > Anthomyiidae > Leucophora > Leucophora obtusa. The sequence continues at coordinate 81,222,893 of OX465295.1, forward strand.
GTCCGTTTTCATCTAACTCATTTAGTTTTCGAGATACGGGAGATATTCCAAATAAAAGCGCTTTTCTCTCTACGACGCTTAGTTTTCGAGAAAAACGCGATTTTAAAATCTAGCAATGCAAGTCAAAATCTAGTTTCGCTATCGGGGTATTGGTGGTGAGTTTTGAACTTTGGTGCAGTCAGTTTTCCTCTAGCTCTTCTAGTTTTCGAGATATGGAAGATTTAAATTTTATTTAAGCGATTTTCGCACTTATTTTTCCACAGATGACTCACTTTGACTTCCGTATTCCAAAACCGTTGTCTGTTTTCTTCTGACTCATTTATTTTTCGAGATACGGGAGATATTCCAAATAAAAGCCCTTTTCTCTCTACGACGCTTAGTTTTCGAGAAAAACGCGATTTTAAAATCTAGGAATGCAAGTCAAAATCTAGTTTCGCTATCGGGGTATTGGTGGTGAGTTTTGAACTTTGGTGCAGTCACTTTTCCTCTACCTCTTCTAGTTTTCGAGATATGGACGATATAAATTTTATTTAAGCGATTTTCGCATCATCTGTGGAAAAATAAGTGCGAAAATCGCTTAAATAAAATTTAAATCGTCCATATCTCGAAAACTAGAAGAGGTAGAGGAAAACTGACTGCACCAAAGTTCAAAACTCACCACCAATACCCCGATAGCGAAACTAGATTTTGACTTGCATTGCTAGATTTTAAAATCGCGTTTTTCTCGAAAACTAAGCGTCGTAGAGAGAAAAGGGCTTTTATTTGGAATATCTCCCGTATCTCGAAAACTAAATGAGTTAGATGAAAACGGACAACGGTTTTGGAACACGGAAGTCATAGTGAGTCATCTGTGAAAAAATAAGTGCGAAAATCGCTTATATAAAATTTAAATCGTCCATATCTCGAAAACTAGAAGAGCTAGAGGAAAACTGAGTGCACCAAAGTTCAACACTCGCCACCAATACCCCCATAGCGGAACTAGATTTTGACTTGCATTGCTAGATTTTAAAATCGCGTTTTTCTCGAAAACTAAGCGTCGTAGAGAGAAAAGGGCTTTTATTTGGAATATCTCCCGTATCTCAAAAACTAAATGAGTTAGATAAAAACGGACAACGGTTTTGGAACAAGGAAAAATATTCGAGAAACAATTTTTGTCGATTTTCACAAATTTTTACGACTTTTTCAATTCTGGCATTTTGCAATTTTTTTCCAATTTTTGGCGACTTTTTGAAATTTTGATTTTTTTAAAAATTTTTCAATTTTGGCAATTTATTTAAATTTTCCGACTTTTTCCAATTTTTGACGACTTTTTGAAATTTTGTCGATTTTGGTAATTTTTTCAAATATTGACAATTTTTTCAAAATTTTTACGATATTTCGCATTTTTGTCTAATTTTTGACGATTTTTTTTAAATTTTGACTATTTGGCCAATTTTTTCAAATATTGACGATTTTTTCAAATTTTGTCGATTTTTTCAAAATTTTTACGATATTTTGCAATTTTGTATAATTTCTGACAATTTTTTTTAATTTTGGACAATTCTTTCAAATATTGACGATTTTTTCAAGTTATGACGATTTTTTCAAAATTTTTACAAAATTTTTCAATTTTTACAAAATTTTTAAATTTTTACAAAATTTTTAAATTTTTCAAATTTTTCGATTTTTTCCAATTTTTGACGACTTTTTGAAATTTTGACGATTTTGGTACTTTTTTCAAATTTTGTCGATTTTTTCAAAATTTTTACGATATTTTGCAATTTTGTATAATTTCTGACGATTTTTTTTAATTTTGGGCAATTCTTTCAAATATTGACGATTTTTTCAAGTTATGACGATTTTTTCAAAATTTTTACAAAATTTTCAAATTTTTACAAAATTTTTCAATTTTTTAAATTTTTCGATTTTTTCCAATTTTTGACGACTTTTTGAAATTTTTGACGATTTTTTTTAATTTGGGGCAATTTTTTCAAATATTGACGATTTTTTCAAAATTTTTCATTTTTGGCAATTTTTAAAATTTTTGGCGATTTTTGGTGTTTTTTTTTTCAATTTTGACGATTTTTAAAAATTTTTGCATTTTTTTTTCTTGTTTCGGCGTTTTTTTCTGATATTGAAAACTTTATCAATTTCAGCGATTTTTTGCATCCATGTGCGCGCACATGTGTGCACATTTTGCACATACACATGTTGATGTGTAATGTGCAAGTACCAGTCTGCACTTGCACATGTGCATGTGCGAATTTGTATTCGCACATCGCACATGGAGATGTGCATGTGCGGATAGCATTCGCACATGCACATTTTGATGTGCATGTGCGAATAGTATTTGCACTTGCACATCTTGATGTGCGAAGTGCAAAATATTTTCGCACATGCACATGTGCAAGTGCAAAGTATAAAGTCAAATGCGCACATGCACATGTGCATGTGCGAAGTATAAACAAAAATTTGCACATGCACATGTGCATGTGCGAAGTATAAACACAAATTTGCACATGCACATGTGCAAGTGCAAGATGTGTGAAAATGTGCGCACATGTGCGTGCAAATACGAACCCTGATTCTTAGCGAGTGTACATTAGAGTGTCCCTTAAAAATAGATTTGTCATTACACTCCCCAGTTTTATTGGAAATTGTCCCAAATGGAAGAAATTGATTTTTTTTTTTTTGGAAAAGAAAATGAAATCAAGAAAATATACGATTCGAAATATTTTGAAGAAAAGTTTTTCCCATTTATATGGCTCGAAAGTCTGATATGGGAGGTCATTTCTGAGGACAGATTTAGATTAAGCGAACGTTTTGCTTTCAGAAAAGTATACTTTAGTCCCCTTGTCTAATATTTTTATGCCTGCACTTGTAAGTTTCCTCAAGTACTGACATGTACTTAATAATGCTCCCCTCTGTATATACCAGGTATGGGCACATAAATGGCTTGAAGGGCCAAATTTGGGAATTCACAAACTTACGGAGGGCCGCACCAATTAAAAACAGCCGTGTTTTCGACTTAACTATATCCGTTAACTCATAAAAAATTTGAAAGTGCGTAAAACCGCGTTTAAGACGAAAACTAACACATTACTTTTCGTATGCACGTAAACTTTCAACACGGATAATTATCAACGTTGAAAACTCAACGTTTATACATTTTCACATCTAACGTAACTTATTCGCGTTACTTCCTAAAAACTTTTGCTGACATACGTTCGATTACAACGGAATAATTATAAACTTAACGTGTTTAAAATTTTTTTATACTACAATCGGTTTAACGTAGATTTGCTTTAAATACTTAACGTTGATAGGCATGAGACAAAATACAGCTAACATTACTCGAAGTTTTTGTACAGCCTTTTGGTTTCTTAAGCTCAGATCTAAAGTAAAAAAAGTCTGTTGAATAGCCTTCGAGTTGTGGGTCTTTTTTTATCCCCTCACCCAGGGAAATACTTTATGAGTCAATATTGCGGAGAAGTATATCAAAATCTTTTAGATTTTTGAGATTTTTTGTATTTTTTATATTTTTAGCCACAGGCTCAATAAATTTTTAAAAAGTTTTGCCCTCCTTAATACAAATCTGAAGTCAAAAAAATTTGTCTAATGAATCTTCGAAAATATACCCAGTCAGAAATCGCCAGTGGTACAAAAACCAAGCATTTGCATACCACGGTGTTAAAAATAAATGACTGGCAGAACACTCATTTGGCATGCTTTGCGCGGCGTTTGAAAAAGCGTTTTGCTAGTATTTGTTTTACAAAAATTTCGGTGGTTTATAAAAAAAACCACTGGCAAAGAATGCGCTTAGAGTGATATGCCAAGATTTGCAACCAGTGGTTATCCAGTGCTACCTAGACAGAAATTTCCAGCGGTACAAAATCAATTCACTGGTAGACCAATTATTTTATAAAAATACTGACGCTTCGTTAAAAAAGGTTTGTAGTCAGAAGGTTCCGAGCTCAAATTCGGTTGCAAGCAAACATTTTTTTTTATTTTTTTAATTTAAATTTTTTTGTTTTATAAAATCAATTTTTTGTTTTTGGGAAAGCTCCTTTAAGACCAACTTTTTTTTGGCTCTGCCAACGCTGGCATATTAGTTCTAAAAACTGTTTGCCAGTACTACCCAGCAACATTTTTATGAACTGGTTGCCTTTAAATCTGTTCTAGAATAGGTATTTTTACCACCGGTTCCATGGAACAGGGTCTAGAACTGATTGCTGGAAGTCAAAATGGAAGGCCTCACCGTCGCAGAATCGGTTCTAGAACCGGTTCCAAAGCAAACTGTTCTAGTTTGGAGGAACATAACCTGTTGCTTTTGGGACAAACTCAAACAAAAATCACCGATGATAGAACATAAATTAGAACAGGTTGCATGCAAGAACAAGTTGTTCTACAACCGATTCTTTGCATCCGACAATTTTGCTGGGTAGCATTTTAGCACACCCAGTAGTTGTCCAGTTGTGTCTAACCACCAAGTATTATGTGTCGTTAGCTCAGGGGTAGGGCAGTCGTCTGACAATCTGACGACTTGGGTTCAAATCACGGCAGGACCAGAAAAAATACATATGAACTTTTTTTAAATTTTATTTTGGAAAATATATTTCTAGACCACCTATTTATTGGTTTTGTGTTCAAAAATTTTGTTCCTCCAATGATTTTCCGGTGCTTTTTGAACAGCTGGTCCTTTTGTCTAATGATGTTCTCATTTTGGGAATGGGAAAGCACTTTTTGCCAGTACTTGTACCGATTATTAAAGTGCTTTACCACCGCTTTCCCGTTTGTATTTTCCTGACTTGGTAGTCTTCGTTATTTCAAACAATCAGCCAGCAAATGTAAAAGTAAATCAAAAGTTATTCAAACAAAGCACATATTTTTAAAATTTTAAACTTAGTCTTAGTAAACTGAATCCTAAATGGCACACACATTTGAGGCAAATTTAATAAATTTAAAGATTTTGTGAACAATTCAAAAATGTCTCAAAAAAATATTAATTTTTTAGCCGAAAGAATTTTTTAAAATATTTGAGTAATTTTTCAATCAAAAAAGAAGGCTCTTTTGATGTACCACTTTCATACAAGTGAAAGTTTAGTAATATATTTTGAGCACTTTCCTGATTAATTTTTGGGCTCGTTCGCTGGCTGGGAACTCTAGAAAAAAATAAATTATGAAAACTTTATTCAAAAGATAAATATCATATTAAAAAATTTGGATAAAGCGAATTTGTTTGCTTCAAAAGCGGGATAAAAAATACAAGGTCGCACAAGCCTTTAAAAAGCAGTATAATCCAGTCAAAAGTGGGATTGTTGGTCAGGTTAACTATACTAATAGAAAAGAGTCTTTAAAAAGTTTCGGTAAAGCTGCTAAAAATGCAGAAATAAGCAGATTGTCTTTGCTAAATACTAGTAAGATAAGAATAGCAAAAATAAAGCTGCAAAATATACAGAATGTTAGTTGTATTTAAGCTAAATTTTAGTTTATTGAAATAAAAATTTACTCTGTTAGAATCAGCAACAAATTTTTCTGAATATTAGTAGAATAAAAAAACATTAAAAAAATTTAAATTGTTTTAAGAGACTACAAATCTATTTTTGTGAAATCAATAGTCTACTATTTTTCATCATATATTTCTATTGATTTTAGCAGGCTGACTATTATTATATTTAACAGTTATTTTTGCTCTTCTAGTCTTACTGATATTTAGCAGAAATCGCAAAAAATTTTCCTGCAAAGTCACTAAAATAATAAACCGTAAAAATAGCAAAAAAAAACTTATTATTATTTTGCTATTTTCTCAAGTTTGTTTCCATGAGTGTATGAATAACATTTTATTGTGTCTAACTGTTTTACCAAATTTAAGTGCTTCAATGACAATTCTCGAAAGTAGATTTTAGAGACCCTTACGAGATCCGTAGAACAGCCCTAAACATTTCCTAAAATGAAAGATAATTTTTTTGAATTCAAACTCATTAAAAATAAGAGACTCCTAAGTACTTATACGTCATATTGAGCCATAAAGTATTTTTCCCAGAATTAAGGTTTAAATAAAGGAGAAGGAATTTTTCACTTAATATTCGCATCCGGCAGGCGAAAATACTTTAAAAAGTTTTTGAGGAATTCTTTGAAAAAAATCGATATTTGTTCATCGGTTTAACTTTTTTGAGGCTCCATTGGATGTTTATTTTGTTATCGCTGTTTTCTAAATATATTATGTATATTTTAAAATTCTGGTTTTAATTTTTTTTTCAACTCAATTTCAATTTTTTTTTTTAATTTTGTTTAAAATTACAAATTTTTTTTATTGTTTTAAAACCAATGAAGTGCCGCACGAAATTGGTTGACGGGCCGCATTTGCCCATGTGTGGTATATACATACCAGATCTGCAAATGAATCATCCCTTTTGATTTCAAAATTTGAATCAATTCAAATGAATTTGGCGAAAATTAATTGCAATTCATTTCCAATTCAAATGAATTGGCAAAATGAATTGCAATCATTTAACTTGAATTGAATTGATTTTGAATTAATTCAATTGAATTAAAAATGATTTGCAATCAGTCACGGTAAACGTGGTGTTTGGAGTTTATTTCTTCAAGTATTACTTATTTCAGTTTTGACATACGATGTACGACAAAAACACATTTAATATTCAAGAAGCAATTAATAAATTCATGTTTCTAATTAATTTGAATTAATTCAAAATCAATTCAATTCAAGTTAATTGGAAATGAATTCCAATTCATTTTACGAAATTCATTTTTGACAAATTCATATGAATTGAGTCGAATTTTTTCAATTTGTGATTTTTATGAAAAGAATTAATTCAAAATTTTGCTAATTCAATGCCTGAATGATTCGCGCATTAATTCAAAAATGATTGATTCATTTACATCTCTGATATATACTTATTAGGTAATGGTTTTCTACACTGTGTTCATAAACATATTGAGGAGCTTAATCCAAACAGTATTAAACTTAATATTCATTTTATTAATTCTGTAGAGTATAGAGAAACACTAAACACAGCAGTTTAACTGAAAAATGTATTAAGTTTAATTCAAATAGTATATTGTTTCGAATACTTATTGAACAGTGCGTAAATATTGTATTATATTTTTGTTAGCGGTGATTGATTGCAGCTTAAATGTTTTCAAGTGATAAATTATTGTCTGACAGCATAAATATAAATCAAAGATTAGCTCGTTTCTTATACTTTTTTTTGTGCGACAACAACACAATACTCTATTCGAAAGAATAACAATCAACCACTAAAATAACAAAAAATTTAAAAAGAATACTAAACGCTTTAATTTTGCCCTATGAACAAGTTCACGGAATTTCAAGTTGAAGTGAACTTCCCTCAGTTGCTTCTGTAACAGGTCATCATCTATCTCCTAAAAAATCCAAAACGAATACAAAACACAAAAAACTGAAGAGTAGAGAATTACCAAAGACTGAAATGAAATTTACTAACAGCATCAATGAAGAGTTAAGCAATAACATACAAAGTTTTTCATCTTGCAACTTTAAAACCAATCAAAGCTTAAACAAAAACTATTTGCCCATGTGTCAAACACTTTTTCATGAAAAACTAATCATGAATTTGTGATATTTATTCAGTGCCATTGACTAATAGTAAAAAAATATTAGAGGTGACCAAGAAGATGAGAGTGAACTTTAAGAGGCAGCATTCCCGATTATCGCAATGTTAATTATTTTCTTTTATAATTTATTTACAATTCAGAGAAAACTAAAAAGTCCAGAAATGTTTCGATAAGAAAACATGTTGTAAATCCTCACTGAAATTAAAAACTTCTTCGCTAAAATGTATAGAAAATTCATAGCATTTTTAGAGCCGTGACGACATGTTAAAAACTAAACTCTTGTTTTTTACGTATAAAAAATCCACTTATTGTAGTATTTCTTAGAATGTGTTGATTATAATATGTGCCTCAAACTTTATTTAGCACTTTATTTAAAATTTAGCTTATTTTCATATTTAGTTTCTTTCCTATTTTTGTCCTTAGGAAAAGTTTAAAATGCATATCAAACTTAAACTATTTGTTCTTGTAATATCTTTTTTAAGAATACTTTATAAACTCTTTTCAAAAATAACAAAGCTCACTATATTTTTAAAAGGTAGATTGTTTTGTTTTTTTTTTTTTTTTTTTGTATATAAAGTTTTTGCTTCTTTTATTTTTCGTTGCCCAACTTTGCGTAGTTTTAAGAAAATGAAATTGGTTTGGAAAACAACAGGAAATTGCGGGTGCTTTACAGCAGGAAACAAGCCGTCGGTCTGACTGTCTTTTTTTCGTCTGTTGGAGTAAGCATACAAAAACAAAGCAACCAAAACAACAGAATAAGTTTAAAAAAGGTTTTATTTTAATTTTGTGAAGACACAAATAAAAAATTTCTACACTAGTACATGTATAAAGTTTTAAAATAGCTTCTCATTATAAGTTGAAACAAATCTCCTTAATTCATTATAAAAATATATGTTTTTATACAAATACCAGTTAGTTAAAAGCCATTTAATGCATATTAAAAAACAAATTCTTTTTAATTAATAGACAAAACAGTTTATATTTAATTAACGGATCGCTTTACATAGGTGAAATACAAAATAAGGGCCTTATTTATTAAAACCACTTTTGTTTTAATATATCGTCGCTGCGCCGAAGAAATTAGCTATTTGTTTTTAAAAATTATATATGAGATACCCAAATAATGTCTTTATTTTGTACCTTAGCAATACCCAGTCAGAAAAGTTCGAATGGCAAGGTGTTGGTAAAGCGTCGGCGAAAATAGTATAAGTGTTGGTAAAACATCCGATTTTCAACTCAGAAAGCACTGGTATGACGTCGAAATGATAACAACAAAGAACCCTTGGCTAAGGGTGTTGGCAAAGCGCTGGTATTTTAAAGATTCAGGCTTTACTACCCAGCAAAATGCTCATTACTAATATCTAAATAATAAGCAGTAGAATTAGGGTCTATTGCATGTAATTCGATGTCAAAACTCATTATTTTTGTTCGATAAGGTCGTTTTTGTAAGTATTTAGTTGTCCATATTCGCTGCATGAAAAAAAACGCACAAAATTTGTGCACCCGCTTACCCGCTGCATTACAAAAGTATATAAAATAAGTAGTTACGAAAATAAGTAGTTATTCTTGTGCTTATACGCAGTTAAAAAATAAGTGGTTACAAGTTGTTAAATAGTACGACTTACTTATATACTTACTAGTGGTTAAAAAATAAGTAGTTTCCAAACTTACATTATCTTTATAAATAAATAAGTAGTCGCTCATAAGGTAGACTACTTATAAAAACGGCTTCGCCTAACAAAAATAACTAGTACTTTTGTGGGTCTCCTTATAAAAACTTTTTATACAAATAGCTAATTTCTTAGGTGCAGCGACGATATATATTTATATTTGTTGCTGCAAAATCATTTTTTGAAGTTTCATAACAGCTTTATAGAACAAATTAACATATAAACGATAATAAAATAATGCCTTTGACATCTTTTATCCATTGGCACTTATATATATATGCATTAGATTGTCCCGAATTTGGAAATTTTTCGAATTTTCTGACATAATAGCATTCTACTGATAGAGCTAATATGAATACAAAAAAAAAAAAAATTTTCGAGTGTACTTATAGTTTGCTACCTGTGTTTGAAGTTTGCCTTCGTAGTGTATTTTTTTGAATTTTTCCACAAACTTTTGGTAGTGCTGAGCATATTATGGGAACAATTTTTTAAAAAAGCATTATTTAATTTTTTTTCTTCTGACACTTTAGAAAACATTGTTTTTTATTGTTGTTTATACGTGAATGGATGTCACTACATTGCTAGATCTGTCAAAACAACAGAGTAGTACATTGGAAGATGACAATGCAAATTGTGGAAAATTTTTTGTTGTTGTTTTTGTTTTTTCTTTGATATTTTAAATGTTTAATAACGCTCCTAGACGAGAACAAGAAATTCTCATTGAGTTTGTAATTTAACTTAACAAATATTTCCATAAATTCTAAAAACGTCGTCCCCTGACGATTTCCTTAGGCAAGAATGAAATCCGGATAGGGACATGCCTACAACGGATTATTTTTCACAATTTGTTAAATACGTCTGGGATTTAAGCATATTTAATTCCTTTAATTATTTAATTTGTTTGAGAAATGTATTTAAAACTTAAATTTTTCCATAAAATGAAGTGACTAATTACAGGCAAAGAAACAATATGATTGTAGTTACCATATTCGTAGAGCATCATATATTTGTGGATTTATGTTGCGATAATCATATTGTGAAATATCTTCTTTTATCATAATATTATCCCTAAATTACGACATTGTGATTTAAAACTTATCCCAATTTAAAATTTACTCTATGTGTGTAATTGGAAAAAAAATACGCACATTATGTTTAAGTTGGTACATAAATAATGTGTAATTTTACATTGAGAGTGCGTAGAAATTAAATGAAATATTGAAATTAGTGTACTAATTTACTAAAAAGCATGTTTTACATGTAAATGTACGCATAAAATGCATAAAAATCATTTAAAAATGCGCAAAGATCCACAGGAAGTGCGTAAAAATCTCCAAAAAATGCATTTATTTAGTGCAGCTGTGCTTTAATTTGCAACACCCAAAAACATTTTTTTTTAGTAAAAAAAAAAATAATTTTAGGTACGTGTTTTATTAACAATAATATATTTTCATGTATAACTTAAAAATTAGGGATTTTTGGCAAATTTTGGGTGTTTATTGTAAAACATTGTTATAATATAACTTTATTGAAAGTATTGGTCATCATTAGCTATAAACTTTTCCCATCTTTCTGGCAACATATGAATTCCGCGCCAAAAGAACTGCTTCTCAGTTTTTGATGCCAAGAACGAATCAAGCCAATTTCGGGTATCCTGTTCTAAAGTGAAGCGTATTTCAGTGAGAACGATCTGCATCGATCGAAACAAATGGTGTTCGGACGGGGCAAGATTTAGACTAGAGGTCGGGTGAGGCAAAACTTCTCAATCACAATTTTCTAAATAGCTTTTCGTTCTTCCAACATGTGGCCAAGCGCTGTTGTGATGGAATATTATGGCTTCATGTCTGGCGTTTTTGGCCAATGCTCGCTTCACTGTGTTCGGTACAGGCCATGCGATCGTCTTGTCCGATTTCAGCAGCTCATAATAGATGGGACCCTTCTGCTACCCACCAAATATAGAGCATTACCTTAGGGCCATGGATATTCGGCTTTCGCGTTCATTTGGCTGGTTGGCCGGGCTTCAAAAACGCATTCTTGCGCTTCATAAAGGATCCATTTTTCATAACCAGTAATAATTCGATTTAAAAACGAGTAAAAAGGTTAAAGTCGGGCATGCCGACTATACAATACCCTACACCAGTCTGGTGTATTGTTTGGATCCGAAATTCGAATGGGTTAAAATGGGGCTTGTGTCAAAATTTTCTATAATGTGAGTCAGCGCACCAAATTTCATTAAAATATCTTAATATTTGCGACCTGCAGTTTGTAACCAAGCCAATTTTGGGGGGACCCTTATATGGGCACTAGTTCTAAACATGGACCGATGTTCACCAAAATCAATAGGCATCGTCCCTGGGCCAACATAGGTCTATGTACCAAATTTCATCAAAATATCTTAATATTTGCGACCTGCAGCGTATAAAAAATATAATTTTGGGGGGACCCTTATATGGGCACTAGTTCTAAACATGGACCGATGTTCGCCAAAATCAATAGGCTTCGTCCTTGGGCCAACATAGGTCTATGTACCAAATTTCATCAAAATATCTTAATATTAATACTTGCAGCATATAAACAGTATAATTTTGGTAGGACCCTTATATGGGCACTAGGTCTAAACATAGACCGATGTTCACCAAAATCAATAGGCTGCGTTATTGGGCCAATATAGGTCTGTGTACCAAATTTCATCAAAATATCTTAATATTTACGACCTGCAGCGTATAAACAGTATAATTTTGGTAGGACCCTTATATGGGCACTAGATCTAAACATGGACCGATGTTCACCAAAATTAATAGGCTGCGTTATTGGGCCAATATAGGGCTGTGTACCAAATTTCGTCAAAATATCTTAATATTTACGACCTGCAGCGTATAAACAATATAATTTTGGTAGGACCCTTATATGGGCACTAGGTCTAAACATGGACCGATGTTCAAAAAAATTAAACTTGTTCGTCCTTGGGCCAACATAGGTCTGCGTACCATATTTCATCAAAATATCTTAATAGTTGCGACCTGTAGAGTGCGCACAAGATTGCATGGACAGACAGACAGACGGACGGACGGACGGACGGACAGACGGACATCGTTAAATCGAAATAAAAAAAAATTCTGAACCGATCGGTATACTATAAGGTGGGTCTACGACCAATATTTTTTGGTGTTACAAACATCAGCACAAACTTATAATACCCTGACCACATAGTGGTGTAGGGTATAATAACTTATTTTTATGGCGGTCAAGCAGCATTTCCGACATGCAAAATCATCTTTCAACGTCTCTCGGCTTCAACTCGTGTGGTACCCAATTTCCTTGCTTTTGGATGAATCCTGCTGCTTGCAAACCAAACTCTTTTTCATTCTTATGTTGCTTTTTCCATAAAAAATTTGGTTTTAGAAATAATTCACAAAAAATAATCCATTATAGCTTTTTATACCCTACACCACTATGTGGTCAGGGTATTATAAGTTGTGCTGATGTTTGTAACACCAAAAAATATTGGTCGTAGACTCACCTTATAGTATACCGATCGGTTCAGAATTTTTTTTTATTTCGATTTAACGATGTCCGTCTGTCCGTCCGTCTGTCTGTCTGTCTGTCCATGCAATCTTGTGCGCACTCTACAGGTCGCACCTATTAAGATATTTTGATGAAATTTGGTACGCAGACCTATGTTGGCCCAAGGACGAACAAGTTTGATTTTTTTGAACATCGGTCCGTGTTTAGACCTAGTGCCCATATAAGGGTCCTACCAAAATTATACTGTTTATATGCTGTAGGTCGTAAATATTAAGATATTTTGATGAAATTTGGTACACGGACCTATATTGGCCCAATAATGCAGCCTATTGATTTTGGTGAACATCGGTCCATGTTTAGACCTAGTTCCCATATAAGGGTCCTATCAAAATTATACTTTTTATACGCTGCAGGTCGTAAATATTAAGATATTTTGATGAAATTTGGTACACAGACCTATATTGGCCCAATAATGCAGCCTATTGATTTTGGTGAACATCGGTCCATGTTTAGACCTAGTGCCCATATAAGGGTCCTATCAAAATTATACTTTTTATACGCTGCAGGTCGTAAATTTTAAGATATTTTGATGAAATTTGGTACACGGACCTACATTGGGCCAATAACGCAGCCTATTGATTTTGGTGAACATCGGTCCATGTTTAGACCTAGTGCCCATATAAGGGTACTACCAAAATTATACTGTTTATACGCTGCAGGTCGCAAATATTATGATATTTTGATGAAATTTGGTACATAGACCTATGTTGGCCCAAGGACGAAGCCTATTGATTTTGGTGAACATCGGTCCATGTTTAGAACTAGTGCCCATATAAGGGTCCCCCCAAAATTGGCTTGGTTACAAACTGCAGGTCGCAAATATTACGATATTTTAATGAAATTTGGTGCGCTGACTCACATTATAGAAAATTTTGACATAAGCCCCATTTTAACCCATTCGAATTTCGGATCCAAACAATACACCATACTGGTGTAGGGTATTGTATAGTCGGCATGCCCGACTTTAACCTTTTTACTCGTTTTATATTTAAAATTTGTTTTCCAATTTAAAATGTCACAATATTTATTACTACTATAAGTTCTAACTTTGTGTGTAAAAATTTTATTTAACAAAACAATACTAATTTTAGGCATAATGTGTTTATTTGTAAACATTATGTGTGTGTATTATTGTGCATGGAAGTGTGTACAAAAAAAGCTTACGCATTTTTTGTTTATATTTACCGAATTTTCGTAAAATTAAACAAAACTTTACCGATTTTATAGTAGTTAATTTACAAAAATTTTTTAGAGTGTAATATCTCGCTCTTTACACATACGTGAACTGTATAAATTCAACACGCTTTCTAAGTTCACCACAAAAATATGATAAATTCAATTGTTAAAATAAATAAAAAACTGGGTTACACCACTGTCGAACGAACTGACGAATTTCCCAAAGAAAAAATCTTTGTCATGTACGGTAGTTCCCTTGCTTTTATACCTAAGCGAAAAGTCCTAAGTGAAAAACGCTTAAAATCTGATGGCTTTTTAGGAAAAATTCTGTACAATGAATTTTTTAAGGATGTTCTCCTTAGATTCTCAAAGATTTTCTTGAGAAAAATATCCTTAAAAATTCATCAGAACTTTATGGAGTTTCTTATAAGCTTAGTCTATAATTTTCTCGTTTGTCGTTTCGTTTCAAAAACTTATCTAAATCTAAATATTTTTCCGTTTTGAAAAATTGTGAAATTCTGATAGCTTTTCCTTATTTTTAGCATCTAAGTACTTTTTCTTATACGAAAAACCTAAAATTTTGAGAATTTTTCGTTATAGAAAAATTCACAAAATCTGAGCACTTTTTCTTAAATAGAGAAGCCATCAAATTGTGAGAACTTTTTATATCAGAAAAATCCTTAAATTCGAACAATTTTTTCTTATGGGAAAATTTCTAAATTCAGGCGACTATTGCTTATAGAAAAATCTCAGATTTTGGAGACTTTTTCTTATAGGAAAACTCTAGGGACTTTTTTAATATTCGTCAGAATGTTAGAATTTTTTATAATAAAAAGTCTTCAGAATCTGAGAAATTTTCTATTAGAAGAAGTCCCCAGAAAATGAAGATTTTAAGCAATTTTTTAATGAAAAGATTCTCAGATCCCAAACTGTTTTCGAATAGGAAAATGTTCATTCTTCATCCTAACCTCAATCCTACTTTTTTTTTGAAGATAAGCAACTCTCAGGATATTCTTCCTATTAACTAACGTATTGCTTTCTTTGGAAAGGGGATAGAGAAGAGGTGACAGGTGGTGAAAGAATATGACAACATATGATGGAGAGTTGGCGAACTTTGTTGAAACTTGTTTAGTTCATAGCCCTGTTATATTATTTTATTTCGGTGGGATTAAATGCTATGGGAACACCGAAGGTGGGCGCTGTGATATACATATAATGAGGGATAGAAAAATCATACATATTATTTTTTCCAAATTGATGTTGAGGTCGCTGGGGATCGAACCCGTAAACCCTACGTGTAAAAGTCCAACGAGCTAATTTTTTTTTAAGAGAAGGAACACTTAGGAAATTCTTCCTATTAATTAACGTGTTGCTTCCTTTGAAAGGCTTCAAATATGGCAACACTGTAATTGCGCGAGATGTTGAATTTTTTTTTAGAACAGTTGTTGCGCGCCATCTGTTGGTGAGTTGGCGAACTTTGTTGAAGCTTTTTAGTTCATAGTCCTGTTATATTATTTTACTTCGGTGGGGTTAAGTGCTATGGGAACACCGAAGGAGGACGCTGCGATATGTATGAGGGATAGAAAAAACTCATACATATTATTATCTCTATATATAAAAGAATAACGTGACTGACTGACTGATTGACTGACTGACTCAACATCGCCCAGCCCAAACCGCTGAAGCTAGGAAGTTGAAATTTGGTATGTAGGTTCCTCTTTCGGGGTAGACGTCCGCTAAGACGGGATTTTTGGAAATTCCTACCGGAACGGGCAAAAAGGAGGAAAGTGTCCCCCTTGACGGCCTGCAAAAACCCCTTTGGCTAGAAAGCTGAATTTTAAGATATTTGTTCCTTGGAGTAGGGGCTAACTTTTCTGGAAAGTACTTTCTAGAATTTTGGACAGGGATGTTGTAAAAATGGGGGTTAAAAAGGGGAAAAAGGCCCCCCTTGACGGCCTGCCCAAACCGCTGGAGGTAGGAAGTTGAAATTTGGTATAAAGGTTCCTCCACTATCGTAGACATCCACCAAGACGGGAGTTTTGGAAATTTTTACAGGGACGGGCAAAAAGGGGAAAAAGTCTTCCCCTTGACGGCCTGCTCAAACTGCTGGGGCTATGAAGTTGAAATTTGGTATGTAGGTTCCTCGACCGGTGTAGACGTCCGTTGAGACGGAATTTTTGGAAATTCTTATCGGGAGGGGCAAAAAGGGGACAAAAAAAGTACCTTTTTCCAAAAAAGTACTTTTTCCCAAAAAAAAGTACCTTTTCCCAAAAAAAGTACCTTTTTCCCAAAAAAGTACCTTTTTCCCAAAAAAGTACCTTTTTCCAAAAAAAGTACCTTTTTCCAAAAAAAGTACCTTTTTCCAAAAAAAGTACCTTTTTCCAAAAAAAGTACCTTTTTCCAAAAAAAAGTACCTTTTTCCAAAAAAAGTACCTTTTTCCAAAAAAAAGTACCTTTTTCCCAAAAAAGTACCCTTTTCCAAAAAAAAGTACCTTTTTCCAAAAAAAGTACCTTTTCCAAAAAAGTACCTTTTTCCAAAAAAAGTACCTTTTTTCAAAAAAAGTACCTTTTCCCGAAAAAAGTACCTTTTTCCAAAAAAAGTACATTTTTCCAAAAAAGTACCTTTTTCCAAAAAAAATTCATTTTTCAAAAAAAGTACCTTTTTCAAAAAAGTACCTTTTTCCAAAAAAAGTACCTTTTTCCAAAAAAAAGTACCTTTTTTAAAAAAAGTACCTTTTTTAAAAAAAGTACATTTTTAAAAAAAAGTACCTTTTTCCAAAAAATGTACCTCTTTCTAAAAAATGTACCTTTTCCAAAAAAAAGTACCTTTTCCAAAAAAAGTACCTTTTCCCAAAAAACATAAATTTTTACAAAAAAATACCTTTTTCAAAAAAAGTACCTTTTCCAAAAAAAAGTAACTTTTCCCAAAAAAAGTACCTTTTTCTAAAAAAATGTTCCTTTTCCCAAAAAACATAAATTTTTTCAAAAAAATACCTTTTTCAAAAAAAGTACCTTTTCCAAAAAAAAGTACCTTTTCCAAAAAAAAATACCTTTTTCTAAAAAAATTTTCCTTTTCCAAAAGAAGTACCTTATCCAAAAAAGTACCTTTTTCCAAAAAACATACATTTTTCCAAAAAAAATAAATTTTTCCAAAAAAATACCTTTTTAAAAAAAAATACCTTTTCTAAAAAAAGTACAAATAAAGACTTTGTAAAAACAAAGTATCTTTTTCCAAAAAATTTCGTTTTTCCAAAAAGTACCATTTAAAATAATATATAATTTCAAAAAAACTACTTTTTTTCCTCCACCCACGGATATCTCCACTAAAACAAGGTTTCTTGATATTCGGCATAGACGTGCGCTAAGACGGGATTTTTGGAAATTCCTAACGGAACGGGAAAAAAGGGGAAAAGTCTCCCCATAAACAGTCTCACAAATTGGAAAAGTGCCTGCCCAAACCACTGGAGGTAAGAAGTTGAAATTTGGTATAAAGGTTCCTCCACTGTAGTAGACATCGACTAAGTTTGTATTTTTGGAATTCCCTACAGGATATCACAAAAGGAAACTCGGTATGTGAGTTCCTCCTTCTGTGTAGGCGTCCGCTTAGACGGAATTTTTGAAATTCCTATCGGGAGGGGAAATAAGGTAAAAGTCTCCTCCTGACGGCTTGCCCAATCCCTTTTGGCCAACCTAAAATTTTAAATATGTATTCCTTGGAGTAAGACTAACTCACCGGCAACGTAATTTTTCTATTTTGGAACAGGAACATAATAAAAATGGTGGTTGAAAGGGAAAAATGTCCCCACTAACGGCCTGCCCAAACCGCTTAGGCAATGCAGTTGAAATTTGGTATGAATGTTCCTCATCCATCGCAGATAGCCGCGAAGATGGAATTTTTGTAAATTCCTAAAGGGAGGGGCAAAAAGAAGAAAAGCCTCACCTTGGGCGCCTGTAAAAACCCCTTCGGCTAGAAACCTGAAGCTTAAAATGTGGGTCCCTGGCGTAAGGGCTAACTTATTAGAAAGATACTTTTTTGAATTTTGGACAGGGTCGTTATCAAATGGGGGCTCAAAAAGGGGAAGTTGCCCCTTAACGACCTGTCCAAACTGCTGGAACTAGGAAGCTGAAATTCGGTACTTAGGTTCCTCTTCCAGCCTAATTCCAACCGGGAGGGACAAAAAAAGAAAAAGTGTCCCCCTTGACAGCCTGCTCAAACTGCTGGAACTAGGAAGCTGAAATTCCCTGTCGATAGATTTTCGGAAATTCCTACCGAGAGGGGCACAAATAGTAAAAGTTGGTTAGAAACCTGAAATGTAAAACATATATTACTTGGAGTATGGGCTCACTTACCGGGAAGGTGCTTTTTGGACAGGGACATTGCAAAAATGGGGATTAATGAAGCGAAAAGTGCCGCTTAAAGGCCTGCCAAAACCGCTGGAGGTAGGAAGTTGAAATTTGGTATTAAAGTTCCTCCTCTATTGTAGACATCTGCTAAGATGAGATATTTGGAAATTTCTACAGGTAGGCCCCTTAACGGCCTGGCCAAACTGCTGGAACAAGGGAGCTTAATTTCGGTATTTGGGTTCCTTCTCCAACGTTGACGTCCCCTAAGATGGTATTTTTGGAAATTCATACCGGGAGGGGTAAAAAGGGAAAAAACTTCCCCCTTGACGGCCTGGCCAAACTGCTGGATATAGAGACCTAAAGTTATGTATGTAGTAGGTTCCTCCTCCAACGCTGACGTCCTCTAAGACGGAATTTTTGGAAATTCCTACCGGGAGGGGTAAAAACGGAATAATTCTCCCCCTTGATGGCCTAACCGAACCCTTCGGCTAGAAACCTGTAATATATAATATGTTTTCCTTGGAGTATGGGCTAACTTATCGACAAGGCATTTCTAAGACTTTGGACAGGAACGTGGTAAAAATGGTGGTTCAAAAGGAGAAATTTCCCCCCCCCCCCCTTAATGTCTGCGTCTTTAGCTAGAAACCTAAAACTTAAAGTACAAGTGTATATGAAACACTAAAATTAAGAAACTAAATAGGAAACGAGTGGAATTGAAACACTACACAAGTGGAATGAAATGGATATAAACGTTGAACGAGTGGAATTGAAATTATAGACAATGCAAATGGATTGGAAGAGGGAATTACCTGTTCAAACACTATCCACGGAATATGAAACTTATGTAGCATAGAAACATACTCTCCAAAAAATTAAACAAATTTTCTAAAAGAGAAAAAACCTTAGAAAAGGAATGGAACTTATATATTCCGATATTTAAACTTCATGTAACGAAGCACCGGTGGAAGAAACCGACGCAGTAAATTTTCCAACTGAATTTGTGAATTTACTTGAATTGCCAGGTCTACCTTTACATAAACTGGAATTAAAAAAAAAACTTTAAGACACGCTAACAACGCAGCGG
The DNA here is from genome assembly GCA_949987735.1 of Leucophora obtusa. Lineage (NCBI taxonomy): Eukaryota > Metazoa > Arthropoda > Insecta > Diptera > Anthomyiidae > Leucophora > Leucophora obtusa. Next base: position 81,242,348 of record OX465295.1, read on the forward strand.
GCTTTGCCCGCTATTTTTAATATTATAAAATGCTTTCCAACCCTGCTACGCCCCCCCCCCTAAACTTTAAGGCACGCTAACAACGTAACGGGCTGCGCCGGCTAGTTTTTCATAAATTGATGTTGCCTTGGTTGGGACTCGAACCCGCAACCTCACGTGTAACAGTCCAACGCGCTAACCATTACACCACAGCGTCCACATAAATTGATAAAATGGATATTAGTTACAATATTAATTGCAACTGTCTATATGACGTCAAAACAACACTGTACTAAAATACATTATGAAATCTGCATTGTGGCAACCTGCCTCCAATACATACGCAAGCTGCATGCTCTTGAACATAAAAATCATTCCTCAGTTGGGCAACATTTTCAAAAAGGAGGCACGGAGGAGATTGGAAGATAAACAAAATTCTAAAAATAGAATGTTTGTATGTGCCTATTTTGATCACTTCTGGGTAAAAACAAAAACTGAATGGGAAAGAAAACTATGTAATAGTTACAATGCGTTCATGACCTTACTTGGGTGAGATGGCTAAGCGGTCGCACTTAGTGTAGTTTCGTTTGTAATATAGGAATAGGCACATTTTCAAATCCTACTGCCGACGAGTTGTTGAAAAATTATCATATAGAGACAATCTGAAATGAATAATATAAAGAATAATATAATTTTGTAGAAAACCGCTGATTAACCTTGTCCATAGAAAAATGCAGAAACTAGATCTAGTCGCATTTGAAAATTAATGTATTTATAATTTTTAGAGAGAAGGGCTTATGCTTCTTCTAAACCTCAAAAGTACTAAAATAAAACAAAAGTATATTGATTTTACAAATTTCCAAATTCTTAAAAAAAAATTTCCTTCGGGAAAATTCTTAGATTCTGGGGACTTTTTCTTAAAGTATATTTTTGATTAGAGGAGCTCTTATTATGGAAAGATTCTCAGGTTTTAGTTCTATGGACTTTATTTTAGAAAACATTTTTATTTTTTTATAATCTATAACCAAAAGTCCCTAGAATGTAAGAATTTTTCTATACAGATTTTGAGAAAATTTTTTAATGAAAAATGTTTAGATCCTAAAGAATTTTCTAATAGAAAAATTCTTTGATTTTAAAATTTGTTCGTTAAGAAAAGTTAAAAATTTAAAAAAATGTTTTACTTATGGGAAAATTCTCAGATTCTAAAGACTTTTGCTTTAAGGAAAATCTCAGATTCGGGGAACTTTTATTATGGAAAAATTATATCAGATTATTTGGACTTTTTATTATATTTTTTTTTTTATTATAAGTAGAATTTTAATTCTAGGGACTTTCTTTCGGAAAAAAATTTCTTAGGAAATATTCTCGCAATTTTTGCTTGAAAAGGTGCTTAATATCCAAGAATTTTTTTAAAAAAATCTGGGAATTCTGCTAAAAGAAAATTTGTTCAGAATTAAGGACTTTTTTTATAAAAAGAACTTTCAGAAAAATACAAAGCTTCCCTGGCAAATCATATAGAACAATTACCATTTTTGTAATCTATAAGGCTTTTGATTCTCAAAAGTATTTTCTAGATTAAATTTTGTTTTAATTTGTACGTCCCAAAGGAAACAAAAAGTCAATATCTAACACTGGTCTCCTCGAGGCAAAAAAATCGATGTATCACACTTTAAAATTCGACTGTAAATGCAGAAGATATAAAAAAAATTAAAAAAGGCGTAGGAGTCCGTTAACTCATAAAAAACTCAAAGTGTATAAAAACATGTCTAAGACTAAAACTAACATATTACTTTTCGTATGCACGTTAACTTTCAACACGGATAATTATCAACGTTGAAAACTTAACGTTTATACATTTTTACATCTAACGTAACTTATTCGCGTTGCTTCCTAAAAACTTTTGCTGACATACGTTCGATTATAACGGAAAAATTATAAACATAACCTGTTTTAATTTTTTTATACTATAATCGGATTAACGTAGATTTGCTTTAAATACTTAACGTTGATAGGCAGGAGACAAAATTCAGCTACCAATGATTGTGAACATAATCTCTCTCAAATTAGATAATAATATGATTGCAATTCGAAAAGAGAATATGATTGTCGAGAAAATATATTTTTGTGGACGAGAGAATAATATGGTAACCGAAAAAATAGGAGACCATATCATTTGTAAAGTGTGTAGGTAGGGATCAGACTGCGTGTATGACATAAAGTGACTATTAGACAAGTTTTAACCATATATCTAAATGAAAAAGAAAATAAATAAATTACTAGTTTCAAACTAAATAATGCTATATTGGACCAAAAATTTCCTATGAAATTTTTTAAAATTATTTTTTCCATAATATGCTCGGCATTATCAAACGTTTGAGACCTATTTTAACAATAAAGTTAAGAAAAAATTTTAAAAAATTTCACTACGAAGGCCAATTTCAAATGTGGTTAGCAAACATAAGTACCCAAGAAAATATTTTTTTTTTGTATTTTTTCAATACTCAGCTCGTTAGTATTCATCGTTTGAGTGCTTTTACCTAGATTTTCCAATTTCGGGATACTCTAATGTGCACTGCTTCAAGGATTGTTTTTCTTTTCTCAATTTTCTAATTTAACTGTCATAACTTTTTATGATGTTCACATTTTGTATACTGTTATGTCCTGGTTAGTAGAATTATTGTCTAATTAGTCTCATAAGTGTTACATATTGTTGTTGTTTCCTCACTTATGTTTTTGCATTTCAAAATGATGGTCAGTTATTGGGTTGATTATTTGGCTTCAGTTCAAAAAAGCTTTTAAAAGTTATTGCTTAAAGTATTTTGCTAACTGTCAGTTGGAAATTATTTTACTAATTATCTCGAATTAGTAATTAGAAAAAGAAGCAACATCATGACAGATCTAAAAACAGAATAGAAATAAATATAATGGTCATAGGTTGACAACTATAAAGAAAGTATATAGCGTACATTAATAGAGAAAAGTCTCTAAAAAAATTAGTTGAAACCACTAAAAATTAGTTAAAAATTAACTCGCAGAAAAAACTGTTGAAATTAATAGATTATATTTGCTACATATTAGTAAGATAGGAACAGCAAAAACAAAACTGTTAAATATACAGAATTTTAGTTACATTTTTGTTAATAGAAAATAAAACCTCTTAACCTACCAAAATCTGGAAAAAAAATTTTGCTAAATAATTAGTAGCTTAAAAAAATCACAAAAACAAAAAAAGATCAAAGTTTTTTTTCGATATTTTTTAAATGGAAATAAAAATAGATCCTTTTGAAAACATCACTTAACATTCATTCAACTAAATTTAGCTTAAAAATAACAAAGATTTTGTAGATATAACAGTTCGTTTTTGTTATTTTTAGTCTGTTTATATTTAGCAAAATATTCTGCAAATTATACAGTACAATTTGCCATTTATAATTAACTAAAAGTTAACTTAAATATAACTTAAATTCTGTAAATTTAACAGTTTTATTTTTTTATCTTAGTATTTAGCAAAAAAAAAAAAAAATTCTAAACTCTGCAACATTTTTAAATAATTTTTAGTTCCTTTTTCTGCTGTTTTCACAGATTTATTTCTCTGATTATATGGTTAATCACACACATAAGATCACATAAAATTGTATATAATTTCATTAACATAAATAAAATTGTACAACTTAGATCTAATAATATTGGATCAATTTTCATATCAAATTGTATATAAGTATATATAAATTGTTAGACCATATATAACCATATAACATATTATATAATTTTATAAGAAAAGTGACCCAATACATAATAAAAAAACATCCCTATTAAAAAATATTAATATCTAGCTTTATATGGTAATGTATAACTTGATGTGATCCGAAAAATGGCCCCATATAATTGTGTCAGTTGGTTATCACTTTTTATCTAATTGTATCAGTTTAGATCTTAACTGATTAGATTATATATTAAGCAGATGGAATTTTATCTGATTTTTGACCTGATACAATTTTATGGGTTTATCCATAAAATTGTATATCCAAATAGATAAATTACTATACAAACTTATATAGTTATATCTGAATTTTGACCTGATGCTTATATCTGCTTTAAAACTTTGATACAATTATATAAGGCAAATGTCGGATACAAATATATTTTATTTACAAAAAATTGTACCAACTACGATCTAAACAGATACCATTAGATATAAACCGGTAAAATTGTATCAGGTCAAAAATTGGATTTAATTTCACCTGAATAATGTATAATTTTACTAGTTGAGATCTAAACTAATACAATTAGAAAAAACTGATAAACAACAGATACAATTACATCGGGCCATTTTTCGGATGAAAGATTATATTTATACAGATACAACTTAATCGAATTTTATACGACTATATGCAATTGTTTTTACTCGGGCTATTAAAAAATTGATATGATGCTTTATATAGTAATATATAACTTAGTGTGATCCACATACCATTTCATCCGAAATATGGCCCGATATAATTGTATCAGTTGTTTATCAGTTTTTATCTAATAGTATCAGCTTAGATGAAATTTTATCCGATTTTTGACCTAATACAATTTTATTGTTTTATATGTACACTTATAAAAAAAATCGCGTACAAATAGGTCAATATTATGCTGGCGCAAATACATGTACTACTTCCTGTTATTTTAGCAGAATTTTTACCTATTTGTACGGGCTTTTTTAGAGAAAATAACAGAAAAATTAGTTCAATTAGTTGAACTTAACCGTTTAAAAGACTTTTGTACTAACTTTTTTTATGAGTATAGTGGTATCAGTTTATATAAAAAAAACTTATATAGTTATATCCGAATTTTGACCTGATATAATTACATCACCTTAAAACTCGGATTCACCATTTGATACAATTGTATAAGATAAATGTCGGATAAAATTTTATATAATTTTTATAAAATTGTACCAATTATTACCTAAACTGATACCATTACATATCATACATGGGCACACTGCAACATATCAAGTGCAATGTAATCAGTAAATTCTTACTGAGTATGAAATTTAGTTTGCATTACCAGTAAAGTTTTACTGATTACTAAACAAAAATGCTGTAATCAGTAAATTTTTACTAATAATGAAAATTAATTTGCATTACCAGTAAAATGCAAATTAAATTTCATTACCAGTAAACATTTACTGATTACTTAAATTTTTTTCATTAATCAGTAAAAATATACTGGTAATGAAAATTAAATTGCAATAACAGTAAAAATTTATTTTTATTGATGTTACATATAAACCTATCAAATCTTATTAGGTTAAAAACCGGATACAATTTCATCTGACTTATATATACAATAATTTATTCAGTTAGGATCTAAAGTGAGGCAATCATCTTCGAACTGTTTTGACTGATCTGGGCGGTCCTTGTCTTCCGTGTCAAAATCACCACTTCTGAGCCGCACAAACATCTGTTGCACATTGAAATCGAAGCAACATATTCAGCATAAGCTTCGGTGAGCAATCGATGTGCTTCAGCTGCACTTTTCTTTCAAATTGAAGAAGTGTTGTTAACACTATTTCGTTCAATGACTAAGTGAGAATATATGACAGATGTTTACCCTCCAAAATGCCACATAAGTTATTAAAGACATAATCCATGTATAAAAGATGCGCCATCTATTGTGAATCCCGCATTTTTAAGTTATACACCTAATAAATTTTTAACAAAATTTTTTTATAGTTCAACTTATTTTAATTCTCTTTAATTAGCTACACTCAAAAAAATAAGTTAGTAGAAAAATTAGTAAAACGTCTTGTATATCAATTGTACTAGTTTTCAGAAATGTTTTTGGCTGAAATTCCGTTTTCAACAAAAATTTTAGTTATATTTTTTTAGCACTAAACTAATTTTGAACTAATGTTTTACTAATTTATTTTGCTACAAAAATTGTGCTGATAACCGCATGCATAGCATGGACGACAACCAGATAGACAACATGTAGATGTCGGAGCTTGTCTGGAAACGGAAATGACAATAAAAGAAAAACAACTCTACACATATTCTATATTTAAATTTTCAGCAAATAAATTAACTAAAGTAAAATTTCGCTACAAGTTTTTTGAGTTTTTTTCAGTCTACTAATATGCAGCAAAAAGTTTAGTGATTTTAGCAAGGATTTTTTTCATTTGTAGTCGACTAAATGTTAGCAAAACTTTTGCTGAAGATTACTATTTTTTTGGTAAAAATCAGTAAAAACACCTTTTTCTGAAATTACCAACCTTTTTACAAGCACGCTCCTGACTAAAAATTTGCTGACACAGCAACATTTTTTGCTGACTTTATTGACTTTTTTTTGAGTGTACTTAAGTTTGTAAATAAATAAAACTTATGTTCAATAAAGGAAGCTTCCATAAACATTTAATATAAAAAATAAATTTCGTATTTTTCGTGAGTATTTCGTGAGCATGATTCAAATTAAAATCAATCACGTGAGCGTGAGTGAGCGTGATTATAAAAAAAATTGTTGGTGCGTGAGTCGTGCGTGATTATTATTTTTCGTTCGTGAGCGTGAGCGAAAATTCACTCTAGCAACAAACTCTTTAAATTTGATCTGTCGATAACCAATTTATCTTTTTTTTTCTAAGTTGTTTATCAATACAGTAGTTTTGAGTTAACTGCCTTTTTCTTAAGGGCACATTTGCTATAACTGCAAAAAATTTTGGTTTCGTTTCTATTTTACAAAATTATGTATTCAATCGTCTTCTTTAAGTGCACTTTTTGTACCTGCGCATTTAAGATAACTGCCTCATATTTTTGGCAGTTTTACATTATTTTCATAAAAAAGATCACCGCTAGCTGCCTCTTGTGTTTTGCTTGGTTTTTTTTTTGCAATTCTAGGAAAAAAAACACACATAAAATAAATGTGCTGTCAACTTTTGTTTGTTTTCAGTCTGTATTGGTATACCTGCTCATTAGACCGTACCTCAAAAAAAAGTTCGTCGTACACCCTCCAATATGAAGTATTTTTGCAAGGCAATTTCAAAAAAAAAAATTTTTTTTTTGCCGAACGTAGGGGTCGCCTTTTTCAATTTTTCGTTATAGCTTCGACACTTTAAATCGGATTTTAAAGTGTGATATATCGATTTTTTGCCTCGAGGAGACCAGTCTTTTGCTATAAAGGAAAAATCCAATTAAAAAAAGTTTAAAAAGGCGACCCCTACGTTCGGCAACCAATATATAAAAAAAATGTCTACTGGGTTTATCGAAAAACTTCCTTAGCAAAAGTTTAATAATTTTTTGCAAGCTTTAATTTTCTGACATTAGGGTGGTACATTAGGGTTGTACAGTGGGGTGGTAGCAACTGAGTTCTGGTAGGTAACTACTAGAACGGGATACTTGAGGTCAATGACCCTTAGAGAAAAAACACTGGTCTCCTAGAGAGAAAAACATCGATTTATCATACTTTAAGATCCGACTGTAAATGCCAAAGATATAACGAAAAATGTAAAATGGCGACCCCTACATTCGGCAAAAAAAATAAAAAAAAAATTTTTGAAACCTCCTTGCAAAAATACTTCATATTGGAGGGTGTACGGCGAACTTTTTTTTTTTTTTTGCCTGTAAGGTGGTACGCTCTACTACACATTAAGGCTGGTAAAGAATTTGACTTAGCTGCGTTTTTGGCTTACCTGCACAAAAATTCTTGCAAAAGTTGGTTGTGCAGCTAAGTCAAAATTACTGGACATATAAATTTTTAAGCGTTAGGGGGGTTGAAATTTTAAATATTTCACGAATAATCTTTCATGTATTTTGAACAGGGTTAGCAGGCAAAATCGCTAAAATACCGTTATCTATTTAAATAACCGGAATACCGTTAGCATTGAAATACCGGTACCGAAATAACTAAAATACCGTTATCTTTAAAATATTGTTACCGAAATAACTAAAGTAGTGTTAACCTTAAAATATCGATACCAAAATAAATAAAATACCATTGCCCTTAAAATACCTTTACCAAAATAATCTCAAATAGCATTAACCATCCTTGATGTTGAAGGTCATATTCAATATAATTTTATGCATCATTATTAAAAGTTAAATAAGGATTTGTTCGTTTTATTTATATAACAAGATTTTATAAGAAAAACAATTTTTTATGAATTATAAGATAAAAAATCGAGCGCAAGAAACCTTTGTAAGCACGCAATTATTTGTTAGCAATTTGTTCAAAATTATTTTTGTGAATAGTAAAGCTCATCCGTTCTATACATACATTTTTTTTTGCCTCTTTACGTTTTTTTTTTATAAGAGGAGTATACATAAAATCAAAACTCTTAAATAGATTTATTTATATAAATCATAAAATCTTACTGATAATATGTATTTAAAATTATTCCCATAGCTCAGCCATCTATTTAGATATCCTTCTAAAAATCGTTGCTATCAAAATCGAATATAAATAAACTACAAAAAATTGGTTTCCATACTCGTATTTATATGTATATATAGTACAAATAAAATACGTCCATGATATGGATGTCTATTATCTATGTTTGTCATAGAGTTAACCATAATTTTTGCACCACTACACGCTTATGGATTTTATCCTTATAAATACGTTCTATTTATGAATCTTGAGACAACAATTTTAGTTTGTTTTTTTTTGTGATGGGTGATATGTTTTAGGTCATAAAGAAAATATATTTGTATATGAACATAAATTTCATAAATAAAATACACTTAACAAACAAAAAAGCAATATGAATGCATATAAAAACTGAAAAAATGTCCAAAGTACAGTGGAATAATAAATAATAAAAAAAAAAAAATTTAATTAAATAAAAAATTTGTCTTTTTTGAAAAACGTATTGTTTGGCTTAAATTCGCATTCAAATAACTTTCAGTCCTTTTCGCCCTTAGTCTGAAAATCTTTTTCAGACTAATAACTTGGAAGTCACGATAAAGCTATAAAAAATCGTGCTTACACTTGAAATATTATTATGTATAGTAACTGACTGTAGTTTATTTAAAAAGTTATCCGTACATTTGTTTTTAAATGATTATACAGTTAAAATACAAAGAAATACATTTTTTAACTGTTTTTGTCGTTTATTTAAAAAATAAATTACTTATAAATACGGATTTTCTGTTACATTTATTGTAATATTTTCATTTAAAATGTTTTGTTAAAAAAGAATTCCTTTTCGATTTCTAGGTAAGGTAAAAAAATAACGAAATAAACTAAATATTATTTATTATGATGAATTGTGTAGTTAATTTTTTGAAATTTAAAAAAACGAAATAAATGAAAAAAACATTATTTTTTAAGGATTTTGTTGTTTATTTATTAACATTTTAAAATAAACGAAAATTTCTTTTGATTTAAATGAAGAGTTAGTAGACCGGTTTTCAAGTGATTTTTCATTTATTTTAACTTACATTTTCAGTTAATTTAAACTACAAACTATATACCCAGTAGCAAAAAATACTAGTTCAGAACCAGTTATGTACTAATATATTTAAACCAGGCAACTAGTACGAGTTCTACCGCCTCTCCATACAAACAACTGTAGAATTTAACATGGAGATGTCATAGGGATGGGGGCAATTGCCGCCAAACTCCCACTTTGGTACTAGTTGTATAACTAGTTTGGAAATTAGAATTTAAGGACGAAAAATAGGGAGAGAAACTGGTGCTAATGTGACACTCGCGGAACTAGTTCGGAAGTGACTCTTTGTAAATAGTACTGTACCAGTTGGTTGCATCTGAATTATATAGATAAAAACAGAGGTTTTTCCTTTGATAAAACGCAGATTAGACCGATAGGTTCCTCTTACTGAGATAATTATATCCATTTACCAAATGAAATTTAAAATATTTTGTGATTATGATTTCTAATGACAATATAACATTTTAGTGTTTATTTGCAAACTCAGAATGTATTACGTATTACACACAAAGGTAGTATTTCAAAACTCGTATTTAAATTCAATCTTTTGAAATCTCTGCGCAGTTTCAATGAAACTATTAGGTATACAACTTGTTAAAGATTATTGTTTTTGGAAGAAAAACCAGAAGTTGTACTGGTTCTTATAAGAAATTTACTAAACTAGTTCTGGATTGACTATCTGGCACCAGTACTGTACCAGTTGATTTAAACCTCAAATCAATTCACAATTCAAAAAATTGTAAGTGTTTATTTACAAACTCTGATTTTTTTATTAAATAAAAATGCAAAAAAATAATAATTTCAAATCTCATATTTTAATTCAGGTAATTTTTTAACAGCCTCTACATAGATCGTATTTAACTAGTACACAACTGGCTCAAAATGATTATTTTTAGAACTAGTTATGTAATTACTAGTCAAAAAACTAGTATGTTTTAGAACTAGTTCGACCATTTGCTACTGGGTATGTATATAAGTCGATTTAAATATTCCTAATTTACCAATATACAATATTTATACATAATGCATTGCCTGGTAATGGCAACAAATTTCTTTTCTAATCATTAACTACTTTTATATGGGCATGTCTCCAAAAATTATCAGTTATAATTACACCCCAGAATAACAAAAATGAAAGACAAAATAATGAGTCTAAAAATAGATTTTCAGAAAAAAAAATAAAAAAAAATCAAACAATTGTTTTGTTTTCCTGATACAAATTATTTTGGCACACTGTGCGTAGGCGGAGAAGAGAAAAATCGTATTTTATAATATTTCGACCTTATAGTCAAACACATCAACAACAGTTCTCTACACAAACAACAACATCAGCTACCATACAAAAAATAACAGGTTTCACTTCTTTAGAAATTTCAACACAACATTAAATCCTTTTTCTAAGCATAAAAACGCTGTAAAGTTGTAAATTTAACTTTTTTGTTTCCTATAAAAAAAGAATTTATGAGATTTTATATCTGCTCCAAAATGTTTAAATATTGTAGTAACTTATAGACTAAGGTACGTGTTTATGTATATATTGTACAACACCCTTTAGTATAGATTTTCTAATCATTCTTTATATTTTAGGTAATTTTTTTTCTAAGCCGGAAATAACTTTAATTCAGAATAACATAATAGATGACATGATATGACCCCAAATCACATTATCCCAATTTCCGGTTTTGGGATTGTGTTCGAAAATGTTTCAGACATTACCCACACAATGGAAGTAAGGACTATTACGGAAACACTTTTAGCCGGGGACATGACATAATCTCAATGAATATTATCCCAATTTCGGTTTCAAAAATGCCTCGGACATAATCCTGAAACTGGAAGTTGGGACCAGGGGTCTCACATGTTCCTAGGGTCTCACATGTTCCTGCTACAGATTGCGCTGACTGCTGTTTTGTTTTTTTTTTCTGCAACACTGCTCTATTTAGTGGGGAGCAGTGTTACCCGAAAAATTTTAGCTCATTCCCATTTTGAAAGTTTAAATCTCCAATTTTATACCCAATTCGTTGAATACTACATTTATACTTGAGCAATAACTACCTGGTTTTTGCCTCTTGTAGTTTTTAACTTGTCAAAGCGCATACAAAAAACAAAAACAAGCAAAAACTAGTTCTGCACAAAAACTAGGTTATTTTTGCTCAAGTACAAATGTAATATTAATTTAAACAAAAGCCCAATTTAAAGGAAACGAGTAAAAAGGTTAAAGTCGGGCATGCCGACTATACAATACCCTACACCAGTCTGGTTAAAAGCCAACTAATGTTTGGATCCGAAATTCGAAAGGGTTAAAATGGGGCTTGTGTGAAAATTTTCTATAATGTGAGTCAGCGCACCAAATTTCATTAAACTATCTTAATATTTGCGACCTGCAGTTTGTAACCAAGCCAATTTTGGGGGGACCCTTATATGGGCACTAGGTCTAAACATGGACCGGTGTTAACCAAAATCAATAGGCTTCTTCCTTGGGCTGACATAGGTCGGTGTACCAAATTTCATCAAAATATCTTAATATTTGCGACCTGCAGCGTATAAAGAGTATAATTTTGGTAGGACCCTTATATGGGCACTAGGTCTAAACATGGACCGATATTCACCAAAATAAATAGGCTGCGTTACTGGACCAACATAGGTCTGTGTACCAAATTTGATCAAAATATCTTAATATTTGCGACCTGCAGCGTATAAACAGTATAATTTTGGTAGGACCCTTATATGGGCACTAGGTCTAAACATGGACCGATGTTCACCAAAATCTGTAGACTTCGTCCTTGGGCCAACGTAGATCTGTGTACCAAATTTCATCAAAATATCTTAATATTTGCGACCTGCAGCGTATAAACAGTATAATTTTGGTAGGATCCTTATATGGGCACTAAGTCTAAACATGGACCGATGTTCACCAAAATCAATAGGCTTCGTCCTTGGGCCAACATAGGTCTGTGTACCAAATTTAATCAAAATATCTTAATATTTGCGACCTGTAGAGTGCGCACAAGAATGCATGGACAGACAGACAGACGGACATCGTTAAATCGAAATAAAAAAAATTCTAAGCCGATCGGTATACTATAAGGTGGGTCTAGGACCAATATTTTTTGGTGTTACAAACATCAGCACAAACTTATAATACCCTGACCACATAGTGGTGTAGGGTATAAAAAAAAAGCTAAGTTCGCATTGCTCTTAAGTCCAGAAAATTATTAAGAAATGACTCAGCAAAGTAAATAAAATACTTACTTTTTCATTCGAACTTTAAAGGCCACAAATCTTTGCTTAAATTGTGAAAGTAAACAGTTTTTATACCCTACACCACTACGTGGAGAGGGTATTATAAGTTTGTGCTGATGTTTGTAACACCAAAAAATATTGGTCCTAGACCCACCTTATAGTATACCGATCGGCTCAGAATTTTATTTTTTATTTCGATTTGACGATGTCCGTCCGTCCCTCCGTCCGTGCGTCTGTCTGTCTCTCCATGCATTCTTGTGGGCACTCTAAATTTTAAGGTACCACCAAAAATTGAAATAATAACTTTTTTTGTAAAAAAAGAACTTAAAAATTAAAACGCAAGCTTTGTTAGTAGTGGGAGATTGGGAACTCAATTGTGTTTAATTGCTTTTCGATGAGAAGTCAATTGTGTTTAATTGCTTTTCGATGAGAAGTCAATTGTGTTAATTGCTTTTTGAATCATTTTCTACTATGGGATTTAAATTCTGTTAATTGCTTATTACATATTGTGTGCCCATAGTGTAAAATGGTTGGTGGCTAAAAATCGGTTATGTCTTCCCATAGTGTAAATAGGTGGTAATTAAAAAATCGATTATGTGTTCCAGTAGTGTGAAATGATTGGTGAAAAATCAATTGTGTGGTGGTGGAGGATCGTTTTGAATTCTACAGTTTGTTTTGTGGGTTGTAAATGTAGTAGTGTGAAATGATGTGAGCCACTTAAGAAAAAATTGTCCGTTGTGTGTTTTGATTTAAGGAAAAAAATAAAAAATGTAATATTAAAATGAAAAATCAATTGTGTGGTGGTGGTGGAGGATCGTTTTGAATTCTACAGTATGTTTTGTTTGTTTCTGCCTCTTCTAAATATTCTATATTATTTTGTTTTGGATTTTTGGGGTTGTAAAATCTCGTATTGTGAAATGATGTGACCCACTTAAGAAACAATTGTCCGTTGTGTGTTTTGATTTAAGGAAAAAATAAAAAAATGTAATATTAAAAATGCAGATATAGGTCAGGCAAGTGTTTTGTTTAATTCTGCCTCTTACTTGTCCGTTATGTGTTTTGATTTAAGGAAAAAATAAAAAAATGTATACTAAAAATAAATTTCATATATTTGATTTTATTAGAATTTTATTTTATATAATAATTCATAAATAAAAACATCATTAAATCTTTGTTCATAAATTAAAATTACTAAAAATTTACATGTTTATAGTACATATTTATAAGATCGTAAACACTATTTTTTTTAAATTTATAGATGACGCAATTACAAGTATCAGGCCCTTCAGTACACCCATCATCAGACCATGGACAACCTTCAAAATGCTCTCCATGTGCTGAAAAAACAATCTCTTTATTCTCATATGAATCGAGATAAGCAGCATTCTGTAAAAGAAAGTTTAAATCTTCTAGAGACATAAACTCCTTATATTCATTAAGGAATTCTATAATATTTTCTCGCATTGACATCTTAATCGTCTGAGTATTTCTTTATTTCTGAATCCATTAGTTTTAAATACAGCAACAATAAATTGTTGTTTTCATAATACTGTGAAATAGAGAGTCAGCACTCAATCTGTCCATATAAGTTATTTGCATCTAAATAAGTGCTTTTTTCGTATTGGTCCGTTGAATTTATTCTACTCTCTGGGGTGGGGGATTCTAAAAAAGTTAATTTAAAATTTAATTCATCTTAAGGTTTCATTCTAAAAACAAAAGTCGTCGAAGAAGAAACCACCACCATGAGCGCTGTATCAAAATCATTGTTAAACAAATTTGATGACCTCAACAACAAGCCTATTCTCCATACAAAAGATATGGAGGATCTTAAATTATATAATATTTTGAAAGCTATTAAAATGCAAACAAAATATGGAGAAAGTATCCAGATTGAGGTGGAAAACTATGTCATCTTTCTGCCAAAAAGATTTAATGCTATAACAGAGGAAGAGGTAAAGGAGTTTTCATCGGGCAAATACTGCATCAAAAAAGTACCTGCAGTAGGTGACCAACCCTTCCGATTAGTGTTGGAGGTTTTTGATCTTAATGAATTTATTATTCCCAAAATTGGGGAATATCCACAATGGAATTGAAATTGTTAAAATGTATAAACTATTGCATTAAATAAATCGAAAAAATAAATAAAATATATTAAAATATAAATAATAATTGTTTATATTTATCATTAATTTCATACAAAAATTTTAGGCATAAGTGACCACAATTAAATGAATTATATTTTTGATGTTGTCTATAATTGTACTCTATATTAGAGCCTAAATATATAACTAATTCGAGAGGTGGCTGCAAATTTCCAAAACTATCGAAATATTCCTTATGATCTTTATTTTTGTAGTATGCTACCCAATGCGTGCCGTCTCCTATTGAAGAGTCTAGGTTGATAATGCCACATTCTATTCGTCGAGGGTGTTTGGGGAGTGAATCTCTCATAAAAATCCCTCTAAAGTTGGGAATATATGCGCTGAACTTAACTAAATCGATGTCAGTAAGTGGTCTCTTGGGGAGCATCTTTAATAGTTTTTTGACATTTTATCGAATACAAGACCATACCCCTTCTTATATGGTTTAAGGTAAAGACCTTTTCCCATTGCTATTGCCTCCATACTCTTATTGTGTCTAGAAGCCTCTTCGAGTTGTTTCTTAGCATCTTTTGCAGCATTAATAGCTTTAACAATAGCTGCTCCACCAGATGATAGACCACCTAAGGCTCCTAGAGCAGTTAGTATTGGTACTAGCGGTAAGAAACCTCCTATTTTGGGTACACTGATAATGCGAGGTATAACAACTTTTGATTTTTTTCCTTTCAGCGATTTATTTAAAATTTTACGAGCAATTTTGATTGCATCATTTATATCTGCAGGTTTATCCTTCTTTAAAGTTGTCGTAGCCATTCGTATTGCGGTGCTAAAGATCTTCTTTCCAAATTTATTTTTTTCCTTTTGGCCCATGCCTAATTTCACTTTAGCCTTCATTGTGTTAGTTATAAAATATGCGTTCGTTTTTTCTCCGATACTGCTGTCTTTGGATAAAACTCGCTCCCAAGCTCGATTTTCGAGTATTTTATCCGCTTGATGTCGCTTATTGATTTTCTTATTTTGAGAATAAGCTATATCGTGCTCTCTACAAGCAGCATCCAACGGATTTATCCCCTTATCACCTCTTTTCAAACGTTTTTGCAGCTTAGTGCCTGGTCCACAAAATTCATAGCCGGGTAAATGAAGTTCAAATGGTAGAGAATTTATAACTCTATCTACTAATCCACCTCCAGTGACAGAACTCATATGATTAATAGGTCTGTGATATTGAAACATCTATTTATATAATCTGAACGCTAATAAAAAGGAAATATTATAATATTAGCTTTAGTAGTTAAAATGCGGTTGATCAAACAACGTAACAATATATTTGTGAGGGATGTGGATTCCACAACAAACACAGATAAGAGGAGAAGAAGGCACAATCCTCTATTACCGAATTCTATAAGAGCACTTATAGTAGGACCTTCCAACTGTGGAAAGACTAACGTAATGATTAGCTTGATTGAAAGTCCGAATGGACTAAAATTTGAAAATATTTATTTATATTCGAAATCATTATTTCAACCTAAATATGAGTACTTAAAGAAGCTCATATCACCGATTAATGGAATGGGGTATTTTACATTTTCTGACAATGACAGCGTTATCCCACCACACGAAGCTAAAAATAACTCTATAATTATATTTGATGACGTTGCATGTGAAAATCAAAATACTATACGTGCATACTTTTGTATGGGTCGTCATAAAAATGTGGATTCATTTTATTTATGTCAAACTTATACCCGAATTCCTAAACATTTGATACGAGATAATGCCAATATGATTATAATGTTTAAGCAGGATGAAATGAATATGAAGCATGTATATAGTGATCATGTTGGAACGGATATGACCTATGAGCAATTTTCTAAAATATGTCGAGAATGTTGGAAAGAAAAATATGGATTTTTAACAATAAGTAAAGATGATGAATTAAATGCTGGCCGCTATAGAAAGTCATTTAATATTTTTATTGAAATATAAGTTAGCTGCAATAATAAGATGACATTAGTAACGCTTCAAATCTTGAATCGGATGGATTATCAAGTCAAAAAGTTAAAAATTTATTACATCCTTTTATAAATTAAACTGATACTGAATAAACTTAATCTGTTTCTGATCTATTCCTGGTCTGTTTCTGATATATTTCTGGTCTGTTTCTGATATATTCTTGGTCTGCTCCTGATCTGTTTCTGATTAATATGACTGAAGTGTTGGAAGAACTGGTAAAGGCAAGAAACGTTTTAAAGAAGAAATTCCGAAGCATAAAAACGGGTGAAGTCAACTCACATGAAATACTCGAAGATACTTTTAAGCCCGTAACTAATCCGTTGAAAGAATTAATCAAAATTTCTAGTAAAAGAAAGAGAATTTCTAAAGGCGAAAAAGAAGAAATTAAAAATGAAATCAAAAATGAAATGGAAAATGAGAGTAGTTTATCGCTTAGGAAATTACCAATGAAACTGGAGACAAGTACCCCAAAGAAAGATTATACGAGAAATGAATACAAAACAATTGATGATGAGGATGAGGATGATTTTTACTATCAAACTGAACCCCCAGTTAATGTTACTAACAATAATACAACAACAAGCTCAATCGATTTATCACTTTTAGGTCAAAAAAATGAACTAGATACGCTTTATGGTCCTCACAAAGACTCGAATGGTGAGTGGAAATTTGGCAACAGCTACATTAAGTTGAATGAGGATAAAATTATGATAGGAAATCAAAATTGGTTACTAACGCCTGGTCTGCTTCAGCTAATGTTTCATAGAATACCAAAAAACTATGATAAAACAGAATTAGATATTTACAAAAAGATTTTAATGGATACAAATGCTCACAAAAGAGATTATAATTCTGATGGCCAAATAAAGGGTACAAGGGCCTACAAGTATCAAAATATTATCAGAAAATTATTTAAAATTGATAAAACAGGGAGCGGTCTTATGAAATTGAATTCTAGTAAACCTAATTATATTTATTGGGATGATCCGAATGAGTTAGTTGATTGCCTCAGACTATTAATCGCCTCTCAAGCTGCTGGTCATAATAATCATAATAATGAAATAGTTTCGATTATCGAAGAATTGCAGGAAGCTGGTATAATAGTATAAAATATCAAATTTTATGAGTTCAGTTAATATACTGAGAATGTCTGTCGACAAGTTCGGACACTATTACAATTCTAAGCTAAACTATGATAATAATATAATAAGGAAGAATGAGTCGAAAATGTTTAATCTCGTTTTGGATAGTGATAAAAACCTTAATCTACAAAACAAAAGGATTAAAAATGTTGCGAGCCCTATGGAAGAAAACGACGCCGTCACAAAAGATTTTCTTCTCTCACAAATCAACCAATTTCAAACAGACGTACTTTTGAATATATATAACAAAGATGATGATAGGTATGAGAAAATTTCCAATATGAATCAAAGACTAAAATCGTACATGGACGAAAAACTTGAGCTGTTGCGTCAACAAATTAACTATTTGAAAACTTTAGTACTAAAATTCGTGTCAGAGGAAGAGGGGTTTGTTGCGGTGTCTAAATAAAATAAAATATTTAAGCAATGGTATAAAGACGAATGATACAATAATAAACTGTTTAATATATAATATCGATAATGAATAAGAAGAGAATTTTGGTGAAAGAGTTGCATAAACAAGCTCGAAAAAATTTTAAACGTCGAAGAGTTATAATGAAAGGACTTATGGCAAGCTGATCTGGTTGAAATGGGAAATTATTCATCGGATAACAAGGAATATCGATATCTGTTGACAGTAATTGACACATTCTCAAAATTTGCTTGGGCCGCACCTCTTAAATCTAAAAGTGCATCTGATGTTTGCAAATCAATGGAAAATATTTTCGGCCTAGGTCGTATACCGAAAAACTTACATACTGATGACGGCAAGGAATTCTTTAATAAAATCTTTGCTAAATTGATGAAAAAGCATAATATTAATCACTACTCAACGTATAGTGTAATGAAGGCATCTATTGTTGAACGCTTCAATAGAACTCTTAAAGGTATGATGTGGAAGGAATTTAGCTACAACGGATCATATCACTGGATTGATTTATATAAAAATTTAATTGATGATTACAATCGAAAAGTTCATCGTACGATTAAAATGGCGCCCATAAACGTTAATTCTGCAAATGAGAAAATATTGCTAAATACAGTATATAATCATCTGAAAATATACAAAATCTCAAAATTTCATGTTGGAGATTACGTACGCATCAGTAAATATAAACATATTTTTGAAAAGGGGTACACGCCGAACTGGACAACAGAAATTTTTAAAATCAAATTTATAAACAATACATACCCCGCAACATATATTTTGGAGGATTACCAGGGAAAGAAAATTGAAGGTGGATTCTATGATGAGGAACTCTCAAAGACTCGATTTCCCGATACATATCTTGTTGAAAAAGTGCTTAAAACTAAGGATAATAAAGTATTCGTGAAATGGTTGGGTTTCTCCAATCATCACAATTCTTGGATTAATAAAAACGAAATATTATAATATGTATGATTACTTTTAAGACTATAGAGTTAAGTATAAAAGGACTAAATGTTTTGTCAACTATATTAATTGAATGAAAACCTTCCACTTGATAACACATTAAAAATTTTCATATATTAGCAGAGGGGTAGAAAAATGGATAAAATTTTTAAGAGTTCTGAGATTAGCTATGAAAAACTAAAGTATTGTAATTATTGTGGTAGTAATGATCACAATGAAAATAATTGTAATCAGAAGAAAGATGATAATAAAATTAAGAATTGGGAATCTTCCAAAAAGAAGTGAATGTTAAAATTTATCAATAAGAAATATATATATATATATGCATATCCGTGTAGTATATTTAATAACAAAAAAGTAAAAATAAAAAAATATACATCCTTTTAAAACCCAACGTTTTTGTTTTGTTTACTACATTAATCAATCGGAAAGCAAAATGTCAATAACACTAACATTGAGCGGAAATTCCTCAAATTTATCAGCAAACTATTTTCCTCCAATAAATTTAAATGATGATTATGAGTGTGCTCTCATAGATTTCCACTCCTACAACAGCATACCAAATGTGGACACAAACAATAATTTATTTCACATCGGTAATAAAATTATTACAATACCTATTGGATCTTATGAGCTGAACGATATTGTCGATTTTATAAAGGAGGAATATGAGAGAGATGAATTGGGGGAGAAGAAAATTTTTATAGAAGCTAATAATAATACAATGCAAGTCAAAGTATATAGTACGGAAGATTCGATATACTTTAACAAGAACAATTCGATAGGGGAATTGTTTGGCTTCAATAAAAAAGTCCTCTCTCCCTCTGTAAATAATTTTTCAGATCTACCAGTAAATATTTTTAAGGTCAATCTCTTGCGAATAGAATGTAATATTGTAGTAAATACTTATATAAACAATTCTCATGCACATACCTTACATGAGTTTGCAATAAATGTCCCACCTGGCTATAAAATGGATGAAATACCTAGAAATCTCATTTATTTGCCAGTGAACTCTAAAGAAGTAAGTTCACTAACACTACGGATTGTTGATCAACACGGCGATTTTATTAATTTTCGAGGAGAAGTAATAACTATTCGATTACATTTAAGGCCCAGAAAATAATGATAATTTACAGCAAAGAAATTGTAACAAATAACATTCCATATACCACATCATTACCACCAAAATACATATTGCCACCAGTTACACCGAAGCCAACACCATCGTCATTGTTATCGTCACATTTAGCCAGCAAATTGACTGAATCAAATATAAATTTTCTCAAATCATTGAATTTCCAATTAAAAAAACAACAACAACGTCATCAACAATGAGTTCCTTAATTAATGTTTTGGGTGTACCCTTATCGGATGATAATATTATAAAAAAAGATTATCACACATACACTCCGTACTTGCAATCATTTAACAATAACGATGAAATAAGAATCTCAATACAAAATCAGGATTTATATGTTTTGCCAAGTGAAAGTTTTATTTACATTGAAGGTTCCGTTGAAGATAGCGATAGTAATAAATTAGTACCATCTTCTACTAATTTCAGATTGAAAAACAATTTTGTTGCTCATCTATTTGACGAAATTCGTTATGAGCTCAATGGTGTTGAAATTGACCGTACTAGACACCTAGGTGTTTCAAGCACTATCAAAAATTATGTTTCATTGATGGCAATGGACGGTGCTGTCATGGAAAATGCTGGTTGGAATAAAGTAGATGATCTAAATGTGCTAAATGGACACTTTAACTTTTACGTACCATTAAAAGTATTATTGGGATTTGCTGAAGACTTTAATAAAATTATTTTAAATTGTAAACATGAATTGATTCTACTACGAAGCAAAAGTGATGATCAGCTGGTATACTCAACTGCATCTACTGAAAAACCAAAAATTACTATTAAGAATATTTCATGGAGGATACAACATGTACATCTTTCCGACTCGAGTAAAATAAATATGATTAAAATCATACAAAAGGGAGTAAATTTACCAATAGCATTCCGCAGTTGGGACTGCCATTATAATCCACAGTTAACAACAGGAACTAATCACATTTGGAATGTTAAATTGTCTTCAAATAGAGAACGACCCCGTTTTGTCTTGATAGCCTTTCTGCATGACAATAAATTCGTTAATTGTGATTTAACCAACCTCAAAGTCCACTTAAACTCGGATTCATATCCTTATGATGATCTTAATATTAAATTCGATCAAGAACGCTTTGCCATCCTATATGATATGTATGTCAGATTTCAGCAAAGCTACTATATGAGAGAACCTCAACCTCTACTCACTTGCCAAGAATTCAAAAATAAAGCTCCTATTACCGTTATCGATGTAAGCCACCAAAACGAGTCGGTCGCAGGGGGTCCGATAGATATAAAAATTGAGTTTGAGACAGGCACTAATATTCCACCAAACTCATCAGCTTACTGCATCCTTATTCATGATCGTTTAATTGAATATACTCCTCTGACAGGGCAGGTTCATAAAATTGTTTAAGCAATAGAAATGTCAAAAATGGTTTTTATTGATCTTCAAGGCTTTAGAGGAGATTCAAATAGTTTTATTGTAAAGGAAATTGCATTGGTGTTCGACGCTACGGAGTATATAAATTTCATCGTAAAACCACCCTTCGATTACATTCATTTGTCAGCAGCGAACCAAAGACAAGTCAATTGGTTAACAAAAAACCATCATCATCTACAGTGGGAAGATGGATCTGTATCATTCAAGTCTGTTTGTAAATTTCTCAAAGTAAATACAATTAATTCGTGCATTTTTGTAAAGGGTTTGGAAAAGAAAAAATGGCTGGAGGATATGTTGCAGAAAAATGTATTCAATATAGAAAATATCAATTGCTGTAATTTGAAACAACTCGATGAAAAATATCCCGATTGCATCCGTTGTAGTTCTCACAATCATGGAACTTGTGCTCTGAAAAATGCTCTTTTACTTCAAAAATTTTTTAAACTTCAAAAGAAGTGAACCCCAATTTACCATTTGAATAAAAAAAAGAAATTTTTATTGTTTTCAAAAATCTTTATTTATATTTAATACATATTATTATCGAAAATTAACTAAATATAAAAAATAAATTAAATAAAATCGTAATTATTAAAATTAAATATATTAAGAAAAAAGTGTTTTAATTCCTAATAATCGATACTATCAAATATTAGATCGTTAGAATCATTCTGGAATTGTAGTAAATCAATATTTACTTGCATAATAGTATTATCACCATCCTCATCAAAACTAAAATTATGATTTAGACATTTTAGACAGTTATTATCGGGGGTTTTATTATCCTCATCATATTCACAATGACCCCTAGCAACTGTGTTAACCTGATTGCTCATAATTATTCGTTTTTCGTCTTGATAACTTAAAACAATTTTATAGACATTTATTGTGAAAACTTTATGTAATTTTGATAAAAACAAACACATATTATCGGAAAAAATTTTACGTTCAAATAAAGCAGTTTTATAATCAAACATGCAATATTTGTTTAAAGCTGACTTTTTAACCCCCTTTGATTTTTTAATTTCTTTATTGTCAATAGTTTTAATGGAATACATTTTCGATCTGAGACCGACAAATTCAGTCATAATTATACCATTATTCTCATCCTTCATTTTACCCAAAACTTTTTTATTCAATAATGGTATACCATAAGGATTATCAACGCGATAATCTGAGGTATCAAATTCAGACAAAAAATCATTAAGTATATCATTGTAAAAATCTTCCGTTTTGATTGAATAAATAAATGAATCTGTGTCCATATAATTGAGGATAATATTTTCCCCATATTTTGCCTTCATTATCCTATAATGGAAATCATACATTTTCCATTTAGATATTTCAAGCACGGCAAAACCTATGTATATGGGTTTGTCATATAATACATTAACTCTCCCCATCTGAACTGCAAACAAGTCATCGCAAAACTTGGCAATGCTTTTGAAATTTGGGCGAGAAACAAAATATCTTACCCCTCGACGATTTCTATTTTCACTCTCCCAGTTTTTTGCGATTTTAACATCTACCCTCTTCTCAACATTTTCCATGGTTTTCCCATAGACAGCGTTATTCAGAAGTTTGAAAAAATCCTTTTCAAATGTATTTCGTGCTTTTGCTCTATGGTCTGTATTTAAGTTTATATATTTCTGAAGCCATGGAGACTGATTAAATTTACCCCCCCTATGGTATTTTGTACAAATTAAACCATTTGCAAGACATTGCTTAAGGTTTCGATAATGAATCTGATAATTACTTTTATTAGTCAAGTCTGCAATAAGTTTTTTATATTTGGACTCTCCAACTACTTTGCTTTCCGGAGCAAAAGGCAGATCATTATGAAGTTTATGAAGAGAGTGAGGATATGTTAAATCAACCTCTAAAATGTAGCCGATAGGAGAAGTATCGGATATTTTATTTGGATCAAATTCGTTTAAGGAGTTCTCGTCAAGCCACTCAAATTCTCCAGTTGGAAGATACTGAGACATTGCCCATCCATATAAGTTATTTGCATCTAAATAAGCTAAATATTCAGATGGTTTACTACTATCATTAATCATCTATATACTTATTATTGGCTTTGGTATGTCTCTGGGAACATTGTACGAGACCCCCCCTTATTCCTTTTTGTATAAAAAGATACATATCTTTATCTGTGAATAATTCTAATTCTTTCTTTGTCGTTTTAAGCATGGCGTCCCATGAAAGACCGGGGGCTGTATAATAATGAGCTGGATCTAATTTATATATAGATTTACAAATTTTCCTAAAGTTTTCAAATATGTCTGCCAACAACAGCACATCTGTTTTCAAATATAATTTTACATAATCCAACAGGTTCTCACATCTAAACTCATTCCAAACATTTTTCGCGTGTTCATAATCTTCTTCGGAACATTCGGCATCATTTAAAATATTAAAAAATTTATCTCGACTGGGGAGTTCAGTCTCATTGAATCTATCCAATGAATCTATATAAGAGTATGGAAAAACACCCTTTCTTCTTATTAAATTAAAATGATTTTCATCAGCGAAATTTTTGCGGACAATATATAAATCCTCAACATGTAAATTTTTTGCTAGGGAATCCAAACTGGAAGCCATAAATCTGAATGAATCAAGAAATCTTATTTCGAATTTTTCTTTAGTAGAATTTTCAAGAAATGGTAGATGCACAGACAAAGCTATGTATAATTCCTTGTTGAGAGGAAGAACATTTATATCACTATTTGGAATATTATTAAGATATTTAAAGAACATATGACAATCATATGATGAAAAATTGTGGAAAAATACTGGAATAAACTTGGGTTTCCTATATTTTAAATTACAATCATTGTGTGCAGCTCCTCTATATTTGCCAGTGAAATGACAGTGGTCTTTCACTTTTGAGAAATAAATCTCCTCTTCACAAATATGACACATATTAGAAGAATTATGAAAATTGATATCTTCTGCCGTCATATTAATTTCAACTTCTTTATAAATATAATTCTTATAAATGTTTTTTAAATCTTCAACTAAATCTTTGACAAAAACTGTGGGTGCATCTTCACCAACATAAATTTTAAACTTATCTAAATTTTCGTTAAAGCTACATTTTATAAAATAACTAAATGCACATGGAATGTGCTGTTGTATTTTCCTAGTTTTAACACTAACCTCTTCATTTATACTACTTAATACCGATTCAAAATCAGCATACACCGTGAATGGCAAATCCAGTTCCTTATGAACATTCGAATACTTTATGGTAGCATCACTTTCATCTGGCATTCTTGTGCAAATTTTATTGCAATTTTGTTTATGTTCTAATATGCATGCCTCACTTTCTTTGTAAGTGAGGCATGCATTACATATAAATATTTTTCCGTGATGTCCTGTCAAACTGCTACGAATAAATCTGTAAATAAATAAAAAGAGTAAATAACAAACATTAAAAAAAAAAATCGAGATACATTTTAATCAATATTAAAAAAATAAATTTTTAAATTTTTGCTACTAACCTTGAAATATCTTTTATTAGCACATAATGTGATCTATCTTCCTCTATGAGAAGAAGAAGATTTACGTGATATCGCTTCTCCTCCTTTGTGAGATAATAGGGTCCGACTATCCTTTTCTCTTCGTATCCAAAGACGTTGACACTGATATCTTCATTTTGTCTTTCAAAATCTCTCAAGTTCTTTAGA
Source organism: Leucophora obtusa (assembly GCA_949987735.1). NCBI lineage: Eukaryota > Metazoa > Arthropoda > Insecta > Diptera > Anthomyiidae > Leucophora > Leucophora obtusa. The sequence continues at coordinate 81,267,891 of OX465295.1, forward strand.
GGTAGTGGAAACGTGAGGTTGAGAAAATTTAATTCGATGTTGTTCACTATTATTTTGTGTTCGGCTATACTACAGTTTATGTTGTATGATGAACATTGTGTTTCTTCATCATGAGACAATCCTCTTGCACAATACAATGCAGACTCCATTTGAAACAATAAACATCTTCATTATGGATATTCGTAAATGCTTTTTTCATTCTTAATTCCTTTGGAAGTGTAATATATTGTGATCCTCTTATAATGTTTGCTTCATTCACATTAATATTTAAACATTTTATATTTATAAGAGACCACCCACTATCTCTTTCTTGGAACTCAGACATTTTGTTCCGGATTTCATTAGTTTGCATATTATAGGTGTCTTTCAAGTCATCGCTTAGAGTGACCATTATCATTTTTGTTATGTGAGCTATTGTAGCTCCCAACACTTCATGCTCAGTTATTTTCACATAATCACATACAAGCTCCATATTAAACTTGTATGTTATGTGTTTGACTTGGCAATCCTTAAGCAATTCAATCAAAATTACTTCCTCTTTTTTAAAAAATTCCTCCGGCATAATAATTTCTTCCTTCTCATTTTCTAACACATAAACTGCTAACCTTTCATTATAATCACTGCTTCTTACAGTGAGTCGAGGGTTAATTGTCCTTATCCCACAAGTATTGCGATGTTGAAGTGTACGTATGTGTTGTGCATAGTTTATGCTGGCAACCGCTACATTGCAAGGAACACAAAATTTCATTGAAGAGGTTGCATGAGTCGTTTCATGCTCCTTCATCGAGGAACGGTTAAGGAAAAACTTTCCACATTCAACACAATGTTTCTTCTTATGTTGAAGCATATTACGTTTGCTGTTGAAAGCAGTTTGGCATATTAAACAGGAGAACATTTTGACTTATTTATTTTTAGAATTTAAATAAAATTTTTATTAATTAAATACTTTTATATTTCTTTTTTTAATTTTATTTAATCTTTTTGTAATAAATTAAAAATTTATTGAGAGTCTTTTTTACAGTTGATTTTTTTAATAAATTTTAAATTTATTTAGAAGCTTTTTCACAGTTGAATTTTTTAAATTTTTTATATTTTTTTAGAATTGAGTTTTATAAGAAATTTAAAATATTTAAGTATTTAAATTATTTTTCACAACGACTTGCTAAAAATTTTAGTAGTACTCTATACGATGTAGTATAAGATACTGAACTTAATTTTCTAAATGAAACCAAAAGTATGATCAGTTAATCAAAAAGTTTCGTTAGAAAATCTGCAGCGATTCAAGTTCGGTTGTCAAAAGGTCAATCCAAAACAAAATAAATATAGAATAATTACAAGAGGCAAAACTAAACAAAACACTTGCATGACCTATATCTACATTTTTAAAAAATATAACATTTGTAGTATTTAAAACGATCCTCTGAACAACACATATGCCACACATATAGTATTATTTATGACCCTTAAATAAAAAAAAAAAAAAACTTAAAAATCCCTTAAATCAAAACACATAACGGACAATTCTTTCTTAAGTGGCTCAAATCATTTCACACTATGCCCCACACAATTGATTTTTGACCATACAATACAAAACAAAATAATATAGAATAATTACAAGAGGCAAAACTAAACTTCAAAACGATCCTCTGAACAACACATATGCCACACATATAGTATTATTTATGACCCTTAAATAAAAAAAAAAAACTTAAAAATCCCTTAAATCAAAACACATAACGGACAATTCTTTCTTAAGTGGCTCACATCATTTCACACTATGCCCCACACCATTGACTTTTATATTTAGGCTCTAATATAGAGTACAATTATAGACAACATCAAAAATATAATTCATTTAATTGTGGTCACTTATGCCTAAAATTTTTGTATGAAATTAATGATAAATAAAAACAATTATTATTTATATTTTAATATATTTTATTTATTTTTTCGATTTATTTAATGCAATAGTTTATACATTTTAACAATTTCAATTCCATTGTGGATATTCCCCAATTTTGGGAATAATAAATTCATTAAGATCAAAAACCTCCAACACTAATCGGAAGGGTTGGTCACCTACTGCAGGTACTTTTTTGATGCAGTATTTGCCCGATGAAAACTCCTTTACCTCTTCCTCTGTTATAGCATTAAATCTTTTTGGCAGAAAGATGACATAGTTTTCCACCTCAATCTGGATACTTTCTCCATATTTTGTTTGCATTTTAATAGCTTTCAAAATATTATATAATTTAAGATCCTCCATATCTTTTGTATGGAGAATAGGCTTGTTGTTGAGGTCATCAAATTTGTTTAACAATGATTTTGATACAGCGCTCATGGTGGTGGTTTCTTCTTCGACGACTTTTGTTTTTAGAATGAAACCTTAAGATGAATTAAATTTTAAATTAACTTTTTTAGAATCCCCCACCCCAGAGAGTAGAATAAATTCAACGGACCAATACGAAAAAAGCACTTATTTAGATGCAAATAACTTATATGGACAGATTGAGTGCTGACTCTCTATTTCACAGTATTATGAAAACAACAATTTATTGTTGCTGTATTTAAAACTAATGGATTCAGAAATAAAGAAATACTCAGACGATTAAGATGTCAATGCGAGAAAATATTATAGAATTCCTTAATGAATATAAGGAGTTTATGTCTCTAGAAGATTTAAACTTTCTTTTACAGAATGCTGCTTATCTCGATTCATATGAGAATAAAGAGATTGTTTTTTCAGCACATGGAGAGCATTTTGAAGGTTGTCCATGGTCTGATGATGGGTGTACTGAAGGGCCTGATACTTGTAATTGCGTCATCTATAAATTTAAAAAAAATAGTGTTTACGATCTTATAAATATGTACTATAAACATGTAAATTTTTAGTAATTTTAATTTATGAACAAAGATTTAATGATGTTTTTATTTATGAATTATTATATAAAATAAAATTCTAATAAAATCAAATATATGAAATTTATTTTTAGTATACATTTTTTTATTTTTTCCTTAAATCAAAACACATAACGGACAAGTAAGAGGCAGAATTAAACAAAACACTTGCCTGACCTATATCTGCATTTTTAATATTACATTTTTTTATTTTTTCCTTAAATCAAAACACACAACGGACAATTGTTTCTTAAGTGGGTCACATCATTTCACAATACGAGATTTTACAACCCCAAAAATCCAAAACAAAATAATATAGAATATTTAGAAGAGGCAGAAACAAACAAAACATACTGTAGAATTCAAAACGATCCTCCACCACCACCACACAATTGATTTTTCATTTTAATATTACATTTTTTATTTTTTTCCTTAAATCAAAACACACAACGGACAATTTTTTCTTAAGTGGCTCACATCATTTCACACTACTACATTTACAACCCACAAAACAAACTGTAGAATTCAAAACGATCCTCCACCACCACACAATTGATTTTTCACCAATCATTTCACACTACTGGAACACATAATCGATTTTTTAATTACCACCTATTTACACTATGGGAAGACATAACCGATTTTTAGCCACCAACCATTTTACACTATGGGCACACAATATGTAATAAGCAATTAACAGAATTTAAATCCCATAGTAGAAAATGATTCAAAAAGCAATTAACACAATTGACTTCTCATCGAAAAGCAATTAAACACAATTGACTTCTCATCGAAAAGCAATTAAACACAATTGAGTTCCCAATCTCCCACTACTTTTGTTTTTATATGGTGTAAAAAAAAATCAAGAAAATTAAAAAAAAATTTTAAGTAATAACACTTTTTTTTGCCGAAAACCTTAAATTTTATAAAGTTTAGTGAAATTTAAAAAATATATAAAAAACGGGTAGTTTTTTTTCTGATTTAGATAGTTAATTAGGATGAATAATTTTCTGTAAAAAAATTAAAATTTTGAGTCGCAAATTTAAAATTTTTAACTTTTTCTACATATCCCAATTTTTAATTTTATTATATATACATATAAAGGGTTGTTCAACAGGGACGCTACAAAAGCAGAAATACAGGGACAACAAACAACGCCATATTTCTTGCCGCTCTTTTGACATTTCTCTTCAGTAAGGTTTGCCATTTCATGATGGAAAGATATACGAGCCAACAACGAGTCGAAATTATTAAAGTTTACTACAGAAATTCGGAGCCAGTCGCCTCAAGATTAAGAGCGCTACGTCCAATTTATGGTCGTCATAATCGTCCTAGCAGATCAACAATTGAGCGTGGGGCTACGTCAAATCTATTGTCTATGCCAACAAGCCAGCGACGATTGATGAACTTCGTACGAATATCGAACGTGAAATTACAGCAGTATCGGCCGATTTATGCTTGAAAACCGTCGAAAATTGGGTTCAGCGTCTGGACTTTTGCAAGCCTGCCCGTGGTGGCCATGCAAAAGAGATCGATTTCCATACATAATGGCATCGAACGTACTTTCACAAGAATAACGAATTTCATTGATATCCAAAACCGTTTTTGTTTTATTTAAACTTTTTTACTTTTGTAGCGCTCTTATTGAAAAACCCTTTACTATGTATGTATGTAAATATATATGCTGTCCCTTAAAATACGATTTGTCGATTTTCATTCCTTACACTGCCAAGTTTTCATCAATGTGGTACAAAATTAAAAATTTTTTTTTTTAAAAACTTTAACCCGTGCTGAATTCTGGCGGAAAATGCCCGTTTTTGAAAAAAATAGCATATCCATTAATAAAAGAAAATAAAATATCCATTTTAGAATTTCTGTAAAAATTTGTTAATTTAAATTACAAACTCAATGAGAATTTCTTGTTCTCGGCTAGGAGCGTTATTAAACATTTAAAATATCAAAGAAAAACAAAAGCAACAATAAAAAATTTGCCACAATTTGCTTTGTCACCTTCCAATATATTACTCTGTTGTTTCTACAGATCTCGCAATGCAGTAACATCCATTCATGTAAACAACAATAGAAAACGCGTAAAAAGGTTAAAGTCGGGCATGCCGACTATACAATACCCTACACCAGTCTGGTTAAAAGCCAACTAATGTTTGGAACCGAAATTCGAATGGGTTAAAATGGGACTTGTGTCAAAATTTTCTATAATGTGAGTCAGCGAACCAAATTTCATTAAAATTTCTTAATATTTGCGACCTGCAGTTTGTAACCAAGCCAATTTTGGGGGGACCCCTATATGGGCACTAGGTGTAAACATGGACCGATGTTCACTAAAATCAATAGCCTTCGTCCTTGGGCCGACATAAGTCGGTGTACCAAATTTAATCAAAATATCTTATTATTTGCGACCTGCAGCGTATAAACAATATAATTTTGGGAGGACCCTTATATGGGCACTAGGGCTAAACATGGACCGATGTTCAAAAAAATCAAACTTGTTCGTCCTTGGGCCGACATAAGTCGGTGTACCAAGTTTCATCAAAATAGCTTAATATTTGCGACCTGTAGAGTGCGCACAAGAATGCATGGACAGACAGACGGACGGACGGACAGACGGACATCGTTAAATCGAAATAAAAAAATTCTGAGCCGATCGGTATACTATAAGGTGGGTGTAGGACCAATATTTTTTGGTGGTACAAACATCAGCACAAACTTATAATACCCTGACCACATAGTGGAGTAGGGTATAAATAGTAGTAAAATGCCCCATATTTTGTTAAATACCCAAATCTGTCTCCTCAAAAATCTGTCCCCAAAACGAAGTCGAAATCCCAAATCCCCTTACCTAACAACACTCTTGAAACCACACTTGAGAAAATAAAATATTCCGTGACAAAAATTTCTACATGTTAGCGACATCTACAGTTTGTTTAAAAAGTTATCGACATCAATTCTCTATCATAAATCTCTGGTTGGGACTATAACCGGAATAGTTTCAGTTGTAATCCCCAGAAGAAACAGGACGAAAATTCCAGAATAAGCATAATAATCCAAATAATATTTTAAAATTATGTATTGTCTTTACCGACTTCTTTGTTAGATAAAGCATTTGTGGGTTAGGCCGGATTTAGGGGTTTTATTCTCTGTGGAACGTCCAATGCCGGCTTCGCTGAGGAAGGGTATGTCCAACTACATCTTCAATAACAAAAGCTCCCATGGGCCATGTTCAATACCTGCTTTGCTGAAATGTATCTTGTCTATCAGCCCTTCGGACGGGCTGAAGAATTTTCTCTTCTAGGATAGAAAACACAATATAATAAAAAAAATAATTTGGTTACTGTTCAAAAAAACAGCCATAACAACAATTCGCATAATACTATAATAGAATATTGGGATTACGACTATTGGAGTAATGTCCGGGCACCATCCTACACATTTATCTAGGAATGTGTGTATTACCAAATTAGTTTTTAGAAAAAGTACATTTACTTATACAAATATCGTTTAACATTTTCCAAAAAAACAAAAACAAAACAAATATTTTCTATAGTTATATTTTATAGAGGTGTAATGTTCTATTTTATATTGCTTCTATATAACATATATATACAGAATTAGATCGAAAAGTATCAAAATCTTTTTTATTAAATTTGCGTTGAAGATATTTCTAAATCTCTTAATATAATTTTACTCACTAATGCGATAAAAATGAGATTAAAAATCGCTAAAACTGAAAAATAGCTGAGAATTTAAAACTAAAAAGTAATTTAATACCTATATGATGTTTCTGGAGGACAATTTTAATCAGACGAACGAAAAAAGAATAAAAAAAATTCTTGTAGAAACGCCCCTTTACTTTTTGACAAAAATTCAGCGCTGATCAGCAATATGGATAACCCTATTATCATTTCAGTAACTATTACTTTTTGAACACGGTGTATATAAGGGCTATTTATTAAATTGTTGTGTTACCTTTTTCTTTTGTGTGTATTAGTATTGTTTACCTTATATTCTGTACGTGTGTGAGAGTTTTTATAGTTATATCTTATTTTATTTTATAGTAGTATTATTTGTACAGTTTATATTCGTACAGTTTTTAAAAGGTTCAATGTTTAGATTAAAAAAAAAATAGCTAATTTATTGAAGGGATTCTGTTAAACAGTTTTAGGGATTATTATTTTTAACACTTATATTCTTAATTACACGTATACCTTCTCTAATACTTATGTTTAAAGTTTAACTTTATATATATGTTTATTTTTAGCTTTCAAAAAGGATCATTGTTTGGTAAGTGAAACTTAAATGTAAGTGTTTATTTAAAAAAAGGCATTTGCCCATTTTCTGAAATCAGCAAGATTACTTTTTTAGAATTAGTTTTCTGATTCCACAATTTTGAGAAAAGCACAATTCAAACCATAAACATGTAATTATATGTCTATAAATTGTTAAAAAAAATATAAAATCAGTAAGAAAGTTTGATGTCTAATAATGTTAGGTGCATTTGAATATATTTAAATAGTAATATAGTCCATATAGGCTCTAGCTCTAAACAGGAACCGATACTGACCTAAATTAGTAGGCTTTTTCCTTGTCATATCTTAATTTTTACAACCTGTAGCATGCAAACAAGTAATAGAGCACATCCAAATGCGCCAATAGCTGGGTACATGGCACATTTAAAATGCGCCATGAGAAAATACGTTAACCACATCACATGTACAGAGATGAAAATGTGATGTACCGGGCACATTTTCATACTCATGTTCTTATTCAAAAAAGTGCAAAAAATTTTTAAAAAAGTTTTTCTGAAAAATCAACCATTTAAAAAAAATATATATTTCTCATATTTGGTTTTCAAACAAAACAAAAATAACACTTATTAAGCGTGTTCGTTTACTTACTACAAGTTACTACTTTTACTACAGCTGGAAAAATTCAATACAAAAAGTAAACAAAACTTTCCAATTGTAGTAAAAGTATTAAGAATTTCGAGTAATCACACTGATTATAAATTATCAGTTTTCATAAAAAGTACAATTTTTCAAAAAAGTACACTAGAAAAAGTAAAATTTTGCAAAAAGAGTACAGTATTTAAAAAAGGATATCTTTTCAAAAAACATTATTATATGTGTACTATTTTTGTTCGGTTTTAGGATCAAATATGACAAATTCCAAATAGAATTCACAAATTTATTTTACAACAAATAGAGAAATCAACCAATAGTTGACAATTAATGCATTTTTTAGTGCTACCAAGTGCTGTTTGAGTTTATTTCTCGTAACGTTTTTCACTTTGAAGTTAAGCCCAGCAAAACAATTGCAAGTAATGCTTTACAAACTACTTCTTTCAATACTTCACAAGTATCCGTTAGTATATTTTTATTGCCTTTTTTAGAAATTATTCTGAACAACTTCAAAAAATCATTTCTTTCATTGCTTTCAAAGTATCCGTTAGTATATTTTTACAGCTTTTTTAGAATTACTTCTGAACAACTTCCAAAAAGCTACTTAAGTATTGCTTCTAAAGAGTAATTGCTCTAAAAGTTATCTTCAAAAGTGATTTTGGTATCATTTAGCATTTCCAAACAGAGGGTCGCGGGTTCGGTTCCCGGCGGGACGAATATTTTTTAATTTTTTTTTTTTTAATTTTTTTTATTCTATTAATTTTTTTTTTTAATATTTTTAATTAATTTGTTTAAATTCAATATATTTTTTAGTTTTTAAATTTCTAAAAATATGTTTATATAAAAAAATGGTGAGAAATTGGTTTTTATTAGAGTTTGCTAAAAACCGAAAAATTTGAAAACCGCGGTTTCGGTTTTTTAAAATTATAAAAACCGCGGTTTCGGTTATTTTTCGGTTTTTTTGTAATGTTAATAGAATTGTTTTAAAATAATTTAATATGTATGTATAACAATTAAATATTTTAATACATTCAAGATATTTATTAAAATTCGATTGAATTTCTCAAAATAAAATTTTTTATTCTTTTTTCGGCAGATTAAACTGTATTTAAAGAGTTTAAATTTGGAATTTAGCAATTTGTTTAAAACAATATAAAGTTGAAATTTTATACAGTACGTTTCGCGGACTACGAAATAAAACTTTTTGAAAAATAAGCGGTGAAAATCTGGACTGAATACGTGAAACTCAATATCTCTTAAACTACATGACTTTTGGTGCAATTTGTTACTAAAATTATAATCCTCAGCTTATATTATCTGTAGTGGTAAAAACAAAAAATCTTTAAAGTAATATTTAATGGAGAAATTGTTCATTACAATTGAATACAGAATTTTGTAAAATAAGAGGTGAACCCTTTTCGAAATTCTAGGCTCAATAATATGTAATTTAGGGTGGGTGCGAACTGCCTAAACTAATTCTAAACTAAATTCAGGTTAACAAGTTTCTTTGAAATTAGACAATTTTTTAAAACAAATTTTAAAGAACTTTTAAACGCTTTTGTCAATTTGTATTTAGTTTAGAACAAATTTAGCCACCTCGCACAAGACCTTAATTAATTATTTTAATTGATTTAAGTATTTGCTAAAAACCGACTTATTTTTGTCGGTTTTCGGTTTCGGTTTTGAAGCCTCGAAAACCGCGGTTTCGGTTTCGGTTAAAACCGAACAGCAAACTCTAGTTTTTATGCACCTGTAAAAATAGTACTGAAAACAATATTGAATTGGAGTGAACCTTTTACACTTGTTTAATAAGTACTTTTATAGAAGAGAATAAGGAACAATATCTCGCAGTAACAAAGTGGTGTTTTTATGCCAGTCAACTTTCATATCATAGAATAGCTCAGCGGTAGAGCTCTAGAATAGCAATCGTGAGCTCTCAAGTTCGATACCCGGTGGCGGCAATAAAAAAACTTTTGTAAAAAAATATAATTTTCTTTTGGGAAGAATTTTTTTTAACTTTTAATTGGTGAAAAAGAGCTTCCTTTGTACTCGTTCAAAAAGTACTGAAAAAATTTTGAAGTGGAAGTACTCCTCTCCTATGACAACTGAATGTTAAAATCATTAGTGTACATAGAAGTACATCTAGATCATCAATTGTAGTGCCTTTTCTACTGCTTCGGCATCTCTTTTTTTGCTGGGACCCAGTGTAGAAAATCATTACCAGATATGTGGTTATGTAACTACACACTTGGTAATGGTAACTAGTTACTTTTGTTATTACATTTCTTATTACTTTTATATGGCGATGTCGCGAAAAATAATGAGTTATGGTTACACACCAGCATACGAAAAATCAAAAAATATATCGTTACTTATGTGCTTACTAGTACTGACAAAAATAATGAGTCTAAAAATAGATTTTCTAAAAAATAAATTATATAAAAAAAAATATTTTTTATTGTATTTTTTTTTTTTTTTAATAAAATTTGCTGGTGCGGGAATCGAACCTGGGTCTACAGATTGCCAGTCAATAGCTCTACCATCTGAGCTATATCGACATGTAATATTTAATAGATAAAAACACAATTGACTTGCTGCACACAAGTAAGCTTACTCGCCAACATACAGAAAATCCAAAAATATGTGGTTACATATATCCTTACCAGTGTTTAAAAAATATTGAGTCTAAAAATAGATTTCAAAAAATGTTCAAAAAAATCTAAAAAATTGTTTTCTATTTGAAATAATGATAAAAATAAGTCATTATCAGTAACTCATTATTATATGTTTTAAAATAATGCTGAAGGTAAGTGGGTGTCATTACTGGTAGTCCAAAAAATAATGATATGTCATTACCGTTTCTACACTGGGGTGGTAAATACAAAAACTAAAATCTACATTATAACATACATAGACTACATTATAACATACATTAGTTTTGTTTTTTTTCGAATTTTATATCTATATCTATAACTACTTGTATTTTATTTTTTTTTTATTTTTTCTAAACAAATAAAATTGAAATATTTGGGGTCTCATTTATACAAAAGCTGTTTTCGTGCAAGGACTTTGTGTTCCAGCTTTTGTTGTTATTAATATTTTATGAAATAAAAAATACTAAAATTTCAAATATTTTTATGACAAATATTTTTATTGACATTTGAAGAAGAATTTTTAAGACTTGATAGCATTTTTATATCTACTTAATTTTTAAGAAGCTAAATTTATACCTACTTCAAAATTTTATAAATGCTTAAATTTGTATGGAATATTTATACAAAATTCGAAAAAACAAACCTATTGTAACGACATAGAATAAAGCATTTATTTTTTATCTGCATAATTTAGGTCTTAACCATCTGGTGCAGTACTATTTTTAAAGAGTCACTTCAGAACTGGTTTCGCTACTTTTCACCCTAAAATTGTAATTTTCAAACTAGTTCCACAACTAGTTCTAAAGTGGTAGTTTTTGGACAGTTGTTGTGTATTTTTTTTATTTTATTTAATAGATATATAAATTCAAATTTATTTACAATATTTCAATTAAAACGAGTAAAAAGGTTAAAGTCGGGCATGCCGAATATACAATACCATACACCAGTCTGGATAAAAGCCAACTAATGTTTGGATCCAAAATTCGAATGGGTTAAAATGGGGCTTGCGTCAAAATTTTCTATAATGTGAGTCAGCGCACCAAATTAATATTTGCGACCTGCAGCGTATAAACAGTATAATTTTGGTAGGACCCTTATATGGGCACTAGGTCTAAACATGGACCGATGTTCACCAAAATCAATAGGCTTCGACCTTGGGCCAACATAGCGTACCAAATTTCATCAAAATATCTTAATATTTGCGACCTGTAGAGTGCGCACAAGATTGCATGGACAGACAGACAGACAGACGGACGGACGGACAGACGGACATCGTTAAATCGAAATAAAAAAAATTCTGAACCGATCGGTATACTATAAGGTGGGTCTACGACCAATATTTTTTGGTGTTACAAACATCAGCACAGACTTATAATACCCTGACCACATAGTGGTGTAGGGTATAATAAAAATATTTATCTATAACTGGCATAACTTAAAAGTTGTAAGCCAGATTTGCAAGTATAAAGCTGATAAAATGATAATTAAATAATATTTGAATGACTTCAAAATTTAAAAGTTTTAAACTGTTAATATTTAGTATGTGTGCGGAGAGATTGAAGTGGCAGCTCATTTAGCATAAAGTAGACTAAAATCTCCAATTACATATAATAAGTACATTTTCGGTAGAGGAACAGTTGGTATGGAATGACTCTGATGTGATAAAATTCATTTTCTCACATAGAAAAGAAAAAAAGAAGAAATGATTTTTGTTACTAGTGTCGTCATTTGCTTTCTTTATATTCCTAGGAGAATATTAAGTTTTTTTTTAGAAATATAAAGCAAACTTTTCTTACACTAATAGAAAAAAATCTATGACAATTTTAGCTAAAACTACTAAATATTAGTTAAAAATAACTTTGCAGAAAAAACTGCTGAAATTAGTAGACTATTGTTAAATATACAGAATTTTAGTTGTATTTGAGTTAAATTTAATCAAAAGAAAATAACAACTTATCTTAGCAGGTTCGTCAGCAAAAAAATTGGTTAAGTAATTATTAGACTAAGGTGCCTATTCGTACTTGTGACTCATTGTGACCGTCATAAGGCTATTTTTAAGACTGATAGTCATAAGTTTTCATACAAAAAAACAATAAAATTCAAAAAATTCATATTTTATTTGTCAATGTTATGACTGTGAAGTTTTTAAACAAAAATTTTAACAAATATAATTTATTATGACTTTGCAACAACATAATACATGGGGAATACAGTCACGACTAAGAGTCATAGACTTTTCGTAGGAATAGGCACATCAAAAATCATAAAATAAAATGTAAACTTTCAAATTAACTTTTTCGAAAAATTAAAATCTAGCCTTATAAATTCAGCAGTTTACTATTTTGTTTAGCTAATATTGCTGTTGATTCTAGCAGGATAGACTGCTATTTGCATTCAACTATTATTTCTATGAGTGTAGTAGGTACTACTTACTAACGATAAAGTCATCTCAACCAGTTTGTATAACATTATATTAAAATAGTACATTATAGGCACGTCTTCCAACATGCTGCTAATTAATTTAACTCATATAGACTACATTCTTCCTGTAGGTAAAAAAAAATGATGATGAAGAAAATATTAAAATAAGCTTGTTTTCCAAGCTATGAAAATACGTGAGCACCTTTGAGAAAAAAAATGATTTATCTTATTGTGTGTAGATTTACGAATATAATGAAAAGTCATATGAAAAAAGCTCTTAGAAATAATCAAGAATCATGTTTTTGTATACAGTGCCAGAGATGTAAAATGGGAAATTAAAAAAAAAAAATTTTTTGTGAATTGATGAATTGAATTGATGTTGAACTCGAAGCCCTTTTGAACAGATATTTTAGGAATAATATATTTATTCCTGGGCACAACCCAGGAACAAACAAACAAAATCCAAGTTTTTATCAACAGATGTCTAAGACAAAATGACCAAATTTTCTGTCCAAATTGGGCGACAAATGTACAGCTGCTATCGATCTCAGATATGAAACCGGTTGCGTTAGATATAAAGAAGCGTAAATGGACCTGGATATGCCACATACTCAGCAGCCCAAGAATTGATATTGCGAGGTCGGCCTTAGAATGGAATCTTCAACGCAACGCACAATTCTAAGAGAATGCAAAAAAACCAATAAAACTTGGAACCAAGTGAAAGCCCTTGCCAATGATCGTATAGTATAGAAAAGATACTTTGGTACCCTATATTCATCTTTATGAACTTTCTATAAAAAAATAATGTGAAAATTCGAGTTCAATATCTAACTGGAAACATTTAGCTTTAGTGTCTAATAGTATATTTAGACTGGAAAAAAACTAGTAGTTTTAGGCCATTTTTAGTTTTTGAGCCGAAAACTATAAAATTAATTTAGTTTTTCCATATAATTTTCATACAAACTGAAAACCAGATTTTACCTGGTTTTTGCCAAAAACCAAGTAAAAATATCTGAAATTTGCATTTTTGATACACTCGGTTTCTTTTATAAGTGATTTTTCGTAACACCCTGTTACAACGAATATAGAATTAAAGCAAGTGTCAAAAATATATCTTTTATGTTTTTTTTAATATTTCAGTTTTGTTTAAAATTGTGTGTTGTTATAGGTACATTGTTAAATGTGTTAAAAAAATATATAATTTAATTTAACCATAAAAACATAACATAAAAGTGTTTAATAAAAAAGTGATGTGATAAAGAAAAACTAATGACTTGGCTTTTGAAATTTAGTTTTGTACAAAAACCACTTGGTGTTTGCTCAGTGTATATTCAGTATACAAAGATTTGACCTAAAGACTCCTTTTATTAAATGCTTTGGAGATATTTTCTTTTGAAAAGTTTTAAGAAATATAGAAACTTTCATTATTTAAAAGTCATACGATTATTATGATTCTAAACGATTAGTTGACATACAATAATACTTAATTTTCCATCTCTGATTTTCTTCACTTTGCTTTAAGCATGCGTGTGAGAAGAGCTGTTGCTTTTTATTATTGTTCTATGCAGAGATGTCAACTTTATCTTAGCGAAAAGCGCAAAAAATATTAAAAAAAGGGTAACAAAAAGTAAATTTATGTTTAAAAAGTGGTAGAAAACCATCAACCAATACGACGTTTAAAAAAATTATCGTATTTCACATAGTTCTAGTAAAAAACAAATAAAATTTTAATATAGCATAAAAAAAATAAAAAAATTCATCGAATAACTTCCACAATATTTTTAAATTTAAGTAAAATTTTTTCTTATTATTATAAAAATCAGTTGAATATTACTCGATTTTTAAAAAATTTTAAATTTTGAGTAAAAATAAGCTTTTGTTAAATTTTTGTAAAATGTGAAACGTGCATAATTGAAAATTTTGGCATTTCAAAAACACTACATTTATCACGAAAAGTGCGAAATCTGCATTCAAAGAAATCATGTCAAAAATTTACAACATTTCTTTAATATTATAACGTATCGTTATTGAGGTAAAAAACAATTGTTACTAATCAGAGCTCTGAAGAATTAATTCCTTAATTCAATTTTTCAATTCTGAATTAAAAATTCGATGAATTAATTCACTAAGCACCATATATTGAATGGAATTAATTCATATTTGCTTTCGTTCGATTTATTTTGTTACGAATTAATTCAATTGCAATAGCTCGTTTTATTAAATAAAATGAATTAATTCACCATTGAACGCGTTCAATTTTATAAATCGAACGGAAAAAAGTGAATTAATTCCTTACTGAATTAATTCACTACTGAATTCGTTCAATTTCATTTTCGTTCAGTGAATTAAAAAAAATAAAATTACGTTCAGTGAATTAAAAAAAAAAATAATAAGTTCACTGAATTGAAAAAAAAAATAAAATAAGTTCACTGAATTGAAAAAAAATAAAATAAGTTCACTGAATTCAAAGCCTGTTTTCTGCTGTTCAGTAGAAGAAAACAATAAGGTACAAATAAAATTTTTAAATAAGCAATTTTACAGCGTGTGCTAGTAACAAATTAGAAACCGGATGCTGTTTATCAACCTACATGATTCAAAAATAAAGCCTGTTACCATTAAAAATAAAAACTTTACAGATATAGATAAATTTGGAAAAAAAAATATAACTATTAATTTTATTTTTTTTTAATTCACTGAATGAAAATGAATGATTTATAAAATTGAACGCGTTCACCGGTGAATTATTTCATTTGATTTAATAAAAAGAACTATTGCAATTGAATTAATTCTTTGAATTTGTTGTTTGATGAACTCAGTTGAATGAATTCAGTGAACTATTCATTCAATTCTAGAGAAAATTGAATTCGATTGGTAGTGAATTCATTCAAAAAGGAATTAATTCTTCAAAGCTCTGTTACTAATACATGCGTTAAATTCGCAGAACGCGCTAAATAAATTTTGAAAAAGCCCCAATTAATCTTTTTTTTCAGTTACGCGTTTGATTAACATTTTTCGCATTTTGACACCTGAAAAAACACCAGTTTTAGGGAGAAAAGCCCTAAGTTGGCATCCCTGGTTCTATGATGTTTTTGTTATATTTTTTTTATTGTTGTTGCATAAAAAGTCTTCTTGGAAGACATTTTTATAAATTGTCAATTTGTTGTCGCTATATTCAGTAGTATTTTTTATGATATCGCTATGTATGTATTTCACAAATTTTTACACCACGAACACCTTTTGTACAAATATATATTTGAGACTTTCCATACGAACTCTACCGCTTGAGGAAATAAATATGATATTGACTGTGCGCACAGTGGTGCTAATTGAATATAGAACAAATTTTTTTAATTTTAATTTAATATTTGATATAAACAAAATTCAGTGAATATTTTCGTCAAACCGAAAAAACTTCCTAAGTCGATAAATAAAATCAACAATTTTGTTTCCAAATAAAATAAATAAAAAAATAGACCGATTTTTATAAAAATTTAGTTATCCCTGAAAAACTGGAAGTCATGCTTTACAAATTACCTTCATTGCTTTTTTCGAAGTAATTCTGAACACCTTCAAAAAAGTCACTTCTTTCATTGCTTCCAAAGTAAACGTTGGTAAATTTTTACCGCTTTTTAGAAGTAATTCTGGACAACATACAAAAAATCACTTAAGTATTGCATCTAAATCATTATTGCTCTAAAAGTGATTTTGATGCAGTTTATTTCCAAATAAATGACGCGGGTTCTATTACTGGCAGGACCAATATTTAAAATTTTTTTTTAATATTTACAATAAATTTGTTTGAATTCAATATTTTTTCGTTCAGTGTTTGTTTTTCAAACGCATCATATAGACCAGCTGCAATGAATATTATAATTAATATGCATTTTTATTAATTTTAATTTAGTAGGTTTGAGGTTAAGAAGAAGAATAAACCTTTTCTCTAAAAAATCAGACTAGATCTAGTTTCTGCCTTTTTTCGATGGACAGGCTTCATAAGTGATTTTCCATTAAATTGTATTATTGTTTATATTTTATTGTCAGATTGTTTTTATATGATAATTTTTTCAACAACGCGTCTGCTGTATAAATCGAACCCGAGTATTCCAACTTTACATACGTAACTATACTAAAGTTCGACAGCTTAGCCATCTAAACCAAGTAAGGCCTTGAATGTAGTGTAGCTAATTCGTAGTTTTCTTTCCTATTCAGCTTTCTGTTATTGTTTTTTACTTTCAGAAGTGATCAAACAGACACCTACAAACATTCTACTTTAGAATTTTTGTTTATCTTCTAATCTCCTGCGAGTCCCCTTTTTTCGCAAATGTTGCCACTGACGTATGGTTTTTACGTTCAAGAGCGGGCAATTTGTGTATATTAGAGACGGACTGCCAATATGGCATTTTTATAACGTTTTTTTTTTTCATTTTTCAATTTTTAAAAATATGTAAAATAAAAATGATGAAAAACCGCTATTTATGCACTGAAAAAATATTGAAAAAAAACAAGTGCATCTTTTGCACTTGTTTTATAAGTACTTTTATTGAAGAAAATAAGTCAGAATACTCCGCAATTACAAAGTGGTGGTTTTATGCCAGTCAAAGAATAGTTCAGTGGTAGAGAGCTAGATTAGCAATCTTGAGGTCACAAGTTCGATACCTGGTGGCGCCAATAAAAAAATTAAAAATAAAATGAAATATTTTTTTTGCGAAAATTTTTCCAAAAAGTACTGAAAAAATGTTGAAATATGAGTGCTCGTCTCCTATGATAACTCATTATTAAAATTATTAGTGTTTCTTCTGTTAAAAAAGAAGCACATCTAGATCATTAATTGTAGTGATTTTTCCACTGCTCTTGCAGCTCCTTTTTTATGTGGTCTAATGGAAAGCCTCATAATATTCCAAAGTGTATACACAGTAGTTCGCAAATAACTTATTTTTTTATGAATTTGATTAAAAAATTCGTTTAATTTTTACGAATTCTATGAACCCATACTTTGGCCTGTTTAAGCCATGAATACATCTTTGGACCTAAAGGCCTCCAATATACCCCATAAAATTTTTTTTGAACTGATTGCCTTTGAATCTGTTGCAGAACAGGTGTTTTTACCACCGGTTCCGTGGAACAGGTTCTAGAACTGATTCCTGGAAGTGAAAATGGAAGGCTTCACTGTCGCAAAACCGGTTCTAGAACCGGTTCCAAAGCAACCTGTTCTAGTTTGGAGGAACAGAACCTGTTGCTTTTGGAACAAACTCAAACAAAAATCACCGATGATAGAACATAAATTAGAACAGGTTGCATGCAACTAAAAGTTGTTCTACAACCGGTTCTTTGCATCCGACAATTTTGCTGGGTAATTTAGGAACTATAATGAAAAATGCATCTGAAATATAGAGCCAGTTTTATAGTGAACTTGAATGAGTTATAAAGACCATCTCAGTGAAATTTTTAAACAATTTTTTAAGCTGGTTGATCTTAGGATGATTCTCAATAGTAGATAATATCCACAACGCTTAAGAATCTTAAAATCGCGAAAAAAAAATTTTTAGATGAAGTGTTCAGTGTAATACCGGCACATAGAAATTGTATTTAAATTCTATTTAAATCTGTTACGCGATTTTTAGTTTTACCGGAAACACCCATTAGGCTTCCTTTAGCTCTACAGTGAATTTCATTTTCAGTCATTAAATAGTACTGTTAAACAATTCTAGTTAAAGTTGCACTGTTCAACTCGTAATATTAACAACTTTTTATGTTTACTCATTCACAAGCTTTATGAATTTTCTCCACTTGTTTATGCTCTTGTACATTGTTTTTTTTTTGCTAAGAATCATTCACTCAATTCAAATCACACATACTTAAACATACACAAACGCATACATATAAACAGAAGATAAAAAAGTGTGACTTTAGATGAGTTGAAACAGAATACGAACAAAAAAGTATTTGTGAAGTGCAGTAACCCAAGCAAAAAAATATGTATTTAAAGAATTTTATATCATCAACACATACTAAATAACATCACACATACACAAGTAGTATATACATTAGGGCTATAAGAATTTGTCTACGCCTGATAGTTAATTTGTTTAGACGTGTTACAATGAATACCGCATCAAAATCGCTTTGTGCTAAATGTTTCAATTCGGCAAAAAGAAACTTCATCGTCTGCCATATTTGCAGGGCCAAATACCATTTAATTTGTGCCAATATTAGTCATAATTTTATTGAATACTTCAATAATAATAAAAACATTGTGTATAATTGTAATGATTGTTTGGGTGTTTCATCAAATTTAATTGCACAGATCTCATCTCTCTCTAATGAAGTAAAAGAGCTTAAAAACTCTTTAAATCTTGAACTACGTGGTTTAAAGAAACAGTTTAGTGAGTTCTCAAAAAATAAAGATAAAGTGAAACCGCCAAAAAATAAACAAAAAGGAAAAAACAACACTAATGTACTTAATACTAATGCAATTGATGTTACTAGTGTTGTTGTTAAGCCAAGTACAAGTGCACGAGCTGCTGCTGCTATAACAAAGAGCCAACCTCTTTTGTCTGCTGCTTCATCTGTAGCTTCATTACCTACTGAGTCTGATGCTCAAATGAATAATGCCATGTTTGATGACAACATACAACAATCACAGAAAACACATGATTGGGTTGAAGTGCATAGGCGTAGACGACGAAAGGGGCCTGTAGTATTTGGGGTTAATACTTCTAACGATCTGGAAGTTGTAATCAAAAAGAAATGGGTGCATCTTTCATCATTTAAGCCAACTGTTACGACTGATCAAATAATAAGTTATGTGGAAAAAAATGCTGGTATTGGTAAACAGCATATTGAGTGCTATTTATTAGTTAAAAAAGATACTAATCTTAAGCAACTCAAAAGAGTCAACTTTAAGCTCGGTGTTTCTCCCAGTGCTTATAATGAAATATTAAAACCTGATCTTTGGCCATCAAATATTAAGGTTCGCCAATTTGTAAATTTTCCAAGGAAACCAGCGCCTGCGGAAAAACTTTAGACTCGGTGAAAACTGGCTTTCAAATTTATTACCAGAACTTATCTGGAATGCGAACAAAATCTAAAAGTATATATGATTTTTCTTCTCAATGTCAACATGATGTCATTGTCTTGGTGGAAACTTGGTTGAATGCTGATTTTTGTAATGCCGAATATTTTGATACTAAGCTGTACAATATATATCGTAAGGATAGGAATGCTGAGCGTACTGGTCATTCTAAAGGTGGTGGTGTTTTAGTGGCTGTTAGAAGTCATTATAAATCTTTTCTTGTTAATATTGATGATAATAATGGTTTGCTTGATCAACTTATAGTATCAATTTCCGGCTTTAATATTATACTGCATTTGTGTGTATCATATATTCCTCCTAATAGCTCAGACTTAATTTATTCCGCACATGTTTCCAATATTTTATCATTGGAAGAGAACTTGTCAGTAAATTCTCGCTTTTGTATTATGGGCGATTTTAATCTTAAAGATGTTCTTTGGTCACAACTTTATGATAATGCTATTTTATCACCGACTAATGTAAATAAATTTCATGAAATTGAGGTTATTGATAGTTTGATTGGTTTGAATTTAATCCAAATTAATCATATTGCTAATCAATTAAACCGATTTTTGGATCTAATTTTTGTTCCTCAGGATTGTAAGTTTAAACTATACGAGAGTTTACTGCCTATATCGCAATCTAATATTCATCACCTGCCACTAGTCATTGAAATAGAATCATATGAATTTTTTAAATGCTCTCAATCTTTAAATTCTTTGAATTTCAATTTTAATTTTTGTAATTTTGATGTACTTAACTCTATTTTTAATCGAGTTGACTGGTTGGAAATCTTTTCCGGGCTATCAACATCAACATGTTATGCTCAATTTTTGGATAAAGTTTTGAGTATATGTAAAGAAAATATTCCTCTTAAAAGGGCTAAGCCTTACAAGTTGCCATGGTACACTAGTGGTCTTAAGAAACTTAAAAATCTTCGTAATAAGTTTCATAAACGTTTTAGGGAATCAGGATCTACTGATTGTAAAGATAAATTTATTCATTATCAACGTGAGTTTAATTGTTTAAATAAGTTTTTGTACAAACAGTATCTTCTTGAAAAGGAAGATGATATTAAAAATAATCCTAAATCTTTTTGGTCATTCGTAAAATCTAGAAAACAAGTATCTGATAAACCATCTACTGTTAAATACGCTGATAAAATATCCCAATCTTGCACTGAATCTGTGAATATGTTTGCAGACTTTTTTAAATCTAATTTTGAGCCTTCAAATGGTAATATTTTTGGCTTTTCTAGTTCCATGTCTATGTTAGACATTGGTTATATGGTTATTTCTGAGGATGAGGTTTTTAATGGCATTTTGCTAATCAAGGATAGTTACAAATCGGATGCTGATGGCTTATGTGCTCACTTATTAAAGAAGTGTGCATCTTCTATTACTTTAGCATTGACATACATTTTTAATTTGTCTCTTAAGAAAGGTGTTTTTATTGACCGATGGAAGTTGGCAACAATTACACCGGTTTTCAAAGACGGAAAGAGGGATGATGTAACTTGTTACCGACCTATTTCTAAGTTGTCCTGTGTGTCTAAGATATTTGAACATGTTCTCTATAAAACACTTTTTTTTATTACTAAATCATGGATTTCTCCTTATCAACACGGTTTCTTTTCTGGTAGATCATCTACAACAAATTTAGCAATTTTTAATGAATACTGTATATCAGCCTTAGAACAAGGTAGCCAAGTTGAGACAGTTTATGCAGATTTTTCTAAAGCCTTTGATAAGGTATCTCATGGCATTCTTCTTGCCAAGTTACATCAAATGGGATTTCATTCTATTTTTTTAATTTGGATTAAATCATATCTATACAATAGAGTTTGTAAAGTTAGCATAGAAAACTACTTTTCTGATCCGTACATTCAAACTTCCGGTGTACCTCAAGGCAGCATCTTAGGTCCACTTCTATTTAATTTATTTATAAATGACATTTCGTCTTGTTTTCATAAAGCTAAATTTCTGTTGTATGCTGATGACTTGAAAATATTTCATAGAATCGACTCAGTTCGTGATGTTTTAGATTTGCAAGTAGATTTAAACAATCTTCTTGCATGGTGTAATTTAAACAAGCTCCATTTAAATCTCAACAAATGTTTCCACATCTCGTTTTCTAGGTCTTAAAATCCTATTTATACTACCTTTAATATAGGTGACTATAATCTGGTTCCTGTGGATTCCACAGTGGATCTGGGTGTTGTTTTTGACTCAGTGATGTCCTTTAAACAGCATGTGGACTATATTGTTCCGAAAGCTTATTCTATGTTAGCTTTCTTAAAGAGAAATTGTGCTGAGTTTTCTGATCCTATGACATTGAAGTTAATTTATACTGCCTTTGTCAGATCTATATTAGAGTATGCAGCTATTATATGGGCTCCCCATTGTGGAACTCATATCTCGCGTATTGACAGAGTGCAAAGAAAATTTGTTAAATTTGCAATCTCATCTTTTACGTTTGTTGATCCTATACCATTCTACAGATCTAAAAGCTTATTAATAGGTTTGGAAACCCTTGAGTTTCGTAGGTTATATCAATCTGCTTTATTTGTTTTCGATATTATTAGTGGTGGTATTGACTGTTCAGAGTTGCTTTGTCTTATTAGATTTCATGTTCCACCTAGAAGTGTTAGGTATAACAATATTTTTAATGTACCACTACATCGTACCAATTATGGTCTTAATAGCATTTTGACCCGCATGTTTATTCAACTGAATGACATTAATCATTATCAACAAATTCATTTAAAACCGCAAATAGAGTTTTGTGCATCAAAATCTGCCTTTAAGCAATATTTATATTCCATTTTGATGGGTTTAAATTTGGAAATTAATAAAATAATGTATAAATTAATATTTAGATTATTCTAAAACTGTAACATCATAGTCTGTAAGGAATTTTGTATCCATAGACTGAATAAATGAAATGAAATGAAATATCACACCGGCCACTGCCGTACTGAATACTACATTTTCATGGTTTTTAAACAAATTCACGCCATAATATTGTTAAGTTTCTACTTTTTAAAAAAGTTGGTGTATTTTCTTTTAATAAACCAGGTTCTTTTCTCTTGCATTCAAAATAACCAATCTCAACGCCGACACCAATTGTGACATTTTACTTTATAAAAACGATCGTTTATCTACTTTATATAAACCGGTCTGGTGCTCTTATATAATAAAATAATTCTTATACTTTCTTTGATTGAGCTCATAACTACTTTTCTTTATTTACATTCTCTTTAGTTAAATTTAGCTTTACACTTGTTTATTAAACGCTGTGTTACTTTATTATTCACCAATATAACACACACACAAACTCGAATAATCAACCGACTATATAAAGCTAAGACACAATTTATAAACTTAACATCACAAATGTTAAAGTACAATTTTATTTCACAAATTTTAATGCGCAATTTCCTTCTCCTTCGTAACGTTCGGTCTTTTATACATAGTTTAATGGCCGTGAATGTAGAACATAATAGAAAATTCCAGTGGTTCTATAATTATAACTTTTATGTTATTCATAAGAGAGCCCAACTAATTAAAATTATTTATGGCATTTAACCTTAGCATATGCTATACTTAAATGTTGCCAAATAGACGTGTTTAGTAAATCTTGTTTCTTGGGATATTTTCTTACAGAAAATTACACAGTTTTCTCTACTAGACTAGTCCAAATTCGTAACAGTATTTATGTTGCAAATTAATAATATATGAATGACCAATATCTGATACTTGCTGGGTCGGTAAAAGATGTTGGCCCTAATTTAGCTTTTTGTGTTGTATTGTGTTGTCGATGTATTTAGGAATCGAAAATCAATTTTTCCATTATTCTCACAATTTTTATTAAATTTGGTGCCAAAATTTTGTTTGCATACTTTCGACAGGAACCAACCCAAAGCAATTACAGATTTCGAGTTGTGTGCGAGGTAGAACGCGCAACGTCTAATCCCACCCATATTGAACATATTGCTTAAAAATGTTATTACTTATTGGACCCGATGTCAAATATTTCTCGAAGGGATCAAAAATTAACCTATTTTTCTATGAAAACATGTCTGAAATTTATGAAATTTAGATTTTATTGTACACAGCATTAAAGTACTTGAAAAAAAAACTTTTCATACCCGTATTGCCCATGTAGTTGACTCAGGGTTGCCACTTATTTGAAATATTTCAAGCCCGAATGATAACGAATAATACATCGGCTGAAAAATCTGTAGGATGACATAGGTTGCGCCACTAATGACAAATCCATAAGATTTTTTGGAACTACCAACCTTCAGATTATATCTGTCAAAATTAATGACAATTCGTTCATTAGTGAACAAGCTAGAGCTGTTATAGTGACGCTACTTTTACGATTTTGAAAAAAATGGATTCAAAGCAATTTCGTGTATTGATTTATCATTGCTTTTTAATGGGGAAAAACACCTTTCAAGTCAAAGCTTGGCTTGATAAGTATTATTCGCACTCTGCTCCATCGAGACAAATGGTAGAAAAGTGGTTTGCTGACTTTAAATGTGGTCGTACAAACACCGATTATGCCGAACGCTCTGGTCTCCCAAAAGAGGTGGTGATACCGGAAAATATCAAAAAAGGTCACAAAATAGTTTTGGCAGACCCAAAAGTGAAGTTGCAGGGATAGATGATACCTTAAAGATATCAAAGGAACGTGTCTATGAGAAAGCTATTTTCGAAATGGGTGCCGCGTTTGCTCACAGTGCACAAAAAACAACAATGTGTTGATGATTCTGAGAGCTGTTTGGAGCTGTTGGGGCCATTTTACTCCAGAGTCGAATAGGCAGTCAGCTGAGTGGACTGGCGAACCTCGCCCGAAGAAGCCAAAGCCGCAACAGTCAGCTGGTAAAGTTAGGGCATCAGTATTTTAGGATGCGGTGGGAATTTCATCAACACGGATCGCTACATGGCCCAAATGGTGCGTTTTAAGGAGGAAATCGCAAAAAAAACGGCCTTATATGAAGAAGAAAAAAGTGGTCTTTCACTAAGACAATGCGCAGTATCACAAGTCGTTGGCTACCGTGGCCAGACTTCAAAAAATGCTCGCTGGAACGAGACTTGGTTCGAATGAAGAGGTGATTGCCGAAACAGAGGCCAAAAATAAATCATTAAGGGAGTTCTTGCGAAAGTGCAAATGCAAACTATTGTAACTTTTGTTTGCAATCCACCTACAAAATACGCAGAATTGCAATTGTCACATCATTGCTTTTGCGCAATACTAAAACTCTATAGCTTTTCTTGCTACGTGTATTTCGTTTGCATCACTGATACTCGAACAGCTGACAGTTGTAAACAATAACTTAGATATAACAATAGCTTTAAACCACTCCATCGAAGATTTCGATTTTTATCGCAATATTGTTCTGAGGCATCACAAATACATAATCCAAAAAAACATTTCTGGTAATCGTACCTTTCAGTTAAAGTTCATTCCGACAAGGCGTGAAGTTGGTTGAAAATATGTTTACATTAAGGTCGGCTAACTTTTATAAAAAACTATTCAGATTCACTTTAATGCAAACTTTACTTGACGAGGTATTACAATAAGCATTCTTTTGGATAAGTCAATTTCTGTATTCTATTTATAAAGTTTTTGATTTATTATGACCCAAACAATTAAAACAAAAAATATTTTTGTTATACCCCTTATATATGTAATTATATAAGATATGTATTCTTTAGACTGTCCCGATATTGCGAAAGTTTGCGAATCGCATTAACTATTGACACTCAAACGATGCGTAATTGTAAGCAGATTACTTAGAAATTGTATTATTGGAGCCTGTTTAAAAAGTTTTTGTTTATATCCACAAAAAAGGTGTGTGAAAGATATTTAGTACTACAACACAGTTATGTAAATTTTTTCCGTACACCCTTTAACATTTTTTTTTGGTTATTTTTCTCGTACTTGGCACAAACCCAGCATAAACAGACATTACCGAGTAATTAAGCAAGTAAGTAGCACACAGAGGGTTTCACTATTTACCAGGCTATTTACTCGCAGCATTATTTTTACTTGCGAATAACGAGTTACCCATAGTGAAAGAATAAGTAGTTACTCACAATGATAGAATAAATGGTTTCTTAGAAATAAGTGGTTTTAAAATAGTTGGTCATATTGGCAAAAAAAAAACTTTTTACCTTGGAAAATTTTCTATTTAGTTCAAAACAAATATATAAATAAAATACTAATATATAGAAAAGACTTAATCAGTATTTATTTAATCAATTACCAGTAAGTGATTACTTTGCACGAATATATAAGTACTTCTATAACTTGTTATCGGCAAGGCATTATTTTCTATTTTAAAGTAATACAAAAGGTAATGACCTATGATTATAATAGTAATCCGTATGGTAATGACCTGTCATTACCATGTTTTTACTGGGAAATTACGCATAGTTTAAGAACGAATAGTTAACTCGATTAAAAAAATCGGGACACACTAATTGATTCAAAAATGTCTACGTACAATAATTTGTCAGTTTTTGAATATACGACAATCAGTTTATGATGCCTGTGGAATACTAAAATATAATATTATAGTCAGTTGTTATGGATGTTAATGTTTTACTTCTTCTACTGTGTTATTAGGTTTTGCACAATTGGCTCAAAATTTCTTTTGGTTAGAAGGAACAGTAGGTTTTTCAGTATAACTGTATTTTAAAAAATCGAAAAAACACATATCTAGTGTTTTAATTCCCTTTGTTCCATTTTCCAGTCTATTTCGTTTCCTAATTTTAGTGTTTCAATTCTATTCCTTCCCCATTCCGTTTTATTTCGTTTTTCATTTCATTCCCATTGTTCAGTGTTTTAATGTCAATCATTTTTGTTCCATTTTTCACCTGCATAGTGTTTCAATTCCACTCGTTCTTCATTCCATTTCTTTTCATAATTCTAAGGTTCCCATTCCACTATATCCCCATTGCATTTAATTTCCCGTTAATTCCATTTCGTTTTCATTGTCTAGTTTTCAATTCCACTCGTTCGCCGCTCCTTTCCTCTTTATTTTACTCGTATAGTGTTTAAATTCCACTCGCTTCACAATTCTAGTGTTCCACTTGCACTCGTTCTTTAAACTCCAGGAATTTTCTACTACCTTGTCTTAGCGGACATCTACGCTAGAGGAGGAATTTTGGGGTTGATTTGGCTCCAAAGAAATTTTAAATTAAATCGAGTACACTGTTTTCTTAAAAACGAGTAAAAACAATTAATTTAAATTACGTAAATTTTCACTTCAATTCAGTAAATTTTGTCGTAAATATTTTGAAATTTTACTGAAATTTAGTATGTGTTATACTTAGATTTAGTTTAAATTTAGTCAAAATCTCCTAAAAGCCAGTAACTGTTCTTAAATTTTAATGTGTTTGAACTTGTACGCATGCAGAATAAACTTATTTTAATCGAGTTAATTGGGTAATATTTAAAATAAACAAACAAATTTTTTTTTTTTAATACTATCTAGTAATTTGTAATTCTCGTTAGGTATAAACTTTCAAATACATAAATATATAAGAATTTTAGTTTAGCCACCTAAAATCTAAGCAATCAATTTCATATATTTTTTAAATAAGTATTAAAGAAAATAATTTTAAAAATTCTCTCGTTAATACAAATGTTTTTATTGTGAAATTTATTATTTCGATTTTACTTCACCAAACTAAAACACTTATATAATACAGACTACAAACAAAATAAGAATTCCATGGGTTTAATTATTTTAAATATTTTTAGGGTTGTGAAAGAAATTATTTACTTGAATTTAAAAACCCAAGCAGAAAAATACGATCGGCACAATGTTGGCATACCGTTGGCGATGGTAGGTTATGCGTTGGCAGAACGTGGGATTAACAATCTTAAAAGTATTGTGCTATTACCCGATAGATAACAGCGGCCAACCGTTGGTTGGGGCTAACTTGCCAACAATGTCACAACGTTGTTAAAATTGAAAAAAAGTTGGTCTAAAAATAGATTTTCAAAAACATTTTTTTTCAAAAAAATTTAAGATCATTGTTTTTAGTATTTTTTTTAAAAAACATGGTTCTGATGGGAATTGAACCCAGGCCACCAGGTTGTCAGCCGTGATCTCCACACACTAAGCTAACAAGACTTGTAATATCTAATAGCTAAAAAATTAGATCAATGATAACAGCAGTTGTAGCTAACTTACAAGCGTCGGCAAAAGGTTGGTTGACACTAAGCGGCCAACATTGTCATGATGTTGGAAAAACCAAAAAACTGATAGTCTAAAAAACCAAAAAAAAAACTTTTATTTGCAAAAAAAAAATTTATTTAGAATAAAAATGTTAATTATAATTATTTTAAATAAAACATGGTCGGGCTGTGACTCGAACCCGGGCCGTCAGATTGCCAGAGAATCGCTCTACACACTAAGCTAACGAGACATGTAGTACAACATAGCTTAAATAATAAATGAATGATAACAATGGCTAATATGTAAACATTGGCATAACGTCTGCTGGACCTCACTTGCCAACGTTGGTGTAACGTCAGGAAAACCGAAATATAGATGGTAAAAAAAATTAAGAAAAATTATTTTATAAAAAACAATTAAATTTAAGAAAAAGAAATGTAATTTTATAAAAAAAAATATAAAAAAATAAAACAAAAAATTGTATGTTCGTGACCGGAATCGAACCCGAGACCTTCCGACTTTACCATATTTTAACAAAGCGTAGTAATTTTTACAAAATCAGTGCTCTGCCAGTGTTTTGTTTTTGGTAAAGTTGGCAATTTCTGTCTGGGAAGTTCAGCATATTCGGTTTGAAGAAGGAAGTTAAAATGTTTAAACTATATTTAAGGTAGTTCACTAAATAATTTTCTTGATTTTTAGTTTCCCAGGTGAAAATGTTCATATATGTTCATATATTGTCATATATGGTTTCATGTATGAGCATATAGGGTTTAATGTATGATCATATATGAACATATATGTTATGTATGGAAGCATATATGGGTAAATACATTCAAATGTATGAATCCATATATGATAATATACTGCATTTATTGGTCCATATATTGGTTCATAAATTCCAAATATCTTCATATATGAACTCATATATTATTCCATATATGGGTAATGTTTTAAGTCTTTTTTGTCATGGGGGTAATTACTTGAGCGGATTAAAAAAATATTGAAATACAATACATAGATAATTTCTTAAATACAATTGGCAATTTCTAAAATACAATTGCCAGTTTTTGAAATACAATTGATTATTTGTAAAATACATTTGATAATTTCTGAAATGCAATTGCGAATTTCTGAAATACAATTAATAAATTTCTGAAATACAATTTTCAGTTTCTGAAATACAATTCATAATTTCTGATATACAATTAATAAATATGAAAATCAATTGATAATTTCTGAAAAGCAATTATAAAACTGGAAATAAATTGATTATTTCTGAAATATAATTGGTAAATCTGAAAAACAATTCATAACTTCTACAATACAATTGATGAAACTGAAATTCAATTGATTATTTCTGAAATACAATTGATAAATCTGAAAAACAATTGATAACTTCTGAAATATAATGATAAATTTTGAAATACAATTGAAAATGTTGCAGTAAGATAAAAACAGCAAAAATAAAACTGCTAAATTTATTTATTAAAAACCAAAAACGAAAAAGGAACTTTGAAAATTTAAAATTTTATGTGATGTTTTTTGTCTAATTTTATTTCTTAATCACTGATATTTAGCTCAATTATAACTCAAATTTTGTAAATATATTAAACACTTTTATTTTTGCTGTTCCTATCTTATTTATATTTAGCAAAAATACTCCGCTAATTCAGCAGTTTTTAATTTTGAACTAATTTTTAGTAGCTTTAACTAACATTTTTACACACTTTTTTCTATTAGTGTATAAACAATCATTAAATAATCAAAAAACAGTCATAAAATGATTTCTAAACTTCAAGTAAAATGTTTATCTCCATTAAAAATTTAATAATTTCTCAATTTTATTCAAATGTACAAATTCATCAGTAAGAATTGTAATATTTACATTTAATTTATATAAAAAAAAGCAATATTTTTATTAAAAAATAAAAAAAAAAATTATATGAACATTCATATATCTCCATATATGGCCATATACCCTCAAATTTCGGATCCGAACCCATATATGTTGCCATATATGACCATATATGAACATTTTCACCTGGGTTGCCCAAATTCTTAACATTTACGATTTTTCCAACAGTTTTAAGAAAAAATGTTTTATTATTTTTTAGTTAAAGAAAATTTTGAATAAACTAAAATCAAATAAAATTTGCATTATTTTAAAGCAATTTCATTTATTGGAAAGTAATTTTGTTTTCTTTTAGTAAAAACTCACATTGTTTTCCTATATTCCACAAAATTTATTTAAAAATTAATTTTTTTTATGTTTCAGCCTAGGCAAAGCTCGATCTTATTTTTTAGTCGAATCTTAAACTTGAATTTTTTTCTGGTTGGAAGTTTCAATATTTTGTTTATGAATAAAATTATATCAACAACAGAAAATCAATCGTCTCTTTTAATTTGAATCAATAAAAAATTTATTTTAAAATACGTATTTACTAAAAAAAAAAAAACTATAATGCCTTTGCTGAGATTTGAACTCAGATTGCTAAGCCTATCTCCATATTTACATTTTGTTGTTTAACTATGAGTTGAAATGTATTAAATATTATTATAAAAACTAAAATTTTCTATTCTTAATCTCAATGTGTTATTACACTGCACAACAAAATCAAATTTTTTCAAAAATAACAAGGTTTTGACAACTGATCCTTGTACCGGGGACTAAGAAAAAATATATTCGTGCACCGGCGCACACTGGGGATTTTTGTATGGGGTTGAGGAAAAAAGTTTTTTTTGAAAAAATATAGTAGTTTAAGTTTTATTTATATAGTAGAACATAAAATAATTGAGATTAAAAAATATACACTCAAAAAAGTTTGACAGTTACATGACAGTTGTTTGTGTAGTAATCAGTAGTTGTTGTTTTTAACAGTAATTACAGTTGTTTTTCTCTATAAAAATGCAAAACAACTGTTATGACGGTTATTTATCTAACAGTTGTTTAAATCAATTATTTTTAATATCATAATAAACAACTAACATAACAGTAATTTTACAGTAAGCAGTTGTTTTTGATAGTTATTTAAAAAAAAAAAATTTCGTTGAATTTCTTTTTAATTTGAAAATTCTTGTTTAGTTTATATTTGTTATTAATTATATATTCCTAGTTTGCAAATAAAAATCAGAAACTTATTGTATTTCCAATGCAACTGGAGAACGGTTTGGAATTCTTACTTCAAATTTTAAATAGGCTGAAGTAATTACACATAATTTTGTGATGAAAAGAAAAAAAAAATTTATTAACATATGCATTTATAACACCAAAATAATTAACTGTAATAAACAGTAATTTTTTCCCATTTTGTCAGTTGTTTTAAATTTTTTATAGTAAAAATTTGCCAGTTAATTTTACAACATTGGTAGTTATTTTTAATGCATTTGTTAGTTAATTTTCAACATTATATAACTCACTATAATTATCACAATCCACAAGTAAGTGTTTACACGTAATATTACTATAAAGTAATTTCAAAATTTTGCGTTAATCCGAGCAGTTTAAAAATACAGATCTTAATAGCGTTCCTTTATAAATGCAACTAATTAAAAAGGAGCACCTAGGTGCACTTGAAATTGATTTAAAATGTTAAAGTTGTTATTAGAAAATGTATTGGTAGTGTTTTCCAACTGTAGGCAAATGTAGCTAAAATTAAAGATCCAAGTGTTTGGCGAAATATGGCTTTTTTATTCTATGTTCATAAAAATATTTTTAAACGGAAAATAAAAGTCTCTGCAGTCTTTATTTTTTCAACCTTAGCATATTGAAATATCCTATTTCAAATGAAAAATAAAAAGAAAGACGTCAACTCAAGCAATAAAATAATCTTCGTCTTGAAATTTTTAGGTTTAATTTCAGTCAGTTCAATAAGAATAAGCAATGAGTTTGAAATGGCTATAAAAAAAAAACTAGAAGTCAGATCAAAGTAATTCTTTTTGATTTGATTGTAACAGTTATTGCGAAATTCAAAAATGCCATTGCATATTGCATTAATAGTAAGTTGACAATTTGACTTTTTTCCACAAAAGCCCCAGTGTGCGGCGTTTTGAAAGTTTACGTCTGCCCCCTTTTACAAATGTTGCATAGGAAACCATGTGAATCTTTCATTTTAGGTATAGGATGTGTTCAGCGAACTTATGTAAAACACTACAAGGAATATTTTTGTGGAACATTTTAACTCTCTAACTTTTCAACTAAAGGCACTTTTTTGATCCCTTTTTAAAAGGATACAAAAAGTTACAAGCAACACAAAATTTTTCACACCCGTTGTTAATTTTTGCCGCCTATAACTCCGTCTCTGGTTCAGCTACAGGCTTAGCGACACATTATTCTAAAAACTTGGCTGCTCCTCTACAATCATTTCAATTTTCCGACAAATTCATTGAGTACTTTAGAACTTCCATACTTAGGCCCTGTGCGAGGTGGCTAAATAAATTCTAAACTAAATACAAACTGACAAAAGGGTTGATAATTTCTTTGGAAAATATTTGAAAACTTTTTAAAATTTCATAGAAATTTAGAAACTTAAATTTAGTTTAGATTGTATTTTGGGAGTTCCGGTGGTTGCGAACTCTTTTTTTTTATTTTACACCACTACGCGTCCTAGGGGAAGGAGATTTGGCGAACTTGTTGGAACTTTTTAGTTTACAGCCGTGTTATATTCTTTCACTACGTGGAGTTAAGTGCTATGGGAACACTGAAGGAGGGCGTTCTCTTGATAGTTTCGGTATATTTATGTTAACTTAAAAAATTTTACATTACTACTTTGACAGAAAACTTATATAACATAATGGGTGTTTCATAATACCACTTCGTCTATTAAATTCTTATTACAGCTCTCTAGTATTGACCGCCATTTAATGACATTTAATAAAAATGTGGTACAGATTTTTGTGATTCTTGACTATTGTGCATTTTACTAAACTTTACGTTTTTTTCAGAAAAATTCAAAAAGCAAACAAAAAAAAATATCTTAACCAAACAAAACACACGTTTAGTAGGTGCCATAAAAACACTTGTATGAACATCCTTTTGAAAACTTCTTTATTTCAACAGACACACACACACACCTAAGACCTACATGCTCATTCTATCCTATTAAAAATGTTTGCTTAACATTTGCTTTGTTAGTAGCTCTGTTCCACATACAAAATTTCACCTCTCAAAGTTAGCAAGGTTAACAAAAAATAAAAACATAAAAGCAAACATTAAAACACATAAAATATATTTCATGAGATTTTTTTTCATTCGCACTCACACATACACACACTCACCACTCACATCATAGTTTTTGGTTAAATTAAAATAAGAACAACAATAACAATCCATCTGACAGGAAAAATTTAATGCTTTAATTTATATTTTTTTTAGCCCGGGTAGATTGATATAATTAAAAGTTTTAATGGAATTGTAAATCCGTGTCGTTTTTATATTCTACATGACTCTGTAGTTTACAGGGTATATAAGTTTGTGCTTGCGTTTGTACAAACTCTTCTTCTTAACCACAAACCTACTAAATTAGAATTAATAAAAATACATATTAATGACAATATTAATTGTATTTGATCTATATGACGCGTTTGAAAAAACAAAACTTTACTATAAAAAATAAAAATGCCCTGTTGGCTGTCCGTCTCCAATATACACAAATTGCCTGCACTTGTACGTACAAACCATAGGTCAATATGACAATATTTGTGAAAAGGTGACACGGAGGAAATAAGAAGATAAACAGAGAAAATCTGAAGTAGAATGTTTGTATATGTCTGTTTGATCACTTCTGAAATTATTCATATAGAGACAATCTGACAATAAAAATATAAACAATAATACAATTTAATGAAAGATCACTGATGAAGCCTGTCCATAAAAAGGCAGAAACTAGATCTAGTCTGATTTGCAAATTTAATGTGTTTATAACACTGTGAGACAAATCGTAGGGGTCAGTGATCGGGAAGGGTTCAAACTACCGGGGAAAGTTATATCGGTAAAAAAGAAGTTACACGTGTCCCGGCGTTTCGCTGGGTCACCCCAAGGAATCGAGATATATCGATTTGACCTTTGGTGGTCTTTTTTTTGACATAACTCGAGAACCACTAGTCCGATTTTGCTCAAACAATTTTAAAAAAATTAAAAATTACAATTCCTTTAATCTGTTCATATAACGTTTTTCAATATACTCAACAGTTTTGCCGGTAAAAATAAATGTATGAAGAAAAAAATATTTTTTGCCTAAAATATTAAAAAAAAGTAATAAACAAAAGGTTATTGATTCTTATGGTAGCGGTAACAAACATTTATTTTTACCGGCAAAACTGTTGAGTATATAGAAAAACGTTATATGAACAGATTAAAGGAATTGTAATTTTTAATTTTTTTAAAATTGTTTGAGCAAAATCGGACTAGTGGTTCTCGAGTTATGTAAAAAAAAGATATATCTCGATTCCTAGGGGTGACCCAGCGAAACGCCGGGAGACGTATAACTTGTTTTTGACCGATATAACATTTCCCGTTGGTTTCATCCCATCCCGATTTTGACTGTCGCATAGTGTAACTTTTGAGGAGGGTTTATTCTTCTTCTTAACCTCAAACCTACTAAAACAAATTGTATTTTGTCGTTTATTTCAAAATCACATTTTGACTTGATCTATGGATGTTCATCATGAAATTCTTATAATGAAACTGTAGCGATTATAGATATATGGCAGACCAAATCCTATAAATCTCCAAAGAAAACAATTGATTTATTGAAATTGTGCTCTAATTTTATTGAAATTTGTAATTTAGTTTTTCGAAAGTGAATATGGGGAAATGGCGGGATGAGAGCAAATTCCCGGGAGTATTGCCTATTTTCCACTCCCTAGTTGCCGGGAATTTTGCTTCTAATTCCCGTGAATTCATAAAATACAAAGACAATCATGCATTTTAACTTGAAAAATCCTCAAAAAAGCTAAAAAATATGTATATTTTGAAAAATCTTTATGTAGTTTAACTTTCCAATGGATATCTCTAAGAATGTCCCAAAGTCCATTTTTACTGGAAGAAATCAAATATGCATAGGGCGTTTTATCCCAATGAGCGTTTTAATTTTTTTTTTTGTTGAAATCATATAATTTATAAGTAATTTACAGAGAATAAAAATTGAAAAAAATCGATAAGGCCAGCAGATAGAATACGTATTTTCGAGTCCCGCTACAGACCCATCTTCAGTATTCATGCCTTTATGGGTTTAGAATTGAAAATATCTACTTATATTGACTCTGAAAAAAATAAACAAATTCAAACACAACTCAATTAGACTAACATCAACGAAATTCTAACTATGCTATTTTTATCCTCATTTTAATTTGTCTTCGCGGTAATTTACTTGTATGATCTCATATCTAACAAAAAAGAAAAAAAAAAAACAATAATTTACCAATTAAAAGATCAACTATACATACCTTCATTCTTCTCAACACAATAGATACAATGAAAAATATAATTTAATATGCCAAATTGTTTACTATCAACATGGATTTATGTGGTAGGTTAAAAATAATTATAATATGCATTTAAAATTTAAATTAAAAATCGTTCAATAAATCTGTTATTCATAAGCTGACGATTAGAGTTAAATAGAGCCAGCTAACTTTAACCCTCATGTGTGGTATCTGGGTACGTACCTACATACAAATTGTATGAAAAAACAGTCCTAATGTTATCTTTGATGCACGCAAAGCCTGTAATATAACCCATTATAACTTCTAAACCGGATTTTATAACGTATTACTACCAAACTAAGGCAGATGTTGACAATATGGATAATATATTGGGAAAATATAGCAATATACGTGGGACATGCCGATGGCAGTTATCATTATTTTACAAATGCTATCGATATAGCAACACTCGCAGCGAATATCAGTTATATGAAACATAATGCACTAATTCTGAAAGATATAAGTTTTGAACTGTATGAGAAAAACATTGAACGATGCGCCAAATATCCAAATGTAATCAAAGTCCATTCCACTCCATCTAACGTACAATATCGAGACAAGAGTGGTTGTGGAAAGTTGTTATCTATGCTCCTAGCTAACAATGAACTAGAGAAGAACTCGAATGGCTTGAGAAAACTGTTCGGAAATCTTTTCCGTTTTAGCCGAAACCTTTTTACGTTTTCATTTAGTTTGTGTGCTTGTGCCAGAGTTTTAGCGATTTTTTATATCTTTGGCGAATTTTTTTATACGAGGGTAGTTGGAAATGTTCTTAGCCTAACAGTGAAAAACTAGAGCTAGATTTTTAAAATTATTTTATTTTTCAATATAATCTCCTGAAACTTCAATACACTTAGTCCAACGTTTTTCTTGCAATTTTATCCCTTGATTAAAATAATTTTCCTGAAGCTCC
Organism: Leucophora obtusa; assembly: GCA_949987735.1. Taxonomy (NCBI): domain Eukaryota; kingdom Metazoa; phylum Arthropoda; class Insecta; order Diptera; family Anthomyiidae; genus Leucophora; species Leucophora obtusa. The sequence goes on from OX465295.1 coordinate 81,304,444, forward strand.
ACAAAATAATCATTTACTCTTCACTCGAAGAAAAATGAAAAACTTCATTCGAGGTAAAACTTTTGCAAGCAAAGAATTTTTTGATTTGGGAACATGTAGAAGTCAGAGGGTGATAAATCAGAGAAATTATGAGAAATGAGAATGCGTTTTTGCTCAACTGTTAACAAATGCTGCACCCATCTTGCATCATCTGTAATTGTTGATGCAAAATAAAATGTACTCGATCATTTGAGATGCCTATGGCATTCCCTATTTCACGCACGTTCACTCGTCGACCGTCTAATACCATATCATGGACTTAAGCTATGCTTTCTGGCGTTGTTGCAGTTTTTGGACGTCCACTTCGTGGTTCATCTTCAATGCTTGTACGACCACTTTTAAATTCAGCAACCCAATTTTTTATTGTTGCATATGAAGGAGCACTTTCACCTAACACATTCATTATGAATTTCTTGTCCCGATAAACCTTTCCTATGTAAATATTTAATCACACCACGAATTTCTAATTTTCCCATTGCAAAAAATCACTGAAGCTCCTTTTTTGAACACCTGTTACTATACGAATGAGTTGACAGATCAAAATGAAATCTAACATGTGTTGACTTTTTTAAAATTTCCAAATTAGCAATTTTGTTAATTCTGCTAATTTTTTGATATTTTTATAAATTTTTTTTCAATTTTAAAATTTTTATGTTTTGTTTTTAATTTAAAGATTTTTTATTTTGGTGATTTTTTTCATTCTTGGCCATTTTTTTACCACACTCACGATTTTTAAAATTTTGAAGATATTTTTTTATGGATGTTTACTTTAGGGATTTCTTAGCTTCAGCGGCTTTTAAATTGTACCCTTTTCTTCATTGAGGCAAATTTTTCAGTTTTGGGTTTTTTTTTTAATTTTGGTAATGTTTTTTTAATTTTTCGTTACCAGGGCCCTAATTCCCGCAGTCGTGAGTGATCGAATTTGTTGTCGAACGTTCGAGTTTTTTAACTTTTGGGATTCTCTTATTCGATATCGAGTAAAGTCTATCGAAATTTCTAATGATTGCATTCGATATCGAGCGATAATTCGATCGCAACCATGCGATATTTTACTCGATAGCAAATGAGCTTTCGCAATTTTTTTTCCAACATTTTATATGAAGAAAACACAAAGACAATTTAAGTTTAAAATGTTTTTGCTATAAATTAATACACTATATTGTATTGTAGACGAATTTATGGCAGACCACACCAATTTATACAAAAGTATTCTGACAAAATCACTAGGTTAAAATTTGAATATATCCAATAACTAAAGGGTCAAATCATACCTTAAAGGAACGTTTGAAATTAATTTTTTTGAGATATAAGAGGCTACCACTTCTTATTTGAAAGATAAATTGAATATCTTTCCAATGATACATATACATATATTTTATTTTTACCTGATAATAAACGGCGAAAAAAAACCTACTAATTGAAAATATTGGCAGTTGAACTTCAAATTTAAAATGATATAACTCATAAGATTAAGAGTCACAAAGAAAAAAATATACATTTTATGGAATGACCACAAAAATTTGGGCAGAGTTATACACGCAAATTAAATTGACAGAAATTATAAAAAAAATTTTGTCTTCCATTGTTGAGCAAATATGTAAAGGGTTCTTCAATAAGAGCGCTACAAAAGTTTTTTAAATAAAACAAAAACGGTTTTGGATATCAATGAAATTATTTATTCCTGTGAAAGTACGTTCGATGCCATTATGTATGGAAATCGATCTCTTTTGCATGGCCACCACGGGCACGCTTGCAGAAGTCCAGACGCTGAACCCAATTTTCTGCGGTTTTCAAGCATAAATCGGCCGATATTCGTACGAAGTTCATCAATCGTCGCTGGCTTGTTGGCATAGACTATAGTTTTGACGTAGCCCCACAGGAAATAGTCCAACGGCTTCAAATCGCACGACCGAGGCGGCCAATCGACTGGACCTTTTCGTGAGATAACACGTTCTCCAAACTTGGTTTGCAATAAATTGATTGTGACATTCGCTGTGTGGCTTGTGGCGCCGTCCTGTTGGAACCACATGTCCTCCAAGTCCATATCATCCAATTGGGGCCAAAAATATTCGGTTATCATTGAACGGTAGCGATTTCCATTCACAGTAACGTGCCGGTCTTGATCATCACGGAAGAAGTACGGCCCAATGACGCCGCCGGCCCATAAACCGCATCAAACCGTAATTTTTTCGGGATGCAATGATGACTCATGGAGTACGTGTAGATTACTGTCTGACCAATAACGCATATTTTGTTTATTGACGAAGCCATTCATTATGACGACCATAAATTAGACGTAGCGCTGTTAACGTTGAGGCCACTGACTCCGTATGTCGGTAGTAAATTTAAATAATTTCGACTCGTTGTTGACTCGTATATCTTTCCATCATGAAATGGCAAACCTTACTGAAGAGAAATGTCAAAAGAACGGCAAGAAATATGGCGTCGTTTGCTGTCCCTGTCTTTCTACTTTTGTAGCGTCCCTGTTGAAGAACCCTTTATAACGGGCCTCCATTGTTATATATTTGGATTTTTACCATATTAAAACAGTACTCCTCACCTGACGAAGGATATAATATTTTAAAAATTAAAATTTTTGAATACATTTGTATTGGTTTTTACCCAAATAATTTTTTAAGTTTAGCCAAACGAATTTTGGAAATTCGTAGAGTGGGCAATTTTTTGCCTTTTTTCCTTCTTTTGTGTAAGACAAGTCGCGTGAAGGCACTTGCTTCGATATTCGATATGCGCTTCCATCACTGCTGTAAATAATGGCGTGCAATCACTGCTTTTAACAAGTAAATTTTGTTATCAGTATAATTTTTTCGTGCTTTCGTAAAGCCATAAATTACGGTATATTGCTTTTTTTGATACACTACTACAGGCATTAGGGTAAATAAAGAAGAAGCAGTAGTAATTTGGATCGCTTCCAAATTTCCGGTGGATAGTTAATATCAAATTTTAACAAAGGTAAAGCCTATATTGTTTTTGCGGTGCTACGCAAGAATAAAAAAAAATTGTGAAAGTTGTAAAAAAAAAACTGTAGTGCCCACTTAAGTTGTAAATGCCGAACAACACTAACTGATTTTATTTTATATAATCTTAATTACTTCCGTGCCCAAATTGATTAAAACTATCCGTTACCCTGTGTTTTTGGTAATTTTCGATCATTTTAGATATTAAAATAATAATACAATAATAATAAACAAATTTAGTGGGTTATTTTGTAAAACGCAACGCCTGGCGTTGCGTTGATTTGTGTGTAAATTTTTATTGTTACAGAAACAATTTGTAGGGAAAACAACGTATTACGAAATAACCCCCTTAATATTTTAATAATTACTGTGGTAGGAAAATAATAAAATTAAAGCTTTTCTTGAAAATGAAAAATGTGAAAAGTGTGTAAAAGTGTTATTTTTCCAACTCCTCGTGCATTTTCGAATAACATCTGTGCAAAAACTAGGTTTCTGCGGTGTAATGCAGCCAGGCCGTTTACATTAATATCGTCAAAATTACCCCAAAAAAATGATCATGGATTTGTCACTCTATAACTCTCTCAAAATAGAAGTTTGTGCTGATTAAGTTGCACAGCTATTGTTTGTATTATGGTGCATCTCTGTTCATGGTTTATTAATAACTAATTTATTCATTCAACAAAATCAAAAATGTACATGTTCAATTCAGTGTTGTACTTTTATGTCACAAAACAGAACGTTAATTTCAAATATAGTAGTAAAAATTATAAGATAATAAAAAGTAATAAAATAAGGTATGTGGGATAGTGATGCCACAGTATAATGAAAATGCAAACATTTCCCTTATACAAACCTTTAATCCTGTCACGATTGTCAAAGTCAAATTTTGTGTGAAACCTAAACTTTGAATACTTTTTACGTAATTTTGGAGATCTGTAAATACGTATACTGTCCATCATATAATGAGAAATTTAGCGCAGACTAAAAATAAAATAAGCTCCATGACAGAAAGTAAAAAAAAAAAACGGTCATGAGAGGGTTAAAAGTTTACATAAAAGAAATCTTTGCCTTTTCATTATATTAGATTAGATTAGATACGAAGGCACTACGCACCGCGACCAATATAGATCTTTTGTGCTGCCTAGAGTTCCCTATAGATTCAGGCTACCAATAAAGCCAATAATCCTGTTAGGAGAATTTCCCCAAACGTCCGAAGATGACACAAAGCGGTCACCCAGAAATCTGAGTCTCCTGTCGCACAGTCTCGGACATTCGCAGAGAACATGCTCCGATGTCTCTTTTTCCAGCTCACAAAACCTGCAAACATCAGTGTCTGACCGGTCCTGTTTGTGAAGCTGGTACCTGAGCCTACAGTGCCCAGTTAAGTATCCCGTCAGGGTCCTAAGGTTACCCCTGTCAAGTGACAATAGTCGCTTTGATACCCCGCTGGACAGGGAAATAAATCTTTTGGCCTGTCTTTGGCCAGTAGAAGTTTCCCAATGTTTTGCAAACTCAGTCTCTCTCCATTGCCTGAGTTTTTCCCTAGCATACCCCCTAGGTATCCCAAAGAATGGTTCTGGACCGATGAAGGGTCGTCGGGCTCCACAATTGGCTAGACAATCAGCCCTTTCGTTACCCTCGTGCCCTTCATGGCCAGGAATCCATCCCAGTGTAAGGGAGTTTCTCATACCGAGTTCGTTGAGAATTTCCACACACTCCATGACCAGACCAGATGATACTTCGTAAGCTCCAAGAGCCTTTAGCGCAGCCTGGCTGTCAGAAAGAATGTAGATGCGGGATCTAGCCGTGCCTCTCCGCAGGCACTCTCTCACACATACGCAGATGGCGAAAATCTCCGCCTGAAAGACGGAGGGGTACTTGCCCATTGGTAGAGCACGTTGGAATCTGGGTCCAAAGACACCTGCCCCCGTGTCACCATTAGCTTGTTTCGAGCCATCAGTGAACCATATCTGAGCCCCCCCTTCGGGCCTCCAAGTCCGACTGGTCCACATATGCCTGTCAAATGACATGATGTCAAAATACCTGACAAAGATCTGCTCTGGGATCATTTTGTCCGCGACCCTTAAAATTGGGTCGTCGATAAAGATCCCGGCGATCTTCATGTGTCCCCTTAGGTCCCCGCTCCTCATGTCCCCGACCCCCCGGAGACGAAGTGAGCCCAAGCTTGCAGCCTCCTTCACGGAGATATGCAATGGTGGAATACCCAACATGGCTCCAATGGCATCCGTTGGGCACGATCCCCCAGCCCCCGTAATGCCAGTACACACCAGCCGATACAACTTCCTCAGAGTATCCTTTGCCGTTGACTGCTCAACCTTTGGCCACCATGCTAAGGCAGCATAAGTGATCATAGGTTTTACAATGGTGTCGAATGACCAGTAGACCATGTGTGGTCTTAGACCCCATGTTCTCCCAAAGAGCCTCTGACAGGCATAATATGCCCTGGTGGCCTTCTTGGTTACGGTGTCCAGATGATCATTCCACGTAAGCGATTTGTCCAGAGTCACCCCTAAATATTTCACACTATCCGAGAAGCCTATAGTTTTTTCCCCAACAACAGGTTCGGTCAGGTTGACCCTTCTTCTCCTTGTGAACGGTACCAGGATCGTCTTCGTTGGGTTGATAGTCAACCCCTTTTCCCGACACCATGAGTGAGTAAAGTTCAGAGCCTGCTGCATACGATCAGAGATGGTCCTGTCATCCCAGCCGACAACGGATATGACAAGATCATCGGCGTAGCCATAGGTCCTGAAGCCAAGGTCGTTCAGACCCTCAAGCAACTCATCAATGACCAGTGTCCACAGTAAAGGCGATAGCACACCTCCCTGCGGACATCCTCTGGTCGCATTCACGGTTCTACTAGTAGAGCCTATGCCGAACGTGATCTCTCTTGAGCTGAGCATCTCTAATGTCCAATTTATGATCATTGGAGATATGCCCTTTCTCATCATAGATAGCCCGATCGCATCGTAGGACGTGTTGTCAAAAGCGCCCTGTATATCAATAAAAGCACAGAGGGCAATGTTCTTTGCCTCTAGTGCCTTCTCTATCACCGTGACAACATGATGGATAGCACTTTCTGTAGACTTACCCCGTTGATACGCGAACTGAAGCTCGTGTATCGGCTTACGCCCGAGATACGTGTCCCTAATGAAGTGGTCCAAAACTTTCTCCATTGTCTTAAGAAGAAAAGAGCTGAGGCTAATTGGTCTATACGATTTAGGCAGTTGTTCGGATTTCCCCCCCGCCTTTGGAATAAAGACCACCTTAACCCCCCTCCAATTCGTCGGAACATGACCCAACAGAAGACTGGATCTAAATATCCTAACCAGTTGTGGGGCTATTATATCCACCCCCCTCTGCATCAGACATGGATAGATCCCGTCGGGGCCCGGTGATTTAAAGGGCTTAAATCCATTAATCGCCCATTTCACTCTGTCCTCTCGAAAGACGGCACCAGTTAGGCGTACATACCTTCCCGTAAGGTTTGGGATTCTTTGAATCGCTACAGACCCGCGGGAGGCTACGCAGCCTGGAAAGTGCGTGTCTAACAATAGTTCACAGGTTTCCTCAGGAGATCCAGTGTAGGAACCATCGGGTCTCCTGAGAGTGCAAAGACCATTCGTGTGATCCTGTGAAAGGGCCTTCTGAAGTCGCGCAGCTTCCGGAAGATCTGAGATCTTCTCACAGTAGCTGCGCCACGTGGACCTTTTGGATCTACGTAATTCCCTATTATATTCAGTTAGAGCCGTCTTGTAGGTGACCCAGTCACCTGTTTCCCTGGCTCTGTTGAATAGTCTCCTAGCCTCCCTTTTGAGCCTATCCAGACCATCGTTCCACCATGGAACGTCCCTTCTCACCTTCCTGGTCTTTTGAGAGCAGCTCGCAAAGTAAGCAGAAGTCAGACTAGATTGAATCTCAGATGCCTCATAATCAATCTCATCTGGGCTCAGAATCAACCCTTTGGAGATATTGGCATCGCTTTCCAGATGATAACGGAAGTTCTCCCAGTTTGTGCATCTGGGATTACGATATTCCTGGCACGAGTCCAGCGCACTAACAACGTCAAAGACCAGGTGTTGATGATCAGACATTGATAGTTCGTTGGATACATGCCAGTTAGAGATGGCGAATGAAAGGTTAGAACTAGTAAGAGTGAGGTCCAAGACCTCTGACCTAATAGCATTCCTAAATGTCGGTTCGTCGCCCCTATTTGCTATGTTAATACCATTACCACATATAAATTCAAGCAGGTACTCACCCCGTTTGTTGACATTGGTGCTTCCCCACGTTGTGTGATGAGCATTGGCGTCACAGCAGAGGATCCAACTCAGACCCCTCAATCGGCAATATTCCACAAAGGCCGAGACCTCCGCGGTTGGTGCCGCGTCGCTGTCGCCAGGCAAATACGCAGAGGCTAACATCACCTCATGCTCCCCGGCCAGGGAAGGCACTTTTGCCCAGATTGCAACCAGGTCTCCCATTATGAACTCTGAAATTGGAAGAAATGTTAGGTTGCTCCTCACAAGGATGGCCGCTCTAGGCCTGCTATGTTTGGAATCATAAATCAACTTACCATGGTTCGCGTTCAGCCCCTTAATGGCCCCATTGTGTACCCACGGCTCCTGAATGAACATTACATCCAGAGCGTCGACGGTGAACCTTCTGTTGGCAACATCAGATGCCGCCTTGGCATGGTGAAGGTTCACTTGCAAGCACCTTAGGTGCTTTGGTGTTCTGCCCCTTATGGCAGTCATTACCTGCGAGCAAGTTTGGTAGCACGCTTTGCCACCTTTCTGCCCCGATTGGTGTTCAGCAGAGCAGCTTCCTCTGCCGAGTTCCTCTCCCACTTTTTGCGCCTGCTGGGAGCCATAAGCCTGGCCGACTTTTTGGCATTGGGCTCAGTAGAATTAGGTTTGGCAAGGTCCCTCGAGCAGCCCGGTTTTTCATCCGACTTTGAGTCCTTAGAGACTCTTGTATCGGATTTAGCCGCAGCTGCTGAGGTGCTTGCCTTTACCTGTTTGGATATGTCGCGCCCGACCTCTTGTCTTCCTGTAGGTCTTACCAGCGCTGTTCCATATCCAAAATTCACCCTGTTGTTCTTTCGTTTGAGTAGGTCGGCTGAGATTGGGTCAATAGATAGGGTTAATTCCACTATTCCACCCTTAATGACCCTGTTCAGCACCTTCCAGTACTCAACCGAAAGTTCACAGTTCTGGCCCTCCACCAGTCCAAGAATCAAGTCATTGGACGTGTCCTCTTTCTCCGGGAAGTATCCCACGAACACTTGGGCCCTCGGCACTTCGTCTTCCGCCACGACTTTCAGCACAGCGTCACTCCATGGCTTTAGCGTGGGGACATGCGTCTCCAGCCACTGCGCTGTGTCCTTATCGCGGCACACAAAACTAAGCCACCCCGGCTTAAAGGAGCAACTCGAGAAGCAGGGCTTGATGGTCCCCTTTCTCAGCTCCGCTATTTTGTACAAAACAGCTCTTTGGATGGACTGCAGCTGTTCATCAGTCCATCTAGTTGCCGGGAAATCAGGCGGAATAACGCCAATTTTCGTCGTCGCAACAATTTCCTTGTAGGATACTACCGCTGTTCGTTGCTGTGTTACCGGGGCTGCCAAGGCTGCCTTTGGTAATGTGCCACTACCAACCTTTAGAGGTGTGCCATCACTAGCCATCTCAGCGGTCCTTTTTGCAGGGTGTCCGGAGCCAGGCGGCGTTGAGCCATCTGATCGTACCCTCTTTCTGATACCTGCGAGTTCTTTGACCTCCTTACGGGCTTCGCGCATGGGTAGCAGACATAGTCTCCGCGCTGCCTCTAGGTCAATTCCTTCGTCCAGGTACATCCTCAGGCGTTTACGAGCAGCCCCACAGAGCTTTACCCTTTCAGTCACTGGTTTCGACTTTTCGCCTGGAACTTCCTCTGTTTCAGCATTTTTGGGCTGAGAACTTAGAAGTTCATCCTCTTCATCCGTTGGGATATTGGTGTTGATAACTATACTTGGACCCGAGAGGTCCTCAGTTATATTTCCAACTTCCATCGGTTCAGCCACGTTAAGACTGGAAACGTCTTCTGTCGGCTGAATCATGTCCAGTTTGTCCTTAGCATCATATGGGCATAACGCCCCTTTGACTGCTGAGGATAGGTCTGCGCTGACCTTCTCTTGCTTTTTTTCTGTTTTTTGGTTATTTATGTCCATCTGAAAAATAAGATCAAAAATAGGGATTAGAACAGTACGCTCGGCAGCAGAGCCCTGTACTGCCAGCGGGCTAATACAACCAGGGTTCGCCTCGTCCTGGAGGCCACCGTTCAAAAACACACTAGCGTAGTGCTATTCATCCCATGGGCACGGTTGGATAACACCGGGGATTACGGGTTTTTATCGAGTGTCCGCTCTAGATCCGCCATGTTCTGCGAAAGCAGGGACACCTCTAGCCGGATGTGGCTCTTCACCACGCATGGACGGTCTTTGGATCCCATGAGAGGCTGAGGCAACATCAATAGAGTTGCTAAAACGCTTCAAGGTCCCTGTAGCACTCTACTTGTCCCCTATATGAACAGCAACGATGCAAACCTAATTTGTGTACAGATCTTATTTTGTATCCAAAAATGCCTGGGGAGTTGGAAAATTAACACTTTTGCACATTCCACATATTTCCGTGGTACTCTATTACTTATAGAAGATACATTCGACTACTATCTAAACCTATTTTGAATATTCCTATTACTTCTGCAACATTAAAATGAAAATTTATTTTCATAATTACAAAAATATTTCTTTGGTAAAATTCATAAGCAATCCATAAAAATCACTCAATTGTTAAATGAGGGTCATTAAATGTTACACAACATCAAAATTAAAATGAACAGTTTCAAAAGGCAGCAACAGCAGACAGAAACAATTGAAATAGAAACAGTAAGAATAAGAACATTAATAAATTAAAACAAGTACAGAGTCTCTCTTCCACTTATTGTAAAATGTAAGCCAAGTGTACCCCCAATACTACTTATTAGTATGTACGTTTATAGCAATTCTACTTAATAATAATAAAAACAAAAAAACCAACAACAGCAGCAAAAAACCAAATGCTGAAGAGAAACTTAAGCCACAAAGTAAAATAAAGTGTAGATTACAATATTATTTGTTATGGCTTGTACAATATATAATATTCTTGCTCTTCTTGTTGCTGACGATAGTAATGATGTTGATGATGACGTTGTTATTGTTGCTAATGTAGTTGTAGTTGTTGATGATTATTACTTTGGTTTTGGTTGCATTTAAATTACATTTTTGTTTGTCTCATTTCTTCTCTATAAGTAATTTTTATTTTTATATGTATCTGTTTTATAGCAATTTTATTTATGTCTTCTTTGGTAATTTTACTTTTCTTTCCAAAAGGACATCAATTACGAAATATTTACAAAATTCATTTAATTACACAGGGACTCAAGTAACATTGATATCTGTTATAACTGGTTTTTTACTACCTTTAGTGGTAGTAATTTATTTAAAGGTGTATACAATGCACATTTGTATTTATTTGTTTACGCCGCTCTTTAATTGTAAAACTTTTTCTGGAACATCCATTAAAAGTGAAATCTTTATATTTTAACAAAATTAAGAATTTGTAAATTATTTTTCCCTTCTATGGTTATTTATTTTATGAATTTAAAATTATAAATATGTATACAAACTAATCGTTGTTTTATTATTTTATGGAATGACTATTACATGAAGTAGACACAAGTAGTAAAAACACTAGAAAGTATAAGTAGATGATGCTAAAGGACATTAAATGAGTGAAAAATAAAATTGTTTTAAAATGAAAATTGTCACAGAAAAGTAAGTAGTATTTAAGAAGTGACATTGTCCACCGAGTTCTAATGAAATAGCAGTGGTATGATATTATTTCTTTTTGCATTTTCTATTTTATGCTTATTTAAGTATTTTCGATGCTTGTTAAAAAATATTTAAGAGGATTTATAGAACGGTACTTAATTAGCAATCATTAAAATATCTTATTTATATATATATATTTGTTCCTTTTACTCCTGCAAGGAGCATAGGGCCGCATATTATTTAACATTTTGTATTTAAATAGAAAAGAATACCACATTAAGATTTGGTATAAAATTTATGTATTACAGTAAAACAAAATATTGAGGGTTTCTTAGTGTACCGATGGCGTATAAGTAATATTTGTTTAACGCTCATACGCAACGTGGTCTCAAATATACAGTTCATTTCATATAGGGGAAGAACTTTCTGAACGGTAGACAGTAAAAATATAAACATAAAAACACCATTTTTAAGTTTTTTAAAACTATGTTAAAACTTCATGAAGGAAAAAAATATAAAAATAGATTCTTTTAGTATTTTTCACATATTCAAGGTCAAAAATTGTAAATGAATATATCTCAAAAACGGTTGACATTTTTCTTATAATAATCGAAAAAATTATGGTGCCCACTTGCGTAGTTAACCCTTTCGACCCCAAAGTTGCCTACAAACAACTTCGCTGTTATGTGCCTATAACTCCCGTTATATATTTTTTTTCTAACAAATTATTTTACTGTGTAGCATTGCAGTTCTACAATACCTGTGTATAATTTTATATAGCAGTCTTTGATAGTGTTCATTTGCGAGCTATTCTTTATAGTGTCAACAGACATTTTTTCTCACAGCAAAATTTAAGGAAAAATAAAATTTTTGTTTAAATTAGTCTCAAAAATTTTGTGATGAATTAAATTCAAAAAGTCAAAAATTTTTATGTAGAGTTTAGTAATCGAAAAAATATAAAATTAAAATTTTTAAAAAATCTTAACCCATTCGGGACCGGCAGCATATTAAATTTTGAACTTTAATTCCAAATATCTCCGCTAGGGGGTGCTGCAAAGCCATAAAAGAAATAAAAAATATTTCTTTGGCATTGATCTACAGTTACAAGAAATTTGGTCGGAAAAGTCCCAGCTATTTAAAGTTGGGGTCGAAAGGGTTAAAAAGTAAATATTGTAAATTAAAAAAAGACCTATAAAGAAGTATCACTTTACTGACTCCAAAATCGTTGTGTGCTCTTTGTGGGAAACACCGATTTTGACTTCAATAAGATGATATTCCTTTATAGGTCTTTTTTTAAATTCGATTATTTTTAAACTACGAAATTGGGCACCCTGATATAATCGGTTATTATAAGAAACCAAAAGTTTGAAACATGGGTTTTTTGGAGTATAGGTAAACTTATCTACAGAGTACTTTTTGGAATTTTGGCCAAAAACGTGGCAAAAATGAGGGTTGAAAGGTGATAAGTGGATAAGTAGAATGAAATGGAATGGAACGGGGAATAAGTGGAACATAAACAGCAGAGAATGAAAACGAAATGGAATGTAATGGGGAATAATATGGAATGGAATAGGGAACGAAATGGATTGGGACATGGAACGAAGTGGCATGGAATGGGGAGCGAACATAATTGAAACACGAAAGTTTTAAAGCGAGTGGAAAGAAATGTTATGTAACGAGAAACGATTGATGTTGAAACACATAGCAATGGGGACGAAATGTAATGAAACGGGGGACGAGTGGAACTGAAGAACTTGACAATGAGAATGAAATGGAATGGAACTGGTTACGAATGGAATTGGGACAATAAAATTTGGAAGCGAAATGGAATAGAACGGGAAGACGTGTGGACTTAAAACACTTCAGAACTGGAACAAATGGAATCAACCCGCTTGAGTTTGGTACTTCTTTTATATGTGATTCTACTCTCAAAATTGACTTTCGCGGGATTATATATTGGTGATATAACTTAAAAACGCGGATTTCACAGCAGATGGCGTATCTTTTGCAAATGGTTTGTGTCTTTAATAACTTGTGTGGCATTTCGGAGGATTAAAATCTGTCATTAATTCTCACTTCGACGCTGAACGAAATAGCGTAGTCAATAAAGTTTGTTTTTTGCTTCGAAAATGTTAAATTTCGTGCTAACAAAGCATCATTTGGGAGAAGTTTTGCTTTACTTCTTCAATTTGAAAAAAATGCAGCTGAAGTACATCGATTGCTCACCGAAGCTTATCCTGAATATGTTTCATCGATTTCAACGATGACACGGAAGATAAAGACAGCCCAGGTCAGCCAAAAAAAGTCAGAATATCATGAATTGGAGGCATTACTCGATGAAGATTGTTGTCAAACTCAAGAAGAACTTGCAAAATCATTTGGAGTCACTCAAGTAGCAATTTCAAAAGTTTTGCTGGCAGCAGGATTTTGCATGTCCGAAATGCTGCTTGAACATCATAAAAAGAAGTAAACTTCACATCGAATCATTACTGACGATAAAAAGTGATATATAGTAATATCTTGTTTAATCTTATAATATGTGTATATAATTATATAAAACGGAATAACACGAACAATGTTGTCGCTTGTTGGCGCTTATTTATGAAATAAATATTTTTTTAATAAATAAATATTTTTTTTTCAATTCTTTGTGTCATTTTTTAAATTTTATTATAATTTAAATAATAATTAATTGGATAAATTTTGATCTCAAATTATCCAATTCGATCTGCCAAAATTAGCCTATCCATTTGTATCTAATTGGATGTAAATAAATCCCATGGGATATTTTAGGATCTATGAGGATCTCAATTTTATATTACTGGATATTATTGGATCTCCCAGTTTTGAAATATATTTGGATCTAATTTAATCCTGTAATATATTTGAGGGATCTTATTGGATATTACTGGATACCTCAATTTTGAGATGAACTTGGATAAGATTAAATGTCGATCTATATCAAATGAGATATGACTACACTGACAGAATTATCTGCATGATATTAATGAATTTTTGCATAAAAATAACGAAGTTGCACTGGAACTCGTCCATTGCAACTTTTCATTGAATTAATGGAATTTTTCATAAAATGTTTTAAAAAATTTCATTTCATTTATTAAAACTTTCATACACACATAATAATCCATGCATAAAAATATGAAATAAATGTCAAAACAACAAAAACTTTCGTAAAATAAACCATTTTTCGTATAGTTTCCAAATTTTTTCGTTATTTTGACATTTTTTCGTATTTTTATGTATGGATTATTATGTGTGTACACTAGGGCGGGTCGATTTAATAATCGCCCATGGCTCAGTGAAAATCGTATTCTAGGGATCAAAATAAGAAACTTTGCCGAAGGAACCATACCTCTAAAACGAATTCTACTACCCCCAACTGTTGACTTTTGTCCCGTAGGGTCAAGTTTTGAAAAATCCCACTTTGACCCATTTAGAGTGCCCCAATCGAGTCCAAATGTATGACCGACCCCCACTAACTTTGGAGGGCCGATCCACCCATGCCAGTGGCACACCCCCTGGAACTCCCCTGGGGGGTTCCCCATACAAACATTTTAAAAAATCACCATTTTTGGCACTTTATTTTATTATTTTTTATTTATTTTATTTATTTTTATTATTTTATTTATTTTTTCTCTTTAGAAATTTATTTAGTCAGAACATATGTAAATGAAAAAATTAATTTAACTTAGTAATAGAAAAGAAAATAAAAAAAATTACTGTTTGAAGTCTTTTTTGCTTTCAAGTCTGGGCATTTTTTCTTTTCTATTACTAAGTTAAATTAATTTTTTCATTTACATATGTTCTGACTAAATAAATTTCTAAGGAGAAAAAATAAATAAAATAATAAAAATAAATAAAATAAATAAAAAATAATAAAATAAAGTGCCAAAAATGGTGATTTTTTAAAATGTTTGTATGGGGAACCCCCCAGGGGAGTTCCAGGGGGTGTACCACTGGCATGGGTGGATCGGCCCTCCAAAGTTAGTGGGGGTCGGTCATACATTTGGACTCGATTGGGGCACTCTAAATGGGTCAAAGTGGGATTTTTCAAAACTTGACCCTACGGGACAAAAGTCAACAGTTAGGGGTAGTAGAATTCGTTTTAGAGGTATGGTTCCTTCGGCAAAGTTTCTTATTTTGATCCCTAGAATACGATTTTCCCTGAGCCATGGGCGATTTTTTTGCCTCCCCACAAATCGACCCAGCCTAGTGTACACTCAATAAAAAAATTTCATTAAAACTAGATTCATAAAATATATGACGCTTTTTCATCATATTTATGAAATTTTTCATTTACTTTGTGAAGAAAACTTCATTACTTTACTGAAAAATTTCATTAAAATTCGTCCAGTAAAATTCTCTCTGTGTACATATGCTAGATATAATGCTTTCTTGGTCGGGTACATAAATACAACCCGAAGCGCAAGAAATCGTATATGAAGTCCGGCCAACCAACCAAGTCAACACCAAATCCGAAAGTCCATGGCGCCAAGCTAATGGTCTGTATTTAGAGGGATCCGAAGGGTCTAATTTATTATATAGGGCTGCTGAAATCGGGCCTGATGACCCCAGGGGACCTGCACCGTACACAGGGGATTCGTTTGAAGTGAGCCTTGGCCGAAAAACGTGCGGAAAATGTTACCAGATATGAAGCTGTAATAATCCATTATGATAACGCTCGGCCACATATTGTAAGACCGGTTAAAACTAATTAAAAAATAGTGGTTGGGAAGTTTTGCCTCACCCGCCTTATAGTCCAGATCTTGCCCGTCCGACTACAATTTGTTTCGATCGATGCAGAACTCTCTCACTGCAATACGCTTTGCTTCAAAACAGAGTAACCAAAATTAGCTTGATTCGTTCTTGGCCTTAAAAAATGAGCAGTTCTTTTGGCGCGGAAGCCACATATTACTACAAAGATGGGTAAATCTCATAGTTAATGACGAGCAATACTTTTAATAAATTTATGTTGTACCAATTTTTCACAATAAATGCCCAAAATTTACCATAAATCCCGCATTTTTAAGTTATACACCCAATAACACACCCTCTTTTGTTTGAACAATCAGCTTATACACTTATTTATTTACAACTTTTTTACTTTACAACTGTATAACACACACACGAGTTTACCAACGATTTACTTAAGACCGACTAGATTACACAATCGCTAATAATCGACAGATCAACTAAATGACATACGGCTGCCTTATATAGTTTTACTTCCGTGGTGGTAGATAATTCCGGAAACACCTAGAGTACTAACATTATATTTAAATGTAGTGATGCCAGATTTAAGTTTTTAATAAACCACGTTGTTCGGGATATTTTTCTTACAAAATTCCCATATTTTCTATACTAGACTTATCTGAATTCGTAACAATATTGAGGCCCATAAAGGGTATGTCCCTCTATTAATCTGTTCGTCCGTCTGTCTTGAAATGGCGATTACGGCGCGGAGACGAACAGGGATAGCACATTTTTAGATTAATGGCCGATCAATTTGGTATTGAAAATAAGCAAAATCGGTTCAGTACAATATGTATTTTAGTACAATTTCATAGTGCCATCTGGTGAATAGTTTGTCATATTTTTTCACCAGACACAAAGAGCTGAATAATTTTATATTCACCTTAAATTTTTTCACCTGAAACTTTTCACCGCAACATTATTTTAGCGAAAAATTTTTATTTCACCTGAAAAATTTTTCCTAACCACAAATATTGTTTTCACATAAAAAAAAAACTTAAAATGATTTTTTTCTCTGCAACGTTCTCTAATTTACTTTTTTTTATATTATATGCAGCAAAAGCTCTTGGAGGTATGGAATAAATTGGGCAACCCGAATTTAATACTATTACTTGTTTTTTTTCTATTACAAAACCACCCAGGAAAATTTATGTTCCAAAGAATCGGTTGTAGAATAGCTACTTTTCATTCACAACTCCTTCTACTCTCGATTCTAACACCGATTCTTTTTGTTTGAAATTGTCCCAAAAGCAACCCCTTCTATAGCTTCAAAGTGGAACCGGTTGCTCTAGAATCAGTTCTGGAACTGATTCTACGTCACCCATACCTTCCATATGGGATCCCTGGAACTGGTTCCGGAACCAGTTCCATGGAATCGGTTGCAGTGGAACCAGTTGTAGAATGGGTATGGTTGGCTACCGATTGTAAAAAATTTTCCTGGGAATAATTATGTACTTAATTCATCCAGCTGAAAATTTAAAGTCAAAACTCCAAGTAGTCCTCCAGTTATAACGTTTTTAAGTATTGGGAATACAATAAAAAACTCGAATTTTTATTTCTAAACTAAAACTGTGGTAACAAAATTGAATATTAACTAAATAAGAATTCTCGAGAACTCAAGTTGTGTTTTTTTAAATAGCTAACAAAAATTAAATTTTTCAAAAATTCTATTTTGCTAGTGTCTTATTATAATATTAAAAATAACTATTTCAAACGGCAGTGTCTTTTGTAATTTTTTTTATAATAACTGTGATGATAGTTGTTTTGTATTTCTCCATATAAAAACAACTGCAATTACAGTCAAAAACAACAACTGTAGATTACTACACAAACAACTGTCATGTTGTAACAGACAAATTTTTTTTTAGTGTGGAAGTGGAAATGGAAGAGTGGTTCACAATGTTGGTTCGGTAATTTAGTTTAAGCATAACTTCAGAACCTTGACATTTTGGACAATTGACGATTTATTTGAATATGAAGACAGTAATTTTATTAAAACTGAAGTTCGGCAGGGACCATAAATTTCAATTATCCTGTGATTATCATGTAATTTCTATTATATTGTAAAGTTTTTTACCATAATTTGATTTATGCCCTTAAACAATTAATCTCACAAGAAATTCGGTTGCCTTCGTTGCCTACATATTTGCCCTGTGCTTACTTTTTTCTCGTGACATTTTACATTGACTTTTTTATAACCCATATCATTTAATATTAATTTATAAAACAAAAACCGACAATTAATTTCCTTAATATTCCCTAAAGTTGAATTTAAACTAATTTAAACTCTATAATTTATTCACAATAACTTTGAGAGAGGAATATTATACACATATTTTATCGCAGGAAAAAATAATACGAAAGCGTGTAACATAACTTTATTAATTAATTAGTGGCATCCTCTTAAAATTTTCAAAAACTTATTAATAAGGTTTTTCTCATACTCAGATACATATGTGTACCCAAAACTAGAGTAACAAATAACTATCAACTGTGAAATAAACCAGAAGAAGCACAAAATTAGCTTACTCAAAAAAACTAACAACAATAAATCTGTACTTCCCGTGCAACCACAAGGGGTATGACTACAAAAGTTGGTATTGAATGGCTACATGTTTATGCGAGGGTTAATTTAAAAGTAGTTACATACTAAAAGAAAGGCTTTAACTAACACGGAAAGAATTCTTTTACAGAAAGAAAAAATTAAAAAAAAGTTACTTCAACGATTTTGCACCTATAACAGTAGCTGTGTTTTCAACTTAACTATATCCGTTAACTCGTAAATATACTCAAAGTGCATAAAAACGCGTTTAATACGAAAACTAAAACATAACTTTTCGTATGCACGATAACTTTCAACACGGATAATTATCAACGTTGAAAACTTAACGTTTATAAATTTTCACATCTACGTAACTTATTCGTGTTACTTCCTAAAAGCTTTTGTTGGCGTTCTTTCGATTATAACGGAACAATTATAAACATAACGTGATTAAAATTTTTATATACTACAAACGGTTTATATTTGAAGGTGTACGGCGCACTTTTTTTTTGCCTGTAAGGTGGTACGGTCTAATGGACAGGCTTCATCAGTGATTTTCCATTAAATTGTATTATTGTTTATATATTATTGTCAGATTGTCTCTATATGATAATTTTTTCGACAACCCGTCGGCTTTAGGAACCGAACGCATGCACTCCTACATCACAAACGTAAACATATTGGCCATCTAACCCACGTAAGGCCTTGCATATAGTGCATCTAATTCATAGTAAACTTCGAAAATTTTAAATTTTTTTGTAATTTTTTAGGCTACGAAATATTTAGCAGAACTTTTTCCTGATTTCAGCAGATTAATTTGGTATTTTCCATTAACAAAATTTTAACTCAAATATAACTAAAATTCTGTATATTTAGCAAAAATAATCAGATAATTTTAGCAGCTTTTTCTGCAGCATCATTTTTAATTAATTTTTAGTAGTTTTAACTAAATTTTTTACAGACTTTTTCTATTAGTGTAGAGCACGGAAGTTCATGTAAATACATGTTTGTTATCGTTAGCTGGACACCAGTGATAATCAAATATCTTTTCGAACCAATAAATGCTAAACAAAATGGCATCGAATTGTTATTTCATATTTTTGCATATTTCGCTATAAATGCATATTGGTACATATTTTATTATAATTTCATATTTTAATAAATATTTTCACATATTTTGTCGCTTATTTTGCCATAAAGAAATATTTTTCTAAAAAATGTAAATTTTTAAGACTTCGTTTTGAATATTTTACTAAAAAAACTGTGTTTTTGCTAATTTTACTTCTTTTTTTAAAACTAAATAATTTTTAAATTTATAAAAAAAATTTTTTATTTTAAAGAAAACTATCAGAAAAATTCAATTACTAACTTTCTTACGAGGATAAAAGGAAAAATTTGTCCAACGGCAACGACCTCTCCGATCAACACTGGTATCCAACTATTGAGGGCGAATAAAGCACATCGTAATATGATAATTACTTGTGAAATAGGAGACAACAATAGGACTAAAGAGAGGAAACATTCTTGTTGAAAAATAAATTGCTCAGGTATTAAATAATTCTGGAACTTCTGTCTAAAAAAACATACATTGTGTAGGATGTGATTGACGAAACTTTAATTCGCCACACTCATCGCTGTGCCGACCGTGGTGTATCTCGTCAAGAAGTGATGCTACTCATCGTAGCCTGTGTAGAGGGTTTCTTTGATCAATTGCCACTAAACTAACCAATGACGAGTCTTTCGGTGAGACGAAACTCTTGCAGTCTTGTGATTCACCTGTGTTTGTTAAATTTTTCAATGAGAATGTTTTCATTTTCTTTCTGTAAATGAACACACAGAAAAAAGATCAGTTAGATATCGGTTATAAATGCGGTATTTTTATTATTAACTAACTCTTTCAGTTGTGTAGGTATAGTTTATGTAATCCGAAACAATATTTGTTTTCTGAGCTAATTAATATGTTCTCTACCAACCAATGGACTTTTTGGCAACAATCAATTTGGTATCTGAACTAATTTTAAAATAAAAATATGGCTAGGACAACTTCAATTTAATGCAACTGTTTAATATAACATGAAGAAACCACAACCCCTATTATTTGGTTGCAGTAACATTTTCAACATTTTTACGACGGAATATTGGATTGCTTTCCATTTCTGTCAAATATATTTCTTTATTCTATTCACTTTAAAATAAAAATTTTGTATAAAATAATTAAATTATTTAATATTAAACTAAAATAAGCATTAGCAAAATCAAGGAAAATGTTATTAGAAAGTTCAAAGAACGCGAAAATAATTTTAATAGATTGTGTTTTGCAGACCAATTTTTCAAAATTCTCTCTTAATTCGTTCAATAAAATAATTGCTGTTAATTATTAATAAAATTATTAAGAAGACATACTCGCTGATTAGGATCGTTGACAAATGTAAGTGGTGTAGAAGTAATGCTATGAGGTTTCACTTCGAGTCCGTAATGGAAGCATCCTGTTCCGCATGCTGTAATTCTTTTAAGTAAGAAGTGTAATTTATTTCTATACTACCACTTTTATATGGCGTTATAATTGGAGAAGAAACTGCCATTTTGTCACATGTCACAGAGCTTACTTAATAGAGATGTGTCAAGAATTGTATTTTTAAGCAGTTCGTTGACATGTCATAAAATGTTCTGTGAGATATCCTGGACATGTCACTGAACTGTGTTTTTAGGAGCGTTCAAAAATTTGTTCAAAGCGTAATCTGAGATAAAGGCTCGATTTTCCTTTCCTAGTTGGTAAAAGTTTTTTCTTCGGGTTTGCTGTAGGACCATGATAGTCCTCGAAATCAGTGAATTTTTCTTCAACCGATGATAACGTTTTCTAAAGAAATAGCGATAGTAAAAAAACGATTTTTTTTATAAAAACCCCGCCTTATTCCATGGTAGAAAAAATCTATAGATATTTCCTTACAAACATGTTCGAGAAATATTTTTTATACAAAAACTCTTATGCTGGATTTCATACTGACGGTTTGAGAGTCCACTTGTAGTTAACTCAACAATTTGTTGTTGTTTTGTATATAATTTTTTGATATTTTTTTTTTGTTTAATAGTGAAGATAACACTTCAGTATGATACTCCCTCTTGGAATCTTCATTGAAAGAAATACTCTTCTGCTTCTGTTTTCTGTTTTTTTAAATCGTAATTTGTATTTGTTTTATTAAGTGTGATTATATACCCAGGTGGAAATTGGAGACGGTACAAAAAACAAAGCGCTATGAAAGGGTGTATTGTCAATGGTACAAAAAATGAAGCATTTTCACAGCGTTGATTCCCAATGGTACGAAAAAAAACATTTGAAAAGCATTATTTTGGATTGCTTTTCGAACGTTCACAAACAGTACTTTAGGATTGCTTTTTATACAAAATTTACAACCGTTTGTGAAATAAAAACACTGTTAAAACATTGTTTTAAAGCGTTTTTCTAACGTTTACAAAAATTACTTTAGCACCCGACTAAAAAAGATGTTATATAATCATATATCACCATATATAAACCCATATATATGTTCATATCTAATTTGATCCGAATATTGGAATATATAATTATATCAAACGAGATAAGCATGTTATCTAAACTGATACAATTTGACCCGAGAAATGGGTCTATCTAATTGCATTAAATTATATATAAATACATATAATTTTATAAAAATTTTCAAATGAAGTTTTAGTAAATATTGTTGAGATCACTTATTTTCATTCATATTAAATACTAATGGCCGACAGAACAGTTTGGCTAACAAAGTCGGCATTGGTCGATCTTTGGTATTGATGGAAATGAGGATTGAATGCGATTTAGGACGCAAATTGTCCTTAAACTTAGAATAACGCAGTTTGTAACGGAATTTCAATAAAAAGCAAAATTCAAAACGAGAAAAAGTTGTTAAGAAAAATTTATGCTAATAAACTTGGAAATAGCTGACATAGTAAATTTTCGGTTTAAATCAACTTTCCAAAAATTTGTCGGAACAACTTTTTCTAGTTTAGAGTTTTGGTCTTTCTTATAAAATGTGTCTTTCTTATAAAATAAAAAAAAAACTCTTTCTAAGTTTGTGTTCTTCATTTTTATAGTGCAATTAAACTTTATAAAATTTTGTATAATTAGATATCATGTCATGTTATATATTTTGATATAAGATTGTTTATAGAAGCTTATACGCCATTATATATAATTATATATAAAATATATCGCAGATCTCTTAATATATGTATGGAGACCAAATCGCGTATGATTATATATAACGTCATATCAAACATATTTATAAAACCAAAGTGTTAATATAAATGTATATGGTTATATAAAGCCACGCATATAAACATTTATAATAATATCAAATCATATAAGATTATATGAAAACTTTTTTAGTCGGGCAGGACTTCTTTTTTTTATTATTAAATCTTCATTTACATAACCGAGCCCTTAGGGCCTTATATGGCTAATTAAAGCTACTAAAAAATATATAACAGACTTCAGAATATATAACCTTTAAAGAATATATAACCTATTATTTAAAAAACACTGTCAAAACATTGATTAAAAGCGCCTTCAAAAGGTTCGAAAAAGTGCATTCCAAGCACTTTCATATATTTTATAACTTTACAATAAACTTTAATTCAAATTCAATAAACTATAATTTATTAAAAAATGTTAATATATAAAATTGTTTTAAAAAATTATTCCAATTTTGTATTTAAAACGATGCCAAAGTTCTTCATTTGTTTATTTTCTAACGATTTAACAACGTAAAAATTGGTATGTTCTAATAACGTTTATAGACCGTCGAGAAAGTACTTTGAAATTGGTTTTTCTAACGGTTTGACAACGATATAAAATACCACCCTGAGACCGTAAATCGTAGTTATCATTTGGGTCGGTTTCACAACCCTCTAAAATCGTAAACCAGAATGTTGTACATACGCTAGTTTGACGGTTGAAAAAGCATTTTAAAGTTTTTTTTGTAACGCTTTGAAAACGTTATAAAATACCACCCCCACACCGTAAATCATGGTTATCATTTGGGGCGTTGTCAAAACGCTTTAAACCTGTAAATTGGTATATTCTGAAAACGCTTATACCACCTTTTAAAATGCTTTTAAAACGTTTTCACGATCGTATTTTTCCACCTGGGTAGTTATTAATAAATAAATCAAAATATAAAAAAATAACATAAAAATATTATTTGGAAACGGTGTGCGATATTTTTTAATTTGATTGTAGGTACTGAAATATTTGTAGTAGAAAATAGTAATTACAACTGAAAATATTCAAATTCATAACCGAATTATTCTATTATGCCGACATAATACAGCATTAAATTGGATGATAGTCGTCGTAACCGCCACAATTCGATTGGCAACAAATTCGGTTATCACAACGAATCCGTTTTCTGGGTGAAGTTTTGGTAATTTTAAATGTTTAAGCCACTTTGAAGGAAAACACTACTAAATTGAAATTGATAATATTCAAAACCTTGAAGAAAATTAGTAACGAATGCATATTTTTTTAATTTTAAATGCATATTTTTCCAATTAGTACATCTTTTATATAGATAAAACATAAAAATAAATGCATGAACTTCCGAGCCCTAGTTATAACTTATATCGCCTTAATTAAGCGGTAAAACTATATTTCAAAAATATTTCCATTCTTGATTTTTCAGGTTAGAAAGTCCACACTGAGAAATTATGAAAGAAACCACGTATAGTACTCTTATGAGTGTAAATGTACATATAGAAACAAAATTATAAACATTATTACTAGAACGTATGCATATTACCATGAAAGATAACAGTAGAGTAATTTTTTTTTGTATTCTATACCTTTAGGCCTTATGTACAAGTACTGCCAATTATAGTAAACAATATACGAGCAGGTATTTTATTATACGATGATGTTGAACAGCTTTACAAACAATGTATGCATATTCCAAATACAAGGATATTATAGCAATATGTGTGTGTGTATGTGTGTTTGTTTTGGTATACAAAAAAACCACGACAACAAAACCAAAGTCATTTAGGCTTTAACCTATCATTAAAAAGTTTTAGCATATGTTATTACCAACCTTCAACAACAACAATAGTAATAACAACAAACTACATTTTTTTTTTTTGTTATAATGATAGCTAATACTACAAAATTTTATATGTTATCATTTTAACTTAACCCAGAAAACAATATTTGAAGATAGCATTTAAAAAGCGATTTCTAAAACTTTACATTCTCTTTGCATAATTGGAGATCTGCATTGGTTTTTGAACATATGTATTAGAAGCGGGTGAAAAATATATAATTGTCTACTGGGATGTGTAAGTATAAATGTACCTTAATTGCGTTATCTTAAATGTAAAAAGGCGTAAAGCTAAATTTTCGACATTTTTTGGTAATGTATATTTAATTAACATATTTATCTTTATAAAATATTCGTCTACCACGAATTAACATAACTGCATGCTGAAAACACGGCACTATTGGTAACCCACTTTCTTGTAATATATACAGTAGAGCACCCATAAATTTATGGAATTTGCAAAAGTGTTATTTTTTTTCACCTCCCCACGCAATTTCCAGTAGATTGGGCATAAAGAATAATATCCCCGCAAAAATTGGTCCTCTCGTGTTAAAACAGGCCAGTCACCCGCGGCTTTTAGCCCTAAAAATGGACTAAAATTAATTTAAAGCTTCTTTATGCTACAACTCTTAAAGTAAAGGTTTTACTGAAAAATACTATATAAGCATATCTACAGGCAATAATGTGGCTAGCATTTTTTTCATACACATTTTTGACGTATCGATGACCTATCATGGTGATTTAGCCCAGTGTAGAAAATCATTACCAGATATGTGGTTATGTAACTACATACTTGGTAATGGTAGATAGTTACGTTTGTTATTACATTTCTTATTACCTTTATATGGCGATGTCGCGAAAAATAATGAGTTATGGTTATACACCAGCATACGAAAAATCAAAAAATATATCGCTACCTATGTGCTTACCAGTACTGACAAAAATAATGAGTCTAAAAATAGATTTTCAATAAAATTAATTATATAAAAAAAATATTTTTTATTGTATTTTTGTTAAAATAAAATTTGCCGGTGCGGGAATCGAACCTGGGTCTACAGATTGCCAGTCAATAGCTCTACCATTTGAGCTATATCGACATGTAATATTTAATAGATAAAAACCTAATTGACCTGCTGCACACAAGTAAGCTTACTCGCCAACATACAAAAAATCAAAAAATTTGTGATTAGATACATCCTTACCAGTGTTTTAAAAATATTTAGTCTAAAAATAGATTTCAAAAAATTTTTAAAAAAATCTAGAAAATTATTTTCTATTTGAAATAATGATAAAAATAAGTCGTTATAAGTAACTCATTATTATATATTTTAAAATAATGCAGAATGTAAGTGGGTGTCATTACTGGTAGTCCGAAAAATAATGATATGTCCTTACCGTTTCTACACTGGGAGGTGGTTAAAGCCAAATTTGTGTTTAACGATATAAATAACTTTGATTTTAACCTTATAAATCTCCATGATGCGTTATCGATACGTCAAAAATGTGTGTGAGAAAAATGGAAGCCACGTTATTGCCTTTAGATATGCTTATGTAGTATTTTTCTGTAAAACCTTTACTTTAAGAGTTATGAGCAAATGAACTTTGAAGTAATTTTAGTCCATTTTTAGGGCTAAAAGCCGCGGGTGACTGGCCTTTTTTAATACGAGAGGATCAATTTTCGCGGGTTTTATTAGTTTTTACACCCAATCTACCAGAAAGTGCGTAGGGAGGTGAAAAAATATCACTTTTGCACATATGGGTGCTCTATTGAGTTCTGACTTATGTCTGGCATTGAACTTCAATTTTAAACTTTGATGTCTTCAGAGACTTATAGTAGAATTTTATGACAAATATTTTTGCGGAACATTTTAACCCTCTAACTCTTCAACTTACGGGTCGTTTGTGGCCCCTTTGAAAAGGGTCCTTTAATTAAAGATTTAGAGGGTTAAAATATTCCACAAAAATATTTTATATGAAATTCTACGACATCAAGGTTGAAAATTTAAGTTCAATGCCAGAAATAAATTAAAACGTAAAACGTATTTAAGGGTTAATTTCGTACTTATACGCAATTGCCGCTCAAATGCCCACAAACCTAAATTTTAGGAGGAAACCATGTAAATCTTCTATTTCACTTAAAACACTATGTGGAACCTTTCTGTGGAACATTTTAACCCTATAACTCTTAATGCTTGCTGGTCTTTTTGTCCCTTTTAAAAACGGGGCCAAAAAAAATCCCTTTAATTGAACAGTTAGAGGGTTAAATAGTTCCACAAAACTGTACCTCGTAGTATTTTACATAAGTTCGCCGAATACATCTTATACCCAAAATGGAAGATTCGCATGGCTTCCTAGTACACATATTCAAAAAATCTATAACTTATCAGTTTTTAGGCTTTCTGTCATGGAATGGATGAAATATTTAAAAAAAAACGTATTTTTCTTTTAATCTACGCTAAATTTCGTATTATGTGATGAAGAGTATACGAATTTACAGGTCTCCAAAATTAAATGAGACAAAAATTTATATTTACCGCTTAAAACACCACTAACGGTCATGGGAGGATTAAAAGTTTGTATAAAGAAAATGTTTGCCTTTTCATTGTGTAAACAACAGCTATGTAACTTAATCACCAGAAACTTCTAGTTTAAGAGTTATAGATGGATAAATCCATGAACCTTTTTTAGGGTAATTTTGAGGACATAAATGTAAACGGCCTGGCCGGTTTTCAACGCAGAAACCCAATTTTTGCACATATCTTATTTTTTACTCTCATCCTATCCGAAAATGAGCGGGAAGCTGCAAAAATAACACTTTTGCACATATGGGTGCTCTAATATACAGTGTGTCAATAAATTGTTTTCAAAATAAAAATATTATCTATTATTAAAAAAAATTAATGTAAAACAGGAAGAAGTTAAAATTGTTTACAATATTTTTTCTTCATTTACATATGTTTTATGTTTGTATACAAATTTAGCAAAACTACTGAAAATTAGTTTAAAATAACTTGGCAGAAAAAACTGCTGAAATTAGTACATTATTTTTTCTAATTCTATATTAATAAGATAGGAATAGCCACTCTTAATAATGTAACAGTTATTCCTGAAACTTCTTGTAATTATCTTTCTTAGCCTGAAAATTATATTCTTAATTTAATTTTAGAAAACTAACACTTAAGTGCTGTTGTGGCTTATATGACACTATGTTGAAAATATACTTATATTTTCCTAGTGGCGCATAGAAGCCCCTACTGTACTTAATGGTTAATTTTTTTAAAATTAAATTAAGAATATTATTTTTAGACCAAGAAAAATAATATCAAGAAGTTTCATGAATAACCGCTCAGAAACGTCTGTTATATGTGACCTTCTCCGAGAAAAGGGACCTAGTGTGTCAAAAAACGGGTTTAACGATTTTAATGTTTAATTTAAAACTTCATTTTCACACACTAGGTCCCTTTTCTCGGAGAAGGTCACATATGTTTAATAAAATTAAAATCTCCTAAAATTCGACGGGCTATTTTTTGGATTTCCTTTTTGCTCGAACTTAGAGGATTGAAGTAATTGTATGTACTTATGCTGTCCAGTCAAAAACATATGGAATTAAAAAAAAAGAAATAAAAACTTCCCTAAAAGCTAAATAAGTGCCAAAAATCGCTGTTTTCGCTGAAATGAAATCTCTGCCCTAGCCAAATTAAAAAATGAATTCCTACAATTTTTGTAGTTTTTAATCTCCAATATGTTCTTAATAAAACCTTAAAGTCTAATGGTTGATTTTTTAAAACTTCGTTAAAGCCCAGATATTTGTGGACCATTTCCCTACTAAATGAAATATTTTATATTTTTTAATGTTTTTCCATGTTACTAATACACAATTTTAATGCTAGCACCTCCAGTTTCATTACAGTGTGTATAAAATATGCGAATTAAAATATTTTGGCACGTTTCAAAACATTTTCTAAAAAAGAAATTTTCAAACTCGTACATTTAAGATCTGGGGAAACCCTAATATATCCCCTTAAATGTTTTTAGTATACCGCGGGATACATCTTTAAACTACCTTTTATTTGAGACCCATTTTCCAATAGTTTATTTAAAAGAAAGGTGAAAAAAATTAGAAAAAGAAACTTTGGTCGTTTTCGATGCCACGTTTTAACCCTTAAAAGTATGATTAGGCCGGTAAAAAATAACGCATGTTTATTAGTTGAGATCCCTCTATCACATAACCAGCAAAAATAAATTGGAAGTCATGCTTTAAAACCACCTCTCTGATTGCTTCAAAAGTATACAGAAGTGTATTTTTATTGCTTTTTTGGAAGTAAATAGTTCTAAACAAGTTAAAAAATCACTTCCTTCATTGCTTCAAATGTATCCGTTAGTATATTTTTGCGGCGTTTTTAGAAGTAATTCTGAACAACATCAAAAAAATCACTTAAGTATTGCTTATAAAGTATTATTGCTCAAAAAAGTGCTCCCAAAAAGAGATTTTGATACAGTTTACTTCCAAATAGATGATTTCGGATTCAATTCCTGGCGGGAATAATATTTTTTAGTTTTTTTTTTTAAATTAAAAATATATAAAATAGAAATGATGAAAAAACTGCACCTGTGAAAATAGTACTGTAAAAAATATTGAATTGCAATAAAAAAATTTAAAAAAATAGAAATCATTTTTTTAAATTTTATTTTATCGGGATATACATTAATTGCATTAAAGGAATTAAATATGCTAAAATCCCAAACGTATTTAACAAATTGTGAAAAATAATCCGTTGTAGGAATGTCCCTATCCGGATTTTATTCTTGCCTAAGGAAATCGTCAGGGGACGACATTTTTAGAATTTCTGGAAATATTTGTGAAGTTAAATTACAAACTCAATGAAAATTTCTTGTTCTCGTCTAGGAGCGTTATTAAACATTTAAAATATCAAAGAAAAAACAACAACAGACAATTTTCCACAATTTGCTTTGTGAAATTCTCATTGAGTTTGTAATTTAACTTAAGCAATATTTTCAGAAATTCTAAAAACGTCGTCCTCTGACGATTTCCTTAGGCAAGAATGAAATCCGGATTGGGACATGCCAACAACGGATTATTTTTCACAATTTGTTAAATACGTTTGGGATTTTAGCATATTTAATTCCTTTAATGCAAATAATTTTATTTTGCGAATTTTTTTTTTAACTTTCATTTGATCAAAAAGAGTTTCCTTTGCACTAGTTCAAAAGTATTAAAAAAAATGTTGAAGTGGGAGTACTTCTCTCCTATGACCACTCCATATTGAAATCATTAGTGTTTATGCTAAGTAAGAAGTACATCTAGATCAGAGGTCGGCATCACCTATGCCCATGGGCGCTCTCTCAGACCTACATAAGCTCACACATAGAACAAAAAAATAATCAGTCGCATACAAGATTTCAATGAAATAGGTTGTCACATCGCTTGTTTGCCAGAATTTTTGCACTCTGCATAATGTTTATTGATACATTTTTTTGTTAATTTATTTTTAAGTTTTTTTGATTTTATTTTTTTGTGTTGTTGTTTTTTGATATTTGTTTTCGTAGTTGTTGTTTGCTTTTAAATTTTTATTTTATATTCCCATTATAAACATTTAAAATTTTCGAATTATTATACAAACGTTCTTTGTCAGTGCATTGAGAGTGAGAGTCTGCAACTCACTCATGCAAGCACAAAATAAGGTTGTATATGTTTGCCGATCCCTGATCTAGATCATTAATATTTTTCTTTTTGTACTGCTTTGGCATCACTTATTTTGCTGGGTATTTTAACTTAATGAAAATTCGAAAATTAGTTAATTACTTCCCAATAAGCACATAGGTTTTAAAAATTCAAGTGCTTTAAATTTTGCTTGAAGTAAAGTATATTTCAAATTCT
The DNA here is from genome assembly GCA_949987735.1 of Leucophora obtusa. Classification (NCBI taxonomy): domain Eukaryota; kingdom Metazoa; phylum Arthropoda; class Insecta; order Diptera; family Anthomyiidae; genus Leucophora; species Leucophora obtusa. The sequence continues at coordinate 81,334,652 of OX465295.1, forward strand.
AGCACTTGTTTTTTTAACAAAAATATTTCAAACTTGAATTTTTATTTCCCTTTTGCTGGAGTATGTTATTGAAATAAAATGTAATAAAAGTTGAATTCAAGCCTTGAAACTGGAAAATAGGGCTGGAATTGAACTTGATTTCAACTTGAATTCCAGTGAAAATATTTATAGGGTTGTTTTCAAAATTAAAATTTTTTTAACACTAAATAATGTTGATATGCCTTTTTGTATTTAAGGTGACGTTGCGTAGTTATTGTTCTACTTTCAATGTTGACTTGTTTTTATTGTCTTAGCTTTTGAATCAGGTAAAAATTAAACTTATATGTTTTATAAACTCTTATTTCAACCACTAGATAGTCTTCCTCCAACGTGACCTTCCGTTGTTAAACAATACTCATGTTGTTTGTATTAAATTACACTATGCATTCAAAGGATTCTAAATTTCTTTGGGGTTTTCTACATGAACAAATATTTGTTCTAAAAATCAAAAGAAATTTAATCCAGGAAATGTCAATGGAATGTGAACATTTTTCTATAGAAATTTTTTTAGAAATCTGAAAAATTTTCTGGCTTTGAATTTGTTTACAGGCTTTTTTTTTTGAAACAACTTCCAAATTTCAAAAAAAAAATTTGTTTATTTTAATTTAATTGTTTAATACTGCATTTATACTTGAGCAAAAACCAACTAGTTTTTGTACAGAACTAGTTCTTTCTTATATTTTTATGCGTTTTGACAAGTTAAAAACTGCAAAAGCCAAAAACCAAGTAGTTTTTGTCAGGTATGAATGTAGTATAATACTACGTTCACAGTACGATTGTTAAACACGTTTATGTAAAAGTTAAACATATCAGTTCACACTTAAAAATGAAGTGTTTAAGTTAAACATCTCGAACAGCTGTTCCTTAACAATTGTAAAAAAAAACAAAAATTTAACAAAATTTCCCAAAAAGTTATTTTTTCTTCGGCCGGAGGCAATAATTAATAATTTTTGGCATTATCCAACTTTATAATTTCTATAAAAAGTGAAATAACCTTATCCGCCCCAGTCGGATAATGTTATTTCAAGATTTTTCAATTTTTAGTTAAGGGACAACTTCATGAATGTTTTTGGATTTTTCGTTCACCGGAAGCAAAGTTTAATTAATTGTTTTGTTCATCTATCACTTTAATAAGAAAAAAACACATTTTAGCTGGTTTTTATTTAAATTTAGTTTATTTTATTCAATTTTAATTTTTTTATTTTTCTTGTTGTGTCTTCTTCTGATATCAAACTTATCGTGTTTAACAACGTGTTTAAAAATTAAACACGATCATTTAGCGTGTTTAAGGGTAGAAAAAATGTACTGTAAAACATCTCATTTAAACATATTTAACGCTTAAACACGTCAAATCGAGTTAAACACGTATATGTGAACGCCGCATGATATATATTTTTGTGCTTATTTCGATATGATTTGTGATGTATTACACGGCGTATGATCAATATCAATTAAATGGTTACACTTATTACTCATACGTTTGATATATACCTATTTGTGACATATTAAATATTATTTATTTGTTTCTTCTTATACCTTTTTACAACTACTACAAAATGCTTTGGTGGTCTAAATTTGATAGATAAAATCTGCTAGTTAAGTACTACAGGCATAAACTTTAGATATTAAACATCAGCACAAACATATTTAAAGCTGCACAGAGAAAACAGATACGGAATGAAAATCGAATTTTTGGCAATCGAATGCTTCGGTTGTGGTAAATAAATTTTACAGTTTGAACAACGGAAAATCAGTAATTTTACGGCGGTAGCATAATTGTGATTGTTTTAACAAAAATTACATTGTTATGATTGAAAATTTCGGTTTGGTGCAAGCGCAAAACTCGATTGTCAGTAAATTCGGTTGTCATCACAGTTTTTTAAGTGTAATCACAAAGTGATGTGATACAATTTATTTTCGAACATAGTTTGTGAAATCATATTATAAGTTCATTCATTTACTATTTTGGGTAAAGTTTTCTTAATTGTTGTCACTGATGTTATTGTTATTGTTCTTCTTATCATACACTGACTAATTATAAAACAGATTAAGGCCTAAAGAAAACATTACCCGTAACAAGCAAATATGCCAACTTTATACTACTCAAAAAGAATAAAACTTACATAAAAATGTAAACAGTTCCCAGTGTAGAAAAGGTAATGACATATCATTATTTTTTGGACTACCAGTAATGACACCCATTTACCTTCTACATTATTTTAAAACATATAGTAATGAGTTACTGACAATGACTTATTTTTATCATTATTTCAAATAGAAAATAATTTTCTAGATTTTTTAAAAAATTTTTTTAAATCTATTTTTAGACTCAACATTTTTTAAACAATGGTAAGGATATAAGTAACTACATATTTTTAGATTTTTTGTATGTTGGCGAGTAAGCTTACTTGTGTGCAGCAGGTGAATTATGTTTTTATCTATTAAATATTACATGTCGATATAGCTCAGATGGTAGAGCTATTGACTGGCAATCTGCAGACCCAGGATCGATTCCCGCACCAGGAAATTTTATTTAGAAAAAAATAAAATAAAAAATATTTTTTTTATATAATTTATCTTTTTGAGAATCTATTTTTAGACTCATTATTTTTGTCGGTACTGGTAAGCACATAGGTAACGATATATGTGCTTACCAGTCATTATTTTTCGCGACATCGCCATATAAAGGTAATAAGAAATGTAATAACAAAAGTAACTAGAGTTACCATTACCAAGTATGTAGTTACATAACCACATATCTGGTAATGATTTTCTACACTGGGTTGCTTAAAGATATAACATTTTGTAATTTTTGCGCCTTAAATTATGACATTAATCTGTGTTTGACAAAGAAAAAAGCCTGGTGTACATTAAAGATTTTTCGAAAAATGTTGACAAGCTAAAATCACTAATGCCATGGCATCACCAAAAAAATAAGTTATAAAAATATCGTTGTTACTAGTGCTGGTAAAAATATGAGTAGAGGGTATTTGTCTTTTTTTTTTTGGGTACTCGATACTCGAAACTATTACTCGATATTTTCAGAGTTGAATTTTGGACTGACAAAATATATAAAAATGTGACTCCACTAAAATATTTACTACAAAAATGTGACTCCGCTAAAATATTTATTACAAAACTACAACTCTGATAAAAGAAAAAAAATCAGAAGTAAAATATTAAAAATTATTTGTTAAAAAACTATGAAAAACGTAATGAATAGTGGTGAAAAATTTTAAAAATATGTTTATAAAGTTAAATATTGAATTAACGTAAACATTTTCAAAGAATTTTACTAAAGACTTTTAAAAAATTTCAAATTTAATAACCGTTAAAAGTATCGAGTAATATCGAGTATCCAAATCAAAAATATCGAGTAGTATCGAGTATTGAAAAGTAACCGAATTTACCAGCACTAGTTGCTGCTAAATGGCACTTTGTTAAAAAAATGGCAATTTTCTTTTTTTATTTAATTCTAAATAATAACAAACAACAAAGCAAAAAACAAACGGATATCTCAAATTTTATTATTTGAATATATTCTGCGCTTGTTTTTTCCTTATTTTGAGCAGTTTTCAGCAATTTTCAGCAGTTTTTGAGTTTTAAAATATAGGCTCAGCTGATACTAAATAGTTGCTCAGGTAATATTAAATTTCAGCGCCCTCTATCGGTGAGTAGTGTTATTTTTCATTTCCTATCTCTAAAATTAACAGTATCTGATTATAACGAATACCAAAGTATTTTAATAATGGATAACACTGCTTGTTTATGCCGAATTGGGTAAACAAATTTTTTATATCCCGAAAAAAAATGTTTTTTCAATCAACACATATTTTAAAAATCAACCGTTTTTATATAAACATCCCAGGCAATAACTTTCTGCGTGCTCATAAATTATGAGTCTTAAGAGATTCAAAAATATGTGCATTTTGTGAGCGCTAATAATTTTTTAGTCCCAAATCACTCACATTAGATTCCTTTTTATGAGCCTTTTAAAAATTATAATCTGAAACTACACTTATTTTTGATTCTTTTTTGAACACTCCTAAAAGAGTCTAAAATGAATCCGAAGTAGAAAGGAAATTAGTTCAGAAGGGAAATTTAAAATAATGTCCACTGTTTTTGGATTGTTTCCGAAATATTCAAAAATTTTGCTCACAAAATAGTCCAAATTGTACATAAAAACAACAATTTGAGAACACCCAAATTTTTGAGGGAAATTTCAGTTGACACAATCATCAACTTTCATAGAACAATTTTTTTTTTTAGTTATATTTTTTGATTCATTTTTGAACTTGTTTGCTGGCTGGGATGTTATTTAACTATTTTTGCATATTTTTGGTGTTTAATAAAATTGCATTATCAAATTGTGCCTCCTTTCATTTATGTTGTTTCGAATTTCGCAAAAAGCATTCGAAATTCAAACTAAACACTGTTCAAAAAGAATCTGAAATGACTTCGAGAAGCCCCAAAAAAAAGTCTACCCAAAATTGCTCATAAAGAGAGAAATTTCCCCTTCTAATGCTCATAATAAGAAGTCTTTTATGTGTCATAAAAGTATGCTCAGAAAGGGTTCACCTGTAGAAAAACCACCCCTAATAAAACTACCCTACGGGAAATTTTAACAAACTGTCACCGAACTGGCCCCTTTATATGAAATAGACTGGTCACTTTTACATGGCGTTGTCATAGGAGGGGGAAATTGACCCTTTGTGACATGTCACAAGACAAATCGCAGGACAGATCCCTGAACTTTGTTTTTTATGAGAGTTCAGTAACCTGTCCTAGGCCGACATAAGTCGGTGTACCAAGTTTCAGCAAAATATCTTAATATTTGCGACCTGTAGAGTGCGCACAAGAATGCATGGACAGACAGACAGACGGACGGATGGAAGAACAGACGGACATCGTTAAATCGAAATAAAAAAAAAATCTGAGCCGATCGGTGTACTATAAGGTGGGTCTAGGACCAATATTTTTTGGTGTTACAAACATCAACACAAACTTATAATACCCTGTAGGGTATAAAAATCAGAATATAAAGAAAAGGAGTACTAAGTGTGCTACAAATGAAATTGTAAATCGGGAGTACTTCATAATAATGGTCAGTGCTTTAAAAATGCCGATTTTATAGTACATGATCACGAGAATCAAGAGGAGTTGTATAAGGAGTTACAGGCCCTCAATACATAGCATTAAAAAAGAGTGTTTGGATTCTACTAGTGTCGTGGGTGCTTCTAATGCTTTAGGCGGAATCAGAGAAAAGTTTCAAGACGCAACTTCGAGGTAACTATATTGCGATATAAAAACTTTGTGATTTTACATTTGCTGAAGAAAAAATATCATAAAGAAAGAAATACATAGAAGTGTGGGCGCTGTGGTGTAATGGTTAGCGCGTTGGACTGTTACACGTGAGGTTGCGGGTTCGAGCCCCAACCAAGGCAACATCAATTTATGAAAAATAATATGTATGAGTTTTTCCTATCCCTCATACGTATCGCAGGGACCTCTTTCGGTGTTCCCGTAGCACTTAACCCCACGAAGTAAAATAATATAAAAGGGCTATGAACTAAAAAGCTTCAACAAAGTTCGCCAACTCACCGTCAGATGGCGCGCAACAACTGTTCTAGAAAATTCAACATCTCGCGCAATTACAGTGTTACCATATTTGAAGTCCTACATCTTTCACCACATTTCACTTCTTCTCTATCCCCTTTCCAAAGGAAGCAACACGTTAATTAATTGGAAGAATTTCCTGAGTGTTGCTTCTCTTTATAAAAAAAAAATATAAAAAAAAGCGTCGCAGGTGAAAAATTTTAACAAAATATCGACAATTTTTCACCTGCGCAGCTTTTTCAACACTTATATGTGAAAAATTTTAACAAAATTAAAATGTTGTTCATATAGAAATCAAGAAGCAACAAAAAATATTGATTTTACAAAAATTAAACGAGGTCTGCAGTAGAGTAAAGCTGTTAAATTTGCAGGATTTTGGTTATATCTAAGTTAACTTTTAGTTAATTGAAAATGACAAATTGTATTGTAAAATCTACAGAAAATTATGCTAAATATTAGTAGACTAAAAATAGCAAAAAGAAACTGTTATATCTATAATTTTTTGTTATTTTTAAGCTAAATTTAATTGAATGCAAATAGTAGTCTATAATGTTAAATTAGCAGAAATATTTACTAAAAAAATTGTAAAACTGTAAATTTAATTTTATTTAGCTAAAAAAAATCTGCTAATTTAACAGTTTCTTCTGCAGCATAATTTTTAACTAATTTTTAGTTACTTTTTCTGCTATTTTTACAGATTTATTTCTATGAGTATACTATTTTGAGCAAATTTCAATATGTTGTAGAAGAAAAAATTCTACGAAGAAAATGTCAGTTTTTGATCACCTCAGTAATTTAAGTGGTCATAATAGGGGGTAAGAATATGTTCGTCAGAGGTGGAAGAAAATATGAGACAGGTTGATCTTAGATTTCTTTTCGCCATCAAATATCACAATTTTATACTATTCTGAGCATATAGCATTCCCTGCACGAGATTTTCTTCAGAAAAAAGGATGCATTTTTCAGATTTTTCTATAAAAAATATTTTAAAATTTTGAAAATTTTATCAAAAGGGAGGGAGTTATTTTTAAGTCTTTTTTTGTATAAAAAAATCGCAAGCATAACGTCGAAAGTGTTTTTTAAGATTAAGGATCTGAGAATGGGCAAATAAATAGCCAAACATGAATGTGGCCTTGCCCATCCCAGAAAAATGGTCTAGGTACGCCTACGCACCCAGAGAAGTTATAGAAGCCTTTTAAAGGGAAGATATATTTAAAAACTTTAGACTAAGCCTATATGAGGGCTCTGATTCCACGCCATTTTTTAAAGTTTGTCATGATGGTATTGATTTTTCGTATTGCGTATTTGCATCTGATAAAACCATAAGCTTATAAAAGAAAACATTTCGAATAACATGAATCGGAGAATATTAATTGACGGAACGTTTTCAGTTTTGCCAAATGGCTGTTTTAAACAATTGCTCCTCATACACATCGAATATTTTAAAAAATTACGTACGTAGTACATTCCATTTCCTTATTATTGCGAAATATTAGTTTTGAAACTTCTCCACAGATATTTCCTATATTCTTTGTGTTAATAAATAAAAAATCCATAAATTGCTACTCACATTTTCGTTTCTATTTCATTTATTTAGTTATATGTATAAATAATGACATATTAAATCTTAAATGTCCAGTTTGTCGAAAGGATGCCAATGATTCAATGCAAGTTTTTTTAAATAAAAATATATAGTAATCAATTTTGGAAATTATTTGGGAGTTGTTTCATTTTTCTTGGGCTTATTGCATTTTTTTCTTAGAAGTTATTTCATTATACCCTACACCACTATGTGGTCAGGGTATTATAAGTTTGTGCTGATGTTTGTAACACCAAAAAATATTGGTCCTAGACCCACCTTATAGTATACCGATCGGCTCAGAATTTTCTTTATTTCGATTTCACGATGTCCGTCTGTCCGTCCGTCCGTCTGTCCATGCATTCTTGTGCGCACTCTACATGTCGCAAATATTAAGATATTTTGATGAAACTTGGTAGACCGACTTATGTCGGCCCAAGGACGAAGCCTATTGATTTTGGTTAACACGGGTCCATGTTTAGACCTAGTGCCCATATAAGGGTCCCCCCAAAATTATATTGTTTATACGCAGCAGATTGCAAATATTAAGATATTTTGATGAAATTTGGTACACAGACCTATGTTGGCCCAAGGACGAAGCCTATTGATTTTTGTGAACATCGGTCCATGTTTAGACCTAGTGCCCATATAAGGGTCCCCTCAAAATTCTATTGTTTATACGCTGCAGGTCGCAAATGTTAAGATATTTTAATGAAATTTGGTTCGCTGACTCACATTATAGAAAATTTTGACACAAGTCCCATTTTAACCCATTCGAATTTCGGATCCAAACATTAGTTGGCTTTTAACCAGACTGGTGTAGGGTATTGTATAGTCGGCATGCCCGACTTTAACTTTTTTACTCGTTTCTTGTGGGACTTTTTTAATTTTTTTGGTTTGGGGGTTATTTCAATTTTCTTGGGAATTATTTCATTGGGAGTTATTTCATTCGGATTTGTTTCATTAGGAGTTATTTCACTGCGCCGTTTTTGTCGCGAGGGACCAATGTTTTGCTCTAAGACTCATTGACCTTAAGTATCCCATTCTAGTTCTACCCACCAGATCTCAGTTGCTACCACCCTAATACCCCACCCTAGTGTTTGAAAATTAAAGCTGGCAAAAAATCATAAAACTTTATTCGAAATTTAATATTTTTGCACAAAATTATACATACGAAGGAACCTGGTTATTTGTACCGGAAAATTAATATATCCAGATCAAGTCGTACAAGCAATATTATTCTGCTTGCGTATAATTACTTATCATCCTCAAGATTGTTTTTTGTTAGTGCTGTGAAATTGTGGAACAAATTAAATCCGACCCCCGTGCAATGTTTTTTAAAATGGCAGTTATGAATTTGTTCAAAGATTAATTGTTTATGTTGTTCATTCTTTAGTAGTTTTACTGTTTATTTTTAAGTAGTTATGTATTTTATTTAAGCATTTAATTATTTAGCATTGAATCACTGTGACTAAAAATGTTTGAGGTGCTTTAAGAGACTCTAAGTCTTATTTGTACCAATAAATTGAAAAAAAAAATAAACTTTTGCTAAGGAAATTTTTCGATAATTCCAGCAGAAATTTTTTCGATATATTACACTTTAAAATTCGACTGTAAATGCCGGAGCTATAACGAAAAATTAAAAAAGGCGACGCCTACGTTCGGGAACTTTTTTTCTCGAAATTGCTTTGCAAAAATGTTTTATATTTGAAGGTGTAGCGCGCACATTTTCATTTACAACACCTACTATTGTAATATAACCAACAAATAAGTACTTATTTCATTATTGGCCAGTAACTTATACCAAATCTAGATGTGTGTACATTTTTTCTCTCTTTAATTTGCAACATGTAAATATTATAATATAGCAGAAACTGTTATAAATATGTATTGTACATTTGAGTTTCGTACATATATTTTTTTTTTTTTGTATTGTAGAATTAAAACCAATATATACTAATCCAAAAACCAGGCTATTATCAGTTATGGCAACCATAAACATTTATGTGTTGATTGTGGGGATGCATGGTAAATATTTATATGCTTAGCAAAAAGTTTTTTTGAAAGTATGTTCACGAAAAACATATTTAAGGTTATTAAAGTTTGCTAATACATTGTAATAATATTGTCTATGCGATAAACTAAAATGAACTGTGGATTACGTTACTTAATTCGCATTCATTCTATTTCGTACTAAGCAATCAACCCTTGTAACACATCGGCTAAAAAATCCGTAGGATGACACATATGTAGGTGGCGCCACTAATGAAAAATCTATATGAGTTTTTTAAACTACCAACCTGCAGATGATACCTGTCAAAATTTAATGACAATTCGTTCATTAGTGAACAAGTTAAGTGACGCTACTTTTGCGATTTTGAAAACAATGGATTCAAAGCAATTTCGTGTGTTGATTTATCATTGCTTTTTAATAGGAAAAACACCGTTCCAGCCAAAGCTTGGCTTGATAAGTGTTATTAGGACTCTGCTCCATCGAGCTAAATGGTAGAAAATTGTTTTGATGACTTTAAACGTGGTCGTACAAACACCGATTATGCCGAACGTTCTGGTCGCCCAAAAGAGGTGGTGATACCGCAAAACATCAAAAAAGTTAACAAATTGATTTAGGCAGACAGTTAATAGAAGTTGCAGGATATAGCTGATACCTTAAAGAAATCGAAGGAACTTTTGCATGGACATTTGTCCATGAGAAAGCTGTTTTCGAAATCGGTATGTAACAATGGACGAAACTTGGATCAGCCACTGCACTCCAGAGTCAAATCGACATTCAGCTGAGTGGAAAGAACTGGCGAACCTCGCCCGCAGAAACCAAAGACGCAAAAGTAAGCTGGTAAAGTTATGGCTGGAATTAGATGCGGCTGAAATTTTGTACATTGATTACCTTGAAAAAGGCCCCATATGAAGAAGAAAAAGTGCCCTTTCACCAAGACAATTCGCCGTGTCACAAGTCGTTGGCTACCACAGCCAAATTGCATAAATTACACTTTCAATTACTTCCGTACAAACCAGATTTGGCTCCCAGCGATTTTTACCTGTTTTCAAACTTCAAAAAAATGCTCGCTGGAAAGAGATTTGGTTCGAATGAAGAGGTGATTGCCGAAACGGAGGCCTATTCTGAGGCCAAAGATAAATAATTCTATAAAAAAGTATCGAGATGTTAGAAAGGCTTTAGAGTTATTGTATCGCTCTTGAAGGAATGACTTAGTCGAATTTTGCAAAAAAAAATTGTGGTTTTATTGGTTCTCCTATGGACTTTGTTATGTGGAACTAGATTACCAGAATCATAATATCCCGGTGAAAAGTGGTCATACACACCCAAATATGTTCATATATGGTTGGTTTGTGTACGGACACATCTAAACAAATTTAAATTTATGAACATATATGGATTTTATATGAACATATATGGAAGTATAGTGATTCCATATATGGGAAAAGATTTCATATACAGACATATATGGACGCATCTGTTATTTCATATATGGAAAAGGCACTCATGTATGGACAAATATGGAAATATGTGATGTTCCATTTATGAAAAGGGGACGCGTATATTAACGTATTTCGGCTTGCCTGCAAGTAGTGCTATGTGTTTTTTAATAAATTTTCAGGAGAGCGAAAAATCTGTTAAAAAACGTCCTTTTAAGATATTTTATTGGCATCATATGCCTTAATTATTCACGAGCTCATTTACTAAAATCATCATTAAGGCATATGTTGTCAATAAAATATCTTAAAAGGATGTTTTTTTAACAGTTTTTTCGCTCTGCTGAAAATTTATTAAAAAACACATATCACTACTTGCTGTCAAGCCGACGATATGTGTAAAAGGAACCTACCTACCACGCCCATTTTTCCATAAAAATTTTTTAAATAAATTCTTTTTAATAAAAATTTTTAAATAAATTTTCCATATTTTTATGGAAAAATGGGTGTGGTAGGCGTGATTAAACAAAGAAAAATTTAATAATTGTTCTATACCATTTTTCCAGTACACATTTTATTAGCATGTGGTGCAAGACTAATTGTAACGGTGGTATCGGTGACATCTGAGCCTTCCTAAAATATTTCTTGGATATTTTAAAGGCATTTTCGGTGGGATTTTTCCTAATATTTCGGATAATGTATCGTATTTTAACCTCATTAAGTCTCATGGTCATACCAGATTAATGCTGATTTTGAAAGTTTGTACACTTTTTATACTTCTCAATAATTTTTACCAGTATATTGTGGATTCTGTCAGTAACTAAATAAATTTCATACAATTTTTTCCTACTTTATAATTTGTTTGCACAAGTTCAAGGACATTCAAGGAGGTTTATCGAATGAAAAAGAATGATTTGTATCGACCACGAGCAAATTAAGAAAATTAATTATTTATTAATATTCTTTAGAATGCGTTACTAAAAAATTTTGCAGAGTACTTATAGACCTCTACAGGCGTTATCGGAAATAAGTTGGTTGTTTTTTCAAAATCGGTCTTAATCTTTTACAAAATAACACTATTAAGAGAAAGATGGCAAAAAAAATTTTCCATAAATTTTGGTCGACAACTGTATTTTTAATTTGAAAAAATTGAATTCTTTTTTAATAAACAAAAACAGCTGATTTCCGAATCAGCAACGACACTCCTTACTTTCTATCTTATCTTAAAACGTAAAATAATGTCTTTTTGCATTACTACACTTAAAATAATACGTCAGTAGAAAAATCTGTTAAACGGTTTTCAAATCGATTTGACTAATTTTAAACAAATTTTTAGTTGAACCACTGATTTAACTAAAGATTTTAGTTATCTTCATTTAACACTATACTAAAAATCCTCAGTATTTTAACTAATTTTTGGTGTTAATTTTCAAAACTATTTATAACTAATTTTTAAGAACCCATTCGTTAAATTTTGCACAATGTATTGTTAAAACCAGAGACCCAAAATAACTGTTATATTTCTAAAAAAGTCACCACCCAAATTTATTTAATTATAATATTTCAATAATGCACTATATTTTATAAATCATATTGCACAAAAAAATCACAAAGTTTGGCAAAGATTTTAATTTTTTCAATTTTTATATTTTACTCTATAAATTTCTGTTGTTTTTTGATTTTTATTTTAAAACTTTTTATAAAAGTTACAGAATGATTTTTTTGAAAAAATTAAGCACTAACTTTTTTATTTGATAATAAAATAAAAATTAAAAATTGACCTAAATTGAATGCCGGAAGTTGCTGGAATATACATATTTACTCACTTTAAATCACTGTTCAATCTTTTATTAACACTAGTTGACATCATCAGGATATTATAATTGGTGAAGTCATTGGTTCCATGGCTTTTGATTTATATTCTTAATTGTTATTTTTTGATAAAGAAAAAAAATCACAAAATAACTTTTATTATTTTTGAAAAAATAAAAATCGTGTTTGGATTGCTTTTGTTTGAATTAAAAATATAAATCAAACAGAGCAAATAAACAGAAAATTAAAAATACTCAAACAGGAAATAATTGTAAAACAATCACTTTTTTGAATAAAAGTTATAACTGTTACGTCCCTGGTTAAAACAAATTTTTCTACTTCATAAACTAAGCGAGATAGAGCAAAACGGACAAAATGGAGTGACCTTACATGCCCTTAAATGATATGGAGTGGGACCGGGGAGAGTCGCGATACCCTAAATTTGAACAAAATTTACGACTCAGTATAATTAGAAATAAAAATATAGTTTTACTAAATTTTTTTTTTTTTTCATTTTTACAAATTTTAATTTGGCCTCAGCGCCAAAAAGGCATTATAGAGGCAAGTTGGCAAAGTAATTCAAAAGTTAAATGTACAAATAAAATTAGATTAATTACCTAATTAAATTAGTTTAAAAATAAAAAAAGTAACTTATAATATTTGTAATATATTTTATAAAACAAAAATTACATCAAAAGCGTTTCGATTGTATTAAGTAAGCTGTAGGCAAATTATTAAATTTAATTCCACCAATATAATCAATTCGCTGTTTGGTTGTCTCTAACGCATCTAGGAATTCTGAAATTTGTTCTATTTCGTGTATTGAAATTTTTTTGATTTTGCGTGATTAGTATAGTATGGTAACCAATATTATTAGTACATTTAAAAACAAACATTAAAACTTGGTATTCATACACCCCATAAATTGGTAATATCGTTTTGCTTACTTCTTTATATAATGAAATAGTTGAATACAAAAACGGTAAATTGTATACAATTTTTAATGCTTTATTTTGCATACATTGAAGAGATTTAAGTAGAGCATTATTTTTATTGTTAGCATATACAATGGCCAAGTAATTTAAGTGAGATTGAATCAGGGATTGATATATCATCATTTTTGATCTTTTTCCCAATTTGTTCTTTAGTTTATATAAAATTCCAATTGCTGGGACTATCTTCCTTTTCACATCACTGATATGCAGATCCCACGATAAGTTGCTTTGAGGAGTAATTCCTAAATACTTTACTGAATGGGTTTCTTGGACAATTTTTCCATCTACATATACATTAAAATTGCTGTTAATACTCAAAGAATATGGTCTAAAGCGAATTAGTTTGGTTTTATCAGGATTGAGTAATAATCGATTCAACCTCGCAAATTCGAAAATCAATGCAGCATCTCTTTCAATTCGAGTTTTGAGCACCAAATCATGCTTATATGGATACAATAGACATACATCGTCAGCGAACATACATAGATGACCACTTAAATCAAGGTTTTTTATATTATTTAAATATACTGAGAATAATAGCGGCCCTAGTCCACTTCCCTGCGGCACGCCATATTCAACAGAACCAATAAAACTTTTTGCATTGTTTATATTTACATATTGTTTCCTGTTTGTAAAGTAACTTTCAAACAACAGAAGTTCACGATCTTGAACACCATAATACTTTAACTTTTGTAACATTATCTGATGATCTACTAGATCAAACGCCTTAGTGAAATCAAAAAATATTCCAGCAACTCCAGAAAATCCATCATCAAGACCCTTACAAACATTTTTCACAACGTTAAGTACAGCATCTTCGGTACCACATCCTCGTCTAAATCCAAATTGAAAATCATACAAAAAATTATTCTCCTCCAGATAAAATAGCAGTTTGTCATACAATATTTTTTCAAAAATTTTATCAATTGAAGATAGAACGGCAATCGGTCGATATTTATCTACAGTAGATACATTTATTTCTTTTGGTATTGGTACTAATTTGTGGACTTTTAAAATGTCAGGATAAACTGAACTATTTATCATTTTGTTAAAAATATCGCATAAAATTGGAGCAATTTCTTCTCGACACTCCTTGACTAATTTTGGTGAAATATTGTCATAGCCTGGACTTTTGTTTATATCCATGCCTATTATTATCCTAATTACATCATCAATACCAATATTTTCAAGGGTGAAGCGGTTTAGTGAATGAGAAAGCATTCTAAGCAAATTACAATTGTCTCCAGGATAGATTTCAATTCCTCTCTTGAGGTTCTTTATGGCCGTTAGAAAATAGTTGTTAAAACAATCAACTTTAGTTTGATCACATGTAATTCTCTGCCCTTTAGCATCTTTTAGGTGAATCTCATTATTCTTTTTACGACCGAGAGTAGTATTTATAAAATTCCAAGATTTCTTTGGGCCATTTCCAATTTTAGATAAACTATCAGAATAATAATTATCTCTACACTTCTTTGTAGCAATTTTTATCACTTTACTTATTCGCTTCAAAAAATCTTCTAAACCTTGTTTGTTTCTAGACTTCCTTCTTTTCCTTAATATTTTCTCTTTTAATAAAATTAATTCCTGTAGATTTTTGTTAATCCATGGAGTAAGCTTAACTGTTTTTTACATTTACTTACTGTGGTTGAGTCATTTATAGCAGCTTTCATACAAGAAACTAAAGTATTTGTTAATTCTGATGGGTTAATTGAAGAATAATTTTCAGGTAAATTATTTTGCAAAATTTCTCTTGCTTTTAAATAATCATAGTGTGTTTTTGTTATCTCAGTATATTCCCTATTCATCACATCACCTTCAAACTTACAGCAGACAATATTATGATCTGACAGATTGCATTCAACCGAATCAATGTAAATTTTATCTGCAAAGTTGCTGAACACCTGATCAATACTTGTTTTTCTTTGGGGCCTCGTTACCAAACTATGCGCACTATTGCAATCATAATTTTGAAAGATCTTAAGCAAATCAATATAATGAGTGTTTTGAAAAAAATCTACATTGGAATCACCAACTATAATAATTGGATTTTGAGCATGAACATTCAAAATAGCATCAACGATATTTATAAAATCGTCTACGTTACATTTTTGAGAACGATAAAACGAAATAAGTTTCAAGGGTTTATGATCAATTTTAAAATTGCAAAAAGTAACAACTTTGCGTTCAACAAATTTTTCACTTTTGCAAATATCTACCTCATAATGAATGTTTTTACTTACATATAACGATGTACCACCATAACCATCTTCTCTACAACAATGAACATTAGTGAAACCGGGAATTTCGTAAATTTGAGTAATGTTATTATAAAACCATGTCTCTTGAATTGCAATCACATCTGGTAACTTCGGTAACCTAGCGATTAACTCTTTAAATTGATCGAATTTTCCAATAGACGAAACGCTTCTAATGTTAAAACTAATTATATTAAAAACATTGGAATTCAGTTTACAAATGTATTTCTTAAAATTTGAAAATTGTTTAAAATATTGATTTTTAATCATAAAAAGTAAAAAAGAAAATTATATAACACAATTAATACAAATAACATACATATCCTCTTTACGGGGAAACATAGGCAGCACCATCATCGCCATCATCATCATCACTTATATTTACACCATGCACTTCTCTGTTGTTTATCATAGATCTCCTTTTAAAATGTTTATTAGTTGTTGCTGCCAATAACATCTGATCCACATCGTCTTCACATCTGATCAGTTGTTGTTTTCCCAGATCACTCTTTTTGCAAAAAACTCTCCCATTTCGGGCATAAATATGTTGAAAACCAATTGACTTTAACGATTTTGCATAATATAACAAGTTTAAAGTCTCCTTGCTGTGAAAATCATGCACATACACCTCCTTCGTATTCTCATTTCCCTTTAGCTTTGGTTTGGATGACATCAATTGATCCTTATGCATTTTGGAAGCAAATTTTACCACTACAGTTTTTTTACCATCCTCCGATTGTTTTTTAGTGTTAAGAAAATAAGCAGCATCAAAAGCGTTTTGTTCAAACACAACACCCACATCTTTAGATAAGTTTACAACAGCATCCATAGCATTAACTTTGTCATCAACTTTTAAATTGTTTATAACACAATAATTTGTTACTCTGTAATCATTTAATATTTTTATTGAATTTTTAAAGGTTGAAACTCAGTTTTTAGTTTTTTATTTTCTTTTTCTATTTCTTTTATCTTCTTCTTGTTCTCCGCCACATCTTTAAACACTTCATCAAACTTTGCAGACATAAAATTTATCGAATCAGTCAACTGATCCAACTTCTCTAGCTTCTCTAATTTTTTTAATTCCATTTTTATTGTGTTAAGTTCCTTTCTTATATCTCCACCCCCTTCTTTACACAAGTGGCAGATGAACAATTCATTTTTATTCTTTAAAAGTCTCTCAAATTCTCTTTTACTCAATTTTGTACATTGAGAGTGAAAGTGTTTCCCGCATTTATCACACTCAATAAAGTTATCAGTCTCTTCCTTAATTTCATATTCGCAAATAACACAATTTAATATTTTTTTATTTGCCATACTGCGACGAACAGTTTTTTTAGACATTTTTCACTTTATTTAAATACCGTGTGATACACTTTCTTTAATTACAAATTTGCAATAATTATTATGCAGTTTTTGATAACAAATTTACAATTTATTAGGAGCCACTTTAGCACTGACAAAAATTACGTTTTATTGCAAGGGTTGCCAACCTTTTTTATCCTTATTCTTACTTAAATTTAGATTTGTTAACTTTAACAAAAAAATTTGTTAAAATCAACAAATTTAATTTGTTAAAATCAACAAATTTAATTTGTTAAAATCAACAAATTTAATTTTAAGCCAAAAAACAGGAATACATTTTGTTAAAGTAACAAATTTTTCTGTCCAGCCAAGAGACTCATTATTTTGAGTGTATAAATCATAAAATAATACCATAGGAATAATGGTTGTAAGCCACAATATAATATAACTTGATTTCGATGATAAATAGTTTAAATATATTTATATCCATCAAATATTACATATCGGGATAGTAGAGCTATCAAATACCAATTTATAATCTAAGGTTCGATTCCTGGCACAAGCACATTTTATTAAAAAAATTTACAAAAAACTTTTTTATAAATCTATTTTTACTTTTTTATAAATCTATTTTTTTTGAAAATCTATTTTTAGGTATTTAAGTTATTTTTTTTTTTTCAACCCCAGTAAGAATACCGGTAACCACATATTTTTTGTTTTTTTTACTGCTCGTTGCAGAAAATCTTGTATGTTTTGGATATCAAATATCACAAGCCGCGGTAGCTTACAGTGTAGAAATATTGGCTTGCAATCATAGGTTCGAGTTTCTGCACCGCTTCCCCATATAAAAGTAATGAGAAAAGTAATAAGAAAAGTAAATAGCCAAATACCATAACCAAATAATGAGTTATACAACCTAACATTAGGTAATCCTTTTCTACACTGAGTACACTCAAATAAAAAAGTCTGTAAAAGTTACAGAAAAAACTGTAATATTACAGAAAAATTAACTAATATTAGGCCAGCAGACCGATTAGCTAATTTTAGCAAAATGTGTCTGTAATTATTAGTAAAGTCAAAGTTGTGGAAAAAATTTGTAATAGTTACTAAAATTTAGTATAATTTTAGTATATTCATAATGGAAATCAATTTGCTAAAATTAGCCAAATTCCTTACTAAATATTAGTGAAATTCATTTAGAAGCAAAATTAGTAATTTTACTATATATTAGTAAAATTTCTGTAAATTTAAAATGGAAATAAAATAGTACTTATTTAGTATGCATACTGTATTTTATTTCCAAAAAATCTAAAATAAAATCCATAAAAAATGCTTACGAATAGTAAAATTTATTTCTTTTTAGTTATAAAATGAAATGTAATTTTAAATACGATTTAATTATAAGTAAAGTTTTAAAATTTAAATAACTTTTAGATGAATGATACATTGAATGTATGTATATAAAAAGATAAAAAGATTTATTATAAATATATGTACTAAATAATAGGCTTTTGAGATCAATATCAAATTGATATTCACATTTAAATTAATTTTTGGAGTATTAATATATATAAGTATTTAAAAGAAAGTCACACATTCATTTATTGCAAATTTTCATAACTATTCACTTTTAAAAGTATAAAAAAAATGCCCACATTTATTCCAAATTAATGTAGGTACATTTTATTATTTATCTATACGCTCGGTTTCATATTTAAAGTTAACTTGAACTTAACGATATTGAAAGATAAAATGTAAAAAATTGTATACGAAATAACAAATTAAATAACTAATGCTTAACTCAAAAACCTTCAGTATGAAAACCACCGTGTAGGTTTTTGAGTTTACTTTTATTAATCCATAATTTTTTGTTGTTTCGTACACAAATTTCTTGGCATTTTCTTTTATTTAATAGTGAAGTTAAAGACTTCAGTATGAAACTCAGCTATAAAGATTATATTTAGAAATTAAGAGTTTCAAAGTTAACAAAAGTAGGCAATTGTTATTTCCTTTAATTAATAAATTGATGCGAAAACAGCGAAAAATAACATGTTTTAAACGACTTAAAATGTGAAATTATCAAATTAACTAACATAGGAGTACAATTTATAAATTTTTCTCTTCATTTATATTTTTTAGATAAGTTGTCAGGCTAAGGATTGCTGTTGATAACTTGTCTTTAGGAAAATTGATTCCAAAAAAATGTGATTGAAGAGCCATATATGTTTACATTCAATCGGACATTTAAAATGAAAAACCACATAAATATGAAAAAGACATGTCAAAGCCCCTAAAATACTTTCTAGTTTATAAATAACAGTGTCAAATTTTACAAAAATATATTTATAAACTGCGTGCTATTAAATCATTGATACCATTACCACAATCGCCGTATTCGCCTCCACGCTTAAAGGATACCGACACTTTATTCTTCCAAGCTTCACGTGGGTTACAAAACTGTAGATAAAAAAATAGAAGTTAATTTTTGCTACATATAAATTAATATAAAGACAATAAACTTACTAAAAATGCACACATAAATTCACTAACAGCTTGAACCTTTGTACCCACTGTAAATATCTCATGAATAATATCTTCCAAACAAATAATGGGTGATTTTTTGCCATTGATACGAGCAAAACCTTTTTAAATACCAATTCACGTATGGAACCAATATTGGGATAACCATATGTAATTGTAAAATTATGTATCGCTTTTCCATAATTTTATGGTTTTGTCATTTTCCAAAGCCGCCGAAGCAATAATATTCTCTGTTGGAGGACAAGCAGTATACAACACAGTGTCGGTGTGACCCTGTCATTTCTGGACCACCTCTTTCGATTGTAGATTCCAGATGTAAACCATATTAACTGCCGGAAACAACCCACAAAAAAATATTACAAACATTTAAAACAAATTTAGATAAAAAAAAATCTTGCCTTTAACTAACATTTCCTCCAGTTACTGAAAAATTTGCAAAAATACAATATTTTTCATTTTTATGTCCAGTGTAGGTTTTTAAACATTTTCCTTTTGAATAGTCCCATAATTTCAAAGTATTATCCAAAGTAGCCGCCAATATATACTTGCCATCATCTATTAAAGTCTTCAAACACTGACCACTGGCTGTATCCCAAATACGACATAAGCCAACATAGCTAGAAGAGACAATTAACGAACCATCACGATTAAAATGAACGGCCGAGACAGGCCAATTCATAAAATTTCGAAATTATTTCTTTTCCCACTTCTGGTACTCACATGAACTCGCCAACCATTCCCCATTGGGTGAAAACAGCTGATACTGCCTTGGTATGACCAGACAAAGTAAACTTTAAAGTATAATTGGGTTTTACGGATAAAGACGATTTATTTGAAGATGAGGATGTTGTTCCGGTCGAAGATGATGTTTGAAGAGTATTAGGACCACTGGGTGCGGTGGGCATATGTTGTGGAGCAAGTACCCCAGGATGACCACCATGTACTGGTCCAATATGTACCATTGTTATTGATTTTTACAAGTTATTATTTTAATTCACTTTATTTTTTTAACTATCAAAACACTACCGAATGTTTTTGTTGAAAAACCTCGTGCTTAGAGTTGTGTCGTTCATGAACGAACTAGTTCATTTGAACGGTTCAGTTCATTGAACGATATGACATCGTTCACCATTATTCGTTCTTTTCGTTCAATCGTTCATTTCGTTCAATCGTTTATTTCGTTATTTTTTTTTAGTCATAGAAAATTTGTATTCCTTTCTTATTAATTTTATTACAGAATTTAATGTTTTTCTTAATAATTTAAAATTTTTAATAAAATTGTAATTTTCTGACGCTATTAGTCTATGCACAATAAAATTAATACAAACATCATATCGCTGACATGCAATCGGCTCTTGCAGTGATGCCAGAGATCAAATGTCACTTTTAGTTTTCATTTTAATTTTGTAATAGAAAAACAACAAAAAATTTGGTAAAAAAGAATGGAAAAGTGTTTAGTTTTTTTATTATATTAATGTTTCATAAAATTTGTTGTTTTTCTTATCCATGAAATGGTCAAGTGTTCTCCTTTGCAATTGATATCATTTTGACGTTTCGCTGCAATGGTTTTGACATTTCATATCATATAATTTATTGCATTTGAAGACACCGGGTTAGCACGCGTGCAATTTACAGTTGTTTATATTATATATGTTTAAAGGAAAACTGGTCAATACATTGTTACAATTTATATTTAAGGATTTTTCTTAATTGTCTATAAATTTTTATATTCATTTATAAAATTAATGCAGTTTTCATTATTTGTAATTGTCGCCATAATGCGCAATTACAAAAGCACCTCCCAGTACGACTGCTCTTAATGAACTAAAACAGCAAAAACAGTAACATCGATACACACGATGGAAAATTGAGTTAGGAAACACAAAATATCAAAAAATTTTGATAACACGAATGTCAACACGATACATTAGCGGCCATATAGACTTCCAAGTATGCTGTACAGCATGCTGGCCGGCTGTATGAATTTGACCATGTAATGTCTAATTTGACGGTTTGTCAAGCATGTTGGACGAAAAACAAAATTTTTTGATTTTTCGGCAAGTTTGACAAACACGCTTTACCGTATATTGAAAAAAATCATCAAACATTTTGGAATTTTACATTTTTAATAAGTTATTTTGTGACAAGAAAGGGATAACGTTAATAAATAAACTAGGGATGTGCGATTAATCGATTAATCAAACAGTATGATTAATCAGAACTTTGATTAGTCAATTAATTGATTAGTTGAAAATTTGATTAATCAGAATTATGATTAATCGATTAATTTTAATTTTGATTAATCAAAACTTGAATAATTTCAATTAATATTTAAAATAGAAAAATACGGAAATTTTATCCTGGTTTTGTGGCGATACTTTATATAGCTCCAAATAAAGAGAATAACAAAGGTGGTTTGCTCACTGGTCAGACTTGACCAACTCCGTTCCTAAATTTAAAGTCTCTATTTTGAACTGGCTTTAAAAAGCGTCGTCAATGGAGAAAATCAAGATATTATTCAATTATTCATAAATTTGATTAATCAAAATCATGATTAATCAATTATTCATTATTTTGAATAATCGAAATAACTGATTAATCGATTAATTATGTTTTTGATTAATCAAAATTATTGAATAATCGATTAATTGATTAATCAGAATTTTGTTTGTTTGATTAATCGATTAATTGCACATCCCTAAAATAAACTAAAAAATGAAAAAAACAGAAATTCAAAACTGAAATTCCAAGAAAAAAATTAATAAAAATAATCATTATCATCCGCTGTGTTGATTTTGTGGTTTTGAAGTAAAGTTTTACAGCATGCTTGTCCGTGTATACCAAAAACCATTTTTTGTTTGTCAAACAAGCTGGACAGCATGCTTGCTCGTATATAGGCCGCTATTGACATAAGCGGACTTTATACGATCAAATACACGGTCAAGCATGCTGTAAAATGTACCTTCAAAAACACAAAATTAACACAGCGGATGATAATGACGAAATTATTTTTTTAATTTTTTTTCTTTGAATTTAATTTTTTTTCTTCTGTTTTTCCATTTTTTAGTTTTTTTATTAACGTTATCCATTTCTTGTCACAAAATAACTTATTAAAAATGTAAAATTCCCTAATGTTTGATGATATTTTCCATTACACTGTAAAGCGTGTTTGTCAAACCTGCCGAAAAATCAAAAAATTTTGTTTTTCGTCCAACATGTTTGACAAGCTATCAAATTAGACACTACATGATCAAATTCATACAGCCGTCCAGCATGCTGTACAGCATGCTTGATTTTCTATAGGTCGCTATACACGAAGGGCATTTTGTGACGAATGTTCCTTCGTGTGTAGGCAGCTTTAGAATAGAAAACAATTGTACCATTTACAGTAAAATTCTTTTAAGCTAAACTTGGTGAAAGACGAATTATCGGTTAATACGAACTAATTTGAAAGACGTTTTGGCATCAATTTTCGTATAAAAAAGATCATCTGCTTTATGAAACGCTTCGTCATATTTATTGCCGATGATTGATTTATGAAGCAGTTTCATCAATATGATAACTCTTTTTTTCACCGAGTGTACGAATATGGATGATAAAAATACATATTGAAAAAATTGCAAACTAATTTGTATTTATAGCAAAGAAATATTCGAAAAAAGCAAAAAAAAAACGTGGAAATATAAACATTAAAAAACAACAAAAAAATTTAGAGAACAAATCTATTTTTATTATAAATGGAAAAAAACGCTTAAAAACAACTTGGTTTTCTGGTAATCATATTGCAACAAAAATTTCTATCAGGTTGTGTATATTTTCAAAAAAAAAAAAAAAATTTAAACTTCCAAAATAAAAAAGATTAGTAATTTTTTTGCTAATTTTAGCTAATCGGGTTTCAAAATTTAGTAAAATTAAATTTGTAGCTTTAGCAACTCAAATTAGTAAAAAATTCTGTAATTTGTAAAATGAGAATACCAAATTATTTTACTAAAAAACAACTTTATACTAAAAATTAGTATAATACTAGTATAATAAAATTGGAAACCGTTTTACTAATTTTTATACTAACTTTTTTTTTTTAGTGTACATATTACAGTATAGGTAAAATACTTTTCGTGTAAAGACTTTATAATATTTGTTGTTTTTACATATTTATGTTTGTGGCTTGTAGCGTGAAATTAGTTTTTAGAGTTTAATAACATAAACAATAAGAAAATAATATGGCCCATAGGTTTATTACAAACAATTGCCAAAAAAACAAAAATAACCACAGAGAGAAAAAAAACTTTTTATAAGTCATAATTTTTAAACCATTAAATTAAAAATATACATTTTTGCAGCAATATCTTTAACTGTAAAATATATACAAAGTTCACAAACCTTATAGGAAAACTAATATAGAAAAAAAAGCATTTGTAAAGGAATAAAAAAACTTTACCATGTTTTTTTTTTGCATGAAATTGACACCATTGTGTAAATAACAATGTTTAACCTTTAAAATGTAATAGAAACTATAAAAATCAATTTAAACAAAACGTATTTTTCAACCCCACAAGCAATACATTTACTTCTTGGCAGTGGCGGCTTCCTAAATAGCACTACATGAACAAGAAAATTTACCTTATAAAAACTTCAAGAGTAGATAGAGATATGAAACTTGTGAATAAAATTAAAAGTTATTTGGTCTAATCCTTTTGCAAAATTTAATATTTTGTTATATGCTTTTTTAATGATCACCACTATTTATGCATACAAACATAAAATAAAGATTTGGGTTATGGTGTTTTTCAAAAGTCTAGTAAGAATATGTAGAAAAAATAAATAAAAAGACAACATCTAAGAGTATTCTTCTAGTGTATTACAAGTAGATCTGCAGACAGATTAGCTTTAACTCACACATTCGTGTGCGGTTATAAATTTTACACTCTTTACAATGTCAAGACTTATTTTATCATATTTGTGTTCCTCGAACATGACATTGCTTAGTGTTGTGTATACACATATTTATTCAGACTACTTCTTTAATGTAAAATCATGTGAAACATCTTCTTTAGTTGTTTCTCTGTTGCTTTTTTCTATTGTATAAAAAACAACAAGTCCCTAAAGTTAATTTTTCATCCACGTTCTATGCATATGTTTTTGAACCTTTATAAAATCGTACATACCCGAGTAAAAAGAAATTAATTTGGTGCAATATGCTATCATATCTAAGTTGATATTCTCTGATATCGGCTGTAATACCTAGCTGTTCCAATTAGATCTAAAAATTGGGGGGTCCAACAATATCAGGCTTTAAAAGGAAAGTATTCCATCCTAAACACACCAATTTTGATGAAATCTAAGGTCGACCTGTCTAAGCTTATCGGCCAGCTCGAAATTTTAAGGGTCCAAAAAGGGGTTAAAAATGGGGCCTTTTTTTTGCTTTTTAAGGAATTTGGATCGAAGGAGCCAACCAAACATTTATTATTAGATGAAGCCACATATGATTTGTTATAAACTTTTTTACTCGGGTATGCATAATAATGTGTGCATGCTTTTTCTATAGTGCACAACATAAACTTATATTGGATTTGGAAATAAGTTATTTCTTAAGATATTTATGTACCTAGCAAAACCTAGGGCGTGGAATAAAAATAAATTGTAAAAATGATAATTCGAGTTTGTGTTTGGAGCGACTGCTTTCCAGGACATTTTACAAAAATTGCTTATTTTGTCAAAAATTTAACAAAATTTTAATGTTTTCATCAAATTTTATATAGTTTTCGGAAAAATATCACTTAGATTTGGTTAGACTATAATTATCTTTACATTCGTTTAAAAAATATTTAACCCTTAGTGGCCTGGGGTCAGAAAAGACGCATGAAACTTAATATTAATTAGGACTACGAGATTGTAAAGCCATTAAACTGATATAAAAAAAACAATCTCAACTGGATAAAGATAATTAATTATGTAACGTGAACCATATGGGGTTAATTTTTATACTTTTGGCCAAAAACGCCCCCCCCCCCATAATTTCCGGATAGAGACATGCCTACAACGGAATATTTTTCACAATTTGTTAAATATGTTTGGGATTTTAGCATATTTAATTCCTTTAATTCAATTAATGTACATATATCCCGATAAAATAAAATTAAAAAAACTAAAAATATCATTCTAAAGAATAAAGTGTATACTATGTAACCTAGTGTCTACAAATGCAATAAAATGTACACAGAAATTTGAAATTAACACACAAAGAAACAACATAATTATTTTCGTTGGTTTTGCTTTGTGTGTTATTTTCAAATTTCTTTGCACATTTCATAGCATTTGTAGACACTAGGTAATGCAAAGACAGTAATGTAGATAATATGGACACTAGCGCTAGAACTTTTTAACATTTTTTGCAAATATCAAAACTGGCATAGTATAGTCGAATGTGTCATTAGAAAAACTACGTTTTTACTTTTTAGTTGGCGTCAAAAAAGTTCACACACCAACAGCGATGAAG
Source organism: Leucophora obtusa (assembly GCA_949987735.1). Taxonomy (NCBI): domain Eukaryota; kingdom Metazoa; phylum Arthropoda; class Insecta; order Diptera; family Anthomyiidae; genus Leucophora; species Leucophora obtusa. Next base: position 81,360,737 of record OX465295.1, read on the forward strand.
TTTTAAATTTGTATTTTTTTTATTTTTTTTTTAATTTTTGATAAAAATACCGAATTTTAATTTTGTTTTTTATAAGTCCAAAAATTAGAACCGTAAAGCCCAAACCACATAGTGAAAGTGCCAGTGGCAGTGCTGTCAAACTTTGTACTTGAATTTCGCGAAAACGATTTAATATTTTTTTTTAAATTTCTTTTTGCGCTTTGGTTAAAAACAGCTCTTGTTTATTTATAAACTTTGCTAATTTCACAGAAGTGACAAATAGAGAAGATAAAAAACTGCTTTATCGACAAAACGTCACACTGCGGTCGACACTGCGTTTATGTGGCTTTACTATAAAGCCTAAGCCAGATAAACGCAGTGTCGATAGTGTTTTACCGCAGTGCGACGTTTTGTCGATAAAGCAAGTTTTTGTATTTTCTTAATTTGTCATTCCCGAGAAATTAAAAAGTTTTCTATATAAACAAGAGCTGTCTTTTAACAAAATCCAAAAAAAAAAAAAAAATCTTAAAATTATTGAATGGTTTTCGCGAAATTCAAGAAACAAATTTGACAGCACAGCTGCAGTTCACTGGCACTGTGAGTATCTGGATTGGACTTAATTCACAATTAGCGGTGGATGGAAAATTTCAATAAAAAAATGCAAAAATCTTTATTTTTTTAATTGATTTAACTAAATTATATATGGGTGAAATCAAAAAATATGATAAGTTTTTGGGCCAAATTTGTGAGAAGCAAAAAGTGTTAATATTTCGATTTTTTCTTAATGGAATCAGTAAGTTTAGTCATTATAAAACTAATTGCAAAAAATATTCTACAAGTTGTTGCAATAACTTTTTTTTGGACAATTTTAATTTTTTTTTGTGGTAACGGAGTTTACATTTTCACAAGCAAAAGATTTAACAAAAAAAATTGCGTACGAATTTTCTTCAATTTATTAGTTTTTCGTATTTGGGATTTCAACATGCTTTTAAATAAGATACACTTTGTGTTTATCAAGTTGGCGGTATCGCGAAAAAAAATACAATTCATTCCACAAAAAAAAAATTTTAATTTTGTATTTTTAGTTCTTTTAAATGGTTTTCAAAAATATAAAATTTTTTTAAATCCAATCAGCGATTGCGAATTTAAAATTCAAAACATCAAAAAATTGTTAAATTGTGTGAAACAAATTTAGTTTGTCAAACTAATGTCAGTAATGGCTCGAAATACCGATTCCAAACCAATGAAATGCAAAATCAATCGTTTTTCGCTCTAGCAGTTTAGGGTAAAAAATTGATAACTTTTTTTGATTTGACGCAAAATTATGGTTATTTTAAATTAATTTAAACATTTACCTACATTTTTTTGAATGCAATCCGATGCAAACAATTTTGGTTACGGAGTTTACAGGAACGGAATTTACATTTGCTTACTTTTTTCGTTTTCTTTCAGAAACGCTTTGTCAGAATTTTCTCTCTGAAACAAAATCGTATGATGTCTAAAAGGTGAATCCAAATATGACATTGTTTTTCTTACTCGTTAAATAGTTTGGTGTAAAAATTAGGCACGGAGGTTACAACATTTTTAAATCTTATTAGAGACATCTTTTTCATCTCGAGAATGTTACATGCTGCATAAAAACTTCAAGTCTGTTATACTAGATGAGTATCTACAGTCCAACGATCATTTGTATATAAATAACATTATATTTTTCGCAATATAATTAACACTATGCGACAGTCAAAATCGGGATGGGATGAAACCAACGGGAAATGTTATATCGGTCAAAAACAAGTTATACGTGTCCCGGCGTTTCGCTGGGTCACCCCTAGGAATCGAGATATATCTTTTTTTTGACATAACTCGAGAACCACTAGTCCGATTTTGCTCAAACAATTTTAAAAAAATTAAAAATTACAATTCCTTTAATCTGTTCATATAACGTTTTTCTATATACTCAACAGCTTTGCCGGTAAAAATAAATGTTTGTTACCGCTACCATAAAAATCAATAACCTTTTGTTTATTACTTTTTTTTAATATTTTAGGCAAAAAATATTTTTTTCTTCATACATTTATTTTTACCGGCAAAACTGTTGAGTATATAGAAAAACGTTATATGAACAGATTAAAGGAATTGTAATTTTTAATTTTTTTAAAATTGTTTGAGCAAAATCGGACTAGTGGTTCTCGAGTTATGTCAAAAAAAAGACCACCAAAGGTCAAATCGATATATCTCGATTCCTAGGGGTGACCCAGCGAAACGCCGGGACACGTATAACTTCTTTTTTACCGATATAACTTTCCCCGGTAGTTTGAACCCTTCCCGATTACTGATCCCTACCATTTGTCTCACAGTGTAATTGATAACTCCAAAATTCTAGTGTATGCATTTGTATCAAAAATGATGACGAAAAATCGTTGCAGAGTTAAAGTCGTTTTAGCATAGATATACGAAAAAGTTTGTAAAATGTATAAATTTTTGTTAAAGGCGTTACTTTTCCTCTTCGCATAAATTCTTACAGTTAGTTTTCAGCTTCATTGGTTATTAAAATATTAGCTATTAAAGTCAAAAAACCTTATGAGTTACTGGTTACGGAGTTTATATTTGGCCTATAAAATTGATCACAAATTTTATGTATTAACCAAAAACTGGTCAGATTGTTATCAATTTTGTAAAACAGGTGACAATACGCTGTTATATATCGAAATATATAACTCAAATGTAATCCATGCATTAGAAATTAGCTGGTTATATGGTTTTATCACATTTTTTGATACCACCCATACATATACTTTATGATATGAAATTAAATAACTTGTTAACAAAAAATTTTTTTCTGTATTGATTTAGAAAAGCAATTAGGTGGGTGAAGTTTTTTTTTTGCAAAATGGCCCAATATAATATTTTTCGTTAGTGATAGTCTTAGTCGACCCTGTTGACAATGTAAAGATAGCGCTGTGATAGCGCTATCGCTGTTCTGTCCGGTTCGCCTAGGATTGCCTTGTTTGCTTAAAGTCAGAACTATGTATTAAATAAAGAATTTTCAAATTAAATTTCTTACCTTAGTAAAGCTTTAATAAAGAATCTCACTAAGTGCTAACTAAGTATTAAACTGGACCTAACAAAAATTAGAAAAAATGATTTTCAAATTTAAGGCTGTACATCAAATACTTTTGCCACAATCTAATTTATTTTCTTGCACATAATGTACATAATTTAGAAAAAAATATGGTATAAAAATGCATTATAAAATAAACGCTAATCATTTCTTATTTTCATTTCTCTAGAGTACAAAGCTGTGATTTTTGTTTTATTGTATTTTTTCTCTTTACTTTTTTCTTCTGTTTGCAATCATGCAATCTTATTGCAGACACCAGACATGCAATGTAAACAAACAGTGTCCCCCGATGACATATTAAAAATCTAAATCAATTTTGTAATTTGATATTTTAACTTAATTGAGTTTAATGATAATTTGTATTACAGGAAAGTGTTGTGTTTGGATTGTTTATTTTCATTTATCTAAATAAAGGGTTGTTTAACTGTGGGAAATGATGAATATTGAAGCTTCCCAGCAAAACCACACATTACCAAATAATGGGTAAAGTAATGTATCGCCATAGAGTTGGACTGGTTATTTTACGCCTTACTTCACTGATGAATTTTACAGGCGATGAGCCTCAAAGTAATGTGTCATTGTTACCAGTATACTTACAAAAAAATGAAGAGTAATGGGTTACCTAGTTGCAGATAGATATTAAAAAAGTAATTGGTTACCCATATGGTTACGAAGAGGCTGAGAATAATGGGTTACGCATATAATTATAAGGACTAAAATTACCCTATAATTACAAAATTTAAATAAAAAATTATCTAAGTAAATAATTTGTATATTAAAACAATAAGGGTTTTCACAAGGGGTGTACTATTTGTTGTATCGTTGTATCGTCCAAACAAAAAAACAGAGTTGTTAAAAATTAAATTGAAAAAATATAACATTTGAGAATAGCACGATACAACATTTTTACGTAAGTTTAGTGTCCTATGTTTGAGTGTGCTAACAGATAGAAAACTGAATAGAAAATCGTTGTTAAACACAAATAAAATTTTTTTGTTTTTTGTTAGGACGATACAACAGACAGCACACCCCTTATGAACAACCTAAATGTATTTTGTAATAGTAGTTACTTTATATTTATTTATAATGTATTATGTAATCAACATTCGGTATCCCATTACTTAATGTTTCAAAATAATGATACATGTATGCAGTATACATTTCAAAGTAATGCATTATGTAATCAACTATAGATAACTCATTACTCTATGTTTCTAAATAATGCTCAAGGTAAGGAGTATACATTACAAAATAATGCATTATGTAATAAATTTTCGGTAACTAATTACTTTATGATCCAAAATAATGATGAAGGTAATGAGTATTTATTACAAAGTAATGCATTATATATCCAATTATCGGTAACCAATTACTTTATGTTGAACAATAATTATACTTGTAAGGAGTACACATTACAAGGTAATGCATGAGTTTGTCGCACCCATTACCAAAGTTTTGTTGGGTTTTATAAGATATCTATATTACATGAAGAATTTTGTTCCTTAAAGTTATTTTCTATGTGATTTACAATTTGATTTCGTTAATGCATTCCACCCCGTAATATTTATTTCAAAACTACTCTTTTCTGTAAAAGATGTTTTGAATTTCGAGCAATTTGTGCCAACATAATATTAGTTAAATTCTAATTAAATCAACCGGAAATTTTAAGTTAAAAAGAAGCAAGACAGCGGTCTTGCGGCCCTATGTTCCACTGGGAATTAAAGGATTAAATATATAAGACAGCGGTCTTAATGGCCCCAAATTCATATTAATGGTAACTTTTTTATGGAATGAATAAAATATTATTGATTATTTTTAAACACAGATTCGATGTATTTGAAACAACGTTCTCGCAAGACGTTCTATTACCAGGTAATGGGAAATAGAAAAGATAGCTAAATTTGAAAGAACAAGGTAGGCAAAAGTAATGCCATTTTTGATGTGGCACTTATGTTGTAGACAGATATAGTGTTAATAGACAATAAGTAATGGTAACTAGTTACAGTTATTATTACATTCCTTATTACTTTTGTATGGCGATGTCGCTCAATATAATGAGTTATGCTTAGACACCAACATACGAATATTAAAAAAATTTATCGTAACCTATATGCTCACCGGTATTTACAAAAATAATATGTTTAAAAATAAATTTTATTAAAAAAATATTATTTTTTTTTTCCAAGGTTGATTTTACAGGACCAAGAAGAAGAAAACATTTTTATTGAAAAAATATAACAGACACAAGGGAATCACAAGACTCCCGCAGTTTTGTCTCACCCAAAGATTTGTCAGTGGCTGCCGGTTCAGGCTGCCGGCAACGACTTGTAGTACCACCTCTACACAAGATATACCACGGTCGGCATAGCGATGAGTGTGGCTAATTAATTGTGATTGCCCTATGCGACGGCTACAAACACTAAACTAAAAAATAAAAAATTTGCCACAGCAGAAACAACCTCTCCAATCAACACTTGGTATTCAACTATTAAATGCGAATAAAGCGCATCATAATGTGATCACTACTTGTGAAAAAGGAGAAAAACAATAGGATTAAGAGAGGAAATATTCTCTCTATACGTACATTGTGTAGGTTGTGATTGAAAAAACTGCAATTAAGAAAACATGCCGCATCGGTCCTGAAGTTTGAAATACGATTTGCAAGCGGAAAAAAATAATTTTTTGTTTCTTTTTGAAATTACTGGCTCTTAAATATCTGCATTTCTTAATGTAAGACGTTACCAGTAATGACTTTGTTTAAAAGTACACCGATCCGAGCAATGTAATTAGATTCTAAATTTTTATTAAGTCGTACTTTCGCATAATAAGTAGTTATATTATGAAATACCAATAACTTATTATTTGTACCCTTATTAATAAAACACAATATCGGTAATATATTATTTTAAAGGCTCCAAATAAGTAGTGATATATCTCCATATCGGTAACTTATTATTTAATATCTCTCACGTATTGAGGTATCACAATATTAGTAAAGTATTACTTTAGGTTTCTAAGTAAAACCAAGGGTAAAGGGATACCCATTGCCAGGCAATGCGTGAAAAAGGTCAAATCCATTACCAAGGTTTTGCTGGGCTAGTTTCATTTCTTTGTTCTATAGATTTCGAGATATAAATTTTTGTCTATCTTGGATTTTGCTAGACCCAGGTGTGCCTAAAGATAGGATTTTTTTTTTTGTAAATTTGAAAAACTCTAATTTTGAATTTTTTAAAATTTTGCATAACAAAATATAAAGAAAAGTGCTCAACACATAGATTTTATAAACTTCACCCTCGTGAATAGTTCTACTGAAAATTACACATATCCCGAATTTAACTTAGTAGTGACGGCATTTTAGATTTTAAAATTTTAGAGAAAGGTGTGATTTGGCCAATAATTTAGATAATATTATTAATTTTTGTTTTTAGCTGGCTGTAACAAATCAGTACCGATTTCTTTTAAAAAAGATAAAAGGGAGTGTTTTCTGAAAATTTTGTAAAACTATTACAATTTTAACCCTTTTTTCACAAAGGTCAAATTATAAATTTTGGCTCAAAAATAAGGTTAACCCTAGTAATCATATATGGTGTCATATAACCTATTTATTTTGAGATATAATAATATATGATATCTTATAAATATTTGTTGTTTGCATGATGTAAGATATTTTTGTATATAATTACATATTATATTAAATGCTATAAGATATAATAATTCCATATATGGTGCAAAATTAAAAATATAATTTGGGGTATAATTATATATGGTCCCACATAAATAATATTTCCTATGTGTTTAATAAATATATAATTATATATGGTCCCACATAAATAATATTTCCTATGTATTTATTATATAATCATATATAGTCACTTATAACCTGAGGTCCTCATATCGAATCCCAGCTCGGGCAAAAAAAAAACAATTTTTTTTACGTTTTTTAGCTCAAATTAATTTACTTGTAAATATTTTTTTTACAGATTTAAAAAAAAATAAACCCGTTTTCTGCCAACATCAGCTGAAAGTTATATTTATTGCAACTTGGGATTTATAATATTTTAATATGAAATTATATATTGTCGTATATGACCCCATACATAATTATATATGTGACTGTGGTACAATGACCGAATTCCAGATAGGGCACAGAAAAAAAATTTTTTAGTAAACTTTTTTAAATCAGTTTGATTTACTTATAAATATTTTTTACCGATATTAAAATCAACAGCATCTGAGAATTATATTTTCAATTAATAGTATTTTAAATACATAATTAGATATCGTAATATATGATAATTTATTTAAATTTCTAAATTTGAGTTCCTCCATGACGAAATTATTAATATTTATATATAAAATTTGTAATATTCTTTTTTTTATTCCTACTTTTAATACCAACAAAACAACTTGTGAAAATGTGTTGGATCTTATTCCATAAAATTTCTTCTATACTTTAATACTTGAAAGGTTCTGAAAATCCCATTAAAAAACTTAAAAAATATCCTCTAAACAACTTCAAAAATATCCATTTAAAAGAAATTTATATTACCTTTTCAACAACATGTATTTTGTTCTTATCGCATTATTTGTTTCGCAAATACAGAATGTTGATATTTAAACGTTTGAGCCATATAAATCGGAATATAGACCCCCCCCCCCCCCCACCAACAAATTTTTTTTGGCATTTCACCAAAAAAAAATTACGTGAGTGATGAAGATTTAATATTTTACTAATATTTTTTAATTAATTATTAGTATTAATTTATTTTTTCTAAGCCATTTATATATACAAATCTATATAATTATATATAACGCAGTAACACGAACAATGTTGTATTAACCCTCGAAGTGGCACATATTTTGAGCCCTTAGTTCTGGCACATGGTGTCTGGCCAGACCCCTATACATTTACATGCATTTGTATGGAAATAAGGGCTGTTTGCCGTTAAATTTTTTACTAAGATAGGAAAATATTTGCTATATTTTGTGTTTCTATTTCTTTTTACTATGTTATTAGCTACCTGAGGAAGAAAAAATAGACCTGAAAAAATCTTTGGAATGAAAAGGGCAACAATTTTTTTGTTCTATATATATTTCTCTTTATTATGGGTAAAGTAATAAATGTTTATGACAAAATAGAAAATTATTATGAAGAATACATTGATTTTTTTATTCAGAATTTTGCGGAAGGCAACAAAAACATAAATAATCTACTTTTGAATGTTGCTGACAAACAGGATTGTTGCATTTGCAGCAAAAAAAGCGTGTCTTACGGCGTATTTTGTCACCTTGCTGCAGGCAAATTCTGCAATCTTTTTTGGCAGCTAATGTCTCTGGACCACTGCGTGAAGCCACATTAAGGTTTGCTATATTGAGAGGTCTCCCAAAGAACGCTTCAAATGCTATACGAGTTGTTGGTTGAGCCACAATGTGCGGATTATTGATGCGATTTTCAACGTTGGCCAGTACCAATTGCTTTGCAAGTTTATATAAAAATATGCATCTTCTTTCTTTTCTTGTATTTTCATCATTTAGCTTACATATAATGTAACTTGCCAATGCCATCACATCAATCATGTTGCAGAAAAACGCGTATGTCCAGCGTCTGGTTGACCGTTTTGTTGTGTAATGAGTTAGCATTTGATCCATCGCTTTAGTTGAATTATAAAATAAAATTGCTTCCGGTTTCATGGCTACGCCTTCAACATGTTTCGTGTAATGCACGGTTGAAATTAAATTGACTGCCTTATTTTTTTTGGGCACGTAGCTGCAAAGTGCAACAAGATTTTCATGAAAACCAAACACACTTGAAAGAATTGGTCGTCTGGTGCTCTTCATAACTTCCTTAGGAAGACATCTTTTGTTTGCTCGAATGGTGCCAACAAATGCCAGTCCCATAGCAGCAAGTCGTTTAGCGCCGTTCAATGAGGTGAAAAAATTATCAGAAATAATTGTTCTGGCGCTGTTTGCGTAACAATTTGCGAAATACATTAGAACGTTTTCACCTTGATTTATCTCCCGATTGTCTCCTTCCTTTCCAGTGTATAGTTTTCCTTTCAATGGAAATTTAGTCTTAGCATCGCATGCCCACCAAACTTTGATCCCATACCTTGCAGGTTTTGATGGGATATATTGGGTGAACTTTGTGCGCCCACGATACGGAAACAACTGCTCATCGATGGTGATATTTTCATAAGGTTCATAATAATTTTGCAGATTTTCATTGAGAAAATTCCAAAAGGTCCCGGATAGGAGCTGCTTTATCTGTTTGCTGTCGGAATGCCCGCGTACGACTATTATCGAAACTAATATATCTGGACAGAGTAATGAATCGTTTGTGCGACATAGCCGCACGGAATATGGGCAGCGAATCAGAACGCCACAATATACTGGAGTCATGCATATTATTATGGCTGAGACCAGAAGCCAACAAAATCCCAATGAATGCATCTAGCTCAGAGCTTGTCAAATCAATCCATTTTCTTTGGGTAGACTCTGGATGTTCTTCATTCCATTTTCTAATTGATTCTCGCCCATGCCGATTTGTTTCACTAATGATGACGAACGTAATATTGGTTGAGAAAAATAACTTGAATACCTCAACTGGATTGGTGAGCCTTGTTTTTGTTCCAGATTGAAAACGCATGATATTATGCTAGCGCAAACGAGATGCAGGGGGTTCAGTTTCTTTCCATTTAGTACCGTCTTTACCATAAAAACAGCCTGAGTCGACTTCATTTGCTGCTTCAGTATCATTTCCACTTTCTTCTTCTTCATCTACGTCTTCATCACTATCATAAAGTTCGTTAGGTTCAATTTCCAAATCATTTTCTATGTCAGATGCATCATCTTCTGGCACATAATCAGCAGTGTCGTCACCATCGTTTTCAAAAACATCATCATTTTCATCAGCTTCTACCTGACTTTGAAAATCACGCACTAATGCCTCTGACAATTGGGGTTGCAAATTCGCGCTACGCAAGCGTGTATTATAAATAAATTCCAGTTCATCAGCCATAATATACTAACAACGCAACAAATCTACCTGCGTAAAATTATTCACAAGTTCGAAAATACCGCACAAAAACTAGATTACTTCTTCACTGTTCAACGTTCAATGAATAACTAACTCTCAAACAAAATCAGAAGAAAGAAAGAAGCATAAAAGAATAAAGTAAATACAAATTTCCAACTCGTGCCATGTGCTTTGCCTATGCGTTCATACAAAATGCATAGGGGTCTGTCCAGACACCATGTACCAAAAGTAAGGTGAAGATTTTTTATTTGGCTTTTTTGTCCTGTTCCAAGGACTTTTTTTCAATTATTAATTTATACATCGAAAGCCAACAATATTTTGGGAGATTACCTGAAATTACAGCCATGTACCTAAAATAGAAGTATGCTAAATTGAAGCATGAAAATGAAATATGTCTGGCCAGAACCATGTGCCACTTCGAGGGTTATACAGTAGAGTGGGCCGATTTGTATGGACAAAATTTTTTTGATATTGTGCCATCGATTTCTCGATAGCTTTTTGCATGAGAAAAAAAAAGTTCCACTAAGACATATCAAAAAAAGTCATTTTCGAGGCGCCCAAATTCCAATTTTTTACAATTTTATAATAAATGCTAGATTAGCGCCATCTTGCGGTGGCTTTTTGAAACAATTAATGAAGTTGTAAACAATAAAACATTACAACCTTTCCAGAAAGGTATTACTTATGAAAATCGGATAAAAAATGCGGTAACTAGAGGTAAAAGTATATAAGTAAAATTATTTTCATCATTTCATTATCAAGCAAAGTTGAAATTTGGGTGCCTCGAAAATAATTTTTTGATATGTCGGGTGAAACTTTTTTTCCTCATGCTAAAAGCTATCGAAAAATCGATAGCAAAATATCGATTGCTAAATCGACCCACCCTAAGCATTGTGTGGCTGAGGGAGTTAAGTGGCCAACTACAACTCTAACGATCTGGGTTCAAATCCATAAAAAAAATTTAGTCAAAATTTTTTTAATAAACAAATATTTCTTTTATTTTTTTTTTTTGAATAATTTTTTTTTAATTTGTATTAAAATTTAAATAACTCGAAATATATCATAGGATAAATTTTGATCCCAAAATAACTAATTTGATCTGCCAAAATTATCTAGTTGGTTCTAAATTAATCGCTTGGGATATTTTGGGATCTACTAAGATCTTAATTTGATATTATTGGATCCTCAAATTTTGAGATAATTTTTGATCTAATTTAATCCTGAAATATATTTTTGTGGGATCGAATTCAATATTACTGGATACCCCAATTTTAACATGAACTTGGATAAGATTAAATGTCAATCTATACCAAATAAGATATGACTACATAGCGTCGGCTTGCCTACAAGTAGTGCTATGTGTGTTTTAACAGGTTTTAAGGAGAGGGGAAAAAACTGATTTATCCTTTTAATTTATTTTGTTGACAACATATGCCTTAATGATGATTTTAGTAAATGAGGTCGTGAATCATTAAGACATGTGATGTCAATAATATATTTTAAAGGGATAAATCAGTTTTTCCCTTTCACGCCAGCCGACGATATGCTAGATACAGTGTTTGGTTTAACTGGCAATTCTTACTTAAATATACACTTAAAAGCTGGATTTTGTTGACTGTGTGTTTTATTTTTATTTTAATAAGTTTAGGTCAATGTTCACATAAATATTTATTTCAAAGTATTGACTAGTAAGTGTATTTATTGCTATGAACATGTGGGAACTTTCAAAGAAAAAAAAAAAGAACAAATTAACATGAAATCACAGCAGGATATTTCAATCTAAATACCAATCAGTCTATATATATATGTACGTCTAGACGAATTGGTAAAAAATTTGTTTTATAACAAATACAACACTCCGTAGGGTTTTACATAAGTTCGGTAAACACAAAATGGAAGATTCATATAGTTTCTTATGCCGATTCACAATAAACATTTGAAAAAAGGGGGAAACTTTAACCCCCCAAAAATATAGAGCCAGACCTAATCTTTTAAAACGCCGATACCCGTATATTTTTCTTTGTCCCCTCTGCCAGAATCAGTGGTCAGAACCTTGTTATTTTTCTTTGTTTTGTACAGTGTTATCTAAAACTTTGTTGGTATTGATTAGAAAATACATATTTATGTATGTGTTTTACATATTTAAATGGCTAAGTGCTAAGGCCATATTCGTGATCTGCGTCCCAAAATATATTGGAAATTATGTGTCGCAATCCCGATGCACCAAAAAAAACTAAAAATTCCTATAAATTCATGATTTTCGTCTTTGGTTTATCTCGAAAACTTTAGAGCTGACGTTTATGAAACATACCAATTCAAAAACTAGAACATCTCACCTAATGGACACCATATAGTGCGACACCCCCTTCCATTCGAATATCACGGCGGGATTTGACATCATATTGTCGTAATGTCTGACATTATTTATCACTTTTTGTTTTTTGTCATTTTTTGTTAAAAATTGTCGTCAAATCAGACAAAACTTAATGTATTAATATTTACCCGGCAAAATTTTTCACTACCAAATAAGTGCCCTACGGGAAATTTTAACAAACTGTCACCGAACTGGCACCTTTATATGAAATAGACTGGTCACTTTTACATGGCGTTGTCATAGGAGGGGGAAATTGACCCCTTGTGACATGTGACAAGACAAATCCTAGGACAGGTTACTGAAATCTCATAAAAAACAAATTTCAGGGACCTGTCCTGGGATTTGTCTTGTGACATGTCACAAGGGGTCAATTTCCCCCTCCTATGACAACGCCATGTAAAAATGACCAGTCCATTTCATATAAAGGGGCCAGTTCGGTGACAGTTTGTTAAAATTTCCCGTAGGGTGGTTATACGAGTATAATGAAACTAAAATTTTTTACTACTTATAATTCGGCGTCAGTACTAGTTATTTTTGTTAGGCGAAGCTGTTTTTATAAGCAGTCTAGCTTACGCGCGACTACTTATTTATTTATAAAGATAATGTGAATTTGGTAACTCCTTATTTTTTAACCACTAGTAATTATATAAGTAAGTCGTATTATTTAACAACTTCTAACCACTTATTTTTTAACTGCATATAAGCACACGAATAACTACTTATTTTGGTAACTACTTATTTTAAATACTTTTGTAATGCAGCGGGTAAGCGGGTGCACAAATTTTGTGCGTTTTTTCATGCAGCGAATATGGACAACTACTTACAAAAACGACCTTGTCGAACAAAAATAATGAGTTTTGATACCGAATTATGAGCAGTAGACCCTAATTATACTGCTTATTATTTAGATATTAGTAATGAGCACCTATTACTGAGATTTTGCTAGGTAGTACTATTAAAAGTTATTCAATATCTCCAATATAATTTTCTTTTTAATTATATTCCAAACATTTTTCCCTATTTGAAAAGATTAAGCTAATAAACTGTCATAGCAAAATGCTGATGTTTTAATTAATTGAGACATTTTGTTCTTATAATTTTGCCGTCCTTGTCTATTTGAAAATCATTTATAACCGGCTTAGTGTGTAAGGTTAATGATTCTAAAACTGATGACAGCTGCACTTCCTCCAAAAACATATTTTACGTAAAAAAGTTTTATTTGAAAAAAACTCATCTCAAATTCTAAATATACTTTCATAATACCATTTCCTCAAAAAAACTATATGTTCGTATAATTAGCGCAAGAGCAAACAAATGTCCATCTGTAAATAAATGAGGATAAAAAAAAATACTAGAAGTAAGGAAAGCGATCAGAACTTTAAAAATATTAAGTTTTTAATTATATTTTAATATTTAATTTCATTTTTAAGGAATGCATTTATTTGCAAAATGCGTTTTATTGTAGGTTTTTTTTTATTGCATATATGCGATATCGAACAAAATAAAGTATTGATTTTGAGTTTGTTATGAAGAAAAAATATTGAAAATAGTATTGCATATTTAAAAAAATTACAAAACTTATTTATTCATATGTATACAACACGATACAGGAAAAAACAAATCATAAATATTTGGCTTAAGATTTTTCTGCATAAATTAGAAGTTAATACAGTTTTGATATTTTATTGCATCTTTTACATTTCGTTGGACATTTACAAGATTTTTGGTACGTAGCAAATTAAATTCTTAAAATTATTCGCCGCTATTGTTAGTGTTTTCCATTTTTTTTAAACATTGTATAACGTTGGTCCCCATTCTATTGAAATTTCACTATAAACTATGGCCCAAATAAATTAACCCTCCTCCAAAGACATTTTTCCGTTGTCACATTTGTAACACACGGGGTCTGGCCAGACCCACTATATAATTTTTTCAGTGTATTTACATGGAAAATATATTGTTTTGGTGATATTATTGTATTATAATGGGGGAGATCGCTTATACGACATTTTTGTGACAGTCAAAATTAGAAGTTAGGAGGTCATAAGGGGGAATAGTCATATAAAACTCTTAAAAAATTATCATAATACCGGCACAATCAAAAAGTCTTCAAAAATATTTTATTTTTGAACGAATTGAAATTGCAAATTTGTTTTCTGATTAACCTTTGAGTCGAAAAGAAAGGCCCTTTGCATAGACCACTGTCATAAATAAATTTTAATTTTTTGAGAACTTCTGGTTCAATACAATATTACTATTAAACACTAGACCGACTCACGAAAAAAAGTGACCCCTTCAAAATAAACCTTGGTTTGTTTTATGATGATTCCCAAAATATTTCGGGTCTAGCAATGAGATCTGACGAGGTTATTTTTTTTAGTTTTTGTAAGAATTTTTCATTTTAGCTGAAGACAACATACTCAATATGGGTATCATATATAAGGTTTTCTTGAGGCGCGTCCAGCGGTATATACAATATGTTCAAGCATATCCGGACATGTCCTATTTTCAAGGATTATTTTGACTCTTTTGTACGGAAAAGTTTGTGATTGAAATGTCAAACTCACATATCATAATCTATAGTCGATTTAAGGAAACACGTGTTTCAGATTTTTTTGAAATTCGCGATTCTTCGCATTTTGTCAGAAATTTAATGTGGTGGAAACCATATAGGGCAATATGGATACCAAAACATTGCTTTTGACAACTAAATCATCGCTAAGTGGATATAGTTTAGAATTTTGTAAATTTCATATATTTTGCACGGTGCTCTGGAACAAATTTTGTTAAAATTTTTGGGTCAAAAATATATTCTAAATTTCCATTATATATCTTCATTAGTTTTTGAGAAACACCAAACCCCCCTTTTCTGGGAGATTATGATATTTTCAAAAAATTATTCATTAACAAATATCGCGACTATATTGCTATGTTGAACTGCTTATACATATAATGATTTTTATTTGAATGCCAAGAGCTTATTAAATTTATTTATTAAGCATAACATTTTTTGTTGCATTACCAAAATTTTATATATTAAATGCATGGTGTAACCATTTGGCAACATACCAGTTTTTTAATAAAAAAAACCCACTTGATGCACAAAACTGCAGTTTTGGGCATTGGGGCCCCTTCTGTACAAAGTGCTTTTATTGTTTAGCTCTGATTTTTTAAACAGTTATAGGAAAAATCATTGGTTTTGGTTCGTATGTTTGTGAAAAATCTAAAACAAGCGTTTTTTTTTTACAAAAAGTGTATTATTCAAAAATGTTTGTTAAAATATTTAAAGTGGTATTCTCGCAATTACTCATAGTTTATATATATTTTTTTTTTCATACACGTTAAAATAATCACAATTTAGCTATCTGGCAAAAAACGGTATTTTTCAGTAAAAATCACCTTTTTTAAAATATAATTTTTTTTTGGTATTTTTCTTGAAATGTACACGCCTTTAGAAATCATATATAAAAAAATTGTTAAAATTGAAGAGATCATGCAAGGGTTAAAGGTGTGTACAAGGGTATTGAAATAGTTAAAAGATGTGTATAATCCAGAACAATGGATTATACACATCACAGAAATATGAATTTTTTTCAAACTATTTAAACTGATTTCTCTCATTAGTTTTCTTTACCGAAAAAATATATTCTTTTTTCCAAAAAAAATTGCGTTTGTAAAATCAAGGACTTTCTAGTTATTTTTTTCACTCGTTTTGTTAATTGTTTCAATAGATGCAAATGAATTAATAAAATTTGCCCAAACAGTTTAACCAAAAGTCGTTAATTTGGTCAGAAAAAATTACTAAATCGAATCAAAATATATTTGTGCAAATTGAACTAAATCAGATATATGAAATAAATCAGATTTTCAATCTCATTTAATGCACTCGGAAAAGTTTTTCGGTAAAATATACTGAAATGATAGTTAAAAAAATATATATGTAGTTAAAAAAGCGACAAGTAATTAAAAATTATATTATTTTTAACTGTTGAAAATTAACCAGCAATTTTATTGAAATTCCTAACAATGTTGTAAAATTAACTAACAAATTATTTCTTTAAAAAACTGGCAAAATTGTTAAAAACTACTGTTTTGACAGTTAATTTCTTAGATACTATAAAAGTATGTTTTAATAAAGAAAACATTTTTTTCAAAAATGTGTAATTACTTCAGCTAACTGGAAATTTGAAGTAAAAATTCCAAACGGTGTTCAAGTTATTACGTTTCAATGCATTGGAGACTCAATAAAATTTTGTGATTTTTATTTGCAAACTAGGAATATATTAATAAGAGCAAATATAAACCAAACAAGAATTTTTAAATATTCAAAGAAATTTTTAGTTTTTTTAAATAACTAACAGAAACAACTGTTGACTGTAAAAACACGTGGTTGTATCTCATAGAATTAAAAATAACTGCTCTAGACAACTGTTACGAAATATAATACTTTCCATTAGTATTTTTTCAAAAAAGTGTCGTAATATTTGTTTTGTATTTTTACATAGATAAACAACTGAAATTACAGTTAAAAATAACAACTACTGTTTATGACAGACACAACTGTGATGTAATAACTGTAATAAATTCCTCACTGCCATATAAAATCAATTAATTTTCATATAAATTAATGCAAAAAAGAATTATAAGTTACAGGGTCTGTATTGTTAAAAAAATATAAATTAAAAATTACAAAAAAAAAAATATTTTTTGACCAAACAAGGGCGTGCGCTTCCATCAAAAACCACATGATAAAAAAACTGTATCCAGTGAAACAGATTAATTAACCGCAAACATTTAAATAGTAAACACACCCAAGCAGTCCAGCTATACGGGTATATTTACAACCAAACATCCAACGACCACCAACCAACCTAATGATGAACTAACAAGTTACCGTGATTTATACAACATTTGCTATTATACTGCTGCTACAGACACTAACAACAAATACTTAGCACACCCTATTCTAGCACACTTAAACAAAAATATTAAATACTACCATAATATGCTTAAAGGTGTCCCTTATTTAATGAATTTTTGATAACGGATAACAAATTTGACATATACTTTATAAAAAAGAAAACAAAATAATAGATTGAATTGATTAACCCTTTGAAAAATCATAAATTTTTCGTAGGAGCAGTTTGGTTTTTTGTAATATTCATAATTTCTGACTTAGTAATAAACTGATACCGTAAAAGTGATATTTAGAGTGTTTTTTAATCACCTGGATTTAGAATTTTACATACAAATAATGGATTTATTAAATCCAAAAAAAAACTAGATTTAATAAATCCACAATAAAAGCACAAATATATGAAACAGCCTATTAATTTAATGTCAGAAAAAAATACGAATAAAAATTAAAAGAGAAACAAAAAAATTTAAAAACTAACAAATAAAAGGTTTTTCTTAAATTTTTTTTTATGAAATATGTTTAGAAAAAAAAACTACACCTCACCAAATACATATTTTTCATCTTGGACATGGAGAAATAGCTCAAATAGAAATGGTAATTTTTCACTCTACATTAAGTAATTTAATTAAATCCAATTAGTGAATATTAAATATTGCATTGCAATTTTTCAATTGTGTAAAAATATAAATTGAAGTGATAAAACTGAAAAGGCAGAATGTTTATCGCTGTTGTATGTAAAATATAATTATAAATTAAAAGTTAAAGTAGAATCCTCCATCATCGAATTCGCTATTAAAAATTAGGATGAAAGAAGTGTCGGACAGAAAATAGGAAAAATCTAACCCCATCTGTTGAGCACTTTTAGAAATACTTTTTGGATTTATTAAATCCAAGTGATTAGAAAAAACGGCTATTGTATACCTAAAAAAATACGTATCTAATAATTTGAATAACTCTACAAAATTCTTTAAGATCTGCGAGTTACACCACTGGGTAGTTTCATTGTTAGGCAAGAATGAAATTAAGGGACAAAGCTACAACTAATTATATATATTTTTATTATAGATATTTTTCTTCGACCAAATAAAATTGTATTGAAATTGGCATATCAAATAAAAATAAATCAAATTAAAGGTTAAACATATTTAAATTCGATAGAACGTTAAATGGGGTACATCCTAATAAATGATGTACATGGTAAAGTTAATAATAATATCCATTTTATGTTCCATTTTTAATTATTACATTTTTTATTTAAACATAGATTTCTGAATATATTAAATCAAAGCCGTAGGAAGAAACTATATGATCGGAATTGTCATATTCAAAGAGCATGGCTGAGGTAGATCAGTCGTGTCCTGGGTATACTTGAATACCCTCAAAACCTTAAGTAATGAAAACACAGTTATTTTGCCCTTTCTGGGGCTAGATGTATATCTATATATATATTATATCCCTACAGGAAATTTTAACAAACTGTCACCGAACTGGCCCCTTTATATGTCACTTTTACATGACGTTGTCATAGGAGGGGGAAATTGACCACTTGTGACATGGCACAAGACAAATCCCAGAACAGGTCCCTGAACTTTGTTTTTTTTTTTTTTTTTTTTTAAGGGAAATTCTTCCTATTAATTAACGTGTTCCTTCCTTTGGGAAGGGGATAGAGAAGAAGTGAAAGGTGGTGAAAGATGAAGGGCTTCAAATATGGCAACACTGTAATTGCGCGAGATGTTGAATTTTAGAAAAGTTGTTGCGCGCCATCTGATGGTAAGTTGGCGCTTTTTAGTTGAAGCTTTTTAGTTGAAGCTTTTTAGTTCATAGCCCTGTTATATTATTTTACTTCGGTGGGGTTAAGTGCTATGGAAACACCGAAGGAGGACGCTGCGATATGTATGAGGGATAGAAAAAACTTATACATCTTACTATTTTTCATAAATTGATGTTGCCTTTGTTGGGGCTCGAACCCGCAACCTCACGTGTAACAGTCCAACGCGCTAACCATTACACCACAGCGCCCCTAAGAGTTCAGTAACCCGTCCTAGGATTTGTCTTGTGCCATGTCACAAGTGGTCAATTTCCCCCTCCTATGACAACGTCATGTAAAAGTGACCACTCTATTTCATATAAAGGGACCAGTTCGTTGACAGTTTGTTAAAATTTCCCGTAGGGATGTTACAATAGATTCTTCTAAATTCGCTTAGCAATAAGCTCTCTTCTCCATTTGGATTCACTGGTGTTTCCTTTACCGCTCAATGGAATTTGCTAACTGTACGGATGTGAGCAAGAAACCAATTTCTAGTTTGCGAAAAAAAAATCACGACAAAAAATTTTCCAAAAAGGAAAATGTTTGCAATATTATTTTTGTTTAAAGAATGTTAATCGCTGATTGAGTTTTTTAATTATTTTTTTCTACCGTAAAGTGTTTTTTCTCATTTTTCTATTATTTACCAATTTTTTAGATTTAAATTTATAATCTAGGGACTATAATGTACATTAGAGCGTACCACCTTACAGGCAAAAAAAAAATAAAGTGCGCCGTACACCCTCCAATATGAAGTATTTTTGCAAGGAGGTTTCAAAAAAAATTTTTTTATTTGTTTTTGCCGAACGTAGGGGTTGCCATTTTATATTTTATATCGTTATATCTTTGGTATTTACAGTCCGATCTTCAAGTATGATACATCGTTGTTTTTCTCTCGAGGAGACCAGTGTTTTGCTCTAAGGACATTTTGACCTCAAGTATCCCGTTCTAGTAGTTACCCACCAGATCTCAGTTGCTACCACCCAAATGTACAACCCTAATGTCAGAAAATTAAAGCTCGCAAAAAATCATTAAACTTTTGCTAAGGAAGTTTTTCGCTAAACCCAATAGACATTTTTTTTTATATATTGGTTGCCGAACGTAGGGGTCGCCTTTTTAATTTTTTTTAATTTGGATTTTTACTATATAGCCAAACACTGGTCTCCTCGATTCAAAAAAAATCGATATATCACACCTTAAAATCCGATTTTAAATGCCAAAGCTATCGACAAAAAAAATTTTTTTTTTGAAATCGCCTTCCAAAAATACATCATATACCCTCCAAGTACGGCGAACTTTTTTGTTTGAGCTACGGTCTAATGTACATTATACCGTATTTTATTTTTATATAATTATAATTATTTTTAAAAGGAGGTATGAAAAAACTTTTTTTTTGCCGAACATAGGGGTCGCAATTTTCCATTTTTCTTACATATTTGGCATTTACAGTCGGATCTTAAAGTATGATACATCGATGGTTTTCCCTCGAGGGACCAATGTTTTTCCCCAAGGACCATTGTCCTCAAGTATCCCGTTCTAGTATTTATCTACCAGATTTCAGTTGCTACCACCATCATGTACAACCCTAATGTCAGAAAATTAAAGCTCCCAAAAAAACATTAAACTGAAGTTTTCGATAAACCCAGCAGAATTTTTTTTTTATTATTTTGGTTGCGGAACGTAGGGGCCTTTTTAAATTTTTTTTCATTGGATTTTTTGTTTATAGCAAAACACTGGTCTAAAAAAATCCGACTTTAAATGCCAAAGTTATAATGAAAAAATTAAAAAGGCGACCTCTACGTTCGGCAAAAAACATTTTTTTTTGGAATTGCCTTGCAAACATACTTTATATTTGAAAGTGTACCGCGCACTTTTTTTTTGCCTGTAAGTTGGTCGGGTCTAATGTCTATATCTTCTAAAAGAAAGTTTAGTGGTTAATTGGAAAAAAATTGCAAAACAGAGAATTTTGGCATCGATATATTCGTTTGCAGAATTTAAATCGCTAATTAAGTCTTTTAATTAATTTTTTAAACCACAAAGCATTTTTTTCGCATTCCGCCATTATTTTTATTTTGTACTTCTGGATTTTTAAAATTCATAGTCTACGCCTATAATACTGTTGGTTCCATTCTTGATTTTTATAACAACTAAATCATTTTGGATGGCTCGGTCGAGCTTTTTTTTCATCCCTGGTTACAATTGATGCTTGAGTAATACAAAGAGCGCAGATATTTGATGTAAATATTTGGTTTTTATTAGTACCCCAGCAAAAACAGACATTACCGAGTAATTAAGCGAGTAAGTAGCACACAAAGGGTTTCACTACTTACCCGGCTATTTACTTGCAACATTACTTTTGTTCGCGATGTCCAAAAATTCATGGGTGGTCATTACCCTCTCGCTTACAAAAAAAAGTGCGAATAACGAGTTACCCATAGTGAAAGAATAAGTAGTTACTCGCAAAGATAGAATAAGGGGTTTCTCAGAAGTTAGGAAATAAGTGGTTACCCTACATTGTAAAATAGTTGGTCATATTGAGAAGAAAAAATTTTTTACCTTCGAAAATTTCCTATTTAGTTCAAAACAAATTTATAAATAAAATATTAATATAAAAATGACTTAATCAGTACTTATTTAATCAATTACCAGTAAGTGATTACTTTGCAAGAATATATAAGTAATTCTATAACCTATTATCGGTAAGTCATTATTTTGTATTTTAAAGTAATGCAAAAGGTAATGACATATCATTACTTGGTAATCCGTTTTTGCTGGGACATTAGTATTGGTTTGAGCATGTTCCTGTTTGAAGCCACAATAGAGAACAAATGCTTTCTCGCTGATGAGAGTCCCGCAATCTCTTTATAAAATGTATACTCTGTGCTTTTGGTGTGGGTAATTACTTCGCCCGTTTTATTTCGAGCTTTCTCAGAGATCCCAATATTCGTGTTGTTATAGATGGGGTCTCATCCGACGAGTTTTAGCTGAATTCCGGGTTACCGCAGGGTTCTGCTCTTTCTCCTTCCCTATATC
This sequence comes from Leucophora obtusa, assembly GCA_949987735.1. Taxonomy (NCBI): domain Eukaryota; kingdom Metazoa; phylum Arthropoda; class Insecta; order Diptera; family Anthomyiidae; genus Leucophora; species Leucophora obtusa. The sequence goes on from OX465295.1 coordinate 81,383,002, forward strand.
TAATCTTTATCAATAATGATTTTGGTCAAACTTTCAACCCTATACACTCTTTCGCAGATGACAGCAATATTTGCAATTAATTTTCATTCGATCGTAGACCAAGCCTTGAGGAGATTGTGGGCAAAATACAGATTATGAATGACACACTAAATCGTGACCTTTATACAATCTCTGAGTGGGGTCGTTCGAATTAGGTCCACTGTAATGCACTCAAGATCTGATGTTGTATGTTGTCGCATAGGGCTGCGGGGTCAATACTGCCATCTGTACATATCGATGTTGAGGAATGGGATACCCTTGATGTTCGGGGCATGAAAATTCAGTGTGATGTCCGCTGGAATATGCATGTTTTTCAGGTGTCTAGGTATTTTACGTCGGTGCAAGAAGTTTATTCGATTTATTCACTATTTATACCACCTATATTCAGTCGAATATGGAATACAACTCCCATATATGGGCAGGAGCTTCGAAGCCTATTGTGGAACTTCTAGACCGTGTGCAAAGGAGTGGGTCAGCGCTTATCAATGACAATAGCGTACCCAGCTCAATTGACTTGTTGGAGCATCGTTAGAATGTGGGTTGTTTGACCCTGTTCTATCGATATTACCATGGGAAGTGTTCTGCTGAAATAAGTGAACTTGTCCCCATAGCGCGAGTTTTTATTCGCGAGTTTTTATTCGATTGTCCAGTGGATCGCACAGCGCATTACAGAGAGAATTCGTTTATTAGTCGCACCAGCCGTATGTAGAATAAACTCCCCGCAAAACTTTTCCCTGGTACTTACAATATGGAGAAATTTAAATCAAATATTCACATATGATACCAATAAAATATCTTAAAAGGATAATATATAAATCAGTTTTTCACTATCCTGAAAACCTGTTAAAAACACGTAGCAGTACGACGATTTAAAATTCCTTTCCTATTCTGTGTCAGAAAAATAATAGTTCGTAATTGTTCCCCTTTTATTATTTTAACAAAGCCCACCTCTGTATTTAAATGGCTACATTGAATTTAAAAGCGTTTTTAACCATTTATGTAATAGTTAATCCATTTTCATACCGCGAGTTTGTCATTCAAAAGAACACACCTTTTTCTGTTCTAACCTGGTCATAAATTCTTTTCAATGTTTACAACGGTTTACCGGTTATGTGGCAAAATAATAAAACGAATAAGTTTAATTATGAAAATTTTGACCCAAGTTCAGGATTACACAACGTTATGTAGAAAATCATGCAAACTCACACACACACACACATATAGAGTGTACCTACTTGTTAACCCAACCCTAGACAACATTATACAATTTTATGACACTACTCTATGTAAATGAATATACAAAAGCAACACGCGATATTATACCATATTTTTTTCCTACTTTGGGAAATCATGACCGAAATGAGTGTGCATATTTGTGAGTGTGTTGAATGTCCTTTTTTTGTAGTTTTTTTCGGATGGATTTATTTTATTAAATATTAACATTTTGGCATTTAATTAATAATTATACGGGCTCAGTATGTGATTGCTCCAACAATAAAAATATACAATTTTTTCTGTTATATTTTAATATGTGTGTGTTAAAGTGTCATAACATAATTTTAAAGTATTCTTTTTGGTTTGTGTGTTTGATTTTTTTTAACACACACTTATCTGAAAGAAAGGAACCTGTATATGTTAATGGTTAATATGTACAAGTATAAGTTTATTTCTTTAATGCGAGGTCACGATTTCGCATGTGTTTTTTTATGTATATGGCAAATATTTTATAACTCTGCATGTATGATGAGCCTTTTTCTGGATGCGTGTTAAACATTTACGATATATCTCTATGATTTATTGCTAAAGTTATGTGGAACGAGTTTTATCATAAATATAATTTTTATTTAAGTTTAATTTGGCATAATTTTATAGTTAATTAGTTAATTTCTTTGACAAAAAAGATACTAAAATATGTAATACGTGTATAATTTCGTGTAAGTTTGTTATTTGTTTAAATGAAAATTTGATTCTTATTTTCTTTTTTTCTTCGTAATATAATTGTTTGAAATAAAATTTTTCATATACAATTAAACTCATGTAATACGAATTCGGATAAGACGAATTCTCATTACGAACAATGGATAAATATTTTGTAGTATAATACTTTTTATGTTACTAGAAGAATCTGAAACGTACTATGGTAGTTCTTAGACTCAGTTGGTACTATTTTTGAATTTTCAATATAGAAACGAAACGACCGTTTGCGACCGTTCATAAACTTTCGAGATTTTGCCCTTTAACTGAAAGCAAAGCATTCCAGAGTTTTAGTAAAAACTAAAAAATTAGCACTAAAAATTACCTCAAATGAAGTTTCTGCTTTTCTCACATAGACTAGCCCTCTAAAGCCCAGGTTTCTGGGACATTTGAGTGCCAATTCTGAATAAGTACAAAATTAACCCTTAAACGCATTTTAAGTTTTGACTTATTTCTGGCATTGAAGTTAAATTTTCAACTTTGATGTCTTCAGAGACTTATAGTAGAATTTCATGAAAAATATTTTTGCGGAACATTCTAACCCTCTTCAACTTATGGGTCTTTTTTGACACTTTTTAAAAAGGGCCAAAAGAGACCCTTTAATTGCAGAGTCAGAAGATTAAAATATTCCACAAAAATGTCCCTCGTAGTGTTTTACATAAGTTCGCTTAATATATCCTATACCTAAAATGGAAGATTCACATGGTTTCCTATGCCGATTTACAATAAACATTTTGAAAAGAGGGTAAATATAGGGCCAGACGAAAACTTTTAAAACGCCGATACACTTATATTTTACTTTGGTCCCTCTGCCAGAATTAGTTGTCATCAGAACCTTTTTTTTTTTGTACAGTGTAATTTATTTTCCAATTGGAAATTCCCCTGGTGGAAATTTGAAGTAAATCACGCAACATAAGAAATTTAATGAAAAAATTGTTTGTCGCCATATTGGATCCGCCATTATGAATTTCAAAATTTTAATTTCAAATTTTTAATCAGCGGACACCAGACCTATATAATTGGTTATTTTAACTCCAATATAATAAAAACTAAAAATACTGGACGCCATCTTGGATCCGCCATTTTTAATTTTATTCTTTTTATTTCAGATTCGTGATCAGCAACAAACAAACCCCCCTTTGTGATATCTTTTAGTCTCATATACTCAATATTCTAGTTTTGGCCAAAATTCAATGATGCTGGCCCACTGTGCGGTGCCTGTATAATAGTCCCCCAAAAATGGGCTTGTTCGCACGCTACACGTCGCAAATGTTAAGATATTTTGATGAAAATTGGTACACCGAGAGAGTATCTAAAAAACCGGTTATCGGTTTGTTCGAAAATTACTGCTTTTAAAAAACGGGTTTCGGTTACGGTTAGGGAATGCATCCCGGGAGTTCCCGTCCCTGGATTCCCGGGAAATTAGGCACTTTTTAGTTCCTGCATTCCCGGGAATTTAAACCGGGAATCCCGGGATTTCAAAAAATGCATTTTAAAATAATAAAGTTAATTATTTAGTAAAAATCTTACATTAGGCTTGCTCATTTACTTACAAAATTGTAGTAAAAGTAGTAAGATTTTCGAGTAAACTAACACACTGATTAATTTGTGTACTTGATCGAACTTTTTAAGTTCCTCTTTTTTAAGAGGCACTAAAAGGAACCTAAAAAATATATTTTTTTAAGGAAACCACTCAACTAAATAGTGTTTGTATAAAAAATTTTGAATCGCACTTATTCTGTACAGAACTAACGACAAATTTGTCCTTTGATTTTTAAAAATTTTCAAGTAAATTAGAATTTTTTCCCATAATTTTAAAAATGTTTTCCAATTTTATAAAATTATTTCCTATATTAATTTTTTTATTTATTTTTTTTACGGACAAGCGTTTTAGTTTATTCAGTTTTTAAAAATACATATATCCCAGTGTAGAAAATCATTACCAGATATATGGTTATGTAACTACCCAGTCAGAAATCGCCAGTGGTACAAAAAATCAAGCACTAGCATACCACTGGGTAACCACGGTATTAAAAATAAATGACTGGCAGAACAATCATTTGGGACGCTTTGCCAGCGTTTGCGAAAAGTCTTTTACCAATACAGTAGACGCTCGCAAATTAGAGCTTTCAGTAATTCGAACGTCCAGAAATTAGAATCAATGTTTGCAATACATTAAACGCTCTCAAATTCGAATTTAAAATTCTAATTTCTGAGCGTTTTTTTTTTTTTTTGTTATTTGAATACACAGGAAATCCCCAATTTATTTTTATTCTGTTTGAATAAAGTAAAACTAAAAAGGGGAATCACCAAATTATATATGTTTTTCCATATTTGTTTTTTTTCGCATTTATGTACATTTTTGGTAGTTTATTTGTGAAATTTGATACGCGTGTACATATTATTTGGCAGTCTCTATTAAATAGTGAAAGTGTATCATTTAAAATGTTAAATAAACGTAAAAAAAAACACTTTATCATTGGAAACTAAAGTCAAAATATTAGAAAAGCTTGACAAAGGCGTTCAAGGGAACCGGTTAGCCCTAGATTTTAATGTGACAACATCTTCAATCAGCTACATCAAATCACATAGAACAGCAATATTAAATGCTGTTTCAAACACATATCAGGAGGCAAACAATAAATCTTTGCACAGCGCTGAATATCCAAAAATGGAAAGTCGTCTGTATGAGTGGTTTTTAAATCAACGAGAAAAAAAGTGTATATTGACTGGGCCAATATTAAAAGAGAAAGCGAAACAAATATTTAGAGAGGAATATCCCGATAAAGATGAAAATGCATTCCGGGCAAGTGATGGATGGTTTGCCAAATTTAAGAAGCGACACGGTATCCGTTTTTTAAAAATTTGTGGCGAGATTCTTTCCACTGATGTTGCTTCAGTCACTCCTTTTATTCATCGATATCGTGCAAAGATCGCTGAGATGGGTTTAATGGAGTCACAAATATATAATGTCGACGAAACCGGATTATTTTTTCGTTGCCTACCAGACAGAACCTATGTCTCTGCTTTTGAAAAAAAAACGCCCCTGGACATAAAATTCAAAAAGACAGAATTTCAGTCCTACTTGGTGCAAACTCTGATGGATCACACAAATTAGTTCCATTGGTAATTGGAAAAGCAAAAAAACCCAGGTGTTTTAAAAATTTCAACAATCCTCTGCATTACAACTTTTCAAAAAATGCTTGGATGACTTCTCGGATTTTTCACGAATGGTTTCACGGAATATTTATTAAAGAGGTAAACAAAAATATTAATTTCAGGTTCAGTACATAATTTTAAAATTTTTTTCAATTCATAGGTGATCCGCTTTTCTCAGGAAAATAATTTGCCTCCGAAAGCCATTTTGCTTATAGATAATTGCTCCGCTCATACACCCATTGAGAAACTCAAAAGTGACGATGGAAACATAGTTGCATTATTCTTTCCACCAAATGTGACAGCAGCTTTACAACCAATGGATCAAAACCCTATTAAGTTAACAAAGCTCAATTACAGAAGTATGTTTCTTTCTCAGTTAATTGCTGAAGGTGGTGAACTGAAGAATCATTTGAAATCCCATTCGATCCGCAATGCTATATTATTACTGAAACAAGCTTGGGATGCGGTACCACAAAGTGTTATGAAGAAATCTTGGTCAAAGTTGTCCAATTGGGACTCTAACCAATACGACAGCGACGATGACGTGCCAATAGCACAATTGTTGCAAATAGATCAGGACTGCAACGAAGTTATTCAGATAACTCAAGCTCTTTTAAAAGAAATAGCTCCCAACGATTGCATCGGTATAGAAGACATCGACAGATGGAATGAAGATATATTGGATGACGGATCTGTTTATGTTCTCAGTAGCGATGGTGAGTCTTCAGATAGCAGCGAAGACGATGTTGTTGCAGTATCATCAGTTGTCTCTAATACTACAGCCACTGAAAGCGTAAATAATTTAATAAAATGGTGCAATAACAGTGAATTGTTTTCAACTAAGCACATAAGTAATCTTTTGGCTCTCCGTAATGATATTTCGGATTTAAAGAAACCAAAAAAACAAACAAATATAACTGATTATATGTCAAACAAAGATTAGTTGTTAACTTGGTCATTGTTTAATTTTAATTGTTTAATTTTTTTTAAATACAGTTTATTAGTTTTTAATTAAAAAACTACATGTCATGTAATTGGACTGCATTGCTATGTTTTGTTGCCATTCATTTTTTTTATATTCATATTTTTAATTTAAAAAAATACATTTGATGTATTGGACTGAATTGTTGTGTTTTGTTTTCTTGTTTTTATCAAACAAAATTGAATTAAAAAATATTAAAAAGAGTTTTATTTAAGTTTTTGGAAGTAAATTTACTCAATTTTTTTTTCGAAAAAAAACGTCCAGAAATTAGAATAATTCAGAAATTAGAATTGCCTCAAAAACAAAGCGGTTCTAATTTGCGAGCGTCTACTGTATTTGTTTTACAAAAATTTCGGTGGTTTATAAAAAAACCAATGGCAAAGAATTGGCTTAGAGTGATATGCCAAGGTTTGCAACCAGTGGTTATCCAGTGCTCCCTAGCCAATGCTACCAGGGGTACAAAAATCAATTCACTGGTAGACCAATGATTTTATAAAAATGCTGACGCTTCGTTAAAAAATGTTTGTAGTCGGAAGGTTCCGAGTTCAAATCCGGTTGCAAGCAAAAAATTTTTTTTGGATTTTTTTTAATTGAAAATTTTTTTTGTTTTATAAAATTAATTTTTTTGTTTGTGGGAAAGCTCCTTTAAGACCAACTTTTTTTTTGCCCTCCCAACTCTGGCATACTAGTTACAAAAAATTGTTTGCCAGTACTAGCATTTTGGCACAGCCAGTAGTTGTCCAGTTATTATCACTCATTTATGTGTTTAGCCATTAAATATTATATGTCTCGTTAGTGGGTAGAGCAATCGTCTGCCAATCTGACGGCCTGGGTTCAAGTCAAGACAGGACCAAACAAAATACATATGACCTTTTTTAAATTTTATTTTGGAAAATATATTTCCAGACCACCTATTTATTGGTTTTGCCAGTGTCTTGCCAACGTTTAAAAATTTTGTTCCTCCAGTGCTTTTCCGGCGCTTTTTGGACAGCCGGTCCTTTTGTCTAATGATGTTATCATTTTGGGAATGGGAAAACACTATTTGCCAGTACTTGTACCACCTGTTAAGTGCTTTGCCACCGCTTTCCCGTTTGTATTTTTCTGACTGGGTACATACTTGGTAATGGTAACTAGTTACTTTTATTATTACATTTACTTTTATATGGCGATGTCGCGAAAAATAATGAGTTATGGTTACACACCAGCATACGAAAAATCAAAAAATATATCGTTACCTATGTGCTTACCAGTACTGACAAAAATAATGAGTCTAAAAATAGATTTTCAAAAAATAAATTATATAAAAAAAAATATTTTTTATTGTATTTTTTTTTTTATTAAATAAAATTTGCTGGTGCGAGAATCGAACCTGGGTTTACAGATTGCCAGTCAATAACTCTACCATCTGAGCAATGTCGACATGTTATATTTGATAATATGAAAACATAATTGACCTGCCGCGCACAAATCAGCTTAGAATAATTCTGATAATAAATAATTACTCACCAACATACAAAAAATCAAAAAATATGTGGTTACATATCGTTGGCTTAGTCGGCAACCTGTCAAGTCCGTTTTTTTTAATTTTTCAGGAGAGACAAAAAACTGTCTAACTTTTTTTGGATTCCCAGCCAGCAATTCCGGAGCGCTCATAAATAAGCTTTTTAAATGGCTCTTAGAAATGATTATTGTTTTTTTGAAAACACTCTTTTTATGGTAGAAAATATGAACCCTCAGAAAATAATCCAAAAAGTTGTCTCTACAATCTAAAAAGCTGTCTCAAAATGAGGGTTCATTTTCGGGCTCAAAGAAGATTCCAAAATTATTTAAATTTATGAAGAAAATTTCGATTTTATACGTTCTTTTTTCGGAGTCATTTCTGTGTACACAGGGGGCTCTTTTGGACGGGCCACTTTCATAGGAAAAAGTGGACAAATGTTTATGTTTTTGGAGATCAATTCTGAGTCATTAATGATCAACTTTGTTTGCTGGGTTAACTTTTTTTAAATCTGTAAACGCAGTTTTCTTCTTTAGTTCATCTTGTTTAACCACAAAAAATCAATTCTTTATAATTTTCTATTTTAAATGTGGACTTACCAGATTTTCTTTCAACTTTGTGGACTCAGCAGATTTTCTTTTTTTTATTTTATTTTATTTTTATTTATGTCAGCAGAATTCATGACAATCGCCTAATAAAATTTATAAATTAACAATGTTTTTCCTGAAAAAATTTATAATAGTTACCCAGCCAACATTTTTCTGAGCGCTCAGAAATTATGACTCATAAACGACTCTGAAAGACGAACATTTTCCGAGTACTCAAATCTTAGAGTCATAAATGAAACATAATAGACTCTTATTTATGAGCGTATTCAAAATTTTTTCAATGCTCATAAATTACTCAAAAATTTGTCACAAATGGCTCAGAAAATTCAAAATTTTCCAGCAATGCTCATAATTTGGAGTCTTTTATGAGTCATAAAAGTGCGCTCAAAAGAGGCTTCATCGGTGAAGAATAACACCCTCATATATCTATGATTGCAGAAGGTCTAAGAGCACTTTTATGAGTCTTTTCGGACTCCAATTGTACACTGGGTACCTTAAAAGTTAAAATAACTAAATAATTATTTAGTTAATCTTTAAATAAACAAAAGTCGCATTTAATTCTATTGAAGAAATTTGTTGAAACAAAATGTGTGTTGTTTTCAGCTGGACTTAGCATGTGGTTTTCGATGTTTTGTTTTTTTTTTGGACTTGACAGAATTGTTTACCACTTGTTATGCAGTGGTAAACAAGAAAAAACAACATAACGGCATTTTTTTTTTGTAAATGATGTGTTTTGAGTTACACTAGCATACTACATCAAAAACTCAATTTGGATAAAAATTGGACTTGACAGGTTTGCCGACTAAGCCAACGATATATCCTTACAAGTGTTTAAAAAATATTGAGTCTAAAAATAGATTTAAAAAAATTTTCAAAAAAATCTAGAAAATTATTTTCTATTTGAAATAATGATAAAAAAAATAAGTTATTATCAGTATCGCATTATTATATGTTTTAAAATAATGCAAAAGGTAAGTCCAAAAAATAATGATATGTCATTACCGTTTCTACACTGGGATAATTAGACTTATATAATTTCCCAGGAGTACTTCAAAAAGAATGACTATTTTATCTACATCCAATAAAATAATATACAAAAATAAAATAAAACAAATACAACAACACATAGCGACATGACGCACAAGTATAGTTTTCTAATGAAAAATTGTTAAATTTACAGCAGTATCGGATCTTTCCTATGACACGCACGTGTTGAATTCATTGATGGAAATGCCAAATTTGAACTACTTTTATTTTTGAGTTGTGTTTTTTCTGGTGCTGTTAGTAGTTCAAAATTTGGCATTTCCATCAAAGAATTTAACAAGTGCGTGTCATAGGAAAGATCCGATACTGCTGTAAATTTAACAACTTTTCAGTAGAAAACTATGCTTGTGCGTCATGTCGCTATGTGTTGTTCTATTTGTTTTATTTTATTTTTGCATTATCTTATTTTGAATGTAGAGAAAAAAGTCATGCATTAAAATGTTCTCTTTTTGCAGGGTTCTAATATAAAACTAATTCTTTCCCACTACGAAAATTCCAAGAAAAACCATCTGAGCTTTTTCACGATCATGAAAATTTGAGGTTTTTAAGACATTTTATTAATAAAAATTTTTAAATTACTATAAAATATTTTGTAATTTATGTCCCTTGCGGGATCCCGGTAATTCAAAATAAATTTCCCGCTTTCCCGGGAAATCAAAAAGTTCGGGATTTTGCATTCCCTAATTGCGGTTAAAAAAAGGTGTTTCGGGTTTTTTTTAAATTAAGAAACTGTATTTGTTATTATTAATAAAATTAAGATATTACACTCATGAAAATAAATCTGTACAGGAACCAGAAGAAGCTAATACAAGTTAGTTATAAAGAGCCCTGCAGAAACAACTACTGAAATCAAAAAAAATCTTATGAGATGATGTAATTATCAAAAAACTCTTTTCTCAAATCTAGTTATTTTTACATTATCAGATGGAGTGATATCAAGTTTTTTAGAACAAAACTTGCAGTCAGGCCTCAAAAAAGTGCTTACAAGCTCTAAATGATAAATATGATTAAAAATATTTACTTTTTCTACTAATTTCTGCGACTGAACATTTAGAAAGCGTATAAAATTAATATTTCGATTAATTTGTGAGCAAAATTATTCGATTAATCGACTAACGATTAATCGATTGAGTACCCTAGTAGGGACGTCTAAAAAAAAAGAAGAAGACAGCAGAAGTTTTATTTTATGGCTGATTTTGAAATGGCTTTTAAAAAAATATTTTCTTTTGTTACTATACACGACTTACTTAATTCAAACATGTGTATTTAAGAGCTGATTTATATAGTAAAGTACTTATACCCATATTTATTAAGGTGAATCGACTGACAAAAAAATGTTTGTGTGGATATTTTTTAATAAAATTTCCAAACACATTATCAAATATCTATATTTTGCCAAATAGCTGACACCCTAATGTATGTAGTAAGCATTGTATTAAGTACATACTAAGAAATATATAACACAAATAAATATTTTTATACCTATATAAAAATTGTTATGATATAAAAATTTGCTAAAATAGCAAAATAAAAATTTATACAAACCTGCATAAAATTTAAAGAACAGAAGATGAATATTTATGCTTTTGACTAAAATATCAAACAATAAAAATCATTGAATTTTGATTTTCTACGAATAAGATGAAATATAATTCAAAGGCCGTAGCCAAGGGTTATCAAAATAGCCCCAAAGGTTGTTTCACAGATAAAAGGCCTCAGACAAATGCCCCTTGAATCCAAGGGTTGTTTCTAGGTTAAGGTCATCAAAATGTTAGGACTTCAATACAAAGAAAGTCTGATGGCTTTTCTATAGGAAATAGTCCTTAAAATTTTAACGCTTTGTAAAGGAAATTTTATGGTGTTACTACAGGAAGAGCCTTCGGATTATGTAAGTTATTCTCTAGAAAAGATTTCTCAGAATTTGAGGCTTTCTATATTGAAAAGTGTATAATTTTTCAATAAGATGAAGTCCTAAGAATCTAAGAATTTTTATGTAGAAAAACGTCCCCAGAATCTGAGGAGTTTTCTACATGAAAAATACCTCAGAGTCCGAGGTTTTAGTATAGGAAAAATTGCTTGAAACCTGGGGTTTTTCTATAGGTGAATGAAACGGAAAAGTAGGTAGTTATTTCTAACTCATCTCAGCAAAAAAAATTGGAAGTAATGATTTACAAACTACTTCTTTCACTGCTTCATAAGTATCCATTAGTGTATTTTTACTGCTTTTTTAGAAGTTATTTTGAACAACTTCAAAAAATCACTTCTTTCATTGCCTCCGAAGTATCCGTTAGTATATTTTTACAGCTTTTTTAGAATTACTTCTGAACAACATCCAAAAAATCACTCAAGTATTGCTTCTAAAGAGTAATTGCTCTAAAAGTGATCGTAAAAAGTGAATTTGGTATCATTTGGCATATCCAAATAGAGAGTCCCGGGTTCGATTTCAGACGGAACCAATATTTTTTTAATTTTTATAAAATTTTTTTTTTAATATTTATAATTAATTTGTTTAAATTCAATATTTTTTAATTTTTAAATTTTTAAAAAATATATATGTATAAAAAAAATGGTGAGAAATTACTTTTTATGCACCTGTAAAAATAGTACTGAAAATAATATTGAATTGGAGTGCACCTTTTACACTTGTTTAATAAGTACTTGTTTAATAAGTAACTTTCATATCAAAGAATAGCTCAGCGGTAGAGCGGTAGACTAGCAATCGTGAGGTCGCAAGTTCGGTACCCGGTAGCGGCAATATAAAAACTTTTTTAAAATAAAAACGAGTAAAAAGGTTAAAGTCGGGCATGCCGACTATACAATACCCTACACCAGTCTGGTGTATTGTTTGGATCCGAAATTCGAATGGGTTAAAATGGGGCTTATGTCAAAATTTTCTATAATGTAAGTCAGCGCACCAAATTTCATTAAAATATCTTAATATTTGCGACCTGCAGTTTGTAACCAAGCCAATTTTGGGGGGACCCTTATATGGGCACTAGTTCTAAACATGGACCGATGTTCACCAAAATCAATAGGCTTCGTCCTTGGGCCAACATAGGTCTATGTATCAAATTTCATCAAAATATCTTAATATTTCCGACCTGCAGCGTATAAACAATATAATTTTGGGGAGACCCTTATATGGGCACTAGTTCTAAACATGGACTGATGTTCGCCAACATAGGTCATCAAAATATCTTAATATTAATACCTGCAGCGTATAAACAGTATAATTTTGGTAGGACCCTTATATGGGCACTAGGTCTAAACATAGACCGATGTTCACCAAAATCAACAGGCTGCGTTATTGGGCCAATATAGGTCTGTGTACCAAATTTCATCAAAATATCTTAATATTTGCGACTTGCAGCGTATAAACATTATAATTTTGGTAGGACCCTTATATGGGCACTAGGTCTAAACATGGACCGATGTTCACCAAAATCAATAGGCTGCGTTATTGGGCCAATGTAGGTCTGTGTACCAAATTTCATCAAAATATCTTAATATTTACGACCTGCAGCGTATAAACAGTATAATTTTGGTAGGACCCTTATATGGGCACTAGGTCTAAACATGGACCGATGTTCTCCAAAATAAATAGACTGCGTTATTGGGCCAATATAGGTCTGTGTACCAAATTTCATCAAAATATCTTAATATTTACGACCTGCAGCGTATAAAGAGTATAATTTTGGTAGGACCCTTATATGGGCACTAGGTCTAAACATGGACCGATGTTCACCAAAATCAATAGGCTGCGTTATTGGGCCAATGTAGGGCTGTGTACCAAATTTCATCAAAATATCTTAATATTTACGACCTGCAGCGTATAAACAGTATAATTTTGGTAGGACCCTTATATGGGCACTAGGTCTAAACATAGACCGATGTTCACCAAAATCAATAGGCTGCGTTATTGGGCTAACATAGGTCTGTGTACTAAATTTCGTCAAAATATCTTAATATTTACGACCTGCAGCGTATAAACAATATAATTTTGGTAGGACCCTTATATGGGCACTAGGTCTAAACATGGACCGATGTTCAAAAAAATCAAACTTGTTCGTCCTTGGGCCAACATAGGTCTGCGTACCAAATTTCATCAAAATATCTTAATAGCTGCGACCTGTAGAGTGCGCACAAGATTGCATGGACAGACAGACAGACGGACGGACGGACAGACGGACATCGTTAAATCGAAATAAAAAAAAATTCTGAACCGATCGGTATACTATAAGGTGGGTCTACGACCAATATTTTTTTGTGTTACAAACATCAGCACAAACTTATAATACCCTGACCACATAGTGGTGTAGGGTATAAAAATATAATTTTTTTGTGAATATAATAAGGGCCAAGGTGTTTTGGCGATTTACCTCACTTTTAAAAGCTGTGAGAGGAAAAGATGATACTCTGCATGTATTTACAAAGGTAGTTTCATTAATTTGAGATTTTTAAAATCTTATAAATACATCAAGAGTTAGCTGTAATATTTAAAAGTATCTATATTAAGCCCATTTTTAAATAACTTTTAAGTAAAACTGATACTTTCTAACAGCTTTGACATAAAAATATTATATTATATTTTAGATTTAGTTATGATGTAGTTTTTTTTGGTGTTGTGGTATATTTTGTCATATTTCACAACTTTTTCACTTTCACTAAAACAATCTATTTAGATTAGGTATTAGAAAAATGAAAAACTTTTTGTTGTTTGGTATCTGATGACTTTGAAATCTTTTAAGTAGGCTTAATCTATTAAGTGATTTAACTGAAAAATAGATATCACAGACGCAAAATCAACTTTTTTATGAAACAAATTTGCGTTGATATTATTTATAATACAACAAATGTTTAGTTAAGTCAACACATTGTGTATTAAGCATACACTCATGCTAATTTTTAGTCTCTATTAGGAAGCCACTTATTTTTTTGTAGTCCTTTGACCCTTCGATTTGTATAATATGATACTACCAACCATAATTCCGACCATGCTCGTAATGTCAACCAATATCTGCACTCGAAAAAGTTTGTCAAATAAATCTACTGAAAAAGACAGATGGAGCAAAAAAAATTAAAAAAGAATTAAAGAAAAAATAGTTGTTTCGCCAAAAATCGAACAAGCGATCATCTGTTTTGAAATAAACTGTAACAAAATCTTTTTCATGATCACCTTTAGAGCAATATTGCTTTAGAAGCAATAATTAAGTAAGAATTTGGATGTCGTTCAGAATAGCTTCTAAAAAAGCTGTAAAAATATATTAATGGATATTTTGGAAGCAATGAAAGAAGCGATTTTTTCGAAGTTGTTCAGAATTAGTTTTAAAAAGCAGAAAAAATACACGAACGGATACTTTTGAAGCAATGAAAGAAATGGTTTGTAAAGCATGACTTTACATTTTTTTTTGCTGGGATTATTTATAATTATTTAATAGAATTTGGAAAATGTTAAAAATTTGACTATATCAACACTACACTCAGAGAACTTCTGCAGTCAGAATTTGTTAGCTGTTTTAACAGTAAGTAAAGTTATTTTAAATAAAAATGACATTTATTTGTAGAAGAAATGTAAATTTATACTACACTCGTAAGTCATTAAAAAAAAAACCTAAAATACTGAGAATTCTTAATACTAATTTTTTGTTTTAAAAACTAAACCAAAAAACAAAGGATTGTAAGTAATTTTTGTTAGTTGTTTTGACTAATTTGTGGTTCATTTTATTATTTTATTGAAAGCCTTTGAAATGGCAAAAAGAACTCTGCAGTTGCGCGAGATGTTGAATCTTAGAACAGTTGTTGTGCGCCATTCGATGGGTAGTTGGCGAACTTTTTTGAAGTTGTTCAGTTTATTGGAACACCGAATGAGGACGCTGCGGCATATTTGAGGGCTAGAAAAGTTACATATATAATTTTTATAAATTGATGTTGTCGTCGCTGGGAATCGAACCCGCAACCTCATGCGTAACAACGCGCTAACTATTACACCATAGCACTCACATTTAATATACCAAGAAAAAAAGGGTTTCAGCCACTTACCAGCGAATTTACTCTCTTAATTACTTTTGTTCGTGATTTACCAAAAGTAATGGGTGTCATTAGCTTCCCACTTAACCCTTTGAAACGGGAATTTTAATGGCTGAGAATTTTATGACCAAACTTCATGGATGTGTATGTAAATCTATGTCCAAGAAATACTGTATGTTACTTTTTTGGTTTTGCAGCACCCCTAGCGGAGATATTTGGAATTAAAGTTCAAACATTAAATTTTAATTTTATATTTTTTCTATTACTGATCTCTACATAAAATCTTCTTAGTTTTTGAAATTTATTCATCACACAATTTTTGAGACTAAATTTTAACCCTTTTTTTTAACTTTTAACACGTATTGTATTGAAATTTCACAGCCTGCATAAAATTTTAATAAGAACAAAATAACGAGCCGATAATGGTAAATGAATAGCGCTTTGGTTAAAATTCGAATCAGTGACGAGTTGATGAAGTCGAAATACATTATAATGTACGCCACTCACCAAAGGGTTAAAAAAACACAAAGTAATGAGTACCCATTACTATTGGGATATCGCAAATAAAAGCAATTAATCGAGTAAATTTGCTGGTAAATACATCAGGACATGTTTTTGCTGGGTGCACACTAGGGTGGGCCGATTTGTAGGGACAAAAATTTGTAGATATTGTACCATCGATTTTTCGATAGCTTTTGCCATGAGGAAAAAAATGTTCAAACATTTTTTTTTTTCGAAAAATAATATCGCCATCGTTTTAAGTGTAAAATTTTACCTTGGATAGGATATATTTAAAAAATTTGGAATCGGCGAATTTGTTTTAATATACCTACTAAAAAAAACCTTAAAAATGAACGCGTAAAAAAGATCGATTTTTCGACAAAAACTCGTCCAAAACCTCAACAAAAACATTTTTTTTTGAAAAACTGCTATCGCCATCGTTTTTAGCGTACAATTTCACCTTGGAAAGGTAATATTAAAAAAAAATTAAATCAGCCGGTTTTTTTATTACCTACTAAAAAAACTTAAAAATAAAAATTGAGAAAAAGTAAAAAATTTAAATTTGGGCGCCTCGAAAATGATTTTTTTGATATTTCGTAGTGGAACTTCTTTTCCCCATGCGAAAAGCTATCAAAAACTCGATGGCAAAATATCGATTGCTAAATCCACCCACCCTAGTGCACACGATTAATGGAGTAAATACAGAGTTGTTTGGAAATAGCACCCTGATTAAAAGTCGGATTAACTATTAATTAAACTCGGGATTAAGCAGTTAATCGTCTTACGCAGCTTTTTTTTACAATTCTCATTCAATAATGGCGTTCATAAAAATAAATTTTTGATTTTTTTTAATACACACTCAAGAAAAAAAAGAATAGATGCAGCGATTTATATCAAAAATACCAAACTTTAGGGCCCGGTAGCGTTAGGGGTCGCTACCGCCTTAATAAAAAAATTAAAAAAAAAATCATGTGTTAATTGTTCACGGTACTTAATATATATTCGGGCTGACCATACCAAAATCCAACTTTTTTTTATGAACTAGCCTAATGTACATCTTATGCCGGATCGCTTTCTGCGCCATTTTGATATTTCAAATCGACAAAATTTAACTTTTAACTGTCGACTTAAAATGTTAGTTGTCAAGAAATACATGGATATGTTAATGAAGAAGGTTAAAAAGTGAATTAACTTTAATCAAATAGATTAATTTCGCTATCCGAAAGGGCTTTATATAAAGAAATTTTGATATTTTGTACTCTGAGGGAATTTGATCATATGAATAACTTTTTGCATAAAATCGTTAAAGTTTCCTTGGAATTCAATTTATGGTATTTTCTTTCAACTAATGAAATAACATTCATACTTTATAAATATTTCATTTACTTTGTTAAGAAAAGATTCATTAATTTACCGAAAATTATCTAGCCTCCTGAAATCTTTTTTAAATATGTCTTACCTTAATATCTAAATAACTTTTCTTTTTGAAATGAAAGAACTTCTCAAAAACGTTTTATTTTGTATATTTTGTACAAAGTATTTACAAAGTTATAAATATATAGCTTAAACAGAAAATAAGATGAAAACTTTTCCATTTTAGCCTTGTATAAAATTTTCAATTTTATTGCTTGCATTTGCTATCAAAGCCCTTGTATTAATTATAACATTTAAACGTGTATATTTTTAACAAATACTTACTTCAACAACATTTTATGAGTACTATGTACTTTAAAATCCCTCTTAAAACTACGAGTATATAAACTGTAGATAGAATAACAAAAACCAAAGTTATTACACTTCATCATCATAAGGCCTGTAGTCGTAAAAGAAATTTTAAACTATTTTCTTTTAATACTTAAAAATCGAGAATTATATTTGCTAGTCAGACAAAAATATTAACGAAATGTAAAAACGTGTTTTTTTTTTGAGAATCCTTAACCCATTTATACCCACTGTTAAGTGTAAGCGAGGTTAACTTAAATGCTATAAAAGCATGATATTTTATTTGTTTTATACGTTCCGAAATATATTTAATGCCTACAGTTATTACATTAATAAATAGTTTTAGTATTGATTTACTAAAATGTTACAACATTTCAGACTTCCATATAAGCTAAATGCAATGGAATACCAAGGATGGAAAATTTAATTTTTGAAAAGGCAAGATCACCAAAATATCTCCTATATAAAATTCGAAATGTACAAAAATGAAATTATTTTTTACTACTATAACAAATTTTACCAAGTTTTATTGAAAATAACAACACTTCTGTAAAAATAATATAACCAGAGTTGTCATGTGACAATTAAAAAAAAATTATACAACCCAGCCAACAAAATGTGGATACTTTTTTGACGGTTCTTATTCTATGAGTTAAAACTTACTTAAAAACACATTTTTTTGAAATTTTCAAATTTTTTGTCAAAAATTGTTCATAAAAGACATAAAAATTTGAGCCAACTTATTAAATCAAAAAGATGGTTCAGAAATGAATCAGAAATGTAAACAAATTTGAATATTTTGTGAACCATTCAAAAAAGGCTCAAAAAAATTATTAATTTTTGAGCCTTTTGAATTTTTTTAAATCTCTTTTTCGAATCAGTTTTGATTCAAAACGGAAGGCTCTTTTGGATGAACCACTTTCATACGAAAATTTGAATTTTTAATAATATTTTTTCAGCTTTTTATACCCTACACCACTATGTGGTCAGGGTATTATAAGTTTGTGCTAATGTTTGTAACACCAAAAAATATTGGTCGTAGACCCACCTTATAGTATACCGATCGGTTTAGAATTGTTTTTTATTTCGATTTAACGATGTCCGTCTGTCCGTCCGTCTGTCTGTCTGTCCATTCAATCTTGTGCGCACTCTACATGTCGCAAATATTAAGATATTTTGATGAAATTTGGTAGGCAGACCTATGTTGGCCCAAGGCCGAACAAGTTTGATTTTGGTGAACATCGGTCCCTGTTTAGACCTAGTGCCCATGTAAGGGTCCTACCAAAATTATACTGGTTACAAACTGCAGGTCGCAAATATTAAGATATTTTAATGAAATTTGGTGCGCTGACTCACATTATAGAAAATTTTGACACAAGCCCCATTTTAACCCATTCGAATTTCGGATCCAAACAATACACCAGACTGGTGTAGGGTATTGTATAGTCGGCATGCCAGAATTTAACCTTTTTACTCGTTTTTTATTAATTTTTGGGCTTGTTTGCTGGCTGGGAAATTAATTAAAATTTTATTATCTTAAATTTTTATTTTTTAAAACAATATTCGAAATTAAAATCGAGCATATCGACTACATTACACCACAATACAAATTGGATCGTGAAGTGGATCAAATTTCGGAATTTCAATAAACGGTGCAATAAGGGTAGTGAAAAAATAATTAGGTGTAATAAAATGTGGTAGACGCAATAGATATTTTTGGTAGTAAAGTCTGGTTAATACTATAAGATTTTCATAAAAATTTTGCAACCTTGTTTTGCATGTGTACTAAAGTAAAATCGTAGCGAAAATCTTATAATGCAAACCAGGCTTACCAGACATTGAAACGTATCGTTCCGGACTCTATGGTGTCTGTCATGTAAAAAATTTTCAGTTTTTTTTGGGCTTTTTAAAATTAATGCGTCACACTTTTGGTTTTTTTTTTTCTCTGGTTAGGCGCCTAAAATTTTACTTATCAGTTGGGTGATGAGTTCAACTTTCTCAATTGGTATTAAACAATGAAAAAGCCATAAGAGAGCAATACAATTTTCGTTTTTAACTATTCATGTCCGTAATTTCAACCAATAGATACCTTTCAGAGCTTAGATACCAACCGGTTATTGATCGTTTACACTGTAGGTATCTAAGCACTGGTGGCTATTTATTACTTGAAATTGTGGGCATTAGTCGGCCTTCAAAAGGCTGTAAAAAACGAGAAAAAACTGAACCAAAGTAGGACCCTGATAAGCACTATCTGATTCATGAATAAAATTGGGTAGTTCCAATGCAAAAAGCCGTTTAAAGTTGCCAATTAACCAACATTTGTAACAGAAGACGATAATGAAGGAATTCATAGTTTAAATTGCAAAATGTAATCGGCGGAAATTAGTGCGATTTTTAAAGTTTGAAATTTTCCTTGCTGTAAAAAAATAGGATTTTATTTTCACCAACATTAAGAAAAAAATTTTTTTTTGTGTAAATTTTTTTCCATAAATTATCTTCAAAAGTTGGGTTTTATAGCATTTTATAATTTTTTTTTAAAAAAGGATAAAAAAAATAGCCAAAATGTTTTTTTTTTTTTTTTTTTTGGTAAGGATCCTCAAAAATGGCATTTTTACAAAATAATTGTAAAAATGGAAAAAATGGCATTTAATGGAAAATGCCAAAAAAAATTTGCGCTGTTTGTTAACAACAATTCCGTAAAAAAATATTTTGTAGATGCACTTAAAATAATACGTCAGTAGAAAAATCTGTCAAACCGGTTTCAAATCGATTTGACTAATTTGTAACAAAGTTTTAGTTGAAACACTGATTTAAACAAAAATTTTAGTTATTTTTATTTAACATTTTACTAAAAATCTTCAGTACTTTAACTAATTTTGATTGTGAATTTTCAAAACTATTTATAACTAATTTTTAAGAGCCCATTCGTTAAATTTTACAAAATTTATAAAATATAATATTTTCATGTTACTGTCATTAACCGGTAGATGCGCCACCAATGTATCCGAAGTTTTAAAGTTGGCGCAACTTCTTTCCCTCACGATTTTTTAAAATAGCCCATATCTGGAAAATTAAGAAAGATAGAGCAAAATTAATGAAAATGTTGACTACCCCTAACATTATAACCGCTAACCCAGCGAAAAGGGTTATCTCTATCCAAAAATGGACCTTGGAAGGGCCTCGGAAATTTTTAATAAAAATTTTCCACTTCATAAAATGGCCCATATCTCGAAAACTAAGCGGACAAAATATTTGCTCCATTGGAGTGCCCTTATATGCACTCAGATGATATGGACTAGGCCTGCGCAGGGTGCCGAGACCCTAAATTTGGGTAAATTCTACTACTCAGTATAATTACAGATAAAACTGTAGTTTTACAAATTTTTTACTTAAATTTATATTTGTTAAATTTAATTAACGAATTTGTTAAAATATCAAAAAATTTTATGACAAATATTTTTGTTTAAATGTATATGTACAAAAGACGAAAGTCCAGAATTTTCAAGACTTGGAAGCATTTTTATAACTACTTAATATTTGAGAAGCTAATTTTATACCTACATAAAAATTTTATAAATACTTCAGGGGTAAATAATGTAACAACAGAATTTTAAGGGCCATATTTAAACGGTTGTCAAAAATTCAAATAAGAATATTTTTGCTATATTATTTATTTATTTAAAATATATGCTCTTGTACTATTTTCAAAAAAACTAGTTTTAAATTTCTCCAACCAAAATCGCCAGGGTTACCACTTCATTATTAGCCTTTTTAAAAAAAATAAAATCTTTAATCTTCATAAACCTTCATTAATTATTAAAAAATAAAAATATTAAGTGATTCTTAATACCAGATAAATTCTCTAGTCCTTATCGTGGCCCGATTTTTATTTTGTAAATTTTTTTAACAAAAAAGCCACACAAACTTGACAATTCCAAAAAAGGCAAGAAAAAACAATTTTACTTGGGAATATGAAATTTATTTGACTGAAATTCATAAAAGGATCACGATAAGGACTACAGTTTTTTGTTGACTACGAAAGAAAAAAACCGCATCAAAATCGGTTAACCCACCTTGGCTGTACAGAGGCAGCCGATTTTGAACTCATGGTTGTGAGAAAAACGCGTTTGACGGGTATTTGATATATTAAACCTAATGGTAAAGGGTTCTTCAACAGGGACGCTACAAAAGTAGAAAGACAAGGACAGCAAACGACCCCATATTTCTTGCCGCTCTTTTGACATTTCTCTTCAGTAAGGTTTGCCATTTCATGATGGAAAGATATACGAGCCAACAACGAGTCGAACTTATTAAAATTTACTACCGACATTCGGAGTCAGTGGCCTCAACGTTAAGAGCGCTACGTCCAATTTATGGTCGTCATAATGAATGGCTTCGTCAATAAATAAAATATGCGTTATTGGTCAGACAGCAATCTATACGTACTCCATGAGTCATCCCGAAAAAATTACGGTTTGGTGCGGTTTATGGGCCGGCGGCGTCATTGGGCGTTATTGGGCCGTACTTCTTCCGTGATGATCAAGACCGGCACGTTACTGTGAATGAGAACCGCTACCGTTCAATGATAACCGAATATTTTTGGCCCCAATTGGATGATATGGACTTGGATTCGAACAGGACGGCGCCACAAGCCACACAGCGAATGTCACAATCAATTTATTGCAAACCAAGTTTGGAGAACGTGTTATCTCACGAAATGGTGCAGTCGATTGGCCGAATCGGTCGTGCGATTTGACGCCGTTGGACTATTTCCTGTGGGGCTACGTCAAATCTATGGTCTATGCCAACAAGCCATTTGTAAAAATGCTATAATACACACAAGTATAGTGCATTGTAAGTTAGACAAAATTCTTAAAAAATCTCAAATATTTTTAGTTTCATATACGCACAATGTGAAGTACACGAAATCGTTTACATTGTATGGACTTACACGTTTTTCTAAAGGGTAGAGTTTTTTTCTAAAGCTGATTTATAGGAAGAAGAAAACATTTTTATTGAAAAATTTAACAGACACAAGGGAATCACCAGACTTCTGCAGTTTAGTCTCATCCAGAGACTCGTCATTGGTTAGTTTATGTGTCAATTAATCAAACCCAGCAAACAAAGATGATCATTAATGACTCAGAAATGAGCTCCAAAAACATAAACATTTTTTCACTTTTTCCTATGAAAGTGGTCCGTCCAAAAGAGCCCCCTGTGTACTCAGAAATGACTCAGAAAAAAGAACATATAAAATCGAAATTTTCTTCATAAATTTAAATAATTTTGGAATCTTCTTTGAGTCCGAAAAATTAACCCTCGTTTTGAGAGAGCTTTTTAGATTGTAGAGACAACTTTTTGGATTGTTTTCTGAGGGTTCATATTTTCTACCAAAAAAAGAGTGTTTTCAAAAAAACAATAATCATTTCTATGAGCCATTTAAAAATCTTATTTATGAGCGCTCCGAATTTGCTGGCTGGGAAAGTAATCTTTAATTGCTAATTTGTCTCTAAATGAAAAGCTTTTCGTGTATTCCCATGACCGGGGATCGAACGGGCAGCCCTCTGCACAGGCTATGACTCGTACTATCACCTCTTAACAAGATACACCACGGTCGGCATAGCGGTGAGTGTGGCTAATTGAAGTTTTTTTAATCATGTTTTTTTGTATGTTTTTGTAGTCTCCTTTTTCACAAGTAATTATCACATTATGATGCACTTTATTCGCATTTAGTAGTTGCTGCGGTGGGAAATTTCTTCAAATTTATATATCCCAGCAAACAAAGATGATCTTTAGTGACTCAAAAATGAGCTCCAAAAACATAAACATTTATCCACTTTTTTCTATGAAAGTGGTTCGTCCAAAAGAGCCCCTTGTATACTCAGAAATGACTCAGAAAAAAGAGCGTATAAAACCGAAATTTTCTTCATAAATTTAAATAATTTTGGAATCTTAGTTAATTTAATTGAATATTTAAATTTAATATTTAAATTAAATATTTAAATATATACCCCTAAATTCATAAACGCTTTGTAAAATTATAGGAACTTTATTGAATAAATTTTGTATGAAAATGACGTTTTGTAAACCTGCTATAACATTAGAAAGCATTTATGAATTGAGGCCATAATTTTTAAATTCATATTTTTTAAAAACTTAGTGCATATTTTTATATTTTTTGATGAATATTTTTAGCTCTTTAATTACATGAACTTCTTTATCCTGATAATCCTAACACAGACGATTGGACAAATCTGCCTTTGGCCTTAACCTTTTGAGGACCATACATATTCTGCTGACACGAATTTGAAGTTTCTAAGATTTTCATGATCTCTGAGCTAATAATAGTTATGCCAAAAAAAATTGGCTCCTTTGAACCGATACTTACCCCTCATTTCGCTTGCCAAAAATATTTGCCATTTGACGATCCCGCCGTTCCGGACCGAGCGATTTTTATTTTCCCGATCTGCAACTAAATTATAATTATTTCACAAAAAGTTGGCCTCATAGGCCCCTTGCTTGCCCTTCTTTTCGCTTGTCAAAATTTGTGCTTTTTATCCATCAAATGAAGAATTCTAGTTAACCAACTTCGAGGGCTCACAAGAGGAAAGTGATTTACCGCCAATTAAACTTTTGTTGCCTCAACCCTCCTTGACAAATCACCTTTGGATATATTTACTCTACCTTTCGTCCGGGCAATTATAAGTGCGAAAAACCCTTTGGCAAGCATACTTGCCTGTTGTCGTCAATAGGTTAACTCGCGCATATAAATATTATTTACAATCAGAGCTTAAAAAAGATAATTCTTTTTAGAATCAATTCACATAAAAATTATGAATTTGAGAATAATTTATTATAATTTTAATTCAATGATTTGATATTGAATAAAGTGATATAATGATTTGGTCCAATTCATATTGTATTAATTCAATTTCAATTTCATTCAGTAATTTGTTTTATGAGATAATTCGCGAAGTATAAATCTAATCAGAGTTTTAAAATATTGATTCAAAAGGAATTATTTTCAAAATATAAATTTATGTAAATTTCTTAATTCATTTGAAGGACTCTATTTCAATTTAAAACATTCATTTATAAGGAGAAAATTTCTATTAAAAATAATCGTACATATATGTATATTAATGACTAAATTTAAGTCGAAAATCATAAAAAAGCATTGTTTAATCGCAAAAAAAAAATAAATAAAATTCTAAATAATCAAAAAAATCAACACATAGTTCGCGAATCAAAAATAATTTTTTTTATTCTTCTTTAAAAATTGAATTATTACTGATGATTAGACCGTACCACAAAAAAAGTTCGCCGTACACCGTCGAATCTAAATTATTTTTGCAAAGAGGTTTCGAATCTTTTTTCCGAACGTATGGGTCGTCTTACAAATTTTTCGTAATTCCTTTGGCGCTCACAGTTGGATAATAAAGTATGATACATCGATGTTTTTGTGTCGAGGAGACTAATGTTTTGCTCTAAGGGCCATTGACCTCAACTATCCCGTTCTAGTATTTATACACCAGATCTCAGTTCCTACAACCCTAATGCACCACCGTAATGTCAGAAAATTAAAGCTTGCAAAAAATCACTAAACTTTTGCTAAGGAAGTTTTTCGATAATTTCAGCAGAAATTTAATTATTTTTTGTTGCCGAAAGTAAGGGTCACCTTTTTAAATTTTTTTTTCATAGGATTTTATCGTTATAGCAAAACACTGGTCTCCTTGAGGCAAAAAAATTTATATATTTATCACACTTTAAAATCGGACTGTAAATGCAGAAGCTATAAGGAAAAATTAAAAAAGGCGACACCTACGTCCGGTAAAAAAATAAATTTACGAAATTGCCTTGCAACAATACTTTATATTTGAAGGGGTACTGCGAACTTTTTTTTTTGCCTGTAAAGTGCTACGTTCTACTGATGGTTGAATTATTTTTGAGGTCTGTTTCAAATACATACTATGACAAAATGCAATAAAATTTAAAAATCAAATTAAGGAATTATGTTTTTAAAGGTCTGCTTAAAATATATTCATATAACATAAATTTATAATTTTTTCATATCATAATTCTTCTGCAAACAGTAGTTATTTAAAAACATTTTTTAGCCTGTCTTACCCTGGTGTTCTTTATTTTTTTAGGACGTTTGCTTCAGTGGCTCTTTTGAATATGGCTGTCCTTCCTGTTTCGTAAAAATAAATAAAGAATACAAATCCCCCGAAAAATATGAAGAAACAAATGCTTTAAAATATGCACCCATACATTAGGTTTTATGAAAGGAGGCTTTATTTGGAAAATTCTTCTATAACATGTGTGCTTACATGCACTTTTAGTATGAATACAATACTGTGACATTTCAACAAATACTATAGTAGTTATTCCATTCATTCGTTTTCTTTTGTATCCTGTTTTATATATTTTCTATAGTCTTTTTTGGTGTTTTCTTTTATTTCCTTTATTTAAAACAAATAGCAATTTTTTTGATCGTATTTATTATGCAACATTTTGTTCTCTTTCTTTAAATTAATAAAATATTAATTCATTTCGTTTATTTAACCTTCTTTTTCAATTTTTAACTCTACTATTTTCTTGAGCTTAAGGTTTGGTTTTTATTTATAAAAAGTTTTTTATTTTCGATATTTCGCTACTCCAATGTGTAGCATCTTCAGGAAATAACAATTAAAAAATAACAAATAAAAAAAATTCAATTGTTATTTCCTGAAGATGCTACACATTGGAGTAGCGAAATATCGAAAATAAAAAACTTTTTATAAATAAAAACCAAACCTTAAGCTCAAGAAAATAGTAGAGTTAAAAATATTAATTAATTTTTTCAAATACAGCTCGAGTTTCTTGGAACTTCCCAGTGTAGAAAATCATTACCAGATATGTGGTTATGTAACTACATACTTGGTAATGGTAACTAGTTACTTTTGTTATTACATTTGTTATTACCTTTATATGGCGATGTCGCGAAAAATAATGAGTTATGGTTACAAACCAGCATACGAAAAATCAAAAAATATATCATTACCTATCTGCTTACTAGTACTGACAAAAATAATGAGTCAAAAATAGATTTTCAAAAATATAAATTATATAAAAAAAAATATTTTTTATTGTATTTTTTTTTTTAATTAAATTTGCTGGTGCGGGAATCGAACCTGGGTCTACAGATTGCCAGTCAATAGCTCTACCATCTGAGCTATATCGACATGTAATGTTTGATAGATAAAAACATAATTAACCTGCTGCACACAAGTAAGCTTACTCGCCAACATACAAAAAATCAAAAAATATGTGGTTACATATATCCTTACCAGTGTTTAGAAAATATTGAGTCTAAAAATAGATTTCAAAAAATTTTCAAAAAAATCTAGAAAATTATTTTCTATTTGAAATAATGATAAAAATAAGTCCTTATCTGTAACTCATTACTATATATTTTAAAATAATGCAGAAGGTAAGTGGGTGTCATTACTGGTAATCCAAAAAATAATGATATGTCATTACCGCTTCTACACTGGGATTGATAATGAATAAATTAAAAAAATAATTGCCATTGACAGAAAAACGTAAGAATGGAGTAAAATTCGCTGAAATCGAAGATGGAATATGCTCATTCAGGCTCATGCTCATTTGAAATTAAATATTACTTTCCATTCCATTGTTATTTGTATCCAGGTAAAGTTTAACGGAATGGAATGGATCCTCCTTTAAAAATTATGTTTTATAACTTCCCTGCCAAACCCGTTATTTGTTTTTTTTGTCTGAATTTTTTGTAAACAAATGGTTTTTAATCAATTGTAATTAGTTTTTTTATGCATTAGTGTAATTTCATTACCATTAGTAATGATTTTTCTAATGAAAAATATTTCATTACCGTTAAATGGTAATGAAATTTTTTTCATTGTCATTAGTATGAACTAATGGTAATTAAATTTCAATGGTAATGAAAAATTCCCATATATGGAGTAGATCCCCTCTGTGTTCTTTGTTTCGGTTAAAAAAATAAGTGCATTTAAATTGTTAATTGTAGTGATTTTTCTACTGATTTTACATTCTTGTATTGCTGGGATAGTAAATATATCAGCGCACTTGCACATTTGCTGCTTCCAAAAACCTTTAAATTTTTTATTGAGAAGTGTCAAGGGGATATATCTACTATTCTCGGCTAATAACACGAGATCCCAGGTTGGAAAAGTATTTGCAATACATTTTATTAATAAATATTTTTGTTGAATATCAATTTTTAGACACATTACTTTTCCCATCCTCGTAATCATATAAATAATTACTTTTTAATATAATAATAATCATATTCAAAGTAATGGGCTCAACGTCCTTAAACGTCATCAATGAAGTAAGGTGTAACTGTCACCTTTGGCTATACAATACTTTATACATGATTTTGTAATGTTTGCTTTTGCTGGCTTTAAGATATCAAAGAATACAAACACACAAAAAAATCGTTGTCAGGTAATTAGGAGCATTTCAACTAATAAATTATTTTCGCATACATTATGCGAAAACTAGAAATACTTTACCAAGTTTTTAGTTGTTTCAACTTAATTTTTCAATAATTTATTCGAAAAAACTTTATTAGTTGAAATGCTTCTAATTACTTGGCAACTATTTTTTTGCGTGTATTAACAATAGAAACATATCACCTAGTGCAACCATTTTAAATGGATAACAAAACGCATAAACATGAAAAGATGTTATAAAAATTATATTTGCATAAATATATTACCACAAGACAACAGCTAAAAAATGAATAAACGAACGTAAAGAGGAGAAAATTTACTTTAGCAAAAAAATAGTAGATGAGTCAAGTGCAAAAAAGCACTAAGCTGTCTGTACTATGCCACTCTGTTTTGGTGTTTATTTTTTTGTTTTTTTCTATTACAACTACTACATAATACAGCCATGTTGCATACATAACTAGCCATAGAGCTTGTTAAAAGCTGCTTAACTATTGTTACAACACAGTTAAATATGTACATGAAAACAGAGATTAAACTTTGGACAAAAAATAGAGGGAATATTTTACACAACTATATTTTGGAATTCCCGACGTCTTCGTGGTAGATTTTTACGTTATCACCTGAATTGTCAAATACTTAAGTTTTAGGCTTGCCATCTTTGTGAGAAAATGTTAAAATTCCAACGTTTTTTTTTTTATAGGGATTCCTAGCAAATATTTTAATTTTTGCCTTAAAAATACAAAAATTGTTTTTTCGGAATTCCTGTATTCCTATAATTTGGTAGTGGCAACCTTTGATCGGCAACACAAATATAAACAAAGAAAAAATAAAAGAAAATTTAAATTTGTTTTCAAAATTGTAGAATATTTAGGTTGTTCACAGCTATTTGTTGTATTCTCCTAACAAAAGACAGAGTTTTTAAAATTTTTATTTGACTTTAACAGCGATTTACTATTGGGTTTTCTATCTGTTCTAAAATATAGCACACAAAACATACGTTAAAATGTTGTATCGTGCTATTCTCAAATGTTGTATTTTCTCAATTTAAATTTTAACAACTCTGTTTTTTGTTAGGACGATACAACAAATAGCACACCCCTTGTGAAAGACCTTATTGTGTTTTGAACGATTTTTTGTGTTTAAATGCATAATTTTTTTTGCAACGTCTAAGAAATTTGAGTGATTGATTTGATTTTTCATCTGATTAATAATTTTGTTAGAAAATAACGTAAGTTAATGCGAGCAATCCCTTGTTTAATCACCGCGATTTAAAAAATCGAAAATTGTAAAAAAGAGGTGAATATCATATCATATCTTCAAATGATATCAATATCAAAAGCATTGCAGAGAAATGTCAAAATGATATCAATTGCAAAGTGGTAGAGAACACTTGACCATAGCTATGAAATATAATAGATTTTTTTTTTTTTCGAAAAACACAAAATTTTATTAAACATTAATTATTATGTAAAAATAATAAATAATTAATTAAACCCATTCCCATTCTTTTTTACTAAATTTTCTGTTATTTTTTTATTACAAAATTAAAATTAAAACGAAAAGTAATGTCAGCGATAGCATGATATTGCAATAAAATTGAAATTGAGTATCTTCACTTGAGATGAAATCATTTTGACAATTGCTTACTATCATTTTATTGCATGTCAAGACACTAGTTAAGGTAACTTTTAAATCATTATACCCTACACCACTGTGTCGTCAGGGTATTATTTTTAGTTAAAAATTGCTATTTTAACAATTTTATTTTTATGAGTCTTTTGCTTAATATTTTTCTAATTTTTCGGTCGAACTTTACTGGCACAGGTTATCACTTTGTACTTTTATATGTACGACTTTATAACTACTCACTTAAATATGAACGTGCACAAAGAGAGGATTTTGTTTGGATCTAAATTAACGAAAATTTTCAGTAAATTAATGCCATTTTTCTTCATAAAGTAACAGAAAAATTCATTGAAATTAATGAAAAGCTGCGTACTTTTTATGAAACTACCCAATCAGAAATCGCCAGTGGTACAAAAAATCAAGTACTGGTATACCACTGGGTAACCATGGTGTTGAAAATAAATGACTGGGAGAGCACTCATTTGGGACGCTTTGCCAGCGCTTGCAAAACGCGTCTTTCCAGCATTTGTTTTACAAAAATTTCGGGGGTTTATAAAAAAAAACACTGGCAAAGAATGGTCTAAGAGTGATATGCCAAGGTTTTCAACCAGTGGTTATCCAGTGCTACCTAGCCAATGCTACCAGTGGTACAAAAACCAATTCACTGGTAGAGCAATGATTTTATAAAAATGCTGATGCTTCGTTAAAAAAGGTTTGTAGTCAGGAGGTTCCGAATTCAAATCCTGTTGCAAGCAAAAAATTTTTTTTGGATTTTTTTTAATTAAAATTTTTTTTTGTTCTATAAAATCAATTTTTTTGTTTGTCGAAAAGCTCCTTTAAGACCAACTTATTTTTTGCTCTCCCAACGCTGGTATATTAGTTCCAAAAAACTGTTTGCCAGTGCTAGGTTTTTCGCACAGCCAGTAGTCGTCCAGCGATTATCACTCATTTATGTGTTTAGCTATCAAATGTTATATGTCTCGTTAGCTCAGTGGGTAGAGCAATCGTCTGCCAATCTGACGGCCTGGGTTCAAATCACGGCAGGACCAAAAAGAAAACATGCACTTTTTTTAAATTTTATTTTGGAAAATATATTTCCAGAACACCTATTTATTGGTTTTGCCAGCGTTTTGCCAACGTTCAAAAATTTTGTTTCTCCAGTGCTTTTCCGTCGCTTTTTGAACAGCCGGTCCTTTTGTCTAATGATGTTATCATTTTGGGAATGGGAAAGCACTTCTTGCCAGTACTTGTACCACCTGTTAAAGTGCTTTGCCATCGCTTTCCCGTTTGTATTTTTCTGACTGGGTAGTTTTTCAGTGAAACTTTTTAATTCAGCATATTAATAAATAAAATGACATTTGTCACAAAATATTATAAAAATGTGCAATAACTTAAAGAAAAGTTTTACTAAACGAGTTTTGAGTGTAAATTCATTGGTTTTATGGAAAAGTTCATTAACATCATGAATATAATTCGCTGAGTGCAACGATATTCGATTTACAAAATCTCTGTTAAGGTTTGAAAGTCAAAAAAATACTTTTGTCTGTCATGAAGCGGTTTACACCAAGACACAATAAAATCATTTCCCTTATTTAATTTTAGTCAACTTTTTTTGAACAGAATTAACTACAGGTATAAGTTTTTGTTATAGAAATATTCGCAAAAGTTTTATTATTTAAATTCTTTGTTGTATGTTATAAACTACCCAGTCAGAAAAATACAAACAGGAAAGCGATGGCAAAGCATTTTAAAACAGGTGGTTCAAGTACTAGCAAAAAGTGCTTTCTCATTCCAAAATGATAACATCATTAGACAAAAGGACCGGCTGTTCAAAAAGCGACGGAAAAGCACTGGAGAAACAAAATTTTTGAACGTCGGCAAAACGCTGACAAAACCAATAAATAGGTGGTTTGGAAATATATTTTCCAAAATAAAATTAAAAAAAAGTTCATACACTCAAAATAACTTTACCGTAAAAGTTCAACAATTGTTTAAAAAGTAAATCAATAAAGTTGTTTCAATTGAATAAGTAGTTAAATTGCAAAGAAATATATATTTTAACTTTTTCCAACAGTCATTCAATAAACAAAATACACAAAATACGGACTTTCGGTAGAAGTTCAAATATTCAATCAAAATTTTCTGTTAAAAACAATCAGTTGTTATAATACGATTAATTTTAAAATAAACGAGAAATCTATTATTTTTACCGACTTTGCCAGTTAATAAATTAACAATTAAAAATAAACCACAAAATACAATTGTTTTGAACGAAAAGTGGGTAGTCCTTTTTTTAACTTCTTTTCAATTGTTTTAATGTACATATTCGGTTGATTTTAAGGAAAAAATATTGTGAGTGTATGTATATGTTTTGTTTGAAGCCAGGTCGTCAGATAGGCAGACGACTGAGCTAACGAGACATATAATATTTAATAGCTAAACACATAAATGAGTGACAATCGCTGGACAACTACTGGCTGTGCGAAAAAGCTAGCACTGGCAAACAGTTTTGTGGAACTAATATGTCAGCGTTGGCAGAGCAAAAATAAAGTTGGTCTTAAAGGAGCTTTTCCACAAACAAAAAAATTGATTATATAGAACGAAAAAAAATTTTAAATTAAAAAAATCCAAAACAAATTTTTTGCTTGCAACCGCCCAGGTGGAAATTGAAGACGGTACAAAAAACAAAGCGCTGTGAAAGCGTTTGTTGTCAATGGTACAAAAAAAAAGCGTTTTCACAGCGTTGAAAAACATTATTTTGGATTGCTTTTCGAAAATTCACAAACAGTATTTTAGGAGCGCTTTTCATACAAAATTTACAACCGTTTGTGAAATAAAAACACGGTTAAAACATTGCTTTAAAGCGTTTTTCTAACGTTTGCAAAAAGTACTTTAGCAGTACTTCTTTTAAAGAATATATAACCGATTATTTAAAAAACACTGTAAAAACATTGATTTAAAGCGCCTTCAAAATGTTCGAAAAAGTGCATTCCAATGTCAGAGTTCTCTTTTTAAAGTGTTTGATCAAAATGATAAAAAAAAGTTTTTTTAATTTTAATTATATTTTATTATTTATGTAAAAAGAGTTATAGCAATCATTATTTATGTAAATGAGTTATAGCAATTGTCTCATTAAAAATTATTCCCATATTTGTATTTAAAACGATGGCAAAGTACTTCATTTGTTTATTTTCTAACGATTTGACAGCGTTAAAATTGGTATGTTGTAATAACGTTTATATACTGTCGAGAAAGTACTTTGAAATTTGTTTTTGGAACGGTTTGAAAACGATATAAAATACCACCCTGAGACCGTAAATCATGGTTATCATTTGGGTCGTTTTCACAACGCTCTGAAATTGTAAACCAGAATGTTCTACATACGCTAGTTTTTGGTTGAAAAAGCATTTTAAAGTTTTTTTTTCTGCAACGGTTTGAAAACGTTATAAAATACCACCCTCACACCGTAAATCATGGTTATCATTTGGGGCGTTGTCAAAACGCTTTAAACTTGTAAATCGATATATTTTGAAAACGTTTGTACCACCTTTTAAAATGTTTTTAAAACGTTTTCACGATCGTATTTTTCCACCTGGGCGGATTTGAACTCGGAACCTCCTGACTAAAAAACCTTTTTTAACGAAGCGTCGGCATTTTTATAAAATCATTGCTCTACCAGTGAATTGGTTTTTGTACCACTGGTAGCATTGACTAGATAGCACTGGATAAACACTGGTTGCAAACATTGGCATATCACTCTTAGACCATTCTTTGCCAGTTATTTTTTTTATAAACCACTGAATTTTTTGTAAAACAAATGCTGGAAAAATGCTTTTTGCAAGCGCTGGCAAAGCGTTCCAAATGAGTGCTGTCCCAGTAATTTATTTTTAACACCATGGTTACCCAGTGGTATGCCAGTACTTGATTTTTTGTACCACTGGCGATTTCTGATTGGGTAGGTACAAGAAAATCTGCATTTATGATTATTTTGTTAATGAAAAAGAACACGCAGTAGTAACTTTGATATATTTTATTACCTGCTATTTAGCTACAGGCGAAATATACCATATATGTAAGTGTTTAGTATCACCAGAAAGAAAATTATTAGATATTAATTAATTTAGAAAATTGTGTTTTTTTATTAAAAATTTTAACTGGTGCCAATTTGGAGTGTAATAAGATTTTGCATTGATTTTTTTTAAATACAAAAAAATACTTTTCAAATATATTCGCCAATGCAGTCGCTATGCGTAAAAATACGGATTAGGACAAGCAAAAAAAAACATATTTAAGAAATTGTAAGAGGTAGCCCACACATACACTCATATTTTTTTAAGACCTTTGCCAGCAGATTACACGAATTTATCGAACGTAGAAATAGGATGAAAAATAAACAAATGGCCATTGCTTGAAAATTTTTATATACGAGGTTTCTCATTTCGGGGGCTCAAGGCCAAAAGCTGAAATTTCATTATTTTGAGCGGGAACAAATGCTTGCTATTTCGCCGTACATCACAAAATCTACAAGTTAAGTTTGCCAAATCAGTATGTTTTCAGTATGGAAACAATTGAAAATAAATTTTTCTGCACAAATAATTTATTTTTGGTTCACTTTTCTCTGATATGGCCATAATGGTATAATGCTAAAATTTTAATTCGTCAATTTGT
This sequence comes from Leucophora obtusa, assembly GCA_949987735.1. Lineage (NCBI taxonomy): Eukaryota > Metazoa > Arthropoda > Insecta > Diptera > Anthomyiidae > Leucophora > Leucophora obtusa. The sequence goes on from OX465295.1 coordinate 81,417,346, forward strand.
ATTTAAAATCACCGCTCAGTAAATACTATTAATAAATAAATAGTGCACAAAGTTTAAATGCGTCTATTAAAAATTCGTTTACTGTTTTTGTTTACCTTTAACCGTTAGTTTCAGGGTTACGCAGCAAGTATTTCTTACACAGCAAGTTTGTAATTAAATATTTTTTTCTTAATTTATATTTTCTGTCTCAAAGTTTGCACACATGGTTTGAAATCATAAATTGCCAAAAAGAAATCTATGTACATTAGAGTGGTCCAAAAAAACATGAAAGTTGGAATTCGCGATCTCCACAATGTTGCCCCTATTCCTTAATGTCTAAAAACTCTCTGTGCCAAGTTTCAGCTAAATCCGCTGTTATTTAGAGGTAGCACAAAAAGTTGTCTTTTAAGAATTACTAATTTATCTCTAGAGTAATTTATACAAAAAGTAGGGTTGACTTTAAATTTAATTATTTCTTAACCTGTACGGTATTATTTAACAATTTTTTTTAAATCTGGTCTTAATTAATGTGAATATAAGGAATTTAAAATCAAAACTTAAACAAATTAGGTAACTTTTAAATAATTCGCGGTTTTTTTTTAAATTTATACAAAAAAATACATATTTTAGTCAAATTTTCGAAATTTTCCGAAAAGATGTAATTAAAAATTCAACTTGTTTTTGCCTTGTATGCGCAAATTTCTCAAATCTGATCTTTATTTTAACGCAGATTATGAATCAGCAATCGAAACTTAAAAAAAAATTGTGGCTTATGAATTATTCGCGATTTTTGAAAATTCAAAAAAACTCAAGTTTTTTGAGATATTTTCCCAATTACCTGTAAACGGTGTTATCGAAAAATGCAATTTGTTTTACTTTTGCAATTTACTTACCAAGGACCTTTATTATATATAACACTGATTTTAATTTTAAAAAGGATAACAGATATCCTTGCAAATTAAGTTAAAATTTGACATTTTTTAATATTTCGCTATTATTTTGATTGCTATAATTTTATTGCTACCAAAAACCCTATCCCACATAATAGGACATTTAGCAGATATTTATATATTAATGCAAAAACGAAATTTTCATATTGGTAAATATAAGAAAACATCCTGATCAAAATTGATCCTTTTGTGTATGAAATTTTAAAATTTCGCGAAATCCGCGACTCCGATTTCAATTTTGATTTCATATTCGTAATGTACACCTAAAAATATATTAGATTTGATATGTCGCGATCATAATAATTATATTTAATTTTTCTCATTTTTTCCATTATTTTTAATTAATTAAAAATAATAGAACAAGTACAACCTCGAAACTTCAATTGCGATGTGCTACCTCTAAAGAAAACTTTTTTGGTGATTTTTTTGATCAGACTACATTTTTTTTCAAAACGGCATATTTGTAGGGTTGTGGAGCGTGAAAATTCCAACTTTTTTTTTGGGCCACTCTAATGTACATACCAAAAGTAGGTTTTGTTTTTCAAAAGCACATCCCTATTTTAAGTAGGTACGACTATTTAAATAAAGGCAAAAATTCACTTTTAGTCACAACTTTTAATCATACTACAACCTTTACAAGAGGAAATAAGATGATTAACTGCCATTTAATTCGACATCAAAAAGGTAAAATGTTAAAAACAAAAAAATGTAAGGTGGTACGGTCTAATACCCATATATGAACATATACTTAGGTGATACCTCATTTTACGGATCTATACATACATATATGTTCAGATATGAACAAAAATGACTTCATCTAACACGTTAAATTATAAGCTGTACAGATTTCCAGTTTCACTATGTAACCACATTTTTAGTTTCATTATAAATCTTCATATCAATTAAATTGGTGACACGATTTCTTTAAAAAAAATATTTGAAAGAGGGGGTTTCCCAATGTAGAAACGCTACTACTTAATTACTTTTCTTTTTATATTTCTTATTAAATTTATATGAGTATGCTGCACAAAATAATGAGTTATGCTTACGCGCTATCATACGAAAAATCGAAAAAGATGTGACTACATATATGCTTCCCATTATTGACAGGAATAAAGACTCCAAGAATATAATTTTCAAAAAAAATTAAATTTTATAAAAAAAGAAAATTTTTATAGTTACCCAGCAAACAAAGATGATCATTAATGACTCAGAAATGAGCTCCAAAAACATAAACATTTTTCCACTTTTTCCTATGAAAGTGGTCCGTCCAAAAGAGCCCCCTGTGTACTCAGAAATGCCTCAGAAAAAAGAACATATAAAATCGAAATTTTCTTCATAAATTTAAATAATTTTGGAATCTTCTTTGAGTCCAAAAAATGAACCCTCGTTTTGAGACAGCTTTTTAGATTGTAGGGACAACTTTTTGGATTGCTTTCTGAGGGTTCATAATTTCTACCAAAAAAGAGTGTTTTCAAAAAAACAATAATCATTTCTATGAGCCAATTAAAAATCTTATTTATGAGCGCTCCGAAATTGCTGGCTGGGTAAATTTTTTTTAATAAATTGAATTCGATGCCCTAAATATTATAGTGCATATGCATAATAATTTGAAAACCTTATAACACATTTATAAAATTAATTTCGTATGGAAAATTTGTTCTATAAGTCACTTAAAAATTTTAAAAGTGATTATGCATATGACCCTATGAATCTACTCTTAATAAAACATTTACATTAAGTGTATGAACTTCATTGGTGTTATACAAAAATTCATTAATATCATGCAGATAATGCTCTCAGTGTAGGCTACCTCGACATGTTATATTTGATAGATAAAATCATAAATTACTTGCTTCACACAAGTATGCTTACGCGCTATTTTAGAAAATATCAAAAATATGTGTCCTTACTAGAGTTGAAAAGATATTGAGTCTAAAAATAGATTTAAAAAAAATCTGCAACAATATTTTGTATAGTTATATCGGCAAAGAATTATTTTTGTTAGCTGGTAATTATTAACAAACTCCTTATTATACGTAACATAGTCCAAAAAATAATGATAAGTCTTTACCATTTCTACACTGGGTTAATACTTATAAACACCTTACACAGAGAAAGAGATTCATTGCATAGTTTTCCAACCGAAATGATGGTGTCTTAATCGAATTTCTGTTGGTACAAAAAAATATATCGGTGGCTGTAACCAAACGATAAGGTTGGTTTCTCTGTACATATTTTTTGGAGTATTTTTTTTTCCTCTTGTCAATTTATTATTTCAAACCATGTGCATTTGATATCTAAGTATTTTGATATTGATTGAAACTAGTGGAATTGGGCAAAAACAATCTGCCAATGTGTCAGTTAGTCTTTGGAAAATATTTTTTTTTTTTTATTAATTGGCATATAAAGCTGCATTTGTGCGAAAGACAACTGAAAAGACTTCATTATCTTGAACATTGCGTGTGCCCACGAAAACTTAGAAAAAAAAACTTTTCTAATTAGGGTTTATTCGCAGAAAATACGCTGTGATGGCAGTGATTGTACAATATATATAATATTGTGGCAGTTCTAAAGTTTTTTAATCGACTTTTTTATATGTAATTTTCTTTATATTTTTTCCCCTTTTTGAAATTTAAAGAAAAAAAGCGATGGCAATTAATTTGTTTCTCTTTGATTTTTATCTTTTTAGATCCTTATTCATTTGGAAAGGTAAGCTATTTTTTAATCAACCACAAATTAAAGGATAATTCAAGGAAGCTTCTATTACATTTTTATTTAGATATAACATTAATGTATACTCATAGAAACAAGTCTGTAAAAATAGCAGAAAAAGCAATTAAAAATTAGTTAAAATGATGCTGCAGAAAAAACTGTTAAGTTAGCAGATTCTTTTTTTTTTTTTTTTTTGCTAAACACTAGTAAAATAAGAACAGTAGAAATAAAACTGTTAAATTTAGTTATATTTAAGTTAACTTTTATTTAATTGAATATGACAAATTTTACTGTAAATTGTGCTGTAAATTTGCTACAAAATTTTTGTTATTTTAAAAATTAACAGAAATATTTGCTAAAAAATTTTAAACTGTTGTTTTTAAAAGGCTTGATTTTTATTTGTATTTAAAAAAAATGGAAAAGAAAAAACTTTGAAAATTTAAATTGTTTCGTTATTATTTAGGCTACTACCCAGCAAAAAACCTGCTTCGCTGGATGAAGCTTTGTAAGGGAATAAATAAAATTAATCCCTTACAAAGCTGCTTAGGGAAGGCATGATTTTTCCATATAAAGGGCCCGCTTGGAAGCACGTTGTTTTGTGAGAAAAATCGCATTATTCGATGCTGAAAAATTGCAGTAAATTCATGTCTTTCGTAAGTGCATTTAACCTCAAATAAATTCATGCACTTTTTTTGGAAAAGTGCTTTTTTTGCTGCTGAAAAAACGCGACTTCTTATGAAATTAAATGCATTCATTTGCCGACTTCAAAATGCAGACTGACTCATGTTTATGTGGCGTCTATACATTAAACTCTACTAAAGAAGGGTAAAACACGATTGAGATGACTCAGATTTCGTGCGCATTAATCTTTGGATAACTTACATTTTATTTTACTCCCTTACAACCTGCTTCGTCGTAAAGGAATAGCGTAGCACTATAATTTTTTTAAATAACTTGCTTACGATTTGCTTCATTTAAGGCAGTTTTACAGGGTATACAATCAAATTGCAAAATTTTTTGTGTATTGTATACGCACAAAGTGGCGCAACTCTGTAAAGCAGAATTTGTAGCGCGTTTTTAAGCGCTTCGTATTTTTACTGCTTCCAAAATACTAAAAATTTTTTGCTGGGTAATTATTTTGCAAAATTTTTTACACATTTTAGCAGGTTAATTTGTTATTTTCTATTAACAAAAATTTAACTCAAATATAACTAAAATTCTGCATATTTAACAGTTTTATTTTTGATATTTCTATCGTAATAATACTAACAAATATAGCAAAAATAATCCTTTAATTTAGCAGTTTTTTCTGCAGCATCATTTTTAACTAATTTTTAGTAGTTTTAACTAAATTTTTTACAAATTTTTTCTATTAGTGTAATGGAAAAATTTTAGGGATAATATTATATATTTTCTTAAATTTAGTTTCTTGTTTCCTCTTTGTTTGAAATGTTTAAATATTGATTTATTAATTATTAACCAATGGATGCTTCAGTTGCCAAATCCATTAATTCCATAAAGAAAAATAAATGAGTCTCAATGAGAAAATAGTATATTTTGTTTTTTAAAATTCAGGTTTAGTTATAAATTCAAATAAACGATGTGTTAATACTTATTATCAGAGAAATTGTGTGAAATATTATGCAGCTACAAGTCAATAAAGTGTTTTAAAATTAAAGTTTTGTAAAATTCTGAAAGTGAAGTTAATCGATTTGGCAACTGAAGCATTCAAATATATAAAATTGCCTTTAGTTTTTTTTTTTTTAAATAACTAGCAAAAGTTTATTTTATTACATTTGTTAGGTATGGTTTTTAGTTTGTTTTGAATTTTCTCTCTAATGAGTAAATAATTTCAATATCTTGACTAAAATACACATACTCTGTAAACAAATTTTGAAACTCAATTGTAAGTAACGACTGTTTCAATACCCGACATCCGTTAGCATTAGTTGTGCAATATTTTTTTTTTCTTTTGCATTGTATTTTTCGACTGATTTCCTCTAATGGGTCTGTTTCCGTTAGAAAAAAAAGGAACGGAAAAACGAAAAGTTTTTCCGTTAAAGTTCTATTGCAGTTTGGTGTTATACGTATATTTTTTTTTTCAAAAACATCAACGAACTTCATTATTGGAAGTTTTACTTGTAAAAATCAAAAAAAAAAGAAAATATATTCATACAAGCTAAAAGCAGCTTTGGATTTTTTTTTGACAGCCAGTCATCATTTGTCATACACACATATACATGTAGATATGTGCAGTGACGGTTCCAGCTTTCAGTTTTAGTGAGGAAATTCTAAAAATTTCGTTAAAACTCTTTGTTATGTGAGAAAAGTGCGACACACTTGATCTTTTAAAGGACACTCCACATTTGGTGACTCACATTTATTAAAGGAATTAAATATGCTAAAATCGCAAACTTATTTAACAAATTGTGGGCATGTCTCTATCCGGATTTGATTCTTGCCTAAGGAAATCGTCAGGGGACGACGTTTTTATAATTTCTGTAAATATTGGTTAAGTTAAATTACAAACTCAATGAGAATTTCTTGTTCTCGTCTGGAAGCGTTATTAAACATTTAAAATATCAAAGAAAAAACAAAAATAACAACAGAAAATTTTCCACAATTTGCTTTGTCATCTTCCAATGTACTACTCTGTTGTTTTGACAGATCTAGCAATGTAGTGACAGATCTAACAATGTTTTCTAAAGTGTCAATAACATTTAAATTTGCACAAGCACTTGCATATTTTTTTTTTAACTATACACACTAGTTGCAACTAAAAATACTACACACTAGTTGCAACTAACGGTTGGATCCTGTCTCAGGTAAGCGATATAGTTTTTAAACAGGCCAAGAGAAAGTCTTCATTCCAATTTAAACAAAAGCATGCTCAAATAATTTTCTGCCACTGAACAAAAACTACTAAGGAAATTTTTGAAGCTATTACATGGAATGGCCGGCAACCGGGTAAAATCAATGAGGATGGCACGCTTACCATCCCATGTGAGAGCCATTATTTCTGTAAGCAGTGATCCTCTTGACAAAATTAAAATAATTGGCGACATTTTATTTCCAGCTCTCGCAAATACTGCTGTTTCATTAAACAAAAAATTTCGAATTGGTACAAAAGTGAACACATCACTCACAAAATATTTTCCACAACCGATTGAGGTTTATTTGAAAAAAGTTTGTTTTCAATTGAAGAATCAATTAAAATACATGGGAACATATTGTTTAACTTTTTGTATAAGTCACTAAAAAACAAACTACAGGAAATAAGTATCGTGTGCAGGGGTTGATATTTTCAATAAAATGTTATATTTTATTTACGTCGCAAGACTGAAATACTTATATAATGCAAACTAAAAACTAAATAAGAATTCCACCGGTTAAAATAAAAATCTTTCGGAATGTGAAGTTATTGTGGCCGTTTTTACCTTTTAAAACATTGGTTTATTTCCTTTAAATAGACCGAGTTTTTTCTATTGCAATCAAAACGAGTAAAAAGGTTAAAGTCGGGCATGCCGACTATACAATACCCTACACCAGTCTGGTTAAAAGCCAACTAATGTTTGGATCCGAAATTCGAATGGGTTAAAATGGGGCTTGTGTCAAAATTTTCTATAATGTGATTCAACGCACCAAATTTCATTAAAATATCTTAATATTTGCGACATGCAGTTTGTAACCAAGCCAATTTTGGGGGGACCCTTATATGGGCACTAGGTCTAAACATGGACCGATGTTCACCAAAATCAATAGGCTTCGTCCTTGGGCCAACATAGGTCTGTGTACCAAATTTCATCAAAATATCTTAATATTTGCGACCTGCAGCGTATAAACAATATAATTTTGAGGGGACCCTTATATGGGCCTTAGGTCTAAAAATGGACCGGTGTTAACCAAAATCAATAGGCTTCATCCTTGGGCTGACATAGGTCGGTGTACCAAATTTCATCAAAATACCTTAATATTTGCGACCTGCAGCGTATAAACAGTATAATTTTGGTAGGACCCTTATATGGGCACTAGGTCTAAACATGGACCGATGTTCACCAAAATCAATAGGCTTCGTCCTTGGGCCGACATAAGTAGGTGTACCAAATTTCATCAAAATAAACCATATAATTTTAGTAGAACCCTTATATGGGCACTAGGTCTAAACATGGACCGATGTTCACCAAAATCAATAGGCTTCGTCGTTGGGCCGACATAAGTCGGTGTAACATATTTTATCAAAATATCTTAATATTTGCGACCTGCAGCGTAGAAACAATATAATTTTGGTAGGACCCTTATATGGGCACTAGGTCTAAACATGGACTGATCTTTACCAAAATCAATAGGCGTCGTCCTTGGGCCGACATAAGTCGGTGTATCAAGTTTCATCAAAATATCTTAATATTTGCGACCTGTAGAGTGCGAACAAGAATGCATGGACAGACAGACAGACGGACGGACGGGCAGACGGACATCGTTAAAACGAAATAAAAAAAAATTCTAAGCCGATCGGTATACTATAAGGTGGGTCTAGGACCACTATTTTTTGGTGTTACAAACATCAGCACAAACTTATAATACCCTGACCACGTAGTGGTGTAGGGTATAATAACAAATCCCAACGCTGACACCAATTGTTAAGTTTTACCTTATAAAAATGTTCGTTTGTCTCCTATAGATAGACCGGGCTGGTGCTCTTAGTAAATAAAATAACTCTCACACTTTGTGTTATTGAGCTTGTATTCTTATATGTTTGCACTCTCTTTAGTTAAACACATCATTTTAACACTTACACAAACTCTAATGATTTTAGTAAAACGATATACAAGAGCGCTATTAACTATGCAAACTCTAATATGCTATTAACTTAGAGCAACTTAACAGCACAGGTGTTAATAATCAATTTCGCTCCACAAGTATTAATGCGCAACTTCCACTTCCTTCGTAACGTTCGGTCTTTTATAGTTTAATGGTCGTTGGTTGTAGAACATGCTAGAAGCTTAACATTATTTATGGCATTCAACATTATCGCAAATGCTGAGGTGTATACTTAAATGTAGTTTTACATTACCAGATTGACGTGTTTAGTAAATTCCGTATTTCGGGATATTTTCTTACACAAAATTACAGAATTTTCTATACTAGATTAATCTAATTTCGTAACAATGTTTAAACTTGTCTTAAAGAAGTAAAATGTTGAAACCAAATTTAAGAAAATTCACTATTAGTGGTTTTTCACACAATTTTAAATTTCATGATTTTAAGTTTAACCAAATTCTTAACATTTAAGATTTTTAACAAGAAGAAATACATCTTCCAACAGTTTTAAGAAGTGTTAACCTAATACAAGAAAATATGTTAAATGTAATGAAAAGTTTCTATTCTTCTTAAGTTAGTAAGAATTTTGAATAAACTGAAATAAAATTTAATTTGCATTATTTGAAAGCAGTTTTATTTATTGGAAAGTAATTTTATGTATTTGTATTAAAAACCCATATACATTGGCTCATATGAATAAAAAATAGATATTACTAATAGGGGGAAATACAGGGGTTTTGAAGCAATTACTTCACAAATCTAATCTGCTTGGGAGTAGACTACAAATTAATTTTTTTAATTTTCGTTTACATTTCCAGCCAATTGGTAAATTTGGAATTAAAAGCCATTCCTAAGCCCAAAGGAATTACTTCGAAGTAATTGCTAAGTTTTATTCATATAAACCATTGTTTTAGTAAGGTGAAAACTTAATTTTAGTTCATACATTTTTTGATTGTACTTAGCCAGACTTACAACCTAAACTAGGCCATTTGAGAAGTGTATTTATTTATTTTGTTATGTAACACCGTGTAATCAATGTACGCCTCTGTAATTAAAAACACTTATTTTTGATTTAACTTATGGCTTAGTAACATAAGTGAGTGATTCGAATACTTGTTCTTTTTTATGTACTTTTCTTTACTTCAAAATTTGAACGATATTTCCTATAACATCAGTCACCATTTTACATGGAGTTTCTTAAGTATATCAGCTTTTTTCTTTTTTTTTTTTATTGATAACACCATGTAACGGTTATTCTCTCCCGTGGAAAAATCGACGCGCACGTAAAAGAAGAGACCGTGTATATTTTACATTCAGCATAATAAGGCTGTTAGCTAAAGAGAAAAATTTGTTACTTTAACAATATTTATTCCTGTTTTTTTGCTGAAAATGAAATTTGTTGATTTTAAAATATTTTTTGCTAAATTTAGGTAAACAATTAGTAAAACTACAGATTTATTTGTAATTATACTGAGTCATAAAATTTGTTCAAAGAATGGGTTCTTAAAAATTAGCTACATATAGATAATTTTTAAAATTAACACTCAAAATTAGTTAAAGTACTGAGGATTTTTAGTATAGAGTTAAATGAAGATAACTAAAATCTTTGTTTAAATCAGTGTTTAAACTAAAAATTTGTTAAAAATTAGTCAAATATATTTGAAACCCGTTTGACAGATTTTTCTACTGACCTATTATTTTAAGTGTAGTAAAGCTGCGCACTCAGCTTTTCACGATCACGTCAGGTATAGTCTTAAAAGGACTTTAAATTATCAAAGTATGGCTTTTGGCATCCCCCTTTTTTAGTAATTCTACACATTTTATGTTGTTGATATGTGTATCAAGTGAAATAGGAGAATCTCTGCAATTTAATAAAAACTTTTTGTCTCTCCACGAATACAAGAAAATGTCTTAAATGTTTATTGAATTTGAGATTAAAAGTTGAAAATTGTACCATGGTGTAATATCAAAAATTGCATTTTTGTTCGGTGTAGTTCAAATTTACGCGACACTATGTACTTTTACGACTTTTAAACTTTTTTATGTGTTTGTTTTTTGTTCAATGTTCATTGACTCTATGCTAGTGCTAGTTCTTGGTATGGTTTGGTTTGGTTGGTAGATCGTTATTGACAATACGATGATTCAATATACATATGAATTATTGGAAATTGTTAAAAATATTAAAGTTTTGGTACTTTATATACCGTCGTTGCGCTAACAAAATAAGCTATGTGTTTTTTTTTTTAAACTCTTACAAAAATCCCGTTGTGACAATCGATTGTTTGCCAGCCAAATCGATTGTTTGCCAGCCAAATTAGTTGCGAAAACCGATTTTAGTTGTCAAGATGTTTCTGGTTGCTGCACCGAACTTCTAAAAATCAAAGTTGAAGCGAAAAATTAGTTTTAAAAAAAATTTTAACATTTAGCCTTGTTGTTTTATTAATTAAGTAAATAAGTAAAAAACGAAAAATGAAGCATCGAATTGATTCTTTACAAAAATATAAATTTTTTTTACTACCCAATAAACCAAAGTACGATACGATAGTGAAATCGTTATCACCTTAAATATCGGAAAACGATATCATATTCCAATAAGATTATAATATCATTTTCGATAAGGTTTAATGATAAAGTATACTTTAAAATATTCATTATTTACAAAAATTCAAACAGTTTTCAGAAACAAATACAGTTTATAAAAACTTGCAATTTTTACTTCGTTTGGCTATTTATAGGAGGGGTACTATTTATATTTCGGAATAGCAAATAATAACAAAAATTTTGAAATGAAAATGTATTTATTATTTTTCAAAATATTCCCCATGATGATCAATACACTTTTGCATTCGTTCAAACCATTTGTCATAGCAGTTTTTCCTTTCCTCCTGAGACACCTCCAAAACATGGTTTTTGAACGCTTCAACTGCTTCTTCGGTGCTCGTAAATCGCTGACCATGCAGTCTGTCTTTGATATTAGGGACAAGAAGTCATTGGGTGCCAAATCATCACTGTACGGAGAATGAGTCATCAATTCGATGTTTTGACTGCTCACAAATTCACCTGTTTGTCGAGATGTGTGAGAGCTCGCATTGTCATGATGGAGAATGATTCGTCTTTGGCGGTTGGTTTTATGAATTTCTCCAAAGACTTCTGGCAAACAAATGGTTGTGCATCACTCAGAATTGACCATCCAAAGTAGCGCAAGCGGAACTTTGGGCCCCATTACCCATTCGGCCGAAGAAACAGGCGACCATTTGCTTTGCTGTGCTTCTTCCACGAACAAATTTTGTTGGATTTCGTTCTTTCGAATCCATAATATTCGCTTTTTATTCATTATTATGATGAGAAAAACCGCGCGATTTTTTTAAAAAAAATTAAATTTTTACCCGAAGCATATTTTTCAACTACCACGGTGTTAAAAATAAATGACTGACAGAAGACTCATTTGGGACGCTTTGCCAGCGTTTGCAAAAGGCGTTTTGCCAGTATTTGTTTTACAAAAATTTCGGTGGTTTATAAAAAAAAAACTGGTAAAGAATTGGCTTAGAGTGATATGCCAAGGTTAGCAACCAGTGGTTATCCAGTGCTACCTAGCCAATGCTACCAGGCGTACAAAAATCAATTCACTGGAAAACCAATGATTTTATAACAATGCTGACGCTTCGCTAAAAAATGTTTGTAGTAGGTTCCGAGTTCAAATCCGGTTGCAAGCAAAAAATTTTTTTGGATTTTTTTTAATTGAAAATTTTTTTTGGTTTTATAAAATCAATTTTTTTGTTTGTGGGAAAGCTCCTTCAAGACCAATTTTTTTTTGCCCTCCCAACGCTGGCATACTAGTTACAAAAAGTTGATTTCCAGTACTAGCATTTTGGCACAGACAGTAGTTCTTCAGCTATTATCACTTATTTATGTGTTTAGCCATCAAATATAATATGTCTCTTTAGCTCAGTGGGTAGAGCAATCGTCTGCCAATCTGACGGCCTGGGTTCAAACCACGGCAGGACCAAAAAATTCATATAACCTTTTTTTTAAATTTTATTTTTGGAAAATATATTTCCAGACCACACATTTATTGGTTTTGCCAGCGTTTTGCCAACGTTCAAAAATTTTGTTTCTCCAGTGCTTTTCCGGCGCTTTTTGAACAGCCGGTCCTTTTGTCTAATGATGTTATCATTTTGAGAATGGGAAAGCGCTTTTTACCAGTACTTGTACCACCTGTTAAAGTGCTTTGCCACCGCTTTCCCGTTTGTATTCTTCTGACTGGGTAGTTTAATATGCAATTAAGTTTTAGATGGCGCCCAATAATTTAACTTTTTTTAAAATATGAAATAACCACCAAAAATTTTATAATCCCCCAGAAAAATGCAAAGGCAATAATGTTCAAACTGTTTTAATTTTAGTTCATTTGAGATTTATTTTAAAGATTAAAAAACCGTCAAATATTTTTACGTCATTTCTTGGATGTTATTTAATTTTTCCCTTTGGGGGTTATCCGTAGCGCTGATAAATATGTACATCTGCGATAGTATTTTTAAAGTAGCGCATACACGCTCAATATTATTGATCAATTTTTCAAAAATCAACCAATCAGGACATTTTATTTTTAAATACTTTGTTCTGATAAGATGGTTTTAAAATCATTGATCAATAATATTGAACGTGTATGTCTGCCTTAAGAGAAATTTTCCAAATTTTTAAAAAATTACTTTTAAAAGGCAACTAAAATTAAGGTGGCACGCGAGATATTTTTCCAAAAAAAAATTTGTCCGTTTCTGGAACGAAAAAAGTCTCGCCACCCCTGCCTTACACCAATCGACGCGTGCCTTTTTTTAAGCGATTGATAAATTATGTGGTATCCAACGAGGGTAAATTTTTTTTACAACTAAGTGTTCATGCAAAATCGAATATATTGAAGTGGAAATAATGTGCAAGGATGCCTCTATCTCACGATATGCCACATGACGATCTTGCATTATCAGTTCACGCACTGCATCGATGTTTTGTGGCACAACAACCGATTTTGGACGACCTTCACGGAATTCGTCGGCGACCGAACTACGACCAAGATGGAATTCAATATACCAGCGATATACTGTGATTTTTGATGCTGTTTTATCGCCATACAAAGAACTGAGTTCATCGATACATTCTTGTTGAGATAATCCACGTCGGAAGTTGTGAAAAATAATCTTGAAATTTTGATTTTTTGGCCAAATTGATTTTTTAACTTCACAATTTTCTTGAGCGTAAGGTTTGTTTTTTTTATATAAAAAAATCTTTATTTTCGATATTTCACTACTTCATTGTGTAGCATCTTCAGGAAATAACAATTAAATTAATAAATTGATTATTTTAATTGTTATTTTAATTGTTATTTCCTGAAGATGCGAAATATCGAAAATAAAGAATTTTTTATATATAAAAAACAAACCTTAAGCTCAAGAAAATTGTGAAGTTAAAAATTGAAAAAGAAGGTTAAATAAACGACAAAAATTTACAAATTGATATTCTTAACTTACTGTAAACAAACCAAATAGCACTTGTACATTAAAACATTGTGAGTACGTTTATGCTAAAAAATGTAAAACTTTATTATGGTGCTGCCAGATTTTTAGCTATTTACATTAGTTTTGCTATTTCCCGAAATATAAATAGTAACCTTAGTACTTCTTGTTATTGGACAAATATAGTTGCAAAATTTAGATGAGTTCGACTTTTCTTCTAAATTTGACAATTTCACTATCAATTTTTTATTATGACTTCATTTCAGCTCATTTTAAAAGAATTCTGGTTTTGCTATCATACATGATATCATTTTCGATATCGAAATCGCCTGGAATAACGATAGTGTTTCGATGCTCGATCAGATTTTGGCGATTTTGCTATCGTTATTCCAGGGAATTTCGATAACGAAAACGGTTTCTTAATTCCTTGGAAATACGATATCGTTACGAACGGTTCATTTTAGAACAAAAAGTCTATCGTTTTCGTATCACAAGTGATTATCATATATGATAATAAATATCACCTAGGTGATATCGTTTCGATATCGTGACGATATTATTATTATTATTATTATAATAACATTTTATGTGTAAAAAAATAAAAAAATATCGCATGTTACAAAATAACATTTTTAAAGATTCCTTATTTCGAAAACGCAGCGAAGATGTCTATGTAGTAGTAAAAACATGTATGCATACAATCCATTTCCTGTTTTTTAAGTTATTTGCTAGTAATAGTTGTTACATATGCGCTTTAGGGTGGCGCAGAATTCCTTTTAATGTTAACTTATTAGAATCAAGATGCATGTGTAGTCGTTAATACTACTGCTGTCATATATTATGATCAATCTACAATTTTCTTGATTTACATTTAAGACCTATCATGTTTTTCTATTGACCAATTGCAATATTTCCATTACATTTAAAAGAAAAAAGTACCACCCTAATGAGTTAATGCGACTATGGTACTAAGATATTTCTATATGAGTATGTCAATGTATTTAAGTAAAAAACTTGTATAAGTACCCTTTTCCTAGATCTGTTCCAAGTTTTTAATATTCTTTACTTTGAGTTTTTAACTGGTTGCATGTATTTTCCTCTTACCAAAAGAAAAAATCTATGGCAAATATTTGCATTTTTATATCATATGACATTAGGAAAACGTAGGGATATGTGTGATTAAGATAACGATATTTACTTAGTGATTATATTTTGTATAAACTATCAGTAGTCAATAACCAGTAAAAAAAAAATTAAAAAAAAAAATATTATAGAAGTATTTATCTGCCAATAGTAAGTAATTATATTTCTTATTGAAAAAATACGATACCCCATTACGGTTTCTACATTGGGTTGTTTTAAGCCTAATTTTAGCCTGGGTTGTTTCAAATCCTAGTTTATAGCGATTTTTGCACTGAATGCAAATATGTCTATTATATTAAGCACGAAAATAATACATATTTTTGTTTGTTTTTTTTTTTTTGTTACCTTATTTAAGCCTCTAATGCACAAGGCCGCCTAAAGTCGGTCTTCAGATTTTAAATAGTTTTTGGCTAAATAACAATATTTTATTAAACAAGTTGTATTACATCCATAGAAAACTTAACTATCTACTTTTTTGCATTCAAACTTTTTTTTTATAAAGAACGGGTTTCAAGCGAGAAGCATGGAATTTGGAAGTGATTTTGTTACATCTAGCGAAAAAAACAAAAACTATTATCTAAATTATTGGCCAAAATCACATTTTCCTATAAAATTTAAAACGCCGTCACTACTAAGTTAAAAGAGGGATATGTGTAATTTTTAGTATAGTTATTCTCTGAGGTGTATTAAAAAATATTCTAAGCGTTGAACATTTTTATACCCTACACCACTACGACTCAGAATTACTTTTTATTTCGGTTTAACGATGTCCGTCCATCTGTTTGTCCATACATTTTTGTACGCACTCTACAGGTTGCAAATATTAAGATATTGGGATGAAATTTGGTTCTCTGACTTACGTCGACCCAAGAACGAAGCCGATTGCTTTTGATTAAAATCGGCCCATTTTTAGACCTAGTGGCCATATAAGGCCCCCCCCCCCCCTACACCACTACGTGGGGTGGTATTATATGTTTGTGCTGATGTTTATAACACCAAAAAATATTGGTCCTAGACCTACCTTATAGTATACCGATCGGCTCAGAATTTTTTTTATTTCGATTTCATTTTTATTTCGATTTCACGATGTCCGTCCGTCCGTCTGTCTGTCTGTCCATGCATTCTTGTGCGCACTCTACAGGTCGGAAATATTAAGATATTTTGACAAAATTTGGTACACCGACTTACGTCGGCCCAAGGACGGCGCCTATTGATTTTGGTTGAAGTCGGTTCATGTTTAGACCTAGTGCCCATATAATGGTACCCCCCAAAATTGTCTTTTTTACACGCTGCAGGTCGCAAATACGTAGATCTTTCAATGAAATTTGGTACACAGACCTACGTCGGCCCAGGAACGGATCCTGTTGGTTTTGGTTGAAATAGGTCCATGTTTAGACCTAGTGCCCATATAAGGGTACCCCCCAAGATTGTAATTTTTACACGCTGCAGGTCGCAAATATAAAGATATTTCAATGAAATTTGGTACACGGACCCATGTCGGCCCAAGGACGAAGCCTATTGATTTTGGTTAAAATCGGTCCATGTTTAGGCCTAAGGGTCCCCCCAAAATTGGCTTTCAATGAAATTTGGTTTGCTGACTTACATGGTCCCAAGGAAAAAGCCTATTGATTCTAGATAGGATCGGTCCATATTTGGACCTATCGCCCATATGGGCTATATTTTCGATTTTCTCTTGTTTTCTGATTTTATAGAAAATTTTGACACAAGTCAAATTCCCTAAGATATTAAATTCTTCGTTTAATTCCCTAAATTTAAATTTTCACTTAATGCCCACTTAAGGCCTTAAAGTTTAAACATTTTTTCCCAGGACAGGTCCCTGAACTTTGTTTTTTATGAGAGTTCAGTAACCTGTCCTAGGATTTGTATTGTGACATGTCACAAGGGGTCAATTTCCCCCTCCTATGACAACGCCATGTAAAAGTGACCACTCTATTTCATATAAAGGGGCCAGTTCGGTGACAGTTTGTTAAAATTTCCCGTAGGGTAGGTATTAGAATTGTATAATTTGGGTTTTATTTTATATTCTTGGGTGAAGAGACATGTCCCTTTGGGCATTTAATGAAAAACTTCAATTCAGGGAATTAAACGAAAAGTTAATTCCTTGGGGAATTAAAAGAAAAATTTAATTCCTTAGGGAATTAAACGAAAAGTTAAGGGAATTAAACGAAAAGTTAATTCCTTCAGGGAATTAAATGTACAAGGGAATTAATTCTTTGACCAAAAGTTGAATAAACTAGAATGAATGAATTCCCTGGAAATTCACTCACTAGGGAATGAATTCCTTGACCAAAAGTTGAATTAACTAGAATTGGAGAAATTCCTTAGTGAGTGACTGCATCAAATTTTATGAAGGAATTAGAAAACAATGAATGAATTCCTTTAAGATAAATCGAATGAAAAAAAAGGAATTCATTCAATTCTTTAAGTTTGGGCAGGGAATTCATTCCAAAATATAAATTCAGTTCAAAAAAAAGGGAATTAGGGAATTAATTCTTCGAAGCTCTGGGCTCTGGGGATAGCTCAAAAATTCTTCGATTGAGCTGAAATATTTTTCTTGTTCAACTTCTTCAGTAACCCCACAAAATAAGCCCCGGGGAGCGGGATTCAGAGCAGCTTAAAATCGCCCATACAACAAGTGTAAACCTATAGAGAGACTACCGTCCTCACCAAATTTTGTTGTTGTGTGGCGAACTTGGAAAAGGCTAAGAAAACATATTGATAATGTTGTTAAGAGAAAAAATGAGTTGGAAGAGCATTTTGAGAAACATTTTTTTGGTTTTTGCTTTTGAAAAAAACTTCTTTGATAAATGTTGTCAAGTTTGATTTTCCATTTTGGGGTTTTTTAATGATTGTAGTACAATTTTTTCAACTACTGTTTTCAATAATTTTTGTTAATATTATTTTAAAATTTTTTAAATAATTTATTTTATTATACAATATATAATTCATTTTCACCGATCTTGTTAATATAAATGTATATTGTTTTTGTAAATAAAACTATATTAACTATCAATATTAGTTTAAAAAAGAACCCAAAATTGACACCATTGACAAATGTTTGTTAGCAAGAGAATATTTTGCATATTGAGGCAACATTGGAATCTCTTAAATCCTCTCAAAAATCTGAAAATTCTCTTCATACAACAGTGGGTTTCTATAACAATCTTCCTCTGTTAACCTTTACTCTTTATTTTTGTTCGTGAAGTCGGGAAAGAAAACTAAAACATGTTGGTAAACATTGTAAAAAAATGAGAGATTGAGTGTTTTTTTTTACACATTTCCCTATATAAAAAGCATTGAGGTTGAGTGAGTTTTTTCAGATTTTTAAGAGAATTTTCAGATTTTTGAGAGGATTTAAGAGATTCCAATGTTGCCTCAACATGCAAAATATTCTCTTGCTAACAAACATTTGTCAATGGTGTCAATTTTGGGTTCTTTTTTAAACTAATATTGATAATTAATATAGTTTTATTTACAAAAACAATATACATTTATATTAACAAGAACGGTGAAAATGAATTATATATTGTATAATAAAATAAATTATTTAAAAAATTTTAAAATAATATTAACAAAAATTATTGAAAACAGTAGTGGAAAAAATTGTACTACAATCATTAAAAAACCCCTAAATGGAAAATCAAACTTGACAACATTTATCAAAGAAGTTTTTTTCAAAAGCAAAAACCAAAAAAATGTTTCTCAAAATGCTCTTCCAACTCATTTTTTCTCTTAACAACATTATCAACATGTTTTCTAAGCCTTTCCCAAGTTCGCCACACAACAACAAAATTTGGTGAGGACGGTAGTCTCTCTATAGGTTTATACTTTTTGATACAATGCATATTTTAAATCGTCACATTTAACAGTCACTTTTCACTTACTTTCTGCTGAGTTATGCAAAAAATAAAAAACGAGCAACAAACAATTAAAAACAGTAAATGAGCACTTTCAATAAATTAATTAATTGTATTATGTTATAAGTAGTACTTTTAATACACTAATAGAAAATAATCTGTAAAAATTTAATTAAAACTACGAAGCATTATTTTAAAATGACATTGCAGAAAAAACAGTGGAAATTAGCAGATTATTTTTGAAAATATTAGTGAGATATGAACAGAAAAAAAATACAGCTGTTAAAAATATAAACTGTTAGTTATATTTAAGCTAAATTGAAGTGAATAGAATTTAACAACTTGGCTACTATGATCAAAATTAATATACTAAAAAAATCACTAAAAATTAAAAATTTTTTTTTCGAATTTCTTTTTTTTACTACAGATAAAAATCTAGCCGTCTGAAATCAGCAGTCTTCCATTTTTTAGCAAATAATTCTATTGACTTTAGTAATGAAAATAACAGTCTTCTGTTATTTTCATTCAACTAAATTTTACTTAAATATAACTAAAATTTTGTAGATTTAATAGTTTTTTTTTTCTAGTTCTTGTCTACTAATATTCAGGAAAATTTTTTATGATTTTAGCAAATATAAACAAAATGTTGCAAATATAACAGTTTTATTTTTGCTGCCGGTTTTACCAATTATTAGTAACCTTTTCTTTTTACATGCTTATTTCTATGCGTGTAGTTGTTGCTTTTATTTAATGGTGAAATTATACAGAGAATTGTATACAAGCACAGTAATAACATTTTAGTTATGGAAAATATTTTATAGAACTGACAAGGAAGGTATTCCAAGCTAAACAAAAAGATTTTCATAAAATTTAGAGATGTAGTAAGAAATAAGATTTTAAGGTCGATCTGCCACGGCTTTTTGACCATCTCGAAGATTTACCACAACCGAACCATTTGATTGCCAACAAATTCTGTTGTAAGCCAGAATCTGTTTTCCTATTTGTATGTATCCTTATTTCAAGTAATTTTGAATTTCGAAAAACCATATTGTGTTTCATTTGGGGAAAAAGAAAAGCTCTGCCGTCTGATAATATGACAGATGATATGACTTTATATAGTTTAAAGATAAACTCATTTTATACAGTACTTCTTCTTGTTTTGCATCACAATGTCTGAACGTGTTTTTGTTCATTTATAATGCCTGTATAAATGTATGCGAGTGTATAAATATTTGCATATATGCATTTGTATTTGAAAAATGAGTACGAGCATACGACTACAAAGAGATGTCATTTCTTCGATAAGGATATGTAATCAAGCTGACTTCAAATAAACAGAAAAGGATATTAAATCTGAGTGTTTATGTATTTGTTAATAGAGCAAAATACAAAAATAAACACAAGATTTTAATTACAAAGTAATAGAAAATTTAAGTCACAAAAGCATTACTTATTTCACCCAAATATTGTGATATCGTATTTAATATACATATTTGTGAAATGAGTACAAGGCAACCATATAATTTCCAATATTTGCTCGTTTGAAATAACTTTTTCAGTATTTTAATTATTGTATACCAGAAATCATGTATAAATATTTGTAGAGTTTACTTTAAAATTGGTGTAAGTCAATTTTATGCAAACGAACAAGGGAACTTCGTAGTGTTGTTCTTTATAAGAAGTTGACAAATATTTTGTAGAGGACAAAAAACTAATAGACACCTGACTGATAGACACATGATTAATAAACACATGTTTAGGGGTCGAAGCAAGGGATCAAAATAACACAGTTTTTAGTTTATATTTAATTTATATACATTAGGATGTCCTCTAAAATACGATTTGTCTATTTTCATCCATTAAACCCTCCAGTTTTGCTACAGTTGGTCAGAAATGGCAAATTTTTGTAAAAAATTGCATCTTGGTTAAAAATTCCCAAAATTCGAAATTTTGCAAAAATTGATTTTGCTTATTTAATTTTTTCATTAAAAATTATTCAGATACGGAATTTTGGTTTCGTCGGATATCATTAACAAACTTTAACCCGGAACCGAAAATGACCCATAAATTTAATAGAATTGCAAAAATTATTATTTTTAATTATTTTTAAAATTTTTTATTATGCTTAATTGGGAAATGTCAAAAGTTTTTTTTGTAATATAATTATAATTATAATTAACAAAAAAAAAAAAATTAAATTTAAAAAATTATAATTTTGTGTCAAAAATTTTAAAGAATTGGTCTGTTTTCACTAAATTTTGTACATTTTCCCAAAAAATATCAATTGATTTTTATCAGATTATAATTATCTTTATTTCTATTTAAAAAATCTTTAGCCTTTAGTGTCCTCGAAACATATATGCCACTTGATAAAAATCATTATTTTATACAACCTGATCCTTATGCGCTTATACACTTAACATGTTGTCGAAGCAGGCGGTTTTCATCGCCTCTTTCGAACATTAACAGTTTGTATCGAAAAATGTTAGCCTTTGCATACGTGTGTAATTCTTATGGCTGAATTTTTCGATACAAATTAAGCACAGAGTGATTTAACAGAGGTAGGGAGAGTTGGGTAGTCTTTTAATTATATAGTCGTTGGTCGAAGTGTGTTCGAGAAATAGGAGAACGACGTTTTCAGTAATCCATTTACCCGTGTAAAAAAGATCAGATCTGGCCAGATCTCAGTAGATCTTACCAGATCTAATTAGATCTCAATTGGTGAGAACAGTTAGTCAAACTCAGTGCTTTTCATAATTTTTTTTTATATCAGGTCCAACAAAAACACCTATCGTAACGAAAAGACATAATATTTTTTAATTTATTTGGAATAAAGCTAACGAGTCAAGCATACATGTCTTGTAGGGCGGGTCGATTTAACAATCGCCCATGGCTCAGTGAAAATCGTATTCTAGGAATCAAAATAAGAAACTTTGCCGAAGGAACTATACCTCTAAAACGAATTCTACTACCCCCCAACTGTTGACTTTTGTCCCGTAGGGTCAAGTTTTGAAAAATCCCACTTTGACCCATTTAGAGTGCCCCAATCGAGTCCAAATGTATGACCGACCCCCACTAACTTTGGAGGGCCGATCCACCCATGCCAGTGGCACACCCCCTGGAACTCCCCTGGGGGTTCCCCATACAAACATTTTAAAAAATCACCATTTTTGGCACTTTATTTTATTATTTTTTATTTATTTTTATTATTTTATTTATTTTTTCTCTTTAGAAATTTATTTAGTCAGAACATATGTAAATGAAAAAATTAATTTAACTTAGTAATAGAAAAGAAAATAAAAAAAATTACTTTAGTAGGTTTGAGGTTAAGAAGAAGAATAAACCCTCCTCAAAAGTTATAAACACATTAAATTTGCAAATCAGACTAGATCTAGTTTCTGCCTTTTTATGGACAGGCTTCATCAGTGATCTTCCATTAAATTGTATTATTGTTTATATTTTTATTGTCAGATTGTCTCTATATGAATAATTTCAGAAGTGATCAAACAGACATATACAAACATTCTACTTCAGATTTTCTCTGTTTATCTTCTTATTTCCTCCGTGTCACCTTGTCTATAAGACGCGTTTGAAAAAACAACACTTTACTAAAAAAAAATTACTGTTTGAAGTCTTTTTTGCTTTCAAGTCTGGGCAATTTCGCACGGCTCTCTAATGTCGTCACCATAACAGCCTCTACATTTTCCGGTATAACTCGTTTCGAAACGCTAGCTAGCAATTGAACGTGTCGTTCTGTTGCAGGTCGTAAAATAGGTTGTGTGGGTTTTTTAAGCCACCACAAGACACAGCTGCATGTCGTAAACTTACTTAAGCTAAATCGGTTACAGGTAGAATTGAGCATAAAATTATCATAAAGGATTTTCCAGAAGTAATAAAAGGCGCACTTGCTTAACAGAATTTGTGGTCAGATTAACGTTTAATTTACATGTAAGTACTTTATGGGCAGTTTTGACAACAAAATCGGTTACAGGTAGAATTGAGCATAAAATTATCATAAAGGATTTTCCAGAAGTAATAAAAGGCGCTCTTGCTTAACAGAATTTGTAGTCAGATTAACGTTTAATTTACATGTAAGTACTTTATGGGCAGTTTTGACAACAAAATCGGTTACAGGTAGAATTGAAATTACCATTCCATTCTTATTACCTCGTCTCCTAGACCATATATAACGCAACAGTTTTTGTGAATGCATTAAGTCGTTGTGAAGAACTCGAAGTGTGAAGTGCTAATTTGAGATAAAAAAATATTTTAAAAAAAATCATTCCAAATCAAGAAGTTTACAATGAATCCACCATCCTCTACACCGCAAGATGAAGCAATAACAACATCAACAACTATCGAAAACCCAATGAGTCATATACCCAGGCATGATGTTACTGTTTTTGGTGTGTCTACTGATTTGACTGATCTTAATTTACAAACCCATCTGGATATCTTGAGATATTATTTTTACTTGAGCGAACAAAAAAAGTTGTCCTATAAAGCATTCACTATTCAAGTACAAGATAAGTTGATTGGAATTTGGGAAAAACTTGGTATGGAAATAATGCTGAAAAAAAGTGTATGTAATAAATTGAATAGATTGCTTGACAAATATCAAGAGCAAATCAAGAGAAGAAACAAACCCCAACAATTTACAGAGTATGTAAAATCTCTGGAAACAATTTTTTTCATTGGAACATGTAAATGCGATTTGAAGGCAGCTCCATGTGCATGCGGTTTGATTCCCGAACGCCTCAAAGAGTTTATGCACGATCAACATAATCAGAGAAGTCTAACAATGGATGGATTTGCGATGGAAATTGAAGAGCAAGGAGCAACGTCTATGTCATCAATGCCAACATACCAAGATCCCGATGATTCAACATACGCACCGCCACCGGTTCAAGAAGATTTGGATATAAGCACAAGTTCACAATACACACAGAGATACGATTGTTTTAACTTTGCCTTGGTATGTGACAGATTTGGCGTGCCTGATAGAGTAGCATCAGCAATGGGAACAGCTCTTTTCCAAGATTTTAAAATGAAAGATATCCATGGCAAACCTCTCATCATGGATAAATCGAAAGTTCGCCGAGAAAAAGAGAAATGCAGACAAGAAGTGCTTCGCAAACGGTTAGATGATACCAATTTGTTAGCATTTTCTTTCGATGGCAGAAAAGATGATACTTTAACGAGAGATACAATTGATGAGAAGTATCATACTAGAATGGTAAAAGAACCTCATCTTGTTATTTTGAGAGAACCGAATTCTGAATTGATTGGTTACGTAAGACTGGAACATGAAACCGCTAAATACAAAACAACCAAATTAAATGATTTTTTCAACGATAAAAATATATCACTGGATGCATTAATTGGCATATGCACTGACGGTGAGCCAACAAACACTGGCCCAAACGGTGGAATTATACGACGATTCGAATTGCTGTTAAAAAGACCATTGCATTGGTTCGTTTGCCTTCTACACTTCAACGAACTTCCGTTTCGGCATTTGTTTGAAGCTTTGGATAAATCAACCAGCACTGGACCAAGATCGGCAACCGGAAAATTGAGCCGTCAAATCGAAACTTGTGAAACTCTTCCGGTAAGTTATTGCTATCACTCATTTATTATAATTGTCAACCGTTTTTAATTGTTTTATTTTTATATATTTTCAGGTGGTGGACGGCTTTCAGAAAATTGAGTTGAAAAATATGCCCCCTGCTCCAGAAAAAATTGAATTTTCCACCGATTCCAAGTACTTATACGACATGGCCCATGCAATTTCTAGCGGCGTGGTTTCAGTGGATCTGGCAAACATCAAACCAGGGAAAATTGTACATTCTCGGTGGCTCACCAAGGCCGCTAGACTATTACGATTATATGTGACAACGGAAAATCCAGATGCAAATTTAAGAATACTGGTTGAATTTATAATTACATGTTATGTGCCAATGTACTTAAATATCAAGTATTACAGCTCTGTCGTGTA
This sequence comes from Leucophora obtusa, assembly GCA_949987735.1. Lineage (NCBI taxonomy): Eukaryota > Metazoa > Arthropoda > Insecta > Diptera > Anthomyiidae > Leucophora > Leucophora obtusa. The sequence continues at coordinate 81,442,331 of OX465295.1, forward strand.
CGGTAGTAGATTATTTTTCAAATTCATTAGTTGGTCAAGATTTCTAGAACCTCGTTTACGCAAAATTGTCAATAAAGTAATTACAGATAATTCATATTATGCGCATTCGGAAAATATCTTGTTACCAATGTTGTTTGATGATAGCAAAGAAAAGCGCGACTGTGCTATCAAGATAATTCTACGCTATCGAACCGATGTTGACGACCCAACGGGACTTAGAGATTATAAAAAACCAGATATAAGCTTATAAAAAACCAGATATAAACTTTTATTGCACAAGTTACACGGAAATGATCAATATGAATGACATAAATGACGTATTTGAACCACCATTCACGCGAAGCATTCCATACGATACTTTGAAAGAATATTTAAATCAAGATGATCCACCGTTTAATGATCCAAAAATTCCATCACACATACAAGAAACAGAACGACACGTTCAATTGCTAGCTAGCGTTTCCAAACGAGTTATACCGGAAAATGTAGAGGCTGTTATGGCGACGACATTATAGAGCCGTGCGAAATTGCCCAGACTTGAAAGCAAAAAAGACTTCAAACAGTAATTTTTTATTTTTTCTTTTCTATTACTAAGTTAAATTAATTTTTTCATTTACATATGTTCTGACTAAATAAATTTCTAAGGAGAAAAAATAAATAAAATAATAAAAATAAATAAAATAAATAAAAAATAATAAAATAAAGTGCCAAAAATGGTGATTTTTTAAAATGTTTGTATGGGGAACCCCCCAGGGGAGTTCCAGGGGGTGTGCCACTGGCATGGGTGGATCGGCCCTCCAAAGTTAGTGGGGGTCGGTCATACATTTGGACTCGATTGGGGCACTCTAAATGGGTCAAAGTGTGATTTTTCAAAACTTGACCCTACGGGACAAAAGTCAACAGTTGGGGGGTAGTAGAATTCGTTTTAGAGGTATGGTTCCTTCGGCAAAGTTTCTTATTTTGATTCCCTGAGCCATGGGCGATTTTTTTGCCTCCCCACAAATCGACCCGGCCTAATGTCTTGTATTATCTTTGCTTCGCTAAGTTTTGGAAACAATGTTTAGGGAAATGGAATGCTAATCCATTTGTGGCCAAAGATTTTTCAAAGTTTTTTACCACACCAAGTTTTATATGCAATGGTGGTAAAATGGCCTATTATGCTTCTAGCTCTTGGCTCCCATTGTATCTTGGAATATAAGTTGCCGGTTCATCTGCTATCCCATTTGCATAAAAAACATTCCTACACTCAAAATAATACATCTCTGGGCTGGACAGAAAAATTTGTTACTTTAACTTAAAATTTGTTGGTTTTGAAATTTTTTTGTTAAATTTAACAAATCTATATTTAAGTAAAAAATTTGTAAAATTACAGTCTTATTTGTAATTATACTGAGTCGTGAATTTTGTTCTCGGGACATTCCCCGGTCCTAATTCACATAATCTAAGGGCGTAAGAGCACTCCGAGGGAGCAAACATTTTGGCCGTTTTGCTCTATCTCGCTTAAATTTCGAGATATGGGCCGTTTTATGAAGTGGAAAATTTTTATTAAAAATTTTCAAGGGGATGTTGAAGAGTTAGGGGTGGTCGAAATTTTCGCCGATTTTGCTTTATCTCTCTTAGTTTTCGAGATATCGGCCATATTAAAGAACCGGGAGGGAAAGAAATAGTGCCATCTTTAAAACTTTGCATACGATGGTGGCGCCAAATACCGGGTAATAACAGAAACAAGAAAATATTATATTTTAACAATAAACTGTGTAAAATTTAACGAATGGGTCCTTAAAAATTAGTTATAAATAATTTTGGAAATTAACACTCAAAATTAGTTAAAGTACTGAGGATTTTTAGTATTGTGTTAAATTAAGTTAACTAAAATCTTTGTTGAAATCACTGTTTCAACTAAAAATTTAGTCAAATCGATTTGAAACCCGTTTGACAGATTTTTCTACTGACGTTTTATTTTAAGTGCAGCAATGCATTTAAATATTCTTGTAATTACAGGTTGCTGTTTCATCGTATGTTGTAGCGTCAAAATGTTTACCGAACAAAACAAAAATTAAATTACCTTTGCACCATAGCATTAAGCAGTTGTAACAATTGCGACAACAATACCTTAGTGTCTACAGTTCATCAGAGATAACTTCCAGTTCAAAATATCTTTTGTAAATGTCTTCCACTTTGCTGTTAAAGAAAAAAGATCAGAAATAGTATGCTTGCCCCAGACAGAGCAAAATCAATCATATTTTTCCAAATAATTAGATATTTTTGGCGAATCTGAAATTTTATTATCCTGTAATTTATATTAAGTAAATTTGTTTTTTGAATCGCAGCCGATAAATAATATTCTGTACTCCATAACTATTATATGAAACCTCATAGTAACACGTTTCTGTACAATAAGGAAAAGATTGATTTTGAATTTTGCTTCTCATTGATTTTTTGGTAACAAAACGGATGTTAATAGTCAATCTGAAGCTTATAAAGTTGGTTGCTATTGTTACCCAGCAAAACCTTTGTAATATATAAAATCGCTTACCCTTGCATTACTTGTAATACCTAATTCGTATTTTTGGATGATTTATTGGTATAAATAATACATTTTTCTATAAAATTTTGGAAATTCAGTTCCTTGTTAAAAATCTGTGAATTTAAAATTAGTATTCGGTTTAAAAAAAAATTAATATTTAAACAATATATTATTGAAAACTCCCTACATGTAAGCTCAGAATAAAATGTTACTAGGTAAGGAGTTACATCGATGGACATGCCCTTGTTAAAATTAAAAGTAAGAGCTTACCCCTCCACTAAAAAACCCGTATTTCTATGACCAAATCTTGTATATTTTTTTTTCAAAATTTTTTGTTAAAAATATGTAAATTTTAATTTAATACTCAATACAAAATAAACTGAAATTTTAACAAAAGAAAAGCATATTACTTTAAGGTTATTTGTAACCTAGCATAGGGCATAGGCAGGCGTAACATGTAAGTTCAGAATAACATAATACTAGGTAAGCAGTTACCTCGATGGACATGTCTTAGTTAAAACAATAGGTTTTGGAATAGAAAAGTAAGATGGTAGTTACTTTTATTTCTGTCATTACCGGGTAATAGAAAGTTTTTTAGGGTAGGTATGATAAGGCAAACGAGTGCACGAGATTTACGCCAATTCTGATAAAAGTGCGAATTAACCCTTAAACACATTTTCAGTTTTGACTTATTTCTGACATTGAAGTTAAATTTTCTACTTTAATGTCTGTAGGGATCTTTCCCTACATGAACTTTATAGTTTTCAAAAATATTATATAAAGTAACCTTTTTAAATTTGTTTTTAGTTTTCAATTTTTTATAAATTATTATTCTATCTATATTTTTATAAATAAAAACATCTAAAAATAAATATTCTTAATTTTATTTATGGAATCTCTTGAGGTTCCTAAAATGATAACAACAAGTTTTATAAAGTATAAAATGCATCAGAAAATCATGTAGTGGTAATCACTACATGACTTCCCCTCTCAGAAATAATGTTATAAAATCTCATAAGTGGTTTGGTTCTGATTGTTATGGTCCTTGTTAAAGTACTGGTCGTCTTTATTAATAAAAGCTGGTTTAATCAAATCAATAGAAATTGATCGAATGGAATTTCCATACTGAATTTTAAAAATTTTGTTAGACTTCTCTAAGACTCTGAAAGGACCCTCAAAAGGAGCAGATAAGCCATTTTAGGAACCTGCTTTAATTGAAGAGTTAGAGGTTTAAAATGTTCCACAGAAATGTTCTTCATAGTGTTTTACATAAGTTTGCTGAATACATCCCATATCTATTGTGTGTATAATTTAAACATTTTTTTTTTGGCAAATTTGGGCGTTTATTGTGAAGCATAGGTACAATATAAATTAATCCAAAGTATTGGCCATCGTTAGCTATGACCTTTTCCCACTTTTTGGCCACATATCTTTTTGGCACCATTTCGGACATTCAACGTCTTTCAACGTCTCTCGGCTTCAATTCGTGTAGTACCAAATTTCCTTGTTTTTCAATGAATTGAATGAAGCAATTTTTAAATGTTTAATAGTAAATTTAAAATCAGAATATTAAAGTTCATAAGGATCAGACAGTATTTATACCCTACACCACTACGTGGAGAGGATATTATAAGTTTGTGCTGGTGTTTGTAACACCAAAAGATATTGATCCTAGACCCACCTTATAGTATACCGATCGGCTCAGAATTTGTTTTTATTTCGATTTAACGATGTCCGTCTGTCCGTCTGTCCGTCTGTCTGTCCATGCATTCTTGTGCGCATTCTACAGGTCGCAGGTTGGTACACCGACTTACTTCGGCCCAAGGACGACACCTATTGATTTTGGTTGAAATCGGTCCATGTTTAGACCTAGTGCCCATATAAGGGTACCCCCCAAAATTGTCTTTTTTACACGCTGCAGGTCGCAAATACCAAGATATTTCAATGAAATTTGGTACACATACCTATGTGGGCCCAAGGACGAAGCTTATTGATTTTGGTTAACATCGGTCCATGTTTAGACCTAGTGCTTGTATAATTATTGGCTTGGTTACACGCTGCAGGTCGCAAATACGAAGATATTTCAATGAAATTTGGTTCGCTGACTTACATGGTCCCAAGGAAAAAACCTAGATTCTACATAGGATCGGTCCATATTTGGACCTATCGCCCATATGGGCTATGTTTTCGATTTTCTCTTCTTTTATGATTTTATAGAAAATTTTGACACAAGTCCGTTTTAACCCATTCAAATTTCGAATCAAAACATTAGTTGGCTTTAAGTCAGACTGGTGTAGGGTATTATATAGTCGGCATGCCCGACTTTAACCTTTTTACTCGTTTTTTAAGTATATTTTTTTTAATATCTCCATGATCTACACAATCCTGAAAAAAAAAATGTTTGCGTAGTTAATAGAAGCCACAAATTATTATGAAACCTCATAATTAATTGAATTTTTGGCTATAAAACTTATACCACTATTCATTTAATAAATATATTTAAAATGAAAATATTCACAACACTAAATTTGGTAAAGGGTATGTATTTTAACTTATTTTGTTGGTGCATTCATATATAGATGTATAACTGTGGTTTCGTAATTTAAATGCATTTTGTTGTCCACGATGTTTGTGTTGTTATACCTTAACCCATATCTGATGAAGCTAATGGTTTGTTGGCTATTCATAATAAGCTTTTTAAAATTGGTTATACTATGGTATAATTGTTTTAACACCTCTTTTGTTTTGCAATAGGGTACAGACAAATTCAAAAGTACTAATACAAAAACAGTCTGGGTAAAATGTATATGGATTTTTGATTATAAAATTTGCGAAAATTAAAAAAAGAAAAAATCTTCATATATATTTAGTTATATTTATGAGGCTTTCCCAACCAATTGCCCAGCTGAAGCCCGTATGATACTAGCTTTATTTTGTATTGATCAAATATTTGAGAACAGTTCAAATCTATAGTCATATGAAAATTACCATACTTTCTTAAAAATGTTCAACTTTAAGGCAAACATAGGCGTTCAATATTATTGATCAATGTTTTTAAAATCAACCAATCAGAAAAAGTATTGAAAAATAAATGTTCTGAATGCTGTTAAAAGCACATTAAAAGCAAAATGTCTTTTTTTTAAACATAGTGTGCGTTTATCAGGTGGTAGTCAGAAAACAAACATATAATCCACGTATGAATTTTTTTGATCATTATACATTAGAGTGGGCCGAACTTTGACGAATTGCGAATTTCAAAAACGGGGGGTGCGGAAAAGTTGCGTATGCTTCACGTTCAAGTTCCCCGCAAAGCGGTTGAAATTTAGAAATTTCGGAATGTTTAAAAAAAATCCTTAAATTTTGTTAAGAAATATTTGTTGTTGTGATATATTATTTCTAATAAATTATAGTTCGCTGAATCCAAAAAAAAAAAAAAATTTTTTAATCGGCCGAAGGGATTCGGAAATATTGCTACTTGAATTTTGCTGAAAAACACGTTATTTTTCATTTTTCAGTCGAGTCTTCAAAAAGTTAGTCTAAAAATGTTTTTAATTTTTTTCATTTTCAAACCTTCTATCTATATAAAATTATCTTTCATTTGAGTGTAAAAAAGTTTAAAAATGTTGAAGGGTATTCCAAGGACGTGATCAGAGATTTTACCCATTTATGCTTTTGGATTAACATAAAATAACATTTTTATGACTGGCCTATCGTTTTTAATAAATTTGGGTATTTTGATAATAAATATAAAATAGCGTGATCGGATCTCGAGATCTGGGACACAATGCTCCAAAAATTATCATATTTGTTGTCCACACAATGTTCCAAAAGTATCCTACTTTATATTTGTCGTTGCATTAAAACAATATTTTAGAACGAAATTAAATACCTAATAGTTTTTTTGTAAAAGTTTTGAAAAATATTTTACACACTGTGCCACAAAAAAAAACGAGTAAAAAGGTTAAAGTCGGGCATGCCGACTATACAATACCCTACACCAGTCTGGTTAAAAGCCAACTAATGTTTGGATCCGAAATTCGAATAGGTTAAAATGGGGCTTGTGTCAAAATTTTCTATAATGTGAGTCAGCGAACCAAATTTCATTAAAACATCTTAATATTTGCCACCTGCAGTTTATAACCAAGCCAATTTTGGGGGGGACCCTTATATGGGCACTAGGTCTAAACAAGGACCGCTGTTAACCAAAATCAATATACTTCGTCCTTGAGCTGATGTAGGTCGGTGTACCAAATTTCATCAAAAGATCTTAATATTTGCGACCTGTAGAGTGCGCACAAGAATACATGGACAGACAGACAGACGGACGGACGGACAGACGGACATCGTTAAATCGAAATAAAATAATTCTGAGTCGATCGGTGTACTATAAGGTAGGTCTGGGACCAATATTTTTTGGTGTTACAAACATCAGCACAAACTTATAATACCCTGACCACATAGTGGTTATATTCAATTAAAAATGTAATTGAATATAACTTAATACATTAGTGTTCAGTAAATATTATACAAAATTAAATTGCGTGTTTTGATTCAAAATTTTGTAACACAATGTTCGAAAAGTATACTCGTTTTTGTCCACACAATATTCGAAAAGTATTCTACTTTATATTTTTTGTTTTAGTAGGAGGATATTTTAGAATAAATTTAAACAGTTAATAGTTTCTTTGTAAAAGTTTTGAAAAATAGTGTATACACTGTGCCACAAAAGTATATATACAAAAATGGAATTGTTTATAACTTAACACATTAGTTTTTAGTAAATATCGTAAAAATTTAATTGCATGCTTGGATTCAAAATTTTGTAAAACAATGTTTGTAAAGTATCCAATTTTTTATCCACACAATGTTCGAAATGTGTTTTAATTAATATTTTTGTGGCACAGTGTATAAAATATTTTTCTTACTACAACAAAAAATAAAAAGTAGAATACTTTTCGAATATTTTGTGGACAAAAAAGAGTATACTTTTCGAACATTGTGTTACAAAATTCTAAATCCAAACAAGCAATTTCATTTTGTATAATATTTACTGAACACTAATGTATTAAATCATATTTAATTACATTTTTTTAGGTACTTTTGTTGCACAGTGTATAAAATATTTTTCAAAACTTTTACAAAAAAAACTATAAGGTATTTAATTTTATTCTAAAATATTCTTTTAATACAACAAAAAATATAAAGTAGGATACTTTTCGAACATTTTGTGGACAAAAGAGAGTATACTTTTCGAGCATTGTGTCCCAAATCTCGAGATCCGATCACGCTATTTTATATTTATTACCAAAATACCCACAATTAATAAAAAAGATAGACCAGTCATAAAAATGTTACTTTATGTTAATCCAAAACCATAAATGGGTAAAATCTCTGATCACTTAATAAAAAAACAGTGATCACAAAAAACAATCACTTTTGACTCTGAAAATTTTTACAACTTTTGTCGCAGCGTCCTTGGAATACCTTCAACTCAAATGAAAGATAATTTTATATAGATAGTAGGTTTGAAAATTAAAAACATTTTTAAACTAAGTTTTTGAAGACTCGACTGAAAAATGAAAAAACATGTTTTTCAGCAAAATTCAAGTAGCAATATTTCAGAACCCCTTCGGCCGATTAAAACATTTTTATTTTTTTTTGATTCAGCGAACTATAATTTATTAGAAATAATATATCACAACAACAAATATTTCTTAACAAAATTTAAGGATTTTTTTTAAACATTCCGAAATTTCGAAATTTCAACCGCTTTGCGGGGACCTTGAACGTGAACCGATTTTCAAAATTTTTTACTGTTTGCTGGACGCATACGCAACTTTTCCGCACCCCCCGTTTTTGAAATTCGCAATTCGGCAAAGTTCGGCACACTCTATTATACATGGCGCCCCATAATTAGTTTGTTTGGTGAGTGTGTGATTGTGTTTACAGAAAACATAAACATACACTAACCCACATACATGTCATACTTTTTAAACACGATATTAACACTTTTTTTTTTTGCTACCAAAACGTTTTGGCATTTTTAATTGTGGCTAAATGTGTGTGAAACCGCAGTAAAAGTACGTACGTACGTATATAAATATCAAGTAAATATCCCAACAATATATGTGACGCACAAAATAGAAAGGGACCTAAGGATAGAAAGGGACCTAAGGTCAGGAGAGCATGGGATCGGTCTCATTCGATGCTCAGATGTTGTCCACAAAAAAAAAATTGATTTTTTTACCCTTAGGTCCCTTTCTCTATGCGCTGTCACATATACAGATACAATAGTGTGTCCTTTCGAATGCCTGTAGTTGTAAAAGCCAAATTGTAGAACACACTTTTGAATTTCTGCTAGCACTAGAAGTTCCAAATTTGTGTTTTGACAAAATTAGAGGTATATTTTCCTGCAAATAATATAATGCGAAAAATTTTATTGTTGCAATAATTATACAATATTATAATTTCGGAAGTAAATGTCTTTTTTTTTTTTTTTAAAGAGAAGCAACACTCAGGAAATTCTTCCTATTAATTAACGTGTTGCTTCCTTTGGAAAGGGGACAGAGAAGAAGTGAAAGGTGGTCGAAGATGAAATTTCTCATTAAACTACACTCTAACTAAATTATGTTGAAGTTTACTCAACTTATAGTAGGAAACTGTACTCCAACTATAAATTTGATAAATTTACTCTATGCGTGTAATTGGAAAAAGAAATACGCACATTATGTTTAAGTTGGTAAATAATTAGTAACTTTACATTGAAAGTGCGTAAAAATAAATGAAATTTCAAAATTAGTGTGTTAATTTACTAAATTTGTGCGTATAAAAGCACGTTTTCCGTGTAATTGTACTAATAAAATGAGTAAAAATCCACAAAAACGCGTGAAAATCCCCCAAAAATGCGTATATTTAGCACAGTTGTGTATAAAGTTAAATCACATAAAACCAATTTTTTTGAAATAAAACAAATTAATTTTTAGCAAGTATTTTATTAATCATGAGTTATATACTCATACTTATGTATATACACTCTAAAAAATGTTTGTAAATTTACTACTATAAAATGGGTAAAATTTTGTTTAATTTTACGAAAATTCGGTAAATATAAACAAAAAATGCGTAAACTTTTTCCATACACACTTCTATACACAATAATACACACACAAAGTATTTTTAGACATTATGTGTTTATAAATAAACACATTGCGCCTAAAATTACTATTGTTTGTTAAATAAAAAACTAAACTAAACTAAAGTTAGTAAATATACTACCCTATAATAGTAAAACTAAACTAAACTAAAGTTAGTAAATATACTACCCTATAATAGTAATAAATACTCTGACATTTCAAATTGGAAAATTAAAAAAAAAAAATTATAAATAATAAAAAGAAAAAGCGAAAACGGATTATTTCTTGTGAATTACAACATTTCCACAAACACATTAGAGTCTGGAAATAGCAACATAAGCATGAAATTGTTTTTGGTAATTATTGTTAACGCATATGGTAGTCTAAACCTCATTTCAAAATCGAAAACGCCGTAAGAGAGACACGGCCTACGCAGGAACAACTGGGTGCAATGATTCCTGCCCAACAAAATGCCTTCTTTGCAAGGGAGGCAGTCAACCAACAACCGTCAACAAAAACGGGAGAAAACGCCGTAAGAGAAAACGCCTTGGTAAAACAACTGGGTGCAATGACTCCTGCTCAACAAATTCAGTATTAATTGAGTACTGCCTAACTTGCAAAGAAAGCATTTTGTTGAGCAGGAGTCATTGCACTCAGTTGTTCCTGCGTAGGCTATATCTCTCTTAAGGCGTTTCCTCCCGTTATTGTTGACGGTTACTGCCTCCCTTTCAAAGAAGGCATTTTGTTGAGCAGGAGTCATCGCACCCATTCAATAGTTATAACAAATTTTTATATGAATTTTATACAAATACCTGAAGATCCCAAAACGACTAATTTTGACATGAACGATTATGAGAGAATGACTCGGATATTATTATTAATAAAATACGTAATAAAAATTAATTTATTTTATTTAAAAAAATTTTTGGGTGGTGCTTAAAGTTAACACAACTGTTGTACTTGTACGCATTATATTGGATTTTTACGCACTTTCTGTGGATTTTTGCGCATTTTTGTGGATTTTTACTCATTTTATGCATACATTTACACGTGAAACGTGCTTTTTTACACACAAATTTAGTAAATTAACACTCTAATTTAAAAATTTCATTTAATTGTTACGCACTTTCAAAGTAAAATTACAAATTATTTGTGCACCAACTTAAACACAATGTGCGTATTTTTTTTTCAATTACGCACATAGAGTAAATTTACCCAATTTATAGTAGGAGTTCAGTTTCCTACTATAAGTTGGGTAAATTTCAACAGAATTTAATTAGAGTGTACAATAAATAAAATGAAAATAGTTTTTGATAAAAACAATGCAATTAATTTATAAATCAAAAAAAAAAAATTACACAAAATTTTAATATCTGTGTTATTATATTCCAGATCAAAATGTGTTTATAGAAATATAGTAATCCACAAAAAATACATCGTTTTATTTTTTTTTTTATTATTTGCAAATTTTTTCAATATTTTCCATTTTAAAATGTTGGAGTATATATTACTATTATAAGTTAGTATATTTACCAACTTTTTGCGTAAAAATTTTATTTAACAAAAGAGTAGTAATTTTAGGCATAATGTATTTATTTGTAAACACATAGTGTCTAAAAATACTTTGCGTGTGTATTATTGTGTATGGAAGTGTGTACAAAAAAATTTTACGGATTTTTTGTTTATATTTACCGAATTTTTGTAAAATTAAACAAAACTTTACCCATTTTATAGTACTAAATTTACAAACAGTTTTTAGAGTGTAATGAAGTTTTCTTCACAAGCGAAATGAAAAATATCTTAAATTAAATTAACATTTGGTAAATAAAAGAAAATATTTACAAGATTTTATGAAAAATTCCATTAATTCAATGAAAACGAGTTCCAGTGAAATTTCACTGGTTTGTTGCAGATAATTCTCTCAGCTTAAGAAATACCAATGCAATAAGATCAATCGGCGATATCGCTAGGTATATTATATATTTCTATATTACCATCTTCTAGATAAAAATGAGATATCTCTACACACCAAAAATATATTTCTCAGATTGTTCCTATTAATTCTGTCGACTCAAAGAAAAACGTCAGTACAGTCAGCAAAAAAGTTTACTGACTCAGCAAAAAAATCGCTTTTCTTAAATCAGCTAGCTGATTTTTAGCACAAAAAAATACTAAATTCAGCAAATGTTGTGCAAAACTTAGTCGATTGCAATTGAAAAAAAATCCTTGCTGAATATTAGTGGACTGAAAAAAAAAATAAAAAATTTGTAGAGAAATAATATATATTTAATCCTTTAATTCCCAGTGGAACATAGGGCCGCACAGAAATAATACTTTAATCAATTCATTTGCTGAAAATTTAAAACTAGAAATTGATTTCAGATTAAAATAAAATATAGATTGGGTGGATCTGAATAAAAAGCTTAATATCTTGGAAGCTTTTATTCAGCTCTGAGAACTTTAAAAATCCTAATTCAGTTTATTTTTAAATTATCTGGAAAACTTTGTAGAAGAATATTAATAAATCTTTATAAAAAAAAAACAGTAATAATAAAAAACATATTTTTGTCTGAGCGGCCACACATAATCTATTTAAAATTTGTATGTAATTAATTTAAATTTAAAAACTTATTCCAACTTGAAAGGAACATTCTAATAAAAAAAATATAATTTGAATTTGATTCCTTTAATCAAATTTAAATTAAATTAAATTTCAAGATACACAGAAAAAACAGTAGGCACCAACAGTGGGAATTTGTAAAAGCAATCACATTTTCTTTTAAATTAAAATTTTATTTCCAAAAATTTTTTGTTTAAAATATTTGTAACTCGTTTGTAAATTGTTATCTTTCATATAAAAATTATTGAAAAATAAAAATTCTATGTTACAAAAAAAAAAAGAAAATCTTTTTTTGGATTTACAAATTTCTTTGTTGGTGCCTCTTTAAAAAGTTTTTTTTTTGTATTTACAAATTTGGTATGAGAAAGGTGTTTAAAAATTTAATTAAAATCTTGTAAATTCTTTCTGTGTATGAATGTGAAAAACGGAATATGGGAACTTATTTTAATTTATTTTTATTTCTAGTGGAACGGGTAAGGCGATGATCTGTCAAATATAAATATTGGTAAAGGTGTACCAAATGATTAATTTTTAATAGAAGTAAATTAAATGGAAGAAAATAAAGATAGAAAAAGAGTATTGGAAGTAGAAAGGATAAAAAAAACGAAAATTTTTTTGCGATTTTTAAAAATTGAGTTGGTGATGACCAGGGCAGCGACTTTCATGCACTTAAAAATCTAAAATATGCGCTTAAAATATGCAGTAAAAAATGCACTTAAATGGAAATATGCACTGATAATCCAAAAATTAACGTTTCAAACCAAAAAATGCACTTTAATAGACAATATAAATGTCTAAGTAGATGACAACTTGATATTTTCCTTCTAGCTAAGTGCTGCGTTAAGTTTTGCAAATTCTTCTTTTTCTTTATTTTTCATTAAATTTTAATTTTTTTTTTTTTTTTTAAATATTAAGAAAATATGCAATTTGATGAAAAATATGCAAAGATATGCACTAAAAATCATAAAATATGCAAAAAATATGCACTTTAAAATAAGCAAAAATATGCATTTATAATAAAACATGCAACAACCAATCGATACCAGTTTGTTTTAAATTCTTTAATTCGGAAAAGTATTTGGATCATTTTTGGATTAATCACTACAAACATGTAATTGCATCAAAGTCTCTGCCCTGGTCAGGACACTGACCTCCTGTTCACTTGTGTGATGACATTTTTCATTTGTATGAAAATGTCTATAGGAATTTTGTACACAGAAAAAACAGTAGGCACCAACAATGGAATTTATAAAAGCAATCACATTTTCTTTAAAATTGAAATTTTATTCCCAAGAACTTTTTTGTTTGAAATATTTGTAACTCGTGTGTAAGTTGTTATCTTTCATATAAAAATTATTTAAAAATAAAAAATATTTTTTTTTTTTGGATTTACAAATTTCTTTGTTGGTGCCTTTTTAAAAAGTTGTTTTTTTTTGTATTTACAAATTTGGTATGAGAAAGGTGTTTAAAAATTTAATTAGAATTTTGTAAATTCTTTCTGTACATGGGAGGGGATCAGCAAGTCAGGAATGACAGGGACATGTCCCTAAGCCGTCATGAAGACATCTTTAACTGGGTATAAATAAAATATAAACAAATTGTATCTTAGGGTGGCTGCGAAACTGTCTAAATAATATCTAAACTAAATTCAGGTTTCCAAATTTCTTTGAAATTTGAAAAAATTAATAAGGGGAATGTTTAGTTGATCTCTTATTTTGGTAAATGTATGTTCTTTAGTTTGACTTTAGATCATAAATAAATATCCCTTTCTGTTTAAATTATTTTAAAATTAAAAAAATCTTCAAAAAATTTCTTAAGAAATTTTAACCCTTTTGTCAATTTGTAGGGACTGTACAGAGCCTTAATTATTTACATGTTTATTGTTGAAACTGAAAATTAATGCTGCACATTAGGGCTATTACTAAATTTTTCGCATGGTACCACGAGGTGGGAAATGTTGTATTATTAACGAAAAACATTATTTTGCGTCATTTAAAAAAATATTCACACACCAAATTCATTTTCTATATCAATACAGAAAAACAAATTTTATCCTCAGTGTTTTTTAACATTTCACGTAAAATTATACATATTTAGGACTCAAAAATCAATTAGAAAAAACAAACATTTTTACATGTTTTTTTTATTTCAATACAAAAATTTTCGCGGTTGGCGGGAAACTTTCCCTCCACCCTTAATTGTTAATTACGGTTCTATTTTTCTTTAACATATGTATATACAATAAAACGAAAATATGATATTTTTTATTAAAAATTAAAAAAAAAAATACAAATTTAAAATTTATCGCTGTTGGTGGGTGAACTTTTTGATACCAGCGAAAAAGTCAAAACGCATTTCTTCATAGTTTTTTTATTGCATATTCGACTATACTATGCCAATTTTGATATTTGCAAAAAATGTTAAAAAGTTCTAAAAAAAAAACAATAAAGGAAATAACAATATCGTTTTTATATCAATTTTTTTAACAAAATAAATAAGTAAAACATTACTTCGAAATTAATTTATTGATCAAAACACCAACCCAAACAAAATTAATTTGCTGAATTAAATTATTTTGAAATAATGCTTAAAGTAAGTAGGTGTCTCTACTATTAGTCCAAAACAAAATGATATGTCTTTACCATTTGTACACTGGGTTTATTATTATTAGTTTCAATAGGAGGAATTTAAGAAACATATTCTTTTCTCTATGTGGAAACAAACTCCAGGAATTTGCTTGCCACATTTCCATTCTCTGTGCAAATTTTGTTTTAATTCTTTCCAAAGCTACAGCAAATTTTTAAAACATTTGTCTTTGTTTTGCAAAAGCGGCGCTATATTTAAATTTATTTAAAAATATCTTCTAAATGATAAAAGAAATATAATTTCAAAATACTACTTAATTATTTGGATTCAAAAGAAAAAATAAAGAGATCGCTTCCCTATCTTCTTAAAAGATATTATATTATTAAGGTTTCACACAAAATTTCAATACCGGAATTATGCATTTTTAAGAACAAATTTCCATTCTTTTTAAAAAAGCGACTTATTATTCTAAAACTATCATAACGGGACATCATAATATACATACAACCTACAAAATAAGTAACAAAAGTTTAAAAAACAAAAATCGGGTAAGGAAATTTAGGATACTAACAACCAGCCATCAGGTATCCTATACCCAAAATTTTTAACCTAATAATTTTAAGCATATCGGCAAAACACAGAATCCTCGGAATCTGAAGGTTTTCGAGCAGGAAAAAGTCCTTGGAATCTGACGGTTTTTCTATAAGAAATTGTGCTCAGAATCTGAATATTTTTCATAGGTAAAAGTTCTCGGAAGCTGAGGATTTTTCAAAAAGAAAAATTCTTCAGAATATGGAGGGTTTTTAATGGTAAAAGGTCTTTCAATCTGAGCGTTTTCTTATACGAATAAGTGCTCAGAACCTGAGAGTTTTCCTATAGGAAAAGCTCTCAAAATCTTAGAGTTTTCTATGAGTTTAGGTCCCTAGAATCTGAGGATTGTCCTATAAAAAAATCATCAGAATTTAAGTGTTTTTCCAAAACAAAAAGTACTCGCAATCTGATTGACTTTTCTTAGGAAACATTCAGCAGATTTTGTGGTTTTTGCTATAGGATAAATCATGAGAATCTGAAGTTTTTTGGGAAAAAGTACTCAGCATCCGAGGGTTTTTTCTATAGGGAAAAATCCTTAGGATCTGAGATTCCTCAAAATCTAAGGTTCGCAGGCTTTGAGGCCTCGAAGGACCTTAGGTTTTCCTGTAGAAAATAGTGTATTTCCTTTTACTGAAAAAAAATTTTAGTATGAAGGATTTTGATTGGCAAATGTAACAGATTCTGATGGTGTTTTATAATATAAAAAAAAAACAAAGCAATTGCCAAAAAATCTTTTATTTGCTTAGTTGTTTCATACTATATAATTTATGTTATTTTGATAGATATTAAATAAATAATTATATTTTATTATTCACAAAAAATCTAATAAAAAAAACACATTTCAGTAGCTTTTGTTTAAAAGATATTGAGTCAAAAATTCTATAAAATGTGCTTTAATATTGGCCAGTACTGTATCTGTATAAAAAAAATATATATATAATTATATTTTACGTCTCCTCAAACTTATTACATTTACTACATGATGTAGGGTATAATAAATAAAATTTAAACTTTTTGAGTTGTTTACATACATATTTTAGCTAATTGAATTTAACACGTACAAGTAAAATGTAATTAAAAGGTGTATTTATTTCGCGTTAAATGTAATGGTCGAGTTTTTAAAAAAGTTAAACTTAATTTTCCACTAAACTAATTAAAACAATAAATAAAAAATAATTTTAATTGCTGTTTAAAAAGTTTAATGGTTTATCCATAAATATTGCTTTCATAGAAAAAAGTTGGCAGAACAATCACACAAACAAACAAAATGCGAAATATTTAATGCATCGAGGTTATGTTTAAATATTCCTAATAGAATTTGGTATACACTTCACTAATGTGGACTTACAATTAGAATTTTAAAGTTAAAAAAAGTCTTTGTAGCAAAATAAATTTTTTTGGTAAACTATTTTAAAAAAATAATGTATATGGGTCATTCCATCTCAAACCGACCAATGGAATTTCGAAGGGGTCGATTTGGATGAATTTTGGTCAGAACTTTTCTTTCATCATATAAACAAGTTTTGCAAAAGGAAAAAAATTAAAAAATTTTTTTTTTCAAAAGTTATGCAATATTTATAATTTCAAAAAATGTCATAATTTTTCTAATTTTTTGCTTTGTTACGAGGTTATTTTTTCAAAATCTCGAAAACTATGATAGCTACAAAAATTGTTCTTAGCTCGTTTTAAAGAGGATATTTAGCCGTATTAAAAAAATATTGATAAATAAAAAAATTTAAACTTTTGCAATTTCACAATTTTAAAAATTGAAAAACTCAAAAACCTATTTTCAGGTTCAAAGAGGATATTCTCTTTAAAACGAGCTAAGAACCATTTTTGTAGCTATTATAGTTTTCGAGATACATATTCATAAAATACGAGGTTATTTTACAAAGCAAAAAATTAAAAAAATTATGACATTTTCTGAAATTTTAAATATTGCATAACTTTTGAAAAAAATATATGTAATTTTTTCCTTTGGCAAAACTTCGTTATATGATGAAAGAAAAGTTCTGACCAAAATTCATCCAAATCGAAGAGGTCTAGTCCAACCATTGCACTGTGGGCCGCGATCGCCGTTTTTTGGCCAAAAGTACAATTTAGGTAAAGGGAAAATATGTTTATATATCCAAAATCTAGGATTGTTGAATATTTTGTGAGTGAAATATTGTATCATTGTGGTTACTCGTTGTTAGTTGGCGAGAATCCAAAGTCAAAGTTTTTTAATTTTGTGACATTTTATATTTTCTAATGATACAATAAAAAAAACCATAAATAAACAATAATTTGTTTCAAAAATAATCTCAAATTATAAAACTGAAATTATTTCTCAAAAAAAAAAAAAAATAGAAACCTGTTAAGTGTTTACGAAAAAAGTAACAAAATTATTAATTTTACCTAAAAAAAGCTCCAAAATGTTCCAAGAGATATTTGAAAAACCTGAATGCCAATGTGTTCCATAAAATGTCTTCTACCTAGGTTTTTGAGACCCTTTGCTACCGTTCATAAACTTTCGAGATTTTGCTCTTTAACTGAAAAAGTACCTTCCGATCTCGCTGATTTCCAGCATTCAAGAGTTTTAGTAAAAACTAAAAAATAGCACTAAAAATTACCTTAAATGATGATTCTGGTTTTCTCACACAGACTAGCCCACTAAAATCCAGGTTTGTGGGACATTTGAGTACCAATTCTGAATATGTACAAAATTAACCCTTAAACAAATTTTAAGTTTTGACTTATTTCTGGCATTGAAGTTAAATTTTCAACTTTGATGTCTTTAGAGACTTATACACACAGAAAAAAGATTCGTTGTGGTAACCGAATTTGTCGCCAACCGAATTTTGGTAGTTACATGTACTATCACATTATTCGGTTGCAGTTCTAACATTATTTCATTGAGAATACCAAATTTTTAGTTACGCCTACTGAATTATATAACATTATATTGGTAAACCCAACCGAATTTGCATTTTCGGTAGATACAACCGAATTTATTAATGAATTAATACCGAATTAGATATATCAATTATTTTTTTTTTTTTTTATTTATTTCAATAATTGGGATACATAAAAATTGTAACATGAATAAAAACTTTGATATTTAAATATGTTTGTATATTTCCAATTTTCTGCAAAATCGTCGTGCAAAAGCGGTGGTAAAAGTGCTCAAACTTTTTTATTTTGGAAGCCACAAATTTAATATTCCATACAGATTTTCATCCTGTGATGTTTGTTTGTCGTACATCTACCAACAAAAGAAAATTTTAGAAAATAATTCAGCTTGATTATTGATTTCAATTTTAATATTTACCGTGTTTGTTTTATTTTATAAAAAAATTTTAAATTACGATTTCTTATTTTTTTGTTTTTATTGACGTTTGAAATTTTATGTTTTTAGAACAACCAATATGTCGGTTACAATTTCCAAAACTGTTTAAAGTTGTGCTTTTTATCAGTTGTGGTCACCAATGTTGTTTCAACAAATTTTATTTTGGTTGTTATAACTGAAAATCTAGTAAGACATTTATGATATGTTATTAAAATTGGTTAACGTGGCCAACATTCAATATAAAATTGCTAGTAAAGAACTAATAACTTTAAATATATGGCAGTTTAGTTATTACAACCAAGTTTTAATTGCAATAGCTAGCTAATGGCAGAAGTGCTTTAATAAGAATTATTAAAGTAATTGGCACTATCGAATAGATTTAAAATATTTTATTTTAGAACTAATTGGTTGGAAAGCCCGAATTTTGTACACAAAATAATATTTAATCAGTTGCACTATCTAATTTTTTCTTATTAATAAAAACTTTTTATTATCACAATTGATAATATTTAATTGGTATTAAAATTATATCATAGTAGTAAAATGATGGAAATTCCAAATGATTTCCAACTGATTTATTCTATGTGTGTAGTAGAATTTTATGACAAATATTTTTGCGGAACATTTTAACCCTCTAACTTTTCAATTTATAGTCTTTTTCGACACTTTTCAAAACGGGCCTAAAGAGACCCTTTAATTGCAGAGTTAGAGGGTTAAAATGTTCCTCGTAGTGTTTTACATAAGTTCGCTGAACATATCCTATACCTAAAATGGAAGATTCACATGGTCTCCAATGCCGATTCACAAATAAACATTTTCAAAAGAGGGGAAATTTTAACCTCCCAAAAACATAGGGCCAGACGAAAACTTCTGCAACGCCGATACACTTATATTTTTCTTTGGTCCCTCTGCCAGAATTAGTTGTCATCAGAACCTGTTTCTTTTTTTTTTTTTTGTACAGTGTAATTTATTTTCCAATACAAATTTAGGGCCGCCATATTGGATCCGCCTTGTTGAATTTTTAAAATTTGATTTCAGATTCTTAATCTGCTACCCAAAAACTTCCCCTGGTGTAAATTTAAAGTAAATCAGGCGACATAAGGGATTTAATGAAAAAATGGTTTGTCGCCATATTGGATCCGCCATTTTGAATTTAAAAATTTTAATTTCAGATTTTTAATCAGCGGATACTAGACCTATATAATTGATTATTTTAAGTCCAATATAATAAAAACTAAAAATTAATGGCCGACATCTTGGATCCGCCATTTTGAATTTTATACTTTTTATTTCAGATTCGTGATCAGCAACAATCAAGCCCCCCTTTGTGATATCTTTTAGTCTCATACACTCAATATTCTAGTCTTGGCCAAAAATCTAAGATGCTGGCCCGCAGTGCATTGGTCGATTTGAGATATATATGCACTCATAAAAAAAAGTTAGTTCAAAAGTCTGTTAAACGCATTCTGATTAAATTGAACTAATTTTTATGTTATTTTCTCTAAAAAAGCCCGTACAAATAGATAAAAATTCCGCTAAAATAACAGAACAATTTCCGTATAAAAACATTTGCTAATTGGAACTCTTTTAATCCTATCCTAACGGCTATCAGAAATAAAAACATATGTGTGTTTTTCCTTTTTATAATATAAAAAGGAATTGTGCTCTTTGTCAAATCGCTGTCATTAAAAATCTTATTGGTACAAAAAAAAAAAAAAATTTGCGGCCGACCGGTATCTCCCGTACTTTTGTAGTCACTATATTTGGTCCTAAAAATTGTGGTACTAATTAAATAGCACCATCAGACAGGAAAGCGTTTAGACGAACACTCGGGTTAAACAAACATAAAATTTGCTATAATTTTCAATTTTATATATAAACTTTACAACGGTTGTAAATTTTTTCTATAATTTTTTATTATTTTTTTTTAGTCGTTTTCTAAAAGTTTTAGATATTTTGTGAACAATAAAAAAATGTAATGGAAATTTGACCCCGGTTAATACGAACTAATTTATCAGTTCTTTTGGAGTTTTTCTTAAGCGGGTTTTACTTTTTGTATTAAAAGTTTAAATTATTAATTCACGATTTTGATAGTAAATAATCTAAAACGAAAAGAGAATCTTAATTTAGTTTGCATCTTTAGTAAATATCGCAGGTTAATTAATTTATGAAAAAAATCACAAACTTTCTTCTTTGGTTTTAAGAAAAATTTTAATAAAACTGAAAAAGTTGATGCTTAGAAGAAAGACCCTCTTTATTAACAAAGTTTATATAAAAATATTTGAAACAGATGTTATAAAATTTCTAAAAATTTAAAAGTAAATAAAATAACGATTCCCGTGCGTATGATAAATATTATAAATAAGACGTTGATCATACGCAACGTAGTTCTAGTTCTAACACATTTGAATATTTCAAGTAGACAATATTCACCGAATTTTTTCTCTAAAATGAAGCCTGTTACTTGACTAAAACTCTTCAACAAGGTAGGTAGGTATCCCAATGGGTTCACTCTGATCTTATGTTATAGTGGACAAAAAAATAATCAGCCTGATTACGAGCGTCGAATTTGTGGTCGAAATTTTCGACTCCATATAAAACGATTTTGTATATAATGGAAATTATAAAGAAGTGAAACTTTGATGCTGGATTTTTTAAATCTGAGTGCTATATATGGTAAATCCAAATGAAAAATTGTTCAAAAGTTGTATTTTTAACGAATTTACAGCAAATTCGACTACAACACTCGTAATAAGGCCGAATCTCGTATACGTATTTTTTAGCGGCCCAATCTCATATTTAGGGGTTAAAAAGTGGCGTCAAAATTACCCAACTAAAATCTTTCTTTTTTATATTTGTTTCTTGTAATTTCAAACAAAAAACACTTGGTGTCCAAGTTTTTTTGTTATTCAATTATTTTATTCTTTACTTTTTTTTAACACAACACACTTGTATGGAAAACGAGTAAAAAGGTTAAAGTCGGGCATGCCGACTATACAATACCCTACACCACTCTGGTGTATTGTTTGGATCCGAAATTCGAATGGGTTAAAATGGGGATTGTGTCAAAATTTTCTATAATGTAAGTCAGCGCACCAAAATTCATTAAAATATCTTTATATTTGCGACCTGCAGTTTGTAACCAAGCCAATTTTGGGGGGACCCTTATATGGGCACTAGTTCTAAACATGGACCGATGTTCACCAAAATCAATAGGCTTCGTCCTTGGGCCAACATAGGTCTATGTACCAAATTTCATCAAAATATCTTAATATTTGCGACCTGCAGCGTATAAACAATATAATTTTGGGGGGACCCTTATATGGGCACTAGTTCTAAACATGGACCGATGTTCGCCAAAATCAATAGGCTTCGTCCTTGGGCCAACATAGGTCTATGTACCAAATTTCATCAAAATATCATAATATTTGCGACCTGCAGCGTATAAACAGTATAATTTTGGTAGGACCCTTATATGGGCACTAGGTCTAAACATAGACCGCTGTTCACCAAAATCAATAGGCTGCGTTATTGGGCCAATATAGGTCTGTGTATCAAATTTCATCAAAATATCTTAATATTTGCGACCTGCAGCGTATAAACATTATAATTTTGGTAGGACCCTTATATGGGCACTAGGTCTAAACATGGACCGATGTTCACCAAAATCAATAGGCTGCGTTATTGGCCCAATGTAGGTCTGTGTACCAAATTTCATCAAAATTTCTTAATATTTACGACCTGCAGTGTATAAACAGTATAATTTTGATAGGACCCTTATATGGGCACTAGGTCTAAACATGGACCGATGTTCACCAAAATCAATAGGCTGCATTATTGGGCCAATATAGGTCTGTGTACCAAATTTCATCAAAATATCTTAATATTTACGACCTGCAGCATATAAACAGTATAATTTTGGTAGGACCCTTATATGGGCACTAGGTCTAAACATGGACCGATGTTCACCAAAATCAATAGGCTGCGTTATTGGGCCAATATAGGTCTGTGTACCAAATTTCGTCAAAATATCTTAATATTTACGACCTGCAGAGTATAAACAGTATAATTTTGGTAGGACCCTTATATGGGCACTAGGTCTAAACATGGACCGATGTTCAAAAAAATCAAACTTGTTCGTCCTTGGGCCAACATAGGTCTGCGTACCAAATTTCATCAAAATATCTTAATAGCTGCGACCTGTAGAGTGCGTACAAGATTGCATGGACAGACAGACAGACGGACGGACGGACGGACGGACGGACGGACGGACGGACAGACGGACATCGTTAAATCGAAATAAAAAAAAATTCTGAACCGATCGGTATACTATAAGGTGGGTCTACGACCAATATTTTTTGGTGTTACAAACATCAGCACAAACTTATAATACCCTGACCACATAGTGGTGTAGGGTATAATTACTGCTCGATTTAGTTAAAATTTACAAATAACAATGCCAATTTAATCGAGGTAGTGTCTGAGCTTTCTTCGATATTGGTTATTGTTTGGCTTTGTGACGACTTTTTCCATCGCCCTTTTTCACCAGTATTTAAAATATTTAAATTTGAATTTTTTTAAATTAAAAAATTTTGTATTTGGATTAAGTAAAATTAAAAATAG
This sequence comes from Leucophora obtusa, assembly GCA_949987735.1. NCBI lineage: Eukaryota > Metazoa > Arthropoda > Insecta > Diptera > Anthomyiidae > Leucophora > Leucophora obtusa. The sequence continues at coordinate 81,465,739 of OX465295.1, forward strand.
TTTACTATTTGATACAACTCTTGTATCCTTCACTGTGACATTATGCCGCTAAGAAAATATGTGTCCCTTATATGTTCTTCTCTACACACAGGAAACATATTGGTTGG